>OY728119.1:719176366-721676366 GCA_963277665.1 Viscum album
CCATTCTAAAATGGTTTAAACAAATATCATAGAGGTAAAGTACATATTTTCCCACAAATTTGATCATATCTATCAACATTATTATAAAAATCATGCGTAATACATATATTCATAACCTTGGTAAATAAAACATATGAAAAAGTGATATCAGATGTCCAGTAATGATAATGAAGGGAGATACATAATCATAACATGATAATGAAGGTATTAAAACAATAGTTTAACTTTTGAATACCATACCCTATATATCAAAGATAATAATACTGATTCATCCCATAATGATTCATATTTTATAATACATTAATCATTAGGAAATGAAAGATCATGAGCCTTGAGGCAATAATTTTAATGTGAGACATGGTTTTTTGGAATACAAATTAGCATATGAAATCATATAACAACGCTACTCACACATATATTGGAAACATATTAGGATTTTCTTAACAAAACATGTACCTACTTTTGTCTTGATACTAGCTCTTGTGTACCGTCTATCAAGCATCAGCTAACCACATGTGTTCCCTCCTTCTTAAGCTTCGGCTAACCACCTGTGTACCCCCTGATCCCATAAAATATTTATCATTAATGAATACATTGGGGGAGATATTGAGTCCACCCCAAAAATAATGGAAATCATACATAAATTTTCCAAAATATGATAGACAATTAATCATATCAGATCCTATAAGAAGATATGAGTTTCATAACCATTTCAATATATCATAATATGTATAAATAAATCTGTAACATAATAATCAATGCATAACATGTAGAAAAAGATCCATGTTTGAGGGGAATATTATCAATGTATTACATGTTCAAGAGAAATGGGTTTCATAAACATCATACATTTATAAAAATAAAGCATTAAGATAATGTAAAATAATGATATCCTTCAATAATATACCCAATATGACATCAATATATTTAATCGTAGAAGGATAATAATTTTGAACGATCATTTAAATCATTTAATGAGGAAAATACCCTTTACACACTGAAAAACACTTTTTAAAACATAAAAACATGGAAAATAGTTTAATTTCATAATAAAATTGAAAAAATAAAATGGAAGCATCAAGGAAAAAACTATTCAGGATAAAATGATGTTTTATTCATTCCCAAAATGATAAAAAATCCATTCTAATTAATAATAAAAGTCAGATGAGAATTGTTTGGAAATTGACATGACGATTATTTAAATTATCTTTATTATAATTCAAAAGTTGGATGAAATTTATTTGAAACATAATAAGATTATAACAAAAATTATTTTATGGAACTTTTAGAAAATAGTATTTTAAAATAAAATGGATTTTCTAACCGAAGAGAGAAATAATTTCATATTTTCTTTAAAATGTTTCAATTTTGATATGTAAGAAAGAGAGTAAAATTGAAACTATAACTCTATTATATCATGAAAAGAAATAAGAGAATAAAATTCCCAATTCACTATAGAAATAATTCACCATATTTTATCATAAAAACCTAACAGAAAACAATCCCGAAAAACATTGTGATTTTACATAAAAACATTACCACATTAGTATCCCTGAATCAAATGATCCAAGAATGAATAACACAAATTGTAACATAAAACATCATGATTATAAAAAAATTCATGATATATCATTTTAATGGTTTTTTATATGCATATTAGGATATAATATAAGTTCATAACATAATATAGGTCTCATAAATGAAAAATTGAGACACAAATCCATTACCTTATGTTTTGATATGTACTGAGCATGTTAAAACCTCCTATTTAAAAACGTTTCTCTTATACATCGGAAATTGAAAAATATTTATATATATTATATAATATATTATTTTCTTATAACATTTTATTACCATTTTATAAAATAGTCTATGTTAAAGTTACGATTCATTTATTAACACCAATATTTTTGTAATATTTATTGATATTTTAATTTTCATAGACTTATTACATTGATCAAGCTGTAATAATAACCATGATTTTAACCTAGATATAAATATAAAATATATTCATTGTATTTCTATTTTAAGCAATCCACTAAATTTCGTTCCCGAAAGTGAAATATACCATTCATGGATATGGTAGGCCACATATACAGATGAATGATATTACCATATTTTTATTGGATTGAAATAGATAATGATATATGATATAATACCATTTCAAACTAAATTTTAATTTTTATATGTCACATATTTTTATTAGACCCGTTAATTTTAACATCCATGTATAATGTGAATGAATCACATCACTTGGTGTCGTTCTTTTCCTCAATACACAAAAGAGACATTATCATATTTCCACAAAATGGAGAGTGTAATGGAATTTGGGATATTATGATTCTAAATTCATAATAATATCATAATTATAAATATTATATAATGAAAAATTTTTTATTTTGATCCATTGGAGATACCAAGGGTAAAATAAATGGCATCAGTTCACTATGATGTAGTATACTATACACATTAAAAATGGTTTCATTGCCCATTTGATTAAAGTGGATATTGATTTATTTTATGGCCTTACAAAACCAATATTAATATACTTAAAATATTATTTGTACTACGTCGTCAATGCAAAATTATAATTGAATGAGGTGTAAGAATAAACCTTAACAAATACTCATTGATGAATGATACCACTTCTTCATGTATGTTCCATAGGTTTCCACCACAATTCTATCTAGGTTTTTTTATGACTATAATAAGATTGATTAGATTATAGGAGGGATGATGGTTTATTTTCATGGATTTTCTATTTATTATTATAAGATATTATATGGATTATTTTTTAGACAAGGAGCTGAGATAATGTGTGAATCTGAGGGCTAGTGTGTCCAGAATAAATGTATGAAATATAATAAATATTTTACATTTCTATAATGATCTATTTTAGTATAAAATGTTGTATAACTACTAAAATGGTGCCCAAAACTAAAATATTAGGGAATAATTGGGTTTAGAATGCGAGGTTTACCCTTTTCATGACATACCAATTGTCAGTGCGGGTTGTCTATGGAAATGTTGTCCCAAATGCAGAAATGAGTAAAATAATTTCAATAAATTTCTTTATTACATTTTTATGACATAACAAATGAAAAACATTAAAATGTATTGTTATGTAATAATTCCATGTACAGTCAAAAATTCATTTAACCTTTATTGAAATGGTGGATATATATTATAGGATTATCTCTCCGGAGAATGTTGACGGATAACAGATCATTGATTGACCAAAAACAATTTTTAAGGATCTCGCCAATGTACATGAAACAATTTCATAATTCATCAGTGATTTGTCAAATTTGATATATTCCATCTGTTTTATTTTTTATTCATTATTAATAAATTCTATCATGAACTCTAATTAATCAACCAAAAAATTGATCTACAGTTCGATCATCTTGTAGGATTGGATTAGATTTATGGGTTTTCATTGAACATTCTTCATTATGATTTGATTTCATCATATACATTCTAATAGATAGAGATCACGACAATCATAAAAAAATAATTTATGTTAATTCTTCAAATCTATTCTTTTTCTTTTCTCCCTCACTCATCATTCAGCGATGGAATTATTTTTTTTAGGGTGTAGCTCGAAAAATCCATGACAATTGATCATTTTCTACATGTTTCTTTTCTGAAGGATTTGAAATCACATATCTGGAATATTTAAGGATAAATCGATGGGTGGTGTGGATGATGGGGTGATTATTGATGGGGTGATTAAGACGATGAGGTATACCTTAATTCGTATTCTTCACTAGAAAAAAATTGAAAGATAATTTAATCCATTTTCATAGCTGATATGGAAAAAACACATTGCATGATTACATAAATTCTAGAATGAGATTTTGTCTTTTATTTCATAGTGAAATGATGTCTAGATCAAAGGCCAGTTGTGGAGGAATAATGCGAGAGAAACTCTTGTGTTTCTTGAAAATCACAAAACACACGGTGTTTAATTTGGGATTATAAGGCATATAAGACCTTTTCAGTGGAGTATAGGGTTTTTATAATGTTAAAATATCACACATATTATAGTTCACCCCAAAAGATGTTTTGTTCCTGAACATATAATGGGTGTGTACTTTGAAAAAGACATGAACATAAGGTAGATTTCATGGGTTTCCTACATGATATGAACTCCCCCACACAATAAATCATGGACCAGTTACATGATCTAAGCTATGTACTAGTACACTAGTATAGGTACATAGGCAGGATCCAGGTACTAATACATGGGTCGAATACCATGGTATCCTAGAAACCATATATTACTATATAGACAAAACATATTTCTTGAACTATTTACCTGGGTAGGTCCTGGGGTGATGGGGCACAATATATGACCCCTACTACCCACCGTGTAATCCATTAAATATGGATTGGTTCGATTTTCCTCCATATCTTGGATATGTATTGTAATAGTTCATTCCCCCTATCCTCTCTATGAATGTTATTATATAATTGTTCCCACTATTATAACAAATATCACTTCAGTAAGACGTATTGGATAGATTCATTGCAATCAATCTATGAGACCTTGATTGAGATCCTCTATTAATCATCATACCCTAGGTGATGTTCTTGGTATTGATGTGATCAACACTACGTTGGCATAGATCCTCTGCATAGAGAGTTAATATACATTGAGTTATTTAGTATAACTACGTGGACATGGAAATTATCTTCATATGTGTATTGTATTCCCTTCATAATATCCTGTTGTTATTTTTCATGATGAGACACGATGAGTAGTATGACTTAGACAGACTACTTCCATGATGTTAAACTATAGAGTGTATTCTCCCATTTATGTTTTTTGTAGATACATTGATATAAAATTTTATGGATTTTATATGATAGTTGTGACTTACCTCTAGACAGTGTGTCATTGGTTGAGAATATATACATATTCTTTTTATACATATTGTAGAGATATACCTATGTAGATAAAACTATATATAACATGGTTTTACTCTTTGTGGTTTTTGGGTTTCCAACAATGTATTGTTATACTCACCATGTATGTGATTTTCCCACATGTTTTCTTTCTTGTGAAGATGATCGACCTTTTGAGGGATTCTTATATAGACTAGGACTAGACGGTGCTTAGTGAGACCAAACAACCAAGGACCCTTCCATTAGTTTTTGGACAAGAACCCATTATTTCAGGTTATCATTGTGTTTCAAATTCATTATGGTAAACTTATGTTTTCCCTATTTAATTTTGTTGAATTCAATTCCAACTCTGGATAAGGAATTTAGATGTATGCTTGCATGGTTGTTAATTCAGTTTATATTCCATAATTTTTATGGTCTTGTAAATGTATGTGTGTACATGTATATAGGCTAAGGCTTCTCGGTTAGTGATATTCCTAATCAGCACCAGTCACTATTCCCTTTCCAATTCGAAGAATACTTGTAATTTCATGGAATAGGCCCCACTAGAATGGTCCGTGATAGAGTGGTATCAAATATGGTTAGTTATACCTTATGATCAGGAGTATGTGTGATTGGTTTGGGGAAACGGTGATTTGAGTTTCAAGTTCCTCTTATAGGACATTGGCTGTAGTGTTGGTGCAACAGCTGACATATTCATACACCTAGACCCTAATCACCTGATTTTCAACATAGTGAATGATAACATCGGTTACGAGGAATATAATGGTAAAAAATTATAATATTGGCATTCTGTTTCTACGTACTTTTTGAATTATCTCTCATTATACCCGCAAGGAACATGGTACATCTGGTTTGTATTTGGAGGCCTCTATGATATATAATAGGTAGGATTTGGAATAATTATGATTTGGTTGATCACCCTTAGTGATGAGGCGTTGATTCAGGAACTTGTTCCTAAGATGATTCCTATAGTTGGTGGACTAAAAATACAACATAAATAGTATAATTTGGTACCCACAGTACAAGAGTTTGCGGTGAACATGATGAGTGTGATTCGTGAGCTTCATCAATAGAGACACCTTAGGTTTCGCGGTGATCATGATCCATTAGTGACCGAGGAATACCCTTTGGAAATGACCTGATATTTCAGTCTAGTTAGGAAACCAACAGATCATATGGGGGTACTGTCAGCGAGCCTTCTTCATCGCATGGTAGGGAGATAGTGGGGTTTAGTGTCCCATGCATATAATGAGGTGGCTCCGTTATAGATAGATGAAGAAAAAGTTTTAAAAGAGGAGTTATAACTAGATATACTGATGGATGGAGGTTTATAAGAGCTTATATAGGTGCATAAGTGTAGCATAACAGTGACTAAGTATTCATCATGGTTTACCATCCTCTCCAAGTACTCGTTAGATATGGTTCAAGATCAGTTCAACAAGGAATAGGCATTTGACTATGTTATTCATATAGAATATGAGATATTGTTATCCCTCTATGTATTCCTACATATTCTAGTCTTAAATAGTGATATTTGTGGGTTAAGAGATTCATATATGACAATATACCTCATATTTAGTCAGTAGTGTCAATGTGGGAGAAGAGACTTAGAAAACCAAAATTTGACATAATTCTCAGGGACTAAGAAATGGGATCTATTTTACTAGGAGTTCCTGTGATAGAGGATATGTATTTTGGGAAGTACAGGTTAGGTCCAGTCTTCTTACAGAGTTGCGGTGCATCTCATGTGATGGAACTGGACATCTCACCCAAGATTGTCTCACATGCTGTACAAATGATAGAGATATCATTGATTGGTTGCAAATGAAAAATAAGCGGCATGAGAAATATGGTATAAATTTTGGGGGATGTGTTATAGAATATATTCGAGGGTCCAAAGGTGGAAGAAACATTTAATTGTTACCACCACAATTCCCAGGTGGTTCACACGAGGCTTAGGGAGTTGGACGATAGAGAAGGAGACAATTGTAGGTGATTGAAGATTACTACACTCGAGATCTAGTAATTTTTCATGGTAAGATATTTGTCATTTTTACATTATATTTGGTAATTATATTGATAGGAATTAGTCATTACATTAACTCCAAAAATATTTTTGAAGACAATGAGATTCCATTTGAACTGTTGAATATACCCTTATTATTGAATACTCCTACTACTGAAGCCTATGTGATCATGCATTAGTGATGATAGTGTGACCTGAACCATAGAGGTGAGATTTTTAGTTGGGATATCATGGTATATGTATTATGGCCTTATGAAATCACAATTTGTATTGATTGGTTATATACATTACTGAACCATAATGACTATTTTAGGAAAATGGTGTTGTGTGTCTACTATTACAGAACCAAATTTTCATTTTTTTGGATAAAAGAAACCTTGGTAGCACATGTTAGAATAGTGAAATGGAGGGTGTAGCCAACTATTAATAATTTGGATTGACACACCATTGATGTAGTGTATGTTATGAGTTTCCAGTTTCATATATTGGTGGTAGAGTATAAGGACATCTTCCTCAATGATGTTCTAGGTTTACCTCATACCTAAGAGGTAGAAATCTATAATGATCTACACCTAGGATGACACTAATATATTCACTATAATATCTGATAGTTTCATTAGTGAATTTTGAGAAGAGAGTTTAGTTGGAGGACTTATAGATGAATTCATTAATAGGGACATCGTTTCAAGGTGTGCATCCCCGGGTTTTTACCAAAATGGAAAATGGGAGTAAGGGATTGTGTGTGGACTACCAATGATTTAAAAAGGTGATTGTAAAAAAATTATCCATTATCAGGTATGGATGACCTCATCAATCAATTTATATGGGTGTTATAGTTATTTATGGTTGACTTTTGTTGAGTTTATTACCAACAATGACTACATAGTGGGGGTATACCGATTGATGAACTCAGTTCCTATTACAATCACTATGAGGACTTGGTAATTCTTTTTGGTGTAACTAATACTCCAGTAGTGTTCATGGGGCTCATGAACCAGATCATTAAACCATTTATTAAATAGTTCATGGTAGTCTTTATCAAGTATATCATTATGTACTCAACATCTGAGGAGGAGGAGGACGTGAGACAAAAATGGTTTTTTCTAGAGGTACTCTTAGACAATTGACGTTATGCAATGATCACAAATTTCTAGTTCTAGATTTAGGAGATTAACTTTCTAGGACATGTTATATTAATTAATGGGGTAGTATTTTTCCTAGACCAGGTTGAGATAGTGATAGTTTAGAAGCAACATAAAATTTCTATAGAGGTATGGAACATTATTGGGTTGGTAGGCTATTACCAAATTTTTATTCCCAGATTCTCTAGGATACAATCTCTCATGACAGCTTTGACTCAAAATAGGTAGCATTTCATGAGGACAGAGAGGTATCAATATTATTTTTAGTAGTTGAGTAAGAGTTTGAGGAGCTCTCCCTCCATCATATTTATAGAGGAATGTGTTGAGTGTGTAGTGTTATGCGATGAATCAAGAACCAGTATTAGTTTTTATCTGATGTAGATGAAATAAGTTATCACCTATGGTATATACCAATTGAGAATACATGAGAAGAAATACATGAAGCATAATATTATGTTATAAATAGTTGTATTCACTTGTATTAAGGCATTTACTACATTATGGGTGAGTAGTTTATCTTCTACTCTGATCACAAGAATCTCAAGTATATCTTCTCTTAGAAGGAGCGTAATGTGATACATATCCAATTTCTATGTTTCCTCCTTGATTATGACATCAAAATTTTCTATACTCATATGGAGGAGAACATGCATGTAGATTCACTCACCAACAGAACATGTTCATAGTTTTTGAAAAAATTTTTAGAGAAGTTTGGATCATTGATGTTATCCTTTATGAATGAAAATAGAGAAGATAACCTCATGTCAATGGTTTTCACCACTCTGATATTACAGAGAGCTTGGGAGGAACAACATGGGGATACCAATTGTGAGACCCTACGTGATATGTTATACACATTGTATGTTCCCAATGGATTTTATAAGGGTGGAGAGGATTTCATTTTGTCATTGGAGGCATGATGGTAGTAGTGACATTGTTAGAGGAGGTTTTGATAGAGTTTCATAGACCCCCTTCGGCAGTACATATTTTTGTTTCAAATATGTACCACAACATCCAACATTAGTTTTTTTCCCTTGAATGAATAAAGGAGTTTCATATATTTATCTCAACGCATTACTTGATAGAAATATAGGTTGTGCACCATGTTTTAGTGGGTTTAGCTCAACCACTTGTGGTTTTATTATGTAACTGTGATGGGATATCCATGGACTTTGTGACATTCTCACCACATATTTATAGGGGGGAAATTCCTTCTGGGTGATCATAGACTAACTCACAAATTCATCCCACTTCCAATTTATCTGAGTTAATAATATTGGACGCCTCTGCATACAGGTGATAATTTGTCTCTATAGAGTTCCATTGACTACTAATTTGGATCCTGATTCCAAATTTAAATCCCAATTTTAGAATGGATTACATGAGGTTTTTACAACCCCATTATTCATTATCATAGAGTCTCACCCCCAAAATGAAATCTATACTGAGAGGACTATTCATGTTTTTAAGGACATGATATGATAAAAAATGTATGAATTAGGATTAATGTGGGGGATCGGATACAAAGAGTAGAGTTTTCATACTACAAAATATACCATTAAACCATCGATATAGAAATCATGCAAGGATTTGTATGGGAAACCCATCAGGATGCCACTTTGCTAGACTATCCCAGGAGATTCAGCACTCAGGGGAGCAGACATGGGGTATGATACAACAAAGAAGGTGTAGATTTTATATGAGTGGATGCAGACCGCATAATGCCATAAAAAGATGTATGATGATAGAAGAATGAGGCCATTTGTGTTTGAGGAAGCAGACCATGTTTTTCTTCAGGTTTAAATTAATCATGGATTGAAGTTATTTGTAAATGATGGTAAACTATCTCATAAGTTCATCGTCCATTTTTAGAAACTACATATATTTGAAAATGTGGGGTACCACATAGATCTACCACTATAGTTAGACTGGGTACACAAAATCTTCCATGTTTTATAGATGAGGATGTACGTGCCTGACCAATCACACATTACCAATTAGGGAGAGAAAGAAATAAATGATGGGGTAAACCTTATTGAGTGTAATGCCCCGATTCTGGGAGCTTCCCATAGTCTCCCCGTACATGGTTGGTCACATGGCCTCAATCAAATTTCCCCAAATTCCCGATATAAGGCCCCAGCCTTAAACTTTACTTAATCTTGAGTTATTACAAGATTACATATTTAGGATCATTTTAGGTTTAGTGTTTTAGAGAATTAGATCATGAAACTTGCATTACATTCCGCATTTAAACAAAGTGGTTACATAAAGATAGTATTAATTTTTCCCATCAATGGAAACATATTTAAAATAAAACATGGATTCTTTCTTGACACTTCCTTGACACTATCATCATATTATGTACCTTTCCCTTGACCTGTGAAAAACATTTCAAAAAAACTTGGCATGAGCATAAACATCTCAGTAAGGGATATAAAAATATGGAAAGGAAACATGAGTACATATATACATAAGATTGAAATCATACTTTACCCATAAAACATAACCATTTTAACACACCTCATCCAAATTATGAATAAATCATAGAAATCATAAGACATAATGGTAACTTGAGGTATTTATAACATTCTTACGTAGGGAGTAACCCTCTCGGTTACGTTTGGAATACCCATCACAGTATATTCTCTAAATCTCTTTGGAGAAACCTTAATGCTTAATTGATTCGCGTTACCCAATGCATTGGGGAGCTATATCGGCCTCACCCGCCATTAGTTTATCACAGAACCACCCGTTTTCATAACAATTCCCAAGAATCATAACATAAACGTATCAAATAAAACATGCATAAAGGAAACATAACATTTCCACATTTTAATCACAATATAACATTTTAGGATTTTGAAATAATTAATCCATTAAAAACCCATTTTCAAAACCATTTAAAACATTTAATAAAGAGATTTTTGAATCAAAGTGTCCCATACCACCTTGAAGATTTTTACATTTTAAACCATTAATATACATATAAATAAATTCTAAAAACCATTTTTAAAACATTCATATTAATAAGAACAAATCATTAAAACATTTAAAGCGATATTTTGGTTAAAGGGTTTTTACCAAAATTATAGACACTTGAATACAATAATTGAGGAATAACATTTAATCAAAACTTTATAATATCATGAGAATAAATGGATTCATGATATAATATTCCAAAGGACAATATATACACCATATAAGAGTGAATTGGTGCATAACAACAATGAAGTATCAATAGAAATGTAAAATACGATGAAATCCATTATAAAGAATGTATCCTTAAATTAAGGATAAATCAATCTCAAAATTATGTGTGAACAATATAAATACACCCAATATAAGTGGTTATTAAGTGTAAAACAATAAAAGTTAATTCACACATATTCAAATGATGACATATTCAATAACTACATGTTGAACCCAAAGAAATCGAAATTAGGATAAAAAGTTCACTTGGTAAAATTCGACAGCCTAACAACGTCACTTCAAAATTCATAAAATGAGTTGATGAGAGATAAAAAGGGTATCTCATCACATGGAAAAAAAATTTAAATAAATAAGGATATAGAAGAACATATCCCAACATAATAGTATGTGAATTAAAATACATAACAAAATAATTCATTTAAAAGAGTAGGGGGAACGGTTCCCTTACCGACATGGGTAACTTTCAAAACGTACACCCCATTGAAGAAGGGTCATACAATGAATATGTAAATACCCATAAATGAAACTATATTAAATAGGGAGTAAAATAATGGGAATTACATACACCAATAAAAGTAAATGGTGGAAAATGTTGCATAAATCTCACGGGACTAAAAGTGAGATGAAAAATCTCTTACGAAAACACGGCAGCCTAACGGTGCCACTTAAAACATCGAAAAATGGATTGATGAGATCAAATTGGGTCTCTCATCATATTAAAATAAAATGTACATAAATATTAATATAAAATAACACCCCCATCATAACAAATAGGAGCTTAAAAGAAGTGACATAAAGGAGAGTACTTAAAAAGAAAGAGATATGTTAGATCTCTTACGAAAATTCGGCAGCCTAACGGCGCCACTCAAAACTTCCAAAATGGATTTATGAGAGAAAATAGGGTCTCTCATCATATGAAAATAAAAAATAAATTAGGAGTAATATAAAATAACATCCCAATCATAATAAATAGATGCTTAAAAGGAACTACATAAAAGAGTGTACTTAAAAAGAAAGAGAGGAGTAGGATCCCTTACCTCGTGTCCGACATGAATCGATCGTTCTTTAATCTCTTGAATAATAAACTTGAGTTAATTTATAACTTCTTAAGAGACTTTTTAAATGTCCATTATTCCTTTTATATCAGTTATTACCATTTTATAACAATATGTAGTCATTTAAGTTAATAAAGTTAATTTTGTCGATATTTGGTACTTAAGTCAAAAAATGGACTTCTTACAATTAAATGTTGTTTATGTGGTCAAAGTATCATTATACCCAGAATTATATTCATGTTTTGGATATCATATATATCATATATATCCAGAATATTCATGTATTTATAATAGTACATATCATTTAGAGGTAAGAAATGAAATGCACCGTTCATGGAGATAGTAAGTCGTACGTACGCATGAACGCTACTTTCATTTATATTTCATATTTAATGGAGTGAAATCATAATTATATAAGGTTATATTATAATTAAAGTATAATATCATATATAATAACATTAACTCCATCCTTTATATGTCCGACATATGGCATTAACGAATCAAATCACTTTGAGAGGGCGGTAGTCCGCACTCCCTAAAATGAAATTATCGCGTTTACCCATAATAGAAACCATAAAGGTATTCATAAATGAAAAATAAATAAGCTTAAGTAAAATATAAACATAATAAATATCATATATAAATATAGTGTCATCTTAATGGCCACCATTGAGAGTGTTATATGAGTGTTGAACAATCATCGTTTCGTGAGGCAGAAATTCACCATCTACGGAAACAATATGTTCTTTAACCATTAGATGTAGGTGTGTGTAAGTGTAGCTCGATTAATTCTTATAACAACATCCTAGTATATGTAAGATACTGGTTTTGTTAAAAAATAAATTAATAAAAAGAGTTCAGGGGGTTGGACAAGCAAAATAAAACATAAGAACACAATAGAAGACAATACCTTAAAATCGGGTAACTTCGTTTGATTTGAGCTCAAAGGCTTCCTTGGAAAGGATTACGCCCAAAGTGAGGCTTCAATGATGAAGATAGGGATTTTTAGAGATGAAATGGGTAGGGGTTTTCCATGCCAAAGGCTTGAGAGGTGTGTGTAAGGTGGTAGAGGTGGGGGCCTTTTATAAGAGGGGAGGAGGGCACTCTTGAAATGTTATAAACTATTACTTTATTATAAAATGATTTTCGGATTTAAAATGTCCTACAAGGATATATTCCGATTATAAGGTGATAAGATTTATAAATCCACCCATACAATAGGTTTTTAACAATTTGAAGTTATAGTTTTAACATTATCTTTTAATTTTATTTAAATCCATTATTAATGAGGTAATTGCTGCATCATCATGATGTCATAAATAATTTAATTTATTTAATGTCTAAAAATTATAAAAAAAATATAATGATGTAGTAAATCGTTTCATATTTCTAATGAATATTTATAGTCAAAAATATGAATTTTAATACCCAATTTAAAAATAGTTTTAGTAAAACAACTCATGTTTGTGTCATTTTTACTTTTACATTAAATAAATGGTATTAATGTCATTATCTTACCCAGGTGGCTCCTTGGGGTCCCAACAATCGACCCATTGGTTGTCTTGGTCGGCCATGACAAATCCAATAAGGGTAGCACATGTGTCAAGGTCATTTCATATTATTAAAACATTATTTTTACCTTAAACTACACTAATTACCTCTAATCGCGATTAAGACTTAAATGTTACTATTCACCAAAATATTATTTTAATCCCATTGAAACAAATATTAATTCCTAATGACAGCCATGTATGTCAAATTTTTGAAATTCAAAACATAGAGGTGGTAAAATTTCATTTAAACGAAAAATCAGTTCTTTAAGTACCAATTAGTGGTTTCACTATTCATCAAAAATTGAAGTTTTTCAGAAAAATACCAAAACTTCACCCTAAGATATATTTGATGTTCCAAATTCAAAAATGATGTCTATTTTACAAAATTAAAATAGTATAAGTTATATTAATTAATTTAATAATTAATTCCCGCTGTCATGACAAATAGCGTGTTTTTATGAAACAATATATATCTAATGATTGACACTAGTTTATGTCCAATTTCAAAGTGAAACTAATTCCAAAGTACAATATTGTATTAAATGGTATAAATATATTCTAATTTCACTTTAAACACAATTAAAAATTTAACCTAATCATATAAATAAATTAGATTAAAAAGTGGTTTTAAATTAAAATACAACATTTTTCACTATTCATTAAAAATGATCTTTATCAGATAAATACCAAATATTTACACAAAGTAAATTTTGATGTCCCATTCTAAAAAAGAATTTTATTTTTTCAAATATGACACATAAAATTTTCAAAAAGTGTATTTAAAAGAGGTTCTCCATCAAAAGGCGGTTAATCGACCTTTTAAAGAATATTAGAATGTTTACGCTTAAAATTGGATTCATTCACATTTTTAATCCTCTAACATTTATTGTAAAGAGTAAAAATATTTGAGAAACATATATAATCATTTTGTAGTTAGTTCTATTCATTCCCTCCATTAGAACGGCTAGGCGTTAACTACCATTTAAAATAATATTATTTTATTATTAGAGTGCAACGTAAGATTCTCAAGAAACTCGTTGTTGCGTATTGGTACGCCATCAAGCATAGCGTCCCCTTTAAAGTTATATTATTATTTTATTCAAAAACATGGATAAATGTGAAAATGTCATATTATTTATTTACCTGGGGTTTTACATCATTGCCCCCTTTTGGGAATTGCGAACTTGCAATTAAAAAAATGGGCTTGGAAACTTCATTGAAAGTCCTACATCGGAACAAGAGTCAGTAAAAATATCAATTTAAAAAGAATAAAGAGAAGTAAAGTGGTCACCCGAGTTAACCCATACTAGGATTCCATGTAGGAAAATATAGATATGGAAGAAAAAAAGGGTCATGTTCTGAGGGAGAGTGATAGTAAACATGTCTAGGAGAAAGTTATCCATAAGAAAATAACAAACATGTGATGGGTTAAACGGTATTCGATTCCCCAGTAGGAAAAGTTAACAGACAAATTTTTTTTAAGTTACTCTTCATTGAGGAAATAATTTTTTTTGAGCTTAACTGAATCATAATGAAACATACTTACTTGTCATGTAGACTTTCAACTTTTACTAGATTCCTTAATCAAACTCATATTTTCTCCAAAAGACGAGTATTTAGGAAGACTTGTTCGCATTAAGAGTACTATAACCAACTTCTAGAGAATCACCTAATCCAAAAAAGAGAACTATATACTTCCCATGTCATTAGACCTTAACCAAAACCAAAACCAAAAATGTTAGTACAAGATCAGATAATACCTAAAAGGATGATCCTTTTTTAAACAAATCTATTCATAATCTCCAAAAACAATTCTCAAAGTTCAACAAAGACAATTCAATAAAAAAATTGTCCATAAAAATTATTCAAATTAATCAAATCTAAGATTGAAATCCCAAATCTATAAAGGATTTAATCACATAGACTTCCAAGATAAACCTTAACATTTATCTCCAAATAACATCAGTTACTCTTAAAGTCTCATAGTGAAAAGTAATTAACCTAATCACATATCCTCTATGATAGGTTAATAATTTCCATAGATACCCCAAAATAAACTTACTCTTGATTCCTAAAATCATCTAACTAAAAATAATAAGTCATAATAACCCGGGAATTCATGTAGTCCAGTGGTAGGAGATAAATACCAGTCGCACTTTGGTTGTGGGTTTGATTCCCGCAGCTTTGTCCGACGCGACGGGTTGTCACACGGTCTGTGTGTTTTCTTTTTTCCAAAACTATATAATTCATAAAACATTCCCAAAAAAAATATAAAATCTTCAAAATTAATCATAACATATTTTACCCTCATGTATATCTCATTCCTTTCATTTTCCAACATATCATATAATAACCCATAATTACCTCAAAAGTAAGGAACATATAAACCCTAATGGTTACCTATATAATTATTACCTGAACTTCCACATAGATTGGTCATCCAGTAGATGATGCATTATAGAACATACCATGGTTCAAGTGGTTGATCACGACTCCTTGATAGTTGGTTTAGAACAACCATGAGTTTCCTCATTGAATCCCCCATTTCATTCAGTCTCTTAATCAGAGAACCACCACAGTTTCCTTCAAACCCATTTTCACATTGGTGCCTGCTAGATCCATCCATTTACTAAAAACAAAAAAATGTCAGTGTGAGTATATCATCAAAATCATCTTTTACTAATGAGGAAGATAAACACTAATATATACTTACTCATTCACTTTATATAAAACTAGGACTCTTTCTGAAATCCTAACCAGTATGGTAATGTCACTTATGCTTAAAGAATACCCTAACCTCTAAAGTTAACTAAACCGACCTCTGATAACAACTATAAGGCCCAAGCTTTAAACCTTACTTAATCTTGAGTTATTACAAGATTACACATTGATGATCTTTTCAGGATTAGAGTTTTAGAGAATTAGATCGTGAAACTTTCATTAAATTCCACATTTAAACAAAGTGGTTACATAAAGATAGTATTCATTTTCCCATCAACGGAAACATATTTAAAATAAAACATGGATTCTTTCTTGACACTTCCTTGACACTATCATCATATCATGTACCTTTTCCTTGACCTGTGAAAAAACATTTCAAAAAAACTTGGGATGAGAATAAAATGCTCAGTAAGGGATATAAAAATATGGAAAGGAAACATGAGTACATATATACATTAGAATGAAATCATCCTTTACCCATAAAACATAATCACTTTAACATACCTCATTCAAATTATGAATAAAAAATAGAAATCATAATACATAAAGGTAAATTCAGGCATTCATAACATTCTTACGTAGGGAATAACCCTCTTGGTTACGTTTGGAATAGCCATCATAGTATATTCCTTAAATCTCTTCGGAGAAACCTTAATGCTTAACTCCTTCGCATTACCGAATGCATTGGAGAGCTATATCAAGCTCACACTCCCTTATTTTATCAAGGAACCAACCGTTTTCATAACAATTCCCAAGAACCATAACATAAATGTATCACATAAAACATGTATTGAGGAAACATAACATTTCCACATTTCAATCACAATATAACATTTTAGGATTTTGAAATAATTAATCCATTAAAAAAACATTTTCAAAACCATTTAAAACATTTAATAAAGAGATTTTTGAATCAAAGTGTCCCATACCACCTTAATTCTTTTAACATTTTAATCCATTAATATCCATATAAATAATTTCTTTAAACCATTTTGAAAACATGGATAATAATAATCACAAATCATTATAACATTTAAAGTGATATTTTGGTTAAAGGGTTTTTACCAAAATTAGAGACACTTGAATAAAATAATTGAGGAATAACATTTAATCAGAACTTTATAATATCATGAGAATAAATGTATTCATGATATAATATTCCAAAGGACAGTATATGCACCATATAAGAGTGAATTGGTGAATAACAACAATGAAGTTCAATATAAATGTAAAATGTGATGAAATCCCTTATAAAGAAGGTATCCTTAAATTAAGGATAAATCAATCTCAAAATTATGTGTGAAAAATATAAATACACCCAATATAAGTGGATATTAAGTGTAAAACAATAAAATTTCATTCACACATATTCAAAGGATGACATATTCAATAACTACATGATGAACCCAATTAAATAGAAATTGGGTTAAAAAGTACCCTTGGTAATATTCGACAGCCTAACGGCGTCATGTCAAAATTCTGAATCTGAGTTGATGAGAGATAAAAAGGGTATCTCATCACTTGGACATAAAATTTAAATCAATAAAGATATATAATAACATATCCAAACATAATAGTATGTGAATTAAAATACATAAAAAAGAATTCTTTTAAAAGAGGACGGTGAAAGGTTCCCTTACCGACTTGGGTAACTTTCGAAACGTACACCCCATTGAAGAAGGGTCATATAATGAATATGTAAATACCCATAAATGAAATTATATTAAACAAGGAGTATAATAATGGTAATTGCATACACCACTCAAAGGAAATGGTGGAAAATGTAGCATAAATCTCACGGGACTAAAAGTGGGACGAAATATCCCTCACCAAAACTTGGCAGCCTAACGGCGCCACTTAAAACATCCAAAAAATTGATTGATGAATCATATTAAAATAAAATTTAATTAAATTGGAATATAAAATAACATACCCTATCATAAAAAAGAGGATATTAAATGAAGTGACATAAAGGAGAGTACTTAAAAAGAAAGAGAGAGGTTAGATCTCTTACGAAAATTCGGCAGCCTAACGACGCCACTCAAAACATCCAAAATGGATTGATGAGAGAATATAGGGTCTCTCATCATATGAACATAATAGGTACAGTAGGAGTAAAAAAATCCCAATCATAAGAAATATGATCTTAAAAGGAATGAAATAAAAAAGTGTACTTAAAAAGAAAGAGAGGAGTAGGATCCCTCACCTCGTGTCCGACATGACTCGATCGTTCTTTAATCACCTGAATAATAAACCTGAGTTAATTTATCCTTTCTTAAGAGACTATTTTAAAGTTAATTATTCCTTTAATATCACTTATTACCATGTTATAAAAAATATGTAATCATCTAAGTGAATAATGTTTGTTTTGTAGATATTTGGTACTTAAGTCAAAAAATGGACTTCTTACAATTACATGTTGTTTATGTGGTCATAGGATGTAACGGCCCAAAGTTTTCAATAGAAAATTCTCTTATTATATTTATTTCATAAAAACAAAAAATAATGAACTACTAAGAGATAAGTGACCTTTAAACTTAATTTTGTCACCCCTATGTTTGGAATTTTAAAAATATGACATACACGGTTGTGTTCAAGATAGTTTTTAGAGTCAAATGAAACAGAAATAAATTTTTGGTGAATATTAACCTACCCTTATGAATAGTAACATACCATTATGAATAGTAATATGACCCTTATGAGTAGTAAATAAGAGTAACATTACCTATGAATAATAAAATAAAATTTAGACAATTTAGAAAGTGACAATTTGACCTTAGTAAACATTTTTGGTATTTTATAAGTCATAAATAATTAATTATAATTAATTAATTAAGTTAAAAGAATATTTATTCCCCTAAAATGTATTCATAAATTATTTAATCAATGTCTAAGAGTTTTTAGATAATTTTATAAGACCCTAAGTAATTTTTTAAAGAACTGCAAAATCAGTTTTAATTGTAAAAACTATTTTTTTATGTAAATTATGATTTTAATTAAATATTATATTAATAATATTTAGAAACTTATTTTTCAAAAATGGAAATCATTTTTGGATTCTACATGTCGAAAAATGGTAGGGGTAAAGTTTTGGGCTTATTCTGAAATACTTCAATTTTCATGTGAATAGTAAAAAAATACAGTTTTTCGCATAATCGGTGTACACTTGCATCATTAATGATGTAATGATGAGATAAACATTCTATAAATTTAGTTTTGGCCAAAACCTATTAAAGTTCATAAATTATTCCCTGAAATACAATAAATACAATTCTCAAACCGAAAAAGAACTTTCCAAAGACTAAAGTCAAAAGGTGATTTCTTAAAGTGTCTTTTTCTCTTTCTTTCCCTTTCCTTTTAATAAATTAATGCATTCGAGTTATAAAGAATATTTAAAGCATAAAACTAATAATATTATATTGATATATGATTTAGGATGTCAAAAACCTACTATTACAAGTCTAACTCTTGATATATTATTTTATTTAATATTTTATGCCAAAAACACCTCCCTCCTCATGTATAAATAAGCCCTCCCACTTCTCTTGCCAAACCACACCTCTCAAGCTTCAAGAAATGTCTGAGATCTGCAAAATAATATTTCCTATCATCTCCCTCACGTCCAAGAGCTCCTGGTCTCATCGAAAGTCCATGCTTAGGCCCTTAAGGAGGTTCTCAAGAGGAGGATCCAAAAGGTGATTTCTCTCCCTCTTCTCCTTTAATTTCCTTTCAAGTTCAAGTTCCTTTCTTGATCTCTCCCAACCTATCTTCATCAAAATTGTTTTGTAACTCCATTATTATACATATACTGTAATCGTATGATTCTAATGGTATATTATATCACCCCACACCCTTTCTCTCTTCCTTTTATTTTATTAAAGAGAATGTTGTTCATGTGGTGATAATTTATCACCTTCAAAAACGACATGTTCTCTTCTTCCATTTAAACCTTCAATATGGTCATGAAACCATTTTTATGGTTGAAACAGAATATTTTATATGTATTATGTTCTATTTTATGTTCTTGAAATAACCTATGGCCATATTACTATGTGAAAAGTTAAAATGAGTTCCTTGTGATCCAAAAGCCGCTCAAATTAACCCAAATTATCTTCATTTAATTCTTATCTAATGATTCGTCCAAATGGATCTAATATAACTCATTATAAAATAATTCAAGATTCGGTAATATCATTAATTACATGTAATATCAGTTCTGGATGTTTACCCATGATCTACCCAAACATCAATTTAAGAATTCAAGTGGACGGTTCAAGAAAACCATAAAAACGAAATCCCCGAACAATGTTTTTAAACTCTATAAGTCATCCAAAGGAACATAATATGAAATAATGAAACCATAATGAACCCTATTAATGTATAAAAGGTTCTATAATTTCTAATTAATGAATATAATGTCATTATACAGGACATTAAAGAGAAGGAGGCATTCGAGTACAAGGTAAGGGGAAATCTCGAACCCAATTTTCTTCTTTCGGGTTCTCCCTCTTTCACTCCATTTTGATATGGTTACTCCTAAAAGATCATTTGTTCATAATTTCTTTTACTTTTATGGGATATACATATTTGTAACTGGTTTTTATGTCCATCAAATTGTTTTCCAAAATAATTCTTCTTTCAAGATCTCACCTTTTACCTCTCATTCAAGGTTGATGGTTCTTGTATCAAGTATGTTGTTCCCTCTTTCTTTTGGGAACCCAAAGATTATGAATTTGTTATTATGAGATGAAACCCATTCCTTTCCATGGGTTATTTATGTAAATGTTTTATATGTGTTCTATGTGGCATTCATGATAATGATAATGTTATGATGTGACGGGTGCGCCCAGAATTATATAGCGCAATATGAATGTTTAAATGTGATGGGTGCGCCCAGAATTATACAGCACGCCAACGCATTGGGTAAAGTGATGAATTTCATGAGTAAATGTTAAATGATGTGTGAACATGATGTTATCTTTTTTCACAAGTATGTGTGGTAGTTAACCAGTAAGACATGATGTTTCATTTTCTATGCATTGCCACATTTAAAGTTTATTATTTATGCTCCTCTCATGTTCATGATTCTTTGCCTATGTCATGACTATGCTCACCCCATGATATATTGTTCTTATCTATCCTTTTACTGGTCTTATAGCTCACCCCTTTTGATGTATATCCTCAGGTGGCTACATGTACTAAGGAGAGGACAAGTGCCACTAAGAAGCTAGTAAAGAAGAAGTTAAATAAATGTTTTATGGATGATGTTGTATTTTTCATGCATGGTCCTAGTTTGCCCAAGACACTAAACTTATGGATCCTCTATGTGTAATAATATTATGTTGTTTATATTTTAAATGATGTAATAGTAATAATATAAAAGGGCGGGTTGCTATAGTTGGTATCAAAGGAAAGGTTTAGTTAATTTGGGAATTGGGATTTGTAAACCCTAGAGAAAACCTCTAGCATAAGAATAAGTACAAATATGTACACAAGAATATTTACCTAGGGATCCAATATGTTATGTTTTTGTTATAATTGTTTAAACGAATAAGTTATTCATGACTTGTTTACTCATGTTTTGTTCTAACCTTTTCTATTTTAGAAAATGGTGGGAACCAGGAGAAATCATGCCAACAACTCTTGCGAGGGACAATGCAATGATTGCCCGAACGACATCCCCAATGATTTTGGAGGTGGAGTTCAAAACTTCATGGCGATGCATACCCAATTATCTCGGGTTATGAATAATAACCATAATAATGGGGAATGTCCTCCTTCACCAAAGAGGGAGCAACTAGCTATCGAATGTTTTAGGCGGCAACGACCACCGACGTTTTGTGGATCTTCTGATCCACTAGTTGTGGAACAGTGGGTCAACTCCATGGAGAAGATCTTTCATGTTCTTCACTGTTCTGAGACGGAGAAGGTGACTCTAGCTATTTATCGTCTAGATGGATAAGCTGATCAATGGTGGGATTTGATTAAGAAAACCAAGCCAAGGGAGGAAATTGATGATATGGAATGGGAAGACTTTAAGATAATGTTTCTTAATAAGTACTTCCCACGAACTCTTTGCACGAATATGGAGAGAGAAATCATAGAGCTCAAGCGAAAAGAAGGATAATCTGTCACAACCTATAAACAAAATTTCACAAGGCTCGCAAGGTATGCTTCGGGTTTTGTTATCAACAATGTTAGCAAAATTGATAGATTCTTTAGTGGATTAAAACCACATCTTCGAAAGGATCTTGCAATTCGAGACTTTGGGAGTTATGAAGAAGTTGTTCGGTGTGCTCTCAAAGTTGAGATGGAGTTTGGAGAATGGTCCCATAGCTATAGGGATAAGAAAAGAAAGATGGAGTTTCAAGCTGGTGGATCTAGTGATAAAGGTGGGAAGAAAAATCGACCCACATGCCAAAAATGTGGGAAGTTGCACCATGGGAACTGCCTCAATGGTACGGAGAAATGATTTAAGTGTGGGAAGGAAGGACACCAAGCTCACGAGTGTTGAAAAGACATGAAAATGAAGGATAATGTAGCTGATGAAAGGAGATAACCACTCGTGGTTCAATGCTACAACTGTAGGGAGCTAGGGAACTATTCAAACCAGTGCACTAAACCTCGAGCTCTCGAGGGTAATCAGCGCCAACAACCACCAAAGCCACAGGAACAAGGGAAGGCTTATGCCATCACTACTGAGGAGGTGGAACATGATAATGAATTCGTACAAGGTACACTTCCTATTCACTCAAGAATGGAAAAAGTCTTATTTGATTCTGGTTCTATGCATTCCTTTATATATTTCATGTTTTCTAAAACTATAGAATAGAATCCCCGAAACATTGAAGTAGAGATATCTGTAAAAACACCAAGTGGTGCAATCATTACAACCCATGTGTTTGACTCTTCTCCTGTTGACTTATGTGGGAAGATTCTTCCATAAAATCTTGTAATACTTCCCTTGGTGGAATTAGATTCTATAATGGTAATTGATTGGCTCTCGTTATATAGAGCACATATCAACTGTCAGGAAAAGGAAATATATTTTCATATTCCAAACCATCCCATGCTCCTCTACAAATGAAAGGAAGATCATGATTATCCTTTGAAAAATCCTTCAATGTCATGGGTGTTGATTCCCTATGGGGAAGCATACCTCACCCAAATGGTTGAGTCGAAGGAAAGTGCCAACATTGAGGAAATTCCCATCACGAGGGAATATAGTGATGTATTTCCCGAAGAGTTACCCGGAATTCCCCCGGATCGTGAGGTAGAGTTATCAATTGAACTCATAACTGGAGCTACTCCTATCTCGAAGTTCCCCTATGGGATGGCTCCTATCGAACTAGAAGATTTAAAGAAGCAGCTGCAATAGCATCTGGACAAAGGGTTCATACGCCCTAGTGCATCACCTTGGGGTGCACCAGTTCTCATTATGAAGAAGCATGGAACCATGGGGCTGTGTATCGATTATCGGGAACTCAACAAGATCACCATAAAGAACATGTATCCTCTCCCAAGGATTGATGACTTTTTCGACCAGTTAGGAGGAGCTCAATACTTTTCAAAGGTGGATCATCGTTCTGGATATCATCAAGTAAAGGTGAAGAAGGAAGATATTTATAAGACTTCCTTCCGTACAAGGTATGGGCATTATGAGTTTTTGGTGATGCCCTTTGGACTTACTAATGCCCCTGAAATCTTCATGGATTGGATGAATAGAGTCTTTAGACATTACCTCGAAAAATTAGTGGTAGTGTTTATCGATGATATTCTCATATACTCTAAGAGCAAGGAGGAACATGAAGAACATCTAAGACATGTGTTGGCGACATTGATAAAGGAGAACTTGTATGCAAAGTTCAGAAAGTGTGTCATTTGGATGAATCAAGTCACGTTATTGGGACATTTGATCACAAGCAAGGGAATTTCTGTGGACCCTTCAAAGACAAAGGCGATTGAGGAATGGCCCATGCCCTCTAGTGTCACAGAAATTCGTAGTTTTCTTGGATTAGCTGGGTACTACCGACGTTTTGTGAGAAACTTCTCACGATTGTCAAGCCCACTAACTAAGTTAACAAGGAAAGGGGTAAAGTATGTATGGATGGAAGAATGTGAGGGAAGCTTCAAGGAGCTAAAAAAGGTTGATCACTACACCTGTACTCACACTACCGAAAAGTGGAGAATGTTTTGTGATATATAGTGATGCATAAAAGAATGTCTTGGGTTGTGTATTCATGCATAATGATAATGTGATAGCCTACGCCTCACGACAGTTGAAGATCCATGAGCAGAACTACCCGACGCATGATCTAGAGGTGGCAGCCGTGATTTTTGCCTTGAAAATCTGGCAGCACTGCCTTTATTGGGAAAAGTGTGACATATACACCGACCACAAGATCCTGAGTATATATTCACACAAAAGGAGCTCAACATGCATCAAAGGATATGGTTAAAGCTAATCAAGGATTACGATTGCTCTATTAACTATCATCCTGGGAAGGCGAACAAGGTAGCTGATGCTCTAAGTAGAAAAGAACCTGATACTCTATCCATGTTGAGGATTGAGAAAGACCCTATCTTCTTGGATATGAAAAGGATGGATTTGGGAATCGTAAGGGCAGGGGATACATCCTACCTTTCCCAAATGATTGCGCAAGCATCCATCCTAGATAAGATTAAGGAAGCACAAAGAAATGATGTGGAGATAAAAAAGAGGGTGAATGCAGTAATGGAAGGGATGCTGCAAGAGTTCCATATCGACGATGATGGTGTGATTCAGTTTGGAACGCGGCTTTGTGTGCCTTAATCACCCAGGATAAAGGAGCTATTGGATAATGCACATAGCTCAACTTTCTCTATCCATACTGGAAGTACCAAGATGTATCATGATCTCCGAGAACACTTCTGGGGGGATAACATGAAGAAGGAGATTGCGGAATATATATCAAGGTGCTTGGTATATCAGCAAGTTAAAGATGAGTGGAAAAAGTCCAAAGGTAGGATGCAGCCATTGCCTATAGCCATGTGGAAATAGGAAAATTTTACTATAGGATTTGTCACGGGTCTCCCGAAAACATCAAAGGGAAATAATGTGATATGGGTTGTGGTCGATCGACTTACCAAGACTACCCATTTTATCGCTATTCAGGAATACCTCTCACTTGAACAACTTGAAAGGATATATGTGAAGGATGTAGTGAGATTGCACGGTGTTCCACTCTCGATTGTCTCTGACTGTGATCCAAGGTTCACATCTAAATTCTGGAGGAGCCTTCAACAAGCTTTGAGTACTGAATTAAATTTCAGCATGACCTATCACCCCCAAACTGATGGCCAGTCTGAAAGGACTATTCAGACACTTGAAGATATTCTAAGAGCCTGCTCTCTTGAATTCAAAGGTGGTTGGGATCAGCATCTCACATTGGTTGAGTTCTCATACAACAATAACTTACACTCTAGTATTCAGATGGCTTCGTATGAAGGTCTTTATGGGATGCGATGTAGAACTCCATCCTGTTGGGATGAAGTTGGAGAATGAAAGCTACTTGGTCCCGATCTTGTTCAAGAGATGATAGAGAAGGTTCAAGTCATCCAAAAACACATCAAAGCTGCTCAAAGTCAGCAAAAGAGATATGCTGACAACCGTCGAATGGACTTGGAGTTCGACATTGGAGATAATGTCTTCCATCGAATATCTCCATGGAAGAGAGTCATGAGATTTGGGAAGATAGGGAAGCTATTCCCAAGGTACATTGGCCCCTTTGATATCCTCGATCGTATAGGAGTCGTGGCCTATCGTCTGGAACTTCCACCAAATATGGCTCAAGTTCATGATGTGTTTCACGTATCACTACTGAGGAATTACATTCCAGACCCCTCACATGTACTAAACTCAGAGGTGGTACAATTGGAAGATTATCTCTCTTATGAGGAGAAGCCGGTAAAAATTTTGGACCGAAGTGATAAGGTTCTACGCGACAAGACAACCCACATTGTCAAAGTGTTGTGGAGGAACCAAAAGTTTGAGGAAGCAACATGGGAACAGGAAGAGGAAATGAAGGAGAAGTACCCTCACCTGTTTGTGTAAAGTGAAATTTCGGGGGCGGAATTTCTTATGGGGAGACGAATGTAACGACCCAAAGCTTTTCAATGGAAAATTCCCTTCTTCTATGTATGTCATAAAAACACAAAATAATGAACTACTAAGTGATAAGTGTCCTTTAAACATAATTTTGTCACCCGTATGTTTGGAATTTTAAAAATCCGACATACACAGTTTTGTTCAAGATAGTTTTTAGAGTCTAATGAAACAAAAATAATTTTTTTGGTGAATAGTAACCTACCCTTATGAATAGTAATATGACCCTTATGAGTAGTAAATAATAGTAACATTACCTATTAATAATAAAATAAAATTTAGACAACCTAGAAAGTTACAATTTGACCTTAGTAAACGTTTTTGGTATATTATAAGTCATAAATAAATAATTATAATTAATTAATTAATTTAAAAAGAATATTTTTTCCCCTGAAATGTATTCATAAATTATTGAATCAATTTATAATAGTTTTTAGATAATTTTATAAGACCCTACATAATTTTGAAAGAACTACAAAATCAGTTTTAATTTTAAAAACTGTTTTTTTAGTAAATTATGATTTTAATTAAATATTAAATTAATAATATTTAGAAAATTATTTTTGAAAAATTTTCAAGATTTTTGGATTCTACGCGTCAAAAAATGGTAGGGATAAATTTTGGGGTTTATTCTAAAATACTTCAATTTTCGGGTGAATAGTAAAAAACTACAGTTTTCGCATAATCGGTGTACACAAAATTGATTCATTAATGATGTAATGATGAAATAAAATTTCTAGAACATTAGTTTCGGAAAAAACCTATTAAATTTCATAAATTATTACCTAAAATACTATAAATCCAATTCTCAAACCTAAAAAGAAATTTCCAAAGCCTAATTTCAAAAGGTGATTTCTTAAAGTATCTTTTTCTCTTTCTTTCTCTTTCCTTTTAATAAATTAATGAATTCTAATTATAAAGAATATTTAAAGCATAAAACCAATTATATTATATTGATATATGATTTAGGCTGTTAAAAAACAACTATATCAAGTCTAACTCTTGATATATTATTTTATTTAATATTTTATGCCAAAAACACCTCCCTCCTCATGTATAAATAAGCCCTCCCCCTCCTCTTGCCATACCACACCTCTCAAGCTTCAAGAATTGTCTATGATCTTCCCACTAATATTACCTAGCATCTCCCCCATGTACAAGATCTCCTAGTCTCATCAAAAGACCAAGCTTAGTCCCTTAAGGAGGTTCTCAAGAGGAGGATCCAAAAGGTGATTTCTCTGCCTCTTCTCCTTTAATTTCCTTTCAAGTTCAAGTTCCTTTCTTGATCTCTCCCTACATATATTCATCAAAATTATTTTTTAACTCCAGTATTATAAATATACTGAAATATTATGATTCAAATGATATATTATATCACCCCACACCCTTTCCCTCTTCCTTTTATTTTATTAAAGAGAACGTTGTTCATGTGGTGATAATTTATCACCTTCAAAAACAACATGTTCTCTTCTTCCATTTATACCATCAATCTGGTCATGAAACCATTTTTATTGTTGAACCAGAATATTTAATATGTATTATGTTCTATTTTACGTTATGGAAATAACCTATGGCCATATTACTAAGTGAAAAGTTAAAATTAGTTCATTGTGATCCAAAAGCCGCTCAAATTAACCCAAATAATCTTCATTTAATTCTTATCTAATGATTCGTCCACATGGATCTAATATGAAACATTATAAAATCATTCAATATTATGTAAAATCATTAATTACATGTAATATCAGTTCTGGATTTTTTTCCATGATCTACCCAAACATCAATTTAAGAATACTAGTGGAACATTCAAGAAAACCATAAAAACGAACATCCCCGAACAATGTTTTTAAACTCTATAAGTCATCCAAAGGAACATAATATGAAATAATGAAATCAGAATGAACCCTATTAATGTATAAAACGTTCTGGAATTTCTAATTAATGAATATAATGTCATTATACAGGACATTAAAGAGAAGGAGGCATTCGAGTACAAGGTAAGGGGAAATCTCGAACCCAATTTTCTTCCTTCGGGTTCTCCCTCTTTCACTCCATTTTGATATGGTTACTCCTCAAAGATCATTTTTTCATAATTTCCTTTACTTTTATGGGATATAAATATTTGTCACTGGTTTTTATGTCCATCAAAATGTTTTCCAAAAGAACTCTTCTTTCATGATCTCTCCTTTTACCTCTCATTCAAGGTTGATGGTTCTTGTTTCAAGTATGTTGTTCCCTCTTTCTTTTGGGAACCCAAAGATTAAGAATGTGTTATTATGAGATAAAACCCATTCCATTCCATGGGTTATTTATTTACATGTTTTAAATCTGTTCTATGTGGCAATCATGATAATGATAATGATATGATGTGACGGGTCCGCCCGGAATTATATAGCGCAATATGATTGTTTAAATGTGACGGGTGAGCCTGGAATTATACAGCTCTCCAATGCATTGGGTAAAGTAATGAATATCTTGAGTAAATTTGAAATGATGTGTGAACATGATGCTAGATTCGTTCACAAGTATGTGTGCTAGTTAACCACTAAGACATGATGTTTCATTTTCTATGCATTTCCACATTTCAAGTCTATTATTTATGCTCCTCTCATGTTCATGATTCTTTGCCTATGTAATGACTATTCTCACCCCATGATATATTGTTCTTATCTATCCTCTTACTAGGCTTCTAGCTCACCCCTTTTGATGTATATCATCAGGTGGATACATTTACTAAGTAGAGTAAAAGTGCCACTAAGAAGCTAGTAAATAATAAGTTAAATAAATGTTTATGGTTGATGTTTTATTTTTCATGCATGGTCCTAGTTTTCCCAAGACAATAAACCCATGGATCCTCTATGTGTAATACTATTATGTTGTTTATCTATGAAATGATGTAATAGTAATGAATGAAAAGTCTGGGTTGCTATAAAGGATCATTATATCCATAATTATATTCATGATTTGGATATCATATATATCATATATATCCATCATATACATGTATTTATAATAGTACATATCATATAGGGGTAAAAAATGAAATGCACCGTTCATGGAAACGGTAAGCCGTACGTACGCATGAACGCTACTTTCATTTCTATTTCATATTTATTGGAGTTAAATCATAATTATATAAGGTTATATTATAATTACAGTATAATATCATATATAATAACATTAACTCCATCCTCTATACGTCCCACACATGGAATTAACGAATCAAATCACTTTGAGGGGGCGGTAGTCCACACTTCCTAAAATGAAATTATCGCGTTTACCCATAATGAAAACCCTAAATTTATTCCATAAATTAAAATTACTGAATCTTAAGTAAAACATAAACATATTATATATCATATATAAATATAGTGTCATCTTAATGGCCACCTTTGAGGGTGTTATATGAGTGTTGAACAGTCATCATTTTGTGAGGCAGAAATTCTCCATCCACGGAAATAGTATGTTCTTTAACCATTAGATGTAGGTGTGTGTATGTGTAGCTGGAATCATTCTTATAAAAACATCCTAGTATATTTAAGATATTGTTTTTGTTACAAATGAAATTAATAAAAAGAGTTTAGGGTGTTGGAGAAGCAAAATAAAACATAAGAACACAATAGAAGACATTACCTTAAAATCGGGTAACATCCGTTGATTTGAGCTCAAAGGATTCCTTGGAAAGGCTTATTCCCAAAGTGAGGATTCAATGATGAAGAGAAGAATTTGGAGAGATGAAATGGGCAGGTTTTGGCCGAGAAAAAGGCTTGAGAGTTGTGTGTAAGGTGGTAGAGGTGGGGGCCTTTTATAAGAGGAGAGGAAGGCACTCTTAGAATGTTATAAAATATTACTTTATTATAAAATGATTTTCGGATTTAAAAGGTCCCAAAAGAATATATTTATAGGATAAGGTGATAATGTTTGGAAATCCACCCATCCAATAGGTTTTTAACAAGTGTAATTTATATTTTTGACATTATCTTTTCATTTTATTTAAATCCCTTATTAATGAGGTAATTGCTGCATCATCATGATGTCATAAATAATTTAATTTATTTAATGTCTAAAAATTATAAAAAAAATATCATGATGTAGGAAATCTTTTTATATTTCAAATTAATATTTATAGTAAAAACTATGACTTGTATATCCCCATTTAAAAATTGTTTTAGTAAAACAACTCAAGTTTGTGTCATTTTTACTTTTACATTAAATAAAAGGCATTAATGTCATTATCTTACCGATGTGGCTCCATGGGGTCCCAAAAATCTACCCAGGGATTTTCTTGGTCGGCCATGACACATCCAATAAGGGTAGGACATGTTTCAAGGTCATTTCATATTATTAAAACATTATTCTTACCTTAAACTACACTAATTACCTCTAATCGCGATTAAGACTTAAAAGTTACTATTCACCAAATAATTATATTAATCCCATTGAACCACATTTTATTTCTTAATGACATCCATGTATGTCGGATTTTTGAAATTCAAAACTCAGAGGTGGTAGAATTTCATTTAAACGAAAAATTATTTTTTAAAGTACCATTTAGTGGTTTCACTATTCATCAAAAATTGAAGTTTTTCAGAAAAATACCAAAACTTCACCCTAAGTTTTATTTGATGTTCCAAACTCAAAAATGATTTCTATTTTACAAAATTCAAATTTTATAAGTTACATTAATTAATTTAATAATTAATTTTTGTTGTCATGACAAATAGCGTGTTTTTATGAAACAATATATATCTAAAGATTGACACAAGTTTAAGTCCAATTTCAAAGTAAAACAAATTCCAACGACCACTATTGGATTAAATAGTAAAAATATATTCTAATTTCACTTTAAAACAAATTAAAAAGATAATCTAATAATATAAATAAATTAGATTAAAAAGTGGTTTTGAATTAAAATACAAAATTTTTCACTATTCATTAAAAAATGAACTTTATCAGAAAAATACAAACAAATTACACAAAGTAAATTTTGATGTCCCGATTCTAAAGAAGAATATTATTTTGTCAAATATAACACATAAAATTGTCAAAAAGTGGATTGAAAAGAGGTTCACCTTCAAAAGGCGGTTAATTGAGCTTTTAAATAATATTAGAATGTTTACGCTTAAAATTGGATTCATTCGCATTTTTAATCCTCTAACATTTATTGTAAAGAGTAAAAATATTTGACAAACATATATAATCATTTTTTAGTTAGTTCTGTTCATTACCGCCATTACAACGGCTAGGCGTTAACTACCATTTAAAATAATATTATTTTATTATTAGAGTGCAACGTAAGATTCCCAAGAAACTCATTGTTGCATATTGGGTACGACATCGAGCCTAGTGTCCCATTTAAAGTTATATTATTATTTTATTCACAAATATGGATAAATGTGAAAATTTCATATTCTTTATTTACCTGGGGTGTTACACTCAAGGCTGCCGACTAGCAACGAGAGCCTTGTGTGTTATAGTGGGGAATCAATTCACTCATTGGAAGAGTGACACAGTGGATTTAAACATATAGAAATATTGGAAGTAGTGTAATATCATACATCAATAATAGTGAAAGACTGTAGATAAAACAATTGGAGCACATATATAAATGATCCATGCTACATATGTCTAGGAAATCTTCCAAACAAGTCACAATTCTGAAAAATAATATAGAACCCAAGAAAAAAAAGGAAATACAAGAAACAATTCCTCAGAATCGCAATCCTCTTCTTGGTCCCATGCTCTCCAGCTCCAAGCAATCAAGCACGAGAAGTTGAAGGTTGTTGGACCTTATCCAGACCTGCAACAATTTAATCTATTTGGGTCCAATAGAATGACCCAAACATGATATGAGATGAATCCCAGTACGCAACCACTCATATATCTATTCCTAATAGTTAGTGAATATATATGGAAGGAAATAATCAAAATGAAGTAGTAAACAAAAATTTACTTAAAATTAAACAATCCTATAGTTTAAAATGAATTCAACTTTCAGATATCAAGTAAGATGATAATCATAAGAAGGGAAATCTATGGGATGTACTCACATCCTAAACCCTCTATTTCAAAATACAAGGAATGATATACCACAGTATCTTTGGGGAAGCACTCAACGTCAATTCCCAATATAGTCATGTGTGTTCAAAGACTCTCTGAAAAAGTATTCAATGCGAATTACCCCTATAGTCATTTAGCGGAAAATAACAGACACTCTGAGGAAGCACTCATCGTCAATTCCTCTTGTGTTATCATAACGTAACTATAGACACTCTGAGAGAGAACTAAACTTCAATACCCCTTGTGGTCTCGTAGTGTGATAATTATAACACATACTCTGGAAAATCCATCAACATCAATTTTTTATAAGGTCTCATTAAACTAGATTCTCGCAGCCCCTTGTAAAGCAATCATGCACAAACAATAATCAATAGCCAATGTAAACCTCAAGAAAAACTTGGATAAACTACTACAACATATCATACCATGTGAGATAATATAATATCACAAAATCCAATCATCATTAGGAATGGAAAGAAAAAATCCTAACATTCTAAGTAAGTCTGAACTGTCATAAACAAGAAAAAATGTGAAAAACCTCTATATCATAGAAAAGTTAACCCTATTCACAACATATCACCTCTAACCAAACAAACAAGGCATATCAAGAAAATAACAGGGTTAAATCTGTAAACACACAATATCCCGGATAAGGGTATTGGGAACTTTAGAACATATAACTCAAAGAATATCTACAGAGAGGCACAAACCACCTACCTCGACATTGTATGATCTATATAGCCCAACATAGGCCCTTGGATTGACCTACAATGTAGTAGATCTACAAAAATGTCTAAAACGTTCAACCATGGAAAACTCACGAGAGAAGAGAAATCAGAAAACAAGGTTCAAGAAGAAGGGGGATCTCGTCTATGTATTTCCAACTCCACCAACAGAGTTCAATTTGGAGAACAGATGCTCGATCAGGGACTCAGGGAAGGATCAGCGCTGTATAGACGCTCTCGGTTGATGAATGTAAAGAAGAAGTTGCTTCTGCAATTAGATGTGACCCTGGTACATTTAATGAAAAAAAATAAATAACACAGCGTGTACTTTATAAGTACACGGCGTGTACATGACTTAACCGGCCCACACATTAGGCGGTCACCATGTCACCACACATGGTCACGTGCATGGCCGTTACAAGGCCAGCACCCGACCACCTGCGGTAACCAAGTACACACTATGTACTTGTAATGTACACGGTGTGTACTTATGAAATTTATAAAAACTCCACATTTCCTATAAAAAACACAAAAAAGAAAACATACCTGAAAATAAATTCATGTTTCATACAAACATCCCCCCTTAATTAAATTCATCCCTGAATTTCCCTAAAAAGGTGACGTAGAAGAAAATTCCTCAAAAATCTCCAGCCACTGTGAACGTACATCGGTTTCACTCTCCCATGTCTTGTCCTATACTCGACCGTGATTCCATAGCACTCATACTAGAGGAACATACCAACCATGGAAAAATATCACACATCGATCAACAACTCAGATAAGATTCTCCTCGAATGAGGTTTCCACCTCTAACTCAAACACCTCGGGTTGGAAAGCATGAGACTGGTCTGAGAAGTAACGTCATAGCAGAGAAATGAAGAATACATTGTGAATATCCTGGTACATCTGAGGTAACTGTAACCTATAGGAAACTGGAAAAACTCTATCCCACACCTTAAATGTCCTGACGTACCTCTGGGAAAGCTTACCATGCCTCATAATTTCCCTATGACCCAACATCAGTGTGACACACCAGGAAACCTGATCTCCGACCTCAAACTCTACAGGTCCTCTCCATTGATCAGCATAAGATGTATGTCGAGACTGGGAAATATCCATCCTCTTCCAAATCAACTCTATCTACTACGTGGTATCCATTAAAAGACGAGGTCCCAGTATAGCTTCCCTTCTTGCCTCCATCTGGCATTTGGTTGAATGTCATGGCCTACCATACGAAGCCTCATATGGTTCCATCTGAATAGTTGAATGAAAACATTTATTATAGGAAAACACCACAAGATTTAAGTGCTTCTCTCATGAACCTTAAAAATCAAGGATTCATGGTTGAAGCATGTCCTCAAGCACATGAACCGTATGCTTGGACTGGCCATCTGTCTGGGGAACCTAAGTTCTTCTCAGAAGTACCTATGTACCCAAATCCCCCTAAAGTATTTTCCAGACCTAATATGTAAAATGAGCATCACTGAATGAAACAATGGAGTGTGAAACCCAATGTAGATGTAGAGTATCTCAGATGTAAAACATTCCAAACTCATCAACACTAAATGTCTCTTTAATCAGTAAAAAGTGAGAATCCTTGTGATTCAATCAATGACAACCCAAACTAAATCATTCCCTTGAGGCGAACATTGAAAACATGTCATGAAGTCCATCGCATCATCATTCCATTTCCACTCGAGAATGGGTAACTGCAGCAAAATCCCTGCTGGTCACTGGTGCTCCACCTTCAACTGTTGACAGGTCGAACATCTCATGATGAAACCAACCACATCTGTCTTCATACCTGGACACCAATACTGACAATTTAGTTCACGATACATCATGGTGACACTAGGATGAACTGCCCAAACTAATGAAAGAAAATCATGTATCATCTCCTCACGTATGTCTGTGGACACCCTCAAGTGCCCCTGATTATGAAAGATCTCATCCTCGCCTAGGGTTCATCTAGAAATGGGGTTCTCTCCGATCACACTATCCCATTGGACTAGGCCTTCAGAATCTAATAGCCTCCCCATTCACACTCAATCTTATAGTGTAGAGGTATCAACTATAGAAGAATGAAACGCCTATCCCTGTCATTCGTGAAACTCCAAATGCATCTCAGAGAATTGATCCATATAATTCACTCATTGTTGGCCTCCTGAACTACATGTATTTGAGTCCTCCTACTCAACACATCAGCCATTGTGTTGCCTTTCCCATGCGTGTAGGAACGCTCAAAATCAAATGATTGAAGGTACTCAACCCACATTTGATGTCTCATATTTAATTCATACTGAGTAAAGATAAAATCGACACTTTTGTGGTCGATGGAAACACAAAATTCGCTCCCAACAGGTAGTGTCTCCAAAAGCGTAAATCATGAACAACGGCAGACAGCTCGAGGTCATGTGTCAGGTAGATTCACTCATGTGGCCTCAACTACAGGGACCCGTGCACAACGACTCATCCCCCCTGCATAAGCACTGCTCCAAGCCTGATACTTGAGGCATCACAGTACATTGTATAGCTCATAACCGACTCTGGAAATACTAGAATCGGTGCTAAAATAATCCTCCCTTTCATCTCATGATAGGATGAATTGCAAGAATTATACCACATGTTCTTTGTACCATTCTTATTCAGGTCTATCAGTGGAACTCTTAAGCATGAAAAGACTATTATGAAATGTTTGTAGTAACAATCCAGCACTAGAAACCTCAGTACCTCAAAAACATTCTTCAGTTTCTCCTAGGAAACTACTGCCCTCAAAATCTCTAGGTCTACTGATAGTCCTATCATTGAGATAACATGACCCAAGAAGTGACTTTGGATTATGAAAAAGTGGCCTTTTGAGATCATAGAATATAAATGATTCTCTATTAGTGTACTCCAGACAATCTCAAGATGTGTGCCATGGTCATGTCGAGTGTGAGAGTACAACATGATATCGTCCATGAAGACTACCATGAAATAATACCTATATGGACAGAACACTCAGTTAATCAGAGACATGAAGACTGTAATTGAATTCGAGAGACCTACTGGAATAGCCACATATTTGTATAGACCATACCTACTCTGAGGCTGTAAGTGGTATTTAGATGCTCTAACGTGCATCTGATGGTAACCTGATCTCATGTCAATCTTTGAGAACATCTGGACTCCTCGAAGCTGATTAGTGAGATCATAAATTCTCAATAAGGGATATTTTTTATTCACCATCAACTGGTTATACATCCGATAATACACACAATGTTTGAGGGTACTATCTTCCTTCGTCACAAACAAGACAGGTGAACCCCAAGGAGAAGTACTGGGTCAGATGAACCCCTTATCCTAAAATTCAACTACTTCATGAGGTCCTATATATTTTGTGAAGACAACCTATTAGGAGGAATAGACCTCGATGCCACTCTTGGAACATGATCAGTAGAAAATATCACCTCTCGCTCTAGAGGAAAACCTGATAAGTCCTCTAGAATAACCTCCCTGAAATGATCTACCACTAGAGGAAAGTCCATATTTGAAGTCCCCTGGTCATATAAATATATACTATCAATCTGAGATATATCTCCCTTCAACCCATAATGCTTGGATAACTCTCTGCTCACCTGGATATCCAATTCACCCTTATATAGGAACGATCCCCCCTCTAGTGATGTGAATCTCACCCTACGACGATAGCAGTCGACAATTTCCTGGAAGGGAACTAACCAGTGAATTCCAACAATGAAATCATAACATGTCATCTCAAGGAAATTGTGGTCCCATAGGATGTTACACCCACCAACGACAAGAGAGATCTTCTCACACTATCGTACAATAGCCATTTTTTCCCTAACGGTGTTTCAAGAATCAAATACTCAGTAGAAGAAACAATACAGAGCCCATGGATCTCCACAACAGAAACAGATATAATGTGACGGGATTCCCCTTCATCATAAAGGGAATAACCTAAAAATGAGGCAACTAGGGTCATACCTTGAATAGTAGATGGTCCTAGATCCTGCTCCTGTTTGGTCTACTCCACCGTGAATGTCTGACCTGCACCGCAACCCTGTGACCCTGCCTAACCAATCTGAGCTGATCCATCCTGCATTCATTGAATTCCTGGAGTCTGACTACCATGGACATGACCTCCACCTTGACCTAAATAATATGAAGAATTCTAGTTCCTAGACTAGAGAGAAACTGGTGGTTCTACTCTTGAATGTGGATTCATCAAAGAACCCGTGTCACCAGCAACTCGTGAAAAGATCTGATAGAAGCACTGAAGATGGACCATCATGCAGCAATATTGTCACTCAACTGGATCTCTAGAGTAATGTGGCCTCATATGACTAACCTTATCACACTTGTTGCATACAACCTGGCTACATGAAAATTCATCCAGCCTACTTGAATCTCCACCTGTATACTCCTTGAGACGCTTCCTACTATCTATCAGAGAAGCACTAACTTTGGATGTGGAAACTCCATTGATCACAGCTCCATAATCCCTCATATTACATTATGTGATGAATGCATTGTTATCTATTGATTTGATGGAAGTCAACATGAAGATGTTCACCTACGCCTGAATGTCCTTCCTGAGACCATCATAAAACTTCCTTGCTAGGAACAACTCATATCCCCTAGAGAGGGTGTAAATTTTTGCAGCTCTGTGATTCAAGAAGAATACTCCATAATAGAAAGAGTTCCATGCTCCATACTCATGAACACTCGGGCTCGATCGACCCTCCAAGCCTCTTAATAGAGGTATTCATAGAATGTACACTAAAACTCCTCCCAAGCCATATCATTATTTAGTCCCACCTATGAGATCACATCCCACCATCTATTGGTAGAATCCCAAAGCATGTACATAGCATGCCTGACCCTCCACTCTAGAGGAATCTCCAGATTCTCAAAGATCTTATGCATGGCTTTGTTTTATTACTTTTCAGCACGGGGTCTTCTATCCCCTGAGAAGGTGGGAGGATGCTTCTACCGAAAGACCCACGTCAATTCTTCCATCGATGGGGAAGGTGGCGGCACTCCCTGGAAGGTCTGTATAGACCTCATATAAACCTATTGTAACTGTGCGTCAACACCTATGTCCAGAATTATGGTCGATGCCGAGACTGGCACAACTAGGGGATCTTCTGGTAGTCCCTGATCAGCCAAATATACTGTCTGATCACTGCCATGTAACTATCGGACAACCGGAGGATATCTCACTGGAATGACTCTACAAGGATAAGTGAACACCTTTGTTAAATAATAACATTAACAGAAACATATACATGTATGAAGGGAACAAGAGAAAAACAACATTCATGTTCTTCAAAACAAGGATATGCATCTTATATATTTTCTATACGGCGTGTTCCCTTAAGCCTTAATGTGGTTGTGTACTTCTATCAACTTAGGTCATGTAACACCCCATACACATGGCGTTTTTTCCTACACAAGGAGTCTAATTGAGTCCTCTTCCATTACCTGAGTTCTTCTACATGGCTAAGCCACACGGTTCAACTAAAACAAGACTACACAACATGTTATAGCTAGACATAGTGTGTACTAGACAAACTTCACTGACTTTTATTGTTCGCAACATGGCTAGTGACACGACAAACAATACACTGCATGTTCAAGGTAGACACGGTATGCATAACTTATGTTTTTATATATTTGTGTCATTTTTTAAACTGGTGGACACATGCTCTACACAACACGGTGTGTACATCAAGCACACAATGTCTTCTACTAGATTTCCCAACCCCATGTTTATACCCTGTCTATTAGTAACACGGTTAGAGACTACATGCTATGTATATACAGTACACGGTGTGTATTTAAAAAATAGTTCCTTCTCAAATAGAAGAACACACGACTTGTGTGTCTGACTATACACTCCATTTATTCTAGATTTTTTTAGATAGTAAGCCACAAAAACTACTCTAGAACCCAGAAAACACTCAAATTAGCATTAATGTTCCAAATTATGATCTTTGAGGGTCCATTCTCCATGTGAGTCAAATCGTGGAATCTTATAAAAGTGATATATAAACATAGCAGAGAAATTATCCCCCAATTACTAGCCCATGACGGCCAATAACACATCAAGAACCAAAGTTTGGCGATCAATAAATCTATTTTCCGTACACAATTCAATACCCTATCAAATAGAACATATTCTATCAATTAATCTATCACAACATCATGCATATATATCACAACATCTACTACGACGACATGTAATCGATAATGTAACCTAAATGACATGTATATGATGCATGACATGTGATCTGTTGAAAGTGCTTCTGTGATGCATGAGATGAAATACCCTCATCTCTTCGGGTTGCAATAGAAATAGAACCTAAATAACATCAATGATAACATTACAAACAATGTGATTCTCCCAATGGTGATATAAAATCAACCGTTAAATTACAAAACCAGAAACATTGCAATAAATGGGGTAGATTAGTTTTTCCCTATACACATGTTAGCGACTTACAAGAACAACTTATTACCATGTAATTATTCCTTCTTATCCCTAGATATAGGCTCCAAATAGTATGTTAAGAAGAAAAGATTTCCGTTAATACCACTTTGTAATGTCTCAGTTCTGGGAGCATCCCAGAGTCGCCCCATATTCGGTTGGTCACATGGCCTCAAGTTCATTTCTTGAATGCTAGAGGCTGCAAACATGAAGCGAGAACCATGGGTGTGATAGTGGAGAAACTATTATCTAATTGGCATAGTAACAGAGTGGATGTAAATATATAGCAATAATGAAAGTAGTGTAATACCATACAATAGCATCAACGTATGACTTTAGATATAAATAACTAGAGAAAATATATAAATGATGCATGTTACATATGTCAAGGAAAGTATTCAGAAAAGTCACAATGCAATAAAATAGTACAGAACCCAAGTACAAAAGAAAATACAAGAAAAAACACCTTAGCATCGCAAGCCTTAGCTTGGTCCCATGATCTCCTTCTCCAAGCAGTCTTGTACTTGAAGTAGAATGATGCTTTCCCTTATCTATACCCACAACAATATAATCTTTCTCGGACCAAAAGTAAGATCCAAATAGGGTGTGAGAATAATCCCAGTAGGCAACCAACAAAAGATTTGTTCCTAATAGTCCGTGAATATATATGGCAGGCAATAATCAAAATGAAGCAGTAAACAAGGAATTACTTAAAAGTAATCAATCATTCAGTTTCAAATTCATTCAACTATCATAAATCATGTAAGAACCTATTCATAAAAGGAAACCCTCTAGGAAGTACTCACATCCTAACCCCTCCAGTTAAAAATACATGGAATGATATACCAATGACTCTCTGAGGAAGTAGAAAATGTCATTTCCCCTTATAGTCATTTTTGTTCTTAGACTCTTTGAGGAAGAACTCACATTCAATTCCCCCTATATCCTTTTAGAAACTACAGAAACTTTGAGGAAGCACTCCACATAAATTTCTCCAGTGTTCTTGTAACGTAACTATATACACTATGAGGGAGCACAAAAAATTCAATCACCCAAATGTTCTCACCACCTGATTATTATTATAGAAACTCCGAGAAATCCCTCAATGTCAATTTCCCATATGGTCTCACTACACCAGTTTCATGGAGCCCTGTGTAACGAAATCGTGCACAAACTACAATCATCATCCTAAGTAAACATCAATAACTACATGGCTGAAGAACTACATCATATCATAGAATTTCATAGAACATAATATCATTCCATCCTATTAGTACTAGGAATGGAAACAAAATATCCTAATAATCAAAGAAAGAACAAAAGGTCATAATCAAGCAATCATGGGGAAAAAATCCATAGCCTAGAAAAGTTAATCCTATTCACCACAGATAACATCTATCTAAACAAACAAGGCATTGTTGGAAAATAACATGGTTAAATCCATAAACGCACAATACGTTGAATAAGGGTATTGTGCGTGTTTGCACATATATCTCAAAGAATACATACGGACAGGAAAAAACCACCTACCTCGACATCGTGTGATCGATATATTCCAGCATCAGCCCTCAGATCGACCTAGATCACGGTTTATCTACAAAAACATCTAAACTATTCAACTTAGGATAAATCAAAAGAGAAGAGAAATCATGAAAAGAGGTTCAAGAGGAAGAGAGAACTCACCGATGTGATTCAACACAACTGACACAGTTCGATTCGGAGAACAGACGCACGATCGGGGGCTTAGAAAATGATCGGTTCCATACAGATGCTCTCAGTCGAAAAAGGAGATGAAGAAGACGCTTTTTCGAATTAGATGCAACCCCAGTCCGTTTAATGAAAAACATTACGTGGAATGTAATTTATAAGTACACAACATGTACTTTCCTTAACTAGCCCCCGCATTATGATGTCTCCAGGTAACTACACACGGCCGTGTGCATGACAATTACATGGCCATCACCCAACTACCCATTGTAACCAAGTACACGACATGTACTTGTAATGTATATATTGTGTACATAAGAAATTTATAGAAATTCATATTTTCATTCAGGATCTTATGGAAAACCCTCAGTCGGGATCACCCACTGGATATCCTTCAGAATCCATGTACATCTTCGAAGTTATTCTTAACATGGCATCGGATGAGATCAATGAAAATCTGGGGACCATACTAGACGAGGGGGAGATCAGGATGGAGCTTTCGAAATTATCTCCGGATAACACTCTTGGCCCGGATGGGTTCCCTGCCTCCATTTACAGGGGCTCTTGGGAGATGGTGAAGATGTCTCGGTTCGCGGCTATCCATAATTTCTTCTGAGGGGGTAGTTTACCTAGGGTGGAATGTGCCACCACCCTTGTGCTCCTACCCATGATTAAAGACATGTCCTCCATTTCACAGTATCATCCAGTTAGCAAGTGTAATGTCCCATATAAGATACTGGCGAGTATTATTAACTTGAGGCTGGCCACCCATATTCCCCAATGGATTTCCCCCGACCAGTATGGGTTTATCAAGGGTCAATCGGTCCACGAGACGGTCGCCTTGGCACAGGAGGTGGTTAATGATGTGGATTTCAAAACACATGGATCAATCTTGGTCATCAAGCTGCATATGAGCATGGCCTATGATTGGGTCGAATGGAGTTTTATCAACAGAGTATTGGCAGGTATGGGTTTAAACTCATGGAATGTGGATATTCTCTTCCGTTGCTTCAGTGTTGTGTGGATTTCAGTCTCATTTATGGGAAAATATTATGGTTTCTTCAAGTCTATCTGGGGCCTTAAGAAAGGGGACCCATTATCACCGACTCTGTTCATTCTCATACAGGACGTACTGAGCCCTCTTCTCTAGAGAAGCATTAAAAATGGAGGGATCCTCCCATATCGATGCTGGTTGAAGGCAACAATGATTTCCCACCTAATGTTCATCGACGATACCATCTTGTTTCTGAATGGTAAAAGTAGATCCCTATGGAGACTTTGCGAGGTGTTGGATGTGTATGGACATTAAAGTAGGTAGAGCATCAATAAAGGTAAGAGTGAATTATTCGTATCCAATAGGTTCTTGGTCAAGAGGGTGGAGACTATCAGTATGTTCCAGGGCATACAGAGGGGGGAGTTTCCAATGACATATCTTGGCACACCTCTTTCATCCAGGAGATTCTGGATTCGGGACATCAACATTCTTCTACCCAGGATTACAGATAGGTTTCTGAACTAGGAAAATAAATTCCTATCTTTTGGTGGTAGGATCTCCTTGGTGAACAGAGTGTTGATGGCATCCCCTATCGATGGCCTCTCCAATACCAAGGTCCCTAAGGGTGTGATCAAATCGATCAATAGGATCCTCACCTCCTTCAATTGGGACCCGTATGCAGAAGTGATGAAACGCTAGGTGTCCTGGATAAGAATTGAAAAATCAGTGGCCAAAGGGGGAATTAGTGTGCGCAACCTTAGTGATACCATGTTCTATATGTATGCAAGACTTGCATGGAGTGTGCTGGAATGTCGTACTCTTTGGGGTTCTATCATGCATTCTCAGTTGTCGTTGTTTCTAGGATCAGTGGATGGGGGTCGTTCTACCCTCTGGTCGATTGTTGGGCGGATTATTGATATTCTTAGACCCTTTTCTTGTATGTTGTCGGGAGAGGCGACCTCTCATTCTAGCACTAGGACTGGGGGGTAGTGTTCTCGAATTCCCTGGGTGCCCAGCCATGGATATTACTTTCAGGGAAGAAATCCTCTTTTTGTATTTCATCTCTTCGGTTCTGGAAAACAACTAGAGGGAGATTTTTCACCTCATTGAGATGAACACTGATGATGACAGATGTGTCTTCATCTAGTCCTCCTCAGGTATCTTCTCATAGAAGGGCTTCTGGGGTGTGATTCATGGGCCGGTGCAGTCAGGGGGTTGGGATGAAATTATCTCTGTGAATAGAATTCCTACTAAATACAATTTTCTCACTTGTAGAATTCATAACAGAGCTCTTCCAACTGACGATATCATCCGCAGGTGTGGCCTTCAACTGGAATCTAAGTGCGTGTGTTGTAGGATGCATATAGAAGAGAGTTCCAGTCATATGTTCTTAAAAAATAAATGGGCGTTCGAAGTCTGGAATGCCCTGGCCGAATTAATGTGGTCCGTACTCCGTATGGTGATACCTCTTCTTTCTTGGAGGACTGGTTTCATGGAGTTGAGGGAAGCGGGGTAGAGAAGGTGGCCCGCTCAGTGTCGCTGCTTGTCGAGTGTTAGTGTTTATGGCCGGTGCGGAACAAGTCGAAACATGAGGGAGGGATAGTGACTATTCGAGTTATAATTTTCTGGGCAAAAAATCTCCTTCTAGACTGGAATAAGTCAATGAAATCTTGGAAAGAGGCTCTTTCACTAAAAATATTCCGTTCCCGCTTTGACATGAATGCGCCTTTCAATAGCTGGTCAGGCAACTGGGTTAGATGGCATACTCCTTCAGGTGGCTTTAAACTCAATACAGACGTCTCGTGTATACAAGGGGTACATGAGTGGGGGAGGGGTGTTGCGGTATGGGTGTGGATCTGTTTACTTATCCTTCTCGGCCAGGCTGGGTCAGGGAAACTCTCTCCAAGCGGAGGCTTTGGTTATGTTCACCGGGCTTACTTTGTGTATGCAGTAGGGGCTAAACATCTCAGAAGTTGATATGGACTCCTTGGATGTCCATGATTCTATGAAAGGATGTGGTGTCGCTCCATGGTCGATATCTTATACTATCAAGTAATGCAAAAGGCTCCTCAATAGCAACATTCGTATATGACACACCATGAGGGTGGGGAACATGGTGGTAGACTACTTAGCCTTGGTAGAGTACCCTGGCATGACAGATTTGTTTCTCTACATGGCTGGAAGCATTTAACCTAAGGGTATTGATTTTGTTAAAGGGGATGCCCTCTGATTACACTACTTCAGACCCCCGTAGACTCCCTTCTGAGGGAGAGATCCTCTTGGCTTCTCCTTCTTTTTAATTATTTTGTTTTCCTTTTTTAATAGTATTACAAAAACAAAATTGAAATGATGTGTTAGAAAAATAATATCCTTGAGAGCACATGGGATAGGGAGGCTCATATTTGTGTTTAGTACCAACATCATTTTGAGTAGCCCTTGTTTTTTTATTTTCAAGGACGTAAATCCCTAAGGTGGGGAGAATGTATTGTCTCAGATTTTACTTTCATTTTCGTATATTATATGGATTTTTTAGAGTAGAGTAGCTGATAAGACATTATATTTTGATTCCTAGTGTGTCCATAATAAATTTTGTAAATATATTAAATATATTAAATAACACACATAAGTAGTTTGCCAGAAAAAGTATAATAGAAAATAAAAAGGATCCCAGACCATAAATATAAGAGTACCATTGTGTTTTGAATGTGTGGTTTACCCTAGGTATGAATTAAAAATAGTTATCTTGGGTCATTTTTGGAAAAGATATCACAGGTTCATAAATGAATAAAATAATTGTATAGCTTTTTTTACTATTTTATGCAACAAATTAATAATATTTAAAAATATTCGTATATAAAAATTACAAGATTATCCTTATAATCCAATATTATCAAGATTACCCTTCTATAGAAATTCTATGATTCTCTCTCAAGTGAATGATGAATGATCATTGATCATCGATCAATGAACATCAATTTTGAAGGATATCACAAATGTGTATAACATAGCTTCATTCTTCATTTGCAATCGATCCAAATCGAGGTACAGTTTGGGTTTTATTTGTTTATTTCTCCTTATTTAATTCTAAAATAAATGAGAATTAATCAATGAACCAATTATTCCAGGGTTCAATCATATTATGGGATATGATGATTTTGTGTGTGTTTACATGATTTTTATAGTTATGATTTTGTTTCCTCATTATTGTTATAATTGTTAAATATTGAGAACAATAATAACATATATAATGGATAATTAATCAAATCTATTCTTATTTTACCTTTTTCATTATTCATATATGGTATTCCTTTTTTGGCATGGGTCTCGACGAATTACAATCATTCGATTGATGCACAAAATGATGATAGAACACAAATAAAAATTCATAAAACTTGGATCAACATAGAACAAGGGAGGTTTGATTATGGTAACTGAGTGGTTTAGACGATGGAGAATACATTAATTCGCATTATTGGGAATTCTTGGGCATGAAATTATGAATGATGATTTTATCATTTTTCTTAAGTGATATGGGGATTAAACATGTTTTTTGATGATGGAAAGTCATGGATGATCAAGGAACATTGAATTAATTGAGAAATTCTCAAATGATCAAAGGCTAGTAGTAGATGAGTCATGTGGGAGATACTCCTAGGGTTAAAGAATGACATGAAACACACAATATTTAATATGGGATTACATAGATTAAGGGGCTCCTTGAGTGAGGGCTACGAATTATGGAGGGAGTAAAAACATCCCACGGCGTGTGGACCAACCCACACAGTGTGTGGTCCATCCCCAGAAAATCAAAATATAGCTCTATGAAGATAGGAACATGGGTTTTATTAAATGTGATTCATACACAACATGTAATACAACACATGAAACAAGTTGAAACCGGTTCATGGGCTAAGACGAGTACTGGTACATAGGGAAAAATACATGGGATGTAGCCGTGTACTGACACATGTGTTAGACCACATGGGATGCCTACACACTATATAGTACAACATGGACATGGATTGGGAGATGTGATTTTTACATGGGAATGACTCGTGGTCATGGTATATAGAGTGTGACTCATACTACACATTGTTTACTCATTTAATCTTGGATTAGATATATTGTCCTATGTATCATTGACACGTTTCAATTAGGTGACTTCCCCTTATCCTCTCCCTCATGGTTGGTATGGAATCATTTCTTATTCAAATTTAAATGATCCCATTATTAAAAAATCATGGATATGGTCATTAGAGTCCCTCCATGAGGCCTAGAGTGAGATCTTCTAATCATCTTCACCCCATAGGATGAGTAATTGGTATAAATATGTCCAACCCTATGTGGGAAATGATCCTATACATAGAGGGTTAATAATTTTTTATTTTTTATGTATGAACCCATGTACTTGGATGTGATCCATATTACTGTATCTTTTTCTTTTTATAATATCAGTATTCTCTTTATCATTTTAAGACCAGACGAGAAATACCTCTTTGAATGATATTATTAGTGTTGTTTTCCTTAGTAGTTCATTCTACTGGATGACTGATTCGTGGATCCTTTGAGTTGGAATCCTAGGACTAGTATACTATGGTTTTGACTTAAATATATATTGGGTGTGTTGGATTGAGATTATTAGGATATTATTTATATATTTATTGAATACATTGGACTATGTAGAGATGACTTTATTTCTTTTGTTGTATGTCTTGTAGTTTCAGAGATTCCTTCTTAGTATTTCTATACAGACCCGTGCATGAGATTTACCAACATGAGCTGTGTATTATTCAAAAAATAAATCTTTGTATAGAATAATCGATTTACCGGGACAATATGGTGCATTGTAAGACTAGATAGACCGAGTATTGTTCTTTCAGTTTTCATAACAAAGACATCTTCTTTTTCGGGTTGGGATAACGTTTCTATATTTATGTGGTGGGATTATTTTTTGCCCTATTTACATAATTTTAAATTGTATCATACATTGTTTGTTGGAATTAGATTTATTCATATATTGTGTTCTAATTTTATTAAATTTCAAAAAAAATTGGGATTGGAGATGTCTTAGTTTGTACAGTTACATAGGTTATGGTTTCCCATTTCAGTGATACGACTACTCGATGCTAGTCACTAGCCCATGGCCAATTAGAGGTAGGTTTAAAAATTCTCAAAACATTCCCAACATGGATGGATCATGATTGTTGTGATGATATATGAGAGGGTATTGGATGGGAAAATAGGATTTCAAGCTATGAATATTGGAGGATATCAGGTGTCATTTTATAAATAAGAGAGGAAAACACTTGTAATTTATTGAAATAAAGAATTTCTTCCATGTCTCTTTGGTCAAAATGCTAAAAATTGTATTTTTCATGATTATAGATGGAGTATGGTTGAAATATGGAAATAAAATTGGATTTGGATATGTTTTTGTTCATTTATTATACTTATTATTTTTTTTGCATTTCCCCTAGAAAACCCATTTTTTCATTACCATGGTAAATAATTATTAATACTTTTATTATAAATTTATGTCATAAAATAATATAGAACTAATGATATAAAAACAAATTATTATTAAAAACATGGAATCAATTCTTTTTAAATTCCATTCAAATAAGAGAAATAATATAATTTATAAAAAACCGAAACATGATGTCAAAGAGAGTTTTTTAGGAGAAAATGTTCAAAATATTTATTTTTTTTATATGAAATTCCAATATTAATTTGAAAAAAATTAAATAAATTGGATTAATAGATTTATAAGTGAAATATTGTAACATTCAATCTGAAAAAAATTATATTTTTACTTTATTAAAAAATTAATTAAAAATGAATACTTCAATTATAATTGTTTATTTTCTAATATTAATAAGAAAAATAACTTTTAATATATTTCCCAATAATTAACCCTATTATACATTTTAGAAATTGAATTCATAAATAATTTTCCTTTCATAAAATTCATAATGTAAATTTGTAAAAAATAATTTAATTATTATTCTACAAAAGATATAAAGAAATCGTTTTGAGAATATTTTATTTTTGTAACATATAGAGTCATTAAAATAATTATTTATTTTATTATCATCATTTGTCTTTATATAAAATAATTATAATTATAATTAATAAATATTTATTACTATTAATCTCACATTGACTAGGTTATATTGGCCATTATTAAATAATAATAATAATAATAATATATCGTGGTTTCGTAAAAACTTGGTGTGATCTATAATGCAAGATAGCCTAGTGTTGAATGAAGTGAAAGAATAACATTGGTGTGTGTCTAATGCATGATATCAAAGAATGTATATTTATTAAAAGAAAAATAATTCATAAATAATGGTTTTTAGCATTATACCATCTTAAAATGAATTTATCTATACAAATTCACAACTCTGATACAAATAAATAACAATTGTTTTGCATAATCATTTCCTAAGGTTACAATTTAGCTTCCTCAAATGTTTGGTTTTCCACAAAACATAGACTATTCGAGTGGTAATGTTTAATATATATTTATCTATATGATCCAGAAAATATACCAATTTTTCCTCATAATAATGATCGTTCTCTAGTGGTATGACCTATGAGTTCAATACATACGATGATAAAGGTATATACTTCCACAAGAGAGATATGTGGAATATATCAGTGTATTAGAAGGTTTTGTTAAACCTCCAAAAAAGTATATGGTTTCAATATGATCAAGAATTAATATGGTACTCGTATACAAATGGTTTATTTTCCCTTTTGAACTGATCCTCACAACCTTTATCCTTGAGAAATTATTAGAAACTCATTGTCTAAAAAATCAAATTCTAGATCACATAAGTGATTATCCTAAAAAAATTTATACCAACTACGAGCTACCTTCAGGTGATTATGAATGGATAAAATAATATCATCCATTTCATAATCTATCTCAGGTCCTCATAGCTTTATTTCTCCAATATCATTCCAGTATGTCAAATATTTATATTTTTTCCATAGAGGGATTCATAAGGACCCATATAAATTCTATATTGAATGAAATTTATTTATGAAAACTCATATATAAAAGGTTCTTGATCTAAAAACTATATAAATCTTAATAACAAGATATGAATACATTCTCTATGGTATGAATTTTTTAGTCAACAACAATATACCAACTCTGTGATATTTATCTTCATACTAGAAAATCATTATCACTCATAAAAATACATATAGTTCTTAATTCATACAAAATTATTATATATTGATGAACTGTTAGATTACTCTAAAAACTCCATAAAATATTGTATAGATTAAATTAATACAATAATCATGAACCTTATAATTATATCATGATCAGGGTTAATGATAAAAAAATTAATAACATTATTTTTGTACCTCTAAATCTTCATTATGATCCTTTTAAAAATAAATTTGATATATGATAAAAAACTCAATTGGTACAGGTAATATTTTTCAAATCCTTCATAATTTCTAGATCCATCATGTACACATCCATAGATATTGTTTTTTTTGTAATCCTCGTCATGGATAAGCTAGCATGAACCTTTTGACTCAAAGAATTTCCACCTCGTTCTCCTTCCAATGGTGGTAATGTTTTATGAAATAATTATAATAATTGATTTCTAACCATATTATTTAGACCATATTCGACTACTTATTTTTAAAAATATTCCTTAAAATTTTATGATTAGAATATATATAAAACTTTTCTCCATAATATTAATGGTTCCGTATATTTAATTATAATATTATCACATCATACTCAAAATCATGAGGTCACAAATATTTCTCATGAATCATCAATTGTCACCTACAATTATATATAACCATGTTATTATTAATTAAAAAACCACCCAATCAGTTATTTTATACATCACTATAGATTATAATACCTTCATGATAATAGGGTAACATATGTACATGTGTGATACTAATCTTCTTTGTAGTTCCTTGAAATTTTTTTCATATTTATCAATCTTGAAGACCTTGGTTATCATACAGGTTAACATTATTATTTTATTTGATAGTTATGAAAAATTATCCATAATCCATCGATAATATCAATCAAAATAAAAACAATGTGTCTCAGTCACTCTGGTTAGAATGGGCCAACATTCAATAGCCTCTACCGTTGAAGGATATATCAATATACACTCTCATTAGATTATATGACCCAAATTTGAATCCTTCCACTGCCCAATTTCACTATAGGTATATTTTTAATATAGTTTCTTCTTTTTTATTGACTTCATTACCATTACCATGTGATCTTTATTATATTCTTTTCTATGTTAATACTGAATAACATTTTCTATAAATACCAACTGATATGAATCAATTTATTCTCCAATGAATTTATTTATTAAATAAATGAAAATATGTGACTTAGTTGTAATAAAAAATAGACTCCCAAACAACTCATATTGTCAATAACATTTACTAAATTCTTAAATGGACATATCCTCATTATTCACCTACATTTTATGTTATCCAAATTAAATTTAAATAATGAAAATGCATTGGTATCTATGTAGTTGATCAAAAAAATCATTAATACTAGGAATACATTAATTTTTTTAATTGTTATATTATTTAGTACTTGATAATTAATGAAGAGTCACATTGATCCATATTTGTTTAACAATAAACAAAAAGTTGACCCCATAATGACATGCTTGGGAAAATGAAATCCTTGTAATGTATTTCCATGGTTTTATTCCTCAATTCCTGCAACTCAATCTGGAATAGTTTACATAGAGTGGTTATAAATATTGTGACATAATGAATGTGTTCTATTGTGATCCCAAATTCACATGTTTTTGGAAGTTTATGAAACACTTCTGGAAAGACATCAAAAAATACCCAAAAAATCATCTCATTGATGCTGAGTTTCATTGAAAGAAACTAACAGAAACACCCTTTTTGAATTGAATTAAGACACATACCAGTGTTTTGATATCCATTCAACGTTATGATATATCATCACCATGGTAGATGATCATATTTTTGTTTATGTTCTCAAACAAAACATCCAATCATCAAAAATATATGTGGTATTTATCATGATAATTCTAATATACTCATAAGATAACATCCAATTCAACCAGAGGAAGAATTAGAGGATTTTCATAAAGCTCATTCCCACCAATGTCAATTGAAGATGAATCATAAAAATAATATATAATAAATATAAAATTATAGGGATTCACAACAAATTATATATCTATACATTTTCATGGTATCCTAAGAATCCTATTATAATTATTTTGATACAAAATAATATATATATATCTATATTCTAATAAGACATTAACAGTTCTATAGTGGATAGTAATTATACCATTCATAACATCGATGTCGCACCCCACATTACATATAGTGATCACCAATGATTTCATTTTTTTGTCCTCAAAATAATAGGATATTGACATTGATCAACATATTTAACCCTTGTATTTTTTCAATTATTAGTATAATCTCTAAACTCTTTTCGTAGGAAACCCTAGAGTTTGAGTGGTGAATTTCATGAAGCAGCCTCTCTATATATGTTGTTAGCTAACTTATTCTAACCACTTAGGAAATAAATTTACTGATGAATGTACCTGATATATATAAAAAATTTAGTATTCCCTTTAATATATTTTCATACCGGCTTCATTCCACACATTGATCATAAATTATAGAACATATTATTAACTCCACATTTCCTCAATTTTCATTTGAATTCCATTTTTCTCTTCATATCAAAATGATTTTATTGATACATAACTCTATCCTAAATTAACAACATTATATCACATAAAACATTCTGTTCATAGATAATGAAGTTTCATATAGAAAATTCCCTTTTGATAATTCATTTTATCACAATGACGAAATGATTATCATTATATTCAGGTATAAGGATAATATATGAAGCGTAACATGCGTGTCTTGTAAAATTTATATCATAGGTACCAACTAAATAAGCATCATTTTTCACTAGCTCAGGAAAAACATATCCATATTAATATAAATAATAGTAGGAATTTTATTTTTGGAAAATATTTTTTAACTCATTGAGATCCAGGGAGTCAATTTCATCATATTGCATTATATTATTGATAAAATACTAAAATTGGTCCATTTCACCATCCAAATGGTCGAAAAAATTAATATTTTGTATTATAAACACTGAAGAATTTAAAATAAATATTCAATGGTAGTTATCAATTTTTTACAAACAAGTGTATTAAATGTCACATTGATGTGGGTCAACATTTCCAAATGAATGACTCAATAGAATACTGTTACCACCATTTTATGTTTGGAAGTATAGGATAATTCATATCTTTTGAAAGGTATTTGAGTATAATAAATAGATTCTTCATGATAGCTCTCATAATTTTTGGACACTCATGATGGAAATCATTTATTTTATTCATCTTTAAGCATTAACATAGTTATTTTGGTTTTTATATATTTTATAATACTTATAATCTTATTGTAATAACAAATAATCATGATGTGGAACCACAAAATCATGAAAAATCACTTATTGAATGTAGAAATCATGACACCTTATTGAATCCATGAAACCATGGATTTATCCTAGCTTATTCCTTTACATCATATATTTAAATCCATCATTATGGTTATTAATAAGTTAGAAAATTTACAATGAATATCCTCTATGAGTGTCAACCATGAATTCCATTGGACTTATTATCATGGACCAGAGGATGATGGAGTATAGATCAGTGTACTTCTTTCCTATTTATTACATCTGGGAACCACTTTGCCGGACGAAAACTCCACATGTAGTATCATGACATGGATTTAATTTCCTAGAGGCCACATTCTATATCATTTACCAGTATTCGATGAAAACATCCCATATATTGTTCAATCCTTAATTTAACCTTATACATGTTCCTTCAGATGACAGTAATGTTTTCACATCCTTGATTTCAATTGTTAACTAAACATATACATTGATACCATATATATAAACTCATTCGTATCATAAATAGACATTAAATTACTGATAAAGAATATTCATAATGTTACACAAAAACACAACATAGAACTATAATAGCCTAGTTATTTTAGATACATGTTACCCTAAACAATATGTTTATTGGTGAGATACAAAACATCCCACAACAATCATAATATCTAACACCCTCATTTGAAAAATATTACATAATACAAATATTTATAAACTTGTAAACGAAAAAATAAGTACAGGTTACTTCAGATTTTAATAAGGGTTAACGTGAGATATACATAAACATAATAACAGAATGAGGTTTCGGGAAAAAGAGAATAATATTTGAATACCATACTCTAAAAATAAATGGACATAATATTGAGTAATAGAATAATGATTGGGACATAATAAGACATAAATGAATTGAAAATCAATGAACATGATCCAGGATTGCATAAAATTACCATAAATATTGATAGTACATAAGGAATGAATCATACAAGAATCAAAGTACATGTTCAATTGGGATTTATCCTAACAAGAAGTCATATATGTTTGGTTTAGACCTACGAATATGAAATATTATGGAAAATATACCCACCAATACATTCAAAACATGTTCATATTGGGATAACCACTCATGTACCAGATTGGGGTTGGGGATGACCTCTTATGTACCGACTTTCTGGGTTGGGATACCGCATATTAACCCTCCATTTGTGTCATGGGATAAAAAACGATTTAACATTGATCCATTCAAACATTTATCACTACTAATGGAATTATACTGATGTATAGGTCCCACCCATCAAATAAAAAAATAATACATACATTCTCTGCATCATCATAAAAAATCAACAATATCCTAATCTATGAAAAAAAATTGTTTTGTAAACATTTAATAATATCATAACTTATGTAAAGTAAAACTGTTTCATAATAACCGTAACATAAGAATTGGAAAAAATAAATGGGTTTCATAATAATAGTATAATAGTATAACCCAAGGAGGAGAAAAGTACATCAAAAACATAATGTTGTCATAAAAAAAACATTTATAAAAAAAATTGAGTTCAACCATAGGATCATATACCCATTGAAAAATAGGTTTTGATAATAGATGTAATATTTTATTGAAATAGATTTTGATCGCAATATTATAATAGTAATTATGGAAATATATTTTCAACAATGAATTTTTTTTTAAAAAAAACTATGAAAATAAGTTTTCATGAAAACAACCTTGATAATTTTTGAATGAAAATTCAATGGAAATAACGGTGATTATGAAGGTAAATTTAGTTCATGCCTTACACATTAAAACAATTATTTCATTCAAATTTATTGTAAAATCAAAACGATTTTTTTTTGAAAATTACATAAAAAAATCCATTAATTTTTTTTAAATCTAAAACATGGATAAATATTTATTTTGAAAATAATTTGATAACAATAACATATTTCATGAGACATTTTTAGAAAAAATGGTATTACAAGTAGAAATATTTTCCCGCTAATGTTAGAAAATAATACATATTTTCTTAAAATTAATTTCTCAATTGTTTTATGTACCGTAGAGTAGAAAAATGAGACTATAAATTTATAATAAAATTAATAACATAAGGATAATAAAAATCATGAGTTTTATGGAAGATATATCCTATTATCCTATCATCAAGTACATAATCATAAAAAATCTTGATAAATAATGAGGATAAAATATTTAATCTTTTCCACTTTGGTATTATTGATTCATAAGCCCCAAAAATTAATAACATAATATAGTACTCAAAAAAACATGGGGAAAAATATATTCATGATATTACATCTCAAATGGTCTGTACACACACATTGTGAATTAATGTAAGAGCGTAACATGATATACATCTTAAAGAATGAAAATTGGGACATATATCATATTTCTTATGTATATTATATATCTCACATTTTCAATCCTAAAATATAATAAAATTACATTTTTTATATATATATTACAAAAAATTATTTATATATATCATACAGTATATTATTTAATTATGACTTATTATTAACTGTTTATTAACAATTCAATGTTAATGTTATATTTCAGTTAATAACCACATTTTTATATATTTATTGATTTGTTATTTTTTATTAATATTTCTTTGATAGTGATTTAATAATTCCATGAATGTTAGCCATGATATAAATATCATATATCTTGACTGTATATTTATTTAAAGAAATATGAAAATATTTAGGATATAATGTGAAATACATCATTAATAGAGATGGTATGCCAAACGTACACTTGAATGGTATTTCTATTTTTTCTATTCAGAATTACAGAATTAATGTTAAATTATATATAATAATTTCATAATAATTTTCATATCATATTTATCCGATAGATTTTTAAAAAAAATCCTTATTAACTTCCATGTAAAGCATGAAAAATTCAATTTTCGTTGTAAGGCGATACTCCTCTGATCACATGAAAAATGTTATCTTATATCAATAAAATAGATAATATGAAAGTATATTTGATATTATGATTATATATGAATAATGAAGTCATAAAAATAAAATATAAATATTAATATCATCCTGATATCCTTACTTGATTGGTTGAAATGGAATAATTATTGACATTCATTCGTGATGAGGTAGTCCATCATACAGACAAAGGATGATTTTGTAACCCATTTTATAGATGAGAAGAAGGATTAAATTAGTTAAAATCATGCAACAACCTAATATTATATTTAATATTCTGATCATATTATATCACCACGATATAATAATAAATAAAGTAGGTGGTAGAATAAATAAAAAAGGCATGTTGTCGAACATTTCCTCTTCTTAGGATATCTTCAATCAATTTGCACCAGAATACTTCCTAGGATGGCTCATTATTAGAAAATACTTTATTCTGATGGTTTATACCCTTTGTTATAGGTCTTCAAACCATTTGGATAGCTTATATAGAGGGTTTATTTGGTCGTTGTCTATATTTGTGTTGGTATAGACCAATACCAACATTTTTTAAAAAAATTTGGTATAGTATATATGGAAACCCTATACATACAAGTTGGAAGAATAATTGGTATAGAAAATCTATAAATAAAACCCAACTCATATTCTGACCAAATAACATATTATTTATAATATAATGACATGAAAACTAACTTAATATGACTTTTTTGAACGTAATTTCCTAAATATATATTTAAATTCACAAGTATATTAACTTTTGATGTATTTAATGGTATTTGGAAATAAAATTCAAAAAACTGTTGTACCCATAGTAATGGTATTGAAAACTATTGGTATAGGTTTTTTTTGATCCATACAAATGGTTTTTGCAGAAAAGTTTCTATAGTGTGGACCTATACATAAGGTTTTACAAAAACCCGTGGAATATGGCCTCTACAATAGACCCATACTAGATTTTTTGGAAAAAGCATTGGTATACAGTGATTACATGTAACCAATTCCATCATTTTATACATAATTGTTAGTATATGGTATTTCTAGTGTACATATACAAACTAGTTTTTTTCCAAACTGTTGGTATTGGTACCCTATACCATTTGTCTTCAAAAACATTGGAATAAACCTGCTGGGAAAGATATAATTTATAGTAGTCAATTTTTATCCAATATAAGGGTAATAAAAATGATATTTGTGATATTAGTAAGTGATTTGGGTATTATTTCTTTTCAAAAACAAATTTTTATTAAGTTATGAATATGATTATAGATAGGGTGGACATATGTAAAAGAGGTGTGTGAAGAACTTGTAATATTTTGAATGAAATATTTACAACAATTATTTTTAAATGTAATAATTATCCTAAATATATTATTCCCTAGCCTATAATTGTTATTTTATAAATATTTCAACAAAACAGGTGTCAGACATGTTTTTTGTTATTTCATATGCCTGTCATTTTTGGTTAACCCCTGGTGACCCATGTTTAACTAAATCGTGGTAAATAATTTTTACTTTTTTTTAATATTCATTTTGTTTAAAAATTAATCTAAAATATTTATATAATACAACTTATTATTATTCCATATAGGGAATATTTTTTTCCAAATTTCATTTATATAATTGGTAAAATATAATATAAATATTATCATGTAGAGACGACAAGAAAGATTTATTTTAAAGGAAAATGTTAAAATGTCTGAATGTTTTTAAAAAAATTCAATTTGAAATTAATCCAAATTAGATGAATTGTATTAATGGATGTATTATTAAAATAATATTACATTAAAACGAATGTAAAATGTAATTTATCATTATAATAAATTAAAAATAAAATGATGTTCTAAAATTAATTGAAATATTTTTCAATATTTATAAAAAAATGAAAAAATTAAAAAAATATAAAAATATTCCCCCTATGATAATTTTTAATTTATTCATGAGAAAAATGTTTTATTTAATGAAATTAATTTTTTGAATATACCAAAATTAGTTTTATTATTTTTCACAACAATACCTAAAAAAATTGTTTAAGAAAATATTTTTCTGAGACATATAATAACCATACTAAATATTATTTAATATTTTTTCAATATTTTTTACTTATATGTGTCATTAATGATGAATATTAAAAAATTATTTACTATTATACATACTTTTATGTTTAATGGTTATGTTATATTTGAAAAGGCTAAATAATAAATATTATTATATATTTTGTTTTTTAGAAACATAGTGTCATGTGTAACGTATGCTACCTAAGGTTTTGATGTAACACAAACAAAAATTGGTGTTGCATGAAAGTTAATATATCAAATAAATTTAATTTATTCAAATAATAAAAAATCAAAAAAAAAATGTGTGTTACTATATGTGGATGGGAATAAGAATTTCCCTAGTTGTAAACAACTATATCTAGTGAAGAATTAATATCCATGGTGTATAATCAACAGTAATAAATATTATGAATTTGTAATGATTGCTTTTAAAAATATTGGTTTTTTTATTTTGAATAATTTTTTTACATTGAGTACAAGTTACACTAAACTATATAGATGACAGGGTGATAGAGGAGGTAAACATGATAATAAATAAATCAGGGAAAAAATCTCACATAATTCACCCCATCATTATGTGACTTCATGATCCACATAACACATCAATTGGTATCCTAAGAAAGCCCACCTTAGGTAATATCTACATGGCTTTATCATTTTAATTTATTATATATAACATCCTCAAAAAAGGTTCCACTAAATTGGTGTCGTGAGTCGGGTCGTCACATAAACTCGAGCGTGCCTCCCAATACGCATGATGTTATCAACTAGCAGTGAGGGTCTAATAGTTCATGTCAGGATACAAAAACCTCATTAATATAATATTAAACAATAGAATTCCATATAAATAGCGGAAATAATATTAAACAAGCAATAACACGCATAGTCAATCATCTCCCAAATTTGGAATGATCCACAGGAAACAATAAATAAAAAATGTCATGCAACAATTCCATGTGAAGAAATAAAAAATAATTTCAAACAACGACGTCACAAAAATGGTCATGAATCTAAGTCTATAACCTCATCCAGCCATTTCCCCAAGTCCAATCCAATTACCCAGTATAGGGCCCTTCCCCTTTTCGTGGCCAACAATCATGAAATCCACTCGGGTACCCAATCGATGCTCGTCCACAGTGTGAGTATAACTTAGTAGGAAACCAATAATTATGTTTACAAATATCCAGTGTAACATAGAGTTTATTAAATAAATAAATAAATATAAAATAATGGATGGAAACCCTGGGGCACTAATTCTGAAACTGTACATATATAATCTAACCTAGGTGCTAGTTCATTATCTCTATATAATTACTAGTCCATCATCACTCACACAATGTTCATCAAATACATAATTTTCATAATGGAATACTTAAGTCCCTAACTCACTATGTATTACATGACACACTTCACGATATCCTCACATTGATGCCTTAGTTTGGGAGCAATGTAACCATTAGGGGAATAGAGCTTTGTCCCCTTCTCTAACCCATGGATTGTGGGTGGAGTTAGAGCATCAGTACAACTCAACCTGTGGGAGGAGCCTCAATACTTTATCCCATACCACAAGCTATGTGAACATTCTTATACATCCATTCAACCCACCTAAACCATATCACAATCAACACAATAAAATCATTCAACAATCATAACCCATACAATCAACGTGTTAATTCATATTGTGACATAACGCACAAGCACATTTTCCATTATGTCACAGGTTCCATTTAAACCAAATCCCATTATCATGCCTAGATAACTATGAACATTAAATAATTAATTTATGTAAACCTATTATAAATATTCAAAAATTTCATTATAAAATTATCGTACACATATTTTCCTATTTCACACACCATTGTTAATTTTGCATATTTACCATTTCACATGCTCTATCTCACATAGGCTTATCAAACATATTTTATATTCCTCATACATCAACCCCAATAAACCGAAGCTTCATTTGGAATTCCATTATTAATATATACATAATCAAAAAGGGATCTACATGATTATACAACAACCTAGTTCATACTTTGCTAATTCTATGTCCAGAACGTCGCTGCGCACCCAATGGGTGGTCATAAATTAGTCAAATAGTCCTTGATGAATACCATGGGGACCCAAAGGGTTTCCTATAATCATTTAGAAATTAATTATTACAAATTACATCAATTGAAAAAATGATAAATAAGGGATAACCAATAATTAATCCTAAGATTGAAAAAATATCACACGAATCAAAGGGATAAAACATGTAGACCATCTACCTTGAATCTATTGATGAACGCTCCCTCAATAAAAGAATTATAACTTGGTTTAACCAACCCATGTGGCCTCAAACAAGCTCTCACATGAAAAAAGGGAAGTAGATATTCCTAATGACATAAGAGGACATTAAAACCAAAATGAATACGAGAAAGGAAATAGGGGGCTAGACAAACGTGGAACATTGATCTGCAAACAATGCCACTCCAAACATCCTTTGACTAAAGGAGGATCTACCTTAAGAGATCTTGGAAGATTTTGTTCGTTTCAAGATTTTATGGGTGTAAGAACTCGGTTCTTATTTTTGAGGTATGTACTTATTCCTTTTCCTTTTCCTTAAGTGTTTTTGAGAAAATATGGAAAATGGGGAAAAATCATAAATTTTGGAACTACACGCCATGTACTTTATCCGCACGCCGTGTACTTTTAGCCATGTTTGGATGAGTACACAGGGCGTGTAGCCATGCTGGCGACGAGGGGTGTAGGAACCGACTACATGCCGTGTAGTGGTACTTACACGCCGTGTAGTTAGTCGGCATGCTTAAATAGTAAGGCGGTGGAGTCACCGCCAGATGAGCGATAGTACACGCCATGTACATGGGAGTACATGTCGTGTACTCATGTCGACGGATGAACAGTGTGGCGGTGCTACCAAATGAATAGTTAAATGAAATAATTACACATCGTGTACTAAGAAGTACATGCCGTGTTCTTTGTTTTTTCAGTTTAAAACAGGCAGTAGCCTTTTCATTTGGCAGAGGAGGCGTTTAGCCATTTTAGAGCCAAGGAGGACGACCGACCCATTGAAGATCCGTCAGGAGTTCGTCTGGAATCTGATTCGGTGTCAGATGATCTCGTTGGAACCGCACGGGTATGCCCTCTCCTCTCCTGGTACTGTTCTTACCATTTCCTTCCCCAACATAAGTTATTTAAGTTTGAATGGGTTTTGTTCTTCGTCTGATCTATGTCGTTCTTGGGCGTTTCTGGAGTCATCGTTCGGGTATAATGCTCATTGGTGTATAAGGTAGGTGGCTTTGTGTGTATTTTCCAACTATCATGCGTTTTGTGCACTTGTGTGCCACGAACCCATGTTGCAGTGTCATGTGGATAAGGCCTTGCTACATTTAATTCCTATAATTGATTAGGTAGTAAATTGTAATAATAAAATGCTGGTTGGGATCGTTTCTTGGATCTGAAACCACCCTAGGGGTCTGTTTTACTATTTATCCATTTGGCCAGGATACCCAAGGATATTACTTTAATGTAGTAATTGTAGAATTTCCTTGAGAGGAATTGCTTGTTTACTGCATTTTGATCTATTGGGAATGGACGGGTTACCTGTTTAGCCCGAGGGCGTCGTTGTGATTAGCCTATGGGCACTGTACTGCTTATCCCGAGGGTTGTAGATATCTTAGGCCTAAGGGCATCTTCTTTCATGCCTGGGGGAAAAATTCGGTTATGCTTGTGGGCGGATTCTTGTGTTGGATACTCCTTACCTGAGGGTAGGGGTTACTTTTCTGAGGATGTGGATTGTTTACTTGGAAATGCACTGTGGTGATTTCTAATATATAATTGGATTAAATGGATAATAAAATGGAAATATAACTGGTAATTAGTTACTTTTGAGTACTACTTACTTTATTGAATTTTATTAGTGCACACTATTGTTGCATTCTTACACGCAGTTGGGAACGGGCCTTTGGTGGGTGCCTACTGAGATATATTTCTCACATCCTATTTGGGTCATGCTTTTCGGCCTAAACAGATTACGTTGCTGCAGGTGTAGATAGGGGCAAGAGTCCCTATACAGGTACTTGACTGTTGAAAAGGAGTAGGAGGGCATGGGACCGAGCCTAGGCTGGTGATGCCGCTGCCAGCTGTTTGCTTTACTTTTCTGTACTCTGTATTTTGTTGTATTGTATTGATGTATAACATGTTCTGTATGCTTTCTTAGAACTTGTAACATGTAGTATCATCACTTATATACTGTTTGTTATATCCACTACTGTAGTTGTTTCAGGTGTGTATGTTTACTGCTTCTGCTGTCATGTATGTTTTATTTTGTATTCCACTGCGCTACACTTTGACAAATGAGGGCATAGTTTCCCCACTAGCATACATGGGCCCTCGCTGCTAGTCGGTAGCCTCTGGCGTTTGGGGAAATGTGCTTGAGGTCACAAGGCGAACCGAGCTCGGGGCACCCGTTGCGTGGCACCCAGGTCCGGGATGTTCCAAAGTGGTATCAGAGGGGTTTCTTTTCTTTTACTTACTATTTGGATCTGTAGTCAGGGATAGGATGGAATGGTAGTTGATAATAAGTTGTGCCTGGGCGTAGCTAACCCATGTACAGGGAAAATCTATTCTACCACTTATTTTGCATTATTTTGATTTTACAATTTTACGGTTAATGTGTTTTCACCGTTTGGTGACACACTTGGATTGTGCTGTTTATATTTTATCTATGGGTTCAATTTAGTTACAACCCGATTAGATGAGCGTATTCCATCTCATGCATCATATAGGCACATGCTAGATATCATATGCCATTCATAGTTTCCATGCCATGTATGGGAATTAGAAATTCTCATGCTGTTGTGATAGTTGTTCTGCTAATAAATCATGCTATTGTGATAGCTTCTTGATAAATATCTGCCTTGTGATATGGTATGTTTGTTTGAGCTATTTATAGAATGGACGCCAAACTTTGGTTTTTGGGGAGTATTGGCCCCCATTGACAAGAATTTGGTAGATCATTGACTGTTTATTAGTTATAACACAGATAATATGTCAAACATTGATTCGTGGGGAGTATGGGCCCTCACGGGCTGGAATTTGACAATTAAGTGTTGTTTGTTTTGGTATTTTCTGGGTTCCGATGACGTTTTTGAGGCATACTATCCGGAAACCCAGTATACACGCCGTGTAGGACCTTATACACGCTGTGTGTTTTCTTCTATTCGGGAAGACAAATGATCTTTTTGAATACATGTCGTGTACCCCGAGTACACACCATGTAGTCTCTTCCCTTTTCACAAACCGTGTGGGCGGTGACATAGGGTAGGTAAGGGCTTGGGTAAAACACGCTGTGTAGTTTTTTGCATGTCGTGTAGTGTGACCCGGAGTCTGGCTGTGTAACTAACAACACGGGTCGGTGAACTCCTTGACCGAACATGTCGGGTCAATTATAGACATGTCGTGTAGTGTGACCGGGGAACTCGGTCGTGTAGCTGACAACACGGGCCGGTGTCACCTCTCCCTAGACACGCTGTGTACCTGTGGGACACGCCGTGTAGTCTTGTCCGAGGACATACCATGTGGAGTTAGCCGTGTGGCTGAGAATCAGGATGGTGTACACGCCGTGTGCGGGTGTAACACACCGTGTGGTGTAAAGCCGAGTAGCCGGCCGTGTCATAGACGACACGAGATGTTGGAAAATAACACCATACACGCCATGTAGATATTATACACGCCGTGTAGTTTTGTTGAACGGAAGTCGTGTGTCTTAGCCATGTAGAAGGACCCGGGTAGGGGAAAGGAAGTCAAGTACATGTCATGTAGTCAGTGTACACGCCGTGCAGTCTTGTCTTGGAAATTTTGAAATACATTCTTCCTCTAGTTCCTTGTGCTTCCTTCACTTTCCCATCTTAATAATCTTGAATCTGAGGAGTTATTTTGACCTTGTAGAGTCATGCCGCCTAGACGACCGCGAGTTGTTCGCTAGGAGAGCGGTGACGAGTATACTCTGGAGATGGTGGGCGATGGGCTACCAGTTGATCCTCCAGCAGAGCTAGATGCTGCGCCAGCTGATATACCGGACATAGGTGCAGTTCCGTGAAGGCTTTATGCGATTCATGCAGACCTTTCAGGGAGCACCGCTGGATTCCACATCTATGGCCGAGCTGACACGTATCTTTCAGCAGCAACATCTGCCTACGTTTTCAGGGGATGACGGACTACATGCTGTGGAGTCTTGGTTGGGGTCGATGCAGACTATTTTCGAGCATCTTGAGACGCATCCAGGGCGTATGGTCAAGCTCTCGCTATACATGATGCGTGATTCCGCCAAGAGGTGGTGGGATGTTACCACCGAGTCAGAGCATCACAGGGACACGGTGTGGGATGATTTTCAGTAAGTCTTCTATGACTTCTTCTTTCCCGAGACGCTGAGGGTAGATAGAGCTCGAGAGTTCATGAATATGCAGCAGGGCGCTATGTCCGTGATGGACTATTATGCTCATTTTACATAGCTTCAACGTTATGCACCTGTGCTGGTGGGTGATGAGACGTTGAGAGCCAGACGTTTTGAGGATGGTCTTCGGTATGACATCCGTGCGCTGGTGAATGTTTTCAGGTCACCTATTGTACACACGATTGTGAACCAGGCACTGATTACAGAGAGGAGCCTATGAGAATCTAGTGGTGTGGTCCAGGGCGGTTCAACACTAGTTACTGGTGTTATTTCAGCTGGGAAGAGGAAGAGACAGATGGGCTTCTCTCAGGGTGGAAGTACCAGCCAGGCAGCTTCTTCAGGAGGTCCGGTCAGGTGCTACCAGTGTGGCAGAGAGGAGCACAATAGACCGAAGTGTCCACGAGACCCAGTTGAGTGCCGAGCTTGCGGCAAGATGGGTCATCTTCAACGCTTTTGTAGGGAATTTCCACTGGTGGCTAGTGAGAGGGGTTCTGTGCAGACTTCGCGTGCGGGAGCAGGACCAGTGTCTTCTTACCAGTCGGGGAACTGGAGTACGTCAGGGCGTGCAGGCAGTGATGGTGGTCGTGGTCGTGGTAGCCATACACCAATATCGCAGAGGCAATAGGGCGGGACAGCTCAGGGTAGCCAGGCTGTGTCACAGGGCCACGACACTGGGCAGGCATATGCAGTGCAACAGACCCAGCAGAAGCAGGATCCCGGACCTTCGACAGTCAGAGGTACAATTCTAGTAGCTTCTCTCTTATCTTCATTACTTTTTGATACGGGTGCTACACATAGTTTCATATCTTTACCCGTTGTGGAGATCCTTGGGCTCAGTGTTTCTTCTTCTTCCGATATCTTGATGCTAGACACTACGTTGGGGACTAGGACGGACGGTGTGTGTCAGTGCAAGGAATTCCCCCTTGAGGTTGGAGGGTGTCACTTCTTTTGGGACCTCTATGTCTTGGACATGACAAGATATGATGTCATTATCGGGATGGACTGGTTGGTTCCCTTTTGTAGACTGCTATCATGGCAGGGTGCGTTTCACGTCACCAGAGGGTGGGGAGTTTCTATACAAGGGAGAATGGGATGTTCAAGCGAGTCGAGCAGGACCAGAGCATCATGGTCAAGGTGGAGTCACAGCCCAGTTTGTGAGCTTATATCTGGATGATCAGGGGACTTGTCAGACGGATTTCCCTCTAGTTGTCGATCGTTTCAGGGATGTCTTCATAGATGACTTTTCAGGTCCACCTCCGGTGCGTGAGGTAGATTTCTCTATCGATCTTGGGCTAGGAGCAGCACCGGTGTCCATTCCTCCTTATAGGATGGCCACACCTGAGTTGCAGAAGCTCAAGAGGTAGTTATAGGAGCTACTGGCGAAGGTTTTTATCCAAACCAGTACTTCTCCTTTGGGTTCTCTGGTCCTTTTTGCGAAAAAGGCGTATGGTACCCTTAGAATTTGCGTGGATTATCAGAAGCTGAACCAGTAGATGGTTAATAACTAATATCCCTTGCCGAGGATAGATGATCTATTTGATCAGCTTCATAGAGCACGAGTGTTCTCGAAGATTGACATGAGATCCGGATATCATCAGCTACGCGTGAGACCATCGGATATACCACTTACATCTTTTCGGAGAAGATATGGTATGTACGAGTACTTGGTTTTTCCGTTCGGACTCACGAACATGCAAGCGGTTTTCATGGATCTGATGGATCGTGTTTTCCATCCGTATCTTGATTCCTTTGTGGTGGTATTCGTGGACGAAATCTTGGTGTAATCTCACACTCGACACGACCATGCCACCCATCTTGAGATTGTACTGAGTACACTGAGTGAGCAACTGCTATATGATAAGCTCTTGATGTGCCACTTTTGGATGGACCAGATTCACTTCCTGGGTCATATCATCTTAGAGGTAGGATTTGCGATAGACCCAGAGAAGGTGAGAGCAGTAGTTTCCTGGGATCAGCCTAAGAATGTGTTTGAGATACGGAGTTTCTTAGGGATGGATGGTTACTACAGACACTTCATACAATACTTCTCCCGCTTAGCATCACTGTTGATAGTTCTAACTAAGAAGGGTGTGATGTTCGTTTGGTCAGAAGCTTGCGAGACAGCTTTTCAAGACCTTAAGGGAAGGTTGACATCAGCACTGATCCTGTTACTCCCGGAGCAGGGTGAGAGCTATACAGTTTACTGTGATGCATCAGGGATTGAGCTGGGATCCATTTTGATGCAGGGCGGCTGATTTGTTGCGTACGGGTCTCGGCAGTTGAGTCCACATGAGAGGAATTACCCGACACATGATCTCGAGTTGGCTGCAGTTGTTCATGTGTTGCGCTGTTGGGGACACTATCTATTGGGAGGGAATTTTGTGGTTTTCACCAACCAAAAAAGTCTCAATTATATCTTTACTCAGCATGACCTGAATGTGAGGCAAAGAAGGTGGGTTGAGTACCTACAGTCCTTCAATTTTGAGATTTCCTATACACCTGGTAATGGTAATGCAGTAGCTGATGCACTAAGAAAGAAGACTCAAATATAGGCAGTGCAGGAGGCCAGTGGTGAGTGGCAGCTTATGGCTTTGTTCACTGAGATGCATCTGGAGGTGTAAGATAGTCTGGGTCAGACTTTTCTTTCCTCTTTAGATGTGACTTCTACCCTCCAGGAAAGATTGAGGATGAGGTAGCTATCGGTTTCAGAAGGCCTAGTTCTATGGGAGTCGGTGGAAAGTGAGGACCCTCCTCATGGTTGGAAAATAAGAGATGATGAGGTATTGCATTTCCATGGACGTGTATGGGTTCTAGGAGATATACGCGAGGAGATGATGCCGGAGTATCATGCTTCAGCATGGGCAGTACATCCCAGGGTTACCAAGATGTACCGAGACTTGAGACGTCAGTACTGGTGGCTGGGTATGAAGGGAGAGATAGCTGGTGTTGTTAGGAGGTGTTCCACCTGTCAGCAGGTGAAGGCAGAGAACCAGAGGCCAGCTGGGCTGTTACAGCAGTTTCCCATTCCAGAATGGGAATGGGATGATGTCACGATGGATTTTGTTACAGGATTGCTGAGGTCACCTCAAGGCAGTGACGTCGTGTGGGTTTTTGTGGACAGACTCACGAAGTTACATCATTTCATTCCGATCAAGAATACGTTCGGTGTGGATGATCTCAGAAGGTTGTATATTCGAGAGATCGTACGTCTTCGTGGGGTCCCTCATTCTATTGTTTCAGATAGGAATTCCTGCTTTACATCTCGTTTCTGGCAGAGTTTTCAGAGGGCGCTGGGTACATAGGTGCTTCTGAGCACAGCATACCACCCTCAGACAGATGGCTAGTCAGAGCGGATGATACAGGTGCTAGATGACATGCTGTGCGCATGCATCCTAGACTTTGGGGGCTCGTGGGAGAAGCATATAACCTTAGTTGAGGATGCCTATAACAATAGTTTTTAGGTGACTATTGATATGGCAACATATGAGGATTTATATGGTAGGGCACGATGATCACCTTTGTGCTGGTTAGAGGCAGTTGAGGCAACTTTACTAGGGCCACAACTCATGCAGGAGACATCTGATAAGGTCCAGTTGATTCGGAAGCGGATGGCTACCACGCAGTCTCGTCAGAAGTCTTATACTAATCACTGTACATGACCTTTGGAGTTCGTGGTTGTGGATCAGGTTTTCTTGCGTATCTCACCGAGGTTGGGACACAAGCGGATCACGAGACAGGGTAAGCTTTCACATAGGTATGTGGGACCATTTGAGATTCTGGAGAGATTTGGGCTGGTTGCCTATCGGTTGCAGTTACCGTAGCGGTACCGAGCCATGCATGACGTCTTCCACGTGTCTCAGTTGCGTCACTACCATTTAGACCAGTCTCACACCTTTCATCCAGAGGAGGTTGAGCTTCAGCATGATGCGTCCTTTGAGGAGCATCTGAAACGTATCGTTGATAGGAGCACGAAGGTTCTCTGAAGCCGGTCAGTTCCTCTCGTATGGGTGCTATGGCAGCATGGCCGAGTGCAGGATGAGACCTGGGAGTGGGAGGCCGACGTACATGCTCAGTGGCCAGAGCTGTTCTGAGCTTATTCTTCGCCACCCTCGGAAGGGAAATTCAGGGACGAATTGCTATTAGGGGGAAGTTTATAAGAACTCGGTTCTTATTTTTGAGGTACGGGTTTCTTCTTTTTCAATTTCCTTAAGTGTTTTTTAAAAAATATGAAAAATGGGGGAAAATCATAAATTTTGGAACTACATGCTGTGTACTTTATCCATAGGCCGTGTACTTTTGGCCGTGTTGGGATGAGTACACGGGGCGTGTAGCCATGCTGGCAACGAGGGGTGTAGGAACCGACTACATGCCGGGTAGTGGTACTTAGACATCGTGTAGTCAGTCGGCAGGCTTAAACAGTAAGGCGGTGGAGTCGCCACCAGCTGGGCGATAGTACATGCCGTTTACTTGGGAGTACATGTCGTGTACTCATGTCGACAGATGAACAGTGTGGTGGTGCTTCCAAATGCACAGTTAAATGAAAGAATTAAACGCCATTTACTCATAAGTACACGCCGTGTACTTTGTTTTTTTGGCTTAAAATAGGAAGTAGCCTCCTCATTTGGAAAAGGAGGCATTTGAGCCATTTTGGAGCCAATTAGGACGACAGACCCTTTGAAGATCCACCATGATTTTGTCTGGAATTTGATTCGGTGTCGGACGATCTCATTGTAACCGCACGGGTAAGCCCTCTCCTCTCCTGGTATTATTCTTACCAATTCCTTCCCTAAAGAATGTTATTTACGTTTGAATGGGTTTTTTTCTTCGTCAGATCTACACTGTTCTTGGGCGTTTCTGGAGTCGGCGTTCGGGTATAACACTCGTTGGCATATAAGGTAGGTGGCTTTGTGTTTATTTTCCAACGGTCGTTCGTTTTTGTGTGCTTTTGTGCCACAAACCCAAGTTGGGGTGTCGTGTGGCTGAGGCCTTGCTATATTTAATGCCTATAATTTATTTTGTAGTAAATTGTGATAATAAAATGCTGGTTGGGTTCATTTCTTGGATCTGAAACCACCCCAGGGGTGTGTTTCACTATTTAGTCGTTTGGCCAGGATACCTAAGGGTATGCCTTTAATCTAGTAATTATAGAATTTCCTTGAGAGGAATTTCTTGTTTACTGCATTTTGATCTGTTTGGCATGGCCTGGTTACCTATTTAGCCTGAGGGTGTCGTAATGATTAGATTGTGGGCACAGTATTGTTTAGTCCGAGGGCTGTAGATATCTTCGGCCTGAGGGAAAATTCTTTCGTGCCTGAGGGTGATAGACTCTGTGCCTGAGGGAGACACTACCAATGCATGAGGGAAAAATTATATTATTCATATGGGTGGATTCTTGTGTTGGATACTCCTTACCTGAGGGTAGGGGTTACTTGTCTAAGGACGTGGATTGTTTACTTGGAAATGCACTGTGGGGATTTCTAATATTTAATTGGATTAAATGGATAATAAAATGGAAATATTACTGGTAATTAGTTACTTTTGAGTACTGCTTACTTTATTTCATTTTATTACTGCACACTATTGTTGCATGCTTACACGCAGTTGGGAACGAGCCTTTGGTGGGTGCCTACTAAGATATATTTCCCACACCCTGTCTGGGTCACGCTTTTTGGCCCAAAAAGATTATTTTGTTGCATGTATAGATAGAGTCAAGAGTCCCTACAGAGGTACTTGACTGTTGTAGAGGAGTAGGAGGGCATGGGACCGAGCCTAAGCTCATGATGCCGATGTCAGCTGTTTGCTTTGCTTTGTTGTACTCTATATTTTGTTGTAATGTATTGATGTATAATATGTTCTGGCTGCTTTCTTAGAACTTGTAACATGCAGCATCATCACTTATATATTGTTGGTTATATCCACTGCTGTATTTATTTCAGTTGTGTATGTTTACTCCTTCCACTGTCATGTATGTTTTATTTTGTATTCTGCTGTGCTACAATTTGACAAATGAGGGCATAGTTTCCCCACTAGCAGACCTGTGCCCTCGCTGCTAGTCGGCAGCCTCTGGCGTTTGGGGAAATGCGCTTGAGGTAACGTGGTGAACCGTGCTCGGGGAACCCGTTGTGTGGCACTTGGGTCCGGGACATTACAATGGGAGAGGAAACAGGGAAAATCCAAAGTGATCTATAAAATCCCAGAATAGATATTTTGTATGTTTCTCAATTTTACTGGGTTGCATGGTTTACCCGCAGGTTTTGGAAAACTATGAAAAAACCATGTGAGTGGTACTACCCCAAAATCCCCATTTCACATGATATCCCAGGAATTAAACATGTTTAGCTTAACCTTGCAGAATCCATGAACATGCCTCTATCCAAAGCGACATGGTTACCTTGGATGCTCGGTATAGTTTTCACTAATTGTGCGCAAACCTGATAACATGACCAGAAATTCTTTTAGCCTTCTCATTAAGGCCCCATACCCAAGAACACCCATATACCATATCAAGATCATTTGGAAACACATATATGACCAAAATAAAGTACATAATCATAAAAAAACCTACCTTAGGAACTATAAAACCAGATCTTGAATCCTCCCCACTTTAGGATGGTTTATCTAGGAGCCGATTTTCTTAGGCATCATTGATATAATGAAAAAAATTGATAGGGCCACTGAACCCACATATATTATTCTTACTCACATAATTATTCTTAGACATTTCCATGCTTCCATAAAACATGAACCAAGTGCACAATCAATCCTTGGAATTCCTTCCCACTATAATTCACCATACGAAATAGAAGCTCCTCAAAGTACATATCTTTCTCAAGATCAACATATTAAATGTTTATCACATTATATCGATTAGGTTGATACTTACGATGTTGCGAGACATGAAAAACATAATTTAATCTACTATACAACTATAGAATAAACAATAGTTATTCCTCCATTCTGATCCTCTTCACAATCTCAAACAACCACACATACCGGGGAACCAACATTTCCTTTTTCTGATGTCGATAGTGACCCAACCTTGGAAACTCCTGAATAAACACAATATCACCTATCATGAACTCAAGATTCCAATGAATTTGTTCAATTTATGACTTCTTCCTACTCTGTGATTTGATCATGCACTTCCGAATCAACTGAATCTTCTTGGACATCTCCTGTATGGGACATTATACTAATACCTTAGACTCCCAAACTTATAACCCAAACAATATAGATCCACATGGCCTTCCATAGAGGGCCTCAAAAAGTTCCATCTGGATTGTATCCTAAAAACAATTGATGTAATCAAATTCAATAGGTGTAATGTTATTTTCCGACGAACCACCGAAATATAGAACACATGCACTCAAAATCTCCTCTAATACATGAATTTTACTCCCTGACTGCTTTTCCACATGTAGGTGATAAGGAATACTAAAAAACACTTGGGGTATCTTGCTTAATCTGTAGAACCTTCTTGAAGTGAGATGTAAAATTGGGATCACAATCTGAATCAACTATTCTTGGAACACCATGGAGTCATACCACATCCCAAACATTTCACTCACCCAACTTGTTGATTGTAAATGTTTTTTAAACCATAAGAAATGTTATGCTTTAGTCTAATGATCCATAACAGCGTAGATTGCATCATTATTTTGAGGTGTCCTTAGAATACCCACTATGAAGTCCATCATTACGTCATTACACTTCTATTATGGCATGGTAAATGATAGTAAAAACCCACCCAGTAGTTGATGTTGAACAGTAAAATTTTCATAGGTAAGGAATCATGAAACAAAATCCACAACCTTATTCATAGTTCCCAGACACCAATATTGCTGATGAAGATCATGAAACATTTTAGTCAATCGAGGATCTACTAACAACCTCAATGCATAGAACTCGTGGATCAACATTTCACATGAAAACACTAGTACAACAACACATCCCTGAATATAAACAAATCCATCCACACCAATAGCCCATATTAAAGGTGAATCCCCACCTCTAAGACATTACTTCATGACTAAACACTCGGGTTCATCTTGCTAAATCACCTTGACCTGGCTCAAAAGAGTATACTCAATCAGTATAACTAAAAGTCTCAATTTTTTGTTCCCATATTTCCCTTCAATGTTCATTTTGGAAAAAAGGAATCCATTAGCATTAATTGTTGGATTCCTAAACCACCTGATTCTAATCCTTTCGGATCTAGTCATATGCAACAATATTCCCTTTATAGATTGTTTAAACTAACTCAATGTAGAACGATTGTTGTTACTCAACCAAAAATCATTTTTCTTGATTAAAATCCCACTAAAATAATATGTACATAATAATTTTATGATCTGTGAACACAAGGAACCACTCTCTAAAAAAGTAATGACTCTATCAATTCCAGGTATAACCCACAACCGCTAGAATTACATCGTGTGAAAGGTTATTATATTCATGAGGCCTCATCTGTCTTGACCCATAATCTATAACCCAATCATACTACATTATCATTGCTCTGAGTCACACACTAGACACATCATTGAACAATATTAAAATCATACCAGGTTCAAGATATATTATAATTTGTACAATAGTCAACCTCATCTTCAAATCATCAAAAGTATCCTTGCATGCCTCCGACCATTCAAACACAGAACCCTTCTTGGTTATTATTTAATGTGGTGATGTTAAATGAAATAAATCCCTAATGAACCTCTGATAATAATAGATAAAACATAGAAAACTCAGAACATCAGAAACATTCTTGGGAAACTCTCAAGACACCATATCCTACACTATATCTGGATCCACCGAAACACTAGACTAAAAAATATAGTGTCTTAATAAATGAACTATATCAATATGGAAAACACATATTTATATCTTTTCATAATGATGATTACTGTATTAGTGTACTGAAGAAGATTTCATTATGTTTGGAATGATCTTCAAGAGTTTGTTACTACACTATGTTTTCATCAACAAAGAAAAACAAAGACCAATACAGATAAGTGTGAAATATTTGGTTCATTAGATCCATCAAAACAAATGGTGCATTGGTCAACCCAAATGGAATCACCAATAATTTTTATAACCCATACCTTCTCTAGAAATATATTTCTGTTCTGTTATAAGGTATCACCCTAAACTAACTGTATCTCGAAATGAATTCGATGTCTTAGAACACTAAGGAACCCCTTGGATGATCAAAGAGATCATAAATTCTTGGAGGATAGTATCAGTTCTTAAACATTATCTAATTGAATATCATGTAATCAAAACAATACTGAAATGACCCGCCGATGTTCTTGGAAAACAGTAGGGGGAATCCCTATCATGATGTATTGGGTCAAACGAACCCCTTTCACTCCAAGTCTTCTAGTTGAGCCTCATACTCATGTAGTTCTCTTGAATCCATTCGAGATGGTGTAATAGAAAATCATTCTTCCCCTAGCAGCAACTCAATTATGAACTCTAAATCCAGGTCAGGATGATGTCCTGAGAAATTCTCGGGAAACGCATCCTAAAACTAATCCACAACATGTGGAAAGAAATTTTTATCCTTTTCTATTTCATTCTGAATAAGGAATGCCTCTGGAGATTTATGTTCCCCCAACAACAGAAAAATTGGCCCTGCGGGGCCTGCCTAGACACCCTTTTCCCCAAGAAGGATATAAGTTTCTCCATTATACGTCATAAACAATACCCTTAATTAGAAATAATCAATATGGACCTGATACGACACTAGCATGTCCATACCAAATATTAGGTCAATACCAGAAATCTGAATGAAAATTAGGTTCGACAAAAATTGATAACTACAATATTATAAAGTACAACCTCCTCATAATTAGATATCCTCAACTCACTCCCCCAACAAATTATCAATTCAAAAAACTCCCCAATGTTGTTCCACGATTTGGCCCTATACTATAGATAAATATGAATGGAAAAAAGAGTTTGTAGAACCTATGTCAAATAATGAAGTAGTGAGTGTGGAAGCGAAAATAATTAGAACAAAAAACTTACATTTTCCATCATTCCCACCTCCAGTTGCAGACTGAACTACGTGAAGATGGCCTATCCCTCTACCATGGGTCTAACCTGAGAGCCCTACTGTACACATCTCTATTGGTGTGAATGGAATCATCCTATAAATCCAAGTCCACCAACCCTATTGGTACTTCTAGTTGAGATCCATAAACCTGGCTGATATGGGATGAATGATCCACTTCCTGCACTCAATATCTTCCTCAAACACCCATCCATACCCATTTGTTGAGGGTTCTTGTAGAACCACTATATATATCCCAACTAGTCACATGGACATCATTTGACTAGTGTACAAGGACATTGAACCTACATATTCCAAGGCCTCCCATACTGATAATTGAACACCTATTCACCACCCTTATAAGGTAACCCTCCTATCTAACTATACATTACACTTGCATCATGTTGGAAATTTTAATAATGATGCTTCCCTACCATGAAGGTTGTACCACCCATATGCACATTTTTCACCACTAGTCCACATACTAATGATACCTTTAGGTTCTATTATGATTAAAGGGATTGGTCCCCTACCTCTTCACACATCTTCAAATAGAATATTTTTACCTGGGACTTAACCTCATACCTAATCCCATCTTAGAAGAATTTTTCTCTACTTACCCCATCTTCAGTAATCATCAAGACGAATCAGCCCATGTATATGAACAAGTTTGAATAATCTATCCCTAACTCATTCCCCTAAGTAAAACCCACTTACTATTCATCCCTCTCCAACCTCAAGGTTTTTAAGATGTAATGTTTCAAAAACATTTTATTGAAATCCATCCATGCAAGTCCTTCATGTAGCTCCGTCTAAAACCTAATATCACACCAATTCATATCCTGGGATTTTTACATATAAGATGCTAAATTGAAGTGATTCCCTATAAGATTCTCTATATTGACATGAATATTCTGGATAGACTCAATTCAAAACTCAATGGTCTCTAGATGACCCTCTCCAATTATGGATGGAGGGTGTTGTAGGTAAAACTCCCTGGTCATGTCCAGCATACTCGACACACCTCACCTAGGTTCCTATTCCATAATATGCATAAAACAATAAATAGGATAATACAAATTATGTTCACTATTATATTGACCCACCAGATCATATTCCTCTTCTTCTAGATGAATATTCGTAGAAAATTCTTCTTGTATACCAAGTGTCAAATATATACATGGAGGAAAATTTCTAATATAACAAACTTGATATTTAAAACAGAATCCATAAATCAGTGACAAATAAAAATGAAGGGTATTCATTATCCACCAACAATCCATTTCACAAACACCACCCAAATATGTATGATCATAACTAGAATGCTATCCTTGACTATCCTAACCAAGGCCATAGCTAACACGAGCTGACTAACTCACAAAACTACAAGTCATACCTTCTACACTACCTCAAAACTATTACCACATCACTACTTATTACAATAACACTTCATTTCACATTCCACCCTTTATCAAGTATAATTCCTCAATTATTGGTTAAATACATTCTACAATTTTAACTCATTTTTATTATTTCATTAGAAACAATTTCTAATTCTTTTTTGCAGTTTCAAATGCATTCTACCCTCTATTTCCCACACACACATCACATGTGTGTGTGCCTACTATAATTAATGTCACTTATATACATAGGTGTCTATATCAGATCATAAATTAAAAACCACATTTCATTCCATCCATGATCAAATTTTCATAAAATTTTCACATCGCACCACATGTGCATAACCCAATTGTGAAATAACATCATATGTAACAAGATAAAACAAGAACGACAATTCCCTCCATGGGTGACTTGGGTATTCCCCCATACATGGGTTAGATACTCCCTAGAATGAGCTCATTACCAAGGCATAGAATTATCCTAATCTACATTATAACATTCCCATATAGTAAAAAGAAAATATAACTCTTCTAATACAAAATAGAAACATCACTGACCTAGGTACCACTAAATGTTTTCCCCAAGTTGGGATATCCCATGAACTAAAAGGCACCTCCCCATATACCAGTGGTTTTCGACTAGCAGCAAGGGTCCAATAGGTCATGTGGGAGGATTGTACCCTATTTAACAGAGAAATCCACATCTAAATACAAAATAAATAGGAAAAATAGAAGTAAAAAAATAACATGAATAGTCAAACATCTCCAAAACTGTGTACGATCCAAAAGCAACAATAAATATGTTATGATACAGTGCTATGTGAAAAAAAATGATAATAAATACAAATAGAATAACCCATTAACAGCTCTGACTCTATGTCAATAAACTCATCAATTCATGTCCCCAAATCCATCTGAGTTCCCTATAATTGGACCCTTGCCCTTATCCTAGCCAGTAAGAATGAAATCTTCTCGGGTACCTAATGATGGCCGGAGAAGGGTGTGAGTATAACCTAGTAGGAAACAACCAAATGGTGTCTGTAAATATCCAGTAGAAAAAATGTTCGATGAAGGCATTGAATAAATAACAAGAATATGTTGGCAACTATTAACACTCCTTTCATCACAGAGTCTAAAGATTGGAAAAGGGGAATATATTATCTCAAAGTGATTCAACCATGGTAAAAATCTAAAAAATTGACAAAGTAAGGAATAAGAAGATCATTGTGCAAGGGTCACACAAGTTCTACAATGGTCTCACAAGTATACTTGCGCGCCGTAATGGTCGCACAAGTACACTTGCGTGCCGAAGTTGGTCGTGCATGTCACTTGCGCACACTAAGTGATAATCGCCTTGGGTCTTCTACAGCCTATAAATACCCCCGGTGGGCCCCCCATTTCAGGGAGGGGAATTTTTCCAAAATTCAGATATAGATCTCTGAACGCCCAAGTCTCTTCTTCAAGTCTTCCAAACACTTCTAAGTTAATTCTTTACCTATAATGGAAGGTCTAAACAAGAGGAGTAAGGTTGTTGTGTTAGAATTCACTAACAATTGCACGCCTAAGGTGTTTTACCCTTCTGGGAAATGAACATACTTGCGTGCCGCCCTACTTCCTCACCAAAACTTGCACGCCTCTCATCTGGAAGTACCTTAAGATAACTCTAAAGGCTTTGGTCAAAGATTACCCAAGTGTTACCCTATTGGTTAACAATCGGGCAAGTACCCATGTGCCGCGTAGGTATACCTACACGCCCAGGACTTGCGCGCCCATGAAGTACTTGCGCGCCTGCCAAGACTTGTGTGCCCCTGCCTTTTTGGGTGCCCTTCTTTCCCATTTTACCCCTCTTATACCATTCCACCTCTCCTATTCAAGATTCAGTCTTCAAGACAATCTTCAAAGCCCTTTATGGTATGTTTTCTTCATTAACTTCCTTATATGAAAGGAATTCTATGGAATATCTCTCAAAACCTAGTGATTTACACATCTTTATGTCACTAAGGATTGGGATTTAATTCATTCAACATCATCCTTTATGATGAGAGAACCCCTTAACCTGGGCCTCCTTTTCCGGAATAAGCCCCAGTCATAATTCTCAAATCTGGGCATCCTCCTTAGGAGTAAGCCCCAAGTCTTCTTTATCCTGGGCTTCCTTTTCATGAGTAAGCCCCAGTCTCAAGGTTCACAAGTATGTGTATCCTCCTTAGGAGTAAGCCCCAATTCCTCATTAACCCGGGCCTTCTTTTCAGGATTAAGACCCAGTCATAATTCTCAAATTTGGGCATCCACTTTAGGAGTAAGCCCCAAGTCCCTTAATATGGGCCTCCTTTTTAGGATTAATCCCTAGTCATAAAGTCCCAAATATGGGAATCCCCCTTAGGAGTAATCCCCAACAATAATTCTCTTATCCTGGTCTTCCTTTTCAGAAGTAATCCCCAACTCAAATACGGGCATCCTTTTCAGGAGTAAGCCCCAAGTCCCTTAATATTTCATGTCCCTTAACCTGGGCCTTCTTCTTAAGAGTATTCCCCAGCCTCAATATCTTTTAACCAGTCCTAATTTTATTTTTGATCTGGGTCTCCTTCTCAGGAGTAAAAAACCAATCATAAGTCCCCTCCTAACTTGGGTATCTTCATTAGGATTAAACCCCAAGATTAGAGTATCCAAATCTCAATAAATTATATATACCTTTACAGAGACTGTTCTTGGATTTCATCCCTGAAGTAAATCATAATCTTCATCTATTTGGGTAGTCATACACACGTAATCCCCACATCATTGCATCTTTCATGGCACAATTTTCTGGTTTCACCAATACCTCTTGTTTCTCACACCGAGCAAGACTCATGTAAGATTAGAGTGTAAAAGAAATAACGAAATATTTCTTTGAGCCATAAATCATGCATAAACATCATACTCCCTTACTCAAACTACATGGGTTATGATTCCTTTTCCAAAAAAATGATACGTAGGTAGCCCATCTGCGGGTACGATCCAACTTTTAAATAATCCATGTCCTTCTGAATGACAATAAACTTCATGTGCCCCACTGAGTGGCTATAAAACCAGTATTGTCATCATAATGTCAAAGAGAATTTTATGTATTGAAGGATACCATTGGCTATGAATCTCTAAACAAATACAGATTATTCACTATTGATGATGAACCTCGAATACATATAAATGATTCTCTAAATTTCATATATATCAATCATTGATTGTCATATTTAAAGGAAAGCTCATTTTATACTAGGTAATGTAATAAAGATTCATGAACATTACATAAATCTATAAATAGAGTCCCGGAGTAGATAATAATTCCCCTCAAAAAGGTGTGATGTGTCTGACCTCCCATCCTCTCGACTAATGCAAATTTCTAAGCCTTATTAGTCTACAACTAATGAGAACCTACCATTGGAAAGTAGGTTCAAATGGATATGGAATCTTCGGATGTTTCTGGTTCTACGAACAAAACCGTTAAAAATCGCTTGGAATGTTTGAATCTTAAATCAATGAGATCATCCCAAATTCCAGAGGGAAACAAAAAATGGTGATCCCGATGTGAATCCTTAACCAAGTTAAAATGATGTTTTGCTTATTTGTTAGGCCTTTATTTAAAACTCAATGATAGAGCCAAAAAAAAACAATCTTTGAAATATGTTCTCATCCAAAAGATGTAGTGGATGAATTTATCTTTATTATGTATGTTATATCAAACATGGACTCTTTTCCATGATCTTCTGCATTTCCAGAACGGCTTCTCTTAAGTTCACATCCGTGAATACGTCTGCTGTGAAAACATCTCCTGCAAATTCCACTGCTGCTACTCCTGCTAGATCATCGTCTGCTCTGAGGAAGATATCACCTACTCAGCATCTTCAATGCTAGGTATCAAATGTGTTGGTTAAGGAGTGTCGTCAAAACGGTACTATTCCAACTCTGGAGGCTTCCCGAGAAGCCCTCCAAGTGAACAACTCACACCGGTCTTCCGGACAACGATGACCAGTGATCAAGAAGCAGGTGGTGCAAACCACCATCTCCAACCGTTTCTGGTCGTTATCCCAGGAACACAATCACCATTCACTCCCTTATTCTGGGGAGGTGAATTAGCAGGTCCCTAAGGGACTTAATTCAAGAAGACATGAGTTATTCTCAAGGGCTCCTATCAACAATCACCGCCAGACTCGTGCGGAAGTGCTCCCTCAACATGATGGGGTTACAGACTCCAGGCGTTCAGATTAGGTTCCTCGAACCCGGGCAGGCAAGACAAATCTCCAGATGCGAAGTCCAGTTAACAGTGAGAAGTTTCTCATCTCTGCCATTTCCGTAGAAGTATACCAACCTAACTTGGTGGCAAGCAAAGTGCAGGCACACACACCTGCCCATTTTAGTTCCGCTGTCCAGCAGACTCGTCTGGCAGCATCACGCCAATCCCTCCAGGCAATTCTGGTGGAGTATTATAGGTAGGAATAGACACCTGTTTATACATCATCAGCTAGTCAGCAGGCTTTTCTGACTACATATGATGGATCTCGTCAACCACGTTCTGCGAAGTGCAATTAGCAGGCACATACACCTGCTATTACTGATCAATCCTACCAACAGTCTCGCTTGGTATCATTCAGAGAAGTCAGACGGAAAACACCGGCGACAAACATGAGGCAGACTCAACTCTCTGCCCCTACACTTGAGTATTTTCAAGATTCACTAACATGAAAAGGAGGACAGGAGCAGGCACATACACCTACTCCATGCACTGAATGGACATATATCCATGTTCCGGAAACTTATGTCACCAAGCATATTTTATCAATGGTGAAAGAGAAGAAGCAAATCCTTGCCCATATTCTTGATGCTTGCCAGGATATTATAACAGCTTCAACAACATCTCAGGGAAAGACACACAAATCTGTCCTTAGTAGTAGAGTAACACATCAATAGTTCACTCCGGAGCAGATACACACATCTGTTCCATTCAAAGATGGTTGTGGGGAATACTCACCCATATCATACGGACAACCAAGTCAGGAACATACACCAAATTTGAGTAGAGATCGTCAGCATAACCTGTCCATCTCTCCTGATCATGCATATATACCTGCTCAGAGCAGCCACTTTTGTCAACAAGTGGTATCCAAGGTGAGTAAAAAGGCATCTAAGAAGAAGACCCGCCCAGAACAGTCAAGAGATCAAGAGTCAATCTGTAACAAGTAATTGATCAATGATGGAGTTCTTGAAGCCCTCAGACAGTTATTTGTTGGAATTAAATATTCTAGTCCCTTATTTCCCAATAGTGGGAACATTAATTCTGAAGGTCTTCAACAGACACATCCTCATGAAGGCTTGCTTCATGACAATTCGGCCTATCTCGAAGTTTCATCTTCAGATGAGAGCTACAATAACCCTCTGTGTGGCCAGAAGACCAAGGAGCAATATATCTCATCTTTTGTTGTAACCCACCATGGTGGTCCTCCCCGTGATGATGAATTTCACTGCGAATGTCCTATCTATAGTAGTTATGCACATTTCCAGGAAAATGATCTAGTAGACAATGTAGTGCTGAGAAATCCCTCTTATATTGAGGCACTTGAAAATGTGAAACCAGTCATGTTTGATTCTTCATCGCTAGCAGGTGAAATACTTTCTCAATAAGAAGATAGCCCAGGGTGTAGTCATTCTCCGAACCACCCCTAAGTCATGCATCTTCTAGCTTGATCAGTGGTTTCTCTACTAATTTTATTGAATCTGATGAAGCAACAAGGAAACACCAGATCTGGTCAAATCAGGTGGAAGAATCATCATTGAATGATAAAGAAGAAATGATGAACATGAGAAAACAACTGGAAAAAGGTGAAGTGCCAGTCATGTTTTGGCCTCTGGCAGAGTCTCAGTATGACATTCCAGAGATGTTGATAGAATATGGAATTCATGTTATTCATCTCAACATAAGGAAAACTCTTTGTCAGTTGAAAAAGAAAGTATTATCTTATGATGAATATGAAAATCATGTTATGATAATAGAAGGGTTACAATGTCAAATTGACTTGGAATATCTATCAGTCTCTCGATATCTGCTGGCTGAATAGAAGCATAGAGCCCTTCAGTGTTTATGCCTTGGCTCACTAAGAAGATTGCGCCAGTTAATTTCATATTCCCCATGTGGTATTCAGGTCAGAGGATGGTGTGTTCATGGAGCACTACATTTCACGGTGCTCTCTAGTTAGCAAAGCCCACTGAAAATGGTCTCATGCAATGTTATTTCCCATGGCCGGCCACAAATACCTGTCTTTGTTTGTAATCAAAATCTTTCCCAAGAACAGGCTTCAAATAGTTCCTCTCAAAATCAAGAATATAGAGAAAAGGTTTTTGAATTACGCCTGCATCAAGAAAATGACAATATTGAACAAGCCTCTCGTTTGGAGCAAGCACATCACCAAGTGATAGAAGTGTCAAAAATCAAACATTGTTCTTTTGAACCAGGTGATAAAAGTGGATGCAGGTTGATGCATCCAGCCAATTTCAGGACTAAGGTCCGAAAGATCAGGAAAGCTTTTAAGAAAGTCTCAAACATATCATTTCATGATCCACCCCAGCTTTCCATACTGGGGACTCTTTTAAACCAACCCTCAGAATCAGCAAATAGGATTCGAGGAGTTGAGCAAAGGCAGCAGGAACAGCCCTAGTCCACCGGACTGGGGACTTTTTCAAATCATCATCCCCCTACTTAGAGAAAGTCGTTCTTTTCTTGGTTGGGGAAGAAGCCACAAGAGGAACGGAGAGCCAAATTATCAGGAGATTCTCTCCAAATTATGGTTCGTCAAGAAGTTCCTGAGGGATCGAATCAACAAAAGGAAATGTCTCATCAAAGACCTGGAAGAAGAAAATATCACAGAAATGATGATAGAAGGGATGTGATCTGTGATGAATCAATCAATTTCATCAATGTATTTGTTGCTGATCCACCAGATGAGGCTCAATCAGGGGATTCAGATGAAGAATTTCCTGCTCAAGAAGATGTACACATAGACACAAATGAAGAAGGTGTGCGTACACGAAATAAAAGGATTACTCAGAACCTAGGTAATCGTTCATGTAACCCACTTCCCCCTCTCCATAAGGGATCAAACAAGGGCAATGGAAAGAATCAGGTTACATATCCTTCCTCTGGAGATGGAAAATCACTCTCACTAGAGAAAAGATTTGCACAATAGGAGGAAGAGATGAAGGAATTAAGGAGGTTGAATGGAAAACTACTTCAGGGAAGTCTTCTTCCTAAGCATGCTGGAGTCAGTCAGCCAAGGGAATTTGTTGCAGCTACTAAGATGGATCATGAATATCCTCCTCCATCAGTACACCCTCACAGGTCTAATTCTGTTGGTCAAGTGAAACAACTGTTGGCAGTGTTTCCATATGTTGCAGTACCAGCCGTAATACCTATTCAATCTCCAGTCATTGCACCTGCCCAAGTCCAAGTTCAACCGGATGTTTCTAAAAAGTTAATAACTACCATTGAGCCATTAATAGATTGGTTGGAGACTATGTAAGGGAAGCGTGCACAGGTTCAACCAGAAAAGAAAGGTTACCCGGAATGGGTAGATTCAGCCTCTCCCCCATCATGTTTTGGGAACCCTGTATTCCCTATTTGCAATAGATCAGGCAATCCTGAACATCATTTGATGCATTGTGTGTCTTGTTTCAATCCTATGATGGAAACTCCGGAGGAGCAAGAAGCAGTGAAACTTAGATGCTTCGTGTGAACCTTGCAAGGACCAGCCTTTGTCTAGTACACAAGCTTGAAATCCTGGTCAATTACCAGATGGGAAGATCTCCGTCAACGATTTCTTCTTCAATTCAGCTCAACATTTCTAAAAGCAACAGTTTTCGTTCTTAAAAACAGTAAGTAATGGGAGAATGAAAGAGTCTCTAATTTCATTGCTCAATGGAAGGGACTAACATATTCCATGATCTTATCACTCCCTCAAGAGGAACTGTTGCCAATCTGTGTGGCAAATCTTCATGACGAATTACGCACACCACTGATCCCGGTGAAATACGCAGGAGGGTTTCGATACCTTACTTAAATCTCTCAATATATTGACGATTCTCTTATACAGAATAAGGCTAAATCTCCGGTAATTCCATCATCTCCAGGAAGGAGAATGGTAAAAGGAGAGACTGCTACAGAAATACTTAAAAAAGAACTTTTACTTGCTTCTACCTCAAAACCTTCATCTTCTTGAAAGGGATCTACCACCTAAGCACCAACAACATAGGCCATTTCATCAAGACGATCAAAGAGATCAAAGTCGGTGACAATTTGAGGATCTGAAGAGAAAATTTTACTCTTTCTGAAATGAACAAATTCCAGGATACATCATTTTAGCTCTGGACAATAATCTGGTTCAATTGTCAAGGCCCAAGAGGCCAAATAAGGAAGGAGATGAAGACCGTCCAAATTATTTCCCCTTTCATCAAATGTTGGGGCATCCCATCAAGGAGTGTTTTGTATTCAAAGGCCTCCTACAAAAAATGGTTGACTCAGGTAGAATATGTTACAGCTACAGTTCCAGAGGAGGAAGGCGAGTGGCAAGAAGTCAAAAGAAAAAATGCGCAGAAATATGATGATTGGATGGTCAGAAAGACGATCAACCGAACTCATGCTATTTTTCGAACACAATTGAAGAAACCAATCATGCCTTCTTCCATAAATTCCGAAACAAAATCCTATTCATAGGGAAAATCCTCAAAAGGGTGTTATAATTCCAAGAAAGAGGAACAAACAAAAGAAGATGAGTATGTGTCAAAGCCTAAGCTGTCTTTGACTTTGGAATATTTCATGCCATATACTTCAAAGCCATGGGCACCATCCCACTAAACGGAATAGCCTAAATTGGATAGTCAGGCGGAGTCTTTGTTGGATGAAGAATTGATTTTCGGTTCTGTTAATATGATTCAATTACCATATCCGTACACCAGTTGCAGTTTCAATTTTGATGAACCTAAATTCCCTATATCAAATAGAGGAATCAGAGGATGTTCTAGAGGCTCAGGATACAGGGGAAGACGTGGATCTTTCAAAGGCCACTATCCCAATTCTACTCCTTTTAGAACTGTGTACACAGAATAAACTCGTGGCAGAGCCCTTCAGCGACCTCAATAAGAACAAGCATGTTCTTCCACCAATAGAAAATTCAGACCTTGAAAAATTATTCTGGAGGATCAGTTGGAGTTTCACCTTCATCCTCTGAACAAATAAATGGATCTAATCGGTCTAATATTCCAAAACAAGGAATATTTACAACTCTTATCCCTATACAAGATGCATCAAATTACCAAGCATAAACTTCCAAGGCACCTGCTAAACCACATGTTCCTGTTGGGAAACGTAGACCTCTAGATCAAAAGTACGATGTATTGAAACACCTGGCCCAATTACCGACCAATTTATCAATTCTGGATTCTTTGAATTTGAAAAAGGATCTTCGGGAGGCACTCATCGTGGATTTTTCAAGTCCTCTAGAGTTTGAAACTGAAATTGCTGCAGCTGAAGTCTACCATGTAGAGAATAATCCTGCAGAATGCCATGTAGTGATATCATTCACATATGAAGATGAAGATGATGTCGTGCATGGACATATTAGACCATTGTATTTATCTATCAAGGTCAATGGAATAGACGTCTGAAAGGATTTCATTGATAATGGTTCAGGAGTCAACCTCATGCCCATTCATACACTTCGGCGATTGGGCCTCACGGAATCCGATTTATCTCCTTCTACCATGATGTTACAAGGATATGATAAAAATGAACAAGAACCACTGGGAGAAGTTACACTCAGAACTCAGTTTGGAGATCTTGTATCCAATTCAGATTTCATGGTTGTTGATCAGGACTCAGCCTTCAACATCTTGCATGGAAGACCCTATCTACATCAATATGCGGCTATCCCTTCATCATACCATCAATGTCTCAAGTATTGTTTCGATAGTCAATTTGGGACATTGTATGGTGACAAGGACCCATTCAAGACATGTGATTCTCAATAAATTGAGGTGGAATTCTATCACACGAAGGGAAAGGATAAATCCACAACAAGGGATCTTACTAAAGTTACTGCTCCATATGGTTTGGAAAATATTCTAGTGAATCCATTTCCGCATGTGAGTAAAGAGTATGTGTTTATTATTAGTCAAACTGACAGGATAGACCGAAATCAAAAAAACTCTTATGGACAGATCCATAATGTCAATTATAGTAATCGACCCAGACAACATGGGAGAAATTGGTGATCCACCATGCAGTGATGAAAGCCCAAATAGAGATGTCTTCATTTCATCCGCTAAAATCCAGAAAGTCTATACTTTTTCCAATCAGGCCAGAAGAAGTTATAGAAACATAGGAGGTAAACAGTGATGTCGATTATCAATCCATAATCTCCTCTTTATTACCAAAGGAAGACCCTTCATCATCAATTGGGTCAGAAATGGAAGCCTCTTCTTCAAGATGTTTAAATTTTAACATCTCTTCTGATCATGGATATTTTGCTTTATCATATATTATGCAAGTATAAACGGAAGATGTAACACGTGTTGAAGAAGAAGAGGAAGATCTCAGAGATGCTCCTCCAGCATTTGAAGAGGGTATCTGAACCACTGTGGAAGAACTCAGAGAAATAAATCTAGGTACAAAAGAAGATCCATGCCCCACTTTAATCAGTGCGTCCATGACTCTTGAAGAGCAAGAGATGTATATTTCCTTTATAATGAAAAATAGAGATATATTTTCTTGGAACTAAAAAGAAATTCTCAGGCTTGATCCTGATGTTGCTACTCATCATTTGGGTTTACCAGAATAACATCGAGGATTTAAGCAAGCCGCGAGAAGAACACACCCAACTTACGCTTCCAAAATTTAAGCTGAAGTGGATAATCTTATCAAAACTAACTTCATCAGACAAGTTCAATATCCCATTTGGTTGGCTAATATTGTCCCTATGAAGAAGAATAACAGACAAATTAGAGTTTGCATTGATTTCAGGGATCTTAATAGGCATTGTCCTAAGGATGATTTTCCAGTTCCGATTATAGAAATCCTGATTGATGCAATAGCTGCCTATGAAGCACTTTCCTTCATGGATGGACATTCTGGATATAATCAAATATGAATGGCTCCAGAAGATGAGTAATCCACAGCCTTCAGATCCCCCCAGGGCGTGTTTTCCAACCGGGTAATTCCCTTTGGCTTAAAGAATTCAGGCGCAACATATCAGTGTGCCATGCATCGTATCTTCAAACCCATTTTTGGTAAGTTTGTTGAATGCTATGTGGATGATTTGGTGGTCAAATCCAAACAACATTCTAATCACTTGGCTGATTTGGAAGTCATATTATGCAAGCTTCGACAACATAATTTGAAGATGAACCCCTTAAAATGTTCTTTTGGGGTAACCTCAGGAAAATTTCTCGGCATTGTCGTATGCCATCGTGGTATTTGAGTCGATCCTGAGAAGACCAAGTCAATCCTTGGTATGTCACCTCCTCGAAATTTGAAATAATTAAGAGGACTCCAATGACACTTAGCCTATATTCTGCGTTTCATCACCAATTTGGAAGGAAAAAGTTTACCCTTCACTAAATTGATGAAGAAGGGAGTCGCTTACCACTGGACTGAAGAATGTCAAGAAGTATTTGATATTATCAAGAAATACCTCTTGAGTCCACCAGTACTCATGCCACCTTTTGATGGAATACCACTTATCCTTTATGTGACAGCCTTAAAGTGATCATCGGGTTCCTTTCTTGCTCAGAAGAATGATGTTGGGAATTAAAACAGCCTCTACTACCTCAGTCAGACTATGCTTGAAGAAGAAACCCAATATTCAAGTATTCAGAAGTGCTGTCTGGCGTTAATCTTTGTAGTTCAGAAGTTGAGACAGTACTTGAAACATCACAAGGTCAAATTAGTATCTCGCAATAACCCGCTCAAATTCATCCTTAGTCGTCCAATTCTTACAGGACGTCTGGCAAGATGGGAAGTTATTTTGGAGCAATTCGACATTCAGTATGTGTCTCAAAAGGCAATAAAGGGCCAATCTCTGGATGATTTCATGGATGAACACCCTTCAGTGGAAGGCACATCTTCAGATGTTGAACTCACGGATTAGGAAGTCTTCTCTATTCAAGAAAGTCCTCAGGCATGGGCAATGTACTTTGATGGTGCATCCAGAAGTCCAACGGGGAGGAAAATGGAGAATCCTAAGTTCAACAAAGTTGGCTTAGGTATTTCTCTCATTTCTCCAAAAAAGATAGTGTTTCCTTATTCCTTCTTATTGTGTGAAGGTAGTACCAATAATGAAGCAGAATACCAAGCTCTAATCGTAGTCTTGTAATTGGCACTTCAAGCACAAGTGAATCACTTAAAGGTGAAAGGTGATTCAGACCTGGTGATCAAACATGTCAATGGGGATTATTCCATCAGAAAAGAATAATTAATCCATTTGTATTATTGTGTCATAGAGTTAATGGAGGAATTCCATTCAGAACCGAAATTTTCTTATGTCCCAAGATCACAAAATGATCAAGCTGATGCACTGGCTAATATATCCACAGCTCTAGCAGATCCAAATCGGGATGATACAACCATCAGTATTGCCCACCATCGTTCAATTTCACCTTATGTTTGATTCAAAACATAGGAAACTAATGAAATTAGTCCCATTCCTGAACAGTATGGTCAGACTACAGGATGGATGTCACCTATTAGGGAATACCTTCAAAATGGAACACTTCCACCTGATAGAGCTGGGAAAGAACAAATCTGGCGATGTGTGGTCAATTTTACTTTTTATGATAGCACAGATCACTTAGAGAAAATTCTCTACATACATGGTTTTTATGGAGTTCTCTTCAGATGCATTGATGGTGAAGAGACAATGGCTTCCATGAAAGAAGATCATGTAGGAGTCTGTGGTGCCCACCAGTCTGGACATAGATTGTCTGATCAGATTCGAAGGCTTTGATACTTTTGGCCTTCAATGATACAAGATTGTGTTGATTTGACAAATAAGTGTCATTCAGGCCAAGTACATTCCAATTTCATTCATCAACCTCCAGAGTTGCTTCATACAGCTAAATACTCGTGGCTATTTTCCACATGGGGAATGGATGTGGTGGGACATTACCCTTCAGCTACAACCAAGCAGTTTAAGTATATTCTTACTGCTGTTGACTTCTTTTCCAAATGGGAAGTGGAAATACCTCTCAAAGAAGTCAGTTCTAAATGAATTTCTAGTTCGTCAAGTCTAACATCATTACTAGATTCGGTGTCCCTCATACCATATTGACGGAAAATGGCACCAACTTCTGTTCATCTGAGGTGAAGAAGTTGTATCAAGAATACAATATCAAATCCAACCATTCATCTCAGTATCATGCAGCGGCCAATGGCCAGATAGAATCCTTCAACAAGACTCTTTCAAATATACTGCAAAAGATGGGGGATAAATATAAGAAGTCATGGCCTGATAAACTCTTTCATGATTTATGGGTTTATCAGACCACCACCCGCACTGCAATGCGGTCAACTCAATATTCACGGGTATACGGAACAGAAGTCATCTTGCCGATTGAAGTTCAACTCCCCTCACCCAGAGTAGCCATTTGTGATCAGTCATCTATAGATGAGAAATCTCAAAAATGATTGAATGAATTGGAATGGTTTGGTGAGAAATGATTGTGCACTCTACACCACTTGGAAGTCTATCAGAATCGAATAGCACGAGCTTTTAACAAAAAAGTTCATCTTCGTTCATTCACTCAGGTAGAATTGGTATTATTTCATTGAACTCCAATGATACCAGGAAAGAAACCTTCCAATATTGAGCCAAAATGGGAAGGACCTTACTCAATACATAAGGTCTACTCTAATGGAGCTTATTCATTAATCTCGATGGATGTAGAACTCATCACTACTCCAACCTATGCTTTATTTCTAAAGAATTATTTTGTATAAACACAAAATACATCATCATTGGACCAATATGACCTTAAACTGCACCATGGTACGGTATGACCTTAAACTGCACCACCGTCCAGCAAGACGTTAAATTTCATTACCAATGGTCCATGCATATGACCTTAAACTATTCACATTTTTTTCACCCAACATGTCGTTAAATTATGTCCCCCTTAATCGTCCTTGCTATATGACTTTAAACTATATAGAAGTCCCTTACATCTAGCATGACGTTAAACTGCATAATCAATGGTCCATGCATATGACCTTAAACTATTCACACTTACGTCCAACGTGACGCTAAACTATATCATCCCTTTTTCACCCAACATGACGTTAAACTGTGAAAAAATCACTAATACGTCCAATGTGATGTTAAATGGTGTACTCTTTTGTCCTCATTTTAGGACATTAAACTGCACACTCCACTTTTTGTCCAACATGACATTAAATTGTATTTTCCCCATCATCCTAACTACATGACACTAAACTGTACAGAAAGTCCTTTATTATGTCCTACATGACATTAAACTGTACTTTGTCCCTACTACATGACATTAAACTGTGCAGCCCCAATAGTTTTAACTACAAGACTCTAAACTACATAGTCCCTTCATATGTCCTACATGACATTAAACTTTTCATTGTTAGGGTTATTGCTACCTCTTGTTTCTCACACCGAGTAGGACTCACGTGAGTTTAGAGAAAACTTCAACCATAACATTCTCTTTGGGATAGTAACCATGTATAAGTCCCAACACTATTTTTTTAGATCATTGTCCCCAAGGACAACTTGATCACTAATTCATTTTTTAGTTGAACTACGCGGACTTTGATCCTTGCCTTTCGGGCTGGGTATGTAGGCCACATCCCAAGGTTCAATCCCAAAACCAATCTCTTCACATCGGTTCACCTCCATCTCATACGATTTTGATTTGTGAAACCGCCTCTAGAATCAATATCTTTACATTGGTTCAATTTCATCCTTGCTATACGACGTTAAACTATACAATACTTATGTCCTGTACGATAATAAACTATAACATTATTTGATACCCTCAACTGAGAGGGAATCATTATTTACATTTATTTTCAATCATGTTATATTCCAAAGGCTATGTTCATAAAAGGCAATGGTCGAACCTTTTATCTTGGGTTAAACCATCATTGCACTGAAGTCCCCTTTCACCCTACAAATGTACGAACCTAATTTGTACAGAGGGTAGTTCTAGAACTACATGGGCTTGATTCTCTTCCTTATGGGATACATAATAATGTTCGAGTGTCCCTCGAATTCATCCCCAAGTCTTTGGGCCTAACCCCAAATTCCTCTTTCAGTCCCCTGGATGAAAAGTCCCCATGAAAACACACACTATGTATTTCATACAATGGTCCAATCTCAATGGCCCTAAACTAAGATCTCCAATACTTTTGTCCCACACGAAGTTAAACTATAGTTTAAGAACTACGTATGGCTTGATTCCCATCCTTATGGGACACGTAGTGAAGTCCAACATTTCAATTCAGGACCCAGGCAAAACTTGATTATGGTTAGCATTGATCAGTGTATCTCGACATACATTGGAAAATACCTAGATTTATGTGTAATAATACTAACCTTAAATATTTTCAGATCATTATAACCCTTTACTTGTATTCTAGTCACAAAATGTAAAATTTCGGAGAGTTCTTTTGCCTGAAAATACAGTACGTTCCTTAGGTGGACTTGCATAAACAATCTCCATAACAGATTTGTCATCCAAAAGAAACTATTATTTGACTATGCAGCCAATGCCCTTAGGTGGGCCTGTATAATTCAACCCCCTAACAGGTTTTTCGGATACTGGTAACATCATTCTTGGGAAGAAAGCCTCTTTTGTCCTTATTTTTCTTAAATGAAAATATGTAGGGATCCGCAAAAATAGCCATCCTTAACATATTTGTCCCATATCCTTTTTAATGATATGAAAGTATTCAAGTCTATGGTTTATATTCTCCATCCCTACATTTGGGTCAGACCTTTGTAGGAGTGATATACATCCAGTTCTTCGAAAATCTTGTTTGTAAATATCTTCTCCATATTCAAGTACCTTTTTCCATACAGCAAACTCTATACGTTGGATAATTTTAATCTCCATAAACTTTCACTGGCTTTTTTTCACTAGGAAAGTAAATTTCTGAGAGTTATTTTTTCTGACTATGCAGCACGTGCCCTTTGGTGGCCTTGCATAAGTAGTCTACATAATGGATCTATCAGCCAAAATATGCTATTTATTTGACTATGCAGTCAATGCCCTTAGGTGACCCTCCATAATTGAACCCCCTAACGGGTTTGTTAAAGAATGGTAACTTCATTCTTGGGAAATAATTCTTCTAATGCCTTTTTAGCTCTTTTTCATATCATTCCTCAGATTCAAATATTCTTAAGTCATAGTTTAAATATTTTCCCTCATACATGAGTATGGTAATATGTTTTCAGATAAATTTTCAAGGAATTGAGTCAATTTTAATCCATTTTAGTCAAAGCTATTTCGACCTTAAACATTATTCTTTTTTAGTCTGACATGCATGACTTTAAACTCCCAGATTTCTTATTTCTTCTCACCTTAGAGTCAAATCCTCTTTTCTCTCTGGATCCAACTCTGAGGGGGGGGATTTTTTGATGCTTTTTTCATCATAGAGTCTAAAGATTGGAAAATGGGAATATCTTAGCTCAAAGTGATTCATCCTTTGGACAAATATCAAAAATTTACAAAGGAAGGAATAAGAAGAACATTGTGCAAGGGTCGCACAAGTTCTACAATGGTCGCGCAAGTATACTTGTGTGCGGTAATGGTCGTGCAAGTACACTGGCGCGCCGAAGATAGTCATGCAAGTCAGTTGCGTTCCCTAAGTGATAACCGCCCGAGGACTTCTCCAGCCTATAAATACCCCCGCTGGGCCACCCATTTTAGGGAGGGGAATTTTTCCAGAATTCAGATATAGAGCTCTGAATGCCCAATTCTCTTCTTCAGGTCATCCGAACACGTCTAAGGTAATTATTTACCTAGAATGGAAGGTCTAAACAAGAGGAGTAAGGTCTAAGTGTTAGAATTCACTAACACTTGTGCGCCTAATGTGCTTTACCCTTAAGGAAAATGAACATACTGGCGTGCCGCCCTACTTCCTCTCCAAAACATGTGTGCCTCTCTTCTGGAAGTACCTCAGGATAATTCTAAAGGCTTTTGTCAAGGATCACCCATGTGTTACCCTATTGGTTAACAATCATGCTAGTACCCATGTGCCGCGTAGGTATACATTCGCGCCCAGGACTTGCGCGCCCACGCAGTACCTGCGCGCCTTCTAGGACTTGTGTGCCCCTGCCTTTTTGGGTGCCCTTCTTTCCCATTTAACCCCTCTTATACCATTCCACTTCTCCTATTCATGATTCAGTCTTCAAGACATTATTCAAAGCCATTAATGGCACGTTTTCGTGATTAACTTTCTTATCTGAATGGAATTCTGTGGAATATCTCTCAATACCTAGTGATTTACACATCTTTATGTCACTAAGGATTGAGATTTCATTCATTCAACATCATACTTTAAGATGAGAGAACCCCTTAACCTGGGCCTCCTTTTCAGGAATAAGCCCCAGTTATAATTCTCAAATCTGGGCATCCTCCTTAGGAGTAATCCCCAAGTCCGCTTTAACCTGGGATTCCTTTTCAAAAGTAATCCCATGTATCAAAGTTTACAAGTATGGGAATCCTCCTTAAGAGTAAGCCTCAAATCCTCATTAACCTGGGCCATCATTTCAGGAGTAAGTCCTAGTCATAATTCTCAAATCTGGGCATCCACCTTAGAAGTAAGCCCCAAGTCTCTTAATATGGGCCTCCTTTTTAGGAGTAAGCCCTAGTCTTAAAGTTCCCAAATATGGGCATCCTCCTCAAGAGTAAGCCCCAACCATAATTCTCTTAACCTGGGATTCCTTTTTAGGAGTAAGTCCCAGTCTCAAATATGGGAATCCTTTTCAGGAGTAAGCCCCAAGTCCCTTAACGTGGGCCTCATTCTTAGGAGAAAGCCCCAACCTTAATATCTCTTAACCGTCCCTAATTTACTTTTTGATCTGGGTCTCCTTCTCAGGAGTAAAAACCCAATCATAAGTCCCCTCATAACATGGGAGTCTTCCTTAGGAGTAAGCCCCAAGATTAGAGTATCCAAATCTCCATAAAATATATATACCTTTATGGACCCTTTTCGTGGATTTCATCCCTGAAGTAAATCCTAATCTTCTTCTATTTGTGCAGTCATACACACATAAGCCCCACATCATTGCATATTTCATGGCACAATTGTCTAGTTTCACCAATACCTCTTGTTTCTCACACCGAGCATGACTCACATGAGCTTAGAGTGTAAAATTAATCATGACATCTTTCTTTGAGTCGTCAATCATGCATAAACATCATACTCCCTTACTCGAACTATGTGGGTTCTGATTCTTTTTCCAAAACAATGGATATGTAGGTAGCCCATCTGCAGGTACTATCCCAACATTGAAATAATCTATGTCGTTCTGTCTGACAATAAACTTCAAGTGCCCCACTGAGTGGATTTAAAACCAGTATGGTCATCATAATGACTAAGAGACTTTTATGTATTGAAGGATACCATTGGCTAAGAATATCTAAACAAGTACAAATGATTCTCTATCGAAGAAGAACATCGAATACATATAAAAGATTCTCTAAATTTCCTATATATCAATCATTCATTTTCAGATCTAAAGGAAATCTCATTTTATACTTGGTAATGTAATAAGGATTCACGAATATAACTTAAATCTATAAAGAGAGTCCCGGAGTAGACAATAATTCCCCTAAAAAGGTTGTGATGATTCCGACCTACCATCCTCTCGACCAATGAAAATTCTTAAGCCTTATCAGTGTACAACTAATGAGAACCTACCTTTGGAATGTAGGTTCAAATGGATATGGAATCATTGGATGTTTCCGGTTCTATGAACAAACCTGTTAGATCCTCCTTGGAATGATTGAATCTTAAATCAATGAGATCATCCCCAATTCTAGAGGGAATCAAAAACATGGTGGCCATCAGTTAACAATCTCTACTTACCAAAACTATCCAATGCTCCAATTCGTTATGTCTCAATCATTACTAGTTCATCATAAATCACACTATTTTCAAGGAATAAATCATTTTCAAAGGTGAATAAGTATACCCCTCACTCATTATGGAAAACATATCATACATCATAATATCCTCATCTCAAAACATCATTCTGAGTAGAATGAATTTTTTTGTGGAATATAGCTCTGTCCCCTTCCATAACATGTGCGTTGTGGGTGGAGTTAGAGAATCTGTCCAAACCGACCAGTGGGAGGAGCCTCCATCGATTATCCACTCCTCAAGAAATTTTAACATGATTATCCATCCATTCAACACACAAAACTAATATCACAATTAATACAACCAAAATATACAACAATCATAATCTATATCAATCAATATGGTAAACCATATTATTCCATAACCCACTAACATAACATCCATTATGTCACATGGTCAATTTCTCCCAAATCCAATTTTTATGCCTACCTCATAGTGAATATTCATTAATCCCTCATCTAAACCAATTAAATTTTTTTATAAACTCCCATATTAAATTCCCATCAATATATTTTCTAATTTTCTCGTCGTTGCTAATTTAGCATATTCACTATTTCACATGAACTAACTTGATTAGGCATATCAAACATATTACATATGCCTCTTACCTCAACCCCAATAAACCAATAACACATTTTGGTATTGCATTAAGAATATCAACATACTCAATAACGGCTCTACATGATAACACAACAACCAAGAACCTACTAATCAAATTCAAGGTTTGGAATGTATCGTCGCACCCCATAGGTGGCCTTAAGTAGGATGAAGAATCCTTGATGTATCTCTTAGGGAACATGAGTGTTTACAATCATCATTTAAATAACAATTACACCAAATCTCATTGATGGATCAAAATAACAGCAAGGGTGACATATAAATAAACCCAATCATCCACAAATCTCAAATGAATTGTTGGGATAAAACATGCATCCACCTTCCTTACAACCATTAATGAACACTTGGTGTGCGTGAATTCAATTGAGTTAATACATAATTAGGTGAAGTATGCAGAATTTAGAATCGATTGGGTTGATTTTGGGTTTTGATTGAAACTAAATTTATTTACTTTGAAGATATGGATACAGTTTGAAAGAAAACAATGGGTAAATTTAAGGAGTTTTTAAAATGGGAAGAAAATACGTGTCGGGGCTGTGTTGATTAAGGAGTTCTTATGCAGATTGTTTAAATGGTTGTGTTGTTCATAATAATTCAATCATTCTGGATTTCATTTATTTACAAGATTTACTTGGTCTGGTTCCTCTTGTTTTGAATTAGAGTGGTTGAATCATTGGTCCGGTAGTTAGTGTTCTTAATTGATTTACTTGGAAAAAATGGATACAATTTGAAATAAAACAACAGGTAAATTTAATGAGTTTTTAAAATGGGAAGAAAAGACGTGTCAGGGATGTGGTGATTAAAGAGTTATTATGCAGATTGCTTAAATGGTTGTGTTGTTCATAATAATTCAATCATTATGGATTTCTTTTAGTTACAATATTTCCTTGGTCTGGTTCCTCTTTTTTGGAATTAGAGCAGTTGAATCCTTGGTCCAGTAGCCAGTGTTCTTAATTCTTTATTAAGTTCAGCCCATTATTTTAATCGGTGAAATCCTTCCAATGGTCATGGATGTTTTCAATGTTACTTTTCTTTTGTATCGCTGAGAATTATTCCCTTGGTCCGGCTCAAAATTCTCAGTTATATTTAACAGAAGATTAAGAAGAGTAAGATTAATTACAACGATAAAACACAACTATATAAAATAACATACAAATTACGATCCCTTCATCCACATCCCTAACATGAGGGGTTTAGTTACACATAGAAAGTGGAGGAGAAACGACACACGTGATACCTGATGGATTTATCTTGTAAACGTTGAGGTAGGGTGTCGGAAGGTGGAATCGTGGAACTATGGCACCACAGTGGCTCGAGAATGGTAGCAACATTGCTTCTTCTCTCCACCAGTGGTTTCGAACTCCCAAATCCGTAGGCCAAGTCCTCTTTTTATAGAAAAATAAAGTACACGACGTGAATAGAATGTACACGCCGTTTACTTTTCGTCAACGCACTTTGGGGCCAATTTCTCCGCTGGCAGGTGGCCTAACACGTCGTATTTGACTGTTGAACATGGCGCCGCCTAGTGGTTGGGTGTACACAGTGTGTAGCTCCGCCATAAACAGCATGTAGTATCATAAGTATGGCCGCCAGCCCCTTCTAGAATAACAGACATGGCGTGTAGAAATTCAAACATGTCGTGTGTCCTTCAATGACCACATGGGCGTGTGGACTTTTCTCAGCAATCTGCACTTCTATAAAGTCGTACACGACATGTAACTCCGCCTCACTTGACCTGTATCCTCTGCCTGGTGACATGGGCATGTACTCCGTCCTTCGGTCAGTGTCCCTGTCTGGATGTACACGGCGTGTATAAAAGTACACGCCGTGTAGTTTCAAAATTTTCACAGGCTTCCCTTGATTCGTGTATTTAGCCAGAAAGCTCCTGAAAGTAAACAGAATCACCAAAATCAATGAATATGTTCATAAAACAACAGATATTTGTTGGCAACATGTTTTTTATCATCAATTATATATATTTATGGAAATGTATACACAAATTGGGTGCATCAAATTCTCCCACAATTAGTCTTTTTCTTGCCCTCACGAAAAATATCAACATCTAATTATGAGAGCCTATAATTTAAAATGAAGGCATTTAATTAATCAAACGTATAACTGATAATGTTATTGAGTAAAAATTCTAAAAGGCACAAACAAATTCAATTCACAAGATATTAAAATCATGCCTCATATATAATACAATTAACTACACGGCGTGTACTTTTATACATGCCGTGTACGTCCAGACAGGGACATGGACCGAAGGAGGGAGTACATGACCATGTCACCAGGCAGAAGATACACGCCGTGTGAGGAGTCATTACACACTGTGTACTACTTTCTAGAAGCAGTGGTGGCTGAGAAAAGTCCACACGCCCATGTGGCCGTTAAAGGAGACACGACATGTTTGAATTTATACATGCCGTGTCTGCTATTCTAGAAGGGGATAGTGGCCAAACTTATGAGTCTACATGTCATGTATGGCCGCGCTACATGACGTGTACACCCAACCACCAGGGGGCGCCGTGTTCAATAGTCAAAGATGGCATGTTAGGCCACCTACCAGTGGGGAAATTGGCGCCAAAGCGCGGTAACGAAAAGTACACGGCGTGTACTTTCTAAACACGTTGTGTACCTTATTTTTTTATAAAAAGAGGCCTTGGCATATGGATTTGGGAGTTCAAAACCATTGGAGGAGAGAAGAAGCTTTGTTACTTCCATTCATGAGCCACCGTGGTGCCATAGTTCCACTATTCCACCTTCTGACACCCTACCTCAATGCTTACACGATAAATCTGTCAGGTACCACGTGTGTCGTTTCTCCTCCACTTTCTATGTGTAACTAAACCCCTCGTGTTGGGGATTTGGATGAAGGGATCATAATTTGTATTTTGTTTTATATAGATGTGTTTTATCATTGTAATTCATCTTACTCTTCTTAACTTACTGTTAAATATAACTGAGAATTCTGAGCTAGACCAAGGGAAGAATTCTCAGTGATACAAAAGAAAAGTAACGGTGAAAATATCCATGACCATTCGAAGGATTTCACCAATTCGAATAATGGACTGAACTTAATAATGAATTAAGAACACTGACTACCGGACCAAGGAGTCAACTGCTCTAATTCAAAACAAGAGGAACCGGACCAAGGAAATCATGTAACCAAATGAAATCAAGAATGATTGAATTTTTATGAACAACACAACCATTTAAACAATCTGCATAAGAAATCCTTAATCACCACAGCCCCGACACATCTTTTCATGCAATTTTAAAAACTCTTTAATTTTACCCGTTGTTTTCTTTCGAACTGTATCTATTTCTTCAAAGTAAATCAATTTTTTTCAATCAAAACCCAAAATCAACCCAATCCATTATAAATTCTACAAACTTCACCTAATTAAGTATTAACTTAGTTGAATTCACGCACGCCACAGTTTCCTGTGGATCGACCCTGAACTTATGATATACTAAATTTCTAAAAATGGGTAATTAATTTGGGACGCATATAACTTCAATCAACGATAAGCGAGACCAAATTTTTGCACCGTTGCAGGGACACATTTGGTTTTAGTGCTAAGATTTCAATTTTGTTAATAATTGATTGAAGTGAAAATAAAAATAAAAATTCATCAAAAATCTCTTTTCTAATCCCATTTCAAAATTTCACTTTTGTTTTTCCCTTTTACGCCTGGTTTTTGTTTTTGTGTTGTGCAGAGCTTAAAGTTTATTTTTAGACGTTTTACATGATCCAAAAGCACCGTGTATTCGGAATTAGTTCCGCTTGACCCGAAAATCAAACAAACCATGCTTCATCATCGGCGTACACGGACAGAAACTCACAACCATCAACCACAACCCATGGAAAACAAGGAAGAGGGAGCACCATCTATAGATGCTACGACTGAGCATCAGTACCAGGATCAGCAGCCTCCCGCTGCTGGTCTACCGGAGAAACCTCTTCGAGACTTCATGGAATTCCTCCCAAGGGATTGACAACTGCCGCCACAACAACTCTTCCCATGGACATACTTTGCCTCTTAGGAGAAGTTTATGAAAGATCCACTCCATCAACAATAACCTCCAAGACGTACCCTTATGGAGTACGGACTTCCATCGATTCACGGAGCTGATACAGGCATCGTTCGTTCTCCGGTCCAGGCCCAGCACTTCGATATCAAGTCTGCTATCATGCAGCTGATCCAGAACACAGTCCAATTTGGAGGCCTGGCCAGCGAGGACCCAAACACCCATCTCTCTAACATTCGGTAGATTTGAGACACCTTTCAGTACCATGGAATGTCCGAGGATTCCATCCATCTTTGGATATTCCCATTTTCTCTACGGGACAAGGCGAAGGACTGGATCAAAGCACTGCCACAATGATCTATCCTCACCTCGGAGGAGCTAGCCCAGGTGTTCCTGTCCATGTACATTCCACCATCCAAGACGGTGACACTCCAGAATGAGATCCATAACTTCTAGCAGCACGACTCCGAGTCGTTGTACGAGTACTGGGAATGCTTCAAGGAGATGTTACGAAAATTCCCCCATCACGGACACCCACTCTGGATGCAAGTCCAGATCTTCTACGGAGGACTTACCACAAATACCATGTCCGTGGTGGACACTGTTTCTAGAGGTACGGTAATGCGGAAATCCCCCAAGGACCTATTTGAACTACTGGAAGACATGTCTGCCAACAGCTTCCTGTGTCTCTCCGAGTGGGGGACTCAAAAGTGAGGTATGCACAACAATGATGCTACCACTATGTTAGTTGCTCAGTTTGACGTTGTGTCCAATAAAATTGACTCATTGAACCTCAAAAGAGCATCTCAAGTTCATGCGGCGAACCATCCAGCATGTGGTGACTGTGGTGATAACCACATCATGGGAAGAAAAGACGTGTCGTGGTTGTGGTAATTAAGGAGTACTTATGCAGATTGTTTAAATGGATATGTTGTTCATAATAATTCAATCATTATGGATTTCATTTAGTTACAAGATTTCCATGGTCCGGTTCCTCTTGTTTGGAATTCGAGCAGTTGACTCCTTGGTCGGGTAGTCAGTGTTCTTAATTCTTTATTAAGTTCAGTAGATTATTTGAATCAGTGAAATCCTTCCAATGGTCATGGATGTTTTCACCGTTACTTTTCTTTTGTATCGCTGAGAATTATTCCCTTGGTCTGGCTTAAAATTCTCAATTATATTTAACCGTAGATTAAGAAGAGTAAGATGAATTACAACGATAAAACACAACAATATAAAACAACATACAAATTATGATCCCTTCATCCACAGCCCCAACACGAGGGGTTTAGTTACACATAGAAAGTGGAGGAGAAATGACAAACATGATACCTGACGGGTTCATCGTGTAAGCGTTGAGGTAGGGTGTCGGAAGGTGGAATAGTTGAACTATGGCACCACGGTGGCTCAGGAATGGTAGAAACAGAGATTATTATCTCCTCCAATGGTTAGAACTCCCAAATCCGTAGGCCAAGGCCTATTTTAATAGAATAATAAAGTACACGACATGTATAGAAAGTACACGCCGTGTAATTTTCATCAACGAGCTTTAGCGCCAATTTCTCCGCTGGCTGGTGGCCTAACACGCCGTCTTTGACTGTTGAACACGGCGCCACCTGGTGGTTGGGTGTACACGGTGTGTAGTTCCTCCGTACACGGTGTGTAGTATCATTAGTATGGCCGCAAGCCCCTTCTAGAATAGCAGACACGACGTGTATAAATTCAAACACGTCGTGTCTCCTTCAACGACCACATGGGCGTGTGGACTTTTCTCAGCAATCCGCGCTTCTAGAAAGTCGTACACTGTGTGTAATGCTGCCTCACATGGCGTGTGTCTTCTGCCTGGTGACATGGGCGTGTACTCCCTCCTTCGGTCTGTGTCCCTGTCTGGATGTACACGGCGTGTATAAAAGTACACGCCGTGTAGTTTCAAAATTTTCACAGGCTTCCCTTGATTCATGTATTTAGCTAGAAAGCTCTTTAAAGTAAACAGAATCACCAAATTCAAAGATTATGTTCATAAAACAATGGATATTTGTTGAAAAAATATTTTTATCTTCAATTATATATATGGAAATGGATACAAAAATTGGGTGCATCAAATTCCCCCACACATAGTCTTTTGGTTTCCCTTAAGCAAAATCTCAACATCTAATTAAGAGAGCATGTACTTTAAAAGGAAGGAATTTAATTAATCAAACGTATAACTGATAAAGATATTGAGAAAAAAATCTAAAATGCACAAACAAATTCAATTCATAAGATATTAAAATCATGCCTCATATATAATACAATTAACTACTCACATCCTCTTTCAACACATTTTTAAACCTTTCAAAACTAAGCATGCCACTTGATGATTTACCTTACCAGTTAAAATCACACTCCACACTCAAGATTTTTTAATCAATGTTATCCTCAATCTAAGGTATATACACAATATCCCTAGGTATTGAAGATATATTGTTCTCTACTTCAGAAAAATTGAATTACAAAAATAATGAGGGCTTTATCAATAAGGTTTAGATGTCTCTGTGGCTAAGGGTTGGTAGTTTTAGATGTGAAAATAAATTCTGAGGCTTGAAAAAAGAAGGATAATTCCATTAAACAACATTTAATGATATTCAAAGTAAAACTCATCGAAAATGCATCCTTCACAAGCTCGGTCAAATGCTTTTGTAATCATCACCATCTTCCTTAGGCAAGTAGGGTTCATGGGACAATAAGCATAAGGTCCCCCTGTTGTTTGTTTTTTAAGACAAAACACAAGGGAAACACTTATGAATACAATGAGTTGATATTTCGAACCCATTATGCCCCAAATAATCCAGAGGAACTCCCCCACACTTTATTTCAGGGATGTACACAAAAATATGCCATGTATTTCCCACTCCATCTTTAAAGAACAAATGAATAATCAGGCAAAGTTTAAAAAGAAATAGGGTAGGAAGGGAAATAGGCTTGTAATGTGGCTTCCTATAAAGGTTGTTCATGGCTTCATTGGGCTTAATGAAGATTAAGTGTAGGGTAGGTCTCAAGATAAAGGGATGAAAACAATCTAGTTCCTCAATCATGGTAAAGTATTTCAAAAATTTCTTCATGTTTTGAAAAGAAAAACATGAAAATTCTGGTAGTGATGCATATCCTAATAATCGTTCAAGAAAGAGGGTATTAGAAAAGGAATACAAAAAAAGGGTTTACAATACCTCCCATGAGTAAAAAAAATAATAACGGGACAATAAGATCATGACATGCATATAAATGATTAGCCAAATCAATGTAATTTAATCAAGGACGAAAAGTTGCAATTGAAACTATATCAGCAATCATTTTAAAATACTTAAAAACTAAAATAAGCATGTAACCTTTCCAAAGATTCTACTGAAAACACTAGCATTTATAAGAATGATTAAACAGAGTTTCTTTATATTTTCAAATATAGAATCTAATAAAGATGTATCCTAGAGTAGTTAAAGGGAAAAGACGAAGGTGAAAAAGATAGATGCTCCCCTACACTGAATAAGGCACATGGCCCACCAAGTGAAATAATAAGGTAAAGGGTGGGAAAGGGGGTGATATGGGGGAAACAATGAGGGAAATAGTGGAAGAAGTAAATCCAAAAAGAATGATAATAAAAATGGAAAAATACTACCCTCGTGAAAAGTGATGCCCAAGGCGCGCCATGACCGTACCTGTAACTATCGAGGAAAAGGAATACTATAAACATGCATAACATCACAACACAGAAAATGACAAAAGTGATATATAAGATAAAGAAAAATGTCACTATCATGGGGTCGCCTTAGGGGAGGCATCATCCTGTACAAAATCGTCCGGTAGAGACGGTGTAGGAGGAGTGGAATCCTGAGGCTCTAACTCTGTAGCGGGAAGGGAAGCTGAAGAAGTAGGAGCCGTAGGTTCTAGACTCGGGATCAGAAGCACAGCAATAGGCCCTAGTGGCTAAGGCAGTGGAACACCAAGATGCTGAGCAATATGCACCAACAGATGCTTCATCCGGTCCTGGTGGTCATCCAGACGAATCAAATGGCATTCAATGGTGTCCTGTAGACTGATGTTACGAACTAACTTCTGATCCATCGTGGCTAGGCGGAGGGAAAGAGTTGGATCGACCGAGGGTGTGGGGGTATGTGGGGTAGAGGATGGGACAGAAGAAGTAAGGTCAGAATAAGTAGGGTTAGTAGGAGGTGGGTGAGGTGGAGAAGCTGGAGGGGGTGGGGAAGGAGGAGCGGGGTCAGCAGCTGGGGCAGGGGGGTCAGCAGGTGGAGGGGATCGAGCCTGAGCAAGGATGTAGGAACCCCCTACTTACGGACCAATCCCATGCGAATGATCAAGATAAATTCCATACACTGGGGTGAGCCTAACAAGTCATGAGGTTAAGAGGGATCGAATACCCCCAAATGGTGGGAAAGACGGGTGGTGTAAAACCCGCCGTTCTGGTTGCCTTGACGGCCAGAAAACATGGATTTGAAATAGGAGGCAGAAATGTAGGGGAGGTCCGGGTAGTTGTGTCGGAGGACACAAGTAAGAAGCTCCATGTCACGGCTGGTCACGACCCCCATATCCTCATGGCGGGGGAAAAGGATGGCGCTGAAGCACCGGTGGGTGAAGCGAAGGACGAGGTCGGCTATAAGAGTGCTCTTTTGGGAAGTGGGGGAGTACCGGTGGTTAGGCCCAGCGATCTACCATCACATGGCAACGAGGTCAGAGCGCTCAGGTCGGGTCAAGTCAGAAATGGGGGGTGGGGTGATATGATGGGGGTAGAAGCCGCACCCTAGGCCATACTCTGTCATAGTAAGAGAGAAACATCGGTCGCCTAGCCGGAATCAGACTACGGGTACTGCATCGCCAGGTGTCTCCAGGTACTCTGCTCCATCAAACTCAAAGGAGGCTGAAAACTCCAAAAATAAATCACGGAACACCAGAGTGATGACATGGAAAATCTTGAGGAGTTCGGTGTTCCCGAGAAGCACCTCCAACTCCTCCAAAATATCGAGCCGCTGCGGAATGCTGCTCTGAAGGTACCAGCCACTCAATGGTATCGGCCGACGAGAGAAGCGTCGGAACCTATCGTATGTGAGGTCAGTGACCGGGAATACCATGCAGGGATAGGGATCACATGCAGGTCCCGGCCCAAGTGTCGGTGCAGCAGCATCGTCTGGCTCTGGGGGTGGATCTGACGAAGAAGTAGGTGTCTCGGTGGAAGGTGTGCTCGATGAGGGACCAACTTATGAGGATGATAGTACAGGGAAAGTGGCAGCTGGTGCAGCAGAAGTAGGGCCGACCTCATCTGAGGGAGTGAGTGGCGGAAGAATGGCCAATAGAGGGAGATCAAAGACCGGAGTGTTGGGGTTTGGCTGTGTAGGTGGTCGGAGTTGGATTCGATGATAGCTGGGCCTCTCGCCCTCGGTGGCGGAGGTTGATCGCTTCCCGCGGGAAGGATCATGATCTACCATATCCTGAAATAGAAAGAAAAGGAAAACAAATTGAAGAAAAAGAAAAATGAAGAAAATAAAACCAATAAAATGTGATAAAACTGGAAAATAAAAGTACACGACACGTACTCCATAGTACACGACATGTAGTCAAAATATAGAGTATCTCGTGTTCTTTGCAAAGACACGCTGAGGGTAGAAATATACCTTGTAACAGTACACGGCATGTACCGAACATACACGCCATGTTCACTCAAAGTGCAGGTGTTCGTTTAATATAAATGACACGACCATGTTGTTATTAGATCAAAGAAAACAATACATGCCATGTAGTTACAGGCCACGACGTGTACTACACATGAGTAACATGGCCGTGTAGAGGGTGAGACACGGGCCATCTAAACATCTAACAGACATGGTGTGTACCAAACACACACACCGTGTATAGGAACATGGGGTGAGAGGCCGTGTAGAGGGGAGACACGGGCCAGCTACAGATATAAAGGACACGATGTGTACCGAACATACACACCCTGTTCTAGAACATGGGGTGATAGGCCGTGTTATGTTCCACACAAGGAGGGGCCAAGGAAAATGGTCTACACGGTGTGTATCGAACATACAGACTGTGTATATGCAAAGTTTCGAAATATTTTGCGTGTGGTCATGTACAGAAGTACACGGCGTGTGTTCTTCATTTTGTGGTCGTGTACTGCCGGAAGCCGAACGGTTAGCCGATCTGATAAAAACCCTAAACAAGTCTAAAAGTTCGAAATAAAGGGTGCAGAACGGCTACCCTTGACCGAGGATCACAATCTGAGAAGAATCAGAACATGAAACGCCCAAAATCAACGGATCTGGAAAAGGGGGTTCAGGTGGCGTTCGGGAGAAGAAACGAGATGAAAGGAGAGAAAAGGGGCGGTCGTGCGACACGGGCTCAAGCTAGGTGGACCACGGCTTATATAGACGAGGTACACGGCATGTATGTTTGGTACACGAAGTGTATCCCATATTTTTTTTAAAATGAAATATAATTATTATAGTAAAATATATAATAATTATTATTAATAATTAAAATAAAATAGATATATCTACAAATTCTATTATACATAAACCTATACACGACGTATATCGGGAAATACATGCCATGTAATTTAAAATTAGAAAAAGAGTAGTACGACCATTGGCCCAGTTCATAGGGCGGGATTCGAACCGGCGATCGACCATTCCGAACGGACGACCTCAACCACTAGAGCGAAGGTTGTTCTACTGTTCATATTTATTTTATATATATATTTATTCTATACGGCCTATACAAACGGAAATTAAGAAAAGCACGGTGTCTGGTTTATATTTAAGAAAGGATGGGGGTGAAGCGGGGAGATTAGCGCAATTCGAAACCGGGTCTTTTGAACCTGGTGCCGAGAATTTTCCAATCCGCCAACTTCACCCGCATGTAATTTCTTATTTTTAAATTTTTTTTATTTACATTTGAAAAATCATGGCGCACACAGCGTATATTGGAGTACACGTCGAGTGGTTTTATCAAAAGAACAAATGATGGAAATGGGATGTTTTCTGGATTCGAACCTGGGTCTTTTGAAACTGGATTATGATTCTTGCCATCTGGTCCATCCCCACCATGGGTTTTATTAAACACATTTATATATATATATATATGTGGAAAATACCACACACGTCGTGTAATTAAAATGAGGAACCTCGTGCCGAAGTTAGGTCAGGAGGATTCGAACTGAGGACGGCTCGAATAAACTCCAGTGACTTTTCCATCGGCACCGGCATCATCCCTTCTTATTTATTTGGTATTATAGAGATTTATACTATTAATATTATAAATTTAAAAGATCAATACACATCATGTATATAAGTGGGACACGGCGTGTAACCTCTGGGTTGCCTCCTAGGAAGCACCTTTGTTTTAGTTCGTTGGCTCGACCTACTTACCTTGCTCACCTGAGATGTATGGTGGACAACGTTCCCACCATGTTGTATGTAGGATGGTAATCTTTCAACTGCTGCCCGTTTAACTTGAATGGTTGACCATATTCTCCAAAAATATATACCTCTCCATGATGGAATACGCGGACAACGTTGAATGGTCCCGACCAGTGTGACTTTAACTTCCCTTGAAATAATAGAAGATGAGAATTAAAGAGAAGTACATGATCACCAGGTTGGAAAGATTTTCATGATATCATTCGGTCATGAATGGCTCTTGTCTTCTCCTTGTACAACTTCGCATTCTCATATGCCTCTACTCGGATCACATCTAGTTCCGACAGTTGGAACTTCTATTTCTCTTCAGCTGCCTTTAGATCACAATTTAGGGCTTTGACGGCCTAGTAGGCTTTGTGTTCCAATTCTACTGGAAAATGGAAGGGCTTTCCATAGACGAGGGGGAATGGGGACATTCCCAGTGGTGTTTCGAAAGCAGTCAGATATTCCCACAAGGCATCATCTAACTTCTTGGACCAGTCCTTCTGCGAAGTGTTCACTGTTTTCTCCAGGATCTGCTTGAGCTCACGGTTGGAGAGCTCTACCTGTCCACTGGGCTGAGGATGATATGGTGTCCCCATCTGATGCATTACTCCATACATCGACAATATTCCTCTCATCAGTGTGATGTTGAAGTGGGTCCCTCTATCGCTGATCAGTACTCATGAAACTCAAAACCTACTAAAAATATTTTTCTGTAAGAAATTTATGACTACCTTGGTTTTGTCGTGAGCTGTAGCAGTAGCTTCCACTCATTTGGAGACGTAGTCGACGCAGACCATGATGTATGTGTTTCCAAATGATGGGGGAAAGGGACCCATGAAATCAATTCCCTAGACATCGAAAATCTCGACCTCCATGATGGGGTGCTAAGGCATCTCGACTCTACGTCCCACATTACCTGTCCTCTAGCACAGATCGCAACAGGAAACAAAGGCCCGAGAATCTCTATGCATGGTGGGCTAGAAAAATCCAGACAACATGATCTTAGATATGGTACGGTCCGGCCCATGATGTCCTCTTTTTGGTGAGGCATGACAGAACTCCAGGACACCATGAACTTCATTTTCCGGGATTCAACAGCGGATCACTCCATCGGCACATGATCAGAATAGCAGAGGATCCTCCCAGAAGTACCTTTTCACATTAGAGAAAAATAATTTCCTTTGATGTAAGGATAGGTAGGGGTGAACAACAACTGTAACTAGAAAATTATTGATATCATCATACCATGGTTGAGGTGTTTCACTGATCGAAAAGAGGTGCTAATCAGGAAAATCCTCCCTGATCTCCCGATCTTCTTCCTTCTCCAAATGAGGCAGTTCGAGGTGGGAGAGATGGTCAGCAATGAAGTTTTCACTCCATTTATTATCTCGGATCTCAATATCGAATTCTTCTAGGAGGAGTACCCATCGGATTAATCGGGGCTTCGCGCCTTTCTTGTTGAGTAGGTACTTTAGTGTTGCATGGTCGGTATAAACAATAACTTTAGACATCACTAAGTAAGAATGAAATCTGTCAATTGCGAAAACCACTATAAGCATCTTCTTTTCTGTGTTGGTGTAGTTGATCTGTGCCTCGTTGAGAGTTCTGCCAGAAGAATAGATAGGTCGGAAAATCCGGTCATGTCACTGTCCCAAGACTTCTCCCACTGCGTAGTCGCTCACATCGCACAACACCTCAAATTGTTCCTCCCAGTTGGGAGAAATCATAACTGGAGCTTCCACCAGGCACTGCATTAGTTGCTCAAAAAATCTGACACATGTCTCATCGAACTCAAATATGGCATCCTTGGTTAAAAGATTGGTGAGGGGCTGGGCTATTTTGGAGAAGTCGCGGACAAACCGTCTGTAAAAACCTGCATGCCCCAAGAACCTGTGGATGGCGCAGACGGAAGTCATTATAGGTAGTCGTGAAATGACATCAATCTTCGTCGGGTCCACCTCTATCCCCTTCGCTGAAATTCTATGGGCAAGGACTATGCCACTTTGCACTATGAAATGACACTTTTCCCAGTTCAAGACTAGGTTAGTGTGCTCACATTGTTCCAAAACTAGTTCTAGGTGACTTAAACAAATGGTAAATTATTTTTCATAAACGGAAAAATCATTCATGAATACCTCCAGGATTTGTTCCACCATGTCCTGGAAGATTGCCAGCATACAGCGCTGGAAGGTGGCGGGGGCATTGCACATGCCGAAAGACATCCTTCGATAAGAAAATGTGTCGTAGGGGTAAGTGAATGTGCTCTTTTCCTGATCCTCTGGAGCAATGTAGATTTGGTTGTAACCGGAAAAACCGTTGAGGAAGAAATAGAATTTGTGCCCTACTATCCTCTCTAACATTTAATACATGAATGGCAAGGGGAAGTGATCCTTTCTTGTGGAATCATTTAGCTTTCGGTAATCCACACAGACTCACCAGATCGTGATAGTACTTTTAGGGATGAGCTCGTTCATTTCATTTGAAATCACAGTGATACCCCCTTTTTGGGTACCACTTGGAGAGGACTCACCCACAGACTATCCGAGATGGGATAGAAGATGCCTGCAACCAATAATTTTATCACCTCGTTTTTTACAACTTCCTTCATGGGAGTATTCAAGCACCATAGTGGTTGCCGAGATTTATTGGCACCTTCATCAAGTAACACCTTGTGAGTGAAAATGGTAGGGCTAATGCCCTTCAGATCAGTGACTGTCCACCCAATAACATGCTTCCACTGTCTGAGAACATGCAGAAGTGCATCTTCCTTCTCCTGTGATAGTTCTGCACTAAGTATAACATGCAAAGTTTGATTGGGTCCTAAATACCCAAACTTGAGAGAAGATGGAAGAGGCTTCAGTTTGAGTTCAGGTGCCTTTAAAATCGAAGGCATAAGTGGATGCACCTTGTCTTTTTCCAAACTATCAAGAACAACTGCACGCTGCCAATAGTGGCCACCCTGGACTTCTATGAATTGCAAGTCTTCTGGTGCTTCTTCTAATAGAATATCCGGAATGGTTAAATTATTTGAAGTAAAAGAACATACCAGATCATCCCCTTTTTCAATAAAATGATTAACCATGGTGGAAACTGCATAACAGTCCTCATTCTCTGGCATGGAAGCATGTTTGACGGCCTTGAGGACGTTTTAGGAAACTCTTTCATCACCTACCTGAAAAATAATCTCCCCTTAGTGCGCATTGATCAGTACCTTCCCAATTTTCAAGAAAGGTCTTCCAAGTATATGAGGTGCTTCCTGTTCATCCCCCATGTCGAGGATGATGAAATCATTGAGAAGAATTAGCCTACCAACCTTGACCAGTAGTCCCTTCGGGTGTTTGATAGATCGATCAGCAAGTTAAAGGGCTACGCGAGTAGGCTTGAGATCGTTGAGTCCCATATTCTTGAAAACTCTAAGGGGAATGAGGTTCACGCTGGCCCCTAAGTCGTAGAGGGCCTTCCCAAACTCGTAGGAGCCAATAGTACAAGGAATGGTGGAACTACCTGGATCATGGAGTTTGGGAGGAATGGAATGTTGAACCACCGCGGAGCACTCCTTCATTAATGAAATAACGCCCAAATACTCCATCTTCCTCTTATTCGAGAGGATTTCCTTCATTAATTTGGCGTATGTTGGCATTTGTGTCAGGGCCTCAACAAATGGGTTGGTGATATGTAGCTTCTTGAACACATCCATGAATTTTCTGAACTGGTGGTCCAGCTTCCTCTACTTAATTCTTTATAGAAAGGGTAACGTAGGTTTGAATGGTTGGACTACCTCATTTTCTTTATTTTTTAAAGCCTCATTATGTGATATTTTGGATGAGGAGGGGTTAGTATTGGTACATTTTTCAGCAAAAGTGGCTGTGGATGCACCTTGATGCGCTGATTGGTTCTGTTGGAGCTCTTTTCCACTACGGAGCATGATAGCATTGGCCTCCTCCCTTGGGTTCTTTTCGGTGTTCCCTGGTAGTGTACCGGGTTGCCTCCCTGAAAGTTGATTTTCCAGCTTTCCAATCTGATTCTCCAATCCACGAATCGAATCTTCCTAATTCTGGAACTGAGTCTCAGCAGTAGAGATGAATTTAGTCATCATATCCTCTAACGTTGAGGTGTTCTCCTGCTGAGTTGGTTGTTGAGCCGGTGGAGGCGGTGGTTGTCGTGGCTGCTGTGGACGAGGGTTTTGATACCCTTGTTGCTGATAAGGACCTTGTCGGGGTTGTTTCGGCCTTTGGTATTGGTTCTGGTATGGAGGATGGTTGTAGATGGGCGGTCGCTGGGGCGGAGGATTCTACTGCTGTTGGCCCCAGCCTATGTTCTGTTGATCTCTTCATGCCTGGTTCTGGTGCTGCTGGACTGGTTGGGCCCTCTATTTTGGGCAACATAACTCTCCTCACTCGTCGAAGGGATTCCAGTCGAACCCGGGCATTCTCCCATGATGTGGTTATCACCACAGTCGCCACATGCTGAATGGTTCACCGCATGAACTCGAGATGCTCCTTTTAGGTTCAATGGGTCGATTTTCTTGGACACAGCGTCCAAATGAGCAGCTAGCGTAGTGGTAGCTTCAATATTATACATACCTCTCTTTTGAGTCCCCCGCTCAGAGTGCCACTGGAAGCTGTTGGCGGACATGTCTTCCAGTAGTTCGAATAGCTCTTCAGGGTATTTCCGCATTACCGTACCTCTGGTAGCAGCATCCACCATGGACTTGGTATTCGTGGTATGTCCTCCGTAGAAGGTCTAGACATGCATCCATAGTGGGAGTCCGTGATGGGGGCATTTTCGTAACATCTCCTTGATGTGTTCCCGGGACTCGTACAATGACTCGGAGTCGTGTTGTTGGATGTTATGGATCTCATTCCGGAGTGTCACCGTCTTGGATGGTGGAAAGTACATGGACATGAATGCCTGGGATAGCTCCTCCCAGGTGAAGATAGATCATTATGGCAGCCCCTTGATCCAGTCATTTGCCTTGTACCGTAGAGAAAAGGGGATTAGGCGAAGATGGATGGCGTCCTCGGACATGCCATGGTACCGAAAGGTGTCATAGATCTCCATAAAGTTGGAGAGATGGGCGTTTGGGTCCTTGCTGTCTAGGCCTCCAAATTGGATTGTGTTTTGGATTAGCTGCATGATAGCAGGCTTGGTCTCAAAGTGCTGGGCCTAGACCGGAGGACGAACGATGCATGTATTAGCTCCGTGAATCGATGGATGTCCGTACTTCATAAGGGTCCATCTTGGAGGTTGTTGTTGATGGGTGGAGCTTGCATAAACTGCTCCTGAGGGGAAAAGGATGGTCGTGGGAAGATTTTTTGTGGTAACCGTTGGTAATCCCTTGGGAGGAATTCCATGAAGGATCCAGGAGGCTGCTGATCCTGGAACTGATGCTCAGTCGCAGCATCTACGGCTTGTGCTCCCTATTCCTTGTTCTCCATGGGTTATGGTTGATGGTTGTGAGTTTCTGTCTGTGTACGTCGACGATTAAGAAAGGTCCGTTCGATTTTTGGGTCAAGCGGAACTAATTCCGAAGACTCAGTACTTCTGGATCATGTAAAACGTCTAAACATACAATTTAAGCTCTACAAAACACAAAAAAGAATTCTAGGCGTAAAAGGGAACATCAAAAGAGAACATTTGAAATGGGATTAGAAAATATATTTTTGATAATTTTTTTTTATTTTCACATTAATCAATTATTAACAAAATTGAAATCTTAGCACTAAATCCAAACGTGTCCCCGGAAATGGCGCCAAAATGTGGTCTCGCTTGTCATTGATTGAGGTTATATGCATCCCAAATTAATTACCCATTCTTAAAACTTTAGTATATCATAAGTTCAGGGTTGATCCACAGGGAACAATGGTGTGCATGAATTTAATTGAGTTAATACATAATTAGGTGAAGTATGTTGAATTTAGAATCGATTGGGTTGATTTTGGTTTTTGATTGAAACTAAATTGATTTAATTTGAATAAATGGATACAGTTTGAAAGAAAACAACGGGTAAATTTAAATAGTTTGTAAAATGGGAATAAAAGACGTGTCAGGGATGTGGTGATTAAGGATTTCATATGCAGATTGTTTAAATGGTTGTTTTGTTCATAATAATTCAATCATTCTGGATTTCATTTAGTTACAAGATTTCCTGGGTCCAGTTACTCTTGTTTGGAGTTAGAGCAGTTGACTCCTTGGTCTGGTAGTTAGTTTTCTTAATTCTTTATTATGTTCATTCCATTATTTGAATTGGTGAAATCTTTCCAATGGTCATGGATGTTTTCATCGTTAATTTTCTTTTGTATTGCTGAGAATTCTTCCCTTGGTTCGGCTCAGAATTCTCAGTTATATTTAACAGTACATTAAGAAGAGTAAGATGAATTACAACGTTAAAACACAACTATTTAAAAAAACATACAAATTATGATCCCTTCATCCACAGCCCCAACACGAGGGGTTTAGTTACACATAGAAAGTGGAGGAGAAACGACACACGTGATACCTGACGGATTCATCGTGTAAGCGTTGAGGTAGGGTATTGGAAGGTGGAATAGTGGAACTATGGCACCACGGTGGCTAGGGAATTGTAGTAATAGATCTTCTTCTCTCCTCCAATGGTTTCGAACTCCCAAATCCATAGTCAAGGTCCTCTTTTTATATAAAAATATATTACACGACATGTATAGAAAGTACACGCCGTGTACTTTTTGTCAACGCGCTTTGGCGCCAATTTCTCCACTGGCAGGTGGTATAACATGCCGTCTTTGACTATTGAACATGGTGCCACCTGGTGGTTGGGTGTATATGGCATGTAGTGTCACCATACATGGCGTGTCGTATCATAAGTATTGCTGCCAGCCCCTTCTAGAATAGTAGACACGATGAGTAGAAATTCAAACTTGTCATGTCTCCTTCAACGCCCACATGGGCGTGTGGACTTTTCTCAGAAATCCGCGCTTCTATAAAGTTCTACACGGTGTGTAACGCCGCCTCACACGGCATGTATCTTTTTCCGGGTGACATGGGCATGTACTCCCTCCTTCGGTCTGTGTCCTTATCTGAATATACACAACATGTATAAAAGTACACGCTGTGTAGTTTCAAAATTTTCACAAACATACCTTGATTCGTGTATTTAGCCAGAAAGCTCCTGAAAGAAAACAGAATCACCAAAATCAAAAATATGTTCATAAAACAACAGATATTTTTTGAAAACATGTTTTTATCTTCAATTAAATATATGGAAATGTATACACAAATTGGGTGCATCCACACTCCCTCAATCAAATACATATAACAAAATTCAACCAAACCTTAAGGCCTCAAACATGATATCACCTAAAAAATGGGTTTTAGATATTTGGAAGGATATTGGAGGAGGATAAAAAACATAATCATGAAAGGTAGCAAGGAAGAGACTATAGATATCTGGAACTTCGATCCGCAACCGAAGACACTCCAAACAACCTAGGAATGAAGCCAGATCACCCTTGAGAGATATATAAGCATTGTTTCATCACCAGAGATTATGTGAGAGGAATGTAAGAAAACACGAGTGAGAATTAAAATCCCCGAGTGTCAATTTAGTAAATTTCTCAACTTTATTGTGGTGCACGTTTTACCCACGTGGTTTTCCAAACTGTGCTGAAACCATGTGAGAGATTCTGTCCCAAAACCCACCTATCATACAAATTTTCATGAGAATTCTAAATGGATAACATAATTGGGTGGTCACCATGTTCAATTCTCTATCCAATTCATCATGGATAGCTGAGATTCTCCGCATGATTTCCACTAACAGTGCAGACACCGAGCCAGATAGCGAAAATTCCTTTTGTCTGCACATTCATGCCCCAACCCCTAGAACACCCCCGAGCCATCTCAATATCATTAGGAAACACTAAATTGATAAAAAATAAAGTACATAATTTGAAACATAAACATAATCATATCATAAGATAAAAAACATGGATCTTACGTTATTTGTATTTGAAGTGCAGATTTTAGATTGATGAATATCCATAAAGGATTTAGATGGTAATTAATACATATACACATATTGTTATAAATATTGAGTTTTATATTAATAATCATAAAAAATAATGATAAGTGAGAAAAAAATTTTTCGGAATAATTAAATGATAAATGATGGTAAGTTTTTGGATGAAGGCAATGGGAGTGGTAATAGTTCAGTGAAATCATTTTATTATGACTTTGATAAAAAAGTTCATGTTATGATGAATATATGTTCAATAATGAAATTACATGGCATCCAAAGAATGTACCAAAGATGTTTTCGAATGTGGGGTAATAATATTCAAATAAAATATTGTTGAAAAATATATATTCATGAATATTCTATTACTGTAGTAGTGGAATTGGATAGAAATGTTGTCATATGAAACACTCTCCAAAAACATGTCAACACAAAAGATGAAAAATATATCATTGAAATATAATATATACTATAAAAATTAATAAAATTAAAATTTAATGTTTCTTAGATTTATTTTTAAAATTTCACTATAGAACTAATCCATTCACTTTAAAATATGCTCACTATATCTTTGAATGAGAAAAATTGTCTCATTTAATATAGAGTAAATATTATTTAAAATACATGACAATTTTTTACTAAAGGAAAATATGAAGCATAAATATGAGAAATATATTATGATATATTTGTGGGATGAAATCCTGAATTCATTTGAAAATTATAACATTCATCTCAACATATAGTTACTTAAATTATAAGTGAAAATGATAAATATTGAAGATACCAATGTTAAGACATCTCATGATTCAATAATATGTGTAATTCCAATAATTATTTAGATACTTTTATTATTACTGAAAAGAATAAATGTAGTGGTAAAAATAACATGAGATTATCTTAGGATAAATTAACTACATTCTCAATAAATGAGGTAACCCTCTGTCTAGAAATGTTTATTGTGTAATAATTCTTTTTTATCAGAAGTGCTGATTCAAATTTAAAATTCATACCAACATGGGTGAAGAAAAAAATATAAGGAATCCATTCAATCATCAAAGATGTATTTCAAGAGGTTTATTCTACCTTAACCCCGTATGAAATAATAAATAATGAAATATCACACGGAAAATCATGAAAATATTAATTTCAAATAGGTTTTTTCAAAGAATAAAAAATCATGATTTTTCTAAATGTTTGTGTTATTTTAATTTTGGTCGATAGATAATAATTTTATGGTAGAACATTTAGTTTTATAAAATTAAAAAAAATTAAATTTTAGGGATTAAAATATAATGCAATGGGGAATCCTTCAAAAAATAAGAATAATACTTATAAATAAAATTAGTCTATCCTAAAAAGATATTATTACATTGAACTTTATTTTGATTACTAAAAAAATATGAATACATTGTTATGATTCGTTTTTGTATTTACTATTAATGAAATACACACCTTATTTAGTGAAGATAATTCCACAAAAAAATTAAAATTGTTAATAAAATAAATTGACCGGACATCTTTCGGATGTGAACAAAATAAAAAAAATCATTAATAAATAAAGTCAAAATAATTTTTTGAAGAATGGTTTGATGTGTGTTATACAGTGGAAATAATGGTATTATTTTTGTTTTAAAGGTAACATCAGGGACCATTATGAATTATCAATGAAAATTAATACCAATGTATGAAAATAAAAAATCAATAAAATAATCAAACCAGAATATAAATGACATGATTAATTTGGTGAAAAACATCGCTAATGAAAAATTTAAAACATTTTATAATAGGGTAATTTTCTAAATGCTAATGTATTGTGTGAAATTTGTAATATGCCAAGAAATTTTGGAAAAATTTATTGATATGGTTTTATCGAAGAATGATATTTCATAAAGAAGATTGGAAAATTACATATGCTATCATGTGCTAAGAATGATTATTCAAAAAACTATTATACCTATAGATTGAAGAATAAGGATGTTCCAAAACAATAATTGATCATATCGAGAAAATATCTATATGTTTAATAAATGATATAATAATTAATGAAAACTAAAATTAGTTTTATAATAAATGTGAAGAATCAATTTTTATCCAAGATGATAGCTATATGGAGAAGGTACTATTAGGAATATTTTTCTAAATAAGAAACATTGAATAACTACATTATTCCCATATATAAATTGTGTTTGTTTTTCTATATAGATTTTAATTAGATGCTTGTATTCAATGGGATATCATACTTTGATTAATGTTGTGATCTTATTAAATCTATTATGATATCCATCATGGAAGAAAAAAATACTTTCATACAATAACATTTCTATTAATAAGTCGATTATTGTAGTATAATATTGATGAAAACTGATCATATTGAAGATTTATTGAGTTAATATTTTTAGGGGAATCACATATGAACATCCAAAAAATATCTCGATCTTAATTGAAGACATATTGAATATCATTTTTTCAGTTGATTTATATTTAGATAATACTGATCATCATCACATAGATATGTCAATTACTTTAACTTATTGTAATTGTTAATAAATAAATTAAAAAATGGTGCGATATATTATATGAATGTAAATTGAAAAGTAACATTAAAATGGGAAATTAATTGTTCCACAAGAATTTTTTTAAGTTGTTTTTTTGTAAATTTTTGGTATTAGTTTAAATTCATTTCAACAATACATGCCATGAGGATTCAATATTGGTATCACATGATAAATATTAATTGAAATTTATTGTGTAAATTTAATCACAAATGTTTTCTAAAATGATAATTTATCATATAGACATAAATTTCATGAAATTATTCTCTTTTATAATATAATGGTGATTGTATCCTTCTTCAATATGAATATGAATATAAGTGTTATTTTATGATAAAATTTTTTTATATTTAAAGGATGGGGATGTTTAATCTATGCCATACCTATATCTCTATGTATATTTATAATCAGTTTTACAATATATCATATATTTTTTATATGAAGTAGTTATTGACAAAAAATAAAAGGGGGATATTGAAGAACCCAAAGGGATTTTAATGATATATCAAAGTTGAAAGAGTTTTTGATATACTGTAAAGAAACAAATTTTATAATTTTTAACAGTTTTTATTGAGGTGTTGTTCTTAATGCCAAAACCATATTTGAACTAAGATATATTGTGTACATAATATTGAATAATAAAATGGTTTAGTGAAAATATGGTGAATAAAATTCAATGGAATTGTTCATTTTGTATACCTCTAATTGATTAGCCATTTTAAAAAAATAATTGTGTCCATCACATAGCCTCCTTCCTTAGGGACAACAAACACTATGTTGATGGAATCTCAACCCCGACCTAGATAGAATTGGTGTCAATGTGTGTGTGGATTCATAGATAACCCACTAAGACATACACTGTATTATAGAGGAACCACCTTTAACAAATTTTTTGTTTTCAAAGAGGGAGCCAACACATGTTGGTATCATCAGGTAGTAGTAGTATACCCCATACTTACTATTGATTGAATGATTTATGGAGTTCATTAAAAAGGAATACAAAAATTTAATGAAAAATTTATGTGGGACCTACATACAACAGTCACTGTTTATTAGTCTCAAAATGTAGAGGCAATTTAGATAATCAAATTTTATCATCATGTGAGGTCGATATGATCCACAATTTTATTCTACCTCTACCACATCAAACAAGCAACTATTTATCGAGAAATGAATGTCACAATATCTAATTAATATATTAAAGCATTTTAAAATCATTTGATAATACTGATGACTCAAATATGATAAATAAAAATGAAAATTCATTTTCATTTTCATGAAATTTGTATCCTTAAACTTTAGAGACATAGTGTGGAGATAAATGGATTTATGATGATCATGTTATTTAGATTTCAAAAAGCGCAAGCTAAGTCTATGTGTATGAAATAACGAGGTAGTGTGAGAAAGCTATAATGGTGTGAAATGCATCTATAAATACCGATGACCATTGCATTTTAAATTACGTGTTTAGTTAATTTTTAATGAATATTTTGTGTGAACCGATAGAAAAACTAATCAGTGGAAGAACTCTTTATTCAACTAGTTGTTCAACATTCTCGAGATAAACATGATAAATTTTATACATTAAAATTATGGTGTTTATTATTCCATGATCTGGTATATATGTTTATTTAATTACATGAAGAACCATTAAAATAATTTAATGGTTTTTAAATAATAGTGAACATGAGAACTCATGTATCTAGTAATGAGAAGAAGACAACTGCAACATGTATTTTATCATGTCAGAATATCATGACTAATGCATAAAATAGTTTCCATGAATGCATGAAAATTCAGAATTTGGATTTTAGGATGATATAACATATAAATTCAATTTGGAAAATATCATAGTTATTGTATATACTGTGTACAGTGCCAATATACAATTTTTGTGAACTGTTTGAGATCAAAAGTACACATTCATAATCTAAGAATATTTAGTAGTGTGTATACTTGAGTAAGAATATTCAAACAATATTACATAATCACATGATGAAACATGAGGATGTTTTGATGTACAATAAAAATATTTCATGTATAAGAAGTGGGATGCACAAATAGGGTGTCTCTATATCCCAGTAGGTGTAATCAAAATAAAAACGTTATAAAACTCAAATTATTCAACATATTTAATAATAATGTATTATTTGTTATGTTCTATGTAAACACACATAGATAGTGAATTATATTTATTATGTTTTAAAAATAATTTATTTTAACTTATGGAAGAAATATGAGAAAAATGATTGTTTTCATTGATTTTAAAATAATTAGAATTTAAATGAAGCAGAATTATTGATTTTTCTGAACAAGGATTTGAAAATAATTCTTGGGGTTTTAAATATTAGTATTTATTTGAAATTGTATTTTCAAAAATAGGACAATTAACACATAATTTTTATTTGAGTCGAGATAAGGAATATACAATGATCTGGTATCTGTTCATTAACATGACAGTCCCCCTATTCCCTTAGATTAGTAATTTTTGTCTTTCCAAATAATTTTTTCTTTAATATATTATTTAAAACTAATTTAAACTAAATTAAAAAAATTTCATGTCTCCTTTAGGGATTTAATATTCATATTTTAAAGGATCCATTTAGATTAATTTATCAGTGGACATGATTAAAATAAAATAAATTGATGGCAATGTGAATGAATAATTGATGAAAAAATACATGAAAAAATAAAATGAAAATAATTGAACCAAAATTACCTCTTATAATATCATTTATAGGTTGAGGGGATAAAACATCTCTGTGACTGGGTAAGTTTGGACATGACTATGGGGCTCTATTATATCCAGAAGGGTGAATTCAAAATACGATATTTTAAAAATCAAACTATGCCACATGCTTAATTAAACAGAATATTCCAACAAGTCAAGATTGATACAAAGGGATGAGGAAATTTTATTTGTTGTGTTTTAAAATTAATTTTTTTTATTATTTTAAAGAATATTTTGAAAAATAAATTCTGATTAATATGGAGAAATATATTTTCAAAAAGAAAATTGATTGATTTGATAAGATCATATTCGGAATGACTTATTGTGTTATTATAATATTTGGCATTAAGTGAAATAATATTTTAGAAAATAGGTTGATTAATTAATGATTAGATTTATATTCTATAATGGGAATATCCAATGTTCAATATATCCCCTCCTTGACTCGACAATCCCATATTTCTTTTTTTTGTTAATTTAGTGTTTCAAGAGATCATGTTTTTCTCGATATAATTTTTAAAAAAAAATTACCATAAATTGAAAATGATCATTCCTTATTTAGGGTTTTAGATTCAAGATTTCAAATTTAATTTCAAAATCATTTATTAATGGTCATGATTATTGGAAAATAATGGGATTGGAAGATTGATCATTAATTTTTTTGCAAACCGACGACACAGATATAATAAATTTAAATTAATCCAAATAAAAAATCATAATTCAATAAAAATAACCCTACCCCAAGTTGAGTTTGCACCCACATCCTAGTTTTCATAGGATTACAGTGAAGGATAAAATTAATGAAACTTTTAATGAAAAGCAGTGTAAAATTTGGGGGTACACTGCACAATGCTGCATCTCGCTCCAAGAATTTGTCTTTGGGATCTACAATAGTAGAAGGATATCCCTCTATTTATAGGAAGTAGATATGATAATATATAAATGAGGGTAATAAATTATTGTTAAAATTATATAATATGTGGGAGGATTGTAAAATATTTAATATCTTTGTTGAATCCAATCATAGGCTCATAATCGGGGTTGTCGGGAATTTATTTTATGATGAAATTCATGAAGTCTTTTCTTTATTTCATGAGACGTGTCTCTTTAAATCCATTCACCTATTCACACTGTGTAATATTGATTTTTTTCTTTAGAATCCAATTTTTTTTCTTGGATCTTAAACAGTGTTTCATTGCAGTTCTATATGATCATCCTTAAACATATGGTGTCACACCATGACAGAAGCATGAAATACAGACTACCTTTTTTTACCCCGTTTACAATTTAATATTTTATCCTAGAATAAAAAAATATGAGTTGAACCATTAAAAACATTGATGGAATAATCTTTTAAATACCGAAATAAATATATTAAACACCATAAAATATATTCCTAAAATACAGATATCAATGCGAGAATCATGTGATTTTTTTGTTACAAATAATACATTGAATAATTCCCTGAATATTATTTTACATATGTAATGTTTGTGAAATGTGTATGAGATATAAATTTCAAAATCAATGTGTAGGGTTTTTAGATTTAACTATGGTATAGTTTTGAATAAATATTCCCTAGTAGTTAGTGTACTGAGTTGTGCTCGTATTAGATTATTATCAGTGAACAATTAGTAATATTAGACAATTATTTATTACTTACTAATGTTAATGACAATTTTACATGATAATATCACATGATCAAGGGTATTTCATTGTAAAGAAATCATCATGGTGTAGTTTATAAGTAGTCCATAGGTGAAATAAATATTTCTACCTATGAAACATATACTCTATAACATATGATAATTTGAAGTATTTAGTGTTATTTTTTTGTTGATCAAGTAAACATTAATAATATTAAGTTTAATTTTGGGTTGTCAATAACACCATAAGATGTAGTATAATGATCCTCTTTTGGGACATATATGTTTCTAGTATATGTACGAACATGTAATATGAAGTGGGACATAAGAGTGTAACATTGTGGGATCCCATGTTGATGAAAATGGGACTTTACCTAGTTGTAACCACCTATATATAGTGAAAAATCTATAATATATTAGTAAATTTTTTAATATAGGTAGTATGTATTAGTTCAAACCCCTATAAAAATATTGTGTTCCATGTTTCTTTTAATTAATTCATTATATACACGATCTAATCATCCTAATTGGTGATGTAGGGTTGAAGTGGTTTAAATTATTTAAAGGAAAATAATAAAACAATTCATAATATATTCACCCCCACCCCCTCTATTTTACTACATGATACACTAGGAATTTCAAATATTTTATTTATTTTTATTTAATTGAACATGTGAGGGGATGATAATATTTTCATTTGTCGAGATTTTATGTACCCTATAAATAATTAAAGTTAATTATATTAACTGAAACAGAAGCGGAGGGATGAAATCATATGATGCAAACATGATTTTATGTTTTTTATAATATTTTTTTACCATACATTAAAATATTTCATGAATTAGATTATATAAGGATTAAATTTTTTATAATGAAATTAGTGAACATTGTTATACTTGTTTACTTGAATTGGATGACTATAAATTAGATATGATTTTATAACCATCTAATAAATTTATTCCAAAAGAATATCAGATATTTTCGGAATACCTAGGAATTGAATACATAAATATGTTGATATAACTCTTTCATAAACTAAATCCTATATTTTATAAGTGGTTGTTTTGTGCGGTGTTTTGGATTTTAGTTCTTGTGACTTTTGGATATTTTGTATTTTTTTTGTTCTGATTCAATGGTGGTTAAGGTGTGATTTATGTTGTTGTGTTTGATTTTAGGGTGATGTATTGGTGGTTGAGAAGTGTGTAATTTTGTGGTTGAGAATTTCACTATATAGGGTTGTTGTGATTTGAGGTTTTATTTCCTGACATTAATGTCTGGTTTTGAGATGTGTGGCTTATTTTCTCAGTTTCTACTGAATTAACATCAATGATTCATGAAATATGAAATGGATTGGGATGAAATTATTATTGAAATATTGAACAAAAATGGTATGTGTGTATAATGTAATTGTTTCTATGAATATAAAATGAATGATCTTGTTAAATAAATATGGATAGTAGCAATTAAAAAATATGGAACTTATTTAAAATTAAAATGTATGATGGAATATGGATTTTGGCTATGGAATATTTTTGTGATTAAATTAATTTAGAGAGTGGGAATTTAAATTGGTGTAAGTTGTGAGGATTTTAGTGATGTTTGAGGTTTTTATGCTCTCTTTTTCTAAAAAATAGTTATTTTAGATTGTATGTGAGACTAGTATATTTTGTATTTTTATACTGATTTATATAAATTCACAACCCTTATTGACAACTTTTTACAGACACCCAAATTTTATGGGTGGCTTTTTTACAGTATCCAAGATGGTGATGAGTGATTACTAGACACCCCTTCATCCATTATCTCAATTCCCTATGTTAATATTTGACATAGACATTGATGGTTAAAGTAAGAGATGAATTAATATTTGTTTTGATGAGATGATGTTGTAGTTCATTATGGGTGAATTTTATGGTTGTAAGAATTCATGTTGTTAATTTCAATAATGTTAACGATACCTTACTATTCTAGTATTTGATGTGGTTTATATGTAATTTGGGGGACCATGTGTCTTCTAAAAAGATGAAATTAGGCATCCTAGATGTAATTGAGAATGATTTGAATTCTAGTTTCATGTGGGGTTCTTGGAAAAACTATGATTCCATGGTGGATTTTTTAATGTATATTCTATGTTTGGGATGGGAGACCAAGACATTTTATATTAGGGCATGCAAGTGTAAATATGTGGGAAAGCAACATGTGGTACACTTTTTATAAATACTACAACATTATGTTACATTACATTGATGTGTTATTTAGAGAGTCTTCCATTGTGTGGATTGGTTGGTTAGTTGACCAATAAATGTGTTATTTTTTATGCTATTTTTTCGTTAGAGTGTTAGTAAATTCTTTTCACATGTGTATGAGATACCTTAGTTCTGAACCAAGTGAATATACTAGTTTTTATAACCCTACATGTATAACGATTATTTTACAATATTCTAGGAGGAAATTGTAGGCTATATGAGACATTACAAGCTTATAAATTGGATCTATTGTATTGTATCTAGAATAATACATTATTTTGGGTATTTATTTGAAGTCATTTTTCTTTTAATTACATTATACATATATTGTACTACTATTTTAGTTTTCATTATATTATTTTATTTCATGGATTTTAATAATAAATTATATCCAATCTCATTATCCAAAATCATCTTTTATGGGTGATAAATTAAAATGTTATTTTTATAGTATTAGTATGAATCACATACCTAGGGCCTACTGAAGGATAGAATATAGGGTCATTATATCTCTTCATTAATTTCTATCAAATGAGGGGCACCACTAGAGGGAGAGGTTCATGATAGAGTGGTTTCAATGGATTTAGTAGAGAGATATATCATGTTTTGAAATAGGAATAGTGAGGATTACATTAGTTGGTAGGGTATCAATTATTTTTAATTATGGTGTGTAACATAAGCTAAAGATGAAGGATTAAACAAGGGATTTTAAGGCCCCATTGATCTGATGAATGGACTCTGAGTCTATTGAATAATCCAATGAATGAGTTTTGTTTGTAGGGTGGGATATTAGAGATGTATCTACATAATTTAAATTTTATTTCGTATAGAAATTTTGTGTTCATGGTATGTAAAATGAATTAATTCTATGATAATTAATAATATTTAAAATAATTGGGGTTATGGCGTTCTAGATTTATGTATTAGTTATGGATCATAAAAATTGTCTAACATCCCAAGATTTTGAAAACATTGTTTTTCTAATAAAATAATAACATTATATATATATTTTTACAGAAAACATAGTGTTTATCTTAAGTTAACTGAAACAATGTATTTATATTACATTACATGTAACAACGAATTTAAATGAAAGGTGAAATTATATTAAATTAATGTTATTTAATATGATTGTTATTAACTCGATGTTGATATAGTAGTTTTGAATAAAATTTACAAAAATTTTAAAATATATAATTTTAAAATATATATATATATATTTATTTCTAAACCAAATAATTAAAAATCAAAATAAAAACCACTTGAAATCAAAAGAAAATATTTTTCTAAAAACGATTTTTATGTAACCAAATAAAATTTAGATCAATAAATTTTTTAAAAATAATTTTTAGTGAATGATTTTTGATTTAATTTTAAATTATTTTACTAAAATGTTTAATATTCATGTTATTTTTTCAAGATATCTGATAATAATAAATCCAATTTAACTCTTATAACTGTATTTTACTAAAAATCAATTTTTCCCAATTTGTGTGAATATTTTAAAAGTAATTTATACAACTTTGGTAAAAATTATTTTAATAAATAAATAATATTTTTTAAATCATCATTTAAAAATAATGTTAGAGTGAGTTTTTTGGAAATATATGAAAAGATACAATTTTCAATGAATAGTGATAAAACATATTATTATTAAGAATTATCATTTATTTTAAAGAATTTAAAAATATCAAAAATATTTAATGATTTAATGAAAAGTGAGATTATTGAAATTATATATCTATTTATAAAATTTGATTTAATTTTATAATTTTAATATTTTATTATATAAAAACATTAATATCTACTGAAATTTTTCTCTATGGAAATCATATTTTTTACCATGTGAGTGATACAGACATTAAATTGAATTTTATAAAATCTATGAAATTAATACAGAAAAATGGATTTTATATTTATAATAAGAAAATTTTAAATTAAAAAAATGTTGACATATTTATTTATATATCATAATTAAATGAAAACATGTAATAATTATTTACATCTATTTTTGGAACAATAGTTTTAGCATGGGGTTAGACTAAAATGTTAAATGGAAAAATGACATATAAACTTTTCGAAAATAAATTTCATGTCCATATTAATATGTTATAACATCTATGTTTTTATAAATGAATTTTTTGGATCCTTTTTTAATGTGAAAAATTCTAATATATCTTTTTAATTTTAAAAAAATACAAAATTACCACTCACATAACTTATAAAAGGTCATCCCCTCTCCTCTCCTCTTCATGGATAAAAATCCATTTTCCAACCAATTAATACCAAAATATCTTAATTAACTCCCTAATATCATTATACAATAGCAATTGTGGTCCTAATTCAATCCTAGGAGGAATTTAGTGCCATCCAAATGAAGTTGTCTGAAGACAAGATAACATATGGTACCTACTATTTTAAATTTTTCTTCCTACACCTCCTTAAATTAATATAAAACCATTAAAAAATATCTTATTTATATTTATTATTATTATTTATTTATGTTAATATAATAACATATATCTATATCCACTTCCATCAAAATGGATACAAAATCATCGTTCATGTGTACGACCGACTATGACCTTGCGAACATATGTTTTTCATTTCCCATCACCACCTATCATATATGGATATAATTTTGGTTATCATGTATATATTAAATATTAATTATATTTTTATACCTCTTATATTATTATACTACATCTACATTATTACATCTCATCCAATGGGAAAATAATAACATCGATCCTGTGTATGGGGAACTACTGCCTCGTGAACCTATGCCATGTGATTTTCAAATCATTATTAATTGGATGAAAGTAAGGATATACTGGATGAATATATATAAAACTTGTAACATAATTATAATTTTGGAATTCTTATATCCCATATATCATCTAATTTTTAAATCATTTGGGTGTATACAATAATGAAATTTTTGTGTAGAGGGGACTACTGTCTTTTGAAGAGACATGGTTTGTTTTTCACTAACACTTTTATAGGTTGGTAAATGTTGTAAATGTAACGAATATATGTGATATATATGATGAAAAAATTATTTTTTTCAGGTAATATATTATTTTCCATTATTTTATTTCATCATATGAGAAAATGGAAACTACGTTCATGTGTACGTATGACTTACTGTCTCTTTAAACAACGTATTTATTTTATACCTATAACATTTATAGATTATTATAAATAAATATATACCAAATATATATTTTATTTATTTTAATTAAACATTATAAATTATTGGGGAATGAAAATAAAAAATTGAAACAAACATGAAAAGAAGAGGATTTATTGTCTGAAATGTTATTTTAAAAAAGAAATTGTTAAAAAGTTTATAATAAAAGGTCTTAAGTAATTCAAAATTTTGATTTTATTTATATTTTTTTTATGATATATATATATATATATATATATTAAAAATATATTATATGATAAGTTAAAATGTAAATCATTATAATTTATAGTTAATGTAAGGGATTTCCATCTCACTTATATTTTTTGTGAAAAATTCCATATACACCATTAGTTAATTTATATAGTGTATATAATGAATATAAATGTAATTTTTAATAAATAAAATGAACATATTTATACTTAAATATACATTTGATTATATCTATTTCATGAGGATAACATTTTCAATGCAATAAAGTTGTAAGGGATTATTCTCTCAATTTTCTTTCCTTGATGCATATGTTGTCTTATGAAACTATCTTATTTTAGGATATGTATATACATCCAATGTTAAATGAAGTCTCATGAAATTATTTATTTTTATTATATTTTTTCTTTCGTTTAATTTTAATCTTACATGGGAATTATAATACAATTTCATCAAATTGGTAATGGTTTTAGGATACAATATCTTCTTTTTTTGAGATTGTTTATATTTATGCATATGATGTTGAAATATTAGGATCTACTTATAAAGAAAATTATTATTTATCATATCCTATGGTTATTGAATTAATAAAAATATTTGAGCTTCATTTCTCTCTCTTATTTACTCAATAGTTGAAAATATTTTTATTAAATAAATTTGAGCTTATTTTTCTTTTTTTTGGTAAATGGTTTTGCAATAAAAATAATAATTTCTATTAATGTTAAAAAAATGATTTTAAAATTATAAAAATAAAAAAAAAATTATAAATCATTCTTCTTTGTTTTACATTTAAGATTGTTTAGTTGGAATATAATATTATCACCATTTTCTAAACAATACTTATTTTGGGTTTTTCAAAAAAAATTTAAGGAATGTATGTTTATGTATATGAAATGAAAAATATTTCTATCAATCAAGACCAAATAATTGTTCTAAAGATTAAATTATATGTTTTAACTATTATTTTGAAACATATATATTTCCAAAATATTTTACTAATATTTAGTAATTTTTAAAATGGATAGTATATTGCAAGATTTTTATGTCCACATTTAAATGTTTCATTGTTTATTTTAATTAAAATGGATTGTGAATAGGTAATATGTTTTAAATAGTTTTTTTAAAATTATTATATTCATTTTTTCATAATATGTTTTCCATGTGATATTTCAATATCATTTTAATTATAATATGAAAACCTTTAATGTTACTAATGATTTACTAGGGATAAGATTCAACGACACCATCTGTAACACCCCAGGTAAATAAATAATATGACATCTTTATATTTATCCATATTTGTGAATAAAATATTAATATGACTTTAAAGGGGACACTATTCTCGATGGCATACCCAACACGCAACAACGAGTTTCTTGGCAATCTTACGTTGCACTCTAATAATAAAATAATATTATTATATATGGTAGTTAGCATGTAGCCGTTGTATTGGCAGGAATGTATAGAAATAACTAAAATATGATTATATATGTTTTTAAAGGTTTTTACATTTATCCAATAAAAGATAAAGGCTTAAAATACGGAAAGAATTCAATTTTAGGCGTATATTCCCTAGTTTTCACTAAAGGTTCACTTATCGCCTTTTGATGGCGAACCATCATTAAATGTAGTTTTGTTCACTCTTATACATTCTGTTGGACCAAATAACACTCTTATTAATAATTGGGACATCAAAATTTACTTTTTGTAAACTTTTGGTATCTTTCCGATAAAGTTCATTTTTTAATGAATAGTGTAAAATGTTGTATTTTAATTCAAAACCTCTTTTTAATCTAATTTATTTATATGATTAGATTATATTTTGAATTGGTTTAAAGTGAAATTCGAATATATTTTCACCATTAAATCCAATAGTGGTCGTTGGAATTAATTTCACATTGAAATCAGACTTAAACTAGTGTCAATCTTTTGATACTTATTGTTTCATAAAAACACACTATTTGCTCTGACAGCTGGAATTAATTATTAAATTATATAATGTGACTTATATTTTTTGAATTTTGTAAAATAGAATTCATTTTTGAATTCAGAATATAAAATATATCTTAGGGTGAATTTTGGGATGTTTCTGAAAAACATAAATTTTTGATGATTAGTGAAACCACTAAGTGGTACTTATAAAAACTGACTTTTCCGTTTAAATGAAAATTTTCCATCTTTGTGTTTTGAATTTCAAAAATCCGACATACGTGGTTGTCATTAAGAAGTAAAATTTCGTTCAATGGGATAAAAATAATTTTTTGGTGAATAGTAATTTATTAAGTTTTTAATCGCGATTAGAGGTAATTAGTGTAGTTTATGGTAAGAATAATACTTTAATAAAATTAAATGACCTAGAAACATGTCCTACCCTCCTTTTATGTGTCAATGACGACCAATACAATCCATGGGTAAACTTGGGAACCCCATGGAGGCACTTTGGATGGAAAATGACATAAATATCTTTTTATTTAATGTTAATGTAAAAATGACACAAAGATGATATGTTTTACTAAAACAATTTTTACATGGGGTAATACAAGTCATAGTTTTGACTATAAATATTCATTGGAAAGATAAAAAGATTTCCTATATCATAGATGTTTTTTATAATTTTTAGACATTAAATAAATTAAATTATTTATGACATCATGATGATGCAGCGATGACCTCATTATTTAACGATTTAAATAAAATGGAAAGATAATGTAATATCTAAGACCTAAACATGTCAAAAACCTATTGGATGAGTGTATTTTGAACCCATATCACCTTATCCTCGAAATACATCAATATGGGACCTTTAAAATCCGAAACTCTTTTGAAAATAAAGTAACATTTTGTAACTTTACAAGAGTACCCCTCCTCTCCTCTTATAAAAGGCCCCCACCTCTACCTAATTACCCACACTCCCAAAGCCTTTGGAATGGCCAACCCCTGAAAATTTTGTCTCTCCAATTCCCTCTCTACTCCTTGAAGCGTCAAGTTTGGCAGAAGTCTTCCCAAGGAAGCCTTTGAGCTCAAACCAAAGGGAGTTACCCGATTTTAAGGTAATGTATTCACTTGAGTCTTTTTGTTTTATTTATTTCTCAACCCCCTAAACTGTTTTTATTATTTTCTTTTGTAAAAACTCCAGTATCTTAAATATACTATTATTTTGTTATAATAAGTATTCTAGCTACACTTACACACACCTACATCTAATGGTTAAAGAACATACTGTTTCTGTGGATGGTGAATTTCTGCCTCACGGAACGATGATTGTTCAACATTCTTCTAACACCTTCAAAGGTGTCCATTAAGATGACACTATATTTATATATGATATCTAATCTGTTTATGTTTTACTTAAGCTTCTGTATTTTTCATTTATGGCATACCTTTATGGTTTCCATTATGGGTAAACGCGATATCTTCATTTAAGGAAGTGCAGACTACCGCCCTCTCAAAGTGATTTGATTCGTTAATACCATATGTGGTAACTATAAAGGATATATTTAATTATATTATATATGATAACATACTGGAATTAAAATAATATTATGTATCATTATGTTTTAATTCCGTTAAATATGAAATAGAAATGGAAGTAGCGTTCATGCGTACGTACGACTTACCGTCTCTATGAACGGTACATTTCATTTCTTATCTCAAAATGTAATGTAATATTATAAGTACATATATATAATGGATATATATGTAATATATTACATCTAAATTATGGATATCATTCTAGAATTATAACATATATATATCTCTCTCATTGTGTTTTAATTCCATTAATAAGACAAAAAAATGAATGTAGTGTTCATGCGTACGTACGGCCTACCGTCTTCATGAACGGTGCTTTTCGTTTTTTATCTCCAAATGAAATGGAATAGTATAAAATGAATATTTTCTAGATATATATGATATTTTAATCATTAATACTATCCTGGAAATTATTAACTTATAACTACATGGGAAATCTTTTTTCAAACAAGTTCATTTTTGACTCATGTACCAAACATCGGCAAAAATGTCTGATATGAACTAACATTATTAAACAATTATTATAACATTATAATATGTGATATGAACTGAATAATAATCTCTAAAGGAGGTAATTAGGAAATTATTAATTGACCAATGTTTATTATTCAGGAATATAAAGAAACAAACAAGACAAGTTGGATTTGAGGTAAGGGATCTGACTCCTCTCTTTCTTTTAAAGTACACTCTTTTATGTTATTCCTTTTAAATATCATCTTTCTTGTTATTGGGATGTTATTTTATATTACTCTTAGTGTAATTTTTATTTTCATATGATGAGAGACCCTATTCTCTCTCATCTATCCATTTTGGATGTTTTGAGTGGCGCCGTGAGGCTGTCGAATTTTCGTAAGAGATGTAACCTCTCTCTTTCTTTTTAAGTACTCTACTTTATGTCACTTATTTTAAGATCCTATTTGTCATGATGGGGGATGTTCTTTTATATTCCTCTTTTTTTATACTTTATGTTGATATGATGAGAGACCCTATTTCCTCTCATCAATCCATTTTGGATGTTTTAAGTGGCGTTGTTAGGCTGCCGAGTTTTTGTAAGGTATTTTTCATCTCACTTTTATTCCCGTGAGATTTATGCTACATTTGCCACAATTTCCTTTCAGTGGTGTATGTACTTCCCATTATTTTACTCATTGTGCAATATACATTCATTTATGAGTATTTACATCAATTTTGTATTGTCCCTCTTTCACGGGGGTATGTTTCGAAAGATACCCATGTCGGTAAGGGAACATTTCACACTCCTCTTTTTAAAAGACTTCATTTGTTATGTCTTTTAATTCACATACTATTATGTTGGGATATGTCCTTATATATCCTTATTAATTTAAATTTTATGTCCATGTGATGAGATACCCTTTTTATCTCTCATCAACTCTTTTTCTCAATTTTGTAGTGACGCCGTTATGCTGTCAAATATTTGCAAGGGATCTTCTTATCCAAAATTTGATTCTTTGGAATAAAAATGTAGTCCTTGAATATGTCATTCTATGAATATGTGTGAATATAATTTTATTTTTTTACACTTAATATCCACTTATATTTGGTTTATTCGTTTGTCACACATAATTATGTAATTGATTTATCCTTAAACCAAAGATACCGTCTTTGTATGGGACTTCGTCTCAATCTCCTTTCATTGAGGCATATTTTGTTTTATACACAACCATCTTTATAAGATGTATAAACCCCTTTTACTTTTACGTTTATTAAAAAGTAATCTTTTTTTATACGAAGCGTTTACTAAACGACAAAAGGGAATGTTTTCTTTGTTGTACGTATGCGGTGACAACGACTTCTCCGCCGCTGTGACCATTATTTGAGTTTAGGATTCATCTACAAGCCATAAAATTTCTTAAAAAAGAAAAATAAATGCCATGTTTTACTTTTATTTTTTTTTTGGTATTGAAAATGGTTTTCATAATGATTTTATATCAATGTATTGTATTGATATCTTGTGATTGAAAGGTGGAAATGTTATGTTTCCTTTATGCATGTTTTATGTGATACGATTATGTTGAGATTCTTGGGCATTATTATGAAGACGGGTGGTTCTGTGATAGACTAAGGGCGGGTGATCCCGATATAGCTCTCCAATGCATTGGGTAACATGAAGGAGTGAAACGTTAAGGTTTATCCGAAAAGATTTAGGGAATATACTGTGATGGGTATTCCAAACATAACCAAGAGGGTTACTCCCTACGTTAGAATGTTATGAATCTCTCAAGTTAAAATTTATGTCTTATGATTTCTATGATTTTTTCATGATTTTATGAGGCATGTAAAAGTTCTTATGTTTTATGGGTAAAGTATGATATCATTTTTATGTATACATGTACTCATGTTTCCATTCCATATTTTTATATCCCTAACTGATCTTTTTATGTTCATCCCAAGTTTTTGAAATGTTTTTCACAGGTCAAGGGAAGGGTACATGATGTGATGATAGTATCAAGGATGTGTCAAGAAAGAATCCATGTTTTATTTTAAATATTTTTCCGTTGATGGGAAAAATGAATACTGTCTTTTATGTAACCACTTTGTTTAAATGTGGAATGTAATGAAACTTTCATGATCTAATTCTCTTAAACACTAAACCCGAAAAGCTCCTCAATGTGTAATCTTGTAATAACTCAAGATTAAGTAAGGTTTAAGGCTGGGGCCTTATAGTTGGTATCAAAGGTCAGTTTAGATAACTTTAGAGGTTAGGGTATTCTCTATGCATAAGTGATAGTACCATAATGGATAGGATTTCAGAAAGATTCCTAGTTTTAGATAAAGTGAATGAGTAAGTATATCTTGGTGTTTATCTTCCTTGTTATTATATGATGGTTTTTTTGACATACTCACACTGACCTTTTTTGTTTTAGTAAATGGATGGATCGACAATAGGTTTGAAGGAAACTGTGGTGGTTCTCTGATTAAGAGACTGGATGAAATGAGGTATTCAATGAGGAAACTCGTGGTTGTTCTAAACCAACTATCAAGAAGTCATGATCAACCACTTGAACCTCATTACGTTCTTTAATGCATCCTGTACGATATTACCCATCGATGTGGATGTTCAGGTAATAATTATATAGGTAACCATTAGGGTTTATATGATCCTTACTATTGAGGTAATTATGGGTTATTATATGTTATGAGGTAAAATGAAAGGCATGAGATAAACTTGAGGTTAAAATATGTTATGATTATTTTTGAAGATTTTATCTCGTTTTGGGGAATGTTTTAAGAATTATATAGTTTTATAAAAAGGACAACACGCAGACCGTGTGACAACCCATCGCGTCGGACAAAGCTGCGGGAATCGAACCCACAACCGAACTGCGACTAGTATTTATCGCCTACCACTAGACTACGTGAAGTCCCTTGTTAGTTTGACCGATTCTTTTTAGTTATATGATTTAATAAATTAAGAGTAAGTTTATTTTGGGTTATTTATGAAAATGATTAACCTATCATGGAGGATATGTGATTAGGTTAATTACTATTCAATATGAGACTTTAGGAGCAACTGATGCTGTTTGGAGATAAATGTTATTATTTAACTTTGAAGACTATGTGACTAAATCCTTCAAAAATTTGGGTTTCAATCTTAGTTTGGTTTACTTTGAAGAATTTTATGGAAAAATTGATTATAGAATGGTCCTCGTTGATCATTGGGTTTTGTTGGAAAAAATTTGGAGATTAAGAATAGATTTTCATTTTATAAAGGGTTATCCTTTTCTGGATTATCTGATCTTGTACTAACCTTTTTGGTTTTGGTTTTGGTTAAAGTCTAAAGACATGGGAAGTATATAGTTCTCTTTTTTGGATTAGGTGACTCTCTAGAAGTTGATTATAGTACTCTTAATGCGAACAAGTCTCCCTAAATACTCGTTTTTTGGAAAAAATATGAGTTTGATTAAGGAATCTAGTAAAAGTTGAAAGTCAACATGATAAGTGATTATGTTTCCTTATGAATAAATTCCTCAATAAAAAGTAACTTAATACAAAAATGTTGTCTATTAACTTTTCATACTAAGGAATGGAATACCGTTTAACCCATCACAAGTTTGTGATTTTCTTATGGTGAACTTTCTCCTAGACATGTTTACTATCACTCTCCCTCAAGAACATGACCCTTTGCTTTTTCTTCCATGTCCATGTTTTTCTACATGGAATCCTAGTATGGGTTAACTCGGGTGACCTCTGTACTATTATTCCTTTATTTTAAAGTGATTGTTTTTCCGACTCTTGTTCCGATGTGGGACTTTCAAGGATGTTTCCAAGCTCAATTTTAAAAATTGCGAGGAAGCAATTCCCAAAAGGGGTGAAGGATGTAACACCCCAGGTAAATAAAGAATATGTAATCTTTATATTTATTCATAATTGTGAATAAAATATTAATATGACTTTAAAGGGGACGCTATGCTCGATGGCATACCCAACACACGACAACGAGTTTCTTGGGAATCTTACCTTCCACTCTAATAATGAAATAATATTATTTTAAATGGTAGTTAAAATGTAGCCTTTTCATTGGAGGGAATTGATAGAAATAACTAAAATATTATTATTTATTTTTTTAAATGTTTTTACATTTATCCAACAAAAGATAAAGGCTTAAAATTCGGAAGGAATTCAATTTTAGGCGTTATGCCCTAGTTTTCACTAAAGGTTCACTTATCGCCTTTTGATGGCGAAACATCATTAAATATAGTTTTGTTCACTCTTATACATTCTATTGGACCAAATAAAACTCTTCTTAATAATTGGGACATCAATATGTACTTTCTGTAAATTTTTGGAATCTTTCCGATAAAGTTCATTTTTTAATGAATAGTGTAAAATGTTGTATTTTAATTAAAAACCTATTTTTAATATAATTTATTTATATGAATATATTATCTTTTGAATTGGTTTTAAAGTGAAATTACAATATATTTTTACCATTAAATCCAATATTGGTCGTTGGAATTAATTTCACTTTGAAATCAGACTTAAACTAGTGTCAATCTTTTGATACTGATTGTTTCATAAAAACACGATATTTTCTCTGACAGCGGGAATTTATTATTAAATTAATTAATGTGACTTATATGATTTCAATTTTGTAAAATAGACTTCATTTTTTAATTCAGAATATCAAATATAGCTAATGGTGAATTTTTGGGATTTTTCTGAAAAACTTCAATTTTTGATGAATAGTGAAACCACTAAGTGGTACTTATAAAAACTGATTTTTCCGTTTAAATGAAAATTTTCCATCTTTGTGTTTTGAATTTCAAAAATCTGACATACATGGTTGTCATTAAGAAGTAAAATGTGGTTCAACGGGATAAAAATAATTTTTTTGTGAATAGTATCTTATTATGTTTTTAATCGCGATTAGAGGAAATTAGTGTAGTTTATGGTAAGAATAATGTTTTAATAAAATGAAATGACATAGAAACATGTCCTACCCTAATTGGATGTGTCATGGCCGACCAAGACTATCCATGGGTCAACATAGGGGCCCCATGGAGCCACTTTGGTTGGGAAATGACATAAATATCTTTTTATTTAATGTTAAAGTAAAAATGACACAAACATGAGATGTTTTACTAAAACAATTTTTACATGGGGTTATACAACTCATATGTTTTACTATAAATAGTAATTGGAAATCTAAAAATATTTCCTACATCATAGTAGTTTTTTTATAATTTTTAGACATTAAATAAATTACATTATTTATGACATCATGATGATGCAGTGATGACCTCTTTATTTAACGATTTAATTAAAATGGAATGATAATGTAATATCTTGGACCTAAACATGTTACAAACCTATTTTATTAGTGTATTTCGAACCCTTATCACCTTATCCTCTAAATACATCAATTTGGGACCTTTAAAATCTGAAACGCTTTTGAAAATAAAATAACATTTTGTAACTTTACAAGAGTGCCTCTCCTCTCCTCTTATAAAAGGCCCCCACCTCTACCTCCTTAACCACACTCCCAAAGACTTTGTCTCTGCCAAACCATGCACATTTTGTCTCTCAAATTCCCTCTATTACTCCTTGGAGCCTCACTTTTGGAAGAAGTCTTCCCAAGGAAGTCTTTGAGCTCAAACCAAAGGGAGTTACCCGATTTTAAGGTAATGTCTTCACTTGAGTCCTTTTGTTTTATTTTACTTCTCCAACCCCCTAAACTCATTTTATTATTTTATTTTGTAAAAACTCCAGAATATTAAATATAATAGGATTTCTTTATAAGAAGTATTTGAGCTACACTTACGCACACCTACATCTAATGGTTAAAGAACATACTGTTTCCGTTGATGGCAAATTTCTGCCTCCCGAAACAATGATTGTTCAACATTCTTCTAACACCTTCAATGGTGGCCATTAATATGAAACTATATTTATATATGATATATAATATGTTTATGTTTTACTTAAGATTCTTGTATTTTTCATTTATGGCATACCTTTATGGTTTCCATTATTGGTAAACGCGATATCTTCATTTAAGGAAGTGTGGACTACCGCCCCCTCAAAGTGATTTGATTCATTAATACCATATGTGGTACGTATAAAGGATATATTTAATTATATTATATATGATACCATACTGGAATTAAAAAACTATTATGTATCATTATGTTTTAATTTCGTTAAATATAAAATATAATTGGAAGTAGCGTTCATGCGTACGTACGGCTTACCGTCTCCATGAACGGTACATTTCATTTCTTTTCTCAAAATGTTACGTAATATTATAAGTAAATATATATAAAAGATATATATGTAATATATTACATCCAAATTATGGATATCATTCTGGAATTATAACATATATATATCTCTCTCATTTTTTTTAATTCCATTAATATGACAAAAAAATGAAAGTAGCGTTCATCTGTACGTACGGCCTACCGTCTCCATGAACGGTGCTTTTCGTTTTTTATCTCCAAATGATATAGAATAGTATAAAATCAATATTTTCTGGATATATATGATATTTTAATCATTAATAATATCCTAGAAATTATTTACTTATAACAACATGGGAAATCATTTTTCGAACAAGTTCATTTTTGATCATCTACCAAACATCGGCAAAAACGTCTGATATGAACTAACATTATTAAACAATTATTATAAAATTATAATATGTGATATTAACTGAATAATAATATCTAAATGAGGTACGTATGCAATTATTAATTGACCAAAGTTTATTATTCAGGAATATAAAGAAATGAACAAGACAAGTTGGAGATGAGGTAAGGGATCCGACTCCTCTCTTTCTTTTAAAGTACACTCTTTTATGTCATTCCTTATAAATCTAATATTTCTTGTTATTGGGATGTTATTTTATATTACTCTTACTGTAATTTTTATGTTCATATGATGAGAGACCCTATTCTCTCTCATCAATCCATTTTGGAAGTTTTGAGTGGCGTCGTTAGGCTGCCGAATTTTCGTAAGAGATCTAACCTCTCTCTTTATTTTTAAGTACTCTCCCTTATGTCACTTATTTTTTAAGCTCATATTTGTTATGATGGGGGATGTTCTTTTATATTCATATTTTTGTAAGCTTTATTTTGATTTGATGAGAGACCCTATTTCCTCTCATCAATCCATTTTAGAAGTTTTAAGTGGCGCCGTCAGGCTGCCTAGTTTTCATAAGGGATTTTTCATCTCAATTTTATTCCCGTGAGATTTATGCTACATTTGCCACAATTTAGTTTGAGTGGTGTATGTACTGCCCATTATTTTAAACATTGTGTAATATACTTTCATTTATGATTATTTACATCAATGTTGTATTGTCCTTCTTTCACGAGGGTATGTTTCGAAACATACCAATGTCGGTAAGGGAACCTTTCACCCTCCTCTTTTTAAAAGAATTCTTTTGTTATGTCTTTTAATTCACATACTATTATGTTGGGATATGTCCTTCTATATCATTATTGATTTAAATTTTATGTCCATGTGATGAGATACCCTTTTTATCTCTTATCAACATTTTTTCTGAATTTTGTAGTGACGCCGTTAGGCTTTCAAATTTCTGCAATGGAACTTCTTATCCCAAATTTGATTCTTTGGGATAAAAATTTAGTCCTTGAATATGTCGTTCTATGAATATGTGTGAATATCCTCTTATTGTTTTACACTTAATATCCACTTATATTTTGTTTATTCATTTGTCACACATAATTATGTAATTGATTTATCCTTAAACCAAGGATACCGTTTTTGTATGGGACTTCGTCTCAATCTCCTTTCATTGAGGCATATTTTGTTTTATAAACAACCTTATTTTATATGGTGTATATACCCCTTTGACTTTTACGTTTATTCAAAAGGAATATTTTTTTATATGAAGCGTTTACTAAACGACAAAAGGTAATGTTTTTTTTGTCGTACATATGCGGCGACAACGACTTCTCCACCGCTGTGACCATTATTTGAGTTTCAGCTTCCTCTAAAATCCATACCTTTTCTTAAAAAAGAAAAATAAATACCATGTTTTACTTGTCTTTTGTTTTGGTATTGAAAATGGATTTCATAATATTTTTATATCAATGTTTTGTATTGATATCTTCTGATTGAAAGGTGGAAATGTTATGTTTCCTTTATGCATGTTTTATGTGTTACGATTATGTTGATGTTCTTGGAAATTATTATGAAGATGGGTGGTTTCGTGATAGACTAAGGGCGGGTGAGCCCGATATAGCTCTCCAATGCATTGGGTAACGCGAAGGAGTGAAACGTTAAGGTTTCTCCGAAGAGATTTAGGGAATATACAGTGATAGGTATTTCAAACGTAACCAAGAGGGTTACTCCCTACGTAAGAATTTTATGAATGCCCAAAGTTACCTTTTATGTCTGATGATTTCTATGATTTATTCATGATTTTATGAGGCATGTTAAAGTGCTTATGTTTTATGGGTAAAGTATGATTTCATTCTTATGTATACATGTACTCATGTTTCCTTTCCATATTTTTATATCCCTTACTGAGCTTTTTATGCTCATCCCAAGTTTTTGAAATGTTTTTCACAGGTCAAGAGAAGGGTACATGATGTGATGATAGTGTCAAGGATGTGTCAAGAAAGAATCCATGTTTTATTTTAAATATGTTTCCGTTGATGTGATGAATGAATACTATTTTTATGTAACCACTTTGTTTAAATGTGGAATGTAATGCATGTTTCATGATCTAATTCTCTTAAACTCTAAACCTGAAAAGATTCTCAATGTGTTATCTTGTAATAACTCAAGATTAATTAAGGTTTAAGTCTGGGGCCTTATACCATCCTTATTTTTATATGGATCATTAATACTTATGATGATGAAATGATTACAAAAATAAAATATTTTGTGGTTATTCTATTTTGAATTGATGAAATTTTTATGAAATGCATTTTCTTTCCATGGGTTATGATTTGATGATATGATGAATATTTTTTATATGTTTTTACACATAATTATGGTTTTCAATAAAATATGGGTGGGACTTTACACAAATAAAATTAATTGTGTAAAACATTATATATCCGGATATAAAAGTGGGAAACATGTTGATGGTATTGATCCACTCTGGGAAAAAGGTTATTACAAATCCAAAATTGGAAAATGGTGCATACTAATCCACAATGAGATGCATGTAATGAGTCTTAATCCATAATATTAATTCTTTTAGTAGATAAACCTGACCTAAAAATGGTTTTTGGTGCTTTGTATAGTGAAATTCTATTATTTAATGAACATATGGTTTATTATTTAGTTATTCTTTTTACTCATTCTTATATGCCATGTTTTATGAAATTAAAACGGATTATGGAATGAGATATTTTTATGATCTATGGAATCTTGGGTATGAACTTCGTAAGTTTTGATCGTGATCATATATCATTATTATTATCATGTGATTTCATATTAACATATGTCAATATATCATAATCCAAACATAAATGATCATATGGGATAAAAATTTCATATGATTCATTCTCTAGGTTATAATTAATTATTTATGTAAGGAATGCTTATGAAGAGTACTATATGAGATTATTTTTTAGGAGATACTGAATTTTTTTTGTAAATAACATGTTAGCGTTTCATACCTCTAGGAAGTCTAAACTATAATGGTAGTCATGTGTTTTTTTAAGAAATTCATTGAATATTCATCTATAAAATTATAATATTTTTGTATGAAATCCTATTTTACTAAATTTCTAGAGATATGTCAAGGAATATATCTGGGGATATATATAAGGATATGTTTAATTATAATTCATTGTAATGGAAAATATCATGGAATGTCAATGAACGATAGAGAATGGGGTTTTAATGAAATTGTTTACCTCTCTGGATACTACTAGATGATGTGGATTTAAAACATTAGTAACTAGGGGTAAAATAAAAAAAATGATGAATTGGGATATTCTTGATCATCATGAGGTTTATGCAATCAATATGTTCTACACAACTATTTTGAAACTCCTAGTGTTTATTCATTATAAATTTAAAAACGCTTTATGGAACATTATGAATTTTTAAATAGATACTGACTATGAATGATATATATTAATCCTATATTTTAATGAATTGAAAACATGGCCTCAGGTTTTAATCATCCAATAATAATTTTCATGATTATTTGGGTTTCAATAGTGAATATTGTTACATAGACTATAGTTTAAATTATTATCCATTATAGGTAATCAAAATTCTATTTGATAATGTATAATGTCATTTAAATTTTTTATGATAATCTAAAGAGTATTATTTCAAGTTTAATGAATAAGTTTATTATAAATAATCTTTTATCATGACATATTATTAACAATATACAATTGAACTAACTCCCAAAATCATCAAAGAATAGTTGGATAATGTTTGATGACTATTTGGGTGGTGGAAACCATGTTGGAAAAAAGGTTTAGTGTCCTATAAATAGATAATTTGTGAAGAATCACTACATGTAATGTCTCAATGGAATGATATCATGTACTATATGTGGAGAAAAAGAAAAAAAATTAATATCATCCTGAGAAAAATTGAAATGTTTATTTAAAACAATGGATGATAATGATGGTTTCCCTAATACACCATCAGTGGTTTAATTTTATAAATGTAGAATTTATTGGAATTATAAAATCAATGTCCTTGGGGAAGATATCAAAAATAGGATCCAAAATATTGCACATGTAATCGTTTTTTCACTGATAATTAAACGATTACAAATGAATTATGAAATAATGTATATAATAACGAATTAGATAATGAAACATTGTAAATGATTTAAGAATGAATTAAATTGATTTAATTTATTATGTATTTGAATTCATGAATTATGAAATAGATAAAGTGTTTCAGGTATAAGTATTGTATGTGGTATGTTCATGAATATGTTGAATGGTACTGATAACCAAGAAACTTTTTTTATTTGATAGTTGAAATTTTCTTGAAAACTCAGTATTAAGTGAAGAAAATAATTAGTATGTTCTTGATGTAGAGACAATTATGTTGAGATAATTAGTTGATAGATATGAATATTTTAAATTGGATAGTATTGATGATCACAATATTAATTGATGATTCTTTAAAATGTGGTCTATGTTATCTTTGATGGAGTATACATAATTTTAATATTTATGGAATATATTCAACAATACGGGGTTTTATTCAATGAACATGGAAGTATGTATGTTTTCATTATGATTTTATTGTAATTATAGTTAAAACCATTTTTTTAAGAAGATATAAGACAAATATATTAACATATTTCTTATCAAACAACTATGAGATACTTTTTGATATTTTTTTGGATCAATGTTATGTTCCATATGATCATTTTTTACCATGTCTACAAATAATTTATTTGAGATGGTTTATATGTATAATACTATAAGTAATGGATTGATTAGAACTCTATATTTTATTGGATAAACTTTTCTATCAATTTATTTTGGATAACAATTTTATAAATAAGGAATAATCTATCATTATTTTATGGATCTTATATACCAATACTTCTATAGATATAACAAAAATACATCATTGTCTCATAAAGTAAGAGATGATGTTGATATTGGTCCAACAACATCCAAAGTATATGTTTTATTATTATAAAACAAAATAAAATCATGTAAATATATATTCTATGAAAATTGTTTATCTTTTGAAAAATTATCATGAAATAAAATTTCAACTTATTAACATTATTTATATTGATATGAAGGACATTTTTATACATTTTTATTATATTATTTCTCGGTTTTACTTATTTCATTACTAACAAAATTATTCTATTAAATGGTCTTTATCAATCTCAGACCAAATATTTCAATAAAGTCAGTAAAAGATTAATATTTATAATCCTACTAAATACTGTATATGCGGCAAGCAGGGTTGAACCACATGGAATGCAATTCTGCCCACTATTCTTCTAAAACCCTTCCAAAACTCCACTGTTGTCGGTAGTGGATTATATATTGTATCTTTTCCACATTTTAAAATTTTCTTTTGTGAAAATTATTAAACAGTAAAGAAACCACATATTTTTTTTGGTGTTTTGATCTAGACTATGATTAAACAAAAGACAAATTGAAAATTGTGAACAACTAAAATATAGAGCACTGATAAACGAACTATCAGAATAAATGGCCGGGAAAAAATATCCATACTACAATTTTTTAGTGGTAATTTAATTCACTTAAATTTTATTATAGTGTGCCACCATAGGAGTATGAATTACCTCCCTTTTAAAGAGTTAAGTCACACATTCCAATCTATTATAGAGTTCGCCACTCCAAAATAAATCAACTATGAATAGTTTGAAAATGACAACAAGATGAACTCACCATAAGTCCTGAAGTATTTTGATTATATTAACTATTGAAATGTGTATCCATGATTAATCTATCTAATTGATTATGAAATTCTGAAAATTATGTTCTGATGGTACATGAAATTGGAAGAACTCTGTATTGATCTCGCCGATCAATACTGGAATCATCAAAATGATTAAGTGAAAAGTGATTTAAAAGACAACTTGGGGAACTTCAATCTATATCTGAACTACACAATTTTTCTAAACATTATATCTAATATCAACACAGATATGTGTTACATACTAAACAGAGTCCTAATTATTTAAGTAAGATGGAAGATATACACCTGAGAGAATGCTTTGTTCCTACACTCCTCCAGCTCCAGGAAGTGGTTCCAGAGTCGCCCTCAGTCCTCTTTTTTCTCAGTCCTCAATTATCCAATGTATCGAATGATTGTCCCCCCTTATTCTACTTGCTCTGTTTTTCTATCCTCCATCATCTGCTTCATGTCACCTCTTATTTTTCTCTGACATAAAATGTCCTTCGCCCATGCACCGCACAAATGTGTTTTTTGTGACTCGCATGTCACACTAGTTTTTCAAATGTAACTAACTCTGAGTGAGTTAGTTAAGGGAATATAGAGGTATTATCATCTCTTGAATGAAGCTACATAGTCAGAACAGAAAAATAAATAAATAAAAACGCAAAAAATGTAAAATAGTTATTTTTTAGCCTGTTTTTATATTAATTGATAAATAGTTAACTATAATTAATTAACAAAAATCTTAATTTATAATTATTATAAAAAATTATTGTTATAATTATTAATTTAGAAATAAATCTTAAAATTATAATGTTTTAAATTTATTATTATTAATTAAGTTATTAGTGTAAGTATTATGAATAATTTGATAGTATAGCTTCATTAAAAATTTAAATTAAATCTACAATTGTTACATTATTAATTCAAATATTATATTTATTCTATTAATATTAAGGAGTTAAATTATTTATTTTAATAATTTTATAAATTAGGAATGTTTATATTTAAATTTTATAAATTTATATTAGTTTGATTTGTATTATATTTATAATTTATCTATTAATTAGTTTAATAAAAGTTATATATAAAAATTATTATGTATTATATTATATTTGATGGAATCGGGCATGCAGAAGAGTCCTCAAAACAAGTGGGTTTTAAAATTTTCCACCGATGATCTACATAAACTCGTTGACATTGGTGCAGAGAAGCCCGATTATAACAGAGGATCACGCGTGACGAGTTTTAAGAAAAAAAATAAACCGTAAAAATACCTAGTTTAGTTCTGAAGATGTGCTTGACGTATTCCTATCGTTGGTGATCACTACTCAAAGAATTCGAAGTCATATTCCTCTAGATCGTGCACAAACATTTCAAGGAATCTGCGGGAGCGTCGTTCGTCGTAATTTTGGTGCAAGAACAAAATTGTGACGACGCCTTCGACGCTCCAACGATCACCACACTACTTCTCTAGTGATGACTAAGAGTGTTCTTGATCAATTCTATTTGGATCTAGAGCATCTCTCTATAGAGTTTTTGATAGAGGAGAGGGGAGAGAATATCCATGAAAATTAATTTGAAATTTCCTCTCCTCTAATATTAATAGTGGTTAATTAATTACCCAGAAATGCCAACCCAGCCTCCAAATACTTAACACACTACCAATGACTTTTTATGACTACTAAAATGGGTCATAAATATTACTATCACTTATATTTAATATATTAAAATATATTACATGACAATAAATAAGTCATTATCTTGACTCTACACTCCCATAAATATTAATTGAACCCTGAATAATTTAATATTTGTCCATAAATATTTTTCATGTATTTACTTACAACATGAAAATAAATTTAATAAATAAATTCAATTATCATTATTCTAAACTCAAATAAAATTAATTAATTTATTGTATTGGTTATCATTTAACTCTGAACAAATTCCTGACCCATGTTGTGGGTCCCGCTATGTCCAAAACTCATATTCATCTGATTATGGGAGATTCTTGAATACGCTATTATGTGTGACCCTCTAGGACCTTATCTCAAAAACATTGAATAGTATTTATAGACTAAGAGTGGGATCTAGAATCTCATCATGGCCTTTGAAGAGATAAGGATTATCACAGTAGGGACAACCATCCTAAAAAAACTCACTATGTAATATAATCTCTTTGACAGTAATATCTCATAATGAGGAAGCACTCGCGTGTCATCGCCCTTTTCATGCTTTATTGTTTGTTGATGTAACTGGATGGATTTAACCTCTTCTTCCATGTACTTGGTCCTATAAAGGTACTTCCATCCATATCAACATGGACTGAGATATATTACAAACCTAACTCGGAAGCGACAAATCCTTTCATGACAATTCAACCAATGTCATGCCTCCAATGATGCACCCAACAAAAAGTACATCACCACGACTTCATCTCCAGGGTTGCCATCTTTTATCAAAGTACGTAATCAAATCACATACATTGGTACTGATCTTAATTCAGGAGACCATTACACATGAACATAGACTCGAACATCCAATGACACCTGAAACAGGTGGAGTTCCTATTGGTAGGTCAGTCATCATTATCTCACATCTAGATATCACCAAGTGCGAAAAACATGAGAAGAAGTCCCAATTCTTAAGAGCCCTCGACACCTGATAGTCAAACATCTAATGTGTCAAACTAGTAATATGATTATAGACTATAGAACATATATTTAATATTAATGTCATAATATCTAGAGGTTCTAATAATAGCATGTGAACTGCTATAAACTTTTGATATGACACTTAACCTTTAGACATTTCCATTTTAATAGTTGACGCAGAAAAGTCTACACTATAATGGTAAGATGAAATCATGCATATATAATTTTATACATGTTATGGTAATCAAAATCACAAAATAGTTGGCTCTAGGGAACCCAGAATTTCAACACTCCCACTTGCACTAGATCCAACATTCTAACCAAACTTGTTAACTACTCACATGATGAACATCATGATTCTACTAAGTAACAGATTTAGCTATTGGGACCTCCAAGATTCGGTCGCATGGATATTGTTCTATAGCGACCTCATCTCCATGAGTAAAACTTCTCTATAGATGGTATCCCGAGTATATATCTTTTTATCCACAAACATATCTTGACATCTTGGATAGTAGGAATATCATAATCTACAATATGATAATACTTTTCTCACTAGGATCAATTCCAAGAATAGGAACAAATCATTACCCTTAACTTCCTCTTAGTTATATTAGAGGCTACAAAGTACTCGGTCTTGTCAGTATGTCCACCGCTAGATGATATGAGATTGACTCACATATCACCTTTAGCTTAACTAAAATACTAGGTCATATTGATCTATGGAATAATAGTTTGTATCCCCAAAAAATGGTATCCATTCTTTACCACTTACCTGGTACATATCATTTGTAGTTTCCGAATTACAATAAGATAGTTCTAACAACATCCCTTGCAGTGCTCTTGGATATAACTGATATTTACCAACTGTAAAATATACCTTGGAAATATCGGTTCATGTACATATTATGGCATGTGTGATTGATCCATCGCTCCGATGTATTCATTTCAACTCACCATATTTATCTCTTCCCATGTCACTTATATTTCAACATAGATAGATTATGCCCTGTGACATATGAATCAATTCATCTATTGAATTGTTCCAACAGTTATATTTCAATACAATGTCACTATATGTACGATTGACTAAGACCAAGTAATCTACAGATCTACCTCAGTAGATCTCATTCCCTAAAACTTAGGTTTCTAATTTAAGTCAATCAATGGAAAATATATTTCAATCTTGGTCTTAATTAACTGTGAGACCAATCTCTGTTTTCCATATGTTTCCAAACATACATTGCTTGGAAAACATTGACACTCCCACAATCCTCTGGTAGAAACATGGTAAACATTTATTGAAAATCTATATTCTATGATTCTATTTCTTAATTTAATACTAATCCTGATTTTATTAAATTGCAACCATTATAAGACTTCTGTGACATGACCATCCCTTTATGTTTGTGTCTTATAGACACCATCCCCAATTGGTGTTCATTGTAACGTCCCAGATTCGAACAGCCCCCCGAATAGTGCTAAACGGGTCGGGTGTTACAACCTTAGTCACACCTCCCTGAATTCCAAAGGCCGACGACAAGAAGCGAGGGTTTGATAGGTATGGTGGGGAGGTTATACCCTCTCAGAGGTTTATAATAATGGTACTAGTCCAAGTATAACAGTAGAGATGTAGTGGATTAAATGACTCAGTAGACTCGAACTAGACCCACAGAGTGGAAGAAAAATCAATATAGATAAACAGTGGATGCAATAAATATAAACAACAAGAGCCGAAATAAACCAAAAATCATGATGATCACATGTAACAACTACCAAGCAACAAAACATGCATCTAAATCAGGTCATTCTTATACGAAAAAAAGGTGTCGATGGCTGACCAACTGTAGCTACAACAGGTAAGCATGCTGATACAAGTAATGAAAACAAAATATAGTAACTTCAGTTTGGTAAGACCTCATGGTCCATACCATCTCCATGCATCATCTAACACAACCTATCTCTTGAAGCTGGCGTCTTTCCTGCATGTAAATCCATAAAGTATGCGCGCTTCCTGAAGGGCTCGGGCAGGGTGTGAGAAAAATCTCAATAGGTTGCCACCCAACAGTGCGTACCTAATATTAGTGTTTACATAAGCATTCATTTATAAGGGAAGAAGTAAACAAAATGATGCACAAATAAACACTTACTCTACTAGTGCTCTGTAGCCACCATGGAGTGGCACCTTCTTTAGCCAACACTGTAATCTATGTCGTCTAACCCGGCACCATGTGCCACCTAAGACCTCATGTCTTATGTACCAACATCCCGAAGGCACACCCAAGAAGTAACAACCCAGCACCATGCACCTCCTAAAACGCCGTTCCTCAAGTACCGACGTCCCTAAGGCTTGCCAAAGTAGTAACCGTCAGGAACAATGATACCTATCCTCAAATAAATAACCGGAGGTATAGCGATGTCTGCCCTCAAATAATGTAACTAGAGGGATGTCGGTACTTGAGGAACAAGGAGTCAGGAGGCACATGGTGCCAATTTGTTACTTCTTGGGCATGCCTTTAGGACATCGTTACTTGAGACAAGAGGTGTCAGGTGGCACATGGTGTCGAGTTACACGATAGAGATTCCAACGTTGGCCAAAGAAGGTGACACTCCATGGTGGCTGCTAAGAACCAGTGGAGTTAGTGTTTATTTGTGTACCATTCTATCTAATAAATTAATTATAAATTCATGCCTGTGTAAACACTTATATTAGGTACAAATCGTTGGGTGGTATCCTACTGAGATTTGTCTCACACCCTGCACGGGCCCTTCGAGACGCATGTAGACTTTATGAATTTACATGCATGAAAGACACTAGATTCCGGAGCTGAGCTGTGTTAGTTATTGAATGGTCAAGGTATGGTCCTTGGGGCCTTACCTAGCTAGATTTAATACATTTTATTTTTCTTTACTAGTATCAGCATGCTTACCTCTTGTAGCTATAGATGGTTAGCCATCGTTGCCGTTTTATATTCGTATATGTATGACATGCTTTGGATGCATGTTTTGTTGCTCGGTAGTAGTTACATGTGATCAGCATGGTGTTGTGTTTATTTATGTTGTTGTTGATTATATTTATTGCTTCCGATTTTTATCTATGTTAATTGTGCTTCCGCTCTGCAGGTCTAGTTTGAGTCTGTTGAGTAATTTATTTCACTGAATCTCTACTGTTATACTTGGACCAGGACTGTTATTATTATCCTCTGAGATGGTATAGACACCTCACTATACCTATCAGACCCTCGCTGCTAGTCACCAGCCTCTGGAATTCAGCGAGGTTTGCCTAACGTAGTAACACCCGATCCATTAAGCACATTTCTAGTGGTTTTTCGGGTCCGGGATGTTACAAAGTGGTATCAGAGGGATGTTTCGATCTTCCGATCCTATGGGAATAACATAGTCTTAGAATCAACTGCAGGTAATGTCTCTCAAACTCTGGGCTGCCCCTTCTAAAACTATGTATCCAATAATCATGAAAACATTTCATGAACTTTATTAGATTACTTAAATCCCCTTTTTTCATTTCCACTTTACATTAATTAATTCATTAAATATTATTTATCCATGAACCATTCCACATTACCCTTCATTAGTATCACACCCAAACTACACTATTCCTTAAAATCATAGCCTCATCATAATGTTCCTGTGAACTCCAACCCCATGGGTTAACACCATTTAGAAAGATATTCATTACAAAATCACTTTCCTGTATTCCCAGGAATTATAGGAAATCATTCTATGCTTATAACACAAGGGGGCTCAACACGGTGAGTAGATGTACTACCCATCGAGTCTTTTCTGCCTCTACCTAGAGCTTATACCCATCCTCCTTGGAGAAGATAAACACAAAAAGAACGTGGCATACCCCGCGCATCTTTGCCTCTTTCAGAAGAAGGGTAAGCAAGACTGGCTGCCTTGAGCAGTGGGGAAAAGTAAAGTAGATAAACAACCAAAGAACCAGCAAGGATCCAACAACTCTGGTTACTGAGCACGTATCTGTGACCCACATTCATAGGCACACTCCTCCCACTAACCTCAGGAAGAAATATTTTAAATTTTTTTTTGTAAATGTATATTATGTGATCGTGTTTCTTAATTTAATCCTAAACCTGATTTCCATAACTTGCAGCCATTAATAGCCTTTTATGACTTGACCATCCCTTTCGGTTTGTGTCATATAGACACCATTCCCAATTGATGTTCATGAAATCCAATGCTAAATACATTGATCATATATATTTTCTATGATAAGTAAAATTATAATGGATTTAGGAATATTGACATGGTGAAACCAATCGAGCCTTATTGGTTCTACATTTGTACCATCCATGTATCAATTCACTTGAATACCCACCATAGTATTGAAAACAATAAGTCCCTTCTCACATTGATACATGGAATACATTAATTGAATTTTAGTTAGACAAATAAATTTTAGCTAATTTCCATACATTGATTACTTGTAAGAAATATTATTCACATTGAATTATAGATCATCGACTGTGGTGAATATAAAAACCATCACCATGGTATTATCCTTCCAATGTAGTATGTTTATCTGGAACATACTTTGTACCACATGAGCTTGTGGAACTAGTTCCTCTGCCAACTATTTTTTGCATCTTGATCATTGACTAAACAAAGTCAATATATCTCCCGCTATCTCTAATAGATATGTGCACCCTTATATAGAAGTGTAGTATATCACATGACAACAACATTTCTATGTTTCAGATTTATGTAATATCTTAAGGAATCATTAGGATATGTTCCTTAGATGAACAATGTTTTAATCTTGATGCAAGATTGTTTATTTCCAAAAAATCTATTTTCATCAAAACACATGTTCTTGTGAGATAATGGATTTACATCATACTATGAATCGTATGATTTCTATTTGTCATTACAGTTGGCATATGATTGTTGGATTTTGCCATTATTTGAAAAAAAATTCATGAAATTTAATGGAAGTTTCTACCAGTTTCGACATTGATATTACTTACATAAATGCTTTGATGTATGACATATGAATCTAATAATTTCTCCACGTAACATGTTTGTTGATCAATGTGTACATGTAAGACGTTATCATAAATCTTCCTCATCAACATCAATTTCTTGATGTGGAGAATGTAATGTGTGTTTAGGAATTTCTCCACGATATATTATCATGATTGATGAATATTTGTTTGAGATATTCTTCGGTATCCCAACTCGATACAACTCATATCTCCAGACTATGCATATACAGCAGTTTTTTATTCCATAGTTGCTTAAAGGAATATTATGAAGCATATATACCTCTAGATTATACATAGAGTTATTCATTCTTAGTTGTTGAACTTTTTCAAACAACATTGTGGCATACTATTATTTCTAATGGATCTTTTCTCAAAACTAAGGACATCAATCGTACCAAAATTATTTAGCTGTGCCCAGCCTAAACACAAAACATGGAATATTCATGACGTCTATTTTTTGTATTACATGAAAAAGAATTATCCTATCACAACTGAGTATAAGTCTTACATTTATATTCATCACCAATTTCCTATGATTCATGTATTACTGAACTAGTGATTGAGTTCACCAATAACAACATTCTCTCCATAAATTGAAAGAATGTCTCCTTTCATCCAAGGACATATGAGATTAATGTTTGTGGTTATACTAAACAATAGTTCAACATGAATTGTTCAATTGGAAATTAAAGTAGTCGGGTACTTCTCACCACTTGCCATGGAATCACCCTTTCACATCCCTTTAGAGAATACACCAGACCACTTGTAATATTTATATACCTTCATGGTAATGGTATTTAAATACATATATGTTAAAAATCATGTAGTATTAAATTCCCAATTAGGAAAAAGTAGACATAACATTGATGAATATTCCTAATGAAGAAGTAGCAACATGCGTCTTTAAATCATTTTATTACTTTTAAACATCCATTGTTTTATTTTATATTATGAAATGTAAATAACCATAGTTAATACCTCATTAATTGAATGAGGAAGCGAATGTACCATTGGAATTACTTTCCTTTTGTCCTTTTTGCTGTTTCTTTCAATTTATTCACCATAAGAATTAAAACTTATCCATCTTTTGATCTTATTATCTAGGAAAATCATACATAAATTGGTAATGAAGCGTTTAATAAATACTTGTTCGTTTTTTTAATTTTAAATGAGACATGAGTAAAGTGGTGAAAATGACACGAGAAAGGGATCCATTTAAAGAACATGATCAATCTTTCAATCTACACATGCTGGTGTAACATCACATTATTTATATCATTACTTCGATTTATCCTTGCAAACATCCCGGAGATGAGACTTTATGGTTTAACATCCATGTCCTAGTGTAGTGACAACAAATAACATTAGACGTAGATGAAACATAATGATATAACTATTATATGATTTGTTTAGTAGTATCCTATACGCAATTTTCACCCTCAATTCTTGAGGTAGTTTAACAGTGTTGGGGACACTGACACCTTGAGATTCCTATATCATAGTACTATGCACACACACCTGTATTATTCATTAATACTCGTGTCAGTGTGGACATTTACCTTTTCCATTATGATATCACATTTTTAATTTTGTGATATAACATTCCATTTTTCTAACGAAATGAATTTTAGAAGATGATTTCATTATATGAGATTACTGATATATTCATTTTTGGTTAATTAATTAAATCATTTAATGTCCCCACTATTTTATTGTATTCTAGGAACCCTCTGTGCTAGAATCAGAATACTCTTTCGTTACAATATTCTAGTGGAAAGGGCATAGAAACCACCCCTCATAGTCTACAAGCTATTTCTACGCCACTACTTGGAGGGTTCTAGGTAGGCTTTTGGTTGTCTGCCCGCATTAACTTGTGGTTCCATGAACTGTTGTGTGAAGTCCCATATTCTATAATCCGAAAATGATTAATTCAACACTTGCCTCTAAAATTATAACAAGCTAGATATGACTATTTCTTTGCTGCAATTTTAGTTAGGTCAACCCATCATTCTTATAAGGACTCCTCGGTAGTAAGAGACACCCTCTGCTATGGCATGATCGGCACATCAAACTATATGTTTTGTCCAAAGTTGAATAATGGAAGGAGGTTATGACTTAATATTATTTTTGAGGGTTTTATTATTTTTAATGTGACATATAAAATGTTTTTTTATTTTTATAAGGATGTACTGTGTGATCACACTCACAAATGACCATACAATAAATAGAAATTTCATCGCTTCACATGTTCATTTTATCTTTCATTCTTGTATATTTTTATACTATGTGATCACGCAATAAATTACACGTCCACAAAAAAAATAAACCAGGAAAAAATAAAATGAACACATGATCATGAACTGGTACAATTGGTTGATCTGTTGAGTGAATAATGCACAACCGCCACCCTAGGGGTAAGTACCATTAATGTCTGTGGATTTAATCTTTAATAACAGCTTTTCCTTATCAAATGCATCCAACTGTTGTCTGGTGTGTCTCCGTCCCTTGTTGTGAAGTACGTCACTTGTCGTCTCATCATTATATAATTAAACTCGCACACAGGTGAGGGGATCTTGGGGAGTAAAAAAGTACAACATAGAGAAGTAGACATGCATGTCATTATACATATAATGACACTAGGACGATATGCAGGTTTCCTTTAAATTAATTAAACTAATTACTAAAATACCATGCAATAATTAAATAAATAATATTATATAAATAAAACCACTATACATGCATTGGTCGGGCATAATCTCATGATCATCCAAAACAAAAAAAATTTAATTTTTTGTGTGCAACCTACTCTTCGTCCCCACCGTTTATTTTTGTTTTTAGTTTGTTTTATTAAAATGGAGACCTTCGAATCAGGTCTCCCCTCTCATTAATTTTTTTAAATCAATGACTTGCAAGTCATTCCCTCCCCTCTGTTTTTTCTCTAGCCTAATATATAGGCTTAAACATTATAATAATAAGATATTATTATAATATAACATTATAATAATAAGATATTATTATAATATAACATTATAATAATATAATTATAATTATAATAAAACTATTATTATTAGAATAAAACTATTATTACAATAATAATTAACAATGCCCACCGAAAATACTATTCCGGTGTGAATTTATTTAGTTAAAAAAGTGTTCATCAATTTTGAACGTTGTTAAACAATCAGTCTTAATCAGAACATAAAATTTTAGATGGCCATAGAATGGTCATCCTTTATCGGAATAAAATGCGGTCTACTACGATGGGATTGTATCGATGCACTCTTCATAACATAATGAAAACTTATTTTTTTATTGGCTTAAAATCGACATGTGTCCCTTTGATACCACAAGTTGGAATCAGGCATGCAGCGGAAGCCCTAAATAGGTGGGTTTTAAAAATTTCCACCGACGATCGACATGAACTTGTCGACTTCGGTGAAGAGAAGCTTGATTATATACGAGGATCTCGTGTGAAGGTTTTTAAGCAAAAAATTAAATCATAAAAATATATGGTTTAATTCTAAAGTCGTGGACAACATCTACTCATCATTGGTCATCTTAACTCATATAATCCGAAGCTAGATTCCTCTAGAAAGTCCAAGCATGCATCAAGAAATCCATGGTAGTGCCGTTCTTCGTAATCCAGTTGCTAGCGCGGAATTGTGATGACACCTTCGATGTTACAGTGATCACCGAACTGCTTATCTAGAAATGCCTAAGATATTTCATGATCCATACTCCTTGGATCCATAGCATCTCCATCTAGAATATGGGGGAGAGAAGTGGAGAGAGAAACACAATGAATAGTTATTATAAATCTCCTCTCCTCTAATATTTATAGTGGTTATTTAATTACCTGGAAAATCCAACCCAACTCTTGAATACTTAACGCACAATCTATGACACATTAAGACGACCAAAAAAAGTCATAAATATTATAATAACTTACTACTAATATATTAAAATGTATTACATGATAATAATTAATTCATTAACTCGACTCGTCGCTCCCATAAATATTATGTTGACCTTGAATAATTTAATATTCATCAATTAATATTTTTCATGTATTTACATAAAACTCATATATACATTTAATAAATAAATTCAACACTAATTATTCTAAACTTGAATAATATAAATATATTTATTTCATCGGTGATTTTTTAACTCTGGAAAAATGTTGGACCACTATTGTGGGGCCCACTATTTCCAAAACTCTTATTCAACTGAATAGGGATGATTCATGAATATGTTATTATGAGGGACCCTCTAGGATCTTATCTCGAAAAGAGTGAATAGTATTCATAGACCATGAGCGGGGTGTAGCAACCCATCATGGCATTTGAAGAGATAATTATTGTCACATTAGTGACAACCAACCTAAAAACATGCACTGTGTAATATAATCAATTTTTCAGTAATATATCATAAAGCAGGACGCACTCTCGTGTCATATCCCTTTTCTTGCATTATTGTTTGTTGATGTAACTAGATAGATTTTCCCTCAACTGTCATGTCCACGGTCTTATAAAGGTACATACTTCAACAAAAACATGGACTGAGATATATTACTTCCATAATTAGGAAGCGACCAATCCTTTCTGGACCATTCAACTAATTCCATGACCCTAATGACACACCCAACACAAACTACCTCACAATGACTTCATCTCCATGGTTTTTGTCTTATATAAAAATACATAATAAAATGAAATACATTGGAAATGATATCTAGTCAGGATACCACTACACATGATCATAGATAGGAATATCCAATGACACCCGAACCGTGTGGAGTTTCTATGGGCGGGTTAGTCCTCATGATCTCACTTCTAGAGATCACCAAGTGAGAACTTCATGAGAAGAAGTATAACTGCTTATGATCCCCCAGCACCAGATATTCAAGCATCTGTGGTGTCCAATAAGCAATATGTATCTATACTATAGAACATATAATTAAGATTAATGTAATAGTATCTAGAGGTTAAAATTATAGGTTGAGAACTGCTATAACCTTTCAAAACCGCAATTAACATTTGGAAAATACGGTTTTAATAGTGGACGCAGAAAACTCTACACAATAATGGTATGATGACATCATGCATAGCTAATAGTTTACACGATATGGTAATCAAAAGCACTGAATAGTGGGTTCCAGGGAACCCACTATTTCAACAATATATACTTGATTTATTTATTAATTATTTTCTTATATTATTATATCATAATTTATTTTGTCTTTTTTATATATTTTTAATATATACTCTACCCCCACCCCTGAAATCCCTTGTTGCACTAGGGAGGGAAGAAGGGTTCTAAATCCTCCCCAATCCATCGCCTAATGCATCCTCTCTATGTATTCAACATGGAGCACCAACTCGTGATCAAGAAGATCTTCAACAACATAAAATATGGTTCCTCAAGCGGATTAGGTCATGATCCACAGTTCAAATCCCAACTTCATGTGGTGCCTCTTCAAGCTGATGATAGGGAAATAGTGGCGCACGAGGTTCAATTCAGCGGATCAAATCCTGGTATGTGATGGAACGATACTCTTCATCAATCTGGTCATAACAAATAGTGGTGACTCCCAGGTTTGAGATGGCGACTCCTACAGGTGAGGAAGCTCTGGTATCCCTTAGTAGTACCTCAAAAACTCATCAAAAAACCCCAATCAGGCTCCTTGTCATGGCCTCACAATAGAGCCGACCAACAAATTCATTGTTCTTCCTAAAACCGAAAAAATCATGTTTCACGGGGTGTGATTTGTAAGAACTTCGGATGGCTCGATTTTGTTCTGGTATGATTCTAGTCCAGATTTGAATTGGATTTGAAATTTTAAATTTTGTAGGGATGTTTTTTGTGGCTCAGGTAAGTGTGGTGATGTTTTGAGTATGGAATAGGAAAAGAATTGGAAGGAAATAGTGACTGCAAGTAGAATTGAGAAAACGTGTTGTGATGCACCAATATTAGGAAAGGAGCACGACGTGAGTGGGTGATGGATCTGTATCGGTGAGGTGTAGTGGTGATAGCATAATGGTGAGGTGTAGCTTGATCTATGGCATGCTAAAAGGTCATAGATATAAAAAATGGTCATTGATGAGAATAAAAGATCACTGATGTAGTTATATAAAACAGCTCACCACTAGTATACAAAAATACTACTGATATAGAAATTTGAATCATCACCTATAGCATTAAATAAATAAGGTTACCAACGGAAATAAAAAATGGGTCACCGATAGAACAAAAAGTAATGAACTAATGGAGACCGTAAGAAAATAAAATTAGGACATAAAATTCAAAATTCTGTTAACTAAATAAAAAGATTGAGACAAAGACTAAACAACATAAATTAAAAAGAGAATCATTTGACTTAAAACATAAAAAAATTACAATTTTATTATTAATTGTTAACACTTATATTAAAAACTGAATAATTGATAAACAAAATTGATAATAGACTTAAATTAAAATTACTATAAAAAATAATTACAGGGTAAGATGTGAGTAAAAAGGATAGTATCAATGACTAAATAGGTCACCGATGGTTCTTGTCTACCTCACTGGTAGACTAAAAATAAACAGTAACAAATAAATCGTCTAAATGAACACAAAGTATTGAATAATTAATGTTTTAAAACTCTAAAATAATTAATTAGACAACTAATTAAACACATAAAGATAAAAGATGTCTATTTTTTAGTAAAAACTAAAACACTTTATATAATTAATCAGCAGGTTGGTTATGAATATTAACTAATAATTTTCATATATTTTAATGAAACAAAAATAAATGATTAATTTTTAAAATAATGACTATGTTAATTAGATAGAAATACGACAATTAAATAATTGTTTAAAAAATTGTTACTTTATTAAAATGTCTAATATATTTTAATTAACCAAACTAATTAAGAATTAATAAAATTTGAAAAGTAATGTATGTTTAAAATAATTAAATTAAAGACTAAAAATTGTGGATTAATTATAAAAAATGTTTAATTATAAAATTGAATTATAAAAAAATAAAAAAGTAAAATTATTTAGTATAAAGTGATTTATTTATTAATTAAAGCATTAAAAATTATTTAAAAAGATGTGAAAAAACTAGGTAAAAATAGAGCCACATCAAATTCCTCTACACATAAGCATTGTATTTCCTCAAAAAATTTCATCCTTTATTATCATTGAAAAAAAAAACATGTAGTATTTATGATTTAGCTCACACTGTATCATGTCCAACACTTAGAAAAAGAGTACATATAGGATTTTTAAAAATTAATTATTAAAAACAAATCTTTCCTTAACAATATCTCTAGGGTAATTAAGACAACGAGATTCATCTCTCACAGAAGGTGTCATGCCTCATATGTGAACCTACATAATGATTTATTTCAAACCATGATCAATTTCAAAATCCAAAAATGACAAGAGGTAATGTATCAATTGAATTAAGATCATAACTGTCACGACCCGTCCTCGGGGCCCGTGCCGTGACTACCCCAAGCCCGCCTTCCATAGGCCAGGGGCTGGCGACTAGCACCAAAGGCGTAAAAACCCGATAACTGGGAAGGCATTGCCTTTATAAAAGAAAACAAGCACCACAGAGTACAAGCGGAAGTAAAAACACTAAGTACAAAAGAAGAACTGAAAAGTAAAAAGGGCCGGAAATACAAGCCCAACTGTAAAGTACAACTCGAAAGGGAAAACAGCGACTGAAAAGTAAATTTGCTACGCTGAGATGTCCACTGGAAATCCCACCTGAAGGGTGGGTACAGATAGCTCCTCTGCTCCTCGGGTCCCACCGTCTGCTCCGGGTATGTCCTGCCCAGTGGTCTGCCTCCGGGTACCGCCTCGTCGTGTAGTCCACCTCCAGGTACTGTCTAGTCCTCGAACATTCGGCTTCTGTCAGCACTGTCCGTCGTCTGCAACCAACACAACGAGGTGCGGGCATAGCCCGTGCAGGGGTGAGTATAACGATACTCAGTAAGGACCCCGAGACCCTCAAGGTCTCACTAAACCAACAAGGATAACCACAAAGAAGATCTCAACAGATAACTTCTACTTAGGTATATGCCCATACATATACCTAAGTTATCGAGTAACCCATCTCAATCATGAGGAAACACAAGAATTGTGAAATCAACGGATAACCACTACCCGGGTATATGCCCATACATATACCAAAGTTAGCAAGTGACCCATCTCAATCATGAGGTAAACACGAGGTCAAAAGTCTCAACTCAAACCAGGATTTTCATTATCGAAACCGTAACTGCTGAAGAGCTCCGTCTCTAGAGTGTACAGTGGTCCTGTCACGACTCCGAGGCTGCCGCTCACTAACCTAGGACTGCTGAAGTACTCCTCCTGTCGAGTACTGCGGGTCTGCTGCCAACTACCAGGCGCTCCGTCCGCTGAGGGTCTGCTGCCAAATACCGGGCGCTACCCAGATAGCCTACTGAGGTACTCCTCCTGTCGAGTACCGCGGGTCTGCTGCCAACTACCAGGCGCTCCGTCCGCCGTGGGTCTGCCGCCAAGTACCGGGCGCTCCGTCCACTGGGCTAGTCGACTCACTCCAAGTCGAGTCGGTCAAGCAGTCGTCAGGTCTCAGCCGGCTACACGGTCTCCGTACTCTGCACGCTCGTCTCCGGGAGGGTCCGCTCCACGAGCTACTGGTCGATACTCCAAGTATCACAAAGTCCCACGAAGAAGTATCTCAAAAGTCCGTCTCGTCACAGGAGTCTCAACGCAACAGACGGCGCGTCGATCGGACGCTCGGTCTGTGAGTTATTAGCCTTTTCGTCCCAGGGGCCCGGTTGGTTTCGAGTGCGAACCAAATCCCGGCCGTATCTCAACTGTATCCAAAACTCGGGCGGAGTATGTCAAAAGTTCCGTCTCATCAAGAGGAAGTCAACGAAACAGACGGCGCGTCAATCGGACGCCCGGTCTGTGAGTTATTGGCATTTTCGTCTCCGGGGCCCGGTTGGTTTTTAAGGAAAAACCAACCCGACCGTACTCCACCTGCGTCCAAACCTCGGGCGGAGTATGCCAAAAGATCCGATTCACTAAGAGGAACACAACGCGACTGACGGCGCGTCAATCGGACGTTCGTGGCTCAAGATATGAGCGTTTCCGCTCCGAAGGCCCGGTTGGTTTCGTGAACGAACCAACCCGGCCGAACTCAAAGTAACCCGAAACCTTGAGTGCGATATATCGAAAAGACCGTCTCGATCCAAGGATCGCGTTGCCGCAGACGGTTCGTCATTCGGAGGTCCGAGGCTCAAGTTATGAGCCAAAAACTAAGTCTGGTTCGAAAGAGGGGGGTCCGGGTCCGGGCCGACCCGGCCCGACCCCCCCCCCTGGGTGGCGCGGTGGCCGGCGGCGGCGGCCGGCGGCGGCGCGCGGCGGCGGTGCGGCGGCCGGCGGCGGCGCGCGGCGGCGCGCGGAGGCGGCGCGGCGGAGACGGCGGCGGGCCGCGGTGGCGGCGGGCCTCGGCGGCGGCGGGCTGGGGCGGCACGGCGGCGCGCTGGGCGGCGCGGCGGTGCGCTGGGCGGCGCGGCGGTTCGCTGGCGCCGCTTAAGGAGGCCGCACGGGGGATTTTTTCCCCCTTTGAAGAACCGGCGGCGCGGCATATAGCCGCGCCTGACTTGCAAAACCGCCCCCACGTGGGGGCCGGTTTATTTTAAGGGAACCAGGGGGGCCGGCTGCCCCCCCCTCCTTCAAGAGCCGCCCCTCATTAAGAGGGGGGTTTCTGCGGAACGGACCGGGGGATTTATTCCCCCGGTTTTCAGTCATCCGGCCGGCCAGCTGGCCGGCCGGTTTTTACCAACGGGACCGGAAATTCCGGTCCCGCCTTCGACTTCCGACGCCGGCGGCCCGGCCGCCGGCCTTCTCTTCCGCCGCGGCCCGGAACCGGCCGCAGTCTCCTCATCCCGCCGCGGCCCGGAACCGGCCGCGGTCTTCTCGTTCCGCCGCGGCCCGGAACCGGCCGCGGCGTTCGTCATCCGGCGCGGTGCGACGGCACCGCGCCCCTTTGCCGTGCCATGATTTCTTCCAACGCGGCGCGACGGCGTCGCGTTCTTGGAGTTTCTACCTCGGCGTGGCGCGACGGCGCCGCGTAAAATTAAACGCACAATTATCCGCGTGGTGCGACGGCACCACGCCACTTGTTTCCACCCTCAAGAACAACAAGAATGTTGGAGGGGTTCGGCCGTGTTCGTACGGACCGGCCCCCCCCTCACGTTAAATTAATAACGCATCTTAAAATAATCAACATCCCGTGTTAGTTATACGAACCACGAGAAGAATGAAATAATTAAATATTAAATCAACCACCCCTACCTCAATTAACAACTCGGCGTTCTTCAACGGCCGCGGGAGATGTGTGTCGCGGAAGTCGGACGTCACGGAGGAAGACGTCGTCGGCATCGCGGTTATGGCGTCGCGGTAGACGGACGTGGGTTCGCCGCGAGAGGCACGTCGCGGAAAGGATGCGTTGCGGCGTCGTGGAGGAAATCCAACGCGTTGCAGTCCGTCGTCGTGGAAGAAGGTCGCCGCGTTCTTCGTCGGAGGCGTGGTTCTTCGTCAAGAACGTTCTTCAAAACTCAAGAGCTCTCTTCTCTTTCACTTAACACATCCATTCCAACCAAAATAAAATAAGGCTCCACCTTATTTTATTTACCCATGCCATGCATTCAAATTTCCAAAATTCAAATCCAATTCACTTAATTAATTAAACCATGAGTTGTTTAATTAATTAAGAGGTAGGTTGGCAAATTAAATAAGGAAGTGGAAGAGTTACATAAATTAAGGGAGTTAACAAGTTTAAAGGGAGAGTTTATGAGAGTTATGGGAATGTGAAAGGTTGGGGCTCGTGTGGGCCCCACCTCACATTTATCCACACATGGGTAGTTAGGAACTAGTGGGTCCCACCCCAACTCCCTCACTTAGGATATAACCACTTAGATAAAAATAAAAATTGTTCCCCAATTTTTATTCACTTCTAATTTAATCCACAAAAAAAAAATTAACTTCTCATCCCGCAAAAACGCAACTCCCGAAAAGGTCTCTTTAAGCGAATATCGGCGCTGCGAGTTCATCGGCGCCCTCGGATTTCAATTCCGAGCACCGGATCAAAAGTTAGGAAAACCCGCTCGTTCGTTCACTGAACGTACCCGAGCCAAACTTCAGAAATTAATTCCGGGCACTCCGGGCCTCGGAATCAGGTGCCGTCTGAAACCGCGCTCTTGTAAAATTCTAAAGAAAATTAAGAAAAAATTTCCCTTGAATTTTACGGGTCTTTACAATGTAAAGACCCGTAAAATTCAAGGGAAATTTTTTCTTAATTTTCTTTAGAATTTTACAAGAGCGCGGTTTCAGACGGCACCTGATTCCGAGGCCCGGAGTGCCCGGAATTAATTTCCGAAGTTTGGCTCGGGTACGTTCAGTGAACGAACGAGCGGGAATTCCTAACTTTTGATATGGTGCTCGGAATTGAAATCCGAGGGCACCGATGAACTCGCAGCGCCGATATTCGCTTAAAGAGACCTTTTCGGGAGTTGCGTTTGTTGCGGGTTGAAAGTTAGTTTTGGGGTTTAAAAAAATAAGTAAAATAAAATTTTGTGTGTGAATTTTATTTTATTCTTGGTTGTTAGACTCTCTCATGGGAAGTTGTTGGTGGGGCCCACAACCACCCAACTTCCCATGTGTGGTTTTGAGGAAGGTGGGGCCCACACGAGCCCCCACCTTTTCTTTTTTTTCCTAACTCCTCATTAAACTCCACTTTATTAATTTGACAACTTGTGTAATTTATTACATGAGTTAGTTTTATTTTCAAATTCTTGGAATTCAAGAGTCACGTGGAGTTAAGGTTGGAAACTTAATAAACTTAAGTTATAACTTAAGATTTAAATGAGGAGAATTAAATGAAGTGGTTTGAATTTCAAACCTTTGAAATTCCAAACCCTTTTATTTAATTCTTGGTTTAGTTTCCTATGTTTGGGGGTTTTTGGGTTATGCTGTGCGGAGAGGAAAGGAGGGAGACTTCTTGTGAGTTCTTCCTCCATGACGAAGAACGCGGCGACCTTCTTCCACGACGACGGACTGCAACGCGTTGGATTTCCTCCACGACGCCGCAACGCATCCTTTCCGCGACGTGCCTCTCGCGGCGAACCCACGTCCGTCTACCGCGACGCCATAACCGCGATGCCGACGACGTCTTCCTCCGTGACGTCCGACTTCCGCGACACACATCTTCCGCGGCCGTTGACGAACGCCGAGTTGTTATTTGAGGTAGGGGTTTGTCTTATTTAAATTATGTGTTTTCTTTCCCTCGAGCATGAAAGAAAATCCGTTGGGCATAGTTCCAAATTTTATTAAAATTTGTGAAACGTTCATTGTTGTGTATACTCGATTGACCAACTGATATCGTTATAACGGGAGGAGATCGGACCGCACGAACACGACCGATTCTCCTCCCCCTTCTAAGCTTTCGTGTTGTTTTAGCGGAGACGACGCGGTGTCGTCGCACCGTGCAGGAACAAAAAGGATAAAGGCCGGTTTGGGTCACGGCGAAGAACCGCGACGCTATAATGCCACGCCTTTGAGAACGGATGAGACCGCGGCCGGAGTCGGGCCATGGCGGTGGGGCGCGACGTCGTTACGCTACGAAAATATTACAAGGACCGAACAAGAAGGGCGGCCAGAAAACCGGCCACCGGCGGAAAAAGAAGAACCGCGGCTGGACGGCCACGGCAAGACACCAAGAGGCGGCCGGCCACGCCGGCCGCCGGAGATCAGAACAGCCGCGGCCCTATGGCCGCGGCGGAGGAGCAAGGGGCGGCCGGCCTCGCCGGCCGCCGGGAATCAAGAAGGGCCGCGGCCCTATGGCCGCGGCGGAGCAGCCATGGGCGCCGGCCTTGCCGGCGCCGGAGATCGGGTGGGCCGCGGCCCTACGGCCGCGGCGGAATAACCAGGGGCGGCCGGCCTCGCCGGCCGCCGGAGACCGAGGAGGAGCCGCGGCTACGGCCGCGGCGGAGAAGAGAAGGCGGCCGGCCGCGCCGGCCGCCGCTTGGACAGGAGGCGGGACCCGCGGGTGGGTCCCGCGTGTGTAAAGAAACGGCCGGCCAAAGGGCCGGCCGAGATCCGGAAAAAGGGGGGGTTACACCCCCCGCATGCGACACATGCGCGGCGCGTTGACCGCGCCGCCGCCGCTGGCCGGACCGCGCCGCCGCTGGCCGGCCGCGCCGCCACCGGCCGGGCCGGGTCCAGCGGACCGGGTCGGTCCGACCCGGTTCTGTCGGACCCGGGTCGGGTCGACCCGGGTCGGGCCGACCTGAGGGGGGGTCGGGCCGGGTCGGTCCGGACCCGGACCCCCCGTTTCGGACCAGTTTCGGTCTCTTGGCCTTATCTTGAGCCTCGGACCTCCGAACGACGAACCGTCTGCGGCAACGCGATCCTTGGATCGAGGCGGTCGTTTCGGTATATCGCACTCAAGGTTTCGGACTACTTTGAGTTCGGCCGGGTTGGTTCGTTCACGAAACCAACCGGGCCTTCGGAGCGGAAACGCTCATATCTTGAGCTACGAACGTCCGAGAGCGCCTGGTAGTAGACATAAGAGGGTGTGACCGATCACTCTTGAGTTGGTCAACCCTACCCCTGTGGCAGCAGGAGTTTGAGTTCAGTTCTAACCTAAAAAGGGAAACCTCTTGAGTTCGAGGGTGACGAACACGTTCTTATACGGTCTCAACCCGATGAGGTTTCGGAGATGTGGCCGAGACGGCATGTTATCTCCGAAGTTCGATGGACCCTTTTGATCTTCAGCAGGGTAGACGAGGAGGTTTACCGCTTAACCCTACCACCTCAGTCGCACCGGGTGCATAGTGTCCACCACGTGTCTCAGCTGTGGAGATACGTGTATGTTTCTTCACACGTCATCGACCCCGGGGAGTTGGACGTCAATGACAGGGCGATAAGCACAGAGATTCTAGTAGAGATTGAGGATCGACAGGAGTAGGTTCTACGTGAACGGTTGCTTCCTCTGGGGTGCTTCTCGGGTAGCACGAAATCTCCAGGAGAGCACATGGGAGCGGGAGGCTCAGATGCGTGCTCAATACCCTCTTTTGTTTCCCTAGTTTTTGATGTAGCTTTACGGGGACGTAAAGCCCTGAGGTGGGAGTAATGTAAAGACCCGTAAAATTCAAGGGAAATTTTTTCTTAATTTTCTTTAGAATTTTACAAGAGCGCGGTTTCAGACGGCACCTGATTCCGAGGCCCGGAGTGCCCGGAATTAATTTCTGAAGTTTGGCTCGGGTACGTTCAGTGAACGAACGAGCGGGTTTTCCTAACTTTTGATCCGGTGCTCGGAATTGAAATCCGAGGGCGCCGATGAACTCGCAGCGCCGATATTCGCTTAAAGAGACCTTTTCGGGAGTTGCGTTTTTGCGGGATGAGAAGTTAATTTTTTTTTTGTGGATTAAATTAGAAGTGAATAAAAATTGGGGAACAATTTTTATTTTTATCTAAGTGGTTATATCCTAAGTGAGGGAGTTGGGGTGGGACCCACTAGTTCCTAACTACCCATGTGTGGATAAATGTGAGGTGGGGCCCACACGAGCCCCAACCTTTCACATTCCCATAACTCTCATAAACTCTCCCTTTAAACTTGTTAACTCCCTTAATTTATGTAACTCTTCCACTTCCTTATTTAATTTGCCAACCTACCTCTTAATTAATTAAACAACTCATGGTTTAATTAATTAAGTGAATTGGATTTGAATTTTGGAAATTTGAATGCATGGCATGGGTAAATAAAATAAGGTGGAGCCTTATTTTATTTTGGTTGGAATGGATGTGTTAAGTGAAAGAGAAGAGAGCTCTTGAGTTTTGAAGAACGTTCTTGACGAAGAACCACGCCTCCGACGAAGAACGCGGCGACCTTCTTCCACGACGACGGACTGCAACGCGTTGGATTTCCTCCACGACGCCGCAACGCATCCTTTCCGCGACGTGCCTCTCGCGGCGAACCCACGTCCGTCTACCGCGACGCCATAACCGCGATGCCGACGACGTCTTCCTCCGTGACGTCCGACTTCCGCGACACACATCTCCCGCGGCCGTTGAAGAACGCCGAGTTGTTAATTGAGGTAGGGGTGGTTGATTTAATATTTAATTATTTCATTCTTCTCGTGGTTCGTATAACTAACACGGGATGTTGATTATTTTAAGATGCGTTATTAATTTAACGTGAGGGGGGGGCCGGTCCGTACGAACACGGCCGAACCCCTCCAACATTCTTGTTGTTCTTGAGGGTGGAAACAAGTGGCGTGGTGCCGTCGCACCACGCGGATAATTGTGCGTTTAATTTTACGCGGCGCCGTCGCGCCACGCCGAGGTAGAAACTCCAAGAACGCGACGCCGTCGCGCCGCGTTGGAAGAAATCATGGCACGGCAAAGGGGCGCGGTGCCGTCGCACCGCGCCGGATGACGAACGCCGCGGCCGGTTCCGGGCCGCGGCGGAACGAGAAGACCGCGGCCGGTTCCGGGCCGCGGCGGGATGAGGAGACCGCGGCCGGTTCCGGGCCGCGGCGGAAGAGAAGGCCGGCGGCCGGGCCGCCGGCGTCGGAAGTCGAAGGCGGGACCGGAATTTCCGGTCCCGTTGGTAAAAACCGGCCGGCCAGCTGGCCGGCCGGATGACTGAAAACCGGGGGAATAAATCCCCCGGTCCGTTCCGCAGAAACCCCCCTCTTAATGAGGGGCGGCTCTTGAAGGAGGGGGGGGCAGCCGGCCCCCCTGGTTCCCTTAAAATAAACCGGCCCCCACGTGGGGGCGGTTTTGCAAGTCAGGCGCGGCTATATGCCGCGCCGCCGGTTCTTCAAAGGGGGAAAAAATCCCCCGTGCGGCCTCCTTAAGCGGCGCCAGCGAACCGCCGCGCCGCCCAGCGCACCGCCGCGCCGCCCAGCGCGCCGCCGTGCCGCCCCAGCCCGCCGCCGCCGAGGCCCGCCGCCACCGCGGCCCGCCGCCGTCTCCGCCGCGCCGCCTCCGCGCGCCGCCGCGCGCCGCCGCCGGCCGCCGCACCGCCGCCGCGCGCCGCCGCCGGCCGCCGCCGCCGGCCACCGCGCCACCCAGGGGGGGGGGTCGGGCCGGGTCGGCCCGGACCCGGACCCCCCTCTTTCGAACCAGACTTAGTTTTTGGCTCATAACTTGAGCCTCGGACCTCCGAATGACGAACCGTCTGCGGCAACGCGATCCTTGGATCGAGACGGTCTTTTCGATATATCGCACTCAAGGTTTCGGGTTACTTTGAGTTCGGCCGGGTTGGTTCGTTCACGAAACCAACCGGGCCTTCGGAGCGGAAACGCTCATATCTTGAGCCACGAACGTCCGATTGACGCGCCGTCAGTCGCGTTGTGTTCCTCTTAGTGAATCGGATCTTTTGGCATACTCCGCCCGAGGTTTGGACGCAGGTGGAGTACGGTCGGGTTGGTTTTTCCTTAAAAACCAACCGGGCCCCGGAGACGAAAATGCCAATAACTCACAGACCGGGCGTCCGATTGACGCGCCGTCTGTTTCGTTGACTTCCTCTTGATGAGACGGAACTTTTGACATACTCCGCCCGAGTTTTGGATACAGTTGAGATACGGCCGGGATTTGGTTCGCACTCGAAACCAACCGGGCCCCTGGGACGAAAAGGCTAATAACTCACAGACCGAGCGTCCGATCGACGCGCCGTCTGTTGCGTTGAGACTCCTGTGACGAGACGGACTTTTGAGATACTTCTTCGTGGGACTTTGTGATACTTGGAGTATCGACCAGTAGCTCGTGGAGCGGACCCTCCCGGAGACGAGCGTGCAGAGTACGGAGACCGTGTAGCCGGCTGAGACCTGACGACTGCTTGACCGACTCGACTTGGAGTGAGTCGACTAGCCCAGTGGACGGAGCGCCCGGTACTTGGCGGCAGACCCACGGCGGACGGAGCGCCTGGTAGTTGGCAGCAGACCCGCGGTACTCGACAGGAGGAGTACCTCAGTAGGCTATCTGGGTAGCGCCCGGTATTTGGCAGCAGACCCTCAGCGGACGGAGCGCCTGGTAGTTGGCAGCAGACCCGCAGTACTCGACAGGAGGAGTACTTCAGCAGTCCTAGGTTAGTGAGCGGCAGCCTCGGAGTCGTGACAGGACCACTGTACACTCTAGAGACGGAGCTCTTCAGCAGTTACGGTTTCGATAATGAAAATCCTGGTTTGAGTTGAGACTTTTGACCTCGTGTTTACCTCATGATTGAGATGGGTCACTTGCTAACTTTGGTATATGTATGGGCATATACCCGGGTAGTGGTTATCCGTTGATTTCACAATTCTTGTGTTTCCTCATGATTGAGATGGGTTACTCGATAACTTAGGTATATGTATGGGCATATACCTAAGTAGAAGTTATCTGTTGAGATCTTCTTTGTGGTTATCCTTGTTGGTTTAGTGAGACCTTGAGGGTCTCGGGGTCCTTACTGAGTATCGTTATACTCACCCCTGCACGGGCTATGCCCGCACCTCGTTGTGTTGGTTGCAGACGACGGACAGTGCTGACAGAAGCCGAATGTTCGAGGACTAGACAGTACCTGGAGGTGGACTACACGACGAGGCGGTACCCGGAGGCAGACCACTGGGCAGGACATACCCGGAGCAGACGGTGGGACCCGAGGAGCAGAGGAGCTATCTGTACCCACCCTTCAGGTGGGATTTCCAGTGGACATCTCAGCGTAGCAAATTTACTTTTCAGTCGCTGTTTTCCCTTTCGAGTTGTACTTTACAGTTGGGCTTGTATTTCCGGCCCTTTTTACTTTTCAGTTCTTCTTTTGTACTTAGTGTTTTTACTTCCGCTTGTACTCTGTGGTGCTTGTTTTCTTTTATAAAGGCAATGCCTTCCCAGTTATCGGGTTTTTACGCCTTTGGTGCTAGTCGCCAGCCCCTGGCCTATGGAAGGCGGGCTTGGGGTAGTCACGGCACGGGCCCCGAGGACGGGTCGTGACAATAACCGTGAAACATTGTACTTTGAGATTTCACCTAGGTTCCAAAAATAAATATTATTTCCTAAACCACCTTAATGAAACAACCTAAATGACTGCCATATAAACATGTTGTCCCATTAATTATTTGGCGTTAATCATTTCCCTCACCATAATGAACTCATTTTGACCATATAAACTTCATTTAATTTTTCCCAAGCCATGTATCATTGTGCTAAGCGATGTGCATATGAACTTATTCAAGGTGTACAGTGGTCTTATTGTACATAGAAATGCACCGATCATTTAGGGTCTCAGAAACTTACTGTGGGATCACAATTTCCCAGACTACTGCTGTTTAAAAAAATTTAAAAATCATTTCCATTGTCCCACTAAGATAATTATTTTTAGTAAATAAAAGATTAATGAGGCCACTAAGATCAATTCAAATGTCCAATTCGAAGGGCGTGGATAATAAATCCACTAATAGATTATCGTATCACTCAAAAAAGTAGTCCTAAACCAAGATCTCATTAAACCCCTATGCAAGTCCACTCAGAAATCATCCACCAACAACAATTTAAAATTCATAGCATTTCATAACTACCAATTAGGCATCATTCAATGTTAAGTGCCAATTGAGTATTGTTTATCACAAAAACTTATTACAGAATTTTAAATTTAACAATTTTTTAACAAAATAATAAAGTCGCAGTGGGAATTTATGGTCTTTGAATTTAGCATATTTAAGCACAGTCAAGAATTGACCACATCCCCACACATAAAATCCAAATTTGTCCTCAAAGCTGACTTCTATATATAGAGAATAACAATTAAACATTATTGGTTCAAAACATATTTTCAATTTAGTAAATTTATAACATGTATAATGGGTCTCTTTGAGGTTTAAAAAATATTTTTTTCCTCAATGAAAAAGATAAAACATGTTCATTAGAAAGTACAAACATTAATATTAATTATAGAAAATAATTTCAATACTTCTCAAAAACTAAATGTGAGTGGTAAATTCACTATGGATAGGGATTAAACATGTTCGATGATTGGGTTCAAAAGGATTTTTTGTAAGAAAAATTAGAGAGCAGGGAGAAAAAAAATGAATGATACCTAAGAATAAAGTACTTCTTTGAATCAATGATTCCTTTACACACCAGCATGGTAATTCCACACCTTAAATGATAAAACATTAGATTCATAATAACTGTGAAAAAGAACAAACAGACCAAGAGAATGCAGTAAAAAGGACATCCCAAAAACTATGCATAGAAGTAGCACATTATTCAAGGGTAAAAAAATGAAAGAATATAATGAAAAAATAACCATGTGTTTCCTACAATGAAGCACTATGTTTTAATGACTTCAACTAGAAATTATTCAAGATTAGATTTCAAACAATGTGATGGATGCCAAGCCCTTTGGATGTCCCTCAAAATAAAGTTTCACATGCTACCTATTAACTAACATTGGTTTGTTTTCATCAGCTACAATTTCCACAACACCATTCTTCAGCATTCTCACTACAGTAAAGGGTTCAGACCACATTGACTTAAGCATTATAGGAAAAAGATTTAGTCAAGAGTTAAAGAGAAGGACCTTCTCTACTTCTTTGAATTCATTAGTTTTAATTATAGAATCATGAATAATTCTATTCATATGTTTGTAAATCCTTTAATTATCATAACTCTCTCTCCTAATTTCATCAACATCACTTAGCTCAAGTAATATCCTCTCACCATAACTCTTAAAATCACAGTACAGAGCCTTAACTACCCGATTAGACTTTTTTTGAAACTCCACAGGTAAATTGTAGAATTTAACAAACACCATCTTGTTAGAAGACATACCTATTGGTGTCTTGAATGTAGTTCATTAAGCCCATAAAGCATCATCCAATTTAAGAGACTGGGCTTTCCTAGAATTTGACATAGATTTCTCATGTATCTGTTTCAGTTCCATATTTGAAATTTCCACATATCCACAAGCCTGTGGATAATAAGGAGTACCAGTTTTATGAAGACAACCATATTTCTCCATCAAATCTTTAAACTTAATTTTCATAAAATTTGTTCCATTATTAGTGATAATGTCTTTGGGAACTCCAAATCTTGTAATGTTGTTCTTTTTGATAATTTTAATTACAAATATGGAACGATTGTTGGGTTGTGCCACTTTTTCTACCAACATTGACACAAAATAAATAACAAGAAGAATATACTCATTCCCTTGAGATGATATAAATGGACTCATGCATTCTAAACCCGATACATTAAAAATTTAATCTTCTAGAATACCTTTTTGGGGTAAATCCTGCTTCTTACCCACGTTGCCGAGGCACTAACACCTAACATAGCCAATAAGAAAGTATCTTGCATCCTTAAAAATATTTGTCCAGTAGAAACCATATTGTAGGACTTTCTGAGCGGTCCATTCAGCACCATGGAGTCCTCCCCATGGTGAGGAATGACAACTCTCTAAGATAGGCTGCATCTCTTCCTTAGGTACACATCTCCTAAGGATACCATCATCATGTATCCTAAACTGTAGGGGATCATCCAAAATGTGGTATTTATGTTCAGAAATGAATTTCATTCTTTATCTAGTAGATATATTTTTGGGAAAGACACATACTGCCAGGAAGATAGAAAAATCTACAAACTATGTAGATTGCCTTGTTGATACAGTTAGAATCTTTTCATCAAGAGAGGAATATTTTATATCCCTAGATTCTTCAGGATGACTATGAGTAAGAGGGAGCCTAAAAAAATGGTCAGAAACTATATTTTCAGATCCATTCTTATCCTTAATCTCTAAATAAAACTCTATAAGTAAAAAATCCATCTAGTAAGCATGGTTTTAGTTCTTTTTGAGACATTGTGTAATTTAAGGTAGAATGATCATTGAAAATAATGAATTTTTAACATAAAAATATTTTCTAAACTTCTCTAGAGAAAACGAAATTGGGTGAAATTCTTTTGTAGTGGTGGTATAATATTTTGGGCCATATCTAGCAGCCTAGTAGCATAATACACCACATGTAACATCCTATCATTCCTCGAACCAAGGATAACACCTACATCCATGTGACTAGAATCACACATAAGTTCAAAAAGTAGTTTCTAGTAATTTTAAATAATTATGGGTTATTTAGTGAATTTTTCGTTCAACATATTAAAAGAATTCAAACAGTTTTCATCAAAATTGAAAAGATCATCCCATACCAACAAAGAATATAGGGGATTATTTATTATGGAAAAATATTTTCTGAATCTCTTGAAGAAATCGGAAAGCCCTAGGAAACTTCTTACAACCTTAACATTTATAGGAGGTGGTAGATTTTGAATGAAATCAATCATAGTAGTTTAGACTTCTAGGCCTCTCTTGGACACCTTATGACCTAAAAAAATACCCTCTGTAACCATGAATTGACGCTTCCCCTAATTAAGAACAAGGTTGGATTCAATTAATCTTTCTATGACTAAATCAATATTTCCAAGACACATATAAAACATACCACCCACAATGGAGAAGTAAAACATGAAAACATCAATAATTCTCTCAATAATATATGAAAACATAGCCATCTTACACATTAGAAAGGTCGATGAAGCTCCAAAAAACCAAAATGGAATTCACCTGTATGAAAATGTCCCAAAGGGGCTAGTGAAAGTGGTCTTTTCTTCATTATATGGATCAATAAGAATCTAGTTGAAACCAAAATAACCATCCAAAAAACAGAACAATTCATTTCAAGTAATACTCTCAAGAATTTGATCCCAGAAGGGAATTGGTGAATGGACATTCTTAGTGGATGCATTAAGCTTCCTATAATCAATACATACTCTCCATTTTGCAGCTGTCCTAACTTGGATTTCTTAATTTTTATCATTTTTAAATTATGTGAATCCTCCCTTCTTGAAGACAACCTAAACAGGGCTGACCCAAGAAATATCAAAAATGGGATATATCATTACAGTGTCCGGAAACATAATCACTTCCTCTCTCACAACTTCTTTCATGTTTGGATTCAATATTCTTTGTCACTCTACCATAGGTTTATGGTTAGGATCCATAGGTGTTTTATGAATACCGAAAGAGGGACTAATATCTTTTATATCATATATTTTCTAACTTTTTGAAAATTTAAATTTCATTAACTCACTTAAAAATATTTCCTCTTTATTTTCATTATGTTCAGCAGAAACTATGACAAGAAAAGTAGAATTCTCTCCCGAAAATGAATATTTAAGAAGAGTAGGGATTGGTTTCAGGTCAAGAGTGGGTGGTTCTACAATCGATGGAAGAATGTTAGGCCTGGGAGGCCCATGATCTTCAACATATATCTTTGTACAATGTATTGAATAATGAATAATATTCAATTTCATGCTCAGTTTTTGAATTAACAGTGAAACTGTCCCAAGTGGGAAGCATACGTTCCCAACATTCTAGATCAAAATATAACAAGTTTTTCAATGAAGAATCCTCATGTTGTATTATAATTTCACCCTCACTATCATCAAAGTTATCAGATATGTTAGTTTTAATAGAAACACCCACATATTAACTCAAAAATATTCTATGTTTAGAAACATGGGACTCTGCTATAGAATAAACTGAATAGTTTTAAAGTTCTGGAAAATTTTCAAGATTAGGTGTTTGAGCGTATTTTTCAATTTCAAAGATAGATTCATCAGGATTTCCCATTTCATGATAAATTACTTCGATATGGGACTGTTTTTCAGATTCCTCAATGTTTATAGATGAGTTATCATCATTTAAGAACTCTACCATTGAATAGTTTTCTAAAATTTTTTGTCCTATAACATTTTAAAACACATTGAACTCTTCTTGTTGTTATCCAATTTTTAAAATTAATTGACCCTTAGAGACATCAAATTAATTACCACATACGGCCATGAGGGACCTATCCATGATGATGGAAACCTATGGATCACACTCTATGTCTAAGACTAAAAAGTCGGCAGGTAGAAATAGTTTCCCATCCCCAGCTAGAAAATCATCTATCCTACCCACAAGATGAGTTAAGGATCTATCACCTAACTATAGTATGACTATGGTGGGTTGATGGTCACCCAACCACAACTGCCGAAATAGTGAGTATGAGATTAGGTTAATGTTAGCAACTAGATCACACAAACAGTTGAGCTGATCAGAATTTCCTAGTGTATAAGGTATGACAAATCTACATGGGTCTTTCATTTTTTGGTGGGATTTTATTTTGAAGCACAACCAAACACTCTTCAGTGATATTGTATGTATAAAATTCTTCCATAGTCATTTTGTTTGAAACAAGTTTTTAAGAGACTTCAAATAAGATGGGAATTGAATTAAGGATTTCATTAAAATAATGTTTACTTTATGACTGTAAAGGAGTCCAAGGAACTGAAGATCATTAGCCTTAGTGTAACATTGTGTATTCAACTTCTTAGGGAATGGAATGGGTAGGGAAAATATTTTAAGGACAATAGGTATATTAATCACCACTACCTCAACCTTTTCATTAGCTTTATTCTTTTGGTTTTTAGAAAATAAAATATTGTGATTCAGATGATAAATTCAAATTTTTACCATTTTCCTGACTTTTTTGTGAATTTACAATACATAAAAAAGCATATTTTTATTACATGATTAATTTCTATTTTCATTTTTGTAATTTTCATGGTCTTTTTTAAAAAACCTTTTACTATTTATCTAAAATCTAGTGACAACAACCCTGAAATCTCTCTAGGGTTAAGCTCAGTTATACTAGGATGTCTACCTTTATTACTAGATGAATAATCTCTAGAAATTGTCTGAGTTGTGCTTCCATGTTTTTAATTCTCAAATCATTTTTCATTTTATCCAAATCATTCTAATTTTTATGTTTGGATAGCTGAGTGATGTATCTTTACTCTTTTTATTTAATTTTTTTCAAGATTAGATAAATTTTATAAGACATGTGATTATCATTGCTTCATTGTGCATTTGATGAATAACCACTTTGTTGACATTGAATGTATGTCCTCGGTAGGTTAGATTAATTAGGGGATGTGGATTGTTTAATTAGACCTAGGACATTCCATGACAGTTTTGAATGGTTCTGATAGAATTGGTTGTAATTTTTTTTGAAATGGATGTTATTTAGGAGTCATCATAAGATAATAGTTAAAAAAATTTGAGTTCTCTTGTTGTCAGGCTCAAAAATCAAGATTAGGACAAGATTTTTCCATATGCCCAAACTTACCACACTCAACACACTATTCTCTTAAAGATTTGTTGCGGGGTTTTTCATCCATGTGGATTAACAGTATGTTTTGAATTATAGTACATTAAGGATTGATGTTGGGTTGTGATTTCAGCAAGTTGGGCTAGAGTTTCATTCATTGAACTAGTGTTAGGGTTAACATTTATATTGAAACTTTTTCATCTTGAATTTTAATGTATTCAATTCAGTGCATGATTATTAATGATTTTCTATGTTCATCATCTATCTTATCATTTTAAATTCCCCCAGAATCATGATCATCTAAATTCTGTCCATAGGATGAAAACCCTTCATATAAGGTGTCCATAACAAGTTGATATGAGAGTTTATGATAGAGATATTGCCTAAGAAAGTCCCTAAATCTATCAAAATCTGTATGAAAAGATTCTTCATCCTATTGATAAAAACTATTTATCTTATTTATAAGTTCTCCATTTAGTCTTTTGGGATAAACTTTCAATATAAAATAGTTGTAAACATGATCCCAATTTTCAAAAAAGTTCTCAAATAGACTTAGAAACCAATTCATAACATTATCTTTAATGAAAAAGGTAATGAATCACATTTTTAGATCATTTTCTGTGAGTTCTAGAAGTGGTATTTGTTTCACTATATTAGAGAAATATATAATTAAGGCAATATATTCCTGATTATAAAGTCTATAAAAAGAAGGCAACAATGAAATGTGTGATTGTTTCAATTCTATGATTTTGGCCCTAGGAGATAACCCAATAGAGGATAGATTTCTTAAAAACCTAGGGAGATTGAATTCCCTTATCCTAGGCCATTCTTTTTCATCTAAGAGTTCTGGATGATTTTTTATTTTGTTATTTGGAACTCTATTATCTAGATTTTCCATTTCAATTTTCTTCTTCATTCTCAGAGCAGTTAAGTGTTTGTCTATTTCTATGTTTAGTGGCTCTAGACTAATAAAAAATTGTATTGTGCTTATACAAGTATATTCAAAATTATTCAGCAATAATAAAAATAGTAATAGTTAAGAAAGGAATGAAACATATTATTACAGTTTAAAAACAATAATTTTTTTAGAATTTTTTATATTGGTGATTTTTTCAGATTTTGTTTTTTTAGAAAAACAATGGCTCATGCCTTCTTAAAAATGGCACTGAAAACATTACATGATCTATAATTTATTTTAAAAAAGATTAAAATTTATAATTCGACTAACTACTGTATATGCGCCAAGATGGGTCGAGCCCATATGGAAGGAAATTTTGACCATTATTCTTCTAAAAATCATCAAAAACTCAACTGTAGTCAGCATTGGATTGTATAATCTATCTTTTATACATTTTAACTATTTATTTTTTGAAAATTATTTAACAGTAATTAAACCACGCATTTTTTTGGTGTTTTGATCTATGATAAGATGAAATAGAGAACAAATTGTAAATTGTGAACTACTAAAATATAGATTGCAGCTAAATGAACTATCAGAGTAAATTCTAGAGGGAAAATATCCATACTACTTCTTTTAGAGGGTTTTCAATTCACATAAAATTTATTTTAGAGTTCCTCCATAAGATTATGATTTACCTCACTCACCAAGAGTAAAATGACACAAGCCAATCTATTCTAGAGTGCACCACTCCAAAACTAATCAACTCTGAACTGTTTGAAAATAATGATAGAATGAACTCACCGTATGTCCTGATGTCTATAGAATTTATTTTTATTTTGAATGGTGTATCCACAATTAATATCACCAATTAATTATGAAATATTGAAAATTATGTTTTGATGGTACAAGCAATTGGATGAAGTTAGTATTGATCTCGCCGATCAATAATGAAATCATCAAAATGATTAACTGAAAAGATATTTAAAAGATAAATGGTGGAACTTCAATCTATCCATGAACTACTTGATTTATCATAACACTATATCTAATATCAAAAAAACAACTCCCTAGAAAATTCCCTGCACAGAGATGATGCTAAACAGAGATCTAATTCTAGAATTAAAATGGTTGAAAAACTCCTCAAATGATGCCCTACACCTAAACTCCTCCATCTCATGGAAATGGTTCCTAAGACGCTGTATGGACTCTTTCTTCTCAGACCACGATAATCTAATGTGTTGAATTATTGTCCCCCCTTCTAATGCTTGCTATGTTTTTTATACTCCATAATCTTCTATATGTCACCGTTTATTTATCACCGAATTAGTATATCCTTTGTTCATGGACCGCACACATGCATTTTTTTCATTACTGGCTCGTCGGGATAGATTTTCTCATGGAATTAACTCCGAGTGAGTTAGTTAAATGAATCTGGACGTATTCCCATCAATTTAATAAACCTGCATAGTCAAAAGTGAATAATAAATAAATGAAAATGAAATGAAATTCAAATATCAATTTGTATTCTAATGTTATATTTCTTGTTAAAAAATTCACTAAAGTTAATAAATAAAAATATTATTTGATAATTATTATAAAATATTAATTTTATAAATATTAATTTAAAACTAAACTTATAATTATTATGATTTAAATTTATTACTATTAATAATGTTATTAGTGTAATTATTATTAATAATTAGATAATATAAAATAATTAAAATTTTAAATGAAATATAAATTTATTACTTTATTAATTCAACGATAATATTTATTCTGTTAAAATTAAAGAGTAAAAATATATTTTTTAATTATTTTATAAATTATGATAGTTTATATTTAAATTTTATAAATTTGGTTTGTTTTATCTGATTTCTATTTATAACAAATATAATTATTATTTTTATAAAAGTTATATATAAAAATTATTAAGTATTATATTATATTTAATGGATTAATTAATTAATTAATTATTATATATTTATATTATTATATTTTTTTTCTTTTTATATATATATTTAATATATACCCCTTCCCCCCCCACAATATTACACCGCGCAAGGGAGAGGAGAAAGATTTTGACTCCTCCACAAGTCGTCGGTGACACCAGCCGCACCATGTCTTCAACATGGCACACAAACTCGAGTCAGAAAGATCTTCCACAACAGAAAATATGATTCCTCAAGAATCTTCAGTCCAGAAACGTAGTGCACATCCCAACATCACACGACACCTCTTCAAGCCGAATATAGGGAAATATTGGCGCACCGGGTTTGATTATGCACATCAACTTCAGGTAAGTGATGGAACAACTCTCTTCATCAATCTGGTCAAAACAATATGTGATGAGTCCTCGATTTGAGGCAGTGGATCCTTCAGATGAGGAAGATCCTGTTTACCTTAGAAGTACCTCAAAAACTCTCCCACAAAAACTCCAATCGACCACCTTGACTTGGCCACAGAATGGAGCATACCAAATATTTCCTGGTTCTTCCTAAAATTAGAAAAATCGTGTTTCATAGGGGGTGATTTGTAAGTACTGTGGATGGTTTCGATTTAGTTCGGGTATGATTTTGGTCTAGATATGAACTGGTTTTGCAATTATAAATTTTTGAGTGATTTAGGGGTGGCACTGATATATGTGGTGATGTTGTGAGTGTGTAAAGGAAAAGCATTGGACTAAAACAATGTATGTGATTTGCAGTGAGACAAATGGTTGTGAGGCACTGATATTAGGAATGGAGCGCAGTGTGGGTTAGTGATGGATCTGCTTCGTTGAGTTTTGGAGGAGGTAGTATAACGTTGAGGTGCAGCGTGAGCAAAGAAATTGAAAAAACATACTGATATAACAAAGGGTCACTATTGGGAATAAAAGGTCACCAATATAGTTAAATAAAATAGCTCACTGTTAGTATAAAAAAAATAAGACTACTGATGAAAAAAATTAACATGTCATCGGTAGAATTAAATAAAATTATGTTTACAGATGGAAATACAAAAAGTGTCATTGATAGAACAAAAAACTAAATAACTAATAGTAACCTTAAAAATAATAGAACTTAAAATTAAAAGATAAGTTTACCAAATAAAAAATATTGAAACAATGTCAAAACAAAAAACAAAATAAAAACATAATTATTAGACTAATAACTTAAAAAAATTAAAATTTAATTATTAATTGATAACACTTAGATTAAAAACTAAATAATTGATAAAAAATTATTAAAAGACATCAATTTAAATTATTATATAAATTAAATACATGGTAAGCAGTGAGAAAAAATAATATCTTTGGTGACCCAATAGGTAACTAATGGCTCTTTTCTACCACACTGGTATATTAAAAACAAATGGTAATGAATAAATAGTCTAACTACTTACCAAGGATTGAATAATTAATGTTTTAACACTGTAAAATATTTAATTATACAACTAATAGAACACTTAAAGTTAAAAGCAACACATTTTATTAATTTAATACTAAAAATCATTACATAATTAATTAACAGGATGTATAAACATATAAATTAATAAAATTCATATATTTTAATGAAACTAAATTAAAAGATAAAACATTAAAATAAATACTATGTTAATTAGATAGAAATATTATGATTAAATAATTGTTTAGAAAATGTTAATTTATTTAAAATTAAAATAGATTTTAATGTCAAAATGATTGTAATAAAGTGTTAATTAAATTAGAAAAGTAAATTAAGGGTAAAATAGTTAATTTAAAGACTAAAAATAAATGATTAATTAAAAAATAATTTAATTAAAAAATTTAAATTATAAAAAATAAAGAAGTACAATTATATAGTATAAAGTGCTTAAATATTTAATTAAATCATTAAAAATTAAACAAAACGATGTGGAAATACTATGTAAAAATAGAGAAACTTCACTCTCCGTCACTATTTGGACATTACTATTCTCATATATATCCTTATATTTACTTCCAACATATTTATATTATTTGTAATCCTAGTATGTGTTATTCAAAATTAATTTTACAATCCACATTCTTTCAATTAAATATGTTGTTTTAATAACTAATTTTAATATACGATTTCACCATATTATTATATTCAAAATATTAACCCATGATTATTGGGATCAAGTTCAATTTGAAATGACACAATTTTTATAATGAGGGTATAATGTAACACAAAAAGTTGTTTTGAATTTTCATCCAGTTAAATTTTCCCTACTATAATTTTTTCCCCAAGAAAATTGATTTTATCATTCATTATAGTCAACAATGAGATTATCTTCTGTTACACAAAATACCGATTTTAAAGAAAACCAGACATAATATTAAAATATTTTTATTTAATATGATAATTATCACCTAGCTTTTTGCAAGGAATGTATCCATAATAATAACTATATTATGAACATATATTTTTAACAGATGAATATATAATGAATTATTTTGTGAAAAATAAAATATATATTAATATAAAAACCATTTGAAAACAAAGGATATCATTTTTCTGTTATATTATTTCAGTGCGCCCAGTCACTTATTTACATAATAAAATAAATTATATATTTTTTAAAAGATAAATTAAATATATATAATATATATTCAATAATATGATTAATATTCATATTTTATTGTTATCTAGAGATGATATATTAAGATATTTTTAAACGAAATAATAGTTCAATTAAATATATATTATTCTTGTCTAGGCCATTTTAAATAATTTCATATTGAATTTATTTATTAATAAATTAATATTTTATTGATTTTCTCTTTCGAAAAATTATTATTCGTTGCATCTGCATGGGTAATTATAAATTAAATTTCTCCATTTATTTTAATGGAATCAAAAAAATTAGATTATGTATTTGGAATAATGATAATTTATAATATATAATAATTTAATTAAATTTTTGAGCATTACGAATAGTAAAAATAGTTAATATTATTTACCATGATTAAATTTAAATTGGTTTTATTAAAGATTAAATTAAAAACTATAGGTGTATTTGTCCTAGAAAGATGTAAAAAACCTATTTAATAGAAATATGTGTAAACATATCACCTATTAGGTTCATTATTTTACCATTTTGGATCCAATTTCCATTTGTATCATGCGGGTACTCCTTTTTTAATTTAATCATTACATATGTAATACTAACCAAACTTATAGAAGGGAAACCCCATCCTCTCCATATAACATTTTAAACCCTTTTATTGTTACTACGTACAATAATTTAATTTTTAATTTCTTCATATCATACTATAATTAGTATGATGGTCTAAAATCTATCCATTGAAGGCCGATTGTGCAAAATAGAAGAATATTTTGGAAGGTGGAGTAACATCTCTAATTGAGAATTTTATTTTATTTATTCCTCTACATTATTTATATATATATGTAGAATAATTATAATGTATAATAACTGTGAAAAATATAGATATAATTTTTATCATAATGTAATAATCTATATACATATTCACTTCGATCAAAGAGGATTTGAAATCATCATTCATGTGTGTGGTGGACTGCTGCCAAGAGAACCTATGTTATTCATTTTCCATCACCAAATATAAAAATTTTATATAATTAATTATTTAATATTTATATATGATATTTATTTTATTATTATACATTTGGAATTATAATACCACGTATAACTTCTTAACTCTGGACCCACAGGAAAAAAATGTCGCCCAATTTACGGTGGACTACTGCCTTGAAAATCGATGTGAGGTGATTTTCATTTTTATTTTACATTAATTTTTGTAAGGATATATTTAATTAATATATATTATATATTCGTTTAATTTATTATTCTTGAATTGTTAAATATTATTTTCCTTCTTACGTTTCATTTTGCTGGGGTTGTGACAATATTGTTTATGTGTATAACGGATTATACCCTCACGATGCGATGTGATTCTTTTTACAATACATCATTCCTTAAAATATCATTACGGTACATTATATGAATAATTTTTCTATATATGACATATAAATAATTATATAAATATATATATTATTTAAATTTCTTTTATTTTATATTTAATGAAAATGGAAACAACAACCACTTGTATGTACAACATATTTTCTCCATTAATAGTGTATTTCATTTCATATCTCTAATTGAATGGATTAATATAAATAAAATATTAATAAATATATTTGATAATTATTTAAATTTAAAATAGTATTATTATGTAAAAATCATCAATTTATTAGTACTAAAAATGAAAAAAAAACATACTAGAAAAGCAATGTAGTTTTTCCCAAAAAAATTGATTTTAAAAATTAATTGATGATTAACGTTTTAAAAAAGGACATATGGAAATCATATATTTTATTATATATATAATTAGAATTTATGAATATATTAATAATAAAATTATGTTTATTATACACTAGTTTCAAAATTGTAGGGATTAAATTGATACAAAAGGTGAGATATTTATGTCTCACATTTATTTTCTATGAAACAAATGCCTTATAGACCACATGATTCATTTATGCGGTGCATATACATATAAATATGGTATATTTGGATGATTCTAAAGAAAACATATATTTAAATATCAATTTTATCATTATTTGTTTATGTGGTTTACAGTTTCAATTATAACTACATGGTAATGGATTGCCGTCACAATTTCACTTCTTTAACACATATGTTTTCATAATCACCTATTATCTTTTGAGTGGTTTATATACAACCCATTTTATATGTAATATCAATAAATTTTTTATTCTCATGAATTTTTATGTTTCATTTAATCTTACTCATTCATGGATCATAATATTCCAAGTTACTAATGTGGTAGGAGTTTTATGTCACAATCTCATAATTAATTATGATTGTTTATATTTTTTCTAATAATGATGCATATTAAGTTATATTTATCAATAACATAATAAATTATCTTCTCATATATTTATATAATTAAGATTATTATATTCCATTAATTTCCTAATATTTTTGTTCTCATGATTCTAAAATAATGTTCATAATGAAAACATAAATTTGTTCATTTCCTGTCAAAAGTCTAATTTATTTCAAAATAATGTTATTTGTAAATGATTTAAATTGTTTACAAAACATATAAATATTTATTATTAATGAATATTGTAGTCATTTTTTATTTTATTACAAATTATCTTGATATGAATCTTCATGTTATTTTCTAAAAAATCATATATGTATCATACTAAAAATGTTAAATGAGTATTTTTTTAATGTCTAAAATATGATTGGTGTTTTACATCGTCATGACCATGTAATTTTTTTAAAGATTCATTTTTATGTTTCAATGATTTTTTTTAAATGAATAGGATATTCATAATATTTAATTTATTTTTAGTGATTTTTAAAATTGAAATGATATTTATATCCATAAAAGTTATAAATGGAATTTAAACCATCCAATATGAGTTCACAACAACATTTTATAACAACAATTACTTTTAAAATGTTTTATGTTTTGTACTGTATTTTATATTTAATTGGTATTTTCCTTCAACAATTGTTCCAATTGTTCATTCAAAAAAAATTACATTTTATATGGAATGTATTGATGTTACCTATTATTTAATAGGGATAGTATAGAACAATATCATTCTTATTCATTCTTAAGATGTTTAGTAATTAAATTTATGAAATTTTTATAAAAACCATTTATTTTGTCATTAGTTATACATTGGTGAATTAATTAATTTAAATGGAACCCTTTTTTACATTGGTTATTAGGTGGTGATATGATAAATTTTTTATGATATTTTGGTGCACATAATTATGGTTTTAATAATCAGATGTTTGGAAATATATCTCCCTCCAATTGAAAACGTATTGGTTAATATCTCATTATATAATAATGGAACAAAAATGTAAATTGTATTGTTCTATAATATAGAATTTGTTTTTCCTATTCCATTATTGGAAATATGTGAATCCTGATGCACTAATATAAATAGGTGATATGTTTTCATTCACTATAATTATGGTCTTCATATTTAACCTTGAATTTAAAACTTGTTATCATTATTTATGATGGTTCCACAAAATTATGAAATGGTATTATAGTTCATTATATATTTATTATGATTTCTCACACTTTTGGGCCATAGTTGAGGAATTGATAAATTTTTCTATCATGACTCATGTTTATTATCTATTATTAGTCGATATAATAATTTTAGGTTATATCTAATATCACAATCCTTTATGCCCATAATATTCTTTCCAATAATAAATATGTTGATATCTCATATTTTTTCCTTGACTAAGAATCTTATCTCACCATTACATATCTTTCCTTACCTTGGTTATTAAGAAATATTTTGGTAGGCTCTGTATAATTATATTTATATGTGAGAATATTATTGTAGGATATGTTTATGATATTTTAAGAAATAAGAATATTGTGATTTTAGTAACTAAAGTATCTAAACTATTATGGTCATATGGGAGGTTCTTTTGAATTGATCAAAATTCTCATCTAAAAGTATGTGATATTTTCATGTGAATATCCTTGATAGATATATGTTTTCTGATTATGGATTTTGTGGATGGGTTTTAGCAGCCAGAACCAGTTCTTCACCAGATGGTTGATCTAGCTGAGGATAATGAGTATTAGAATATTTTATTTCATGATTAATTGGAGGTTTATGAGAAAAAATTGCCTAATCAAATGATATAACATTGGGTGTAGAATCTCACGGTAGATTTCAGTCTATTCTATGACCAACCGGTGCACTTCTTCCATTAGCAGTCATCCAGAAGGAGGGTACATAATGTCTATGGTGGTGGTAGAATATTATGAATTTGAAGGTGGAATGTGTTTCCTAGTTATACATCCAAAATTAGATCCCAAAAATGAACATATAATCTACGATGATGGTAGTGATGTTTTAGGAGAATCATTCAATAAACCATGGGAGTAAGTTTTTGTAGTACCTCGGGATTATGCTCAAGGATATATTTTTTCCTGTGATATTTTCCATCATGAAGAGTACTATTATCTATATCATGGGGAGGAAATCTATCCATATATATATATATTAATTTTTTTTACCTAATTTGTTTTTCCAAATCTTTATAGGATTATATGAATGGATTGGTGGTCATGTGTTTCACTATGTAGGATGGATATTGTAAGAGTGGAAATATAATTATTAATCATGGATACGTGTATTGTGTTCTAGATCTTAAATTAAAATGCCATCGAGGTCCTAAACTGAGGTAAGTCAACCCAGTAGCTTCCTTTTTTGCCTTATGGGGCTCGTAGTTTCCATGATTTTCCTGGGGCCTTGAGGGTATTGTTCTTTTTCTGGGTATAGTGGTAATTGGTACAAATTGTTCCTAGAAGTTCAAAGATCCCAAAATTGTGAGGTTGGTTGGGTTTAATGTTTTCCTCAAAAACCACCAATGAGAGTGTTCTCATTTTATAGTTAGTAGAAATACAATTTTCATTGAGGAGAAATATTAATAATGGGTCAAAGTCAGGATTTACCTATCATTATGTACCATGACATGAAATAGGAAACAAAGTTAATCATTAGTGCCAATGTAGGGGAGTAGAAGTTATATAGCTTCATTATGTGGATACTTCAACACTGGTGGGGATAGATATATTTCATGGTATGGTCATATTATGTTATCTTTGCATGTTCAAGGCCAACCGAGCTTGTTTGGAAGGTGTTGGGGGGAAGAAATATGATGGGGTAGAATAAAAAAATGGCAATTTTATCATACATTAGATACATTCATAGGAAAACATCATTTTAAATAATTTTTTTTATTCCATTTATATAGTTATCGAATATTTTCAGATGAAGGTAGAGTTCTTGAATGTTGAAGGACTATTTGTAGATTTTGTAATACAAATGGGGTTTCACTTGTAAAATAGATGTGCGGAGATGATTATCTCTTTGTTGGTATATTTTTTTTGAAATTTATTGTCTTATAGAATGATGGGGGTTCCCTTATTCAATGGTTATTGTTATATATATTTCTTGAGTTGGTTGTAAAGTTACCCCCAAATGTGAATTAAATTTTGGGATACTTTTGGAACCCGGTTTCACTCCAATTTATATAGCCCCTTATCTAATAAAACCATCATGAATAAGCAATTTGAGGATTCATATTGATAATTGAATGAAAAAGGGTTTCATCATGCCCAAAGTGTCACTGTGGGGTGTTATATTGTTATTCACTAAGAAGGAGAATTTTATTTTGAGGTTGTTTATAGTATACAGAAGGTTGAATCAGGTTATGAACAATAATCATTACCATGGTTCGTTGTTTTATGAATTCTAGATTATTTGATAGGATCTATTAGTTTTACATATAATTATATGTGTCTTAGATATCACCATTTTTAGGTTTAAAGAGGAAAATACCCTAAAGACTGTCTCTCAATGTAGGAATAAAATTTTTTAGTCTTTGGTCATGTTGTTCAATGTCATGAATAAGCATATGTGTTCTAGGGGATCATGAACTATGTGTTCTATGATTTTATAGTCTTGTTAATATACATTTTCATGAAAGACATATTGATCTCCTAAATGTTATAATAGATGCATTCCAATCATCTCAAAGCAATCATGTTTTTCCTCTGACATCACCACTGTTATGAATGACTATACATGTGAATGTTTTGGAATTGATGGATGAATTTACATAATCATGTGGTGTCATATTAGGATGGTACCAAGATCTTGAAATGATCTATACAGTCGCCATAAAGGAAGCACCAATATATTTTTTAGAGGGATATAGTTTAATCATGATCACCGACTATTATTATATGATTATTTATAGTTTATCAGGGATCAAATCCTTAGTTATATCTATATAAAAGAACAAATATGTTTTAATTTTCAATGTTCCACATGATAATGAATTTGACTACCTAATGGAGAGGTTGAAAAGGGATCTGCAGCTTTATTTTCTATAAGAATTGGTGTTGTTTTATCATTTCTATAATTATTAACTTATATTGTTGGGATGCATCCCCATGTCGAAAAATATAGTTATATATTATGTATCTTTGTAAATGTTTTCACCGTATACATAATTATACCCCCAATTGTGTGGGGATAGTATATGATGTATTCATGAAGATGGAACAGAAATGCTACTTAATTGCAGAATTCATTGTCATTTTCACTAATATCAATTTATTGATATATATGTTTTCTCGGTGTTGGATTAATCCTTGAAAATTTAGGTTTATGTGGTTTGGTCAATACTATTACATTGATATCTGTTTTACCATAATAAAGGGGAATTTAAAAGATGACGCATTGAGTAGGATTTTGGTGAGAGTATATTTTTTTAAGAGTTTACATATTCTGGGATGGCAGAAAAAGTTCTACAGTCCCTACACATAGATAAATGCATGTCTTTTTGTGGAGGTTTATTATATCATATGGCTTCATGTCCAAATATGATGGACCCTATGGAAGAGTCTTAGTTGGGATAATTATAGGTGAATATGAAGTGTGACTAAATATTCCATTTTGATGTTATTGATTAATGGTAAGATGATAGTCAGTACAAGATTCTACTTTTAGGGAGACAACATGGACATGTAGCTATGCACATAGAAGTTAGTTATAAGTTTCATAACCCATATTTAGTTGTACACCTATAATTTTCTATGATATGTAGTTGTATAATCACATTGATTTGGAATCCTATGTTGATAAAGGATGTAGAAAAGTATATGTATGTATGTACTGTATTTCCCTTGTTAAAGGAAAAACTGTGTACAAATAATTGATTATTGAAGTACATATATGATCCCAAGTGTATGTGATATGAATACACTATGTATTTCATCAAATATTAACATAGGAGTTGGTGGATATGATGTATCCTGAGTAATTTTAGATCTACTAATGAATTTAGACCAATTCTAAAAAATCAATGAGTCATGTACCATGGTTTTTTGTAAAGGATTATGTCTATATATTTTTTATGATTCATGAATTTATGATATACATTTTTAATGATTGTTATTTTTATTTTACATTTGTATATTTTAGTACATTACATCATGTATTTGGCTCTATGTTATGCCTCAACACTACTTTACAACACCAAAACAATGGGAATACAAAGTGAACCATATCAAAACTATAATCAATATACAATACATGTATCATAAGATTTTATGGATATTCATAAATAATCTTGACTTTAGTTGAGTTATAATATAAATTAATCATTCATTAATCCATCGGCGTAGTAGATTTTGAGGCTTTTTATATGATTCAATTCCATTTCATATTGTACAAGATTGAGGATAAATATTTATACACTCTCAGTCCTCATGTGATTCATGGAATAATAAAAAAGATATAGGTTGTTTGTGAGTGGATAAAGGTGGCACACAATCAATAGAAATACTATACTAGTAAGAGGAGATGACCCTTGTAATAATATATTAAAGACCATTCTTTCTTGATGTCATCTCCCCATCATGGGAAGGAGGGGATTGGCATTGGGGAATGATTTTCCATTTGTTTGTGGAACCCATTAAGGACATGGAACATATTAGAATGATGGTATATATCATTACACTTCCATCATGGATTTCTAAGATCCTTAACATATTCTACGATTCTCATCTCAATTGATATATTTATCATGAATCATATACCATTAACTCAAAATCAATCGATATAAAAAACAATGGGTTGTTCCTGTATCAACTAGAAGAGGTAAAATATAATTGAGATAAATTAGGCTTGTCAAAATTATTTTTTGGTTGATTGGATATGCTGAAATTTTCGAATGAATGATAGAACATAAGAACATGATATTTTCATGTCCTCCTAATACCTATAGTTGTACTAACAAAAATTTCATTCTATTTTTCATTATGGTTGATATTTTAATTTTAATTTTGTATCATTTTTTATATTAATTCATTAATTTTATGTTATATAGATACAATAATATAAATTTGGGAGACCCCCTTTCCTAATAAAGGTGTCTATTTGAATTTTATAACATTTAAAACAAATTGGATGATCTTATTTCATCCAAATATATCATTATCATGACTTATTTAGTAAGTTTCATTTTTTTGTATTATTATGATAGTGGTGATTGATAGTTTTCGTAAATTTTTGTCATGTATAATTTGTATGATGAAATGGTTCTGGAAATTTCCATGTGGAAGATAGGTGGTTTGTAGTTTTTGTGATATTTTTGTAGTGTTTCAGTTATAATGAGATCACTAATATATTTCTTGTATGATGGATGTATGGTCCTCCCCACTTTTATTTGTTATATGTTTTCTTATTCTAAATTTAAATAATTGTTTTATTGGTGCATTATTTATTGGAATAAACCTTTATGTACCTAAATTTCTTAATTCATGAATAAAAGAGACATTTTTGGGAATCTGGGAGGTGATTATGAGGTTTAAGGTGATGTCTTGGTCAATTAAAGGAAACTATGGCATGAAAAATGGATTGGGAAGATATTTTTGTGGTTTTTATTGTTGGTGTAATACAATATTAAATGGGATTATTATAAGTACAATGGGTGTGGTTCAAATGGGAATTTTTGTTTTATAGAGTGCCTTTCCAATATAAAAGGATGAGGCTCACAAAACAGCATTCATGTGCCTAGTGTGGGTGAAACTACCAATAGATTAGTTTTAGTGTATTGACTATTTCCATGATATAAAGTTTAAGAACAACTATGACATGGGCCTCATGAAGGTATAATACATTTTGGTAATTAAATCCCATTTGAATGTTATTCTTGTTATTTGGATCTCATGTAGGGGCTTCATATTATGCATTGATGTGACACAAAAACATTATTTTGTTTGTTTAGAATGATTTAGTTAATTCTAGTTGTAAATGTTTTTTAATATTGGAGTTGTATTCCCTAATTTTATTATTTTTTTATAACATTTGGATCCATGTTTGTTTTTTCATTTTAATCCATCTCTATCAATTCTTCAAATGGGGACTCACCCCTTTGCTTGTTGGTGCGTGTCAAGTGAATCATGTTGTGATATCCCATATTCTCTTTATAATTTCTCTCTCTTATATATAAAATTAAATCCAACATTTCACTATGATGGTTTTATAATTATAGAGGATTTGATGAATTATTGTTGTGTATTGGAATCTAGTGGTGCTTTTCTTTAGTTTAGTAGTGGTTGATCCATGGTTTTTCATGTTTCTATTTGTAAATAAAATCAAAGTAGTGGAAACATTGTCTTTGTTAATAAATTTGTAAATTTTGGGAGATCATGATACAATATTCTTAAAAATAAATTGGTTCAATTGAAAATAATTGGTAATGGAGTAAATATTATGATCATTATGGGTAATTGGGTTTTTTCTATATTTTATTATCATGCTTACAAATCATTCATTCATTGGATAATGTTGTGTTGTTGTGTTGTCTATTGAATTTAGTGAACCTCATTTTTCATATTTATTTGAATCACCAAAAATTAAATTATCAATTATTGTTTATATTTATGGCATGTAATTTCCCATTTAATCATGGTTTTATGTGAATTCAGTTGAATTATAATCTTATATATTATGTATTCCACTTTTAAACATTTATGTAGTATATGTGAGTGGTTGTTGTGTTTTTTGGGGATTCTGAACTGTGGCAGATGTGTGTTGTTTAACTTATAGATTATAGTGGTAATGATTATGTAGGGATGATATGTGTTAGTTATGGAATAGATTCAGATGTGTGTCAAGTAGTGGTGGTCGATATGAGTGTGATGATATAATTTTAAATATTTTAGTGATTCAGTGATGGTTAAAATGTGATTGATGTGGGTGGTTGTGATGTGAGGTAATTTGGATTGAGTGGGATTTGTTGTTGTGAGTTGTTTTTTGTAGGTTCTTGGTTTCTATAGAGTAATCCTAAATTTTATCATATAATATGATATGTCATGGTTTGGAAATATTAATGACCACTTGAATAAATATAATAAGTGTAGTAAATTAGAATTTTTTTTAATAAGAAATTAAAAAAATGATAAATAAAGATTTTATTTTTAATTGTTAAATAAATAAATTTATCAACATCAAATTGTGGATGTAATACGGATCCATGTTTTGGTATTATTTTGTGTTGTACTGAATATTGTTGTAGTTTTTGTATGTCATAGTGTTTATGAGGAATCATGTATATGCAGTGTGTAATGATGTGCTCTTATTATAAACCCATTGGCTTGGATAGTGCTTTTGACTATAATATTTTTTTCATTATGATTTTTATATGAACCCCACTCGAGTGTAGAACTACTTTATAACACTCTAATGTTATAGAAATGTTTTTTCCAACATCATATATGGAGAGTATGGATTTTTTGATACCCATCTTCACTAATCTATCATCGTGTACGGATTATTACGCACATGATATGATTTATAGAAGTCAAATTCTTCTGAATGTTCGTGTTTAATAATTTAATGAGTTGGTTAATGACGAGGTTCATTCATTTTAAAGGATGGAATAATGGATGTGTCCTTTATATTCAAAATAACATATTATTTTGATTATGGTACTCATGGATATGTGATATGGTGTCCCAACTATCATTTAGTGTGATGTGATGAGGAAAACCAAGTGCCCCATAGTGGTATGTGACGATTATTTTTTTGGGTGTTCTTAACATGCCGTAGTGTCCTAGGTTTTATCAGAAAGGTTTATTCTATGGAAAGGATGGAAGGTATATGTCATTTGACACTATTGTGTGAGAGTTAAAATCATCAAAAACGTTTTGTGGGAACATTTTTATATATTTTCTACTTATTATGACACTAAAATTGGATGTGTAATTTTATGGTAGTTACCAGATTTGGATGTGGATAAATAATTGAACAATGTATGTTCTATTTTTTTAATATTTTCTCATAGGATTATTAACATGTGATTTTTACATGTACACCAGTTGGAGGATATAGTAGCTTTTATATCACGTGTTTGGGATGCTAACTAGTAAAGTCCAAGCATCCTTTATATGAGGATTTTTCCCAACATAAAAATGTATGATCCCATCCATGAAAATAATAATTTTTATTTTGTCTGTGATGTTATATAATTCTTCTATAGAATGATCATGTTCTCATATGTTCACAGTCAGTATGTAGTTTTCATCATAGAATGGGGGATCTTTTTGGGAAGTAGATATATGGATCATCCTTACTCTATGACGAAATTGTTTTAGTGATATTAGTGGTTGTTGGAATAGAGGAGGCCTAAAAATACAATGAGGAGTTTCAGGATATTTTTACATGTAGGTTGTGATGCAACCCCTCATGGGGTAACAACTATTATTCATCAAGAAGGAATATATTTTTCTGAGGTTGTGTATATTGAACATTATTTTGAATCATAGGATGTTAATAAATTATCATAAATATATGGATTGATTATTTATTTGTAAACTTCAGAGGAAGTATTTTGTTTCTATAATCGTTATACATTCATGACATCGCATGTTGAGGGTGGAAAATGATGATATCTTGAAGAATTACTTTTTTATTCTAGTATGTACACATTGAATTAATTTTCATATTGTTAAATGTCATGAACCCACCCATGATGTTCATATGGATAATGACCTTAATGTTCCATGTGTTCTAATTCCATTTAATAGTTGTTTTTATTGGTAATAACATGGTTAAATTACTGTTATCAGAGATGCATTAAAATCATCTCAGAGCTATCTGACAAATCATTCAACACCACTAGACATATGGAATGTTGCCCAAGGAAATGGATTAGATCTAAATTTGTATTTCCTCTTGGATTTGGTGTCCCATTTAGAGGTTTCCATGTAGCCATCAATAATTCCATACGTTTTTTCTTATGAATATTCCAAGGATGTTGAAGAGGATCATAGTTTCCTCAGTCACATAGGCTATAATCAAAATCATGGGTATAATTTCTCTTTAATTTTATCCCCATGGATAGATTTAATAATGGAATATAGTTTTTTTTCTCTTGAATGATCAATGATAGATAAAATTTTATTACCTAAATGGGAGGATGTTATTAGATATGATTCTTTAGTTACTAGGTGTAGGAGTGATTCTTAATATTATCTGTGATGATTCCCATATTGGGTTGGGATGCATAAGTATATATCAACAGATAGTGATCACATAGGGTTCTAGGTTGGTATATCTCTATAACCATATATATTCCACCCAAGATAGGGAGTTATGAGAAATTTTGTGGGTATTGAATCTATCACAACATTATCTCATCATAGAATTATTTGTGGCTATCTTCTATGATAATAGGTAGATGTATATAACTTCTCAGAGTGACATGATTATCAAAACATTAACATGGGTATAGATTTACTAATACATCAAATTTGAGAACTCCTATAATATATGAATGGAGAAATTTGTAGTAAGTGTAATGATCACTAAATCATGAAATGATTTTGTTAAAGTGTCTTTAGGTGGTTGGTGGTCAATAAAGGAGTCAAAAGCACATTACATGGATGTTTACATGGTTGGTGGTCAATAATGGAGTCAAAATCACTTTACATGGATGTTTACATGGTTGGTGGTGAAGGATACATATTCAAGATGATAGTGTGAAATTATTTGATAGAGTATGTTGATGTGACTTTATTGGGAGACTAATATTTTGAGGTGAAGCATGGCCAATTTTTCCATTTTTATTCTTTAGAGGGATGGTTAGTGGATATTTTTTACTATATGTTATTTCTGAGGAGTTTTTTCTCTCATATTGATGCAAAATACATTATTTCATGAGATTCATATAAGACCATTACTATTACACCAAAGAGTAAAAAAGAAGAATATTTTAATGAGGATATTGTTTTTGTGTCCTAGAATGAAACAACATGTGGCTAAGCTTATGCATCGATGTTTCATTTTCTAGCTGTTGATGGTTAAACAATGTGGTTTTGTTAGTTTGTAAAACCCCATTGGTATTCCTCAGTGTATGTTGGATGGCATAATGATATACATTATCAATGTATTACCTCATAATTAGGAAGGTTAATATTTAAGCTTATAAAAGATTTCATAATGGAATAATTTGACCTAATTTTCAAAAATCATTGAGTCACAAATCAAAGGTATTTCAGTAAGGAGATATCTGGATGGGGTTGTGAGGCTATATAGAGATCTAATGTCAGATTTCTCATATTTGATTACATTTTTACCTTATGAGTATTTAAAGTATTAAAACACCCATTTTTAACACAATGAAACATTAATATTTCATTCCACCCATAGATAGATTGAAAAATAATGTGAACCATCCAAACATTAGATACATATTATAACTATGTTTCTTATAATGTAGTGGATTTTTTGGAAAAGAAAATCCTTTTTAGAGTTCTTCTATATCTATTGTTACCACACATCTAATGATATAGATCCATTTGAATTTTAATATGGGGGTTGTTCTATTCTCTATTTCATTATGCCCTTGTTTGATAATCATCAATTCTCATTCCTAAAATTATGCAAAGCCTGATAGATAATACTAAAGTATTTCATGTGGCCATAAATGAATCACATGATCAAAAATATTATTTTTGTCAAAGTAGGATACCCTTGGAGTTTTTATTGGGAGACTACGTTTTCTATACTATATATCCTTTTGGTGATCAGTGTTAGTTTGTATTGGGGAGTATGTTTTCTCCCTAATTTGGGGGACCCTTTGTGCCGTTGGATCCTATTAGTGAGGTGGAATATTGGTTTGAACTTCCCCCATTAATGTAAAATATCAACCACATATTCATTTCTCTTATATCTATAAATATATTCACAATAAATCAAATGGAATTTAATGTGGACTGTGAGAAGTCATGAATGATGCAACATTCATTGATTCACCGATAGAGATTCCAGACCATTGGGAGAATATGATTCATGATATAATAAATCCCCTGATTTGTGAGATTCTAAGGGATGGTGGATTTTTGTTTAGTAAATTAGAGAACAAGAAATTGATGTCTGTTATGTACCTGCAACTATTTTGACCTTTTTACAGTTCAATTTGTCATGATTATTGGATTTCGTAATATTACTAGTTTTTGAAATGTGATTTTCCTTTATTAATTGTATCTATTATAGATACCATTATTCAATGAGGGATGATACCATTTATTAATTAATATTTTTTATGATTTAGGAACAATTTAAAATAATGTATATTATTCTATATAGATAAGGTGGGAAATATATAGATACAGGGAGTTGTTTTCCTTGATTTTTATTCATTTGGTTGTGTTTTGTGAGGGTTATAGTAATCATTATATTGGGCTATGTGGGCGTTAAACTGATTGTGCAGATGCCTTTTGGAATAATGGTGGTCTGTAGTTAGTGCATGATTGGTCTTCTGTTTCACTTTTAATGAGATCATATAGAGGAATCTCGAATGATTGTCGTTCAAAACCACTATATTTAAAGTTATTTAGTTTCAATTTTAATTTGTGATGGGTATAATTTTTTAAAGATACCTAATGTAATTTATATGACCGATTTTTTCATTAAATTTTATGTTTCCAATTCTTGGATATGTTGATGTTATGTATAGACGTTATCCATATTTTATGGTTGTTTCTGGGCCTTTTAAGGGGATGTGTGGACCGTGAAATGGATTCAAAATTTGTTTTTATGGGAAAGTTGGAATAGTGGATTGTTTTTTAGAGAAGATTCCATAAAAATTACAATGGGAGATAGTCACACTAGGTGTAGAAGATTTATAATGAATAATTGGGAAAAGATATGAAGATGCACACTATGTGAAAGTCCAGGGCATAGTGTGGGTGAAACAACCTGTTTCTTAATGATAGTGAACGACATCTATCGATGGGGTAAAATGAAAGAACCACCACATCATGGTCTAAAATTTGGTATATTCCATGGTTTGGATTTTTTTTTTGTGATTTAATATAGAAGATCTCATTTTGGGGATTTGTATTGCAATTTAACTAGACCCACCACATGTGATTTAACTATTCAACTTGTCCTGGTAGAGTCCAGTGGTCCTTTCTTATTTATTTGGGTCTCGTGCACCCCTAGTTCAATTTTCTTGTTCTCACTTCGAGATATAGTAATTAAATGGATCTATTTATTTCTCTCAAATCATTCTTCAATGAGCCCAAAAACTATTTATTATTGGACCATGTATTGTAAATCAATGATTTATCAGCTCTCTACTCTATTCAAGTTCTCAATTAATTATATTTCCATTATATCCATTATTTTAGGCTAATGGTTTTATCCATTATGTTTGGTGGCTTTGGAGGAAGGTTTATTATATATTGGAATCTTTTGGTATGTCCTAAATTTTTTTTGGAGGATGATCCTTTCAGTTTTGGGTTTCTATTTTAATATTCAATCAGATCATGATATATTTCATGTTTCTTTCCGTACTAGTACAGATGGGGGTTTCATTGTTTTCCTTCCATTTTAAGGTAGTATTATCCAACCAAATAAAAATAATTAATTTGATTAATTGGAATTTAAGGGGATGGGATGAAATCTCATGTGGTATACTCATTTGTTTTAAAATAAATGTTTTAGAATTCTTATCAATCATTCATGATTCAGATTATGTTGTGTGGCGGTGGGGTCTATAAATATATGTGAACTATAATGTGAATGCTTATTTGATTAACCAAACATGTAATTAACTATGATTTTATATCCATCTAATAAATTATATCCAATGGAATCATGATTTGTGAAAGAATTTCTTTCAATTAAATCAGAAATATGATGATATAATTTTTTAAATTTAAATAATATAAAAAATAAATTGGTTTGCTATGTTTTGATTGTGTCTTATAGTGAGTGCAGATTATGTTGATTTTAGATTATGGTATTTCTTTTGTGACAGTGGATGATATTTTTGAAATTTGGTTTCGATTAATATGTGTTTTATTTTGTCATTTTTGGATATTTTTGTGACATATTTATTATTGTGTTGTATGTGATATAGTGAAGGTTGATCTATGATTTCTATGGGGTGGTTTTTATGTGATTTTATTTCGATTTAAATGAATGGGTTGTGGTAATTTATGTTGTGTATTTTCCTTATTGATGTGGAATAAAAATGAAGGTGTCCATTTAATAATAAATGGATTGGGGTGGACTCGTTAATGAACTCTTGGACAAATATTGGAAGGGTTTTTTATTTTTTTAAATATGTACTTGGGGCTTGTTGTTTTTGTGTAATTCATTTTTTGGTTGTATGGATGTGCCTATGGTTACTAGTCTATATGGTGATGATCTATGTCATAAATATTTTTTATAAACCCATATGATGGGATTTTGTGGGTGACTTATATTTCGAATTTTCATTTGGATTTAAATAAACACCGCACTCCAATCAAGAACTATGTTTAGAAACCAAAATCATTTGGGATGTAATTTTTCCAACATCTATGATGGTTAGGATAGATGTATTGGTACCCCTCAATCCAAAATATCTTTTATAAGAATGGTTCTTACACAAGGGTTGTGATGGTGGGATGAAAAAAGAACATACATAGTGTTTTTTATTGTGATAATGGGTTGTTTCATGGTGGGGTTAATTTAGTGCAAGGGGATGGAATGCAGCTGATGCACTAAATGTTCAGTACATCCTATTATTATATTAATAGGAGCGGTTGAGAATAAATTTAATGGATCATGAGGGTTCAAGAAATATATGATGAGGTTTTCCTACTTTTTTCATACGGGATTTGATGAATAGTTCTATAAAGGGTTCTTTTTGTTATGTGGATGTCCATGTGTCTCCAAACATTTTTAATCTATGTAACTGATGGGGGAACCATTAAATTTGATGTTGGATTGTTAGACCAGAAAATCATTTGGAATGCAATGTGGGGTTCCCATTATGTTGTAATGCTTAATTTTATGTTACCATATTTGTATTTTTTTAATAATGTGACCCTATGGAGGATTATGGTTAGTTATCCAAATTCGGTTCTGTTATTTATTCACCTTTCTCGTGGCTCCACTGGAGTACTTGTTTCACACGTGTATGAGGGAACATTGTTATTATCCTGCTATGTATATAAGTTATTATCACAACATCTATAAACAAACTATTTTATATATTTTCCATAGTAATTTATGGTCTATAATATAAATTCCTATCTCAAACTTTGTTAATGTTCTAATGTTTCATATTTAGTATTTTTTTGGTACTTTATATAGTGAATCATTGTATTTTGTTACACCATACATAAATTGTGGGATATTTAGTATATTGTTTATTTTATTTTATGTTATGGAGTTTGATTAAGGTTTATATATTATCTCTCTATTCCTCATTATTTTTAAGAAATTTCCTTCCATATGTGAATTTTTTATACCATTACAATAAGTAACCATCGCGGGGTCTATTGATGAAGGGGATAATAGGGTATTCTATTTTTTTTCTTATTTTATAGCCTGTGATTTTCCATCATTTGTGGATTGGTTCCTGAATGTGACATTATGTGGATGAAAAATTCCAAGTACTATATCCCCATATGTCAATAAATATTAATTTTTTATGATTTATTTTAGTTCATATTTCAATGTGGTGTAATTTTCCATGTGACTATACATGATCTATTCAACAAAAAATGTGTATTGGAAAAAATAAAAAAATGGGTAATAATTAAAATATAGGTATTCATTATAAAAAATTATTTCATGATTTACACCCCCCCAAATTGCTCAATTTTATTACTTGATTCAATGATATCTACAATTATTATATACAATTTTTTTATTATTTTAAATATTTTAAAATGTAATTTTTATATCATAATCATTTATTATTGATAATTTTATTTTATATATTAATTTTAACACCATGTATTACGATCTTCTAGAAAACATTATATATAATATATACAAATATGTCTATAAATTCTTCTTCCTACATAGATACCTATGGGAATTCCATGGGGAACAATATATTGGTTTCATACACTAGTACCTCATCTATGTGTATCTAGTTCACTAAAATGGAAAATAAAATGTTTCTTATTCATTCCATCTGTGGCGGTAGGGTATGGTTGAGTTCTTTTAACCAACCATTAACATATTATCTAATTAATAGACCAAATATTGATCCAGTCGATTATGGTGTGTGTTTAGCACATTATCATGACAGATAGGATAGTGTAGATTGTTGATAGATAATAGAATAACACGATTATCGGTTTCCACCAAGGAACTAGTTTATTTGAATCATGTTGAGGTAAAATATGGAACACAAAGCCTATCACTATCATCATTCCATACACAGTCAACCCTCCAAACCAATCATTGAATTGTGTCCTCCTATCAATCATTGGTCATCCAGTGTCATAAAACCAAAATATTTTTCAGTACATTAATATCACACAGAGGTCCACCAATTCATTAATCATTATATAAAATCTATTTAGTTTACTAATCATCCATCATACACCACCTATATAATAAAAAATATAGAATAAAATTTTGGAACCAATATACCCTAGAACATGAGGATCCATGAACGTGTGTTTATTTATTCATCATGTAACTTTTACAAAAAATATAATCAAAAGTGAAAATTATTGTATTAAAAAATCATATCCAATGTATTATACTATATAGATATCTAGGAAACGAGGAATGAGTGATTAAACCAATAATTGGGCGATTAAAATTCCTGAAATCTATAAATCATCTGTAATTTACAATTAGTATTTCATAAATTATGTCAAATATAATATATTAAACAGAAACCACAATGAATATAAATTCTATTTAAATTTCTGATCCATACCTCAGTTTGGATCAATCATATGTGAACAATATGGGAAAATCAAGATCCATTCCAAATTCCTTGAAAAACGCATATGCAATATTCCAAGAAAAATGTAAATCAACCACTTTAATTAAAGATTTATTTTAAAAAAACATAGACAAGGAAAAAAATGTGAATTAAATTTATGTTGTCATAGATTTTCAAAATCTAATTTTTTTTGAATTTAATGAAATTATTACGAGTTTATTCCACACCTATGGATGGTGATCACAAGAAATTATTTGAAAAATGATATTACAAAACCATGTATCTATGTAAAAATTTTCAAATTACATGGTCGTGTAAAAATTCGCAATAGAGGATCTATTTTCAGATATCAAAATGTAACTAAAAATATCATCATGTAGACTAATGATAATTTATTTCCCCAAGTAAATTATTTTGAACCATCTTAGAAGCTAAAAATCCAAATTGAATCAATGAACAACATTTATAATTTCATAATAAATGATATAATGTTATATAATGATTTTTTTAGGGAACATAAATCACTCACATATTTAGGGGTGTCCAATTAGGAAAATTTTCTCATAGAGATGATATTGATTATAATAGATATTGTTTTAAAATTAAAATACCTATTAACTATCATTAAGTAATTCCTATTGTTGCTTTATATATAGATCAATATTTATATACATCAAATAGTTATATATTTTTGATAATCTATTACCACCATATAATCTATTATAGCCTCTTTTTTCTAAAATCACTACTCACCCCAATCAATAATATATAACATGTTATTAACATAACTCCCATTTGTATCACATAAAACACATTGTGATCTTAGTCCAACAATGGGAATACTTATAAGATATATGAATCCAAAAATATATTGAATCGGATATAGAAATGTTTGATGACTCTCAATGAGAGATATGTTTTTTATAGAAACATTTCACATGATGCCATGTTGACACTATAAAAAACACATGATATCCCACCTTGAACTCTAATAGAATCTATCAAATTATGATTTAAACAATTTTATGCCCATAAAATATTCATATTCATGTTTAGATCATGTACACATTATCTATCATGATCAAACAAGTGACATGCAATCATTGAAAAAATATTAAATATTATCAACGGTAATGTTTACCTACAAAGCTTCTCAATAAATAAATTCAAAGGATTTATGTTACTATAACATGGGAAGTCATAATAGGTGAAGGGTGAATTATAATTCCATATTTTTATGTTTTATTTATTGATATACCATATTCTAACATTTGTAGGTACTCTCAACCAATTTCATATTTAGATATGTAGTCAACGAAAACAGACATGAAAAATGAAATACAAAAAAAATATTAAGCGGTTAAACACTAATGGATAGTTTACAGAGTAAAAAAAACAATGATATGTTAGTAGTACCAAAATACCCTACAAATACATAGTTTTATGGAATTATAATCTATTTATATTATCACTAAAATCCATTATCACCACAAAAATATTTAATTCACGGATATTATATGACCTTCATTGAATTAATTCACTCAATCAATCCTTGCTCATGTAATCATGGGTTTCTCCCATGATTTAAAAACATCAATATGACATCAATATTACTGTGAATTATGTTTCAATATTTCAAAATAAAATTCAATTTTTAATTTTTCAATGTATCTTATAATATTATCCCCACATTATATTCAATGTGATGGAATTGAATGGAATAATGAAATTATACTTGAAAAAATAAAAATAATTAATTTAATAATGACTCAAAATTCATAACTATTTAAGTAAATGAATAATTTAGTGTGTTGGAGTTTTGTCCTATTAGAATGCGATTGTACATTCATTCTAAATTTGAAGTGATTTGTTGAACCTAATTATGAATGTTTCAGTCAGAATTAATAAATTAGTTTTCTAATCAATTTGAAAAATTGTTCTAGGGTTTTATAGAGTCCAGGTTCGTGTTCTTGAAAATTTATACATTAATGTAATTTATAATTATTGATGACAATTCCAATATTAGAATGATCCTTATACATATTATCCCTTACTTAATTTAAATATTCCCATGTTTTTAGTGTTAGTTATTTTTAGTTTTTAATAAGTAATATTTTATTGTTATAATGTTTAATTTTAATGACCATAAATAATTCTATAGTCTTTATTAGATCACTATTATTTGGAATAAAATAATAAATTCTCGATACATATCCTAATGTTATAAGATAGTAAGAGGAATTATGCTGAAAATGAAATTCAATTACAAAAACCCAAACATGAAAAAAATATAAATTAAACCACCCTCCAACTTTTCCTATATCACGTAGTGAAAATAGTGAGTTATCAACATATACTAGTCATGAGATAGTGAGAGTGGAGGAGATAAAAAATATTTTAAAATGGAAACATTGGATTAGAATTAATGAATGACTCTCTAGAAGCAAACCACATTTCCCCACACTTTGGTCTCAAAATGACTATTGATCCATTTTTAGGATTCAACAAGTTATTTTTTATAAGGATAAATGATTATATATTTAGCATTAATACCCCATAAATGTATCAATTATATTACATTGGACTCAATATTGGGTTTTTATTGTATTCTATTGTCAATAAGGTGGGATTTATTCAATAGTTTGTTGAGTAATGAAAAATGAATCTTCCCATTAAATGGTTCATGGTGTAATTTCATCCTTCATGCTATGAAATATCATTGTATACCTACCATTGAAATAACTACAACATTGGTTAATATCCCGAATTATGAATGAAAAATATTTAAGGGTGAAAAAATGATAATGATGTCACACCACGAATGACTTTTGTACAGCTTCTTTCTTATCATTTTCCATCCAACCTCCTCTTTGAGACAAAATCATATACGAAAATTCTTATGACATGAATTTGATATTGATATACTATTTTATTTGGAAGCATGCATCCATCAGATCCTTCAAAAATATGAATGATACTTTTAAGTCATGTGAATAAATTATCATCATAATGATCAAAATGAATATTATGTTCAAAATATATGAGTGAAATTCTTCCATTACCCCCATAGTTGAAAAGAGTCTTGTACTAAAAATAAAATATCCCCATAATATAATAGCTTCTCAGCTTAAAATTATTTACATTCAGATTTTAAAAAATAAATTTTTTATGCAATGAATAAAAATATTGATAATCCAATTAGAAGATTACATAAACCCAGGACATTTTATTGAAAAAATTCAATGATGTATTTTCCCATTGACTTTTAAAATAATCAATCCTTTTCATCCAATAATTTTGATTTTTTAATTAATTATCAATGGGCCAGAAAATTTTAATTGAACTATCAATTAATATTTTACCACATAATCAAGAAACAAATCTAAATGGGATTTTGTCCATATGAATCATAATTCAAACCAAATTCATCAAATTTGCCTAGATTACAAACCCCATATAAAAACAATCACAAGTAATCATTAATGATTTATCATTAGGTTAAAATGACTATAATTAAATTAGGAATTTGGGTAAATGATTTAAAATAATCAAATATGAATGTGGATGTTAATATAAAAGGTATAATACATGATAATGAAAACCTACTGTATTTAAGTATCCTCAATTATTGTTAACACACATTTATCTATAAAAAAATGTTTAGGATCATTTACAAATTATGTTCAATTATTTAAAAAATTACTATTTTTTATTTTTTTAGATGTTTGGATTTAGTACAATACAATATACACTAAATTCACCAAATTAATTTCTCAATAGACTATTTTAATAGTTATAATAATATCATAAGTTAAAAAAATTGTGATTTTTAACTACTCTAAACACAACCCATTTGTTAATTTATTTTCAATAGGTTCATGTCTAACTAAAATGAAAAAAATCAAGAAATCCATCCACAAGACTCATGATAGATCCCACATTCTTATCTTTTTCAACCTTTTTGTCACCTACACCATGGAAATATCTCTACCACACTCATCATTAAGATAATATTTGAAATTTAATATAATTCTATAGGAATGGATAAATTAGGATTGTATTGTTAATCTTCCATCCATACATTTTTAGGTGGTCTATGGGATTTAGAAGGATTAATATATTTGTGTGTATAGAACATTGGGATTATCAAAATATTCCTCAATCATTCAAAAAATCACTTTATACAATTATTACTACAATATGAAGAAAATAATGTTCCACAAGAAAAAATTCATGATTTTTAGAAGAAATATTCTTATGGAATAAAAGATTAATATTGGGATATGATAATTATTCTTGAATTTAAAATAATTATTTACATAAATAGTATATGAAATTAATAATAATAATATTGATGATGATAATAATAATAATTTTCATAAATATATGAAATTAAATGAATGTAAATTATAACAAAATAAAATTTATATATATTAATAAGTGCACCTAAATCAAAAATTTTAAAATAAAAATCCCAATATATCTCAATATTTATTATTCCCCTATTTTTATCATTTAAATTTATTTTTAAATGTTATTTTAAAATATAAAATGAAAATTATAATAAGAATATTTATTTTCATTGATCAGTGATCAATGTGATATTTCTATTATAATAAAGTAATATATAGGCAATTTATCAAAAAAATAAAATTATATGGGTTATATAAGGAATTAAAACTTGTTCTCTACATCCAATGATTCTAAATATATAAAATGTTCAGTATTTTCAATAGATATTTATGACTTGAACAGATACCTATGACATGAATCATCTAGATAATATTCTTTAGTTAACTTCATTAATCATATTTATTCCTTTATTTTTTCCCAAAAAATAAATGAATCGTGTAAAATACCCTACATTTTTTCTATTAAATATTATATAAAATATTGGAGATTATTTACACCTAATAAAAAAAATATAAAAACCAAAAAATTCATAAGCATCGTCCAAGACTAATGTTTTTTAAAAAAACTTGGCTAAAACATAACACATATTATATCTAGCGATATGAGATTGTAATTATTTCACATTGTAAAAATCAATAATCAGCCTTAACATTGGCTAGTAAAAATATTCTAGAACTAATTCTTTGAATGATTATAGTTTATCATTACCTATGAGTATCACTTACTAACCACTATTAGAAAATTCCACCAGTGTTTATTTAATCGTATATAATTATATATAAGTCCTTATAATAAACCAACACGATTTACATATTTAATCTTAGTGGAATTGGATACTTATGAAGTGTTTTCAATTTTTTCTTTCTTTTTTCAAACACCTCAAATTTGTATATTTTATACCATGATTATATTCACCATATTAACTTTTCATCTAAAATTAATTATTCATTATAGATAAATTTTCACTATTTTAGATCATCATATTTTGGGTAATAATACCTAACATGTGGTATTTATTGTCCCATTATTATGTCCATCCATTCAGTTACTAGTTATATTAAATCCAAAATCTATTTTTTTCTTCCATTGGAATGAATTTTCATTATGTTCCTTATATATCTATTAAAAGTACTTTCTCACCATATCATCTAGTAAATATTTTATCTCTAATAAGACCTTATATATTAGTAGTCCATCCATTTGTATCATCCTAAATGTACCTATTACCATGAAGAATAACTTTATAGGAAGAATGAATTAATAGAAATATATCATTAACATGATATGGTACTATTCAAATCATGCCCTTGGAATAATCCCATGTTCTATATAATGACTAATATTAAAATTAGATAAATTTTATAATGTTGAAATTGATATCCATTTTTTTTATGGGGGAATGATTGTCGTGAGAATGTGTCATCTCAACACATCCAATAATATTATGGAATAATATTGTGAACTATGAATCCATTATATATATTTATCATTTAGGGAAAATGAAAAAAATTTAATTATTAACACAATGATTAAATTGTTATAAAATTGAAAATTATTATAATGATCAATGTTAGTAAATTGATTTGTGTCTGCATCGTCATGTGATAATACAATAAATTGAACTATAGTGTAGATCATTTGAACGATAGCTAGTTGGATCATAATTTGAGTGAACAAAACATTTGGTATGCCTATAATTATATGATATACATGGTTATATAGTCTATAATAATATTAATTATTTTATAGTCATAGATCTCTAGGTTTGGCACCAAAATTACATTATTTAGTTTTGTGTCATACATGGTCATAACTGCATTGTTCATCTATAGATGTTTTTAAATATAAAGTTAAGTAAAAAAGGAACGATTTTCATTTTATCCAATTGAGATAATTATTTATTTAATTATCCATAATTAAAATTACAATGAGAAAACACTGATCATTAAAATAAAAAATTATGATATAAAAAATAAAAAAGTCATAATTCACTTTTGTCGTCATCCCTAAAAATTAATACAGAATTATGAAGGTATCGAAGGGAATAATTAAATCTAATAGGGATTATAAAATAAAAAAATTAATAAAATAATAAAATAAAATGTAACTATGTATCAAATTATATAAATTGGTGAGTTTGAGTTTTAACTAATGAGACCGTGAATGTAGTTTATAGGAATTTTAAAGTGATTTATTGAAGTGGATTATGAAAGAGATATAGAATAATGAATAATTAGCTGTGAGATCAAACTAAAAAAATCCTATGAGGGGTTTGTTTTTTTTGTTTTTGAACAAGGTAATTTTCATATTAATTTACATTTTCATGAATTTTTCTATACTTAGATAAGAAAGATCTTTGGAAATTTATTCCACTCCAAATTTCAAACATACCTCTTTTTTTGTCATTTTCAATAGTTTATTGAAAAATTTAGTTGCATTAATAAAATTTTAAAACATTCTTATAATAAAATATTCAATGGTAATTCCTAGTTCATGAATATTATATAAACATTATTAAAATATGATGAATATTTTTAGCCCAGTTATATTATTATAGGATGTGGATATAAGATGAAAATGATATATTATTTTTGCAAACCAAACATGTGAAGAATTATATAAATATAATGCACAAAACCTACCCAATATACTATCCAACTCAACAAATGATGGATGTTATAATGTAATTAATTTCATGAATGTGTGAGAGGGCAGAGAAAATAATATAATTGAAAAAATAATTCTCATATTATAATATTTGATGTGATCTACAATAGTATAACACTACTTACAAAGTTATGGTATCCAAATGATTTTCGATCTCTCTTTTATAGTGGATGTGTCTAGTTTATTAGAAAATATTATGCTTTTTGAAATTAATTCTACATAAATGTGGCCATATAAATTCTTCAGAGTCAATCACAGATGCACATGGGAATCTATCGTCAGAAGAGAGGGAAAATATTTTTCACTTACAGAGTGGAAATTGTGTCATACTATTAGGTGATTTGGAACATTTACTATGATTTAAGAATATTGTTGTTAAAATAAACCATTTGATGATTATATGACTTTATTTTAATAGTAATGTGGTCTACATGGATAGTGGGATAAATATATTTCTAATTATTTATAGGTGAGACATCGACCAGAAAATATTTTTGGATATATTTAAACTGAAGATATGTAATACCTTTGAGTTTAGTATCTATATTTGACTTATTGATATTATCATCAATATATTAGATTATAGTAAAATATAGACAATAATAATGGTGAATAATATTATTTTAGAATATTTTTACTTTGGTTTAGGTATATATAAACTGAAGGGATAACATGTGATTTTAATATGACAATAATTAATAAGAAAAAATGGAAATAATATTTTTTTGATGTCATATCAATGAGATTAAAACAAATTTCAGGTTAAATATCATTAATGTTGAGTTAATTTGGTTTATTTTTAAAGTATGATTAATTATAAAATGTTTATGTGGATCCATTGTTATTATATTAGAATGTTTGGCATAAAATGTATTATTTCAAGTTTTATTCCTTTTTTAGAATTATATTACATTATGATAACAATTTTTGGTTTTAGTTAATTTCTAAAGATAGAAGGAATTTATTAATATAATTTTTTTTGAACTATAAGACAATTACATTAGATTATCATGGATTGAAAAATCATATTGAATTCTCATCAATTAAATAAAAATATTAGTTTGTGGTGAGAATTATATAATAGATAAAATTATTCAATTAATGTAAGTAAATATTATTATATGCATATTGTAGTTGGAAATCTCTATGAAAATGGACATCAGAAAAAACATTATTCCTATAACCATCACATAGGATGAATTGATTTCTATTTAAATCTTCACTGATTTTCATTTTTTTGTTTATTTATTTTTACCTGATCTTGTTTTATATCACTCTATGATTTCTTGTAGAGATAGTTTTCACTTACATGTCTATGTTTTAACCTCCCACTAAGGTCATCCTATACAAAAACCGTGTTTTTTTGTAAATTCACATGACCTTCATATGTTTTGTTCTCTATCTTCAAGAATATGTTTTACTAACCCTTTTTAAATAATAAAAAAATATTAAAATATCAAATAATTTATTTCTTAAAACATTCTCAAATATTTAGGAATAAATTTATTCAATGGGTGGGGATAATTTTACACATAGATATTTTGTTATTAGTATTTTTAAAAAATAAATTTAATTTCACTAATTTTTTTCATGACACACAAAACTTAATATAAAAAAACATGAAATAGTATTAACATAATTGGATATAACGATACACTTATCTAATAATAATAGGATCGCAGGGTATGAACGAGGTTAAATAAATATAAAAAAATATATGGTTGAAAAATGTAAAAAATTAATTCATTTGTTATCAATTTATTATAAATGAAAATGAAATCATTTGAATGTATGAGTGGTTATTTATCTAGATGAAAAAAAATTATGTGAATAAAGTATGTTTTTCAAAACAAATTATACATATTAATTTTGCTGAATGATTTGAACGATATATATATACATTATATATTCAATAAAATGATTTCCTATTCATTTAATATTATTTTTCAAGTAATGTGACATTCATAAACTGTGTTGAATACACAAATATGTATTTATTCTAATAATTGGTTTGTATCATGTTTAACATGATTATTTTAAAATTAAATTCAACTAATGATATTATATTATATTATCAAAATGGATTTCTTATTTTTGATCAGGAGGTTTACATTTGTTAAATGGGACACATTCAGTGTTAGTCAATATGAATATTTATAATGGTAATATTTGTCAACTCGATAAAGAGTTAATCATGAAAATATTGGATACAACTAAGTGAAAATGAAATATTATTTCATAATAATCATTATTGGATAATTTTAATTATAACATTAGCTTATATGTATTTAAATTTAATGTTCCTAATATAATATTTTAAAGGAATATGAGCTATATGAAATTTAATGAAAATAATGTTACGAAATGTGAGTACCTTTCATTAAAAAATATATTATATAAAAACATTGGGATAAAATTAGGTTATGAGTGAATGTAGTTATATATTGAAAGCATAACAAAAATTTCATCCTGATGGTAATTTTTTTATTTGAATTTATTAAATAATTACCCTAAATACTAATTTGACATTGGAATAATTTTTATTCAATTAATAGGTAGAAATAAAATAAATTAAAATATTAAATGTTTTATAATTTAATGGATGTATTGGGAGTGAAAAGTTTTATTGAATAATATTACATATTACTATTGTATAATAGTATTATATTCAAATTAAAAATACTTGTCATTCAATTAACATTAGCTAAATAGTTTCCAAAATTTATAAAAATGATATTTACTATAATAATAATTTATTAAATTTTTTAAAAATAATAAAATAATAAAATATGGCTTGGTGGATAATATATGGTCCAATATATCGTTAAATCGCCTTTTATGAGCCAAATTTTATATTATATGTAATATTATAACAATTTAAGTGTGAAAATATAGTTACCATTATTACGGTAAAAATTGATTAACTAAGGGTTTAAACCAAAGGATAAGGTTCAAAATAAATAGTTAACGTATATAATTTTATTTTAGAAGTTATTTCAAAAAAATAAAATAATTTTTAAAATCCATTATCATTTGGAGGCATTTGATATAGAGAATGATGTTATTATATTGTAAACTATTATAAAATAACATGAGTTCCCCACACCTCTGTAATAAAACAGAACCCATCTTTCCTTTTATTCCAACTACTCAGAGCCTTATATCTCAATCAACCACTAATAAATCCATTTTAAATTTCATTCACTTCATTCTTGATGTGTTTATCCACCCAAAATACTATATCGTGGTTCCCTAAGAGGATATATAAATATGTTTACATAAAAAATATGTAAACTCATCAACCAATAAATTTCTTCTTAATTATTATTTTACCTCCATTAAGTATGAAATATTACTCATAAAATACTAACATAAAAATAATAAATATACTATCATTTTATTTTGATTAATAATACACTTTTAATACCTATATTTCTCTAAAAAATGGGTGAAAATGTATTTATCAAGTATCCATACAACATTATATATCCATGTAACAATAAAATTAATTGTTGATTACAATATTTTATGTATAATTACGTTGAAGGCTTTATATTTTATAAATTATAATTATAAAATAATGAAAATTCTATAAATATAATATGACATATACCTTCTTATGCCACCAACTATTGCAAAAATAATTACTTTTGTTGGGAACACATATACAATACCACTTCCATGAAGGGATGAGATTCATTTTGAATTTAAATTATACTTTCGTAGTAATAAGGATGGATTTAATACACATTTATATTATTAATTTTCTAATAATTATTATTTTAATTATATTTATTATTGACCATTCATTTATTCCATCTATAGAAAAATGTTAAATCATTCTCAAATACTTATGACCTACCATATCTATGAATGATGGAATCCAATTTAATAACATTACATTTTTAATAAATTTAAATTTTTATATAATTAATATATATGACATGAATACCACAGTTAAAATTCATAATATGAGTCGATAATGATCAATGTACAAAGAATGTAACTATCAAAAAATAATTATTATGAAATAATTAAATATATAACACCCAAAATTGATTATTTTAAGAAATTACTATTAATAAAATGGTATTACATTTTTATAATAGGATAATTTCAAATCCTTCATGTTTATTAAATAATCATTTCATTTCATAAAAAAAATAATGGTTGTTTTCATGATTATTTTTTTGGGGAATCTATATCATAATACATCAATATAGAAAAAATTTATCTAATTAATTTGAAAGGCTTCTTCATGTGTTCACTCTCATAATCTTTTACTATTTCTCATATACATGTTGAGTATATCAAAGGAAATAGGTCAAAATGAGACTAGAAAGGGAATAAATTATTGATACATTTAGCATCTGATCATAAAGGTTATTAATAATAAAATGATTAATAACATGAAAACATGATCAATGGAACACGATGAATATATAAATAAAAATAACTGTATTCATAACAAGGAAATGTGGCTAAAAAATAAAAACAAATCATTCACAATAATAACCCCACAACTTATCACCAATGTTTCATAACATAAAATTACTAATTTTATTAAACATGTTATTATAAATCAAGTCATATATAGAAATTAAATTATATACCAAATCCTTTGTATTGATATAAGGGAACACACTTCATATATATTAATATCATGGTATCGACATTGTTTATAAAAATTTATTTATTGAACAAGATTATGAGAATATCATATAGGTTTCATATAAAATAATTTAGTATGTAAGTTAGTTAGGGCTTGACCATAACATAAAAAAAATAATCTAATATACCCAATTGAATACATAAGAAAAAAAGAATTATAGGAATGGAAAAAAATACGACGACAATTTCTTTAGCTTTAAGAGTTACTCCAAAATGATGAGTGTGAATCAATGTTGTCCTAAAGATACACTATTGTGTTTATTTGTGAGGAAATATTCCAAGAACATTATTGATTATGGTTTCGGAGTGAAGTGGAAGGGATAAAAGGGTGTTTATTTAGAGAGAAAGTGGAGGAATTGTTTAATAGATTCCAAATACAGGTCTAAGAAATATAGTTCATAGAAAATTAAAATCCATTTGCCTACACATATTTTTTTAATATTTTTTTATTTTAGTCACATTTTATGATATTTTAAAACATTATAAGGAATTACAAACTTTTAATACAAATGGACATGGAAAAGTAAATATTGGAAAAAATAAAAAATAATCAAATATTCCATTTTAGTCTATAGAAAGTCACATACATGTTTGGAATTTGATGAAAATATGTTATAATAGTTAATATTATATAAGTAAGATGATTTTTATCATGTAATGTTGTTATATTATTATGAAAATTATATGTATTCATAAATAATTTCAAAATCCCAAAAAATCAATGTTTAGTTTTCATTAAAAAATAATTTTTTTCATAAAACTCTAAAAAATTCATTGAAACCTAATATCAAAATTTTTATTTAAAATACAATATTTTTTTATATAAAAATATTCTCTATATTTGTGAAATTTTATATTTTAAATATGAAAATTATTATTTATTGAAAAATATATTCTTTAACGAAGAATCAAATTTCCAACACTAAATATCCGATATCATTTTAGAAATAATTTAAAATTTATATTTAAATATTAGTGTTTTAAAGTACTATTACATTAAGATTAATATTATTCAAAATATGTTTGTTTATTAAAAAAATTTATATCCTTTCTAAAAATAAAACTCTATTTTTTATGTCTGAAAATAATTTTATAAATTAATGGAAATTATAAATATTTTACTTTGAGAAATTATGTTCCAAAGGATTTGATGAAATATTAATTTTATTTATAAAATTAAATTTAAATGTTAATAAAATATGGTCATGATATGTGAACCCGTATTGAAACCAAATATGTCATAATGTTAAGGTTTGCGACGATGGTATCCTCAGGGGGTGGCTTAGGGATCATTTACTGATTTATCATCTATAAAACATGAATTTATCTCATACGAGCTATCATTTTGGCCCCAATAGTGTATGCATGTCCATGGATTGGTCATGGATGACCACTAGTGATGGTACCTCTCCCCCATGTTCTAACAGAATGTCTTAAAAATGAATTAATCCACTAGTTGATTACATTATTTCTATATTACACATCAATTATCCTTTGTCACACTACTTATAAACACTAATTATAACTATATAATTATCACAATTGATTTTAGTTCTCAAAAGTAAAATTGTCCAGTGTTTATATTTACCATCATTTATAGTTTACTAATAATCATATTACAATTTAATCACAACATTCACAATTCACATCATACCTTATAAATAACCATTCATTATTTAACACAGTAATCACTACAATAATTCCTAATGTAATATTTTAATTTTATATGATGTTGATTGGTTTAAAAATATTTTCTTCATATCTACTATATATTTTTGGGAGGTGATGTGGAAACTAGATTGGGCTGATCCATATTATTCAATTTTAGTATTTCAATTATATATATGTTTCTTGTTGGTAATATTGGACCTTTTAATTAGTTTCAGAGCTTACTAATGTAATGATATTTTCAAAATATATATGTTTTTGTTGATTTAACTTTATGTTTTACATGTATAATACTATATAATATATAAAAATAATATTTATCAGGAAAATATTTCATTTAAAAATTAATGTTCATTAAATTATACCACCTTTATAAAATCCTCCCTAAAATTTCAACACATATGATTCCTTTAGAATTAGTGATTGTACTTAAATTTTATTGATTCATCTAGATTACAAGTCAAATAATCATACATACAGTTCCTCCCAAAAACTTGGACAATGTGATTTGTTGTGTAGTATAGATATTTATCTCTTGTATCCAAGATCTCCATTGAGTTATCCACATAAGAGAATTCAAGTTCAAGTTTTACAACCTTCTAATTCCGTACATGTGATAAATTTGGTATGTATATCATTAAGATTGATACATGGAAGACACCACGAACAAAAGTTAATTTTTTGGATGTTTATGCAGATATTCCACTAGTCTTATGAAGTAAAGGATTTCAACATGGATAATGTACCTTGGGGAAGTGTTCCCATTCATTACAAATCTCAGGACTCTCTCCCATGGTGATATTGAATGGATGAAATTTTCTCCAAAATCAAACTCTATGTCCCATAGAAATTTGTGAGCATAAATCTTTTTTTAAACTATGGGAAAACATTATAAGATGTTGGAAAACATTAACCATTTATATCTTCTATTGTATATGATCAGGACCATGTATTATTATATTTTCATAATCATACCAACCTATAGGATTACATTTATTCTAATATAGACCCTCATATTATTTCATTTTATCATTCATGTGGAAGCCAATATTGTATGATAATTATATAATAGGGAGTTGTTGATCCCATCCATCCTTAAATTACATGCACCATGTCCTCGTCATGTTCTCATGTTCTTGAATTTTCCATTTTTATTGGATTTTGGTTTTTCGGTGATAGAAATTACTGAAATTCAATTTGGTATTCATATAATTTTGGAACAATTTCCAAAATTTAGAGGTGAAACACGAATCAATATTAAAAACTATTGAATTTGAATCTCCATTTAGCCTCCCCATACCATTTATTAATATTTTTATGAAAATTCAAAAGTGATATAATCTCTAATATTGATGAATTGGGATGTCTTGGTGGGTAGATCTATAATAACACATATCAAATTTCATTCCTTTGGATGTTCTTTGGATCCCAATGATGAAGTCCATATTGATATTTTTCTATTTCCATGTTGGTATGGTATGTTTTTGTAATACCGCATTATAATTTTTTTTCTATTCCATCACTTTTAATCACACTATGATCCATAAAATCTAGTTGGTAATCTCCCTATTTATATTACTTCATTAATAATGATCGATAATTCCCCTACACATTTTACCGGTTCTGAGATGTACAGAGAATGTATATCTATGATGTTCATCCATCGGTTCATTATTTACCGATTTCATATGAGGGGTACATATAATTTTATGATGATTCAGTGCATCTTCATGAATAATATTGAACTCAGAATGAATTCCATTACCCATAGCCTCTATTATATATTGGTTCAAAGTATCTTCTTGTTGGGATCTCTTGATCCCCACTTATAATGATTGTTGATAATTCATTTAGGATGGGATTGATAATTTCCATTCCCCTATGATTTCCATGATAAATCATACTAGGTCAACGGTAGATAGATCTCCACAAGTCTTCATCATTTACAATATAACATGTTATTTAATACTCAATTGAATAATGACTTTGTTTTCTCTAAGATTGTGATAGTGAATTATACATCGCTAGTATTGGCACATGCCTTGAACTCAAAAATATATTTATTATATAATTTATGGATCACTGTGTCTCTCCAAACACACCTTTTTTATAACCTAGACATGTAAACGTATGTTTGTTCTTCTGTGATGTGAATTTCAAAAATCTGACATTCATGGTTGCAATGAGTATGTTATTTGGAGTCCAATAAGAAAAACATAATTTTTGGTGAATAGTTACCTACCTATAAAAATAGTAAAATACCCATATGAATAGTGATATAGCATAATGAATAGTAACATTAACTATGATAGCATATATATAAGAATCATGTTGGTGTACGATATACCTGTTTATTTGAAATAAGTAAATAAATGTTTTTAAAATGTTTTTTAGAATAAATTATGACTTTAATTATATATAAAATTTATCATATTTAGAATATTATTTCTGAAAAATTGACTTCTTTTTTATTCTACATGTCAAAAAAAGGTTGGGGTGAATTTATGGGTTTTTTTTAAATACTTGAATATTTGATGACTAGTGAAATACCATAAATTAATAAATAAGATAAATACAATAATTATAGAGTCATGTATGATGTTCTTTAGATATAAGACAATTGAATCAGATTTACATAATAAAATTACTATTATTGGTCATGGGAGACTCACTATTCATTATCTTGTGGATAAATAATAAATTAATGAAATATAAAATTGGGAAATCCCTTCTCTCATCCACTATAAAAATCGCCCATCACTCCCTCATCCCTTCACAACTCTCAAGCCTTCTTCCTTTTCCTAATTCTTTTTAAATATCCCCCAACCTCCTCTCACATGACCACCAAGCCTTGATCTCATAAAAATTCCAAAACCTCTACCGTAAAGTGTCTCCCAAGGAATTTTGGTTCAAGAGGTAAATTCAACTTTTCAATTCTTTCTCTTTCCTTTTAAATTCATTTGTTTTATTTTTTATATTATTAACCCTCCATATCCAAATGTTGTGATGACTCCAATACCTTACATGTACTATAATTTTTTCAAGATAGTTGAATAAGTTATCATAATCTCTTCGTTTTACCTTCTTTTATACAAGTAGAAAAAGTACCATCCAAGATGTGTCAATTAACCACATTCATGGACGATTAGATTTTGATTTTTATTACCACTATAAATTATAGAAATGAAACTATTATTTTTAGGGTTGAACCAGATTATTATATAAGTAATATACCCTACATAAGGTACTTTAATCCCTTTGTACAAATGTTATTCTGTTATAAAGAAAAATGAGTACATTGTAACTGAAACCCACAAAATAATTGAAAGAGTTATCATTAATGTTCTATATAATAATTCATCCACATTCCATGTTACTAACTTATATAAATGAAATATAACGCCTATATATGATCAAAAAAATAATCAAAATTAATTCTGTAGATTTACATCTATTCCGCATGAACTACATTACTTAAGAACAAGTGAACTGATTATGAATATAAAGAAAACAAACACTACAGAACGACAAAATTCAATATATTAACTTATCAAGAAGGGAATAAATGAACTAATAAACATATGATGAACTAAATAAATGTCTAATAGGTTATTAAATATGTTATTAATAAGTATAATTTCACATGTTAGGAACTTTAGTTCAAAAGAGGAACACATTAAGACTTATGGTAAGGGTTTCTTAAACATACTTCCATTTTTGTGAGATTTTCCTTATTCACATTTAATAAATGTGTATGGTTTATGTATATTTCAAATTTATATAACATATCTTGAATATATATATTTTTATTGTGTTCAATATATAATTAAAATTATATTAATTTCGGAGCATTTGAAAAGATTGATTATGAAGTGGTAAGGGTTTTCCACCCGAACATCCATTTTCATTTGGGTTACTTTAATTATATAATTAACTCAATGAAATTATTTTGTATTAATATTTAATGCTCATAAATTATTTTTGAGTATTCTATATATGAACACCAACAAATACCCATCCCTATTTTATGGATATTTATAACTTTTCAAAGAATTATTCAAAACTATTTCAAAAATACAAACTGATTCAAGGGAATATGTCAAATACATATATATTTTCAAAGGAACTCTATAATTAGTGTTTTGACACATTACCCCTCTAAAAACAATAATTTAATCCTGAAATACTATTTTAAATCAATTCGGGATTTATATAATGATTTTTTCAAAAGAAATCTTCTTTTCAAATAAAAGAGTATTTATCCCATTAATTACGTAAAGAATTTATAAGTGTATTTTCACCTCATTCATCACTCCTGTTGAATCATATATATTATTGGGTTTAATCATTTATGAAGTAGTATACCATATTTTATTGATTTCTTTTGACTAATTATATTTTGGGTGATCTATCCTAATACTATTCTCCATATTTCTCATAATGGTTATAGTTTTATATTTTAAGATTGGGGAAAGATTGTCACATTTCATATGATTGTTTCAATATGAATGTATATGTGGTTTATGTTGATCCTTTCTCAAATGAAGAATGAATTAGACTTATTATTTGATGGTTGGGCCCCACTATATCCGGTAGATGTGTCGTTAGGTCTCATGAGACAAATCAAATTGGAATTGGCCAAGGAATTTCCCAATGTGATATTTGGAATTGGGCCGAGGACATAATCATTTTAAGACCTCTTGGTTGAATCCTTGACCTAATGTTTAAGAATTTCCAGATTATGAACTTCCCTCATAATGAAAATAGAATTTATGGCTCATGTGGTTATTCAACATGTAGAATACTCGTGATTAGGTTTTAATATGGAATCACTTACTCATCTCTTATTTTTCCGTAATGTGTTCATGTTTTTGTTAAAGGAACATGTTTTTTGTATTTAACTTGGCTAATGATTATGTTATGATATCTTCCACTATATTTCTTACCCATACTGAGCATTTGATGTCACCCCTTTTATTTTTTCCTTTAACAGGTTTAGAAGAAGAGATCATTTATTCACTTTTCAAGGATACAGTTTATTATATTTTGTAATGTAACATATTTTGTTTCAGTTAAAAATGTTTGATGGATTCCATTTACGTATCCAGTTTTTTCCAGACTACTAAACTGATCGGTCCTTCATGATTCTTATTCCGTGTTTTTATCCCAATGTAATAATATAAGACACTTGATCCGAGAAATAGGGGTTAGTTCGTCACTTTTGGAATCAAAGGAAGTTCAGTATAAACCTTCGGAATTAGATTTAGAAAATGTAGGTTAGGTAACAAAGCCATAATATGGTATTTTTGGATAAAGAAACAAGAAAATATGTTAATTTTGGTAACTAATATATTATTTGGATCATTCTAGAAAATACATCTTTATCTATATACAACCAGTAGATGGGGCTCTGGCATAGATGTACCTTGGAGTGAAAACATCTTCAAGAAGTTTCGGGCTTTACCCAGGGTATCTTGGGGCACGACAACAGGACTTGTTGCACTCTAGGTTTGACACTCTCGAGGGATATTCTTAGGATAATTCACATTTTATTTACTGATCATTTTGTGGGATTTATGTCCCCAAATTATCAAAGGTATATGGTTCTTGGATTTATGATGCTTAAATTTATGTTATGTGATATACAATGTTTAGAATTATAGAAATTTCATAATATTCCATGATAATATATAATATAGAATTTATTTGATATGTATCATAGTAGAATGAATGGGTACTTCACCAATGCATGAGATTTGAAGAGTAAGATGGATCGTATCTCTAATGGTCTTAAGACATCATTTTAAAGAAATGTTGTCTGCCTTGTATCCTCTTAATATTATGATATAATTTCACGTGTTAATGAGGTATGTAAAGAAATATTTTATTCCTATAGATATGAAGTGAAACAAAAGAATTATTGGATGGAAAAGAGATATGAGTATAATCGGAAGAAGGGAAAGAAGTGTTTTCCCACATGTGATATCTGTGGAATTAATCTCCCTAGTAAATGAATGAAGGGAATGGGTTTTTTCTACATGTGTGGAGAAAAAGGACACCAAATTCATGATTAAAACCAGAAGAAAATGGTTTCCAATATAAAATGCTTCAATTTCATGGAGATGGGACCCTGTTCAAATCAATATCCCAATCGACAATGGAATATACCCCAAATGATATTTTTGGTTAATGAGTAAGTTATTATGCTATTTTATATGATATAGAATGATTAATATTCCTAGTCATGAAGCACACCATTTTAATATTTTGTCAGTAATTAACCCTTTGTATGAATTATGAGATATATAAGGATTGTACTACAATAATATTTTATTATGTATTTTAGGTCATAAGATAAATGATACAAAGGAAACACAATTCAGTGGAAAGTTAATCTTTTTAGAAAAATTCATGATTGGGTGAAAGAAAACCCTTACTATATATCTGATGTTGAGAAAATAATGATTAAATAATTGATTCAGATAAGTATTTACTACCATGGAACTAATTATTGACTTTTCGAGAAGTGGCCTATGATATCGTCAATGAAGTTTACAACACTTGAATTTAAGGAATATGTCCAATAACATGTATCTTACTTATAGAATAGGGAAGAATGTATGTGTCCAATATGGTTTTTATAGTAATTGATGTTATTGAGATATTTAAAGAGGATACATGATAATGTTAGTCCCATTTTTGGAATGTGAATTTTAGGGATACTTTATAATGATTGTGGTTTAATAATAAGTTCATAATGGAAATTTAAGGGACTTCATTATAATGTGTTCAATCATTATATTTAGGAATTTTTTAAATCATTTATGAAATGGTTTAAGTTCATCATTTTATAAAATTTTAGAGGTTATTGTATTGCTTCACCGAATGGTGTTAACCATGAAATATGATGAGGTATAGATAGTTTAACTACAATAAAAGGATGATTTTATAATTAGAAATTCATATTTATACTCTTATAGAGTAGAATAATTCATCAACTCAAAGATAATAGTCTTCAATAAAAAGTTTTCCTATTATCATAATCATTGATAATATCGATTAGTTTATTTGTTTTAGTTATAGTTTTGTAGAAATCATCATTTATCTGAACATTTCCTCTATCATGTTCCATCAGAACTTCATAATTAGATTTTTCTTCTGTGTCGAATTTTTTTCTTCCATCTAAAGTAACCTCATTAGAAAGCACACTTTTTGGGGTATCTAACTCATCTCCGTTATCCTTATTTTAGGAGGATATTTTGTAACCATTTTTCTGATGTGGTTTTACATAAGTGAATTTTTCATGTATCAACCATTAACTTTCGGTGTTCAATTTCAAATATAGATGATGAAATTATTGTAATGAGGGGATAATATAACATCCCATGAATTTCTAAAGAGATTTATTATAAAATTCATGGATGACTAAGTATCTAGAAACACCAATTTTTTATAACCTAGCCATGAAAATATATGTTTTTCACTTTTGTGATTTGAATTTTTAAAATCTAAAGTACATAGTTGCGATGAGTGGGTTATTTGGAGTTCGATAAGAAAAACACAATTTTTAGAGAATAGTAACACACCCTTATGAATTGTAACATACCCTTATGAATAATGATATAACCTAATGAGTAGTATCCTAACCTATAATAATATATAAATAATATTCAAGATGGAGTATGATATACCTATGTTTTAGAATAAGTAAATAAATGTTTTAAAACTGATTTTTTAGAATAAAATATGATTTTAATTAAATATTATATTAATCATATTTAAGAAATTATTTTTGAAAAATGTACATCATTTTTTGATTCTACACATCGAGTTTGGTGTGATTTTTTGGATTTTTTTTAAAATACTTGATTTTTTTATGAATAGTCAAATATCATAATTTATAAAATAAACTAAATAAACTATTTATAGAGTTAATTATTATGTTTTGATGATGTAATCAAAATTTATTCAGATTTAAAATATAATATTACTATTGTTGGTCATGAAATACTCACTATTTCTATCATTGTGGAGAAATAATAAATTAATGAATATAAAATGGAGAAATACCTTATCACCTACACTATAAAAACTCCCCATCACTCCCTCTTCCATCACTCATCTCTAGAATTGTGCCTTCTCTAAATTATGTATGAATATCCTCCCAGTCTCTTATCCCACTTCCATCAATACATGGTCTCCTAAAATGGAAAAAACCACTCCCATAAAGAGGATCTCATGGAAGGTTGGTTCAAGAGGTAAATTCATCTTTTCAATTCTTTTTTATTCCTTTCAAGTTCATTTGTTTTATTTTTCTATTATTACCCATACATATCCATATATTTTTATGAATCATGTGGCTTTAATTTAATGTAATGTTTTTATGATAGTGGAAAAAGTTATCATCATCTCCTCTTTTTATTTTCTTTAATACTAGTAGCAAAAACACTATCTGAGATGTGTCAATTTACCATATTCAAGGATGATGGGATTTTGATTTCTATTATCATTATCTATTATGGTTGTGAAACCATTATTGTTATGGTTGAACCTGATTATTATATATTAAATATACCATATATAAAAAAATTTATCCCTTTTTACAAATTGTATTAATTTATAATGAAAAATCAGTTTTTTGTTATCAAAAGCCACAAATTAACTGAAACAGTTATCATTAATGTTCTATATAATAATTAATCCTCATGATATGTATAAAAATCATATAAATTAACAATAACACCTATATATGATCATAAATAATATATGAATTCAATTCTGTAGATTTGAAAACCATTCCACATGAACTCTATTATATAAGAAAAAGTGAACCGAATATGAAAATAAAGAAAACGAACACTACAGAATGACGGAATACAACATAATAACTTATCGAAAAGGGAATAAATTAACAAAATAGAAATATTATAAACTAAATACATGTCTAATTGGTAATTAAATAGGTTATTAATAAGTCTAATTTCATATTCTAGGACCTCATGTTCCAGAGCAGACATCATTTAGACTTAAGTTAAGGGATTCTTCATCTCGCTTCCACTTTTTGTGAGATTTTTTATATTCACAACTAATACTTTTATATGTTTTATGTATATTTTACATTGATATAAAATATCAGGAATATATTTATTTTATTTTAATTCAATATATCATTTAAATGTTATTAATTTTGGGTCATTTTAATCGATAGATTACAATTTGGAAAGGGTTTTCCACCCGAACATCCATTTTCATTCGAGTTGCATTCTTTATCTAATTAACTCAATGAAATTAAATTTAATTATTATTTACTTACTACACCTAAATTATTTCTGGGTATTCTATATATGTACACCATCCATAATCCTTTTTTATTTTATCTATATTTATATGCTTTAAAATAAATATTCAAAACTATTTCAAAAATAGAATCTTTTTTAAGAGAATTTCTCAAATTATTATCTATTTTCATGGGAACTCTTTAATTTCTACTTGGAAACCATTATCCATAAAAAAATAATTTAATCATTAAATATTATCTTACTTCACATCTGGTTTTCTTCAAAGATTTTTCCAAAATAATTCTTCTTTCCAAATAAAAGAGTATTTATCTCAAGAATTTCGTAATGAATTTATAAAAGTATTTTCGTCTGATTCAACATTCATGTTGATTCCTATGTATTATTGTTTTTAATAATTTATGTTGTAATATACCATATTTTATTGAATTATTTATGATGAATTTTATAGTGGGTGATCTATCCTAAAACCACTCTCCATATTGCTTGGAATGGTTACTATTTTATGTTTGAGGTTTGGGTAAATTTTGTTACATTTAAATTGATAGATTCAATATGAATGTATATGTTGTTTATGATGATCCATGAAAATATAAGGAATGAATTGGACTTATTATATTATTTTTGGGGACCAGTATAGTCCCTCAATGCATCGGTAGGTCTCATGAGACAAATAGACGTCGAATTGGCTAAGGCCTTTCCCAATGTGATATATGGATTTTGGCAGAGGCCTTAATCATTTTTAGACAGCATAGTCGAGGCCTTTCCCACGATTCGATTTATTATTGAATTACTTACTCAGCTATAATTTCTTCCATAATTTGTTCATGTTTTTTTAATGGAACATGTTTTTATGTATTACACATGCATAATGATTATGTAATGATATCTTCCACTATATTTCATACCCTTACTAAGAATTTTTTATAACCACTTTATATGTTGTTTCTTCATGAGGTTAAGAAGAAGTGATCACTTATTGGGTTTTCAAGGATGATGTTTATTAGATTTTGTTACATATCATATTTAGATTCATTTAAAAATGTAATTTAGGTTCCATTTATCAATCTAGTATATTCAATACAACTAAATATATCTGTTCTTTGGGATGAAATTTCATTCTTTATATAAAAATGTAATCAAATAAGGCATCAGCTCCGGGAAACTCGGGCCATGTCCTTACAAGTATATAATATGATCCAACCAACTACATTACCTTTTCCCAATTATTTTTATGAAATCAAAATTCAAATTTAGTGGTATTTGTTTATATCAAATAACATTGAATAAATACTATGTCCCTATATATTTAGATAAAAAGTATTGTTTCTACCTATAAATCATTATTGTGATTATTATTCTCAATAGTATTTAACCGATGATATGCATAACATATTTCCTTTTAATTTTATAGGAGGATAAACACAATAAATATCATAAATACATCATTGTAAATAAAAAATCCTACTCTGATAGAGGGCAGTGATAAAAATGACATAATAACCAATATCTTCTTTAGATTTTAGATGCATTCTTCACTCTCCATTGTATTTATCATATATTTCTATTATTTAGACAACCATGATCATTGATTAGAATTATGTATAATAAATTTAACAAGACACTTATAATATCATACTAATCAAAGGAAACTGTGTATCATTGTTTTTGTGGTAGAATGACCCCCCTCTTATATAATCTTTTTGATGGATGGGTCATCATCATATGACCCCACTATTATATAGTTTACATTTTCAAATTTTATAAGTATAATTTATTACAAATATTTTTCAATATAACACATTGATTATCCTCATGCTCCACAACATTTGTCGAATGTATAAAATACAAATTAATAAAAAATCATGGATTTATCAAAGTAATACCTAAAGACACTATATATAAAATATATTAATATAGTAGGATAATTATTCAATCTGAAGATCATAACTACAAAATATTAATTTATGTATCTTGTTTGGAAGTATTTTTTTGCCATATCTTCATTATTGAACCCCATTTGATGTTATATAGATCAATGCTCAATCATAGAGAGTATTTTATTCCAATGAATCTAATAAAATGAAATATAAATAATTTGTATATGGTACTTTTTCTTCCCTATGATCCAGTTATTTTCTCCATAATCAATGCATAGATACATTGATCCATCCATATTTTTTACATAGTGATCGGGTCCTCACCATGTAGGCACAGTTGATTAGATAAATCCCATCTCGAAATTATCTTGATGACGATTCATTAAATTCCCCTAACTCAACATTTAATATTCTATACAGGGTCCTCGGTATCATCTTGGATCTTGGTATAAGTAAAATAGATATATCTACCAGTATATCTTAGGTAGATCCTAATAACTATTCAATAAATATGTCAATGTATTGTTAAATTATTGTGACCTTTTCTATCCTTATATTTTTATTTCCAAATATATCCTCACTAATCATCTCTATATATATGGATTTGGTATGTGCTCCATAAAAATCCTCTAGCCTTGATATCCATCCTTCAAAAACAAATTGTTTTTGAATTCTATAATATTGAAATTTCACTCCTCTTTTATTTTTTATAGAATTATACTATTACATCCAGTTAGTTCCTAGAATATTTTTGAATTCCACCTTGAGATGGAATTCTAAAATTTTAATGATATTATAATCCCAAAAGGCAATAATAGGGTTTTTATAAATAATTGATTATATGATAATCCCTCTTAGAGACTTTACTAATAACTCTGCATCAACCATTTCAGGGATTGATTTAATATTATTTTAATTAATTGATTAAATGAAATAATGTGTTAATCCAAAATCATACAATAATGGTAATAAAAAACTGCACATCCATTACAGACTCTAATAAAGGCTCCATGATATAATATTCACAACAATGACCACTTATCCTATTATAATGTTTATGGGGAATTATATCTACTATTATTAGATATAGAAATATACTGGAAATGTTACAAAGAAGTCCACAAATGAGACATTGTTCTTTTGGCAAGGAGAGCACCACCATCCCCTTGTTGTAAATGTTTGGTTGTTGAGGTTTCACATCACCTTAAAATTTATGAGTCTTATTCTTATGTCATACATCCTTTTACCACATTAAATTCCAATGAAAAATGTTACTCTCATTATTCGTTGAACACTATTTATACATGGGATGTTTCACTTTATTTCCATGGATTTTTTGATTAAAATTATTCCTTGAGTTTTGATCAAATTATATTTTATTTTATGGTTAACTCTATGACTAATATATATCTAAATATTCCAATTAATCATTTTTATCAGTCCAAAAAATCTCTTTATATAATTATAGTCAAGATTTCTATAATTACACTATAGATGGGGTATTGTTCCCCTGAATAATATATCATCCATTCCCTTTGGATCCATAACAGAGCTATAGATGTATTAAGAAGACATGTAATGCTCATTTTATAGAATCCAAATAAATCATCTTCCATTTGGTTATTCTCTAGGAATTATGTATCTATTTTTGTTCACATCTAATAGGGAAAATATTTGTTTAAAATGATAAACCAGAACACTTCCCACTCCATGTCATCAATATCCCAATTTCTATTTGTACTTTTAATTATTTTCCACCAAATTAAGAACATTTCCTTATAATTGGTATTCTTACAAGATGATATTAACCATATATATATATATAGTGGGGAACAAAATAGATCGCTTCTATAGTGGTAATTAATTATTGAGAAACTAGTGGGTCATTAGATCCATTGAATTAATATAATGGATCATACATTATATACATATATATTACATGGAAATTGAACAATATTCATTAAAACCCATAAAAACACACCAGGTATGTATAGGTTTTCTGTATTTATAAACTATGAAACAGAAACAATTGGTGCATAAAAAATTTAAATTATATCCCTATTATTTCATCATAACTAGACACATTTTTGACATAACGTACATAATACACATCTTCGAGACTTGGATAAACGAAACTTAAGAAATGATTAGATTAGATGCCCAATAATGGTAAAAAAGGAAGATATCATACATATTATAATCATAAGACATTAGAATATATCATTTGGAAATCATTATCTGGAATATAAATAATCATGATATCATATCATGTAAAAAATCACAAATGTTCATAATGAGTCAATTAATGTAATTCCTAAATTCATTAGATAATACATGGAATTTTATGTCAAAAACATAATAATATAAAATAATTTCATATTATTCATTGTTCATTAACAATCACATCATAAAAATCAATGTCAATTATTTAACCGAGTTTACTCCTCATTCCAGTCATGTATTACTGAACCAAGATCATTTAAAATTCCATCCATATCTATCTCATGAGAAAAATTAATTACCCAATTACATGGATGTATATTTAGTCCCGCATATTATAATTAAATCAATATTACATGTTCCACATAAATATAAATCATTCATCACACCAAAAGGAATAAAATGGGTTCCTTAAACATCATTACATCATAACATAATCAATGAAAAATAAATGAATTTCATAAGTATAATTAAATCATAAATATAATCAAACCATTGGAATAATAGGTTTATTATACCTGAAACATATCCTTATTAAATAATGTTATATTAAATGGGTTTTTTTATTAATTAAATGATATTAATTCATGAGGAACATATCATTTCTTCATTAAAGAAACTTCTTTTTTTAAAATGACACACAATTATAAAATTAATGAATTTATATGAAAATAACCTAGAAAAATATTAACGTATTACTCATGGAAATATTTTATTATTCAATCATAAAAATATGTTCATGTTGTTTATTTTATGAAACATTTTTCAGATACTTCTTTTAGGGAAGTTCAAAAAGTGCCTCTTATCAGAATTGATAAAAGATTCAATTCATATTATTTAATAAAAATTAACAAATGGGTAAAATTTAATTTAAATAGTGGTTTAAGAATAGAAATAGTATTACATATATAGTTTAAAAAAATAAATGGATGATAAATATACAACAGAAAATGCTTATTAATAAATAATCTCTGATAAAAATGAGATTTGGATATTATATGTTACATTTGGTTAGATTTCTTATATATGTGTCCAAAACTCATGTATTGTGGTTTGAAACATATTATTTTCTATTAATGGAACCATAATAATATTTATTATATCCTATATGATTCATATATGACTTTATATTACTTGTTCATTTTAAAATTCAATGTCAAAACAACTTTTTGGTTAGTAATCTCTTTGTTTGTCATATGTTTTTTGAAATTTTATTATCGATATTATTTCATAGATCATGATTTAATTACTTATATAATTATGAAAAGGATTTATATATCATATATATTTTTTATATAAATATCTATCAATTATTTGTAAATGGAATGGAATACACCATTCATGGAGATGATAGGCCGTACGTACACAGAAACGTTGCTTCCATTTCCTTATTGTATGGAATGGAATAAATTAAATATCATATACATGTATAAATGATTTTAGTATAATTAATATGTAATTTATTTAATTATTATTTAATATATAATTTTTATAACCATTCGTGAATGGTTATCTTGTATAATGGATCTCATCACGTCATGGAGACAACAAGCCGTACGTATGCACAAGTGACAATCTCATTCCCTAAATGGTTAAATGGATTGTAATTGGATGGTATATTAATTTTACAGAGTCATTTTCATGTCATATTAATTATTATATCCTTATATTCGTCTTTATACCTATGACTATAATTTATATGTGAAAATCACTTTACACCACGTTGTGGAGATGCAAAACTGTATGTACGCACACATTGTGATATTATTTTTCATAGGATGGGTAAAATTTTAAATATGGTTTTACCATTAAAATATAAAATTATCAGAATATATTAATTATGGATTTAGTAAATTAGTATGGAAATAAATTAAGAAATGTATGTTGAAAAAGAAAAGATCATTGAATGATTTCGTAAATATTAAACTATTATTCATGTGTTGCCTTTTGATTTTCATAAATGGATCCTTATGGAGGATTTCTACACAATGTATGGACTCTCAGAAGATTTGATATAGGTTTAGAGGATAAATTATAAGGTTTAGTTCTAAAAAAATGATTTAGAGGTGTGAATAAAAGATAAGGAGATGGAACACATTATAAGAGCAGGGAATGGAACTATAGGAAACTCAAACCTATTAATTTATTATTAAATGATATTCAAATTAAAATTTCTTAAATGTGAATTTTTATGATTTTTAGATGTTAATGGGTCAAAATAACATCAACCAATGATGTTTATATATTTTTAGTTCATATAATTAACCATATCTTTTGGCATTAACCCTTATTTAGAAAATTTAACTCTTACTGTTACACATTTTCTTAGTTACACAATAGGGATAATATAGTTAATATAAAATACAAAAAGAACCCAAATTGATTAAATTATGATATATTTAACATTATATTATTTATTTAGAATATATATATATATATGTTTATAAATTTAATATTTAATAATAAAATATTTTTTATTTTAAAATATCATTTATGTCAATTTTGACACTATTTATTATTTGAGTTTTTATAAAAGTCATAACAGCTTGATTTTTTGTAATTAAATAAATTAATTCATCTATAAAATTTTATAGTCATTCAAAAAATTTAATGTCATCCAAAAATTCAAATTATTTTTATTTTAATATTATTAATATCATTTATTTGATTTTTCCATTAATAAAATAATTACTACATCATCATTTGTGTTTCCATTTAATTAATTTATTTTTTTAAAAAAATATAAAATAAATTACCATGATGTAGGTGAAAATTATAACCTTATAAAGACAATTTATAGTCTAATATATCTTATGTATAACCCTATATTAAAAATAATTTGGATATTAAAATTATGAGTATGACACCTGTAACTTTTCATTAAATAAAAAATCATAAATGTCATATTATTTCCCAAGTGGCTTAAAATTTTTTTAATGTTGAACTAATTTATATTTTAGTTAAAACCTACACATCCATTTTTATGACCCATCTTAGTGGGGCATGTGCCATATATCTCTTATCCCACCTCTAATAGGCCATGTGCTAGTGAATAGAACTCAATAGGCATATCACTAACATATGAGGCATTCCCTAAGTACATGAACACACACACACACATTTAAATAATCCAGAAATGATGAAAATTAAAAAAACTAGTATGTAATAAAATCAATTAATATCACTAGTCTCATCCAATAGTGTGTACAGAAATGTAAAGTACTATAATGTAAGCTGGTCTAGATTACAAGCCCACCAACAAAAACAGTCTGAAAACTACAAAGTCGAACATATAACCAAAAATACATTTGAAATTCTTCTCAAGTTCATAGGAAAACATCGGCCATTCTAAACTCACATATCATTTTCTGGTCCTGGCCTACCCTATAATCATTAAAAAGGTCTATCATCTGCACAAGACACAACACGTGTGGGAAAAGACCATGTCGGGATGAGTATAACAATACTCAGTAAGACACCCCATAACCACAATGAAGTACACAATGTGAAGTTACAAACATCTATACACAGAATATGTTTATAGTATATATGACCAGAACTTATCTACTTATACTCAACCCCTGACATGTAGTATTGAGGTATGTAACAACTATTGCTTACAAACACTAGAGATTCATTCAAATGATTCCACAAAGAAACCAATCCAGGTGCACACACTCCTATGTCTGATAACACTAATGATATCATCATGAGGAGTATTGTTCATTGGGAACATTCATTAGAGAGATACACAGATTGAGATGTAGAGAAATTTGATACACTTGCTCTGGGAGTACTCACTCCATTAGTTGGTAAGATCACGATACAAAGATGATGATCACTTCCATGTCCATTGGGAAATACCATGACTCATATATATTCACCTTCTATATAAAGGATCAATTTTTTCTATGATTGGTCACACGGATTCCAAGACTCTATATAAGAAACATGATTGGATATAGGATCCTACTTTGTTCCTCTTGGATGGGATTCCACCCTATATATAGTAAAATCATACTGAATTGATCATACTCTTATGAATAGGCGACAATACAAATTTATATTAAGAATAATAATCAATGTAACAACCATTGACAAAACCTTTCCTAGATATGTTGGAGATGTGATTCAAGACATGTATGATTGGGTTAATGACTTGTAGTAGGGTTACATGATGTTTCACATGAACCCAGGTACATACCATGTTCAATGACCCCTGTCGTCAAAACGTTTCATGTAGAATATGTAGGTACAATATGTAGAAAGGTTCAAACACTATTTCATACTCTATAGGGTCCACCAATGTATATTGTTCATGTTCTAGTATATGATGAAAACTCGTGTTAACCTTCCCATGTATCAGTACACAAGGCTACACAAGTATCTGGCCTGTGTCTAACCATGTGGTTGGGTACACACCATATATGAATGTCGTGTAATCCATCATGTGGTCTTGTAACTCTTAAAATATATGTTGGGCCATATGAAAGGGACCAAAAACCATGTGACATGGGTAACATAATGTGTGACACTTTACAAGCTCCTAGAACCCTAACCCCAGTGAGCATGTCCCACAGGTCGTGTATTCTGAAATACAGTCTGTGTTTTTCCTTATTTTCTAAAACTCTTTTTTTGTGCTCCATGGTTGGTCCTCCGTTATTTGATCCAATGATCGTTCCCCCTTATATATTATTATTCAGTTTCATGTCTCCATGGAACCATCGAATTAGTGGGTTTCATTTCTCCGATTAGCTTCGAAAACTGATTCTAATCATCCGCTCAAAAGTTTCTTGATGAATTGTATATCCTAAAATATATTTCTCTATATACTTCCATCATCATTTCACATCCTCTAGGTTATCACGAGGTTAGATATCCAATTTTGGATCAATTTTCTGAGAAATGGACGTGCAAAGGGCATTCATTCATATTTTGCAAAGAACATGAAGAACATAAATAAAATAAGGGAGAGAAGAAAAATTAATCAAACAATGAAATGAATAAACACATTTTGAATACGTTTAGTCGGATTTGCATATACCAGTTGTTCTTTTCACTTATAATCCTATTGATTTTAAACAAAAGAGAGTCACTGTGAATGGTTTCAGCCACACCGTGACTTGGATTGAGGCAGTTTTTACTCTTACATGTCACATATGACCCAAGAATCGTTGTTCTAAAGTATCGACACAATACGAATGTGTTTGGTCAGTTTTATGTATGCCAGTAGATGTTTTTCAATTAAAATCACGTCCTTTTGAAACAAAAGACAGACCATTTGAGTGGTGCCGGCCACACCACATCTCAGATTGAGGCGGGGTTGATTTTTACATGTCACATATGACCCATGGACCGTTCTCTGAATGTTTCAATGGAAACCAAATCCGTTTGGTCGGTTTTCTGTATGTACTTAAAATGTTGTCAATTTTAAACAAAAGAGAGCCACTTAGAGTGATTTCGGCCACATCGTGCCTCAGATTAAGGTGGGGTTGACTCATATGTGTAACATATGACCCATGGATTTTTCTACTAAAGCATCAACACATTTCGAATGCGTTTGGTCGGTTTTGCGTATGTCAGTTGTTCTTTTCACTTATAATCTTTCCCATTTTAAACAAAAGAGAGACAATGTGAATGGTGTCAGCCACACCATGCCTCAGATTGAGGCGGGGTTGACTCTTACACGTCACATATGACCCATGGATCGTTGTGATAAATTATCGACACAATCCGAATGCGTTTGGTCAGTTTTTCGTATTCCAGTTGATGTTTTTAAATTAAAATGACGTCCTTTGAAACAAAAGACAAACACTTTTAGTGGTACCGGCCACACCGTGACTCAGATTGAGCCCAGGTTGGTTCGTACAGGTACATATGACCCATGGATCATCGTGATAAATTATCAACACATTCCGAATGCATTTGATCAGTTTTCCGTATGCCAGTTGTTCTTTTCACTTATAATCATGTCCATTTTAAACAAAAGAGACACAGTTAAAGTGGTGTCGGCCACACCGCGCCTCGGATTGAGGTCAGGTTGACTCATAAACGTCACATATGACCCATGGACCGTTGTGCTAAAGTATCAACACAATCCGAATTCATTTGGTTGGTTTTCCATATGCCAGTTGATGTTTTTCAATTAAAATGACGTCCTTTTAAAACAAAAGACAGACAGTTTGAGTGGTGCCGGCCATAACACATCTCATACTGAGGCGGGGTTGATTCGTACACGTCACATATGATCTATGTATAGTTTTCTTAAAGTTTCAACGGAAACCGAATGCGTTTGGTCAGTTTTTCATATGTACTTAAGAAGATATTGTCCATTTTAAACAAAAGAGAGCCACTTAGAGTGATTTCGGCCACACTGTGCCACATATTAAGGCGGGGATGACTCGTACACGTTACATATGACCCATGGATAATTTTCCTAAAGCATCAACACATTTCGAATGCCTTTGGTCGGTTTTGCGTTTGTCCGTTGTTCTTTTCACTTATAATCCTATCCATTTTAAACAAAAGAGAGAAATTGTGAATGGTGTCAACCACACCACGCCTCAGATTGAGGCGGGGTTGACTCATACACGTCACATATGACCCATGGATAATTTTTCTAAAGTATCGACACAATCCAAATGCATTTGGTCAGTTTTTTGTATTCCAGTTGATGTTTTTCAATTAAAATGACGTCCTTTTGAAACAAAAGGCAGACACTTTGAGTGGTTCCGGCCACACCACGTCTCAGATTGAGGCGGAGTTGATTCGTACACATCACATATGACCCTTGGATATTTCATCTAAAGTTGCAACGGAAACCGAATGCATTTGGTCGGTTTTCCGTATGTACTTAAAATGTTGTCCATTTTATGAGAATCATCATGTGTCTATTAGTGGAATGGTATTTACATATAATCTTGTGGACATTCATATAAAATATTTTTATATCCTTCTTAGTATGGATTAGATTTTAGTTTATCATGCTATGAAACATTTTTGAGCTAACAATGTCATGCCCCATGAATACATATCTTTTATAACATACCAAGAATCTATGATATTGATTAGATGTCTAAATGCTATTTACATTGATTATCATGATGGAAATAAATAAAATATATATTATAGATTTTCTAGTAGTAAATGAAATCAAGGAGGGTGGGGGGGCTGTCCGGTGGGGCTGTACGGGGGGCTGCCCAGTGGGAGTCCGGGGGGCTATCTGGGGACCAAGGAGGAGGGTGGGGCTATGCGGGGGGCTGTGCGGGGGGTGTTCGGGGGGTTGTCTGGGGTCCAAGGAGGAGGGTGGGGGCTGTCTAGGGGGCTCTCTGGGGGACTGTTCATGGGGGGGGGGTGTTCGAGGGGTTGTCTGGGGTCCAAAGAGGAGGGTGGGGGGTTGTCTGGGGGGTTGTCTGGGGGACTGTCCGGGGTCCATAGAGGAGGGTGGGGGTGGGCAGTTCGGGGGGATTTTCGAGGGGCTATTTGGGGGCTGTCTGGGGGTGTCCACGGTACAAGGAGGATGGTGGGGGTTTTTCCAAGGTCCAGGAAGGAGGGGGGGTTCCCAAACACACAACCACTAAAAGAAAACAACATCCATAAAACAGATAATATATAAAAATAACTCAACTCCAAAACTATACTATGAGTCTAGATAAAACCAAAAACTAGAATAGATTAAATATCAAATCTCAGTAATATTAGTCAAAAATGTAATGGATCTATTTTTCCCACATCACCATCACCATCATCACCATCATCATCACCCTCGTACTCATCCCCATCATCGTCTTCGACCTCTTTAGTGCCCACCTCCTCACCCTCCCCCTCCTCCACACCCTCACCACCCGCCTCTCCCTCCTCCTCTCCCTCCACTTCCGAATCAGACTCCTCGCCATCATCATCATCAAGCAGGACATCGTCCTGACCACCACTATAACTGCCACCTAGTGCACCATATATATAATGTATCGATGACATGTACTCATAAAAAGATGGGCTGGTCTCTGTTGGAAGTGTTGGACATAGAACTTCAATATATTTCATAAATGCACTGTTTTCCCAAGAAAAATGTTATGTCATCTCTATGGCCCTTTTCTCAGCATGTTCCTCCTGTGCCTTAACTTGATGCAGCTCGGTTTCACTACAGCTCGTACCTAAGGAGGTCCAATATATCTTCGGGGCTATCCTAGGTCGGCAGTGTACTCTACCAGGATTCTTCTCTCCCAACACCTGATGTAAGTGATCTATTGGCCCAAAATTGTCTGGTTCATGGGCATCGAGGGCTTCTAAAGAAAATTTTTAAAAATATAAATATAATATTAAGTTAAAAAATAGAAACCAAAATATAAAATCAATAGATTAAAACTTACAATCTGATGCGGAGCCGCTTCGTTGACGGCACTTCCAACCTTTTTCTGTCTACTCGAGCAAAACAGTTTTGCTCAAGGCACACGTCCTTCAATATTCTGCATTTGTCTCTACAATTACATTGAAAAATAAAACAATATGAAAAATTTAGCAAACGATTAAATAATTGAGAAAACAATAGAAAATGTAAGTCGTAAAAAAAACTTATAAAAAATTATCATACCTACTTCCTCTCATGATCTGGCATCGTCGTACGTCCAAGTGTGTGGAGATGTTTTTTTGCATCAATTTTTTTTTATTTTTTCCAGACGATTCCTAAATAAAATTCCATAATGCAAAGGATAATATTACTGAAAAATATGAAAGTTATTATTTAAATACCTCAAATGTAATTCATACCTTAAACTGGGTACTCGTCCAATGAGTAATCATCAGAAGATAATGCTCTATAGGACAATCATCCACGACTGGTACTGCCTCTATCTTAGTGCCAACTCTAGCACGCCAGCTAATATACAACTCATGCTTTTAGGCTCTCCAATGCTCTCCTAAATCCTTTAGACGTTCCTCTCTTGCACCCTCACCATTGGGAAATTTTAATCGAAGTTGACATCAAAATATTAATTCATATAAATAAAAAAATAATTCATGGAATTAAATAAAACATATTTTTTACCCATATCTCTGCCCAAGCTCAATCCTTGACCTCATGTGGCAAATGTCTCCACAACAGCGGGCTAACGGGAATGATGTCGTAGTATTTGGCAAGCGTCGGCAAAAAAACACCGACATTGCTGCCCTGATTTCTCAACCATTTGATTGTCTTCATTGTAATCCACCATAACCTGTGTACGGCGGTTCCACTCTGATCGCATTCATGTACGCCCTCGCCCCCGCCTCCTGTTAGTAGATGTATCTGTCATTAAGGAAAAACAAATATTGTATCAAAACATGTTATAATGAAAATAAATATTGCTATAATTTTTTTTGGGTTTTATAAATATACCTACTCCAGTCTGATTGCTGAGCGCTGCCGGATCCTCAAAAACTGATGGAACACCCAGTGGTGGAACATGAGACGAAGACGATAGAATATAGAAGCTCGGAGAGACATAAGTAGAAGGCAAAGAAGATGGGACAACAGTATGACCATATTCTGACTGGGGAGTGGGAATCATCATGGGATGTGAAAATTATGAGGCAAAATATGAAGAAGGTAGCGAAAACATGGGAGGACTAAATATCCCGTGTGTCCCTAACCACACACCGGGATCAGAATGTGGGAAGGATTACATGTCAGTGGGAGGGGCATGGACTAGTCGGGCACGCGCATCTGATCGTCCACCTCTGGTACGAACCCACCTCGTACCACTGTCTTGAGTACTACGACCAGTACTAGGATCCTCGTCGAATAACTGTCGATATATAGGTAGATCGTACAAAAATTTTTACAAAAAAATTAATCACATAAAATTATATATTCTCTAAATATATATATATTTGAAATAAAGTACTCACCGTAAACAATAATGGTGGGACGCCCATATCCTCTATCCGATGATTGTTCCCCATCATTTTTTTCCTTCGTCCCTCTTCAATTGGCTGTATTTCCTACTTTTGAAAACAAATATGTAATTAATTAGAAAAAAGAAAAATAATGTGTAAAAAAAACTAAATATATGAGGGAATAGGGGGATTGATTGATAATTTAGATATCAATTGTTTTAAAAGAGCTTGAATGAATATAATAAATCATACAAGTTGTAATGTTCGCCAAGTTAGAAATATTGTTTGACTAGGTTTGAATACAGTTCAATTCCAAATTAGAAAATGCAATTCAAATAAAATAGCAACCAATAAACATTGAAAATTCACATAACGGTCAAGTTATCTAAAACATATTTGTGATAAATACTAAATCAATTTTAATATTACCAACCATAATAACCCAACTCGAGGTAAACCAAAACAATTCAGAACATGGATGAATGATTCTATATATTTTCAACCACAAATTCAGGTTCACAATCAACTCTGACAATTGAGCTATTGGATTCATCAAAAGAAATAAATGGATTGGTTCTAATGGAAATAGGGACAATGTCAATTCCGTTATCACCATCATCAAAAATATTTCTTAGAATTACTTCAACTATGACACCAAATTCATGTCGAAGTTGGTATTTTACATAAAAAACTTGTTTAGCCATTGATGCCAGCACATATGGTTCTTCGGTAGCAAGAGTATGACTCATATTAATTACTCAAAATCCACAATCATAAATAAATGTGCCATGTCTCTTCATCGAATCAAACCAATGACATTTCATCATTATGATTCGTCCATGACAGTAATAATCCAATATTATTATTTTCGCAACGACTCCATAATAACCCACATTTTCAAATCACGGTCTACTATATGATGGACTGGCATAACAATCTGTTGTGGCAGTAACCACAACACCATCATGTTGTGTTGTCATGTTCTTTTCTCATTCAGTGACAATAAATTTGTACCCATTGATAACAATTGATTTGTAGTCACGAACCACGGTATGAGGACAAAAATCCAAAGATCTTATTTCCTCAGAGATAGATTCAACCGAAAAACTAAATACCTGCAATATAAATGACTATTACACTTAATTAAATATTGATATAATTAATTTAAATAGTAATATTTTTACCTTCAATTTTAACCAAGTAGAAAACTCTTTTATATGAAAAGTCTCTCTCATTCTCAATGATATAGAACGATGCTTCCTATTTATCATTGTTTTATGTTCCCTGTAGATAAAAAATATGAATAATTTAACAGATATATATGTAAGATATACATAATTAATGTAGTTACGTGATATAGTCATCAAACAAATCACAGTTGAACAAAACTATGCGATGTGCCATCTCCCGCTCTTCATGGCTTAATGTCTTCAATGTATATGATCCAAGAATTCATCCTGTTTGAGGAAGTGATGGAAAACTAGGTTCAATTTTCTCATACTATTCTTCTTCATTTCTCATTGGTCTGTTCAATCTTTTAGTAAGATCAGACAAATACATCGAGCAAAAATCCATACATTCATGAGCTAGGCAATCGTTCACAATAGAACCTTCATGATGATTTTTTTTCGGATATGAGACTTTAATGTGAACATATTTCTTTCAGTTGGATACATACAATGAAAATAAATAGGTCCTCCGAGAAGTATTTCAGTGGGAATATGGATAGTCAGATGCAGCATGCATATAGAAAATGATGAAAGAAATATTTTCTCCAACTCAGAAAACATTAATGGGGCATTTTTCAACATTTTTTGCAAGAAAGACATGGATAACTTCTAAGCACAAATATCTTTAAACAAATGGAACAACCGAATAACAACCACCCATACATTATTGGACAAAAGATGACAGATTTCTATTGGAAGCAACTCATGCAGTAGAATGTAATAATCATGAGTCTTCAAAGATTTTAGCTTCAATTATCTTCTGTTGACCCGTTTTGATATGTTACTTGAATATCCATCAGGAACTCTAATAGTCTCTAATACTTCTAGAATTTTTTTTCCGTAGGTGTCATCACATAATAAACACATGGAAGTTTCCATTTATTTTCACTGATACGCACATGATGCAATTTTGGTCTGATGCCCCAATCCACCAAGTCACGCCGTGATCGTAAATCATCTTTTGTCTTCCCCTTGACATTTAGAAGAACTGAAAGCAACATTTCACATATATTCTTTTCAATATGCATTATGTCTATCAAATGATGTAACAAATTGGTTGACAAATAAGGAAAATAAAAAAAATACTCCTCTTCCTCCAATTGTAACAAGATTCAGTGGAAACATTCTTTCTCATTTCAGATTTCATTTGACCCTTCCCGAACAAAAAACTGAAATCATTCAATTAATTAATCAAATCAGTTCTAGACATATGTTGAGGTCGATCATTGGTCTCTATGATATTATCAAATATTTGACGATTCAATCTATATAGATGATCCTTTGGCAAGAATCGTCAATGTCCCATAAAACTGAAACTACAACGATGTTTCAGTCTTCTGGAACGTGTATTCTTCAAAAAAACTGGACATGATAGTTTTCCCTTCGTGCTCCATCCAGACATCATTTCATAAGCCGGAAAATCATTGATCGTCCACATAAGCACAACACACATCTGAAAATATGTCTTTCGGACATGCATTGTATGTGTGCACACCCACATCCCAAAGTTGTTTCAACACTTTTATTAAAGGTTGCATGTATACATCAATATCAATGTCGGGATCAGAATGACCAGATATGAGTATACTAATGAAAGTGAAAGGTTTTTTCATACACAACTATGGGGGAAGATTATAAATGTGTATAAAAACTGGCCATGTGCTATGCGAAGTAAGCATCTACCCAAAAAGATTAGAACCATTGCATGAAAGACCCAGCCTCACATTACGCACGTCAGCTGCAAAATCAGGATTTCGAGCATCAAATCTCTGCCATGCAAATCCATCTGTAGGATGAACCTACTAATCATTAGTCTTCTTTCTCTCGTTATCATACCATCTCATTTTTATTGAATTGTCATCAGACATAAAAATATTATGGAGTCTAGGGATCAATGGAAAGTTCCACATTACTTTCTGTGGAACGTAGGATGGTATTCCATCAAATTTTGATTTCCAGCAGGATGTGACACATATTATACAATAATTTCATTCAGCAGTTTCCTCCGAGAATAAATAGAAATCTTTTGGGCAAGCATGAATTTGTTTTCTTGAAAATCCATGTTCCTCAACTAACTTCCATGCCATATAGTGGTTTGAGGCAATATCTGCATCATCGGGAAGTAAATCCTTCAAGAGGGTAAGAATGTAATCGAATTATATATTAGAAATCCCATACATAGGTTTCCCATGAAACAATCAGACTAAAAATTCCACCTTTTTCATTTTATCGCATTGTCGATATACTGGAGTCGTGGCAGCATCATTAAATTTTTTCACCCTATCAATATCATCATTTTCACTAGATGCATCAACTGTCCACATATCTAAGTCTTCTTGAGTCGAAATCCTTTCTTTTTCATAATGAAGAAAAAATGGAAACTGATCATCTAACAAATCCTTCATTCCAGTCCTTTCATTTCGATCATCACCAATTTGAGATTTCATTTTCTCCCCATTGTGATACCACACAAAGTAGTTTTCTTGAGAACCGTTTTTGGATAAGTAGTAGCTTACTTCTTCATGGCTCAAACAAGGTCTACCAACCCAATTGGAACATGGGAAGTGTATGCGACCACTATCTGAAGCATTATGAAATTAAAAATCTATAAAGCTCTCAAAATTGATTTAAAAATCACCTGAGATTCGATCGGTTTCATACATCCAACTTCTGTCTATTCTATAAAAAGAATTTATATAATTAATTTTGTTATAAACAATTCAATAGGATTGAACTTTAATAGAATATAAATTTAAGTAAACGATAAAGGATGAAAATAATCAAGGTATAAACTACACTTGTGGAAAAAACATACTAATGTGTTATTGAAAAAATGTAAAACCAACAAGAACTTATTGTGTTATCACATCACAGCATGCCTCATCCCATAACCATAATAGTAGGGTATCATGAACATGAATAACATCAACCTTGTGCCATTCTCCTACCCTACATGACCCCAACCACATGCCACATCTTATTATAGCCTTATCATATCACACCTCACCTGAAAACACTAGGGAAATCATAGTACATCTCACCTGAAGACACATGGACAATCACATCCCATCTTTCCTAAAAACACATGGTCAATCACATATGAAGGAAGAGTAGGGAATACATGGTAGCTATCCAACCATATAACCACCGTCCTATATATTAGAAAAATTACCCATAACTCAAAACCTCTGATCATTGCTAAGTTTATCCAACTCTGGTTGGGAATGTGTAGAAATAACATAAAATACATGATATATAGATAGCACAAAATACCCAACGTATGGGTTCACATTAACTACATAATCACACACTTTACTACTACCATACAACACATAAACCATCACAACCACTTTCACCACTATATGAAACACACCACACCACCACCACAAAAGACGTATAGAATTTCCCACATTCATTTATAAGACACTTCATTCACACTTACATTTTCCATTCATTTAATGTTAAATTAATTAAATCCATTTACAACACATCCATTTCTATTCCATATCATTTATTTACTATCTTGTTTTTTGGTTTTAACAGCATGATTTATTCCATAGATAACCAGGAAACTAATAAAACCGCCACACAACAACTCACCATCTCACAATAACCATCGTCGCCATGTTACATCGGCCAAACATCTCACCAAAACAACCAAATATCACAAAAAAAATATTGCACATCACAAACCACCTCACCACATCATACACCACAACCTCATCACACAACACCTCCACATGACACAAAACCACCACACATCATCACTATAACACAATTTCACATGTCACATCCATTCCCACTAACCATCACATTAGAACCCCACATATCATAAAGACCAACTGGTCACCTCAATCACCACAGAACAACCTACAACATACAATGAAACACAACAAAAAACCTCTCATATAAGCATCATACCCCAACTTCCACAATTTATTGAAGGTCATTTATTACATTACACCTTTATTTAGCTTGGACATTATAACACAAATGATATTCCATGGGAAACTAATTAATTAAAAAAATCTTCATTCATTTCCCTATTATTCAAGGTGAAATAACATCAAAATCGAAAATTAAAACTAAAATATTAGATAAATAACAATAAAAACACGGTAGAATATGTGTATAAAGAATAAAATACCTTATTTGAGATGATTCAGATGGTTTTTCACCTGTCCGGATGGGGGAGATCGTGAGTGGAGCAGAGCGCCAGATTGATTTTAGGATTCTGTCACGAATAGGGGAGAGCAGCGGCCTGACTTTATTTGGGTAAAACCTTTACCAATGGTTTTTAAAAACTGTTTCCAAAGGGTTATTCAGGGTAACCTTACCCAATGGTTCAATAGAACCGTTGGAATAGGGTTACCCTTTCCCAACGGTTTCATAAAACCATTGGGAACAGGTAACTTAAACACCCCTTTACTATCAGTTTTATGACACCGTTATAAAATGGGTAACATTTCCCAACGGTTCTAGTGAACCTTTTGGAAAGGGTTCCCTAAACATTCTTTACCAATGGTATAAGCAAACCTTTGGTAATGAACCTTTGGTAAAAACCACATTTCCAGTGGTGATAATAAATCAGGGTCCTTTCAAATAAAGAGATCTTCTACCTTGTTCTCTATCATAGGGTGGTATTGTATCAATCAGTTGTAATCTCTAATAGACACCAACCATCTTTTCTGGGGCATAATCAAATCCTTTTGTGTGAAAATATAAATTAATATTTTATGATCTATAAAATATCACATCATTCACAATAAATTCAATGCCTCGCTGTCTTTAATGTAAGGATTACAATAGGTACCCCAAAAACACGAGTTAAGTTGTTTTGATCTTGGATTTTCAATTTTCATAATGAATAATCTATCAACATATAATATTTCATGAGAACGCATCACAACACCTACATTGATTAGTCACTATATATTGCCAATCATTATCCACTACAAGTTAGTTTGATCATATTTTCACTGGATAACAGTCTTTTTTTTCTCTTTGAAAGTCTCCTCTCATTCCTCCATCCATAAAAACATAACTCATTTCCAAGTCATTTTTGTGGGTGGATAATATCGTGATGAAAAATATTTCACCAAAAATTAATACTATGCATCCAATCGATGACAAAAAATCGGATCTTAGTATCAATTTTAGAACTAGACCAACATTTAATAAATTATATTTGCTGGATCTACAAATATCCAGTCTTATGAGATTATGTGGCCTAAAATTGAAACATTTTAAAGCCAAAATTCACAATATGTAATATTTTTGTAACGTTTATCCATTATTAGGGTCTTTTTATACAATCTGATGTGATCTTCATGTTCATTAGGTATCCTCATATATACATTAATTTTTCTATAACTAATTCCACAATTTGATCAAAATAGTCTCTAAATAAACTATTATTTAGATCCATTAAGATTGTAGGGGAATTAGTAAGAGAAAAATAATCACATTAAATTCATAATTTCCATACCTTTTACTGATTGTCATTTTTGGTATATCATATTTCATAAAACTTAATTGATAATATCATGAATGATGATTAATCATGTATAAGTTTTTAGCAATGTGTACTTGGTCAAAAAATTCATCAATATGGGGATGATGACATTTTCTATAGATAGTGTTATGGTTTAGTTATCGATAATCAATGAATAGTCTCATTGATCAATCTTTATTCATAACAAATGCAACAGGTGAAACCAAAGGGGATATACCACGACATATGAATCCCTTCTCAAGATACATTTATATTTGATTCTTAAATTCCTATAACTAAATTGGGTCAATTTTATATGGTGTATTTGAAATAGGCATAGCACCATGTATGAGCTCTATTGAAAACACATTTTATAAATTAATGGAAATTGGGAAACTATTATAGAAAGACATCAAAAAATTCCCATACAATTGGTGTGTCTTAATTATGAGTTTATCACCAACCATTGGAGATAGATATCCTTCTTTTATAGAAATCTAGAGCAATATGTTTTATGATATTTCCACTAGAAGTTCAGACTCATCCTTTCATTGAGAGATGATTATGGAATGATTCATAATATGAATTGTGTTATCCCATTATTTTTACGACATTTGAGCTTCATATATATAAAGACAATACATTCAATGAATCACATTAAATTTTACTAAAGTAAGGATCACAAGATTTATAGGAGGAACATCCCCCTAAAATTCATATAAAAAGGAATTATAAACTTTTTATGCTACAATTTTTTATTAAGAGTTGTCATAGATATACCTACATATAATTGATGAAGTAATATGGATATAACCGTTGAAAATTATTTATAAATAAAAGAGTGGGTGGATAAATAATCATATAAAATCTTTTCGTACCTTAGATTGGATGGTAAGGGTACCTTTCACAAATTCATTATCATATTCCACATCTCTGATAGTGATCACATGTGACTTTTCTTTTTCTTTGTCCTTAATAGTTAATTGATGATGATCATAATGAATAACCCTTAGATTAGGGAATTGTATGGAATAATTCACATTTCCTTTAAATTTTTTCATATATGTGTAGGAGATCCCTTCTGTGCAGCCTTTCACTATTCAAATATATATGCATTGTTTCCCATCAATAAAACATTAATCATCCCAATGAATTTATCTCCCACATTTAAAACACATTCCAGATCTTTTCAATAATTTCCACTATATTTCGTTCCACAGAGAGAGAATAAGTAAAAACTCTTCTTTTATTCATTGTTGTCATTGATTTTCCGTTGGATTTAATTTGTATCTCCATATAAAACCCATAAGACTGATGAATTTCTATAAACTCTATATATACCTTGAGTGCACATCCAACGATTTCCTTGTAGCTGTTGAATTCTCTTAGGGATAATTCCCTTCAATGTATTTTTTAAACCACTTAAAATCGGTCAATTTTACTCTCAGGTTGGATAATAGTTCCAAAACTGTACCTTTAATGTATATTATAATTTACATTATTTTTACCAATGTATTTATTGTCAGTTTTTAAAGCTCAAAGAACTCATTCCCTATATTTTTTTCAAATAATACAAGGGATGTACTTATTGAAATATATGTTCTTCATCTCATCCTAATCCTTGGATTCAATATCATCATTTTCATTATAATCATGATAAGGGTACACCATTCATTAACTTATCCTTCAAAATGATATACTGTTAAGATGACCTTATGATGTTGTTAACATTGGAGAACTGAAATTATCATTTTTATGGTACTGATCTATTTTTCAGCCACTGGTGGATTAGAATACCTACAGAAAGAATGATATTGCTATCTCATGATGTACTCAACATAATTTTGTTCTCCCCTTTTCTAGTTCGGAAGTCTTTCATGATTCATATCCGTAGAATGTTGTGTGAGAATAGAAACGTGATTTTTATTTCATATCCCAAAAAATTATGTTTTTGATGAGGAAAATCATGTCATTACCCCTCACATTCAGCATTAATGTAGTCCTTCAGGTTCCATCCATTGAATAAAACCATAAATCATAGTGTGGTAAACACTAATCATAATGGGAAAACTACATAATGAATACCAAAATTTCAACATAGGACACATTAAAATTTATCCTAGGATATTCATGATAATTTCTAAAACACTATGATCATATCCTATACTTTTTCATATCATTAGGGTTCATACAACATTTTTCCCATCCTAGTTTCCCAAGGTTAATTGAACCTTCATTTTGAGACCAACAATAATGAATCAGAATTTAAATACATAGATATTACATAAAAACTAAAAAATATTCATTTTAAAACATAAAAAAACCATGAAATAAACATATTGGATTAGTGAATTTATATAATAGGAAACATAAAAAATTATTCACAAAAAATCCACATTTTATCCTTCTTATTTCTTTTTAACATGACACATTTTTGACATATCTTAATTAATACCCTAATTTATGACTTGTGGAAATGAAACCTGAGAAAGGATGATATCATATAATTATTATGGTTATAAAGGGTATATATCATAAATATAATAATCATAATACCTAAGAACATAATATTTGAAAATCTTATACCACATATGATGAATCATGATATCATTTCATGGGATAAATCATAAATGTTCATAAAGAATCAATGAACGTAATTCTAAAAGTCTTAAAATGATAAATGAAATATGTTGACATGAACATAAGCATATAAAATCACTTAATATATTCCATGTCTCATTTATGAGACCATCATAGTAGACAAGGTCCATTACTGAATAAATTCCACTCCATGTTGCAGTCATGTATTTCTGAACCAAGATTGTTTCTCATTCAGGGCCTATATATCTCATGAGATATAAATATTTACCCAATTAAATAGATGGAGATATAGTTCCCAACCATGTCAATATTAATTAATTCTTACATTTTCCACAAAAACATAAATCATTTATCATAAACCAATGAAAAAAATGTGTTTCTTTACTATCATTCCATCATAACATAATCCATGAAAAACAAATCGATTTCCTAAATTACATTACATCATAAACAAAATAAAACCCCATGAATAATAGGGATAATATAATTGAAACATATACTTATTATAAAAATTATATCTTATATAAAAAACAATTTCGAGAAAACACATGAAATTAATTCTTGAAGAAATTATCCTTTCATCTTTATAAATGTTTTCTTTCATTAATAAGATGCGGAATTATAAAAGACAAAGCTTATTTAAAAATATTCAAAAATAATTGTATGTAAATCATAATTGAAATAAGGTGTTATGAAATTTTTAAAATCTGTTCATTACATATAATTTAAAAAAATTATTATTTTCATACTTTTTTTGGAAAAGTAAAAAAGTACCTCATATTGAAATGAAAAAAATATTCCATTCATACAATTTTATAAAAATTAACAAATGGGTAAAGTTGAATGTAAATGCTATTAAGAGAATAGAAATACATTTATATATTAATTAAATATTTACATGTATCATAAATATACCCCTTTAAATAACTATGTATAAACAATCCCGGATAAAAATGAGTTTACAATATGATCCCTTACCTTAGGTATGAATTCGTTTGAATACATTTTTAAACACCAATGTAGTGGTTTTAAAAATATTTTAAACATCTAATACAACCATAATTAAAAAATTTATATTACATATGATTCATTGGTGACATTATATTACTCATTCATTTAACCATTACTTGTTAAAGCAATGTATTGGGTAAAAATTGTTCTGTTTATCAAACGTGTTTTGACTTCTTATTCTGGATAATTTTTAAAATATAAATATATAATTACATAGAAAAATTAACATATGATTTATATATCATATACATTCATTATATAAATATATATATATTAGATAAAAATTAAATTCAATACACCGTTCATATAGATAATAGGTTGTATATACACATGAAAGACGTTTCCATTTTTTTATTTTATTGAATGAAACCATGAAAATTACATATAAATATATCTATATATATATATATTTAGTATAATTATAATTTAATAAATTTAATTATTAATTATAATTTATTATTTATTATTATTATTATTTAATGGTTATCATGTTTAATGTATCTCATCACATCATGGAGATAGTAAGCTAATCGTACACACGAGCGATCGTATCACTACCTTAATGGTTAAATAGTATCAAATTTTATTGTATATTAATTATAAATAATCACTATCATGAATATTTATTATTTATATCATTTGTATTCATATTTACACATATCAAAATAATGTTTCTATGATAAAAAGATAACACCACAGTGTGGAGATGGTAAGTCGTACGCACACACACAATGTTATATTATTTTTTAGAAGATGGTTAAAATGGGTAATATGGTTGTATCCTAATAATAAAAACATATCTAAATATTTTATATACTATAGTTATTACTTTATCATGGGAACAATATAGAAAACATAATTATAAGTATGGAAGAATTTTGAATGTGTTGGAAAAACAATTACCTCGTCTTTTAGTGTCTTCTTTTGGTTTTCACAAAAGGACTCAATTGGTTGGTCGTCTACCCAAAATGTTTCCTCTAGGATGAAGTTATGTATGTTTTAAGTGGAAAATGATAGTTTTTGGGGGATCCAAAAGGTTTTATAGGTGTGATTAAAATAGAAGGAAGAGTACCCTTTTATTAGAGGGTGAATGGATCTTTCAGAAACTCTAAAACTATTAATTTATTATAAATTTATATTCAATTTAAAATTGAAAAAAGTGTGTTATTTCTATGATGAAATTATATATGGTCTAAATAACATAAAAAATATAATTTTATACATTTTTAGGTCAGAATGTTAACCATATCTATTGTCATTAACCCGTAGTTAGATAATTTAACTATTACCAGGATAATTTTTCATATTAAACTATATGGTTTATATAGTTTCCATTAAAAAAACTAACACAAAATAGATTATTTATGATATATTTAACATTTTACTAGACATTTTTCTAAAATTTATATTTTAATTTATTTTATATAATTTAATAAAATATTATGTTTTTGAATGTTTCATTTATGTCAATTTTAAAACTATTTATTATCTAACTTCTTATAAAAATCATAATAACTATATTTCTTTTATAAAATAAATTAAATCATCCCAATAATGTTAGTGGAATTTAAAAAAAGCATGTATGGCATAAAATGTTTCAAATGATACTTATTTTAACATTATTAATATAATTTATTTTATTATTACATTTATAAATCATTTATTTTATCATCATTATGTCACTATTTTATTTATTTGTATAATTTCTAAAATTATAAATAAATTAAAATAATTTAAGAAAATATTTTAGATTTATAATGACTATTTATAGTATAATTTTTCTTATATATCACCCTGTAATAAAAATTATTTTGTTATTAAAATTAGGCGTATGCTATTTTTAACATAAAAATAAATAAAACATAATTAACAACATATTATTACCCAAGTGTCTTAAATGGGTAATAATTTAGACCCGGGGTTGATTTTGGTTGAAACCCACCCATTCAATGAAATTATCCCAATTGTAAAGGTAATATTGTATTATTATAATATTATTGTAGCACTTATTCACCTGATTTACCCTTTATCTCTAGTAAATAAAATACTAATGTTACTATTCACCAAAAATATTTTTTTTTCATATTAGACCAAATTTTTCATACTTATTAAAACCATATATTTTAATTATTTTAAAATTCAATTCATAGAAGTAGAAACTTATGTTTAATTTCCAACCCACATATATGGCTTGAAGGGGCTAAAGGACGAGGTGAAAAGTTGAACATAATTTTTAATATAATTTCAATATAAAAATTATCATAATAACTGAAATTGAATAAATGAATTATTTATCTATTTTTAAATTTAAATCAATATAAATTATAATTATTATTTAAATTCTTAAATCTAGTTTACAATAATGCATTATTTTTTCTATTTTTCCAAAAATTGAAACATTACAAAAAATTTTAAAAAAATAACGTAAGATAATTTCCATATTATTTATTAAAAGATGATGAATATTTTCAAAATTAGAATTTATAAATTTCATAATTCAGCTAATGCATTTTATATCCACATTTTAACGGCTAGTTTTATAGGTCAAGGTTCACACGTACACGATGTTGTGTGAAATGCATGCTATTTAAGAAAATGAATTTATTTAAAAATAGAAATACCATAAAATCATGTGGTGTTACAATGAAGGTGATTTCGAACTCATAAAGGACTAAATGGAAAGTTGTTCCTCTTGAGGTGAATCTAGTCACTCGTCATGATCCAACTTATTATTCATAACCCATGATATATGATTCATTATCCACATAATGTTTTCCAAAACATATTTCATCATATGAGGGAGGCCATCAAAACATCATCAATTTCAATGTTATATTATGTGGTGGTTATTATATCCCTCAATTTTCTAAATGAATTAAATCTTTATGAGAAAATGTTAACTATAGGAATATTATAATTTTAAATTTTCTTTATATCTTAAAACACCATTATAATCTTTGTAAATCATTAATGTCCACTAATAATATTTACAGTTTTTATATATGATTCATAGTAATACATAAATAAAATGTGATTACCCAATCATATCTATAAATTATGTAAAACTAGATGTGATGTGAGTCCCATGGTCATAAACTAGTTCCCTATCAATTCTATCTCAATATGGTGTTTTAGGGGTTGTTACTATTAGGTACATATTCCTTAGAGACACATCCACTTGTAGTATCATGAAAGGGATTCCATTACATGGAATCCACTCTCTTAATACAACACAAAATTTACATTATGTTTTAATATATTTATACTTAATCATATTGTTATTAATAAAATTCTCATGTCCTAATATCCAAAAAAACTAAACTATACTTTAATTATAACTATGGGATCATTCCTTTTTGTAAAAGAATACTTTCCGTACATGGGACAATAAAAGGAAGGTTTTAATGTTTTTCTCCTAGAAAGTTAGAAAAAAATAAAAAATAAGAAAATTAATATTATTCTCATCCATGTGAGAACCATCATAATGGATTCAACCTATTTTTTTACTACATCTTAGATCCTTGGTAAAAAAAATAATTGGGTGAGAATGAGCATTGTAAGGGAATAAAAAATGGGACATTTATCATGTGATCAAGTGTCTGGTAAAAAAGAACATGATGTAATAACATTTAATATGATCAAGAGAAAATGGTAAATATAATAATAAAAATAACATGAATACTGACTTGGTAATGTGGCTAAAAAATAAAAAGGTGTCATTGATAAGAATATCACAATGTTTTTCCTCCATGGTGTCCAAAATGAAAATTACCATGATTATTAACCATTTTATCATTAAAAATGTTTCCAAAAGAAATTAAATTGTTTACATAATTCATTGAAGATCTATTAGAGGGATCCCTTGATATGTCACAATTTCTTTTGTTCTAAATTGATCATAATAATTAATTTTTAAATAAATATCGGAGAATAATTAATGAGAGTCATATAAAATCATTGAGTACATAAAATCTTAATGTCTTGATCATAACATCCTTTCTAACCCACTTAAATGAAACATGGGTTTTATATATGTAAATCCACAATTCAATTATCGATATTAAAATATACTTCAATACCTTTGGACAAAGAAATGTTTTAGATATTCACTATATAAGAATTTATTTTGTAAAACAGTGAATTTTAGGATGTAATTTCGGCATAATGAGTGGTATAAAACATGTATTTAGAAAAAGGTAAAAAGATAGAGATATGAAGTCCTCACTGATAAAAAATTATTTATTTGTAAGGGTCTGATGGAATTAATAATAATATAATGTAACATACCCTTTCAATGTCATAAACATAATAATTACATTGATGGAAATGATATTTATGAGAGTTCCCATAACATTAAAAGTATCTCCTAAATTATTTGGGGTAATCCTTATAGAATTATGGAAAACATTGGGGGATAATTTAGTGGAAACTTGACTATATCATTGTGGATGAGGGTTTTTTAGTAAATGGTAATAGTGAAACTGATGTGTATTAAAAAGAAAAAATTAAAAGGATTTTTTAATAATTTTCAAATTTAGGTATTGGAAATCAAGGTTGTGGAAAATGAAAAACAATGGCATAACCTTTGTTATTCCTCATGATTATGCACATTGGAGTAACATTTTATTATATCTTAATCCTTTAGAACTGTAAAAGATTTATTCAAACTTTTTTGGACAAGGAAAAGTAAATTCTTCATAAAATAATATTTTTAAAAACAAATTTTAGACTTTAGATTTTAGAATGTCAGAAATAGGTTTGGATATTGAAGAAAAGAAATTAATATATTTGATACTAATAAAAGAGAATATTTTAGGTCTTTGATTTTGGTTAATTTATCATTAAATAATTTTTACATATATAATATTTCATAAAATATACCGAATCCCTAAAACTATATTTTAATAATTCACATAAAAATTGTATATTCTAAAATTTTCCAATATTCCCCTAACATACTTTTGACATGATGATTTCAAATATAATATTTATTAATTCATGAAAATGATTTAATTATGATAATTATTACTCTGAAATATAATTTTTTTAAGAATATAAGTTTTTAAGGAACTGTTAAATTTCGAAAACATATTAAAATATTTGACAAAATTATCAAATTATATCATCATTTACTTTTAAATATGAATATTTTAAACCGAAATTACATTAAAACCAATATTATTCACAATACAAATATTAATTATAAAAATAAATACGTTCTAAATTATAATATATTGTTCTCATTGTGTCCAAAAATGAATTCATCAAATTCTGTTCAGTTAAAGATATATTTTAAAATGAAAAATTGTTATTAATATGAAATTAATTGAATAAATTTTTTATTTATTCAATAGAATTTACACTTTAAGAAACAATTTCTTAGACATGAAACCCTTATTACACCAATATATTACTTAAGGGTATGGTGTGTGATGGTGGTAGTTTCATGGTGTCTATAAGGTAACATTGACCGATTAGTAATCCATAGTAACATTAAATTCTCCAATTAGTGATTTTGTTCAAGCCTCCCATTTTGATGAATTATTTTGGCTTGGTTATGGTGAAACCACAGTGATGCAACATCCCAACCCAATTTTCAAAAATGTTCTTCAAAGAGAATGACCCTTCAAGTTTAGTTCATCATTTCACTATTATATACCGATTATCATTTTTCAAATCAAATTATACACACTAATTAAAAATAAGAAATAATCTCTAATGGGTATAGTTCCCATTGGCCAAATTGAAAAATTGATATATTGGATAGTAGTTTTTTCACAATGGAATATGAATAGTCACATTTTCCATTTCAACTCATAAATAAAAATTTATATTTTAATAAATTTTCACAACAATTACCCATGATGTTATATTTTCATTTTCTATGATTTTTATTGGTTTATTAAAATATTATTTCATTTATGTTGTGTTGGTAATGGGGGAGGTAATTCAAATGTACTAGAGAGATCCTTATTTTCCCATTTTATCATTTTAATATGATATATTGTGTCTAGTTTTATTTGTGTTCATTTTTATTAGTTTTATTGTTTAATAATGTAATGATCATTATTAATGGGATATGGTTCTATTTGTTATGTTGAAAAGTTTACCTGTATAAAATTAGATAATATAAAAAATAGAGTTTCTTATGAGACAAATATCATTTATAAATAATTCAATGTTTCATATCAAATATTATAAAAAATCTATGATTCATTCACTAGGGTGTGACACACGAGCATGTTTATCATTTTCTTAGATGTACATTGTACCCCACATTCACATATTCCAAAGACAAGAAACATTCATTATCTATTAATAAATATATACTTCATGATTGAAATGGGATTTTAGGATATCAACCTCTACTTCAATGGATTACTCTTAAAAACATGTTGCCTAGAATGGGTATCCTTTATAGATTAAGACGATGTTCATGAAACACTTCCTTGTGCCATCTATTTGGGGATGATAGTTAATTACAATCCATATGTCAGTATATTCTAAAGGGTCATGTGAGGGTGGGTTCTTTTGGTCAGAAAAGTTGTCACACTGGTCATTGATAGTGTTTCTATATGTTTTATCCATGGTACACTTGAATTAAAACTTTTTATATGGCTCCGTGAGGCTGCGAAATCCCTATAAATCCCATGTCAAATGCATAGAATCTTATTCCATAGGAATTGTTGTGTGTTTTTTCTCATGTTCCATTATTTTACATGGGATATTCCATGAGTTTAACATCATGAATATATAGATCAGACTGATCTAAACACTAAAAATATTGGATTATGTGGATACATCTATATGAGGGGGCAGTTAGAAAGTTTAACAAATGGATGGTCATAATGCCTGAAAATTAAGGACCCAAAATGATGTTCCCCACATAGAGGGATGTATCAAAAAGTGAAGTCAGATCTTATCATCAAAAAGGGAAGGTCAGAGAAGGAGGGTCCTCGTGAGGGAGACACTAAGGTTTACTGTTGGGTAGTATTGATCCTCATGGAGGCATCCTACGTACCCTCTATAGAAGACAAGGATGAAACCCGATGTAGTTTAGGGGGAGATTCCTGGCATCCACATGGCTAGCAGCCCGAGCACTACCAAAAGTTTGGAAGATGTGACCATACCATGATAAGGGTAAGGTAATATAAATCATTCATGGGAAATATATATCGTTATATTCCCATATGGATGGAATGAGTTTACCACGATGTAGTGGCTTGGGTAAAAATAGGTGGATATAGAGGAAGTGTCGTAGGGTAAAGATGAATGAAATTGAACCAACATGACATTGATTGTGTGGTGATTGATCGTCCAGGAGGTTTCCTACTTAAAATACATCAAAATTAGTGATTAATTTCTATTTATTTTTAATGGGACGATGAGACACATAAGGAGGTTGCTCATCATAAATGAGCATATGGATATGGGCATAGAAGAAGTAAAACCTCTAGTTTGGGGATTGATCTTCCCTAGATGAAAATTCTAGAAGTAAATGCTTGGATGGGGCATAGAGGATTATCTCTAACATTCAAATATAATTCCTACATATCCAAGGGGCTTGGAATCAGAGTCCACATAGTTTGGTTTGGGGGTGCGAAATCAGGACCTACACATAGGATAGTGACCTAGAGATGTTCGAGAAGCTTATTCATGATCAGTAGCCCTTCTCTTGTGGATAAATCATGGTTGAAAGAATATGATGAATTTCAGGGCTTATGAGAGGTTATCTAACAATGTGGATCCAAACTTCTTAAATGATTGAAATGATAGATGTGTCCCAAAAGGTAATATGTCACAACTGAAAGGTATATCCCTAGAAGGGATCACTGGGGTTTACTATTAGTTGGGGTTGGACCATAAAGATTCTTCATACATATACCAATGGAAAGGAACAGAAACACACATAGTTGAAAGGGTTATATAATTTAACATCATACAGGATGAGGAAAATCATCTCGAATGAAATGGAATAGTTGGATCCTGTAAAGTGTGGGGCTTTATCCTCGAGTAGGATTTCAGCGTATCCCAGTGAATTTGAATCAATTTCTATATAGATCCAGAGGATGCAAATTATCATAATATTTAATAAACTTATTGGTAAATATACATGGTTAGCAGCCCAGAGAAGATGTCATGTTCACTATTAAACTCTTATCCCATGTGAGTCACACTCATTGTGAGAAGCAAGTGATAGCAGTAGAATAAAAAGATGTGTTCTAAAGGGTGAGGCCACGAATGATGGTGTATGTATTACACATGGTTATCATCCTAGATAATATATTTAGGCTGAGACATATATGAATACCTTCTTATAGGTGCATGGAAACAATGAATAAGAGGGGATAGTAGAAGGAGAGTATGGATTCTCATTCTCCATTGAGTCCACCATATCCTAAAATTCATTTGGATCCTCAAAGATTAAAATCATGTATTGTGTATGAGGGTTATTAGGAATATAACATCATGTATCTTGGACGATGATGACTCACTCCTCACCCCTTTTACATACATAACTAGTACCAACCATCACTTGGGTTAGGGAAGGCACATGAAATTCCGAAAGGGAGTGAGGTGTTGTAGCGGTCACTCGAGGGCCTCACATTTTTGTGGCTCTATAAATAATACATATCCATTAGTGTTCATATTAAAAGAAGTATTATACATGAAATATGACATGAAACAGTTATCGGGGGACCTTTCAATATCTTTATATGATCCTGCAGGGTCACAGTAGAGAGGGGTTTGTGAATAAAGAGGCCTCACTAAGAGGGGTTTTCTGAAGCACTATTGCATCTTGAATATATTGATCTTCAGGAGGTTGGGTTCTTAATGAAAAATAGTAAAAGGAATCTATTTTAAGTGAGGATATTTCTGAATCATGGGCAACCACCTGTGTTATTGAGCCTATATATGTTTGGGGGTGCTTCGCAAATTTTGAATGCTCTGTGAAGTCGAGGATTCTCATGTGGTACTCATTATTTAGGAATTCTATTGGGTATTCATGAAGGGCATTCCCAGATGAAGTGGGGGGAAATCAGAACAAATGGAAATATGGTTTGTGATGTTTGAATACCTTGGGTGAAGCGTTTTCTGTCTAGTTTCGCATAGCCATGTCTGCTCCACAAGATAAGAGCATATAAAGAGAAATGATTGGGTAATGATGGTAATGGGTTGGGGAATACAAACCTATTTATATGAAAAAGGGATCATAATTCTAAGAGGTGTTTAGTGAAGAAAAATCATACATATGAAATGTGGGGGAATACATCAGACTCAAGGAGGCTTTTGTCAATCCTTTGTGTCGGCAGTGCCAAACTAGTTGGACATTCAAATCCTTTTTAACCTACTTTGCCTCAGTGTCGTGGAGCTTTTCAGACTTGTTACTTCATGAACTTCACAGTGCTAAGGGTATTTTAGATAAATCTGTGCAAAACATTCCCCATTGATGGTTTTCGTTCCTCATAATGTTCAAATGTAACCCCAAACATTCTTGGTCATTATAGATCCTCCTCTGGCATAAATTTTGGTGAAAAGTCATGCCCCCTCAATAAGAGTGTCAATGAAAAAGATGTTCAGTTTCATAGGGTTGATTATTGCAACATGGTAGATCATGATGTTATCTCGTGATGGGTGTGTGTGGATTGTGGGGCACAAAGAACAATCTCCGTGAAGCTCACTTCAACAGAGGGTTCTATGATGCCTGTGAAGCTGGTGCCTATAAATTCCGCAAAAGGGACCCACTTTTTTCATTATCCTATCTCTATGCACTATGATCAAAATCTCAAATTGGGATCCTCAAGCACCACCATGTACTCTCTTTGGAAACAGGGGTCCTAGGAATGGTTCTCTATAAATGATGATAAGAGAACCAGTGCATTTTGATTCTTATTTTTTCTCTCTGAAGCAGGCTAATTTCATCGAAGATCAACTATATTGTGATTCAAAAACATGTAGTCAGAATGATCTCCAAAAATAGAGAATAAAAATGACCATGCCTCAGATCAAATGGCCAACAATGAAGCTTCTCAAGAGGACCTTATTGATTCTTCTTAGAGGGAGGACATGATGAAAAATATTGAGATCAGTAAATGCATACAGTTTCATTCCAATCATGAGCCTTTGGTGGTTATACTAACATAAGGGAAAAAATTCACTCTATGTAAGAGATTTACGATGTATGACTTTGGTCTTATAGAATTCATTTTCTTCCTAAAAGAAATAATGGATGATCCGGATTTCTGGTTCAATGGAACACCATGTTAGTATCTGTGGTTCAGGGATGCAAATTGAAATACCTAGAAAGACCATACACTTATCACTGTTGATAGCCTTTATTACCATTTCAATGATTTTTATGGGAAGTATTTCCCACAAGATGTATCTCTACTGCAATACCACACCATTATAAAAGTAGGTTTAGGGACACTAGATAATCGTTTGATAGATAATTGGGATCTCTGCCAGGGATTCAATTTCATGGATGAATGGGTCTGGGCCTACTGGTTGGGCAAATCATGCTATGAGTTTGGGCCAGAGTTGAGGTGGGTATTACAATATGACATTGCATGGCCTTCTCAATTCCACATCAACCAACCAAAATATATTGTGTCTTAACTATTGAGAAGGGGTTCCTTACGGACAATCACTTTATATATTCACCCATGGAAGGTCGGCATTAGCCTCTATGATCTACACCATATTCCAGGGATTCCAGTTCTGGGGGTGATGTATTATGATTTTCTCCAATCATTAAATATATTTGAGGATCCAATGTAGATTCTATGGCTATCGAAAATATTTATGGACATACTTCCTGGTTAAGATAAGCTATCGTTGGGGGACATCCAATTCATGAAGTGGTTCATACATTTTTAGAATTTCATAGCATAGCATCCTACTGAGGGAGAGGATGTACAAAATAATCTGCACATGAGGCCACTTACCTTTCCATGATGGGCACAATGTTTCTAGGGTTGAACATACTAGTGAATTTTGTGGACAACCAATGGATGCTATCAGGGTTTAGTGTCAACAATGTGCTGCAATATATGGCTGGATGGGTTTATCTCCACACTCATTTGCAGATGCATGCTATTGGTCAAGGATTCCCACATTGCTACATGACTGAGCACATTTATTTTGGTGTCTAGGATGTTGATAGGGATGTGCATCAAAAATGTTGTTCATGTGTTGGAAAATATATAGATGGTTCTTGGAACATCAGTTAGATGAAAACCCATAACATGTACGCATAAAATTTTTCTTCTTGTGCGACAAGGTGACAATGCACATAAGGGAATATGAATATCTGAAACGCATTTACCATCCTTATTTGGTCTTCTATTCAGCCATTATAATTGCACAATGTAGTTTCTTGGTTAAGATAAAATCACCAGTGGGTCTCAACATGATATATAAGGTAGACTAACTAAGTTTATATCCATTCCAAATGCCAATGGGAGTATTCAATGATGATATAAGTGGAACCGTTGATAACTAGTCATATCACCTGGCCTTTTGAGACAATTTTATAGTGGAATGGTTTGATTGAGAGTCCATCAATGATCCATATACCCCACATTGCTTTGTGACGAAATTATGGTGTGTACCAAGATCATCCCCTAATGTTAACTTGGGAATACGCCATGAGGATAACCCATTTGTGATGAGGCCAATGATTCTTATGTTCAGACATGAGGGAAGAATGATGCAAATGAGCTGCCTCTATCTACCGCTGCCTATGTGATAATTGTGGAGTATGAAAAAATCATGGAGGCAGTCTAACTGGGAGAGATCCTAATGTGACAGAATACACGAGTTAACGATGGGGTTCCCCCTTAGCCCAATGTTTAGGGTCTAGAAATGAAATGAATATATTTTGTTGTATGTGTCGAAAGAAATCGTGGTGGAAGAGTAGAAGCAGCAGGGATAATAGTTCCATGGAAACACCAGGGGAAAGAGGAATGATAATACAAAACCCAATGGTTCCCAATTAGAAAAATCAAGATGATGGGAGGACACTGAGGGGATTCATCAATATATCTACCCAAGCGCCAGGGATATAGCTACTTATAATTGATATACCTGAAGATGTTGATTACCTAATGGTGTGAAAAAATTAGGAGGTAAAAATCAATTCTTTAGTTGTTCTAGAATTTTGGATCATCTCTACCTATTTGGGAAGGGACTTCTGGAGATTTTATAAGATAGGGACAGCATCCTGTTATCCTATGAATATGGTGAATGGTATATGGTAGAGCTAGAGAAATTACTGAACTCTATGGGAACTCGACATCCATTGGAAGATTGGAGGAAGGTATTGTTTGACATAACGCCCCTAATAGAACAATCGATACAGAACGGTAAAAGTTCATTCCACAGCATAATGAATCAGAGTCCTGGGGAGAATATGATGATATGGGAATCCATCTAGAGGAGAGGGGGGTTTCGAACTCAGAGATTAGAGAATTCAATGAAACTATTTATGTATAAACAATTCATTCATGATATAGTATTTCTCATGTTATCCAAGTTTGTCAATAGACATCTATACCGTTTATGATATCCTTAAAACAAAATTCCCATACCCATGGAGAAATGTATGTCGACAGGCATGCTCCTGGATTGGTGTATGGAACAACGATGGGTGTAGGGTCTAGTAAGATTGTTGAACCATAGGTGGATAAGCCAGAATTGTTGTTGGTCACAACCACATATGGGGTGCCACTTCTAGATGTTTGAATAGTGACAACGTTAGGTCAAAAACAATTATTTGATTTCTAATGGACTTTATCCCTATAGAATCATAACTATTGTCCACCCAACAAGGTCACCTGACATTGTCATTGTCGGAGCAGACATTCAAGTTGTAGTTGTATTGATAGGTGGTTGGCTGGGGTCCTAAAGATCTGTTCCTAATTGAAATTCCTATCTAAATATAATTAGACGTTCATGATGACATGATCTCGGTGGTAACAACTATTGGTAAAACCACTTGTGGGGTAGAACATAAAATTATCGAGGTCAAATATTGAAATTAATACCAAACAAATGATAAAGGAACCCAACCATTCTGATAGAATACAAGAGGAAGATCCAAATATGAAACCCCTAGAAGCATTCCCGGGTTATAAATCTAATCTGGAAGTGTTGAATGAGTTTTCATCTGATGTGGACGACCAATGAGCTATTTGTCTCCGGTTAAAAATATTGATCAATACATCATCCAAATCACCCGTAAGAATAGTGGATAAGTCAGATTGGATCAGTTCATCTAAGGTTGTGCGCGCTATGTGTGGGAGGGGTAAATTTATTAGGCCCACATTTTCTCATCACAGAATACATTGTTGAAAGTGTATGAGTGATAGAGGGAGACTGTAGCTTGAGTGTTTCTGGGAAGAGGAAGAAATCAATAAATATTTTGAAGCATCTGGTGATGAAAAAGAGATTTTTCACTCCAATATGTGGATGAATGAGTTATCCTATTCCTAAAACCCCCAATAAAAAGTCGTATCATTGCTCTGGGTCTTACTGGTGTTATCCAATGAAAATATTGAGCATGCATCTCTTGATGTGGCCAACATATGTGTAGAGTGTGATCATTTAAGAATCTGGACTAGGGAGATATGCCCCATTAACAAAAAGGATTGATAGGATGTTAGGAATCGACAACCAATCCCAGATTCCACATCCAAAAGAGTAGTTTAGTTGAGATTCTCCATCGAGTAAACCAATCCACATGGGATCCATATTTCTAAACTCACAATGATATTTTATACTTTCATACTTTTTTATTTTATGTAAATGGAAATATTTTTTCCATAATCACTATATTTCAATAATAACCATGAAATAATGAACAATATCCCTAATCTCATGTGGTTCGTACCTTGTGTAAAAAAAAATTGATGACCATATAATAATTCGCTTTTGATATGAGAGAGAAAGCTAAAAATCAAAAAATATGGTCCTGTCATCACTAACTGACCACCTAGAGTACTTGAGATGAGATATGTTTTATGATTAGAGGATGAGGACAATTCCATAGAAAAATCACCATTCCCAATTCACTCTAGTGCACAAAGGGGTATAATTCCACGAGATCAATTTGGATAAAGGGTAATGAGAAGTGTGAATCACAATACCCATGATTTGGAATATAGTGATGGAATCTTAATGAAGAAGGATAATTGCTAACAGTATTTGAAATAGAGTAACCATATAATGTTAGCATGAACATGGAACAAACAAATGAGGTTAAGTCACTGATTGAATTCAAAAACATAGGTCCAAACTCGAAATGTTGTTGGATACCTTTCGAAATGTAAGCCCATATTGGAAGGTGAGCCAAAGTGTCATTATAACAAGACATTAGGGGTTTCCCTGACATGTGAAAGAGGATAAGGATCCCAATAAATGGAAGACGAAGCATTGGGTTGGGTGATGGAATTTCAGAAAGAATTTCAGCAATTTTGAAATTATTCCACTATGACATGAGCACATTGGTTGAGAATATCAGTCTGAACCAGGGTCAATCCTATATCTAGACAGAACCTATCGGGTGATGGGATATAATTTCTAATGTTTTATGTCATTCCTATAAATATCGTAAGAAGATAGTTTAGAATCATAATGTATGGATTAAGATGTATAGGATAGCTTATCATCATATTCCCATTTTGACACAGATTGTTTATGGGAAAACATTTTGGGCCATTTTCTATTAGTTTATGTCACATTGCACAACCTAGGGGAACCTTGTTTAAGCTAATAATGTTTGGAGAATAATTGGGTCCAAAGGGATAGAAGGTCAATGGATATAGGGTTGTCCCTGAGGTGAAATGGTCATGTGTTCCTACATATCATAAAAGTATAGGAACCAATCCATATGTAGTTCACAAGTGTTGTGTAGTTTAATGCCATGCATTGAGGATGTTGGATTGTAATGCAGTTTTTGTCATACTTCATGGACATGTTCCCCCCAAATGATACAAGTGTGGTGTGATTGTTACAAACCTGGCATGAATGAGGGGAAATGATGCCCACACCACATTACATGTTCTAAAAGTGAATCCCAGAAAAAATTTGTAAATGGGGAAATAATGGTGAGGATGGGTTTGAGATCAATGATACGGACATAACTATATACCTCATAAGGATGGGAATCTAGCCACATGTAGTTTTCAATTAAGGTTCACAAGTTTGAACCACACATAGGGAAAAGTGTCAATTAATATATCTTCTTTTTTTCAATGTATACATCTTTTTTACCAATGATCGTTGTATGAAATATCAAATTGCTTCTTTAGGAATCAGGTCATATATTGGACATTATAAATGACATAGTGTATAACCACTTCCGATGGTGATTCACTATCGCGTGGGAACATCACAATGATATTTCGTCTTTCATCATGCGGTGAGGATGATAATTTCATAGTTTATGTTCATAAGATATGACTGGTCCAACAATTTTAGTGTTATATGATAGGGACTATATAGTATAAATTCACGTGGAACAAGGTAGAATATCTTAACATCATAATGATTTGATAGAGGAGATCCTAGTGTAAGGTCATAATTTTTGGACTGTAGAGTTTTTGGATCCTCTATGAACGTATTAACCATATCAAGTACCACTAAACCCATATGATACACAATCAGTATTGAAAACTATGGGTGATTGTAGGATTGTCCAATCATATTAGAGTGCCAAAAAATTTATGATTTTTTTCTGAATATCCCTACCAGCCCAACATTCCTACTCATCATACAGAGGTGTATGGAGGGATAACCCCAGAGATGATGGAGAATATAGGGGAATCCCAATATATGGAACACAATGGGACTGGTTAAATAGTTGAGGATAACTATTAACTATATTTGAAACACAATATCCATATTGTGTGACCTAGGATGGGAACACAAAACTGAGGGTCAGCCACTAACCATATTCTATACGAGGGAGGATACTGTCTCAAAATACCTTTCAAAATCATCTGGGATGTTGTCATAGAAGAGTTGTAGAGCCTTAATACAGAGCAACAATACTTGTCGAGGGTTATTTTGGATGTGGATGGTGGTGGAATCTAAAATTAAGGGGACATGTGAACTGTGGTTGGTACCCATAAATTTTAACATCATGTGGTTAGGACATATTCAGGGAGGAGTAATCTCATGGTAGGTATGTAGAGCTACTATTGTTAATCCCATGTGAATTAAGACAAAAAAGAATAAATCACTACAATGTAATCCTATAATAAGATAAGCCAATAGTTCAGACATATTTAAGGCATGGAATCTGAACAATGGCTGCAATATTTGTGTGTTTCTTTGTATCTCATAAGGATGATAATCAAGCCACACATAGTTATTTATGAAAGGTGTTGAAAATTTCCAAAACCAATGGGTAATATGGCCACCAAAATGAGGATAATTGATGTTGTTACATAGTTTAATGTCATAAAAACAATGAAACTAATGATATTTTTTATGGTCATAGATATTATACCTTTATAAAAAATAATTTTCTTTTGGTGTTGTGATAATGTAATCCAATGTGAATAAAGAAAAATAGAAATCTTCGTTATATCACACAATCATGGTATGTAACCACCTAGTTTAATATCATTGGTTTTGGACTGGGAGGATGATCGTTCCTAGGTGGAATCATGTAACATTGTTTAAAAAATAAAACATATGTTAAGGAGGACCCAAGAGTTCCGTGGCCCATTAAAAATTCCTAAGAGGACACACATTCAATTTAATTTTAGGATTCATGGATATTGGGACCTGAACTACTAGTTTACGATATAGTATTCATATCATAGAGTTTTTGACTCTTCAATGAATTTATAAACATTATCTTGAAACACTATGTCCATCTGGTTTGTGATCAGTGTAGAAAAAATGGGCGGGAAATGTCATTAAAACATACAAAAGCATATAAGAGGTGAACAAATGTGTGAATTCAAGGATGAACCCTGACCTAGGTTTACTAACAAAACCTATATGGGTTTATGGAAATATGGAAGTAAGAGTATTAAATTTATATCTAAACAGTGTGTTGTGAGAAGGAATGGGAATCACGAGACAAACATTGGGGACACAAGGGGATAAGAACAAACTAAGGAGGGTAATTCATGGATCATATTCAAAATATGGGTGGAACCTGTATATATACTTCATTCACAATCCTGTGGGAAACTATCCTAGAATGATAGGCAAGCCATAAGGATGAGCATCCATAACAGTTGGGGATCCTTTGGATGTGAAAGATTTGGGAGACCCAAATAATGGGTTTGTGAAGCATGGTTTTGGAATGAGATAATGTACCTACAGAATCCAACACTCCATGACTCATACCATAATTTATCTAACCATGTTGATGAGGAAAGAAATAGGACAAGGTTTTTTTCTTGGGGAAGATGAATCAAGACGATTAGTAGGGAATATGGAAAAATGGTTTGATTAATCCAAGGCTGGTCCCAAATATGAAATGTCCTGGAATTCTTAAATACCCTAAAATATGGTAATCAATACATACAAATTTCTTGTATACTCCTGACTAAAACATTATTAGATAAGGAAGAAGGGAGGAGATGTGTTCCAAATAGAGGCACATTGTGAAGTTGTTGAAAACCATACATGAATGAGAAAAATAAAACATGCCATCACACCACATGATTCTAGAAAGAACCAAATTTCGAGGGTTGAAAGGGAAGAACATGGGGTTGTACCTAATAAAAAATATGTCCATGGATTCCTATATATATCAAATATGAATGGGAATCAAGCCATGGGTATTTCTTGAAATGTTGTACAGTTTAACACTGTGCGGTATGGAAGAAGGGGAGAGAAGTATCCCAACGAGGGAATGTGTATGGTGCAGAAAAATATCCCAACGTGAATGAGGAAAATAGAATTCCACACCACACCATTAAAAATCATAGGGAAGAACTTGAGCATGTGGTCTAGAAGTGGAATTGATGAATCTAGGGCTAGACCCAAAGAAAAATTGTCTGGTTAGTTTCCTTTTATGTTCAGGAATAATTGACTATAAATGATATAAAGTTTAATGTATTGTAGGTAGGACACAAAGACTTAACATATTGTTTGATTTATGGGATGATAGTTTACAGTGTAATAACTTAGACCACCTTAGAAAAAAAGGGCTAGAAATGTCAAGAAACCTATCGATGTACCCAAATACATGATGTATGGATGTTCCTACATATCTTGGATGTGAAGGAATCAAGCCAAACATAGTTCATGAATGCAATGCATTTTTACGTCACATGATAGGGATGAAGGTAAAACAGAATTTTTTTCAAAATGAGGCATATGGTTGAGCAATTGAATAACTCTACATGAATTAATACAGTAGTAGTATACACCACTGGATGTATACTAGGAGAATCATTAGGTGGAGATACTGATGATGGAGGAACTAGGGACTCAAACCATATTTGAAACTTCAGGGTGTTTAAACATATCCCATATGGATGGGAATCATGACATATAGAGTTCTTGAAATTCATGTAGTTCAACCAAATATTCTAAGGATGTAATAGTTTAATCACCCATGGATTAAAAAGAACTTAGTTTAAGGTTGCGGAAATCATTCAGTGGTCATTATCATGGTTAACAATTTAACATCATGCATTATCATGATGCTAATAGGTTTTATGTCCTACAACCCAAATGAGGTGAAGATTTTAACATCAAGTAGGAATCTCCAAGGTAGTTTAATGTCATGAAAGATGATCATATTATACATTTTTACATCCTATATCTGGGATGATGATGTTCTTAGGCAAGGTACTTCTTTAGAAACTTGGCATTGGTGGGAGGTGTGATTGTATCACCATCCTTATTGACTAGTGTGTATGCACAGTTGGGATAAACCTTATGAATAATATTGGGTACCTACCACTTGGGAACCATCATTGGTTTCTTTCTTCTGGGTATCATTAACAAACTCACTGACAATGACCTATCCCCATAAAGGAAGGTGCATAGATGAACCTTTATATTGAATTCTCAGTCTATCATTTTCTACTGCCTCTCTAGATAGTCCTAGGATTAGATACTATTATCATCTAGGGATTCTAGATGAGCAAGAATAAATTTTTAAATTCAGAATGAAATATTTTAATCAAATAATAATTATATAGAGTTATGGTAACTAAATCTCAATGGAAATTACTTCCACTGTACCATAGTCCAGAAAATATTGATTCACCAAGGTATATTGGCAAGTCATTTTCCAGCAAACTTAGAGAGTGTCGAAATGAATTTATAACAAAATCTTCTTATTTTGACAAACCAACCTCTTCAAAATTATAGAGTGGATATTATTGAATGCTTCTATCATCTCATTTTCCTTCACATAACATTGAAATGTCTAGTTAGATTGAATATTGTACTTAGCATATAGTTTATTCTGCTTGGCCACTCAAAAGATGGTTCCATTTTCAGAGAGAGTGGAATGATGGAATTAGAATCATTGAATTATGTTAGAGCTCAAAAAATTTACAACATAACATTCCTTTACTTCCTTGAGAAGTTTCTCTTTATCCCACTTGGAAAATAAATTCATGGCAGTCAATATAAACTTGCAATGGAGAGCTGTTTCTAGTGGATATGGCCCCATTACATCGAGTCAGTAGACCACAATGTTCCATGAGTTCACAGTACTATTTAAGGGTTAAGGATGTTGATGTAAAAAATTAAAATCAATATAAAATTCATGGAACCTCTTCATGAACTTGGTATAGTCACGGACCATGGTGGGATAGAAGAAGAAAAATCATCAAATCTAGTCTGAGAGTATTTTCCATGCCCAATGACGTCCATAGAAACTTGTATGGGCATGTTCCATGACATGTTAAAAATATTCTCATTGTATTCAATGGGGGGGGACAATATAAAATCCATGTTTTTGGGAGATCTTCTCAAGGATGGGACCACTATAGAGGGTGAACTGCACTGCACCCCAAAAGCTTTAGTCATGTTTGGATATGTATACTAGGAGAAACCATGATAGAGGTACTAAATAAAGGGATCCATCCAACAAATGTTTTATTGAAATGTTTAATGGGTACATAGAAGTCCAGCTGTAGAGTAATCAATGTTAAGGTGACTTACCTGTGGGAAATCAACATCGACCAATCTAATGGGTCTAATGAAACGTTGATGCACATGTTGATAATTATATCATCTTAGTAATGATATATTAGGTACATGCAAAGAATGTAAAAGAAATTGCCTCGACCATTTGATGATCAAAAAACAATAGTGACCACCGGTTGAGTAGGTAACTAGTCTATCACCTAGATACTTCACTATATGAGGGGCACGAGCTCTGACTTCTTAAGAGCGTGGTCACCATTGATCCTATTGATAAAAACCTCATAGTCCATCTTCATGTGTAGGTGGGGAACCTAAATTTCGAGTGACATCTCAAGACTAGTGATGAGAGCCTGAAACTTTGCCTCATTCTTGGTGCATCCTTCTGAAAACATGAACGAGTAGGGGAAAGCATCTTGTGTAGATGTGAAGAAGGCGATACCCAAGAATACTCTGTTATGTCTGGGGTCATTGATCCTTATGTACGAGGGACATTAGGAAGAACCTTAGTTTGTGAATTTGTGAATAGGGAATTTTCATGTCCATTGATAGAATTGTGTCATCTAGAAATTCATTATCGAGAGACTGCTCTATGGGAGATGGATGGGTGGTATGGATGTGTACCAATGCTTGAGACATTACATCCTTCTATGTGATGAAACTGATGTCAAACTATTGAAGAATAAAATACCACTAAGCTATAAGCCTAGTCACCATTGGGTAGTTTAGAATATACATTATCATATTTAAATGGGACACCAAATGTATCTCATGATTATAAAGATAGTTTCACATCTTCTTCAATACAAAAAAAGTGTGAGGTAGCTCTTCTTGATAGTTGAATACATGTTCTATGTGTTGAGTATCATGTGAATGAGATAGTATATTTTGTTCTCAATCACATTTTAATTCTTTTTAGTGGTAAGTGAAATTTGGGATCATTCTATGGTGCTAGCATAAATGACCAATGTTTTTCTATAGATGGTTGGAATGAATACTGGAGGCTATAGAGACTACAAATTTTGGTACATGAATGGGGTCTGAAATTATTCAACCAATGGGTAGATTAATTCATTATTCTTGAGTAAGGAAAAGGGATTACAAATTCCAGATAGGATCATGATTAATCAGAATATGTAGGCTAAGTGGACATGGAATCCTCGGACCACTCGACTGTTTCTTAGTGGAGGAATCTGACTGATGGAATTTATATTCTGTTAATTTATCTTGATTCCCCTATGACAGATTAAAAAACCAAGAATACTTCAAGAGGTCACCCCAAATTCACACATAAAGGGGTTCATCTATAGATGGCAGGAGCGAATGAAGCCAAATACATTTTTATGATCTAACAGATGGTACTGATGTTTGTGTGATTTGATCACCAAATAGTCCATGTAGCATTAAACCAATGTCCCGATAATCAATTTGAATATACAGTGTATATCACGCTGGTTGGTGGGTCGTGCATTTTTTAGACCAAATAAAATAAACAATAAACAAAAATTACTATGATTTTCCTTGATGGTTGATGATTCTTCATCCTCTATGGCCCTTCATATCTAATTATATCCGTAATACCCATCCATGAAGTAGAGGGATACTATTTTAGTGGTGGTGTTGATAAACAACTCTGTCACAGGAAGTGGAAACTTATACGTGAGATAATTAATGTTGTGATCCAATAATACAATGAAGACATTGATTCTTCTATTCATATTCCTAATAATAATGAGGTTTGACAACTATCTAGGGTACTTGTTATCATTAATGGTGTTATCTTTGATTAGCTTATCAATATCAGACTCGACAATTTGACCATGTGTGGAGTGAATATACATGTGATGTTGTTTGAACTCATGATGACTTGATGGGAGAATTAAATAGTGGATGATGACATAAGGATCCAGTCATAGAATCTATTCATAGCTCTAGGCAGATACATCTCGATTCTGCTTTCACAAAACAACATTCTTTTGTTTCTCTTATGCATGAATAGTTTCACTAATCATGGTTGGTCTCAGATCTGCCTTAGTACAGAGGTTCACCATCACGAACTGATCGATGGTGGTGGAGAAACCTTCTTCGAACCCAATTTTCACTATCATACACACAATAGGGTGATTGGAAAGAAGCAACTATTCTAAATTGGATAACCATGATGAAATATTGGAGTCGGCCTGAATGGTAGTTTCATCCTCATCAAGAAACTCCTAAAATATGAAAACCGTGAGGAAAAAACTTATACCCAATTCCATTAAATCATCAACATAGGGGAAAACATGTGATAATATCAAATCAGTAATGGCACATCGACTTGAGATGACTCATCCTGGCACAGCAAAACACACAAGTATGGCATATGGTCGGTGCCATGGGTGAACATCCTGATAACATAGAGGCATGAGGTTCCCTATTATGACTCTATCCAGAAACATATAGGATTACTAAATGATCTTCTAAGACATGTCGTACCTATTAATGCAATTATAACTCCTCCCTAAGATAATAATGTAGTGTCACAGGTCCGTGGTCATGGACTCCAACTGGAGAATCGAGAGGATGAACGCATCATCCAAATTGGACCATGGGCCATCGACGTCAGTAGTATTCTCAACCTCATTAGACTCGACATGTTTTCCCTTACACGTATATTATTAAACATTTATGAAGAGGTGTTTACAATAGGCAAATGGTGACAAATTTCTTTGTACCACACCCATGTTCCCGTTGACATAGTATGTACGACCATGGTGATAGGAAGTGGGAAGGGAAAAATACAGATGGATCTATGTCCTACCCATCATTTCATTGTAGGAATTTTCCTATGAGATGACCATGAATTAATATATGGAAATCAAGCCATCAAACTGGGCTTTAGATGGATCCTTCCACAATACCTCTTCCTGTTCTGATTATAACCTTAAATATTTAGGTCAGAGGGATCCAGATCAACATCAGACAACATTCTCTTGAGGAGCATCTCGGTCATGATGATATTGACCCCATAATATTTTTCAATAATACTACAATTGAAATCCATGATATTGAATTGTCCAGTGATGTATAATGGGTGAATGTTACACTATATGGGGGATTCATTATATTATCTATACAATGGGATGATGGACTGATATTCTACATGCTTGGATTCCTCAACGTGGAAGGAATATATTACTTTTACATATTTTATTGAACCAGAAAAAGTTTTTAAAATTTCTTTATGGGCTTCCTGAATATCTTCAGATAAGAGGGGGAATTTCAAAAAAATTGGAACAGTGCATAATAAAATCATACTTCTGTGTTAGGTGTACATTTCAACCTATAAGAGATTCTATGTGGTAGGTGGTATTATGGGAATTTTTGATCGAACTAAAGGATTATGAAAAGTGCTATGAATATACCACATCTTAATTTATGAACCCTGAAAAATGGCCATTGGGTGATTACTAAATGGATGATAATTTTCCACAGCTATATGCTGCCAACAAAAGTGCCATCGCAGGAGCCCTCCTAATCAAGGCGTACAAATGGTGGATTCTTTGAATCTAATTTGATAGGATGTGGGGATCACACATGATATTATCTACACTGATCCTGATGTTGCATCTCAGTATTGTGCCTAACATGGTTGAAAACATTGTTAGATGATTTCTAATGATTCATGTTTCTATAGCCCCAATGATGATGGCATCTACCGGTGACATTATTTAGGATCTTCCTAGAACTCCTCATTTTTTGTATCAATTTATGGTTAAAAATTCATTATCGTATTCATTTAGGGATACTCAAGATATCTACATTAAGATACTTCCAATGTTGGGTGGTTCATGGGGTGATTCCCATCTCTGGAGGAATGTAGTCTCCAAGTGTTCAAGATGGATTTGGCATTTGAGGAGGGATTTTTTTCCTTAAACTGATGGTGCCTTCTCATTCAAGAAAAATAATGTTGGCATGTAGATATATAATAATTTGTTTGAGGAATCATGAAAACTCAAGAATTTTAGGTCTGATTGAAATGGCCACAGATGATAACATGGGCACGTGCGACTGCCATTTGATCCAACCAATCATTCTAACATTGAAATAATGTTTTCAAAATGCTGTAGGGAGTCGACCATTACATTTAAGGGGGGGAATTTTGGATTCCCAAAGCCCAGGGGAGCTAGAGTATCATCTTCACATGCCAGATATTTCATTCCATCTAGTGGGATCACCATTTATCAGTTTTCAATGGACTAGTGGAAAATAATGAGATGGGACATTAGACCATTCATGAAAGGGTTTCTGTCATGGAAAGAATATCTACCCAATAGTATGTTGTCATACACTTTAATATGATAGGAATTACTAGCAGCCTGTGGAGAAGAAGGTGGAATGACTCTTGGAGATGATGGAGGGATGTCATACAAGGTAGCTTGGGGGGACACTTCAGGAATGACCTATAGTGCAGGGTCTCAGAGAAGATTCTCTATTTTATCAGGCATATTAGGTGATGAAAACCATGGACACATTAAACAATATATGGCCTCTTTCTTATTAGGATATTAAGGGTTGTCAAGATCAAAAGGTGGAATCTCACATGGGGGAACTTGTACCTTACCTTGCTTCCCCAGTGAAGGACTGCTAGGAACATACCAAGGATCACGATAGTCTGTATGGTGCTACTCAAGGCACTATGCAAGGTTATCAACACCAATATGATTCTATTAAACATAATTTTTGTGTAGTTATGACTTCTGGAGATCATATTCCTCATTTTTCACTTATACAAATGGGTGGAGGGGAATAACAGTCCTAGTGTGTCCTTTTCATTTATTGGGGTCTGGGATGAGGGGTAAGGACTCTGTAGAGTCTATAAGGAAATGTAAATACCTTTTGTGGGGAGTGAAAACACCTAGGGTATCATAGAGAATTGGAACTTCCCAATGGAGAACATTCTTATCAATGATTCCTACCTTAGTGTCAATCTATAAGGCCAATCATGTTTATTGTGACTGTGTCTAGGGGTATATCTGCTATATCATTGAGAAGGGCGGGTTGACATAGGATGGGACTAATATTCAGTGAATCATACTTCCACTATCCATGTATCTGGACATGTGGAGATGCCTCTTTAATAATTTTGAGGAGCACAATAAAGCTCTGAACTCATCATTATTGATGATTTTGGTAATGACCAGGTGATTCATAGTGTTGATCCATAGGAATAACAATTAATTAGACTAGATGTAATAGCTAGATAATGTCATCATATTTTTCCTGTATTTCTAGATAATCCAATTGATGGTTATGGACATGGATTTTTTTCATCCCCATTGTTCGGAGAAAACACATGACTTCATCCATGGTGAGATGATCTAGAATGCTAAATTATGATGTAGTGATCATCCAAAACATCTATGGACGATTGTATACTATGATAATGTACATAAAAAACCATGGTTTGGAATCATGATCAATCACTAGGTTACCCAATTCTTCAACTGGTGGATCCTGATGAAATAATAACAATACTGATACAAATCACATTGGTGGAGGACTAGCTGGTGTAGAGGACGCTGCATAGCCTAATAAGATACACCATAATGGTTCACATTCTGATATTTGTACAGGAACTTTCATCACATACCTACAAAATAGAGTGTTGAACATCACTTCATAAGAATAGGTGGTGAATATTTTAGAGGAATTTGGGTGGTTATAATAATCTATAGGACCACATAACAACTCTTTTTAACCTCTTGTGGTGGTAAGAGTTGATTTTGATTACTATATAAAGGAATGGATGATAATACCCTAAAAATAATGCAAATATTCTTACTTCTGTATGTACAAATGAAGGACCACATTGATCTGGAGCATTTCACATTCTGGAAGGATGAATAGTATACACCTCATTCATCCCTAGTGAATGATATAGTGGTCTTCAGGTAAGGCCCCGTCAACGAATTTCACTCCCCTTTAGAAGCTAAAAATATAACTAAATGGACAATGATCTAACACTTTATATGATTCTTCCTTTGGATGCGACCGTTTTCCATTCTTCTTTAGGACATTTCCTCAGGGCATGCTAATTCATGGACATAGGGGGGAATCCAGGGTGAATTTTGTTATAGTAGGGATGGTATCTACTAGAACAGGTAGGAAAATGATGATAATTTACACTCTATATGTTGTCAGAGTTGGGAGGAACTCTACTGGGATGATCACTAGAGTGGCGAGGACCTCTAATCATAGTGAAGATAAGGACATGAGGAGGACCACAATGTATTTGTGGGAGAGGGGATTAACTCCTATGGGATTCTCTAGGGTGCGAGGAACACAACATAATATGTCAAATAGTACACAAGGAAGACATCCATTCTTAGTACTAAAAGAATGGGGAGGACCTCTGTAGTTTGGGGGTAGCAGTGGGGATGGCCCCTACTAGAGCTGGTAGGAAAATGGCGAGGGCCACCATGTTGGATTCCTATGAAACTGGTAGGACCTATGACCATGTTGGCCATGGTGGTATAAAGAGGGCCTACGTACTAGTAAAACTAGAAACAGGGAAGACCCCAATGTAATATATCTACCAAATATGGAGGACAACATCTTGTACTGGAAAAGGTATAGGGAGGACCTCCGTAGTGGATTTGGAGGTCACAGGTCATCCCACAACATCTTTTTATCATTTTGGTGATGGGAATAGGAATCCCATCAAGTCTATGATGTGGATGAGGTCTTAATCCTGATTGGGAATTGAGTTTCACTTGATCAATAACATTGGATAGAAGATTGTATTCATCGGTGGTGGAATAGGACACTGTTGACGCTCCTTTCGTCACGGAATCTAAAGTTCGGAAAAGGGAATATCTGAGCTCAAAGTGATTAATCCTTCGAAGAAACATCAAAAATCGACAAAGGGATGAAAAAGGAGAACATTTCCCATAGGCCGCGCAAGTTCCATCTTGGTCGCGCAAGTACACTTGCGCGCCGCCTCAATACTTGCGCGACCCATCATGGTCGTGCAAGGGACTTGCGCGACAGATCTGATAACCGCCCAGTAACCGCCCGGGGTCTTCTTTTGCCTATAAATAGACCCTGTGGGCCCCCCATTCGGGAGGATCTCTTCCCAGAAACTCGGATCAAAGCTCCCGACGCCCAAAGTCTTTTCTCAAAGCTTCCAGAACACTTCTAAGGTAATTTCTTACCTAGAATGGAAGATCTAAAGGGAAGAAGGAAGGCCTAAGTGTTGAAACTTATCAAACACTTGCGCGCCGACTTAATTCCTTCAATATAACTTGCGCGTCCCTCTTCTGGAAGAACCTCAAGAGGATGGGAAAGGGTTTAATAAAGAGTCGCTCAAGTAATTCCACTCTGGTTGAAAATCGCGCAAGTATCCCTTATGTCGCGCAAGTATACTTGCGCGACCAATACTTGCGCGCCGCCGCAGGACTTGCGCGACCTCCAATACTTGCGCGCCCCTATCTTTTTGGGTGCCCATCTTGCCCTTTTTCACCCCTCTTAAGCCATTTCACCCTTCCTATTCAAGATTCAGTCTTCAAGATACTCTTCAAAGCCATTTATGGCATGATTTCTTGATTTGACATCCTTATATGAAAGGAATTATGTGAAATATCTCTCAAAACATAGTGATTTAAACATCTTTATGTCACCAAAGATTGAGAGTTCATTCATTCAATCTCATCCTTTAAAATGAGAGAATCCTAACCTGGGTTTCCTTTTCAGGAATAATCCCCAGTTATAAAACCTTTGATTTAGGCATCTTCCTTAAAGAATAAGCCCCAATCAAAGTCCTTTAAACTTTGGGCTTCCTTTTCAGGAGTAAGCCCCAAGTCCCCTAACCTGGGCCTCCTTTTTAGGAGTAAGTCCCAGTCATAACCTGGGTCTCCTTTTCAGGAATAAGACTCAGTCATAACCTTGGGCTTCCTTTTCAGGAGTAAGCCCCAAGTCCCCTAACCTGGGCCTCCTTTTTAGGAGTAAGTCCCAGTCATAACCTGGGTCTCCTTTTCAGGAATAAGACTCAGTCATAACCTTGGGCTTCCTTTTTAGGAGTAAGCCCCAAGTCCCCTAACCTAGGCTTCCTTCTCAGGAATAAGTCCTAGTCATAAATCTTGGGCATCTTTCTTAAGAGTAAGCCCCAAGTCTCTTAAAATTTCTCTTAACCAGTCATAAAATTCCTTTGATTTGGGTTTCCTTTTCAGGAATAAAACCCAATCATAAGTCCCCTCCTAACTTGGGCATCCTCCTTAGGAGTAAACCCCAAGATTAGAGTATTCAAATCTCCATGAAGCACATATAACTTTGTGGACCCTGTTCATGGATTTTCTTCCTAAAAGTAAATCCTAAACCTTCGCCTATCTGGGCAGTCATCTATACATAAGCCCCAAAACAAATTCTTATGATTGCATCTTTTATGGCACAATTGTCTAAGTTTTACCAATACCTCTTGTTTCTCACACCGAGCATGACTCACGTGAGCTTAGAGTGTAAAAGTAATTATGACATTCATCTTTGAGCCATCAATCATAAAACATCATATCCCATTCCTCGAACTACGTGGGTTCTGATTCCTTTTTCAAAACAAAGGATACGTAGGTAGCCCATTCATGGGTTCGATCCCAACATTGAAATAATCTCTGTCCTTCTGAATGACGATAAACTTCAAGTGCCCCACTGAGTGGCTTTAAAACCAGCCTGGTCATCAAAATGACCAAGAGACTTTTATATAAATGTTTTGAAGGATACCATTGACCAAGAATCTCTAAACAAATATAGATGATTCTATATTGATGAAGAACCTCGAATACATATAAAAGATTCTCAAAATTTCTTGCATATTTAATCATTGATTGTTAAAACTAAAGGAAAGCTCATTTTATACTTGGTAATGTAATAAGGATTCACGAACTTAACTTAAATCTATAAAGAGAGTCCCGGAGTAGACAATAATTCCCCTCAAAAAGGTGTGATGAGTCCGACCTCCCATCCTCTCGACCAATGCAAATTCCTAAGCCTCATTAGCCCACAAGCTAATGAGCGCCTGCCTTTGGAAAGTAGGTCCAAACGGATGTGGAATCATTGGATGTTTCCGGTTCTACGAACAAACCCGTTAGAAACCGATCGGAACGTTTGAATCTCCCATCCAGGAGGTCATCCCCGGATTCCGCGCGAAACAAAAAATGGTGAACCCGACGTGAATCCTTAACCAAGTTAAAGTGATGTTCTTCTTAGATGTTAGGCCCCTTGGGCCAACAAGGCAATCATTGACATATGATCATCCAAAAGATGCAGTAGCCGGATTCATCTTGATTATGTCTGTTATATGGAACAGGCACTCTTTTTTCAAGATCTTCTACAAAAAATGGCTTTCCTTAAATTCACCCCTGTGAATACTGCTGCTGAGAACACCTCTACTGTGAGGTCTGCTGCCATGAAAACCAATGCTGCTACTCCTGCTGGAACGTCATCCGCTCTGAGGATGACATCACCAACTCAGCGTCTTCAACGCTGTGTTTCAAATGCACTGGTTAAGGAGTACCGTCGTAACGGTACTATCCCAACTCTGGAGGCCGCTCGTCAAGCCCTCCAAGTTAACAATTCTACCTGGTCGTCCGGACAACGGCGACCAGCAATCAAGAAGCAGGCGGTGCTGACTACCGTCTCCAACCGTTTCGGGTCGTTATCCCCGGAACGCAATTTCCATTCACTCCCTTATTCTGAGGAAGTGAATGAGCAGGTCCCGCAGGACCTTAATTCAAAGAGACAGGAGTCCTTCTCAAGGGCTCCCATCAACAATCACCGCCAGACTCGTGCGGTAGTGCACCCTCAACATGATGAGGGTACCGGCTCCAGGCATTCAGCTCAGGTTCCTCGAACCCGAGCAGGCAAGATGAATCACCAGAGACGGAATCCGGTTAATAATAGGCAGGTTGTCATCCCTGCCATCTCCGGAGAAGTCCACCAACCTAACTTGGTGGCAAATAACGAGCAGGCATACACACCTGTTCGTTTTAATCCCGCTGTCCAGCAGACTCGTCTGGCAGCATCAAGCCGATCCCGCCAGGCAATTCCGGCGGAGTACCATAGGCAGGAACATACACCTGCTTATACATCAGCAGTTAGTCAGCAGGCTCGTCTGACTACATATGATGGATCTCGTCAACAGCGTTTGGCGAAGTATAATCAGCAGGCACATACACCTGATAATACTAATCAAGCCTACCAACAGTCTCGCTTGGTAGCGCACGGAGAAGTCAGTCGGAAAGCCCCGACGACAAACAGGAGGCAGACTAAACTCTCTGCCTCCACACTTGAGTACTGTCAGGATTCACTGACAGGAAAAGGAGGACAGGAGCAGGCACATACACCTACTCCAAGCCCGGAATGGACGTATATCCCTGTTCCGGCGGCTGATGTCACCAAACATATTTTGTCAATGGTGAAAGAGCAGAAGCAAATTCCTGCTCATATTCTGGATGCTTGCCAGGATATTATAACAGCTTCAGCATCATCTCAGGGACAGACACATAAATCTATCCCTAGCAGTGGAGTGACACATCAACAATTCACTCCGGAACAGACACACACATCTGTTCCAGTCCAAGAGGGTTGTGGGGCCTACTCCCCCATATCATATGGAAAACCAAGTCAGGCACATACATCTGATTTGAGCGATGATCGTCAGCCTAACCTGACCATCTTTCCTGATCAGGCACATACACCTGCTCAGAGCAATCACTTTCGTCATCAAGTGATTTCTAAAGCGAGTAAGAAGGCATCTAAGAAAAAGATCCGCCCAGCACAGTCAGGAGATCAAAGGCCAATCTGCAACAAGGCCTTGCTCGATGCTGGAGTTCTTGAAGCCCTCAGACATTTATCTGTCGGAATTCAAGATTCTACTCCCTCAGTTCCCAATAACAGGAACATTAATCCCGAAGGTCTTCAACAGACACTTCCTCATGAAGACTTGCTTCATGAAAATTCGGTCAATCTTGAAGTTTCTTCTTCAGATGAGAACCACAGGAACCCTCTGTGTGGTCAGAAGACCAAGGAGCAAGAGATATCATCTTTTGCTGTAACCCATCATGAAGGTCCTCCTCATGGTGATGAACTTCGCTGCGAAAGTCCTCTCCGCAGTAGTGATTCACATTGTCTCGAAAATTCTTCAGAAGGCAATGTAGTGACGAGAAAGCCCTCCTATCTCGAGGCACTTGCAAATGTGAAACCAGTCATGTCTGAAGTTTTACTATCGGCAGGTGAAACTCTTTCTCCATCAGAAGAAAGCTTGGGGTTCAGGTTATTCTCCGAACCTTCCCTAGGTCATTCATCTTCCAGCATGAATAGTGATTCCTCTACCAATCTTGTTGAATCCGATGAAGCAACAAGGAAACACCAACTCTGGTCCAAACAGGTAGAAGAATCTTCATTTAATGATAAAGAGGAAATGCTGAACATGAGAAAAAAACTGGCAAAAGGTGAAGTACCAGTCATGTTTTGGCCTTTGGCTGATTCACAGTATGACATTCCAAAGATGTTGACGGATGATGGAATCCATGATATTCGTCTTAACATATGGAAAACTCTTTGTCAATTAAAGAAGAAGGTATAATCTTACGATGAATATGAAAATCATCTTAAGATAATAGAAGGGTTACAACGCCAGATTGATTTGGCATCTCTATCAGTCTCTCGGTATCCGAAGGCTGAAAAGCAACAGAGAACCCTTCAACGTTCATGCCTTGGCGCGCTGAGAAAATTGCGTCAGTTAATTTCCAATGCTCCATCTAATGTTCATATCAGAGGATGGGGTATTCACGGAGCACTACATTTCACAGTGCTTTCCGGTCAGCAAAGCCCGCCGAAAATGGTCTCATGCAATGTTATTGCCCATGGCCGGCCACAGTCAATGGGCTTTGTTCATAATCAAAATCTTGCTCGAGATCAAGCTTCAACTAGTTCCTCTCAAAATCAAGTATATAGAGAACAGGTTGTTGAATTGCTCCTACATCAAGCAGGCGAGAATATTGCGCAAGCCTCTCGTCTGGAGCAAACACGTCATCAAATGACAGAAGTTTCGGAAATCATCCAACGGTCTGTTGAACCAGGTGATAAAAGTGGATACAGGTTAATGCATCCAGCTAATTTCCGAACTAAGATCCGCAAGATCAAGAGAGATTTCAAGAAGATCTCAGACATAGCATGTCAAGAGACACCCCAGCTTGCCAGACTGGGGACTTCTCTAACCCAACCCTCAGAATCAACGAATGGGATTCGAGGAGTTGAGCAGAAGCAACAGGAACACCCCCAGTCCACCGGACTGGGGACTTTTTCAAATCTTCAATCCCTCCCTCAGAGAAAGTCAGTATTCTCTCGATTAGGGAATAAGCCTCAAGAGGAACGAAGAGCCAAGATGTCAGGAGATTCTCTCCAAGTGACGGTTCACAAAGAAATTCCTGAGGAGTCAAGTCAACGGAATGCCATGTCTTATCATGAACATAAAAGGAGACAATATCATAGAAATGCTGATAGAAAGGATTTCATGAAATATGCATCCATTAATGTCATCACTGCCGTTGCTGCTGATTCACCAGATGAGGCTCAATCAGAGGGATCAGATGAAGAGGTTCCTGCTCAAGAAGTTGCGCACACAGACCTAAATGAAGAAGGTGTGCGCACACGTAATCAAAGGCTTACCCAAAATTTGGGTATTCCTTCAAGTAACCCACTTCCCCCTCTCCGAAAAGGGTCCAATAAGGGGAAAGGAAAGAATCAGGTTACTTCTCACCCTTCCTCTGAAGGAGGTCAATCGCTCTCATTAGAGCAAAGGCTTGCACAACAGGAGGAAGAAATGAAAGAATTAAGAAGGTTGAATGCAGAACTACTTCAGAATAGTCTTCTTCTTAAGAATGCTGAAGTCCGACAGCCGAAGGAATTTGTTGTAACTACTGAGAGGGATCAGGAATATCCTCCTTTATCAGTACACCCACAGAGGTCTAATCCTACGGGTCAAACGCAACAACGGTTGGCAGCACTACCATTAGTTGCAGCACCAACCTCCACGGCTGTCCAAGCTCCATTCATTGCACCTACCCAAAACCAAGTTCAACCTGACGTTTCTCAAAAGTTAATAACTACTATTGAGTCATTAACAGCTCGGTTAGAAACTATGGAAGGGAAACGGGCGCAAGTTCAACCTGAAAAGAAAGTTTACCCTGAATGGGTAGATTCAATTTCTCCTCCATCCAGTTTTGGAAACCCTATTTTCCCTACTTTCAATGGATCAGGCGACCCTGAACAACATTTGACGCATTACGTGTCTTGTTGTGATCCTATGATGGGAACTCCAGAACAACAAGAAGCAGTGAAACTCAGATGCTTCGTGCGAACCTTGCAAGGACCAGCTTTTGTCTGGTATACAAGCTTGAAATCCCGGTCAGTCATCGGATGGGAGGATCTTCGTCAAAAATTCCTTCTTCAGTTCAGCTCAACTTTGCCAAAAACGACAGTTTTCGATCTTACAAACTGCAAGCAAAGGGAGAATGAAAGAGTCTCTGATTTCATTGCTCGTTGGAAGGGATTAACGTATTCCTTGAGTTTATCACTCCCTCAGGAGGAATTATTGCCAATCTGTGTGGCAAATTTGCGTGACGAATTACGCACGCCATTAATCCCTGTGAAATACACAGGAGGGTTTCGAGACCTTACTTCAATCGCTCAACAGATTGAAGATTCCCTTATGCAGGCTAAGGTTAAATCTCGTGTAATTCCATCAGCTCCAGGAAGAAGAATGGGTAAAGCAGAAACTGCTACAGTTATGCTTAAACAGGCACCTGTACCTATTTCTACTTCAAAACCTTCATCTTCTCGAAGGGCTCCACCTCCTGAACGCCAACAACAAAGGCTGTTTCGTCCAAATGATCAAAAAGATCAACGACGAAAACAATTTGAGGATATGAAGAGTAAAACATACTCTTTCCGAAGTGAGCAAGTTCCTGGTTACTTCATTTCAGCTCTGGAAAATAATTTGGTTCAATTACCAGTACCGAAGAGACCAAACAAGGAAGGAGATGAAGACCGTCCCAATTATTGTCCCTTTCATCAAATGTTGGGGCATCCCATCCAGGAGTGTTTTGTCTTTAAATACCTCCTACAAAAGATGGTCGACTTGGGACAAGTCAAATTGAAGGGTTCTTCAGCTCATGTAGCGTGTATTACCGCTACAGATCCAGAGGAAGGAGGCGAGTGGCAGGAAGTCAAAGGTAAAACTGCGAAAAAATATGATGATTGGATGGTCAGAAAGACAATCAATCGGACCCATTCCATTTTGCGAACACAATTGAAGAAGCCAATTGTGTCTCCTACAAAAGCTGCAGTAAAGCCTCCATCAAAGGAAAAATCCTCAAAAGGGCAGCGTAATTCAAAGAAGAAAGAGGAATCAGAAGAAGATGAGTATGCATCAAAGCCTAAATTGTCTTTGACTCTGGCAGATTTCATGCCATCTACTTCAAAGTCACGGGCAACGTCCCACCAAACGGCACAGCCTAAACAGGCCAACCAGGCAGAGTCTTTATCAGACGAAGAATTGATCTTTGGTTCTGTTAATATGATTCAATTAACAGATTCATATTCCAGTCTTGATGAGCCTGAATTCCCTGTATCAAATAAAGGAACCCGAGGAAGTTCTAGAGGTTCAGGATATAGGGGAAGACGTGGATCTTTCCGAAGCCACTACTCTAATTCTACCCCTGCTAGCACTGTATATGCAGCAGAAACTCGTGGTAGAGCCCTTCAGCGAGCTCAAAATGAACAAGCAAGTTCTTCTGCTAATGGCCAACTCAGCTTCGGCACAATTATTTTGGAAGACCGATTAAAGGTTCCATCTTCTTTATCTCAGCAAGCAAATGGATCTAATCAGTCTAATTTTCCAAAACCAAAGATGTTGCCAACTTCAATACAAGATGCATCAGCTTCCAAAGCATCTGCTTCCAAGATACCTGCTAAACCACATATTCCTATTGGGAAACACAGGCCTCTAGATCAAAAGTATGATATATTGAAACACTTGGCCCAAGTACCAGCCAAATTATCAATTTTGGATGCTTTGAATCTATCAAGAGATCTTCGGGAAGCACTCATCGAAGCTTTGTCAAGTCCTCAAGAGTTTGAAGCTGAGATTGCTGCAGCTGAAATTTATCACATAGAGAATAATCCTGCAGAATGCCATGCAGTGATATCTTTTACTGATAAAGATGAGGATGATGTTGTGCATGGGCACATAAAACCTTTGTACTTATCTGGCAAAGTCAATGGTATAGATGTTCGAAGAGCTTTCATTGACAATGGTTCAGGAGTCAACCTCATGCCCATTCGCACACTTCGTCGATTGGGCCTCACAGAATCTGATTTATCTCCTTCTACCATGATGTTGCAAGGATATGATAAAAATGAACAAGAACCACTGGGAGAAGTTACGCTCAGAACTCAGTTTGGAGATCTTGTTTCCAATTCAGATTTCATGATTGTTGATCAAGACTCAGCTTTCAATATCTTGCTTGGAAGACCCTGGTTACATCAGCATGCAGCTATTCCGTCATCATACCATCAATGTCTCAAATACTGTTTTGATGGTCAAGTTGGAACATTATATGGTGATAAGGCCCCGTTCAAAACATGTGAGTGTCAATACATTGAGGTGGAATTTTATCACATGAAGGGAAGAGAAAAATCTACAATGAAGGAAATTACCAAAGTTAATGCTCCATATGGTTTGGAAAAAATTCCAATAAATCTATTTTCACATGTGCGTACAGATTATGTGTTACCTATCAGTCAAATTGACAAAATAGGCCCAAATCAAAATACTCTTATGGAAAGATCCATAATGTCAATTACGGCAATCGAGCCAGACAACATGGGAGAAATTGGTAACTTACCAAGCAATGATGAAAGCATAAGTGGTGACGTTTTCATTTCGTCTGCTGAAATCCAACAAGTCTATACTTCGCTAATCAGGCCAGAAGAAGTTATAGCAACACCAGAGGTGAATGTTGATGTCGATTCTCAATCCATCATCTCCTCTTTATTTCCCGAAGAAGACCCTTTTTCATCAATAGGGATGGAAATGGAAGCTTCTTCTTCAAAATGTGAAAATTTTGACATCTCTTATGATCATGAGAATTTCGTTTTTTCATCTACTTTGCAAGTAGAAACGGAAGATATAACACATGATGAAGAGGAAGAGGAAGATCTTAGAGATGCTCCTCCAGCATTTGAAGAGGGTATCTCTACCACTGTGGATGAACTCAGAGAAGTAAATCTGGGTATAGAGAAAGATCCACGCCCCACTTTAATTAGTGCGGCCATGACCCTTGAAGAACAAGAGATGTATATTTCTTTTCTAAAGCAAAATAAAGATATCTTTGCTTGGAATTATACAGAGATGCCTGGCCTTGATCCTGATGTTGCCACCCATCATTTGGGTTTTCCAAAAGAACATCGAGGATTCAAGCAAGCCGCGAGAAGAACACACCCAACCTATGCTTCCAAAATCGAGGCTGAAGTGGATAAGCTTATTAAAGCTAACTTCGTCAGAGAAGTTCAATATCCCAAGTGGTTGGCTAATATTGTCCCAGTAAAGAAAAAGAACGGACAAATTAGGGTTTGCATCGATTTCAGAGATCTTAATCGGTATTGTCCCAAAGATGATTTTCCAGTTCCGATTACAGAACTCTTAATTGATGCGACGGCTGGCTATGAAGTACTTTCTTTCATGGATGGATATTCTGGATATAATCAGATCCGAATGGCCCCAGAAGATGAGGAATATACAGCCTTCAGAGCTCCTCAAGGTGTGTTTTGTTACCGGGTGATGCCCTTTGGTTTAAAGAATGCAGGTGCAACATATCAACGCGCCATGCATCGTATCTTCAAACCTTTTCTAGGGAAATTTGTTGAATGCTATGTAGATGATTTGGTGGTTAAATCCAAACAACGTTTTGATCACTTGGCTGATTTGGAAATCATATTCCACAAGCTTCGACAACATAATTTGAAGATGAACCCCTTAAAATGTGCTTTTGGGGTAACCTCAGGAAAATTCCTCGGCTTTGTTGTACGCCATCGTGGTATTGAAGTCGATCCTGAGAAGACCAAATCAATCCTTGGTATGTCACCTCCTCAGAATTTGAAAGAATTAAGAGGACTTCAAGGACACTTAGCCTATATTCGGCGTTTCATCGCCAATTTGGCAGGCAAAAGTTTACCTTTTACCAAATTATTGAAGAAAGGAGTCACTTACCAGTGGACTAAAGAATGTCAAGAAGCATTTGATGTTCTCAAGAAATACCTCTTAAGTCCACCAGTACTCATGCCACCTGTTGAGGGTAGACCTCTTATCCTCTATGTGACAGCTTTAGAGCGATCATTGGGTGCCTTTCTCGCTCAAAAGAATGATGCTGGGAATGAAAATAGTCTCTACTATCTCAGTAGAACTATGCTTGAAGCAGAAACCCGGTATTCGAGTATTGAAAAATGCTGCCTAGCATTAATCTTTGCAGTTCAGAAACTGAGACACTACCTGCAACATCACGAGGTCCAATTGGTATCTCGTAATAATCCACTCAAATTCATCCTTAGTCGTCCAATGCTTACAGGACGTCTGGCAAGGTGGGCGGTTATTCTACAGCAGTTCGACATTCAATATGTGTCTCAAAAGGCAATTAAGGGCCAAGCTCTGGCTGATTTCCTGGCTGAACACCCTTCAGTGGAAGACACATATTCAGATATCGAACTCCCTGATGAGGAAGTTTTTTCTATTCAAGAGAATCCTCAAACATGGGAAATGTATTTTGATGGTGCTTCTAGAAGTCCAACAGGGAAGAAAATGGAAAATCCTAAATTCAACAAAGTTGGTTTAGGAATTGTGCTCATTTCTCCAGATAAGGCAGTGTTACCTTATTCCTTTTTGTTGTGGGAAGGTGGTACCAATAATGAAGCTGAATACCAAGCTCTCATTGCAGGCTTGGAGTTAGCGCTTCAAGCACAAGTGAATCACTTAAAGGTAAAAGGTGATTCAGACCTGGTAATCAAACAAGTCAATGGGGATTATGCCATCAGAAAAGAAGAATTAATCCCTTTGTATGATTACGTCAGAGAGTTAATGTCGGAATTCCCTTCAGAACCGACATTTTCTTATGTCCCAAGATCACAAAATGCTCAAGCTGATGCACTGGCTAATATAGCCACAGCTTTAGCAGATCCAAATCGGGACGAGACAACCATCGGTATTGCCCACCGTCGTGCAATTTCACCTTATGTTCAAGTCAGAACAGAGGAAATTAATGAAATTAGTCCCATTCCTGAACCATATGGTCATACTACAGGATGGATGTCACCTATCAGGTAATACCTTCAAAATGGAACACTTCCACCTGATAGAGCCGAGAGAGAACAAATTCGGCGACGTGTGGTCAATTTTACTCTTTATGATGGTCCAAACCACCTCGAGAAAATTCTCTACAAACGTGGTTTTGATGGAGTTCTCTTCAGATGTATTGATGGTGAAGAGACAATGGCTGTCATAAAAGAAGTGCATGCAGGAGTCTGTGGTGCCCACCAGTCTGGACATAGATTGTCTGATCAAATTCGAAGACTTGGATACTTCTGGCCTTCAATGATACAAGATTGTGTTAATTTCACAAAGAAGTGTCATTCATGCCAAGTATATGCCAATTTCATTCATCAACCTCCAGAGTTGCTTCATACAGCTAAATACTCATGGCCATTTTCCACATGGGGAATGGATGTGGTTGGACCTTACCCTTCAGCTACGGCCAAGCAGTTTGAGTACATTCTTACTGCTACTGATTTCTTTTCCAAATGGGCAGAGGCAGTACCTCTCAAAGAAGTCAGTTCTAAATGCATTGTTAGCTTCATCAAGTCTAACATCATTACTAGATTTGGTGTCCCTCATACCATATTGACAGACAACGGCACCAACTTCTGCTCTTCTGAGGTAAAGAGATTGTATCAAGAATACAACATTAAGTCCAACCATTCATCTCGATATCATGCAGCGGCTAATGGCCAGATAGAGGCCTTCAACAAGACTCTTTCAAATATACTGCAAAAGATGGTGGATAAAGATAAGAGGTCATGGCCTGATAAACTCTATCATGCTTTATGGGCTTATCGGACTACCACTCGCAATGCAACGCGGTCTACTCCATATTCATTGGTATATGGAACAGAAGCAGTCTTGCCAATTGAAGTCCAATTGCCCTCACTCAGAATAGCCATTTGTGATCAGTTATCAACAGATGAGCAATCCCAAAAGCGGTTGAATGAATTGGAACAGTTAGATGAGAAAAGATTGTGCACTTTGCACCACTTGGAAATCTATCAGAATCGAATAGCACGAGCTTTTAACAAAAAAGTTCGTCTTCGTTCATTCATTCAGGGAGAATTGGTATTGGTTCTCAGAACACCAATGATACCAGGAAAGAAGCCTCCCAAGCTTGAACCAAAATGGGAAGGACCTTATTCAGTACATAAGGTCTACTCCAATGGAGCGTATTCTCTGATTTCAATGGATGGAGAACACATCACGACTCCAACTAATGCCAGATTTCTGAAGAAGTATTTTGTATAAACACAAAATATTGTTCACAGAACTAAGACTCTTACATTTGGTTCATGCAGCAATGGTCCAGTATGACCTTAAACTACAACTACGTCCAGCATGACGATAAACTGTATGGTCCGTGCATATGACTTTAAACTATTCGCACTTATGTCCCTGCAACATGACACTAAACTGTGCAGCACCAATAGTCCTAACTGCAAGACTTTAAACTGCATAGTCCCTAATTTTGTCCTAGCGACATGACATTAAACTGTGTGGCACTTCCAATGTCCAGCATGACGTTAAACTGTGTTAAGTCCCTTATTGTCCTACATGACACTAAACTGTATTCTGTCCGAGATGACATTAAACTATATTGTGTCCTAGCAACATGACATTAAACTGTGTGGCACTTCCAATGTCCAGCATGACGATAAACTGTAAAAAGATCAGAACTGATATCCTCATGTTGATTCACCTTAGTCTTAGCTACATGACTTTAAACTGTACAGCATCAGTTCGTCCTTGCTATATGACGTTAAACTATACAACAATGGTCCCGTATGACTTTAAACTGCATCATTCCTGGTCCATGTATACGACCATAAACTATTTGCAAATATGTCCAGCAAGACGTTAAACTGTGACGTCCTAACTACATGACGCTAAACTGTATAAAAGTCCCTCACGTCCGGAAAGACGTTAAACTATATAATCATCAAAAGTCCAGCATGACATTAAAACTGCACAATCCCCCTTTCGTCCAATATGACGTTAAACTGTATTGTCCCCATCGTCCTAACTACATGACGCTAAACTGTACAGAAAGTCCTTGATATGTCCTACATGACATTAAACTGTGCATCGTTAAGGTTGTTATTACCTCTTGTTTCTCACACCGAGTATGACTCACGTGAGATTAGAGCGAACATCAACCATAACACTCCCTTTGGGCCACTAACCATGTGTAAGTCCCAACAACATTTTTTATTAAGATCTTTGTCCACAAGAACATCTTGATCATTGATTCATTCTTTAATTGAACTACACGGACTTTGATCCTTGCCCTCCAGGCTGGGTATGTAGGCAACCTCCCAAAGGTTCAAGCCCAAAAACAATCTCTTCACATTGGTTCACCACAATCTCATATGATGATGATTTGTGAAACCACCCTTGGAATCAATATCTTTACATTGATTCACTTTCGTCCTTGTTATATGACGTTAAACTATACAACACTTTTGTCCAGTACGACAATAAACTACAATATTCTTTGATTTCCTCATTTGAGAAGGAACCATTATTAACATTGATTCTTTTTCAATCATGGTTTTCATTTTCAAAAAAGACTACGTACATACATGGTAATGCCTAAACTTTTTATCTTAGGTTAAAACCATCATTGCACTAAAGTCCCTTTTCACCCTTCACATGTACGAACCAAATTTGTACAAAGGGTAGTTTCAAGAACTACGTGGACTTGATTCCCATCCTTATGGGATACGTAGGAACATTCGAGTGTCCCTCGAATCCAGTCCCAAGTCTTTTGGGCCTAACCCCAACTTTCACTTTCAGTCCCTTGGCTGAAAAGTCCTCATGAAAACACACACTGTGTATTCATTATTATGGTCCGAATTCTATGACCCAAAAAAAACTAAGATCACTCATCCTTTCGTCCTGCACGACATTAAACTGTATTTCAAGAACTACGTATGGCTTGATTCTCATTCTTATGAGATACGTAGTGAAGTCCAAGTTTCAATTCAGGACCCAGCCACAACATGATTATGGTTTTCATTGACCTATGTATCTCTATATACATTGGAAAATACCCATCTTTATGTATTATAATCCTAACCTTAAATATTTTCAGATCTTCATAACCCTTTTCATGACTTATGGTCACAAAAATGTCAAACTTCTGAGAATTCTTTTGCCTGACTATGCAGCACGTGCCCATAGGTGGCCTTGCATAAACAGTCCACATAACAGACTTGTCAGCCAAGAGATGCTATTTATTTGACCATGCATCCAATGCCCATAGGTGGCCCTGCATGTTTTCAACCCCCTAACGGGTTTGTTAAATAATAGTAACTTCATTCTTGGGAAGAATGCCTCTTTTGTCCTTATTTGTCTTAAACGACAGTATGTAGGGATCCGCAAAAATAGCCATCCTTAACGTATTTGTCCCATATCCTTTTTCATGATCTGAAAGTATTCAAGTCTATGGTTTATTCTTCTTCCCTACGTTTGGGTTAGACCTTCGTAGGAGTGATATTCATCCAGTTCTTCGATATTCTTGTTTGAAAATATCTTCTCCATATTCAAGTACCTCGTTCCATACAACAAACTCTATGCTTTAGAAAATTTGAATCTCCATAAACATTCATTGGCTTTTAGCACTAGGAAAGTAAATTTCTGAGAGTTCTTTTGCCTAACTATGCAGCACGTGCCCATAGGTGGCCTTGCATAAACAGTCCACATAACAGACTTGTCAGCCAAAAGATGCTATTTTATTTGACTATGCAGCCAATGCCCATAGGTGGCCCTGCATATTTCAACCCCCTAACGGGTTTTGTTAAATAATAGTAACTTCATTCTTGGAAACTACTTCTTCTAATGCTATTTAGCTCTTTTTTATCATTCCTCAGATTCAAATATTCTTAAGTCATAGTTTACATATTTTCTCTCATACTTGAGTATGGTAATTTGTTTTCAGATAAATTATCAAGGAATTGAATCCATTTTAATCCATTTTTTTCGGTCAAAGCTATTTCGACCTTAAACATTAGCCTCTTTATGTCCGGCTTGCATTACTTTAAACTGCCCACACAAAAGACAAAGGAACTCTGAATAAAAGTCAAGTTCCAGCTCACTAAATATACATTTTTTTTGTATGATTTAGGTAATATTGAGCAGTTAAAAGGTTCAAAGTTTTTAGGGTTATTTGTAATAATCCTAGTAAAAATCAAACTATGATTACTAATCCCATTGGCTTAAGTAAATTTGAAGCAGGTAATGGAAGAATGCAGGTACAAATGATTGGAGAAGAAAGTGTTTTTCATTGATACACAAGAGTTAGAAGGACATCCACAGATTGGAGTCTCTTCTCTTTTTCAAGAATTACAAGAGGCTTTCAACATAACACTTCATTTGATTTACGGCATCCCGAGCTTCATCAGCAACCACCTAGAATTCATTCATTCAACTGGAAACAAAAAAGAGTTGCAGTGATACCAGCTCTTCTTGGAACAATTGTAAAAGGATGTTCTTGAGTGCAGTTTGAGAAAATTTTCTGCGGATCAAACAGTGACTCTGTTTCTGTCCAAGAGACTTGGAAGATGGATACATGGATTTGAGAATGGAGCATTGGAAGTAAAGAGCCATTTGGAGAGAGTACTCTTTTCAGATATTGCTCTAATACCATGTTTGTCTTCTCTCCACCAACCGGTAGTGGAAAACATTTCAGCCCATGGGTTTGCCATTTTTATATCTGCAAGGAAATGGCATGCAAGGAGAATTTGAAAGTTCACACCATTGTTGTTGCTTTTAATGCACAGCATAACCGAAATGAAGGAGTAGCAGCGCATCTGCATTTCAGGTATATAGTTGTTTGCATTTGGAACATTGACTCCTTGCAAGTGACCATGACCACATAGAGACAGGTAGATGCTCTGTGGGAAATTAAGATGATATTTCTTCAAGTACTTAGCCAAATCTGGAAGAGTGCTATCGCAGATGTCATAATAATCTGGGCCAATGATGTTCATCATGTCATCAATCCGCTTGCTAGCCAGTTCATAAGTCGTTCCAATTCCCTTGGGAACCACTGAATCTGCACAAAAGATGAATAAACTAACTCTTAAATGGGTTTATTTTTCATAAATTTTGTGAAAAATTTTGAAAAAATGGCTAAGGCATTAAGGCGCGCAAGTCTACAAAATGGCGCGCAAGTGATCACGTGTCGCGCTAGTTTTTGTCGCGCAAGTATAAACCGCGCAAGTACGAATACCTTTACAGGAGCGCGACATTAAGGAAAAACAGAGCAGACTTGCGCGGCTTAGGTGACCTGCGCGGCGAGAGCTCGAGAAGGTATGAGGTCCGGAAATCCGGATACTTGTACGGAGGTGAGGCCGTATATTTATAGGCCAGGAGGCCTACCTGCGCTCCATACCAGAGGGTTTAAGGCCTGCGCGACGCAGACTTGCGCGCCTCCCTCTGCGCACTGAAGACTTGCGCGCCGCCCTTTTCCTTTAGAGGGATTCGATTTCCTCAGAGTCAAATCCTCATTTTCTCTCCGGATCCAACTCTGAGGGGGGACTTTTGTTGACGCTCCTTTCGTCACGGAATCTAAAGTTCGGAAAAGGGAATATCTGAGCTCAAAGTGATTAATCCTTTGAAGAAACATCAAAAATCGACAAAGGGATGAAAAAGGAGAACATTGCCCATAGGTCGCGCAAGTTCCATCTTGGTCGCGCAAGTACACTTGCGCGCCGCCTCAATACTTGCGCGACCCATCATGGTCGTGCAAGGGACTTGCGCGACAGATCTGATAACCGCCCAGTAACCGCCCGGGGTCTTCTTTTGCCTATAAATAGACCCTGTGGGCCCCCCATTCGGGAGGATCTCTTCCCAGAAACTCGGATCAAAGCTCCCGACGCCCAAAGTCTTTTCTCAAAGCTTCCAGAACACTTCTAAGGTAATTTCTTACCTAGAATGGAAGATCTAAAGGGAAGAAGGAAGGCCTAAGTGTTGAAACTTATCAAACACTTGCGCGCCGACTTAATTCCTTCAATATAACTTGCGTGTCCCTCTTCTGGAAGAACCTCAAGAGGATGGGAAAGGGTTTAATAAAGAGTCGCTCAAGTAATTCCACTCTGGTTGAAAATCGCGCAAGTATCCCTTATGTCGCGCAAGTATACTTGCGCGACCAATACTTGCGCGCCGCCGCAGGACTTGCGCGACCTCCAATACTTGCGCGCCCCTATCTTTTTGGGTGCCCATCTTGCCCTTTTTCACCCCTCTTAAGTCATTTCACCCTTCCTATTCAAGATTCAGTCTTCAAGATACTCTTCAAAGCCATTTATGGCATGATTTCTTGATTTGACATCCTTATATGAAAGGAATTATGTGAAATATCTCTCAAAACATAGTGATTTAAACATCTTTATGTCACCAAAGATTGAGAGTTCATTCATTCAATCTCATCCTTTAAAATGAGAGAATCCTAACCTGGGTTTCCTTTTCAGGAATAATCCCCAGTTATAAAACCTTTGATTTAGGCATCTTCCTTAAAGAATAAGCCCCAATCAAAGTCCTTTAAACTTTGGGCTTCCTTTTCAGGAGTAAGCCCCAAGTCCCCTAACCTGGGCCTCCTTTTTAGGAGTAAGTCCCAGTCATAACCTGGGTCTCCTTTTCAGGAATAAGACTCAGTCATAACCTTGGGCTTCCTTTTCAGGAGTAAGCCCCAAGTCCCCTAACCTGGGCCTCCTTTTTAGGAGTATGTCCCAGTCATAACCTGGGTCTCCTTTTCAGGAATAAGACTCAGTCATAACCTTGGGCTTCCTTTTTAGGAGTAAGCCCCAAGTCCCCTAACCTAGGCTTCCTTCTCAGGAATAAGTCCTAGCCATAAATCTTGGGCATCTTTCTTAAGAGTAAGCCCCAAGTCTCTTAAAATTTCTCTTAACTAGTCATAAAATTCCTTTGATTTGGGTTTCCTTTTCAGGAATAAAACCCAATCATAAGTCCCCTCCTAACTTGGGCATCCTCATTAGGAGTAAGCCCCAAGATTAGAGTATTCAAATCTCCATGAAGCACATATAACTTTGTGGACCCTGTTCATGGATTTTCTTCCTAAAAGTAAATCCTAAACCTTCGCCTATCTGGGCAGTCATCTATACATAAGCCCCAAAACAAATTCTTATGATTGCATCTTTTATGGCACAATTGTCTAAGTTTTACCAATACCTCTTGTTTCTCACACCGAGCATGACTCACGTGAGCTTAGAGTGTAAAAGTAATTATGACATTCATCTTTGAGCCATCAATCATAAAACATCATATCCCATTCCTCGAACTACGTGGGTTCTGATTCCTTTTTCAAAACAAAGGATACGTAGGTAGCCCATTCATGGGTTAGATCCCAACATTGAAATAATCTCTGTACTTCTGAATGACGATAAACTTCAAGTGCCCCACTGAGTGGCTTTAAAACCAGCCTGGTCATCAAAATGACCAAGAGACTTTTATATAAATGTTTTGAAGGATACCATTGACCAAGAATCTCTAAACAAATATAGATGATTCTATATTGATGAAGAACCTCGAATACATATAAAAGATTCTCTAAATTTCTTGCATATTTAATCATTGATTGTTAAAACTAAAGGAAAGCTCATTTTATACTTGGTAATGTAATAAGGATTCACGAACTTAACTTAAATCTATAAAGAGAGTCCCGGAGTAGACAATAATTCCCCTCAAAAAGGTGTGATGAGTCCGACCTCCCATCCTCTCGACCAATGCAAATTCCTAAGCCTCATTAGCCCACAAGCTAATGAGCGCCTGCCTTTGGAAAGTAGGTCCAAACGGATGTGGAATCATTGGATGTTTCCAGTTCTACGAACAAACCCGTTAGAAACCGATCGGAACGTTTGAATCTCCCATCCAGGAGGTCATCCCCGGATTCCGCGCGAAACAGACACTGATTTTTTAAAAGACGATTCCCCCAAACATGCATCTTCTTGAGTCTATACCTGATGCTAACATCGGGTTATTCAATCCATGGATGATTTTTCATTGGTATAAACACCCAATTCCTTTTCCTGATGGATTGTATAGTGGCGTGGAAATATCCTAGTGGTATACCACATTGGACACTACTAGGTGATGGTCATATCTTGAATGACTCGAACATCTATTTCCTTAATGGCATAGGGGATTTAATAATGGTATAATTCTAGTGATAGGCCCCCTAAATGGGTGAATGTTAGACTTTGGAGAAACGACCCTCTACGTGGCCCCTGGGGGAAGCAGGGTCGGTGAGGCACCTAAGCCTCTTGATCGTGGTGAGTCATATACCTTATTGGGATGACTCCCTTGTTCATATCATCATATAATAGTATCAATTACCCTACATTGAACAAACACTAAGGGTGATATGGGGTGTAGGTGACTAGTAGTCCCAATTGTGGATTGTGTCTTGGAATAGGTAATGATATATGTGATTGATGTGTAAGCATTTCCACTACCCCTATGTACATGGATTGTAGGTGATTGCATTATTATAGTATGAGTATTGCAAAGAAATGGGATTCACGTATTAGCATAGATAGTAATGAAGAAGTGACGAGTTCCCCAATGTGGTTCAATCATCCATGGTTTGATAGATGGATCCATTTTGAAATTTTTTCCAACCAGAATACCTGATGATTTACTGCCACAAATTCTTCTAAATTCCATTAAAAACCCAATATTTTTGTGGTAGGACCATTCAACCGATGGATAAATTCGATGACACACCTATCAGTTGATGCCATGATTTTTACTGATCCCTATGGTAGAAGTAGAAATGATTCATTTTGGTAACACCATTTCCATTTATAACACATTCATTTGAACGCACCACCCAATTGGGATTGATGTTCATTTAGAAAAGCTTTATACCGTGAATTACTTCTTTCCAAAGGTTGGAGGTATTCATCACCTCTTTGGTGATGTCTTACCCTTGATCGAAATAGTATAATTTTATGTCGGTTTTTTGCTTGGGGGATTCCTTCATAGAAGTCATCTCATAGTTAGGGTCACCGTAATAGATTAGTATATTTCTTGTGAATGCATATCTGGTGCCATCTATTTATGGACACTGGTTAATTTCACTATTTTTTTGGACATTACAAAGGGTCATGTCAGAGAAGAAACCTTCATTTAGAGAAGTATACATTTGGGAATCACTGGAATGTATGGAAACTGGAACCTTTCCACACCTAAATTCTCCCATGTTTGAGGGATTTACATGGGTGTGGAATCCCGATGTTTCCCACATCAACTACATGGAATTTTATGCTAGAGGCATGTCACTAAAATTTTCCTCTCCTTTTAATGTTTTTCATGGGGTATTATGCATTTTTAACAATTTATAGGGATTGATTGGACTAATCAAAACACAAAGTAGTGTGGATCAGGTGGATACGTCCATAAAAGGGGAACCTTGATCGTTCACCAGATGGATGGATCAGAACGTTTGATTAGGATGGACCTGGAATGGAATGTCTCACCAAGGGGAAGGATTCACACTTAGTAGGATGATCTAAACACCTCAAAAGGTGGACATAGATACTGGATACAATGAGGGGGACACCAAGGATTACCATTGTCCAGGACAGAACCCCATGAAGGTGTTCAATGTACCCTATGAATAATACAGGGATAAAAACCCAAGTAGTTCAAGGGTGATTTGGGGTATACATAAGGATAGAGGCTCAATCCCAATAAAAATAGTGATCATTTGAGAATACCAAGATAAGGGAAAGCTGTCGAGAAAATAGGTGGGGATTATGGATGGTTAATAAACTATTTGGATGGAATATGTTCACCATGATGTGGAATCCTAGGTAAAATCATGGTGGATATAGATGAAGGGTTGAAGGGTTAAGATGAATAAAATGAAACCGACAAGAACATGGAATTATGGGGCTTGAACCTCAATGAGGTTTCCTACATACCCCATATCATAAGTAGGGATCAAACTCTATGTAGTTCTGGTGGGCCGATGAGACACCTGAGGAGGTGGCTAATGGGAATAGAGCGAATGGACAGGGTTCCAGAGGATGTATTTCCTCTAGGTTGAGTCATGATCTTCTTAACACACAATGGTTCGATTGAATTTCCAGTATGTCGGGCATGGATGATAGGATAAAACCATCAATGAAACTCCATATGTATCCCAGTGTCATAGAATTACTGTCCATTTAGTCTGGGTTGGGGGAACATAATTGGGGTGTAAACAAAGGAAAAAGACCTAGAGAATATCTTTGGTCTTATGTGTGGATAGAATACTATCCCAAGTGGATCCCTCATAGTTGGTGGAGCAATATGAAGGGTAGAAAATATGAATTCTTAGCTACCAATATGCATCAGAACACCTCAATGTATGGATCTGAGAGATGTGCCCCCAAAATGGATGATGTCAGATCTGCATGTTATATCCCTTGAATTGAGTATCATTTTTTACCATTAGTTGGGGTTGGAAGTCAAATAATATTCCTATGTTTCCTAGTGTTTTGGAATCAAAATACACGTTGTTCAGAGGAGGATACAGTTTAACATCATGCAGGAAAAAGGGAAAACTCATATGAATGACATGTAATGGTTAGATCGTGGGGGGAGTGAGAAGGGGATTCAACTTCGAGGTGGCCTCCAATATATCCTAGTGATTAGGAATCAATGTCTACATAGTTCAGGAGGATAAATTTTATCATCATGTTGGACAAATTCCATGCAACATACGCAAGGATAGCATCCTAGAAAGGATTTCACGATAACTATTAATCTTTATTCCCATGTGATTCTTGCTTAGTGTAATAAATAATAGATAGTTATTAACGGAATAGACAACTCAAGATGGGTTAGACCAAAAAGGATGGTTCGGGGATTATTCATGGTTAGTGGACTAGAGAGAATATAAAGGTTAGGACTTATGTTAAAACTGCCTAAGGAACACATGGTGACAAATCCCAAGAGGGTAGAGGAGCTAGAGAGCGCAGATGCTCATTCACCTTTGAGTCCCCCCGGGCCTTCAGTACATATGGAAACACGCAGTTTAACATCATGTGTTGGGGATGTGGGTGCTTAGCAGATTGATGTGCTTTATCTCGGACGATGAGAACTCACTCCTCTCTACATGGGCTTATATAACTTGTACCAACCCGCACTAGGGTGGGGAAAGCACTAGAAATTCATGGACAGAGTGTGGTGGAGGAGTGGACACTCAAGGGGATTATTCTATCATTGAAATGTGATGAAACAATAACAATTAGCTTTAATATATGAGGAATAATATGTCAGAGAAATGTGACATGAATCACCATTCAGGGGACCTTTAAATCACTTTTTACAAGATTGCTGGTTCGCATGAGAGAAGGGTTTTTGATGTAGGAGGCCTTACTAATGGGGGAATTGAGAAGCTCTGATGCCTAATAAAGAGAATTATATTTCTAAGGGATGGTGATTCACGAATCCATGGAAAAAGAATCTTCATGATGTGAGGAGATTTGTGAATAATGGAGACCTGGGTGAGACATAGAGTATACATGAATTTAGAGGGTGCTTCACAAAGGATGAATACTCTATGAAGTCCTGAGTAACCAAAAAGGACTCATACATTCATGATTTATATGGGAAATAATGAAGGGAATCCCCATTTGAAGTGCAGGGAAATCAGAACAAAGGGAAAGCTAGTTTCTTGATGACCAAATACTTTGGGTGATGCATTTTTTGGATTGTTTCACAAACCAAATGGTGCTTCAAGAAATGTGATATCTGATGGTTAGAAGTCAATGCATCAATGGTTATGGGGGAGGTACTAGACTATTTATAAGAACATGAGATCTTGATGCTAGGATGAATGCCAAAAATGAAAATATTACTTTCAAATGGAGGTGAAGCTGTCTGATTCACGGAGTCTTCTGTCACTACTTCGGGATGGCATCGTGGAACCCGTTGTACTCACAGATCCTTACATCCGTACATTGCACTGGAATGGTTGAACTCATCGGAATCGCTGCATCTTTTCATTCATAATTCTATGGGTATTTGATTATGAAGCTGCGTGAAATAGGCCCCTTTGGTTATTTTTATGCATTGTAAGAGACAAATGCTACCCCGAACAGTCTCAAACCATTCATGATCCACCTCTAGCATAGATTTCATCACCAAAAAGGAATCGTAGTCTTTTACATATATTATTACATGATTTTATGCATCATTACCCATTAAAAAATTGCAAGGACTGAATAATATAATGTCTTTGTATGTCTAGGTGAAAAATAATAAAACATGAAACCAGAATAACATATATTTTATTAATATTCCTAATGAGATCAGATCTTCCCTTAAATCTTACAACTAAATGTGATAACCATGGGAATACATAGATAAATTGGATGAGTTAGAAGCCTAATACATGATTATATATTTATGGAAATAGGGTATAAATCATGGGTCATAAATCATTTCATGATAAAATAAATTGCATGAATCATGAATACAAATATATAGGAATAACATATATATATTGAAATCATATTATTATAAATACAGTGTAATGTGGAAGAATATAACATGACATAATATTGAGTTATGACTAACTAGAATTACCATATCAAATGTTGAAAAAATTATAAAAAATTTATTAGGATTACTCAATAATACGATTCATAACATATAGTGAGACTAAACATTAAATAAAAAATTAGAGCACGATCTAGGGACACCAATAATTACATCTACATGAATTTCTGTGCTATATTATAAAATCATGAATAAGAAATTATTATAATGGATACACATGGAATGAAATGGGATTCATAATAATGTCGCAAGGAATAGGAAAAAGGTTATCATACTATTATCCAAAAAAAATTGATTTATAAAATTAATGTAAATGAATAACGTAAACATTGTATTATATCAGGAATAATTATTTCCAAAAAATGTGATAGGATGAAAAAGAGTTACTGGGTGACATTGTGGCACATACTTATTTTCTTAGTGAATATAATGATATGATTTTAAAAAGGATATTGGTATTATTAACTATAAAAATCAATAAATGAACTAAAATTGTTTTTAAATAAAAATTATTGATTTTAGAAAAATATTTCTCTAATAAAATAGTTAATGGAGTGCACTAAAAAATTTGATTGAAATAGAGACGCCCCATTAAATTCTGCTTTCTATTGGGTGGAATTGAGTTAGGAGCCATTTGAAACATGTATTTCCAAATCAATGAAAATTTAATTGATATATATCCATATTCATGAAACATATAAATATAAATTCTTTGAATTATATTAAAATAATTAATAATTTTTTTTAAAGAGAGACAATGCCAAACCCAAAAAAATAATGGAGGCTTGGAGAGATCCCTTACTTTATATATTAACATGTTATTCAATTGAAATTAGTTAGATAGATAGTTAAAATAGATTCATTATATAAAAAAAAATTAACCTTTGTAATCCATATAATATTATTATAGTATTATTATGTTCATTTATAGACATTTTGATGTGCTAAAATTTTACTTATTCATTATAGGAGTGTTGATTTCAATTTTCCATGTTATATTCATTTTTATATAATTATGAATGTTCTTGTAAACATGAAATAATTAATAATATGTCAAATTATATGGTATTCACACAAATTTAGAAGATTAAATGTTCTCATATATCATGATGTTTTCATAAATTATGTTGATTCATTTGATAAAATGTTAATGATAAATTATTATTTTATATTGATTGTTTTTATGACCATCATGAAATAGATACATTTTATTTAATATTTATTTGATATAATAGTTATAGAACATTAAATAAGTTATAAAAGTTATATTGGGAACTAATTTAATCATAATAATTTCCTTATGCCTTTCCTTGAAGGTGGTTTTGGAAAATGAAATATTTTCATCCCTGGGGATGGGGAACTGATGTGTTACACACCATGTCTTCACTTTTACAATAAAAATAGAATGAAAGTAGATTTGATTATGGAAATTACATTTAAAAAAAAATTACTTTATATATATGATATTGTAGTTAGCATGTTACTTTTTAAAGTGGAGTGATGAGATGGTAGAAGAAATAAAGAATTTAAATGAGAATGATGAAAGATCTTACCTATTGGATGTCGTGTCCTTGAGAACCTCATATAAGAAAAAAGAATTTGTTATTTTGGGGAATTTATAAACCCCATGAATTAGTGAATGCAATTTTTAATGGGAAATTAGTATATTATTTTCAAGATACAATTTAAATAATTTTTTTATGAGAAGGGGTGTTATTTATAATGGTAGGAGAGAGATCCTTTGATTATTAAAAAATAGTTTATTATTTTTGATCAAGTACGTCAATAGTATTGATTGTTGTAAAAAATATATCGTAAATAATTCATGTTAATTTGTTCTAATGATTTGATAAATATTTCATTACTCAATAATTTATGTATTGGGCTTAAATGTTAAATAACGAACCATGTCGCAATTTACTATTCAACCAATATACCAAAGCGATAGATAAGTAAAAAAATCAACCAAACTATTTTTCAAAGTGTATATATCATATATGGAATCAATTTAATGTTAATAATTTTATATATATTATTAATTTAATTTCTAATGAAAATCAATATTTATTCACAAAACAACGATTTCAATGTTATTTTAAATTTTGAAACACCTTAAAAAATTATTTTTGATCTAAATAAATTATATTATCAATAAAATAAAAGAAATTTTTTTACTTATATATACATTTTAGGTAGAAATAATATATTTTAAATTATTATATTTATTATAAATGTGGGATTAGTAAAGTGATTATAGTTCATAAAATACAAACAATTAATTAAATATTTTTTAAAATTTCCTTTTCTTTTAACGTGATTTAAATATGTCATATTTTAATTTTTATGATACATAAATATTTTTTACATTTCCATATGATAAGTTAATATTCTATTAGTTAGTTTACAAAACCTAACATTTAAATTAAAATTCCAAATGTCAGATTACTATTCCAAATTTCAAATTTATTACAATCATGTGGGTCTCCATCATTGAATAAATACCTATTATTATATTAATTTTTCATTCAATTATGTATTATCTTCAAGGATACATATAAATTTATCTTCCAAATATAAATTTTATTATTGAAATTATGTTTAGTTTTTCAAAAAACATTTTTGTGATTGTGGTGGTTCTGGTAGATCGAGTACATCCAAATTATCAAATTATAATTCTATTATTCCTTATTTATTGTCCCAGAATAATATTTTTTAATTTTATAGGTTTATATAATGACTAACCCAGAATTATTCATTTATAATATTTTTTTGTTCTGTTATGTGATTTTTGTTCTTAATACTAAATGATATAATCCTATGAAATAATGTTCCATTTATGAAATTATGAGTTGGTACATTATTAATTCCTCAAGAAATTTCACCCTTGAAATTATCTTTTACAAAAAATCTGGAAGATGCTGAGGGTAATTATCCTTCAACACATCCTCTTGTTCCCATGTTGCCTCTTCATTTTCATGGCCCCTCCATAGTACTTTGACAAGGTTAGTGGTCATTTTTCATGGAACATTATCTCTATGGTATAAGTTTTTCATTGATTAATACACATTAGTGAAGTCATATTGCAACTATACCACCTATGAATTAATTACATGTCATGCATTTGGTATTTTATTCCTAAACAGTGAAACATTGAATACATCATGTTGTTTAGAAATGGTTGGTGGAAGTTATAGTCGATATACCATAACTCTAATGTGATCCAGAATCCTAATGACGCCAATGTAATAAGACATAGAATTCACATCTTCCCAAATCACATGACTCTTCCATTACTATATGGGGATGAATACCGTGTTTCTGACCTCAAACTGAATGTACTGCCGATAGTTTCCTACATAACTCTTCTATCATATTTTGGAATCTATGACGTATTACTAAATGGTATTCACCTTTTGTACCATTTGCTGGGAAATTTATAGTCACAAAATATAATGTTAACCGAATTCACCCAAATATTTTTGTGTTATACATCTGTTCCCCTAAAGGTATTCATATAGATCCATTTATATGATTGTGTGGAAAGTATGATAACACGATCGGTGGAAGACGTTGATCCAATCCTCCTTGGAAGACCATTGAAAATGATATAAATGTATCTTCAAATGTATTAATAGTCTTATCGAACTATCCAATCTAAGGGTGATAATCAATACTGATGTTCAAAATAGTATTTACAGAATATTGAATAATTTTTCACAATGTGGCGGTAATTATAGGATCTCAATCATATTCAATCTATATGATAACTACATTCATCACTCTATATTATCTTATTAATATCCATGTATTTTTATCAAGTGAGAAGTCTTATATAAATGTGATAAAATTATTAGTCTGTGTAAGATGATCCAGAACAACCCATATTTCATTATTTCATTTGGATGTATACATTATTTTAATGAAAAAGTATGTGGTGAAGGATTACCATTTTCATGTAGGGATATCTATTATTCACATAATCCCCTTAAAATTTTCTTTTTTATCCTCACATGTTGACATACAATTCATGTTGATCTAAATTCATTGATCTCTTTGATATTTCATCGCTAATACTATTCTCGATGATCTTGGTACATATTTGTGCTCCCCAACTCGATGAATAAGGTTATGATTTGTAGATCATTCAATGTATCTTTATTTTACTATGGATTTTATCATCCACATAATCATGAGCCAAATCATATAAACCATTCCTTATCAATTTTGAATTCTAATTATTTCCAATTTTTGACAGCAACCAATGTATTTTGAATTTCCACATCATCTCTTTGATCATAAATTTTTATCTAAAAAACTTATAGTTGAGAAATAATTTTAGAATGGAATAATGATGTTCTGTAATTAATTATTCCCATTCCAATTTTTTAAAAGTATAATAATATTATATCATTCCATGTTTATAAAATTGATTGAGTTATAGGATCATTTATATATATATCATAATCATCTTCATTTTATTTACCATGATGGTAGTAGATTGGGTTTTCATAATACATGATTATATATATCCATCAATATTGTTGAATATTTACTTTGGTCTTCATGAATATATATTTTATACCCTTGTAATCTGTATATATCTCTATTTTCTCCATATATAGATAATTACATAATAAGATTGTTGTAAATATCACAACCAATAACTTCATATCATGCATGAGATAGTTTTTCTCATTAACTATCAGCTTCCAAGAGGCGTAAACTATCACATTATCATTTTTCATTAGTACATAGCCTAAAAAATTATTTAAATCTTCATTGTATACCCCAATGATGTTAGGTTTGGTATCCATAGAACCAAATATTTTGTACTTTGATTACATGAATGTAAAAATTATTATATATCGATCATTTTTCTGTATGAAAATAATATAAAAATGTCCTTTAAAATTTTTTGCATTGATAAGATATTGGCAGATCCCTACTATGATGAGAACCATGAAATGCTATAAACATATTCTAAAAAAAAGTTCTACGGTTTGATGACATACTATGATATGACACAAAGTATACAGAATGTCATGAGTGAGTACTCGAAAGAAGATGAGACTCTCTCTCGTGGATTTCGCACTCGGTAATATCCAAGATGGGAGATTATGAGAATAGACCCGCCATAAGAAATTCTCCATGTTTTGGTGTCATCATACATTTCTATCTTTGAGCATGTGTAATGCTCCTTATACTGGAAGATTATCATTAACTCCTGTCATGACTCGGGGACTTAGCTATGCTAATTAATATTGTCACGATGATAGTTAGCGGGATGTAGGGTATGTTGGGTGCATCATGAATGACATGTTGTTAATGGATAAGTCGAGGAAGGGTTTTTCCTTTCCATATTTATGGAACAAATTATCTCAGGCCTTTTGATTTAAATATAACTGTCGAATAAATTCCATGGCTATGGTGTCACGACATGTCTATTTCTGGAAGTCAAAGAATGATAGATCATGCATATAAGTTTATGACGCTACCATGAAACCTGATAGATGAGATATTGAGACCAAGGTATTAAATTACATAGTAAGTGTTCTTATTAGGTGACACATCAATGTGGTGTCAACATCTTTATCATGGGTTCTTTGACCCGTTTCAAGTCAGTAATCATGCACTTTAGGCAAGCCCGCCTAATTCCAACTAGAAAATTGCCTAGAGGGTCACAAACTAAGTGTATCCAAGTATCTGATGTTGAAAAAAGACTATTCCTGTACATGGTTTAATAATTATTGAAGGAAGACACAATCGTTTTAATGATGGAGGAAGAATAAAATGAAAACAAGATATACACGCCATGAATTAATGATTACACACCGTGTAGTTTTTATGGAAAACAAGTACACGCTGTGTATTAATGATTACACGCCCAGTAGTTTCCATTTTGGAAAAGAAATGAAAAAACTAGTACACAACGTGTATTAATGATTACACGCAGTGTAGTTTTATGGAAAAAAAGTACATGTCGTGTATTAATGATTACACGATGTGTAGTTTACCAGTTGGGAATTTTAGGATATAATATTGTTTTATGAGATTTATTATAATCAGCATTGGAGCATGTCAAAGAATTAATTATTCAACATGGGGTTTTTTTCAAAAGTGTTAATGAAATAAATAGGACACGTAACACATTTCTTTATTGTCATAACTATACAACCTCAAACGTAATTATAAATATCCTCACAACCCCAACTCTTTTCCTATGAACGGTTGTGCACAACAATTTTGATGAATTATCTGAAGACGTAAAGAATTTTCTCATCCATGAATGCTCTCAAGGCTGAGAGATATCCACCACCATTGGATCAAGGTAATCTATGGCAGAAAATGCATGAAAAGGCTTCTCCATGATAACACCCGGAGATTCCTTAGGAGACACCCAGAGATACGTGGTGCACGTGTGGATCACTGCTAGAGGAAGTCTACAATTGGCTTCTGTGACGCAACGACGAATCAAATTGGAACATGATCAGAAATATCAACGAAGAAATATCTTCATAAAAGGCACTTCTAGTTAATTAAATAAATTAATTATAATCACCCTTGATGAAAAAAACAAGAGGTATAAGAGGGATTCACAATGTTGATTATAGTTATTGAATATTCTTTTATAATTTACGCATTTATATTTGATTCAAATTCAAGATAAATCATTCTATAAAACTGAATTAATGATATCTGTTCTTCCTCCATCATTTCTAAATACACATCATAGAAACAACCTTTTAATTTTAATTTAGATTATTTTAAAAATGTGGAACTCATTCGGAGGAGTCGCTCTTTATGTCTGTAAAACAGAAGAATACACGACATGTAGTGAAAACTACACGCCGTGTACAGAGGTTCAATGAACAGGTACTAGACCACCAAACCAAACTATGTGAATTGAGTATACGTATGTATTTATTACCCCTTGTTGGCCAGAAATGAATGGAACATGGGAACTGGAATACATGACATGTATGTTGAATCAATACACCATGTAGTCTGATCCGGACCAGGTGAAACCATGTACAAGGTGAAGCTATGATCTGCGTAGATGGGATTGACAGGCCGATAACCACATAACATGAAAATACACGCCATGTCAGATTAATCTACACATCGTGTACTCCAAAATTTCCAATGTACAGAAAACACGCCAAAGCCCCCGTTATGTACATTGGATAAAGGGTGAAAAATACATGTTGTATAATATATCTTACATGCCGTGAACATTCCAGAAATGGAAATTCACCAGGTTTCCACCATAATTACAAAGATATGTAGAAGTAATATGGATGATAAGAATCTAAAGGAAATTCAGAATGAAATTTATTATAAAGAATTGATTACTTATAAGATCCTAATTAATTAATTTCAAGCGCGATAATATTAAATAATATAATGATTAAAAGAATATGAATTATAAATATGCATAAATGTCTTTTCATGATATAGATGATCATGAGATATACGAAATACCATTTGTATTTGTGTATGGTTTCATTATAATTTGTTTAATTTAAATTCATTGTCCTTCGATCCTTCTTCCAATAAAATTTAGAGCCTACATGCCCATGCATTCATTAATGTAATCCCAATGTAATGGAGGATCTCCCTAGTCATTGTAGATGGTTAAAAACCCAAAGCTGAGGAAAAACCAACCCAAGAAAATACAATGGTGGACAGGTGGGAGCTGAGAAACACGAATCATCAGTTCCTGGTGTTTTCCCTAGGTTTCAGTAAGCGTATCAAACCGCTAGATATGCTAACCAATATAAACTCATGATCACGCCATCTCATTTTATTTCTATATGATTTCGTTGTTTATTTAATAATTATGGGTTGTCATGATAAGAAAATTAATGAAATAAAAAAGCATGCAAAGATGAAAAAAAACCAGAATATGCGTAAACGTTTTTAGAACATGGTGAATCTCTTAAGAAAGCATCACTTAATATTAACAAGAATCTGATAATGAATAAATATTCAAAAAGAAGAAAATCCCTCAAATAACATATTATGTCAGACCAAGCCTTCCGTTAGATGATTAAGGGAAAGAATCAATAAAAAAATGTTTTTTAATCACCCTTGTTGGGACACATACATTTATAAAGGATGCTATTATGAATGTTTCGGGTTGACTTAAACTGTTTAAATCAAGAGGATTATCCCTTGAAAGAGTTTTTATAAAATGGAGGCAAGTGTTGTGGAAATCCAAGTCAGGCTATCAGGATTGTGGAGTCCACTCAACAGATCAAGGAACTGTAAGCTTAGAGCTAGAAAAGACCTAATGTAACACCCCAGGTAAATAAAGAGTATGGCATTTTCACATTTATCTATATTTGTGAATAAAATATTAATATTAATTTAAAGGTGATGCTATGCACGATGGCGTACCCAATACGCAACAATGATTTTCTTAGGAATCTTACGTTGCACTTTAATAATAAAATAATATGATTTTAAATAGTAGTTAATGCCTAGCCGTTGTAATGGCAGGAATGAACAGAACTAACTACAAAATGATTATATATTTTTGTCAAATATTTTTACTTTTTACAATAAATTTTATAGGATTAAAAATGCAAATGAATCCAATTTTAAGTGTAAACATTCTAATATTTTTGAAAAGGTCGATTAACCTCCTTTTGATGGAGAACCTCTTTTAAATCCAATTTATGACAATTTTATGTGTTATATTTGACAAAATAAAATTCTTATTTAGAATAGGGAAATCAAAATTTACATTGTGTAAATTTTTGGTATTTTTCCGAAAAAGTTCAATTTTTAATGAATAGTGAAAAATGTTGTATTTTGATTCAAAAACTATATTAATCTAATTTATTTATATGATTATATTATATTTTGAATTGGTTTTAAAGTGAAATTATAATATATTTTTACCATTTAATCCAATAGTGGTCGTTGAAATTAATTTCACTTTGAAATCGGACTTAAACTAGTGTCAATCTTTTGATACATTTTGTTTCATAAAAACACGCTATTTGTTTTGATAGCTGGAATTAATTATTAAATTAATTAATGCAACTTCTATGTTTTGAATTTTGTAAAATAAATATCATTTTTGAATTTGGGATATAAAATATAGATTAGGGTAAACTTTTGGTAATTTTCTGAACAACTTCAATTTTTTATGAATAGTGAAACCACTAAGTGGTACTTATAAAAACTGATTTTTCGTTTAAATGAAATTTTGCAATCTTTGGGTTTTGAATTTCAAAAATCTGACATACATGGTTTTCATTAATAAGTAAAATGTGGTTCAATGGGATTAAAATAATTTTTTTGGTGAATAGTAACTTATTATGTTTTTAATCACGATTAGAGGTAATTACTGTAGTTTAAGGTAAGAATAATGTTTTAATAAAATTAAATGACCTAGACACATGTCCTAACCTCATTGGATGTTTCATGGACTACCAATAAAATCCATGGGTCAACTTGGGGACCCCATGGATCCACTTTGGTTGGAAAATGACATAAATATCTTTTTATTTAATGTTAAAGTAAAAATGACACAAACATGAGATTTTATACTAAAACAATTTTTACATGGGGTTATACAAGTCAAATTTTTGACTATAAATAATACATGGAAAGATAAATATATTTCCTACATCATAATATTTGTTTTATAATTTTTATACATTAAATAAATTAAATTATGCATGACATCATGATGATGCAACGATGACCTCATTATTTAACGATTTAAATACAATGGAATAATTATGTAAAATCTAAGACCTAGACATGTCCAAAACCTATTGGATTGGTGGTTTTCGAAACCTTATCACCTTATCCTCGAATTATATCAATGTGGAACCTTTTAAATCCGAAAATCATTTTCAAATAAAGTAACATTTCTTTACTTTCCAAAAGTGCCCCTCCTCTCCTCTTATAAAAGCCTCCCACCACTACCTCCTTATCCACACATCCAAAGCCTTTGGCTCGGCCAACCCCTGCTAATTTTGCCTCTCCAAATCCCTCTATAACTCTTTGAAGCCTCACTTTGGGTATATGTCTTCCCAAGGAAGCTTTTGAGATCAAACCAAAGGGAGTTACCTGATTTTAAGGTAATGTCTTCACTTGTGTCCTTTCGTTTTATTTTGTTTCTCCAACCCCCTAAACTATTTTTATTCATTTCTTTTGTAACAACTCCAGTATCTTCAATATACCAGTATGTTGTTATAATAAGGATTATATGTGACCTATATAACATGTATATTATACTGGAATTATAATATATATATATATCATTTATTTTTAATTCTGTTAATATGAAAAATAAAAAAAATGAAAGTAGTGTTCATGCGTACGTACGACCTACCATCTCTATGAACGGTGCTTTTGGTTTTTATCTCCTAATGATATGGAATAGTATAAAATGAATATTTACTGGATATATATGATATTTTAATCATTAATACTATTCTGGAAATTATTTACTTATAACTACATGGACAATCATTTGTCAAACAAGTTCATTTTTGACTCATGTAGCAAACATCGGCAAAAACGTCTGATATGAACTAACATTATTAAACAATTATTATAACATTATAATATATGATATGAACTGAATAATAATCTTCAAAGGAGGTCCTTAGGAAATTATAAATTGACCAATGTTTATTATTCAGTAATATAAAGAAACGAACAAGACAAGTTGGACTTGAGGTAAGGGATCCGACTCCTCTCTTTCTTTTAAAGTACACTCTTTTATGTCATTCCATTTAAATCTCATATTTCTTGTTATTGGGATATTATTTTATATTAATCTTACTGTAATTTTTATGTTCATATGATGAGAGACCCTATTCTCTCTAATCAATCCATTTTGGATGTTTTAAGTGGCGCCGTTAGGCTGCCATGTTTTCGTAAGGGATTTTTCAACTCACTTTTATTCCCGTGAGATTTATGCTACATTTTCCACAATTTCCATTGATGTGTGTATGTACTGCCCATTATTAGACACTTTTTGTAGTATAATTTCTTTTATGGGTGTTCACATCTTCTTTGAATGACCCTTCTTTCATAGGGTGTACGTTTCAAAAGTTACCCAACTCGGTAAGGGGACCTTTCACCCTCCACTTTTTAAAAGACTTCTTTTGTTATGTCTTTTAATTCACATAATATTATGTTGGGATATGTTATTTTATATCCTTATTGATGCAAATTTTATGTCCAAGTGATTATATTCCCTTTTTATCTCTCATCAACTCATTTTCTGAATTTTGAAGTGATGCCGTTAGGCTGTCGAATTTTACCAAGGGAACTTTTTAACCCAATTTCGATTTCTTTGGGTTAAACATGTACTTATTGAATATGTCATCCTTTGAATATGTTTTATTGACCTTTTATTGTTTTACACATAATATAAACTTATATTTGGGGTATTTATATTTGTCACACATAAGTTTGAGATTGATTTATCCTTAATTTAAGGATACCTTCTTTATAAGGGATTTAATCACATTTGACATTTCTATTGAGACTTCATTTTTGTTATGCACCAATTCACTATTATATGGTGTGTATACTGTACTTTGGAATATTATATCATGAATCCATTTATTCTCATGATATTATAATGTTTTGACTAAATATTATTCCTCAATTATTGTATTCAAGTGTCTCTAATTTTGGTAAAATCCCTTTAACCAAAATATCGCTTTAAATGTTTTAATAATTTGATCCTATTAGTATCCATGTCTTCAAAATGGGTTTAAAGATTTATTTATATGTATATTAATGGTTTAAAATTTTAAAATCTTCAAGGTGGTATGGGACACTTTGATTAAAAAATCTATTTATTAAATGTTTTAAATGGTTTTGGAAATGGTTTCTTTATGAATGGAATCATTATTTCAATATACTAAAATGTTATATTGTGATTGAAATGTGGAAATGTTATGTTTACTTTATGCATGTTTTATATGATACGTTTATGTTATTGTTCTTGGGAATTGTTATAAAAACGAGTGGTTCCGTGATAAACTAAGGGCGGGTTAGCCCGATATAGCTCACCAATGCATTGGGTAACACAAAGGAGTGAAATGTTAAGGTTCCTCCGAAGAGATTTAGGGAATATACTGTGGTGGGTATTCCAAACGTAACCAAGATGGTTACTCCCTATGTAATAATGTTATGAATTCCCCAATTTGCCTTTATATATTCTGATTTCTATGATTTATTCATGATTTTTGAGGTATGTTAAAGTGCTTATGTTTTATGGGTAAAGTATGATTTCATTCATATGTATACATGTACTCATGTTTCCTTTCCATATTTTTATATCCATTACTGAGCTTTTTATGCTCATCCCAAGTTTTTGAAATGTTTTTCACAGGTCAAGGTAAGGGTACATGATATGATGATAGTTTCAAGGATGTGTCAAGAACGAATCCATGTTTTATTTTAAATATATTTCCATTGATGGGAAAAATTAATACTATCTTTTATGTGACCACTTTGTTAAAATGTGGAGTGTAATGCATGTTTTATGATCTAATTCTCTAAAACTCTAAACCTGAAAAGAACCTCAATGTGTAATCTTGTAATAACTCATGATTAAGTATGGTTTAAGGCTGGGGCCTTATAGTTGGTATCAGAGGTCGGTTTAGATAACTTTAGAGGTTAGGGTATTCACTAAGCATAAGTGACAGTACCATAATGGATATGATTTCAGAAAGAGTCCTAGTTTTAGATAAATTGAACGAGTAAGTATATCTTAGTGGTTATCTCCCTCATTAGTACATGATGGTTTTGTTGATATACTCACACTGACATTTTTGTTTTTAGTGAATGGATGGATCTAGCAGGCACCAAAGTGACAATAGGTTTGAAGGAAACTGTGATGGTTCTCTGATTAAGATACTAGATGAAATTAGGTATTCAATGAGGAAACTCGTGGTTGTTCTAAAACAACTATCAAGGAGTCATGATCAACCACTTGAACCTTGGTATGTTCTGTAATGCATCATGTACGAGATGACCAATTGATGTGGAAGTTCAGGTAATAATTATAAAGGTAACCATTAGGGTTTATATAATCGTTACTATTGAGGTAATTATGGGTTATTATATGTTATGATGGAAAATGAAAGCCGTGAGATAAACTTGAGGTTAAAATATGTTATGATTATTTTTGAAGATTTTATCTCGTTTTGGGGAATGTTTTAAGAATTATGTAGTTTTGGAAAAAGGACAACACGCAGTCCGTGTGACAACCCATCGCATCGGATAAAGCTTCGGGAATTGAATCCACAACCAAAGTACGACTGGTATTTATCGCCTACCACTAGACTACGTGAAGTCTCTGGTTAGTTTGACTGATTCTTTTTAGTTAGATGATTTTATGAATTAAGAGTAAGCTGATTTTGGGTTATCTATGGAAATTTATTAACCTATCATGGAGGATATGTTATTAGGTTAATTACTTTTCAATACGAGACTTTAAGAGTAACTGATGTTATTTGGAGATAGGTGTTAATTTGTACCTTGGAAGACTGTGAGACTAAATCCTTAAAATATATGGGTTTTAATATTAGTTTGGTTTACTTTGAAGTATTTTATGGATAATTTTTTTATCTAATGGTCCTCGTTGAACTTTGGGTTTTGTTCAACAAATTTTGGAGATTAATAATAGATTTTCTTTTTATAAAGGGTTATCCTTTTCTGGATTATCTGATCTTGTACTAACCTTTTTTGTTTTGGTTTTGGTTAGAGTCTAAAGACATGGTAAGTATATAGTTCTCTTTTGTGGATTAGGTGATTCTCTAGAAGTTTATTATAGTACTCTTAATTTGAACAAGTCTTCCTAAATACTCGTCTTTTGGAGAAAATATGAGTTTGTGTAAGGAATCTAATAAAAGTTGAAAGTCAACATGATAAGTGATTATGTTTCCTTATGAATAAATTCCTCAATAAAAAGTAACGTAAAACAAAAATGTTGTCTATTAACTTTTCCTACTGGGGAATCAAATATCGTTTAACCCATCACAAGTTTGTGATTTTCTTATGGTTAACTTTCTCCTAAACATGTTTTCTATCACTCTCCATCAGAACATAACCCTATGTTTTCTCCTCCATGTTCATGTTTTCCTACATGGAATCCTAGTATGGGTTAACTCGGGTGACCTCTGTACTTATCATTATTTATTTCAAAGTGATTGTTTTACCGACTCTTGTTATGATGTGGGACTTTCAAGGATTTTTCCAATCGCAATTTTAAAATTGCGAGGACGCAATTACCAAAAGGGGGGAAGGATGTAACACCCCATGTAAATAAAGAGTATGACATTTTCACATTTATCAATATTTGTGAATAAAATATTAATATTACTTTCAATGGGACAATATGCACGATGGTGTACCCAATACGCAACAACGAGTTTCTTGGGAATCTTACGTTTCAATCTAATAATAAAATAATATTATTTTAAATAGTAGTTAACGCATAGCCGTTGTAATGGCGGGAATGAACAGAACTAACTACAAAATGATTATATATATTTTTAAAATTTTTTTACTTTTTACAATAAATGTTAGAGGATTAAAAATTCAAATGAATCCAATTTTAAGCGTAAACATTCTAATATTCTTTAAAAGAACGATTAACCGCATTTTGATGGAGAAACTCTTTTAAATACAATTTTTTACAATTTTATGTGTTATATTTGACAAAATAAAATTCTTCTTTAGAATCGGGACATCAAAATATACTTTGTGTAAATTTTTGGTATTTTTCCGAAAAAGTTCAATTTTAATGAATAGTGAAAATGTTGTATTTTAATTCAAAACCACTTTTAATATAATTTATTTATATGAATATATTATCTTTTTAATTGATTTTAAAGTGAAATTAGAATATATTTTTACCATTTAATCCAATAGTGGTAATTGGAATTAATTTCACTTTAAAATCGGACATAAACTAGTGTCAATCTTTTGATACATTTTGTTTCATAAAAACACTCTATTGGTTTTGACAGCGGAAATTAATTATTAAATTAATTAATGAAACTTATGTGTTTTGAATTTATAAAATAGGCATCATTTTTGAATTCTGAATATCAAATATATCTTAGGGTGAACTTTTGGTAATTTTCTGAAAAACTTCAATTTTTGATGAATAGTGAAACCACTAAGTGGTACTTATAAAAACTGATTTTTCGTTTAAAGGAAATTTTGCCATCTATGTGTTTTGAATTTCAAAAATCCGACATACATGGTTGTCATTAAGAAGTAAAATGTGTTTCAATGGGATTAAAATAATTTTTTTGGTGAATAGCAACTTTTTAAGTTTTTAATCGCGATTAGAGGTAATTAGTGTAGTTTAAGGTAAGAATATTGTTTTAATAAAATGAAATGACCTAGACACATGTCCTACCCTCATTGTATGTGTCATGGCCGACAAATACAATCCATGGGTCAACTTGGGGACCACATGGAGCCACATTGGTTGGAAAATGACATAAATATATTTTTATTTAATGTTAAAGTAAAAATGACACAAACATGAGATGTTTTACTAAAACAATTTTTACATGGGGTTATAAAAGTCTGATTTTTGACTATAAATAATCAATGGAAATCTAAAAATATTTCCTACATCATAGTATTTGTTTTATAATTTTTAGACATTAAATAAATTAAATTATTTATGTCATCATGATGATGCAGCGATGACCTCATTATTTAACGATTTAAATAAAATGGAAAGATAATGTAAAATATAAAACCTAAACATGTCAAAAACCTATTGTATTGGTGTATTTAGATACATTATCACCTTATACTCGAATTATATCAATGTGGGTCCTTTTAAATCCGAAACGCATTTTCATATAAAGTAACATTTCTTTACTTTCCAAAAGTGCCCCTCCTCTCCTCTTATAAAAGGCTCCCAACTCTACCTCCTTACCCACACTTCCAAAGACTTTGGCTCGTCCAACCCCTGCACATTTTGCCTATAAACATCCCTCTCCAACACCTTGAAGCCTAAATGTGTGCAGAAGTCTTCCCAAAGAATCCTTTTAGCTCAAACCAAAGGGAGTTACCCGATTTTAAGGTAATGTCTTCACCTGTGTCCTTTTGTTTTATTTTTCTTATACAACCCCCTAACCTATTTTTATTCATTTCATTTTAACAACTACATTATCTTAAATATACTAGGATGTTGTTATAAGAATTATTGTAGCTACACTTACACACACCTTCGTCTAACGGTTAAAGAACATACTGTTTCTGTGGTTGGCGATTTTCTGCCTCACGAAACGATGATTGTTCAATATTCTTTTAACACCTTTAAAGGTATCCATTATGATGTCACTGTATTTTATATATGATATATATGGTATTTATGTTTACAATATACTTCTGTATTTTATATTTAAACCATACCTTTATTCTTTTCATGTTCTGTAAATGCGATAATTTCATATGAGGAAGTGTGGACTACCGCCCCCTCATGTGATGTGACTCGTACATGCAATACATGGAACGTATAAAGAATGAAAGTAATGATAATAAGTGAACCATATAACATATATATTATACTGTAATTATAATATATTTATATATATATAATTTATTTTTAATTCTGTTAATATGACAAATAAAAAAATGAAAGTAGCGTTCATTTGTACGTACGGCCTACCGTCTCCATGAACTGTGCTTTTAGTTTTTATCTCCAAATGATATGGAATAGTATAAAATGAATATTTACTGGATATATATGACATTTTAATCATTAATACTATTCTGGAAATTATTTACTTATAACTACATGGACAATAATTTTTCAAACAAGTTCATTTTTGACTCATGTACCAAACATCAGCAAAAACGTCTGATATGAACTAACATTATTAAAAAATTATTATAACATTATAATATGTGATATGAACTGAATAATAAACTCTAAAGGAGGTCATTATGAAATTCTAAATTTGAACATAGTTTATTATTCAGGAATATATAGAAATGAACAAGAAAAGTTGGACTTGAGGTAAGGGATCCGACTCCTCTCTTTCTTTTAAAGTACACTCTTTTATGTCATTCCTTTTAAAGCTCATATTTCTTGTTATTGGGATATTATTTTATAGTAATATTACTGTATTTTTTATTTTCATATGATGAGAGACCCTGTTCTCTCTCATCAATCCATTTTGGAAGTTTTAAGTGGCGCTGTTAGGCTGCCGAGTTTTCATAAAGGATTTTTCATCTCACTTTTATTCCCATGAGATTTATGCTACATTTGCCACAATTTCCTTTGATTTGTGTATGTACTGACCATTATTATACACTTTGTGTAGTATAATTTCATTAATGGGTGTTCACGTCTTCATTGAATGACCCTTATTTTATGGGGTGCACGTTTCGAAAGTTACCCAACTCGGTAAGGGGACCTTTCACCCTCCACTATTTAAAAGACTTATTTTCTTATGTCATTTAATTCACATAATATTTTATTGAGATATGTTCTTTTATATCCTTATTGATGTAAATGTTATGTCCATGTGATGAGATGCCCTTTTTATCTCTCATCAACTCATTTTCTGAATTTTGAAGTGATGCTATTAGGCTGTCGAATTTTACCAAGGGAACTTTTTAACCCAATTTCGATTTCTTTGGGTTCAACATGTAGTTATTGAATATGTAATCCTTTGAAAATGTGTGAATGACCTTTTATTGTTTTACACTTAATATCAAATTAAATTTGGTGTATTTATATTTTTCACACATAATTCTGTGATTGATTTATCCTTAATTTAAGGATACCTTCTTTATAAGGGATTTCATCACATTTGACATTTCTATTGAGTCTTAATTGTTGTTCTACACCAATTCACTCTTATATGGTTTATATACTGTCCTTTGAAATATTATATCATGAATCCATTTATTCTCGTGATATTATAATGTTCTGAATAAATGTTATTCCTCAATTATTGTATTCAAGTGTCTCTAATTTTGGTAAAACCCCTTTAACCAAAATATCACTTTAAATGTTTTATTTATTTGTTCTTATTAATATCCATGTTTTCAAAATGGTTTTATGGATTTATTTATATGGATATTATTGGTTTAAAATTTTAAAAGCTTCAATGTGGTATGGGACACTTTGATTCAAAAATCTCTTTATTAAATATTTTAAATGGTTTTGGAAATGGTTTCATTTTGAATGGATTCATTATTTCAATATACTAAAATGTTATATTGTGATTTAAATTTGGAAATGTTATGTTTCCTTTATGCATGTTTTATGTGATACGTTTATGTTATGGTTCTTGGTAATTGTTATGAAAACGGGTGGTTCCGTGATAAACTAAGGGCGGGTGAGTCCGATATAGCTCTCCAATGCATTGGGTAACGCGAAGGAGTGAAATGTTAAGGTTTCTCCGAAGAGATTTAGGGAATATAATGTGGTGGGTATTCCAAACGTAACCAAGAAGGTTACTCCCTACGTAAGAATGTTATGAATACCTCAAGTTACATTTATGTCTTCTGATTTCTATTATTTATTCATGATTTTTGAGGTATGTTAAAGTGCTTATGTTTTATGGGTAATGTATGATTTCATTCTTATGTATACATGTACTCATGTTTCTTTTCCATATTTTTATATCCCTTACTGAGCTTTTTATGCTCATCCCACGTTTTTGAAATGTTTTTCACAGGTCAAGGGAAGGGTACATGATATGATGATAGTGTCAAGTAAGTGTCAAGAAATAATCCATGTTTTATTTTAAATATGTTTCCGTTGATGGAAAAAATGAATACTATCTTTTATGTAAGAACTTTGTTTAAAAGTGGAATATAATGCAAGTTTTATGATCTAATTCTCTAAAAATATAAACCTGATAAGATCCTCAATGTGTAATCTTGTAATAACTCATGATTAAGTAAGTTTTAAGGCTGGGTCGTTATACCTACCGACCTAAATACCTTCTAATATCTTGACCAACCCTTGTTGGGGTTACACGAAAGGGGATATGGATCTTTGCCACTAAAATGTCGAATAAACAAGACCTTATGAGTTAAATTGTGAGGGACATTTGGAATTGATAAAATAGTTGGTGAATTAAAATATTCATTTATTATTTTTCATAAAATGTAATCAAGAAAGTACTGATAAATATACTATTTTAATTTTAAGAATCAACATGACAGGCTCGTCAACCAGATTATCTCTGTAATCAATTCAACATAAATAAAATATCTTTACCTGTAGTAACCTTCATCAATGGTTTATGTTCCTTCGGGTTATCCTAGGCCACGAACGACAGTTTTACATGTCGGAGTCCTCACTTCCTGATTCTCCTACCCAAGGTGCGAGTGATCTAGATTTCCTGTTCTACGATCAATATTTGAACGATACACAATACATTTATTTTTTAATGCTATCATCAATGTGTAGTGATCTCATGAAGTCTCATGAAGACATGGATGCCTATAACATGCTCAAACACCTCCATGGTCTATACCCGGAGAGAGCAAGACATGAATGGTTTGAGATCTCCAAGGCTCTATTTCAAATCAAGCTATGAGAGGGTTCCCCTGGTGGGCCTCATGTAGTCATGATCATTGGATACACTGGGAACTTGGAGGTTATTGGGTTTAAAATCCCTGATGAACTGGGTACTGATCTCATTCTCACGTCACTTCCCTAGAGCTTCTCTACCTTTGTTGTAAATTTCAACATGAACAATGTTAAGAAGTCTCTATCTGATCTTCTTATCCTTATTCTCCATGTGGAAAAAGATATAAATCTTGATAAATGTTCTCTCATTATGGTTAATAAAAGGAAAGGGAAGGTGAAGAGCTTTAAGCCCAAAGCTTCTTCAAGGCCTTCCAATAAAAAGGAAAATCAAAGGGGAGGTAAGAGAACTGGAGGTTGTTTGTTTCGCATGTGGCAAGAAGGGCCACTAGATGAAAAAATGCACCCAACCAATGAAGCAAGGGGAAGCATCAGGTGTTTTTTTATCGAATTAAATATATATGTTTCTACTAATTCGTTATTAGATACTACTTGTGGTGCTCATATTTGTATCCAAATACATGAAACAAGTTGATTTAGAATGATTGATTGAGGTGAGGTGGATCTGCAAGCAGCCAATGGAGACAGACACACTGTTGTAGTTGTTGGAGACTACCACCTCATATTTCCTACTGGGACAGTCTTGGTTTCAAAAGGATGTTATTATGTACCCTTTATAACCAACAATATTGTATCAGTATCAATATTAGATACTGATCTATTCATCGTCAAATTTGGAAATGAATGTTTCTACTTTTATAAAGATATCATTTTTTTGCTAGGGAACAGTAATATAACAACCATTATGTGTTATACAACACAAACTATGTAATGGAAATCGATGAAAAAGTTGTTTAACATGACTCATACCACACCCAATTTTGGAATCACCGGCTTAGTCATGCCAATGAGAAATGATTGAAAATTTTACATCAATATGGGTATTTAGTTTATTCCGAAATAAAACCACTTAGGGTATGTCATGCGTGTATATAAGGAAAAATGACCAAATAACCATTTAGTGGGAAAGGTGAAAGGGCCAAAGAGATTCTATAATTAGTTCACACATATGTATGTGAGCCATTTTTTATTGAATCAAGGGGTGGGTTCTTGTACTTCATAGATTTTACTAATGATTTTATTAGATATGGATATATTTACTTAATGAGATATATGTTAGATTCTTCTGATAGGTTCAAAGATTACAAGAATGAAGCTAAGAACCAGCTCTGTAAGAAGATTACGAAACTTCGCTCAGAAAGAAGAGGTGAATATCTTAATCAGGATATCATTGATTTCTTACGGGAGTTAGGGAATCTATCTTAACTCACTCTTCCTTACAAGACATAGTGTAATGGTGTAAGTGAATGGAGGAACCGTACCCTATTGGTCATGATTATATCAATGATGAGTAATGTGAGTCTTCTCTTATCCATTTGGGAATATGCATTACAAACAGTAGCACACATACAAACAAAGTACCAACTAAATTGATAAATGGCATTCCATACAGAATATGGAGTGGACGTAAATCCATGTTATCAAATTTACATGAGTGGGGTTGCGAAGATTTTGTTAAGGCCTCTTTAGGTAACAAACTTGCACCTCGAAGCACAAAGTGTATCTTTATAGAATATCCCAAGGAAACAAGGGGATATTACCTATACAACCCCTCAAATAAAAAGGTTATCATTGCATGACACTCCATATTCAATGAGAGGGAGCACATCTACAAAAGACATAGTGGGAGTGAGATAGACTTCGATGAAGTTGAGGCTCAAGATACACATGCATTGGAAATAGAACTGATTCCACAAAGCCTTGTGGAAAAAAAATCTGGTCCAGTGACACGAGAACTACTTAAGAGAGCAAGAGAGGTAAGAGAACCAGAACAATATGGTTTTATTTTCACCAAGGATAGTGACTCATTATTGGTTGACAATGATGATACTCATACCTACAAGGAAGCAGTTGAAGGAATAGATGCTTCCAAGTGGCAAGAAGCAATGAATTCTGAAATGGATTCCATGTAGCAAAACCAAGCTTGCAATTTGGTAGATCCTCCGGTTAATGTAATGCCTATTGGTAATACATGGGTAGTCAAGAATAAACTGGACATGGATGGGAATTTCATCACCTATAAGGCACGACTGGTTGCAAAAGATTTAGACAGCCTCAAGGCATTGACTATGATGAAACATTTTCACCGGTTGTGATGATGAAATCCATCAGAATCCTATTGGGCATTACTGCTTACCATGACTGTGAGATTTGGAAAATGGATTTCAAAACAACATCCCTTAATAGGAACCTTCAGGAAGACGTCTATATGACACAACCTAAATGGTTTGTGACACCAAAGGATACCAATAAAGTATACAAGTTGCAGAAATCCATTTACGGATTAAATCAAGCATCAACATCATGGAACATTCATTTTGATGAATTAGTTATGGAATTTTGCATTATTAAGAACGAACGTGAGGCTTGTGTCTACAAAAGGATTAGTGGAAGTTCAGTTTTTTTCCAAATAGTAAATATTGATGACATATTACTAATTGGAAATGAAGTACTAGTCTTACAGTCAGTTAAGGAATTATTGGATAAATGATTCTCTATGAAAGACTTGGGCAAGGTAGCATATAATATATTGATCAAGATCTATCATGGAATATCTAAGAGAATGTTGTGCCTAAGTCAAAGTACATACATTGATAAGATAATGAAGTGATTCAGTATGGAAGAGTCCAAGAGGGGATTGTAGCCATTGTCACATGGAATTCATCTTTCCAAGAAAATGTGTCCTTAGACACATGAGAAAAGAAAGAAAATGTAAAGGATCCATTATGCATCTGTGATTGGGTCAATCATGTATGGTATGCTATGTACAAGGCTAGATGTCACATAAGAATTAAGTACAATAGACAGATATCAAGCTGATCTAGGAGACCACCATTGGATGGTAGTCATTACTATCCTTATGTTTCTAGGGCATACTAAGTATATGTTTCTGGTTTATGGAGGAGATAAGGAACAAGTCATCATATGAAATGTATATTCTAGTTTCCATACTGATCATGATGACATGAAGTCACAGACTGGATATATCTTCATTTTGAATGGAGGTGCAGTGAGCTGGCAGATCTCAAACCATGGTGTAGTCACAGATTCTAAAGCAGAGTCTGATAATATCGCAGCTTCGGAGGTAGATAAATAAGCAGTATGGATGAAAAGCTTCAACCAATAGTTGAATGTAGTACCTAGTAGTAAAGATCCTATCACAATCTATTGTGATAATACTGCAGTGGTGGCACTTGAAATAGATCCAAGGTCACATCAGTGGAAAAATCACCTACTTCAAAAGTATCATCTATTGAGAGATTTTTCTCAGAGAGGTGAATTTCCAGTGAGCAATATTTCCACAGAAGACAATGTGGTGGACCCCTTTACTAAATCCTTGACTCAGCTGAAAAATGATCATCATGTGAAGTCTGTCAGACTAAAAGTCGTAAGTAGTTGGCTCTAGTACAAGTGGAAGTTTGTTTGGGTTAGTGTCCTGAGATCCAACTATTTTGTACATGGATTACATGAATGTACACATATTATATATTGTTCATTGTTATGGATGACTATAATATAATAATTTCCTGGAATTTTTGTTGCATTTATATGGTCATGGTAGATCCCCGCAATAATGAGAACCTTGAAATGCTATAACAATATTCTTAAATAATGTTGTACGATGGGATGGTATACTATGATAGTACACATATTATACAGACCGTCATGTGTGAGTACTCATAAGAATACGATACTCTCTCTCATAGAGTTCAGACTTGGTAATCTTCAATTTGGGAGACTATGAGAACAAACCCGCCAGTAGCAATTCCGCATATTTTGGTGTTATCAGAAATTTCTATCTACGAGTGTGTATAATAGTCCTTGGACAAGAATATTATCATTAACTCATGTCATGACTTGCACACTTATATTTTCTGATGAAAATATTCAGGAAGATAGTTGTCGGGAATTAGGAAACGTTGTGTTCATCCCGAATGACATGACGTAAATGGATAAGATGAGGAAGGGTTTTTCCATTCTATATTTATCGAAGAAAATATCTCGGGCCCTTTGATAGAAATAGAACTGTCAAATAAATTCCATGGCCATGGTGTCACAATGAGTTTATTTTTGGACGTTAAAGATTGATAGATCAAGGATATAGGTTTATGACACTGCCATGAAACCTTCTTGATCAGATATTGAGACAATGGTATTAAATTACACAGTAAGCATTTGTATGAGGTGACTCGTCAATGTGGCGTCAACTTCTTTGTCTTGGGAGACTAGACCCATGGCTAGACAGTAATCTTAGACTTTAGGCAAGACCGCCTAATGCCAATGAGAAAGAGGCCTATAGGGTCACACACTATGTGTATCCAAGTATATCAAGTAGAATAAAGATTATTCACATATGTGGTTTAATAATTATTCGCGGAAGCCTGGTTGTAATTATGGAGGATGAATAAACTTAAAACAATATATACACGTCGTGTATTAATAATTATACGCCCTGTTGTTTTTATGGAAAACAAGTACACACTGTGTATTAATTATTACATTCCATGTAGTATTCATTTTGGAAAGGAAATGAAAAAAAATTGCACGTCGTGTATTAATGATTAAATGATGTGAAATTTTATAGAAAACAAGTACACACAGTGTATTAGTAATTACACGGCGTGTAGTTTTTCAGTCACGATTTTAAGGATATAATATTGTTTTATGATATTTATTATAATCATACTGGGAACATGTTAAGGAATTAATTATTCGACATGGGGGTTTTTTCAAAAGATTTATTGATATAAATAAAACGTTTGACATGATTATTTATTGTCAGGACTCTACAACATCAAACCTAATTATAAATATCCTCACAACCCCACCTCTTTTCCTAAGAATCATTATGCACAACAATTATGGAGAATTCTCTCAAGACCTAATGAACTCCACCCTCTATGAACGCTCTCAAGACCGAGAGAGATCCACCTCCATGGGATCAAGGTGATATAAGGCAGACAACGCAAGCAAAGGATTCTCCATGCTAGAACCCGAAGATTCTTTTTGCGATGTCTAGAGATTCGTGGTGCACATGTGGATCACCACTAGAGGAAGTCTACACTTGGATTCTACGATTAAATGACGAATCACATTGAAACTCGATTAGAAATATCAACAAAGAAAAAACTCCATAAAAGTTACTTCTTGTTAATTAATTAAATTAATTATAAACAACCTGTGATGATCTTACCTTTATGGTTCTGGGACTTTTCTTCCTCATTATCTAATCCTGTGAATCAATCCACAGAGACGGGCTTTTATCATCGTATTGATCCCGGATTGATCATTACTGTTGACAAAATGCCAAGTGGGAACATCCACCCATGTTCCTCCACTACACCCGAGACCTTCAAATGAATTCCCCAATTTCCAATAGATTGTGTACTGATGAAGTGATAAGTCACTCTCCCAACATATTAATGAGGCCTTCACATCCACTGGTCTAGATATATTTTAATTATTTCTTATTCATCAAGGAATGTTTATTTAAAATGAATGGTAAGTACCTCACCACTCGTATCTAATACCCTAATTGATCAAGAAACTACAAACCTATGTTTGAAATAATGGAATATGACTCTTTTAAATTGAATTTTTCATAGAACGGTATATATATATATATATATATATCCATTTTTGGTGATGACATTCCCTGAAAATAATACATCCTCCATCCATAAATATAATTTAATATACATTACATATTGTGTCTCCCTTAAAAATGTATTTATAACAATTTTATGTTCTTATAATGCTCCACACATCTCAAGGATTATATCATAATATTATCTATAGACACCACACTATTTCTTTTAATGTCATATCTGTTAAAAATATTCATTTTTTCTGTGAATATTGTTGGGGCATTTGTGAGTCCTAATGGAACCAATATAAAATAAAAGTTTCCATAACATATTTGAGAGGATGTCTTGGGATAATAATCCTATTTAACATTAATGTGTGATATCATATCCCAATAACTACTATAGATAAATACTTATCCTTTCATAGTTGATCGAATAATTCATTTTTTCATGGAAGGGGATAATGTTTCCCAATTCTTCTTTTGTTCAACACATGATAAGGAATACAGTGGTAATTTATTGATCCATGTAAATGATAAAGAGGAATAGTTCCCATGATAGTGAATAACTCAGGAATATGAATCCCTTTTCATGAATCTCCTATAATTACATCCTTGTATTTTCCAACTCATTGGAGGACATTCTTCAATGATTATGTGATATTATTAGAGATCATGGAATAAGTTAAATAGTTTACTCAAACTTTTATATAGGAGGAAAACTAGATAACTCATTAGGGAACATAAAATTATATTCAATAATAGTAAGAATGTCTTCAAGAATCATCTTCTCAATTATTTCAATAATTTGACCTTGGTATTCTTGTACATATGGAAATAATATCCACAACTGATCTAAATATTCTAGAGGATATTCATCATTGTCCTTAAACATGGGAAGAAATGGTGAATGCCTCAGGATGTGATGAGTGATCTCTCTATTCTAATAGTGGATGTTTTATTTATATAAATATATCCAATAAATGGAAAATATAATATTAAACCCCGCAAAAGTAAGTAATATGAGATTTTATAGGATTTTTAGTTCACAAACATTGACAACATAATAGTTATATATATTGAATGAAATAATTACCACAATTTATTCATCATGGATAACTCAACTATAATATTTTAGGAGGTGTTTGTGTTTTTCTAATAAAATTACATGATATGAATGAATGTGTCGAATTAGAATAAAAAAGTGTGTTTTTTATTATTGATTAAATAACCATCATTTTTATCACCAAATCATTTTCATAATTTTCTTAATCTTTAATGATATCAGTTTTCATGAATTCCAACAAAGAGGTGGTGTCATAGATTGTCTCTAATATCCCTTGGATTAGGTAATTGGTGAGCATATTTCTAATGTTCATTACAGTTGATACACTATATCATAGGATGAGTTCTAATATAATCCCTCCTATTTTCTTAATAATTTGTGGGTTTTACATATCCTTGAAACATTATTGTCAAGATGCCCCTATTTTCCACATTGGAATCATCACAAGGTTCTTTTTAAATAGTTCTTAAGAGATTCCTCACTTAGTTTTGACATGTGGGATATTGGGATTTCATTCCATTGTCGGAGTTATCTATTTATACCCCCATATTTAACTCCATATTCTACATTTTATCTCTGCTCCAACAAGACCATTAAGTGTATCTATTACACTTCACCACATTATGTTAATTGTGAACAATCTCCTCGAGGGTGTTAAATAATCAAATATATAATTATTTTCTTAAACACATATTTAATACACTAAATATGTGATCTAACATTCTTTCAATGTTCATTAAAAATCCATAGGAAAATCATGCAGGAACAACGATGTTTTACTCACATGACATGATAAACTAATCATCCATTTTTTGAAGGCCGATGAACTTGGTCTCCTTCTTAAGATGGATTGTAAATGGAATATTTTTAATAGAAAATATTTTCATTAATGATTCACATTCCATGTAATAAGTTTACTCATTAGAATTTATATTTATGATTAGTTTACACCACAAAACAACTTCAAAATGAAAATGAAAAACTAATAGAATGTTATTCTACTCTTCTGAGCATTGTAGGAAAAAGAATATTGTTTCCATGGTGTTACTCAATGGTTCTAAAAATAGTGTATTATAATATCAGAAAAATATTGTACTCTTTTTTAACATAACAGTTTTGACTAAATATTTCTCGTTCAATGTATTAGGAGGGTGTTGAAGAAGATTCAAGTTATTATACCTAACATGGGCTCATTTTTCCTTAAATATCATGAATTTTGACTCCCTTGTTACCAACAGGTTTGATATCTTGTTATGGAAATCATCCCATTTCAAATCAAATTAGTTTTCCTGTAAGTGATTTCCTTTGTCCCAACATAAACTAAAAAAATAAAAAAAATTGTGGGCCTGAATACATATCAAAGGATCATATAAATGGGAAAATACAAACACCAAAGGATATAATTATAAATGTAAAATATATCAAAATTTTTGATTCACAATGTTTCGATCTAGGATATCCATGATAATGGAATTATCCATATGGGTATTATTAATGTTTTCTAGACCAAATTCTCAATAATAACTAGACCATAATCTTATATCAAATATATAAAACCTACCAATTTACACATATTATTACATGATTTTAACCATATTTATAAATGAAATACAAACCATCGATAAAATAGTCTAGCCCCTTCGAAAGAATTGGTACATATTTAGAAAATATGAAACTAGAATAAAAAATATTTTATTAATCACCATAATGAGATTATGACATCCTTAAACTCTTACATATTCATAGGATAACATATCGAATACATAAGAAAAAGGTATGAGATAAAAATCCCCTTAAAGAAATAAACAACGAAACAATGTTTAAAGCATGAGTAAGATGGAATAATGTGAAAAAATAAAACGTGTGGATCATGAATAAATATATAGTGGAATAAAATAGAGAGAACAGAATCATATGGTTATAAAAATAGAAAAATATAGAACACATAACATGATGAAAACTAGATTCAATGATAACATAAAAAATATATTTCACTTGGTAAACAATGTGATGTAATGAATTATGTTTACATGATAATCTCAAACATAAATTCTCCTTAGAGAAAAAATTACCCATTGAATTGGATTTAAATTTTGGAATATCTAGAATAAAATATACATGAATATTTTTTCTATATAAAATTTTCAATAATAAGGGATAAATATAACAATTTCTCTTAGAGAGAAACGGGTTTCGTAATCATGTTTCAAGGCATTAACAAATGTACTATAATAATTATATCATTGAAATATGGGATTTAAAATATTCTAGTTCATTCATAAAGACAAAATAATAATATATCATGAATAATGAAGTCAAACTAATTTGATAGAATAAAAAACTGTGACTAGTTTATAATAGAATGTGTAACATAGACATTGTTTTGGTGAAATGAATAAGAGGTTTATAAAAAGGATAAACACATAATTATCTCCATAAAATAGTAAATGAATTAAAAATGTATCTTATGAAAAAATTAATAATTTTAAAATAATATGGGTGTCTTAAAATAGGTTATGTACTGAACTTGAAAATGGGTAAGAAATTGGAAATTTCCCATTAATTAGGATATCTTATCGAATTGAATTAATACAATAACCTTTTAAAACATGAATTTCTCTATCAATGAAAGTGGAATTGATATATGAAATTATTTTTAGATAATATACATGTAATTTAGGAAATATATTTAATAAGAATAAATATATAAATTCAGTTGAGGAATGATACAGTGTAACACATAGGAAAAAATGGATGTTCTTAGTGATCCATTACTTTATGTCTAAATACATTATGCACAGGAACATATTTTCAGGTTTAATATAAAAATATTCATTATTTAAAAAATTTAAAAACTATTTAATTAATATTTTATTTATTATAAATTTATTAGTTTTATTTATTTCCATTATAATGAGTATTAATTTAGAAATTTTTTAATTCTCGGAGAATTTCTATCATGGTTTCATGGTAAGTTCACTTGTATATAATCACGGTTATTCATAAAAATTTCTAAAAAAATAGAAGTGAAATTAATTGGTATTATTTCACTCGAAAATTTTAAATGTTCATAAATATATATCATTTTTTCCACAATGGGGATAATAAATTTGATAAAACATTAATGATTGATGTTTAGTCTATTTTTCCAATTTATTTGACCATCACAAACTAGTATCATTTTATTTAATATTATGTATATATATATTGGGACTAGATCATTAAATATGTTATAATATTAATATTAAAACATTATGTAACCAAATTAATTGTTTTATGACATGGATTGAAGGTTTTAACAGAAAATTAAAACTTGTAGTCCAGGAAGGTGGTGAACGGAAAAATTATAAATGATTTTTTTTTAATATATGTCAGATTGAAGGGTATTTGATCATGGATAATACATTAAATCAATGAAATTATATATTTTGTAGTTATCATGTAACTTTTTAATGGGGGTTATGTGAGGATAATTAAGAAGAAATAAATAATTTAAAAGATAATGATGTGGGATTTTACTTCATGAATTTCATCTCATTGACAACCACCTTAAGAAACTATTAATTGGTATTTTGGTGAGACTAGAAACACTAGTATTTGGGGATTATTCATAAAATATTTAAATGTTCAGAATATTTCCATGATCTAATTCATAGAATGTGTGAGTAGAAGGTGTGGTGAGGTTTGGAATTTGTATATTGTGAACATGGGTGTTTTTGATTATTATATTCATTGGTTTATTATTTTGGAACAAGACTATCAATAGAATTTAATATTTTGATTATATTTCATACATAGATATTTTAGGTTAATAATAATGTTTTCATACATCATTTTTTATTTATAAATTTTTGTATTTATATTAAAATGTTTAATTCTGCAAATTACCATATTACACTATTCAAATGAAATTCAATTATTTTTTAAAATCCACAAAAAGTCTACATAATAATTTTAGATGTGTTTTTTTTCAAAAATGAAATCCATTTTATGAAAAAAATATCAATATATAAGAAAATTAATTTGTAAATAAAATTATATTTTGTTTAAAAAATAACCATTTTAATATTATAATCAATTTTATGCCAATTTTGAAAATGAGTTATGGTTTTATAACATTATATTTTAATTAAAATAAAACAGAATATCAATTTATAAATCAAAATTATTTAATTAAAATTTATTTTAATTCATTTAATTTATTTCAAATGTGATATTAAAAAATGTATTATTTTGAAAAATACAGTCAATTAATATATATTTTTTTTCTAATTAATCTACATGTAAAATGATATAAATATTTAATATTTTCATTTAATATGACCCTGAAATAATAATTTACATTTCCATAGGTGAGGTTATTATTTTAACGGACATATTACTATTTTTAATGTCCATATTATTTCAAGAGTATGATATTTATACCAATGTCAACATTTATAACTGTCATATAGATTTCCTATATCATATAAATACCTCTTATTCAGTTTATTCATAATTCCACTCTCTCATATCTTGAAGGCTATATATGGAATCATCATTAAAATTAATAATCTATTATTAATATTTTGATTTATCTATACAGATTTGTTCGTGAGTGATATCATTACAGTTGAGTGTGTATATCCAAATTATTCAATTTCAATCGTCATATTATATATATATATATACCTATATAATATTTTGATTTCTTATAGGTTTATTTTTTTGACTAATTTATCCATATTTGTAAGAACCTAAAACTTCTATTCAGTTATGTTTTTCCTTTTTCTGGAGTTTTTGAGAAATGAGGAGTTTTTCAAAAAATTTGAATCACACGACATGTAATTTAGGAGTACGTGTCCTATACTCCTTTGCCGCATGAGGCCGTGTGCTGGCCGTGTCCGGGCCTCACACCTGGCCATGTAGGGGTTACATGGAAGCTGCTTATAGCATAGTATGGAAAATCCTAGTACATGCCATGTACTCCAAATGTACATGCCGTGTAAATTATTATTTTTCATTAAACAGACTGGGGTCGCGTCTTAACCCCAGACCCATATTCTTCTCTAGTATCTTCAACCGAGAGCATTACATATGTCCGCAAATCTTATCTGAGCACCCGAGTCTCTGTAATTTCTCATAATCGACCGTCGTCGATTGCATTGGACCCACAATGGTAAGTTCTTCCTTCTCCTGGAGCTTCATGTTCTAATTCATCCTCTTCTCAATGTTATCGTCTGTTGAATGTTTTGTGTGTTTTTGTAGATCTAAAATGTTATAAGGATATTCAGGCCTCCCAGTTCACGTATATCAATCTCTTAGTATCATGGTAGGCGTTTTGTTCCCATCTGTTCGAATTCATTGAGTTTTATGTGCAAATTCCACCAATACCCATGAATGGGGTATTGCGTGTTTACTGTTTTCCCCTGTCATTTTGCTGCCTTTCTTGTATGCTTGAGTAGAGGTAATTTGGCTATGTATAAGGAATATTTCTATTCTTGGATTTTTTTCCATGCCTTGTTCTGTTTACAACCTTCTTGTCTTATTCAGCGTTTTGGTCTTTATACCTATTTTCCATTCCTTGTAACCATATGATGGATTTTTGATCCCTTACTTTTCTTGTTATGTTATAAACTGGTTATCCAAGTAGCTCTGTTGGATAATTTGGCCTTATAGGATTATTATGCACTGACCGTCAAGGGGGCGTGAGAACCTGGTGTTACAGACTATATGGGGATAGACCGAGTGAGATTCCTGAAAGATTCTTGGACATTACAGACTATAGGGGATAGACCGACTGATCTTCCCAGAGATACTTGGATATTATAGACTATAGGAGGATAGACCAAGTGAGCTTTCTCAGAGAGTCTTGAGATTTATATACTATATGGGGATAGACCGAGTGTGCTACCTTAGAGAGTCTTTTTTTTGTTTGATTTTCCTTAAACCAAACCAAGCTATAGGAGGAATTCACCGAGTGAGCTTCCTCAGAGAGTCTATGATAGACCCTAGGCTATAGGAGGAATTGAAAGAGTGTGATTCCTCAGAGAGTCTATAGACATTGGGGCTATAAGTGGAATTGAGTGTTTGATCATCCTCAGAGTGTCCATAACTAACTATGAATATAAGGGGAACTGACTGAGCGTGCTTCCTCAAAGAGTTTTATAATTTTTTATGACCAACCAGAGGGGTTCGGCTGAGTTTACTACCTAGTGGGTTGTTGGTACTTCTTGGATAACACCATTGGTGATGGATATGAGTAATTTCCGGAGGGATTCCTATTTGTGGTTAGTTGTTTTCTTCACTACTTCTTGTTGACTGTGGATTGTTTACTTTTGTGTATCTTCCTGTTTACTGTTATTGTTTACTATTTACTGTTCTATTACCTACCACATGCTCAATAACTATTAGGAACAGATCTTCGGGCGGTGTCCAATAGGGATTTAGTATCACACTCTTTTTCAGTCATGATTTTTGGCGCAAACAGACTATATTACTGCAGGTATAGACAAGGGAAAGCGTCGTTCTACATCAGGTACTTGATTTCATTGGAGCTGAAGAGCATGGGACCAAGTCGAGTCTTTCAATGCTGATGAGTTGCTTTTATGTTTTTCTTATATACATTGGTGTTGTATTGTATTCTGTATTGTGACGTATTTGGCTACTTTCCTAGACATATGTATCATGCATCATTCTATATATATGTGTCTGCTCCTTTTATTTATCATATTTAGTCTTCCTATATTCACTTGTGTAAAGATTGTTTAATGTTTCCATTATTGTTTATTTTTTCACTTTTCCGCTGTGTAATCTTCTAAGGAGGGCATAGTTTCCCCACCATAACACCCAAGTCCCTCACTGCTAGTCGGCATCCTCTGGAATTTGTGGAAATGCACTTGAGGCCATGTGACCAATCATGTATGGGGTGATCTAGGTGGCTTCTAGAACCGGGATGTTACAAAGTGGTATCAAATAGTTCATTTTTTCTGGACTTGCTGTTTGGAGCCTTTATCTAGGGATAGGATAAAATAGGTACCTGGTAATAAGCTGTGCCCGAGAGTAGCTAACCCATGTACAGGGAAAATCCATACTACCTAGTTTATTGCAATTTTACTGGTTTGCAATTTTATACCTGATTTGATTTCACCTTGAGTGACTCACATGATTGGTGTATTTACTGTTGATATTATTGAGGTTTTATTTCCGTTTCTACCTAATGAGATGAGGGTATTCCATCTCATGCATCTTATAGGCACTTTCTAGAAATCACAGGTCATACATGTTTTCCATGAAATATAGGATGAATTAGTGATTTCCTGTTGTTGGGATAGATGACTGTAAAATATGCATGTTTTTGTGATGGTTTCCTTGATATAAAAATATGTTGTTTGATAGGAAATTTTTTGTGTAGAGATTAACTGGAATGAACGCCAAATTGTGAATCATGAGGTGTTATGGGACATCATGAATAGGAACATTGTGGATCATTGATATTTTTACCCTGTATATGATATTTAGGAGATTCCAAGCTCTGATTCGTTGGGAGTATGGGCCCTCACGGATCAGAATTTGATAGCGTAACTCTTTATTTTCTGTGTTTTCTGGGCTACAGAGCAGTTTCTGAGGCTACTAACCGAAAAAACCCAGAATACACGGTGTGTACTTTATGAATACACACCATGTAGTTTTCAAACTATGTTGCTGACTGTGTGACAGAAACACGGGGTTATGAAAGTATTCAGGAACATGCTGTGTACGGTATGTACATGCTGTGTTGTAAAGACCGTGTGTCTACCCGTGTGACTAACGACACATATGGATGAAACCTCGATTGTACACGTCGTGTCCTATTTTCACACATCGTTCCATGTAACCTAAGTACTCTGCCATGTCACGAACAACACGGGTCAGGGAAAACCTTCAAGTACAAACCGTGATACCATGGTGCATGCCGTGTAGAGTGAACCGTGTAGCCGGCCGTGTTAGTAAGAACACGGGTCGTTGAAACCTTGTCATGTAAATGTCGTTTTTAGGTCATAAACGCCGTGTAGTCTATAACTAAGAGGACCGTATGGGTTATCCGTGTAAGGAGACTCAGGCAGGGGAATAAATTTCATGTACACGCCGTGTGTGTGGACAACACACCATGTGGTTTGGGCATTACACGACCAGTTGTGGCAGAAGTACACACCCATGTGAATGTCTTCAGAGAAAACACCATGTAGTATTTATACATTCCATGTAGTCATGGTTTGTAAAACATGACTGTTTCGCTCTCCTATTTCCACTCTTGTACTCTTGTGTTCTCAGTCATTGATAATCCTGATCTAATGTGTGCGATTGACCTTGGAGTGTCATGCCATCGAAACGTCCTCCTATTATGCCTGTCTTGGAACTATCCATCATTCCAGACACAGGTGCCAATGCACAGTTCCTAGTGAGTTTAATAAGGTTCATGCAGATCATCTATGGAGATATGAGTAGGCCAAATGTATCTTCTAGTAGACAGGTAGTATGCTACAAATGTAGGAGGAGCAGGCATACTAGGCCTCAGTGCCAGAGAGACCGATGGAATGCTGATCATGCTGCAAGATAGGTCATCTTCAGTGTTGTTTCCAGATCTTCTCACCTACAACTGGTGGAAGTGGTTATTCTATGACCCCGCGTACAAGAGATACATTTCCAGTTTCTCACCAGTATAGGAACTGGAGTTAATCCAGCCGTTCGGGCTAATGTGGAGGTCACAACCATGGTTGTCTGTCACCGGGCTACCTATGATAGCAGAGTGGATCTGCTCAGAGTGGTTAGGCTGGGTCTTAGGGCCACAGCACATGCCATTCATTTATAGTGGAGCAGACCCATCAAGAGCAGTATCCCTTCCCTTCTACAGTTCGAGGTTAGATCTTAGTAGCCTCAGTTTTATTTTCATCTCTTTTTGATACTGGTGCTACACATAGCTTTAACTCTGTTGCTGTTGTAGAGAGCCTTGATCTCTGAATCTTTCCAAATTCCGAAACTTTTATGCTAGACACACCATTGGGACTAGAGCAGATAGCGTACATCAGTGCAGAGAATTCCCCCTTGAGGTTGCAGGGTGTCACTTCTTATAGGGCCACTATGTTCTATAAACGACGATCTATGATTTCATTCTCGGAATGGACTGGCTAGTTCCCTTCCAGGCAGTCGTCGACTATTATCGCAGCAGGGTGAGTTTCGAATCACCTAAGGGTGAATCCTTTCTTTATAGAGGTGTGTGGGATATCCAGGAAAGTCGAGAAAGACCCGAGAATCATGGTCTAGGAGGATTTACATACCAGATTGCCAGTTTATATCTTGATGATGAGGGGACAACATAGATATACTTTCCTCTAGTGGTGTATCGTTTCAAAGATGTCTTTTCGGAAGAAATTTCAGGTTTTCCTCTAGAGAGTGGGGTAGACTTCTAAATTGAGCTCGTTCCAGGAGAAGCATCAGAGTTAATTCCTCCTTATAAGATGGCTACACCAGAGTTATAGGATCTCAAGAAGAAGTTGGAGGAGTTGCAGGCAAAGGGTTTCATCCGACCCAGTACTTCTCCATGGGGTTCGCCCATGCTGTTTTCTATGAAGGCAGACGATACCCTCATGATTTGTGTAGATTATCAAAAGCTGAACCAGTTGACGACCAAGAACAGATATCCCTTTCCTAGGATCTATGACCTCTTTGATCATCTTCGAGGAGCCCAGGTGTTCTTGATGATCGATTTGAGGTCCGAATAGCCTCAATTGCATGTTAGATTATCAAATATACCCCGAACATCTTTTAGGATCAGGTACGGTCTATATGTGTATATGGTTATGCCGTTCGGTCTCACGAATGCGCCTGTAGTTTTCATGGAACTGATGAACCAAGTGTTCCATCCATACCTGGATTCCTTCGTGGTAGTTTTCATGAACGATATCTTGGTGTACACTCACAATCGACATGACCAGGATACCCATCTTGAGATCATTTTGAGTACACTGAGAGAGCACCATTTATATTCTATGCTCCCAAAATGCCACTTTTGGATGGATCATATTCAGTTATTGGGGAATATTATAAAAAAGACAGGTGTGTCAGTTGACTCATAGAAAGTGAACGAAGTAGTTTCATGGGAGTAGTCAAAGAATGTCTTTGAGGTGCGGTGTTTTCTAGGACTGGATGGATACTACAGGTGTTTCATATAGAAATTTTCACACCTAGTAGCACCAATGACAGGTCTGACCAAGAAAGGGGAGAAGTTCATATAGATAGATTTTTGTGAGTTAGCCTTTCATGAGTTGAAATGGATGTTGACGTCAGTACTGATACTAGTTTTTCCATATCTAGGAAGAGCTATACTATTTACAATGATGCTTCAGGTGTCGTTCTGGGATCATTTCTTATGCAGGGAGATGGATTCGTTGTGTATAGGTCTCGGTGGTTGAGGCCACACGAGAAGAGTTACCCAACACACGATCTAGAGTTGGCAGTGGTTGTTCCGGCTTTACGCTACTAGAGACATTATCTTCTGGGAGATAATTTTGGGGTTTTCAAGGACCAAAAAATTCTATATTACATCTTCACTCAGTGTGATCTGAATATGAGAAAGCACAGGTGGGTCGAGTATATTCAGTCCTTTAACACTGATCTTTCTTATACACCGGGTAAAGGAAATGCATTGGATGATGTGTTGAGCATGAAACCGCAGATATAGGTTGTTCAGGAGGCCAGCAGTGAGTAGAATCTTATGGATATATTCTATGAGAAGCATTTGGAGGTGCACGATAGACATGGGCATACTTTTATATCTTCTGTAGCTGTTACCTCTACTTTTCTCGATCGGGTACGGATGATACAATAATGAGACTCAGAATGCTTAGTATTATGGGAGAGTGTGTCAAGAGAGGAACCTCTTCCAGGATGGATAGTGGGAGAGGATGAGATCATGCATTATTAGGGACACGCATGGGTTCCAGCAAGCATATGTGATAAGCAGATTTGGTAATTTTCAGGGAAGTGGAACGATGTCATGATGGACTTTGTGACCAGTTTTCCGAGGTCACCTCGAGGGAATGATGATGTTTGGGTTGTCATCGGAAGGCTTATGAAGGTTGATCACTTCTTGAAGATCAAGGAGACCTTCAGTGCTGATGAGATAAGACAGTTGTACATCTGAGAGATTGTATGTCTGCATGGAGTTCCACACTGCATCGTTTTAGACAGGGATGCACATTTTACTTCTCAGTTCTGGCAGTGGATTCAGGAGGCTTTAGGTACACTTGTACTTTTGAGTACAACATACCGTCCCCAAATAGATGTCCAGTCTGAGTGTACGATTCATGTACATGAGGATACACTCATATCTTTCATTCTAGACATTGGAGATTCTTGGGAGAAGAATTTAACTCTTGTGGAGTTCACCTTCAATAACAGTATGCAGACGACTATTCAAATGGCACCTTACGGGGCTTTTTACGGTAGGTCATACCGATCACCTCTATGCTGGCTTGAGGCAGGAGAGGCAGCTTTGCTGGGACCGCATCTTGATCAAGAGACCTCAGAGAAGATAGAGTTGATTTGGAAGAGGATGACTACAACACAGTCTCGACCGAAGTCTTATGCTGATTAGCAGAGATGACCTTTGGAGTTCGATGTCGGGGATCGGGTTTTCCTGTGTGTCACACTGAGGTTAGGAGATGAGAGGATTCAGAGATATTGTAATCTTTCACCAAGGTACGTCGGGCCGTTTGAGGTGTTGAAGGGAGTTGGGCTGGTTTCTTATCGGCTGCAGTTACCTCAGAGGTACCTGGCTATGCACAACGTCTTTCACATTTCTCAGCTATGATGTTACTTTTCAGAACCGTCTCATGTTTTTTAACCTGAGGAGGTTGAGCTTGATGCAGATGCATAATATTATGAGCATCCTATCCGGATTGTCGATCACTCTACGAAGGATCTCCATGTCTGGTGTGTTCCTCTGGTACAGGTGCTACGACAGCATGGGCGAGTGGAGGACGATACTTGGGTGAGGGAGTCTGATGTATGGTCGTAGTGGTCGGAGCTGTTCACTGTTTCTTCTTCTATGCCATGATAGGGAAATTCGGGGACAAATTTCATTAAGGGGAGATGTTTGTAAGAAATAGGACCTTCTTTTCAGGTATATTTTTCGTTTTTCTAGATTTACTGAGAAAAGTGGAGTTTCTAGAAATTTTTGAAGTACACACCGTGTGCTTTATGAGTACATGCCGTGTACTCTCTTGCCACGCAAGGTTATGTGCTGGCCGTGTCCGGGCCTCACACAAGGCCATTTTGGGGTGACATAGAGGCAGCTTAATGTGGAGTATGGAATAGCCTAGTACACACCGTTTACTACAAAAATACATGACATGTACTTCTTTTTTCATTAAAAAGACCGGGGTCGCGTCTTAACCCCAGAACCATCTTCTTCTCTAGCTTCTTCGACCGAGAGAATTCCATAGGGCTGTGAATATTTTCTGATCCCCCAAGCCTCCTTATGTTCTCCGAATCGACCGTCATCGATTGTGTTGGAACCACAACATTAAACTCTTCCTTCTCCTAGAGCTTTGTTTTCCAATTCCTCATGTTTTTCATGTTATCGTGGGTTGAACTTTATGTGAATTTTTATAGATCTAAGAAATTCTATGGAGATTCAGGACTCATGTTTCCAGTATATCAATCTCCTAGTATCATGGTAGGTGGTTTGGGCCTTTTTGTTCAATGTCTTTGTGTTTTATGTGAACATTCCACCAATACCCATGAACATGGTATTGCTTGTTTACTGTTTTGCTCCTGTCATTTTCATACCTTGATTGTATGCTTGTGTAGAGTTAATTTGGCTGTGTATGAAGATAATTTATATTCTTGGATATTTTTCAATTTCCTTTTTCTGTTTACGACCTTCTGATCTTGTTCAGCCTATTGGTCGTTATACCTGTTTTCCATGCATTGTAACCGTAGGATGGATTGTTGTTCCCTGAAATTTCTTGTTATACTATAGACTTGTTAGACAAGTAGTTCTGTAGGTTTTTTGGCCTTATAGAATTATTATTCACTAACTGGCATGCGGTCGTGATAACCTGGTGCTATAGACTATATGGGGATAGACCGAGTTAGTTTTCTCAATGAGTCTTGGACATTATAAACTATATGGGATTGACCGAGTGAGCTTCCCAGAGAGTCTTGAATATTATAGACTACAAGAGGATAGACTGGCTGGGCCTCCTCAGAGACTCTTGAGCTCTATAGAATATAAGTGGATAGAATGAGTGAGCTTCCTCAGAGAGTCTTTGTTTTTTTTGATTTTCCTTAAGCCACTCAAGTCTATAAGAGGAATTGACCGAGTGAGCGTCCTCAGTGAGTCTATTATTGACCTGAGGCTATAGGAGGAATTGAAAAAGTGAGATTCCTCATAGAGTCTCTAGACTATAGGTATATAAGAGTAATTAACCGCATGATCATCCTCAGAGAGTCCCTGACTACCTTAGACTATAAGGGGAATTGACTGAGAATGCTTCCTCAGAGAGTCTTATAATTTAGTATGACCAATCCAGAGGGGTTAGGCTGAGTGTACTACCTAGAGGGTTATTGGTACTTCCTGGATAAGACCAGAGGGGGAGGCTGTGAGTACATCCCATAGGGATTCCTATTTGTGGTTAGCTTTTTTCTTTACTGCTACTTGTTGACTATGGATTGTTTACATTTGTGTATCATCATGCATACTGTTACAGTTTAATGTTTACTATAGTACTACCTGCCATATGTTCACTGACTGTTAGGAACAGGTCTTCCGGTGGTTGCCTATTATGATTAAGTCTCACACCGTATTTGGGACATTCATTTGGATACAAATAGATTATTTTTTCTAAAGGTATAGACAAGGGCAAGCACCTTTCTTCATCAGGTACTTGATTGCGTTGGAGCTGAAGAGAAAGGGACCAAGACGAGGCTTTTAATGTTGAGGACTTGCTTTTATGTTTTCCTTTTGTAATTTTATTTAGTACTTTATTAAACATTTTGACTTTTTTGGATACTTTACTAAACATATGTATCATGAATCATTCCATATATATGTGTGTGCTCCTGCTATTTATCATATTTATTCTTCCCCTATTCACTTGTGTATGGATTTTTTATTTCTTCCATTATTGTTTATTATTTCTCTTTTCTGCTATGTACTCTTACAATGAGGGCATAGTTTCCCCACCATCATACCCAAGGCCCTCACTGCTAGTCGGCAGCCTCTAGTGTTTGGGGAAATGCGCTTGAGGCCATGTGACCGACCGAGTATGAGGCACCCCTGGGAGGCTTCCAGAACCGGGACGTTACAATATTTAGTTATTGGAATATTTTTTTTGGATTAGCCATGTGTTGTTTGTTATTTATAATACATGAAATAATTATTAGAAGGGAAGTTCTAATGATAAAAATTTTATTCATTAACTATAGGATATAATAATCATGTAAATTACTCTATTATATGAGTATCATAATATTATCTCTATTGTACATGTTATTAGAGAATATTCAATGAAAGAATATACTATGTAATTGGTTTTTTTGTCTCACTTTTATTTTTATAATAAAAATGAAATATTCACAACTTGTTTCATGTATGTGGTGTATATATAACCCATTAATCTATTTTAATATACATCCAATGAAAATTATCTGGAATTAAATATCCATTTTAGGTTATTTCAATCTTTGGTCTTTGATTAAAAAATTACCAAGGTTGTAAGGATTTTCTGTTACAATGTCTTTGGTTTATTAGGATTGATTATGATTATGTTTCCAATGATGAAAACATATTATATACATCTCTATGAATTCATGAATTTTATTTTATATAAAATACTCTGGTCATTTATTCTCCTCTTTTTAATTCACTTAAATAAATGATTACCACTAATTATCCATAAATTAAATAAACAATAGAATGAAAATTCTTTTTAACAAAAATCAGCAGTGTTTTTATCATTAGTCGATATTTTTTTCTTCATATACACGAATTTTGAAAATTCTTTAAATATGTTTTTAATAATATAATATTTTATTTTAATGATGTTTTTAAAATAATAGGAATTTTAAAAATGTTTTAAAATGACAATTCTTTTCATTTTGTAGATAAGGATTGTATTAACTTATTATTTTTTTGGAAAGGAATGTTTTCTTTTAGAATATATGGCATGAATGGATTTTACCACCATAATGAAAGGTCAATATTGTAAATAATTATCTAAATTAATTCAATTATATATTAAATGAATGTTATTTTCACATTATTTTGAGAAATATTATTTTTTGAAATATATTATCAATGTGGAAATGATGTGTTATGAAAGATTTTCTTCTAATCATGGTGGATAATTTTAATTCATAAAATAAAACAACCATATATTTAGCATATTATTTACTAGCGATATCGTCAATGGTTACTATTCTTAGTTTTTTGATGGTTTATTATTATGGTGAAATTATTTTTATGAAATATGTTCCTTTTTTATGGGTTATGATATTATGAACTGGTTATTTCCTTAAGAACCACATTTCATTTCAATGGGGTAAGGTATGATGATAGGTTTATTAAACCAATTCTATTTCATTATTTCTGAGATTATGAATGTTTTATGATCTTTGTTTACACATATATGTGATTTTACATATGTGATGTGTGTGCCTATAATTATATACCCCTACAATTAATTGGCAGTCAATTGATTTATCATTGGATAAATAGGTCTATAATGGGGATTGAACCTATTTTTGTAAGTAACTTTTTACACTTTTATATATTGGATGTAAACCTAGAGAACAATTATGGTTTGAGGATTAAACACATTCCCCTATGATATTCTTTAAAATGAGTCTTGACTACTATGGAATTGAATTTATATGCTTATATTTGTACCTCAAATTTATCTCTCATTCTATTATAATGATCTCATGGAACATGTTATTTGATTCCATTATGATTAATGTCTTATGAAATACCCTAATTTAGGGAAATACTCGATATTATGATGTATGAAAGATAAGTTATAATTTTAATATATTATTCACATGTCATCATAACCTTATGAAATGATTATAATATATTGAAAATTTATATCTCCATTGTTTAATGTGAATGAGAAAATTTTCTCACCCTATAGTGACCCCCACTTTTCAAATAAAAATATTTTATAATTTTTGTGGAAATTCAAAAAATTTCCCAAACTGTTGGGAAAAAATCCCTCAAGGCATCATTGAAGCATTTTTTAGGTGATTTTGTTTGTTGAAAAAGAAGACCATGATATATTAGTGTGTTGACAAAGGGGGTTTACATGGTGATTTTTTGATTTCAAGGGATTCTTTCAACAATCAATGATTGATTGAAGAACTTTGATAAAGGAATGGACGATCTAGAGGCGGTACAAAGAAGAACTTGATGTGTTTTTGGAAAAAAGAGGTGCATGAAAAATTGGAGTGGTTTGTGAAAAATAATTTGGTGTGCGTAAAATCATCACGGTGCGAGAAAAATATAGTCGCGCACGAAAAATCAGTGGGGTGCGTGAAATATCATAACAATGTGTGGAAAAATAAAGTGTTGCGTGAAATATTTGCGTATTGTATGCAAAAGGAATGTGGTGTGAGAAATATTTTCGAGATTCGAAAATTAGTGGAATGATGTTTTTTTGCGCAAGAGGTGTTTCGAGGTCCGAATCCTGAAAATTAGAAAAGGAATGAGTTGCGCGAATGTTTGTAGCAGTGCACAAAAATGGTGTAGCGCGGAAGATTTGTTTTTCGTGCTCGAAGTGAATTATGCACTCAAAGGGGGTTTTTTGCAAGGGATCGATTTTGAATTTAAATATGAAGTTACCCCCCTCCATTCGGTGTAGCTCAAGTATTAGAGATTATCTGAGCTCTGGTGCGCAAAATTGGAGTGCACAAGTGAGTTGCACGAAAAATGAATTTCACACAAAAGCGAAGAATTTTGCACAACGCAGTGTAGAGGTTAAGCGTAAAAGTTGTTGCGCATAAAATATTTTCTTGCGGGAAAAGGGGGAGTTGCGTGTAAAATGGATTTTTCATGAATATTGAATTTCACGCAAAAGAAGAAAATTACGCGCATGGTGCAGTAAGGGATGCACGTTAAAATTGGGGTTGCCTGATACACCCGTTGCAAAGTGACGTTCATCTGTGGGTAAAAGTTGGACGTCAACAGAGCATCTATCAACATTTAAGGATGCATATTTCATTAGATATAATGAAGAGACCTAGTGGTATATAAACTGTGAGTGGATCTTCTGAAGATGCAGTGATCACACTTCAGTTGAGAGAGCAGTGAGCTTTCATTTTGTGAGTGGTTGTAAACTAGGAGGTACAAGGAGTCCGCTCCGAACATGTAAACAGCAGTCCGATTATAGTGGAATTGGTACATCGTAACACTACCGGTGTATGCTTCTTGGAAATAGCCCATTGAGGGTGAACTATGTAAAAATTGTTGTGTCTTATGCATGCTTTATGTTTATATTCATACTTTGCATCAGGAAGGAGAGAAAATAGGTTTTTTTCTAACAACAAAACAAGATCAAACAAGGCTTTTGTTTTAATCTGTCATACCCAGATTCACACCCCTATCAGTGTATCTAGCCTAGTGGACCTAACATAAACACATTATAAATAACCACAAGAGTTTTGTGTCTCTTTATTCTAGAAACACAATTTTTATTTCGTAAAATTTTAACAAAAACTCTGAAAAATATCTTCTCACATAACACTCCTTAGAAGAATATCCTATATAAACCTTATGGATCTGGACTAACCCATTTCCCACCATGGATCAAGCTTGCCAAGTTGTTTCCAAATTTTATATCCTGAGATATAAATCTCTACCAAATGCATTAAAGGGATTTATATGTTCAACCCTAATCAAAAATAAAAACTTTCTGTTATCTCCCACAATATCATAAAACCTTCATCATATCATCACATCATAGCCCATTAAATGAAAAGTATATTCATTAAAATTTAATCAATTCAGCATACCCGAATACATGATACATAAATTGATTTCATAATCATTTCATCAATATAAAAATTAACGATCAAGTGTAATATTATGTGTAGTATCAATATGTCACCTCCCTATTAAAGAATAAGTAATATAAATGGATGTCATTATACATAGAAAATGATATTGAATGATCACCTGGTAAATTTATTGTGAAAATTATTCACGCTTCTTTGATTTATTTTGAAAATTAATATATTTTCAAAATCAATTTCATTAAAAATTTCCTTGGAAGCACATAAAGGAAGAATAAAAAATAATTTTTATCATTTAATGAGGAAAATATCAATTACATTTTAAAAATCACAATAAATTCATAAAATATTTTAAAAAATATTTATAATTAAAAAAAATTGATACTTATTAAAGAATATTTAAAATAATTACATGTTCTTCAAATCATACAATAATGTTCATGTTATATGGGTTAAAAACAATTATTCGTTTCACATTTAGTGTAAAATCTAAATTGGAATTATTTTGAAATATAGAATGATTATTATTTTTAAAATATTTTATAAAATATCAAACATGGATATTTATTCAATTAATAAATTCATTGTATATTTTTAAAATAATAGAAATATTTTTAGAAAACATTGATATAGATGGTAATGTGTTTTTTAAATGAATAATGAAATAAAATTGATTTACATAAAAAAAATTATTTTTGAATCATGGTTTCATAAATTGAGAAAAATGAATTTAAATAATGTGTTATCAAGGAATAACCACATGATAAAACAATTCATGTTTTTCATGATATATTTATCAAAATAATTCACAGTCGAAATAAAAATCATAACCGATCCATATAAATAATGAGATTGTAACTTCGAACCATTAACAATTTGGTAAATATTTGAATCATTATACCCATTAAATAAAAATATTTAATTGAACAATAAATTTAATGACAATAAATATATTTATGATAACCATATTAAATGTGTAGTCTATACCTATTATTGTATAAAATAAGTTAATAACATACCTTATCTCTAAAAGAATGCCATTTATAAAAAATATCAATTACAAATATTGTAAAATTTGAAATATAATCCTCATGAAAAATTATTTACACAAATGGATATGTAGATACCAACATATTTCTAGAAAGTAAACATAAAATAAAATAATTTAATTTATATTCTGCACATAAAATCAATAGTTGTTGAATATTCCATGTGTCTCATAGAAGTATGAAAGTGAGACAAAAATATATTACCTAAGTCTAGAATTAATTCCCTAGTGTAAAAAACCCATGAATATTAAATATAAAATTATATATATATAAATATATAAATATATTATAAACCACAATGATATATATTTATTAGCATTTATTACTTACATATGAATATTGATTACCCACTTATTAACAAATTCCCTTTTAATGTCATGTTTCAGGTAATACATTATTTTTTTGTTTATGTTTTGATATTGAATTTTATGTCCTCTTAAATTGAGCATGTTTCATTCATATTAAAAATATTAATGATGTTAAAAATATCATATATATTTAGTATATATGTATTTAAATTAGTACATAAATATATAGATAGAAAATAAAATATGACATTAATGAAGAAAATTGATCTTATGTATACTATAATGTTGTTTGCATTTTATAAATGGATGAAATTAATGAAATTTAAATAATATATTACTATAAAATTATGATTTTAATTTCATACATATCACACATATTCCATAAATTATTAATGTTTTACATATCATTCAAATCATTAGTTAAAAATAAATCACATCCCTTCACGAGGTGATTGTCCTATGTACACACGAACGACATTATCATATACCCCATATAATGGAATTAAATATGTTTTATTTAAAATAATAATTACTGACTTATAATTATGATACATATAACATATATTTTATTTTAATATATACTTATTAAAATTCATGTGAAATAAAAATAGAAAAAACATCACATCAGTTTGCAATGTGGTAGCCCTCTATCAACAGAGTGAAATTTTTTTCCAATAGGATGGGAGTTAGGAATTTATATTTGTTATTATAACTATATTTTAATAATAATACCATGAATATTATATATATAATTTATATTAATAATTAAATAAATCCTTTAGAGTTAGTGATGGAAAATGAATAACCTCGGTTCAGAAGGTGGTTGTCCGATATACACATGAATGATGCTTCATTAGATGGAAGCGGAGATGGATATATGTAATTATATTTATATAATAACATATAAATATATATTTGATATATATTTTATATTATTTTAAAATATTTTACGTTTTTATGATAATATTTAATACAAAAATTTTTGTTCACAAATCAGTACTATTTTTTCCAGAAAACGTCTTTTGATTTCAAATAATGCCTTCATAGATTATAATTTTTATGTCAAAAAGTCTTCCAGTATATCATTTAGTCTGTAGAGATTACATTTGGCAATGTCGTGGATGACCCTAATGGTTTTTTTATAATTAATGGAAGTTGAATTTTTTTTGTATTTTTAAAGTGAGGTGTGCAGCACGCTTGTAATTTGGGTAATAAAAAAGTTGTGTGGTACATTTTTATCATGAAAAAAAGATCACAAATTGAACATTAAAGAAAATATAAGAGATAAATTTTAAATATTTCTATAAAATGGTATTTCAATATGTTCCTTTTCATTCTCACTTCATATGTTTTGTTTAACTCCCTATTAAACTCAACTATCCTTTAGTATGGTAATTTTTTATATATTTTACTATTCATTATGGTAAAACAATTCGCCATAATTAGTAAAATAAATAATTATTATTACACATATTGAATATTTTTTCAAATCCAATTCATAAAACCCTAATCATTAATTTAAAATTAGTCATGTAGATGAGATGAAAAAACTATTTTCCGAATAGAAAAGATGAAAAGGTTCAAAAAGATTATATATAAAAATTCCAAATGAAATCATATAAAATTAAAAAAATTGGATTAATATATAAATATTTGAACTGAATTTACATTTAAATAAATATCATAACAAAATGTGGGTTTTTATATTCTTTAAACGATATTATAATTCTTAATAAAACATATATTTTTCACTATTAATTGAAAAATATATCATTTTATAAGAGTGTAATATAATTAATACAAGATAATTATTAAATTAATAATTTAAAAAATATGTTCACATTATAAAATAATTTATCCTAAATTGGAATAATATACATTTAAACATGTTCAAAATATGAAAAATTACAGTTTTTTGAAAAATATTATTTTTAAGCATAAAATTGGTTTTTTTTTCTTATCACTTTTCTATAAAACACATATGAATAATTTTAAAATTTCAAATTATTTTATAGTAAATAAATTTATTTAAAATAGTCTTCTAAATTTAACATTTAAACTCATTATTTTAAAACAAGTTTTTTTGCATAAAATATATTTTAATGAAATGATTTCCATAATTCTAAAATATTATCTATTTTCATTTATAATTAATTATTAATCAAAGATATACTATTATATAAATTTTTACTCCAAAAAATTCTAAATTTAGTTAATTACAATTAGTCTTTCCATTCATATTTCTAGTCAATACATATAATATTAAATATAAATATTTTAATAGCATATCACCTATCATTTAAAATCATTATTCCATGTAATGCAATATAAACTCAGTGTTTCATATAACATAGGACAAACTAAGTGTTTCATAAGATAAAAGTGAAACATGGAAATTCATGGAATTAATAATATGTAATAGATTAAATATAGTAGGAAATAAATATTGTAGAAATTCTAGTCATTTTAGGACAATCCTCTAAATAATACATAATAGTGAGTTTAAATTGGAGAATACATTCTAATAAAGTTTACTATACTTTACGGTTTGGGGTTTTATATATTTAGGGCATGAACCACACATAAAAAACTGTATAAAAATATGGACACTCTGGATATGTATCAAATTTTCCAACCATATAAATATTTTAATATAATAAAATGAATATGATTTCTAAAAAAATAGAAAATGCCTTCAACACAACCTCTTCATTTCGCTTATTCATCCTTATATGATGTAAAAATAATTTTAAAATCAAGTTATAGGAATAAAATCTTATAATGGGGAAAAAAGAACAAAATTTTAGCATTGTGAATCGATGATAAACTAGGAAAACCATGTTCATAAAAATATATTTTCTATTCAAAAGGAAATTATCATTAATTTAAATATATCATATTTATTACCTTTAAAAAAATAAATTTCATTGAAACCCAATTTAAATCATAGATAAGACAAGTATGTGTGTTGTGACTATATCTCTTAGAAACCATACAAATTGGAATAACCATACAAATAACATCTAATATAATTATATATTAAACATTATCATTTCCAATTGTACTAGAGTGATATCTTAGGACACCGATCATGTAGGCTATAATAGGATCTACTAATGATATCTATGAAAAATCATAAACATTATAATAACATTATTTCATGAATAAAACATTTTAATATGGATAAATTTAATCATAAAATCCATTGAAAAAATGTTTTGAAACTATCTAAAAAATATTCTTTGATATCAAAATATCGTTGTAATCTAAAAAACCATTTAAATAATTGAAATAATGAAAATATTTATTCTATATAATTTTAATTTTAGAAAAATTGAAACCTTTAATTGGAAGAAACAAATATAATAATAGTGATGGAGGTAGGAAATACAATTATTATAGTATACAATACAAAGAGGATATTATATTATCTATTATATGAAACATTTCATATAAAACATGTAAAATGATTACTTTTTAAAAAAATTGAAATAAAATAATAATCGATATAAAATATAATTTATAAATATTTTTTTGTCCTTATGAAAATATTAATAATTAAATTTAATCACATGGAAATTAAAGAGAAAGACTAAGATTGAAATTATAAAAATATGTTTTTTATTAAAGTATTTTACAATAATTATAAAAATATGAATCGTTAGACCCATTAATAGATAAATTTAAAGAAACCATTAGATCTCATGAGAATATTGAAACTAATTTTATTTACAATTAATGGTTCTTCCTATAGACATCATAAATTAATATAGGTGTATAATATAAAAATACCGCACTATGAAAGTATATCGAGACGATGTACCTTACCTTGAGTCCAACTCAATTATGTTTGTGTCATACATTTTGATGATATTTGGATTATGTGAAAAAATGGATAGTGTAGGTTTACTTTGGTCAAGGAGGTCATCATGTAAATATTTAAATAAAATAAATCCCATAATATTTATCAAATATATAAATAAATTTTACTTATGTGTAACATCATGAAAGGTGTTTTTGAGAAATGGAGTTTGTTTTGATCATATATATGATCGGTCGAACATAAAGATGAAATTTATTTCCTTTTTTCAATATTCATCATGGAAAAGAGGTATGTAATATTCTTTCTTTACTTATTTAACATAATAATTTGAAAACCATATTATTTACTTATGTTAAGTGATATATATTATTATTTTGGTGAGGTGATAAAAAGAGGGTCACATCATTTCATGATGGTAGTAGTCCACAAGTATATAGACAATGTTATCATTTATTAGTGAGTTAAAATGTAATAAATAAAATAATAATTTATCTTTTAATAATAGTTAATAAGTAAATAATATCATAATTATGTCATTTATATCACATATATTTTCTAATTTTATCTATAATACCTTTTATGGAATGTTTTAGTGAAAATAATCACATGTCTTCAAGAGGTGGTAGTTTATAGTACACACGAACGATGTTGTCATAGACCATACAGAATTTAGACTCAAAATATTTATATTAAATAATTTTTTATAAATATCAAATATATAATTTAGAAGCATTATCTTACCATACTATGATAGGGGATTATGGAAAACATGTCACATCAGTAAGTGATGTTTTAGTTCAACATTTACATGAAAAAAAATTCATATACAATTTGAGAGAAAAAATATGAATATTGGTAATTACCATAAAAAATAAAATATCATTATTTGTTATATACTTTGGTTATTTTATACTAATAAATTTATAATTCTTAAATAAGTTGGAAGAATATATAAAAGAAAAATTTCGTGTTTATAATTTTACGGCTTCTCCAACAACTTATATATTATTATAGAAAAAGTATGTATATAATAGATTTATGAAAATTAATTTCTATAATGTTAAGGATATAGAAGATGGAATTTTTTTTGGGATGGTATATTCATATCTAAATAGTTCGTCTTGTGTGAATAAGGGAGGAGAGGGGGTGGCCTTTTATAAGTGAGGTGAGTGGTACATTAGTAAATTTTTAATTGAAAAAGGTGTGACCGTGTTTATCACATTAAAGAAGAAACAAAAATAGATTATTATAGATAAATAGACGTTATATGGTCGAAATATGTCATATAATAAAACTTTAGACATTTTATTAGGTATTTTTTATAGTTCTCTAATTAATTTAACACCTTGGTAAACCACATTTTACCATTACTGGTGATTTTTTTTTCAGTTTTCACTATTGATTATATTTAAAAATTAGAAAAATAATTTCAAATAAAATAAATGATGTTTTTTTAAAAAATTAATTCATTTTTTCAAATTAATTTCATAATACTGGAAAAGTTTAATTTAAAACAGATCCGGAAGACTCAATAAAATGGTTTCAAAAGAAGTGTATATTTCAAAAAAAAGAAGATTTTAAGTTAATTATACAACTAATAATTATAATTTACCAGATTTAAATGGATATTTGTTTATATATAATCTATAAATTAAATTTTAAACATTCCACATTACGGATTACATGAATTACTTGAAATGAATAATCATTATTCATTTTAAAATAGTTTACTAAATAATCATGTATTCTGTCCATATATAAAATATACACTAAAATACAAGGTATATTTGAATCAAAAGTTATTACTTGGATTTATATTAAATAATTAATAATTATGTTACATTTAATCACATTTTAAACATATTTCTTACTTTTAAATTTCTAATTTATTTAACATTGATGACTTCTCTTAATAAAAATCTATATTTTTACTATTAATTTGAAAATAAATGTTTCCAAAAAAACGAAGAATGTCACCATTATTTATATTTTAAAAATGATTTAAAAATATAAAATAAAGTTGTATAATTCATTTTCTATAATTTATATATTATAATATTAAATAATACATTATAAGAATACAGTTTAGTTCATTATATTTAGTTTTTCATTTACAAATTACATGTTGTTTTTATGAAGAATAAAATAATGAATGTTTTGTATTATATAATTACTTAGGTTTTTAGAATATTCCCTCATTTATTTAATTGAATCATTACAGTTACATTTAATTTTAAGACAATTAGGGATGTCTTTCCATCATAGCATTTTTAGATACCAATGTTGTCTCTTCAACCATATGTGTTTTTCTATAAAACCATAACATGATGAATAACATTATTTCTATGAAATAACTATCTATGGTAAGAAAATGAATTAACTATTTCTCATAAGGATGATTTTATTCTGACTAAACAACATCATTTCTTATAACATAATATAAATCTAACGCCTATTTTCTTTAACATCCATAAATGAAATAATTTGGGTGCCTATGATAAACTCCATTAAAAATTCACTTGATTGGAAATTGATCCCAATTTTTCCAAGATTTGATATTGTACTATTAACTATATACATAACATACACTTCATACCAAAACACATAACAAATTTCCATAGAGAATTATTTTGAACTATGTGATCATCTACATCAAAATAATGTTCTTTATTTTGGTTATATATTTCACTTTTCGTCCATATCTGAGTCGTCTAGAAATCTTTAAGATTCAAATGATCATTCTCGTCTATTTTCTCTTATAAACATGGTTGCATAAATTTCTTTTTATCCTAATTCATCCCAAAAATCTAGTTTCCAAGACTAAATTCCTTATAATTTATAAAATATATCGATATTTATTCTAGAATAAATATATTATTTTAATAATACTCAACCATTGAAATATATTGATCCCCAATTCCCTTAAAATCCTTTAATTATGAATTAATAATACCATCCATTTTCTGAACCATCAGTTCATAATGACTATCAGGGTGAGTGTTAATATTTATTGTAAAATATAAATATTTCACTAATGATTTTTGAAGACATTTAAAAAATTAGATTTGAACATAAGATCACATTCTGATAATGTAGAGATAATAAATTCATGCACAAAAGGAAAACCAGGTTATTGTGAATAGTTATTTGCGATGAGTCAATATCCCATCGAAAATAAACCTTCGTACAATGTTCTTGTGAGGGGAGAACCATCCTATCGCAAATAATAAGGCATTTACAATGATTACATCATTCCCGTAGCAAAATCATTGGCACACATTTCACTCCAAAACATGCGAAAGGGTATTTGTGATGGCCAATAGTAGCCCTTCCCATATACCTTCCAGAATATTATCTATTTACAATTATATATATATCCATCCACATATAGTATGTTGGTAGGTGGTCTTTTATGATGGGTTCCTTCATAGAAGAATTTTTAATCAGCGGGTATTTGGAATGGGAAAACCGTCTCAAATAACCTCGTCGCAGCTAATCTTACCAATATATACCCCCAAATGGTTTTCCCTTATTTCATTCGATTTCTACTCTTCTCTCTCTCTAGTGATTTTTTTTAAAATTTCTTATAATAGTTTATTATCTTAATTTGGCGCATTTTAGCAGCTTCAATCCATCAGATGCTTCCGTTATATATATATGTTTTTACATAATTTAATTAATTTTTGTTATAGATGATGTTAATTAGATGTAGTTAAATTAAACTTGTATTTGATAGTTTTATTTATCATTTTTTGTGTTTATTTTTATCAATAATTACGTGGGATTAGTAAGAATTAGTACTCATTAAAAGCTGTTGTATTAATTAGTAATAATTGGAATTAAATTGTAATCAATAGTATTAAATTGTAATAATTAGAATTAAATTGAAATAATTAGTATTAAATTATTAATAATAGTAATTAAAGGAAATGATTATAAATAAATTGAAACAATTTGTAATAAATTGCTACAATTAGTAATAAATTAAAACTATTTGATATAACTTATAACAACCAATAATAAATTTGAATATTAAGAAATAAATTGGAATAATTGGTAATAAATTCGAATAATTAGTAATTAATTGCAATGATTGGTATTAAATTGCAATAATTTGTAATAAATTGCAATAATTAGTAATAAATTGGAATAATTAGTAATAAATTGCAATAATTACAAATAAATTCCAACATTTAATAATAAATTCTTTTAATTAGTATGAATTAGTAATGAATTTTAATAATTAATAAAATTTAGTAATAATACGAAATAATTATTAAAAATTAGTATTAAATTTGAATAACTAGTAACAATTTCAAATAATTAGTATTAAATTTGATTATTTATTAATAAATTTCAATAATTAGTAATATATTCCATCAATTTGTAACAAATTACAAAAATTAGTAATAAATTGCAATAATTAGTAGTAAATTGCAAAAATTAGTAATAAATTCGATTTATTAGTAATAAATTCTAATAATTAGTAATTAATCGAATAAATTTGTAATAATTTGTAATAATTATTATTAAATTGCAATAATTAGTAATAAATTACAACAATTAGTAATAAGTTGAAATAATTAGTAATAAATTGTGATAATATGTTTTAAATTTTAATAATTACAAATAAATAGTAAAAAATTTAATTAATCATCAACAAATTCCAATAATTAATAATAAAATCAAATAATTAGTAATTAGTACTAATAATTAGTAATAAATGCCAACAGATAGTGATAAATAGAAATAGTTAGTAATAATAGAAATAAATTGTATTAAATTATAATAATTAGTAATAATTAGTAATAATTAGTAATAAATTCATATAATTAGTAATAAATTAGATTTCTTATTAATAATTTTAATTAATTTTTATGAAATTTGAATAATTAGAAATAAATTCCAATAATTAGTAATAAATTGAAATAATTAGTGATAAATATGAATAATTAGAAATAAATTCATATAATTAGTAATAAATTATATAATTATGTAATAAAATACAATGGTTAGTAATAAATTTGAATAGTTAGTAGTTAATGGAAATTATTAGTAATAATTCGATATAATTAGTAATAAATTGCAATAATTACTAATAAATTGCAATAATTAGTAATAAATTGCAATAATTTGTATTGAATTGAAATGATTAGAAATAAGGTGAAATAACTAGTAATAAGTTATAATAATTAGTAATAAATTATAATAATTATTAATAATTTGTAATAATTAGAAATAAATTCTAATCATTTTTAATAAACTGCAATTACTACTAATAAATTGCATGAATTAATAATAAATTGAAAAAATTAGAAAACATTAGTAATAAATTCTAATAATTTGTAATAAATTATAAAAAATGGTAACATCTTCTAATAATTAGAAATATATTCTATTAATTTGTAAAAAAAAATTAATAATTAATAATAAATTTAAATACTAAGTAATGAATTTGAATAATTAAAATTTAAGTCGAATAATTAGAATGAAATTGCAACAGTTAATAATATGTTATAATATTTAATAAATGGTAAAAATTTGTAAAATTAAGTAATAAATTGTAATAAGTATTGATAATTTGTTATAAATGGGCACAATTACTAATAAATTGAAACAATTAGTAATAATTTGTAATAAATTAAACTAAGTAGTAATAATTACTAATAAATTGAAACAATATGTAATATATTAATACAATTAGTAATGAATTGAAATAAAACAAATAAATTTTAACAATTAGTAATAATTTGTGATAATTACTTATAAATTGGAATAATTGGTAATAGTTAGTAATAAAATGTACGAATTAGTATTAAATTGTAATAATTAGTTAGAAATTGTAAAAATTAATAATAATTCTTAATAATTTGTAATAAATTTTAATAATTTGTAATAAAATGTAATAATTAGTAAAAAATTATTTATTAGTAATAAAAATCAATAAATATAAATTAATTGTAATAAATTATAAAAAATTTCATTAATTTTTAATTAATTGTAATAATTCTCCATAAATTGTGATAATTATTAACAATTTCTAATAATCAGAACCAAATTCTAATAATTATTAACAAATTTAAATAAATATTATTAATTAGAAATAATTAGTAGTAATTTTATATATTTAATACTAGTTTTCGATAATTATAAATAATTATGACGAAATTGTATTAGCTTAGAATTTTTTTTTATAAATTCGAATAATTTCCAGCGAATTGGCGACTCCCTTTTCCTGAAGCATTATCTCCTTAAAATTATCTCTCACTTAGATCACTATGAAAAATCAATCCTCACATATGGATATTCTCTGTTGTATACAAATAATGAAGAAAAACATGAAGAGACCTTTCGAATCTCTGTTGTCGTGCATAAGAAAATGGATATGCGTATGTCAGAGAATATTTTTCATAATGATTTTAGTCTCTGAATGTAATAAGGAGATTATTCATTGATAAATAGAGGATCCTTTTTCTTATGACATATTTCAAGTCGCTTTAACATAAATCCCTATGAAAAAACTCCTCAGATGTACCAATATACATTTTCGTATACATGAATATGGAGAGCATTGAGGCCTCGCCACACTAATATCCATATTCATGGTCACAGAAATGGATATCCATATGTCTGAGCAGATTATTCATAGGTATTTCAGTCAGAGACATTGGAGATGAGTAGTCAGGCAAAAGAGTTGCAACCAATCCCCTAGAAATTGTGTCGCTGGTAAATACCCATTATTAGTAAAAATTAGTTGTAGTTAAAAATAATATGTGGTAATTTGTATAAATTATTACAATGTTAGTTTATATTAATATATTAATTATAAAAAACTTAAATAATTATAAATTAACCAAAAATATTATAATTTCATAGAAAATAGATTTTATTTGACTTTTATTTTTGATAGGGTTTTTGTTATATAAAATTATACAGAAAAATTATTTATTAATTTTTGATTAATATGGGATATGGATGTTTACTCTAATCATTATTAGATGATAACGTTTGGTTAAATCAGCATAATAATCAAAATGGTATTGTTTTAAACCCTATATATATTTTGGGCATTGAAGCGTTCTTATCATTTGCATCATCAAAACCGTAATTTGTTTCACAAGGGACAATTAAGTTCCCCTATAAAAAAATTTCTCTGGGAATTTTGACACATTTAACAACATTGGAGGTTATGTATTTCATTTTTTAAACCATATTATGTTTTTTGGTATCAACATGGTGAACACAGTTCTAGAGAAGATAGAAATAATTTTGTTTGGGATCCAGCACAATTTCAAAATTTAGTAAATGATGTTGTAGGTCATTCTTTTCAATATGATAAATCTCAAGATGATATTAATTTTACTCCCATGTGTGAACCATATCATTTTTATGAGTTTTCCAATTTTTCTGAGAATTCCTTATATCCCAGTTGCAAGATTACCAAATTTGACTCAGTTTCTAAATTTATGTCTATTAAAACAAATAATTGAATATCAAATTGTTGTTTTGATGAGAAATTATTATTGGTAAAAATAATTCTACCTAAAGGAAACGTGTTTCATATAAATTAATGTGAGAGAAAGAGGCTGGTTCATAATCTGGGTCCTAGTTATCAGAAGATTCATGAATGTTCAAAAGATTACATTTTGTATTTTGGTGAAAATGATTATTTTTATAGTTGTCCCACATGTGGACAATCAATATATATAGATTCTATGAAAGGGAAGTATGGATTGATTATTATAAAACAACTCAGATATTTCCTGCTTATGCCATGATAGTAGTGTTTATTCAGGTCTCAGAACACAGCGACATTGATTTCTTGGCTCAAAAATAGTATTCCAACCATTAAAACCTTATATAATCTATATGATGGTGATTTATTAAAACAATTTGACCAATTTCATCCATAGTTTTATTTAGAATCTCAAAACATGTGTGTTTGTCTTTCTAATAATGGTTACAGTCGATTTTATTCCTATAGTAGTCAGTATTCAAGTTGGCCTAACTTTATAACTCAGTACAATTTACCTCATTGGATTTTGGTGAAAGAACCATATAAATTTTTGACTGTATTAATTAATTTTCATCCAAATAATAATAATGATGGTAATTTAAACAATTTATTAATGAGCTAAATTCATTTTGGATTATTGGTTTCAGTATATTTGATGTTGCTGTTAAACAAAATTTCTTACTAAAAGATGCATAGATGTGGACAATTAGTGACTTCCCTACATATGTAATGTTATCTAGATGTAGTAAACGTGGTACAAAATCATGTTTGTATTGTATATGATACAATAATTCATTTTTCTAGTCTATGAAAAAAACTATGATTTTCAACTACCTTTAAAGATTCCTTCCATATAATTATCCATTTTAGAGGAAAAATATCAGTTATGAAAAGGCGTAATTGTATGAGATGGACCTGAAAAAACTATATTAGGTATAGATCTCAAATATCTGGTCTCTTCATTTCCTCCCATCACATTTCAATCTACAATAAACCAAAAAAATTTATGGCTTTGGGAAAGAACGTAATTGGATCAAATTGAGCATTTTTTTGGAATCAATAACATTGGTATGATATTCTAGTTTTTCAGATATTATATGTCATGCATATTGAAGAGAACTATTTTGATAATTTATTTCATACAATTTTAGATACACTAGGTAATTTTAAAGATTATGTAAATGTACGATAAGATCTTACCCAAATATTCCGACGAATAGAACTTGATCTGTTTAAATATGTCAGACCACAAAAGTTAATAAATCAAAAATCAACTTATACAAACTCCAAAGAGAATCGATTATTACTTTTTAAGTCTATTGTAGATTTGAGACTTCTATATTGTTATGCTTCCAATTTTGGTAGATGTGTTAGAAATGGTCATATTACAGTATTAAAAAGTCATGAATGTCATGTTCCAATGGGGATAATTCTTATAATTTTATTAAGAGTTATGTTTAATTATATGATTTTTAATTCACTAATAGAAATATAATTTTTGTATGGAAAACCTTTTTCAGTTAAAAGTGACTAAAATGCATTAAAAAGATTTCAAGAAGATATTGTATTAGATTTATGTAAACTAGAAAACATCTCCCCAATGAAATTGTTTGAATCAATGTAGATATTACATTAATTCATGAAGTAAAATGTTATGGTCTAGTATATTTTCTATAGATTTACCCATTTGAGAGATGCATGCTGAATTTGATGAAGTCGTATGTAACAAAGAATTGATTTTAGGTTAAATTGTAGAAGCGTATTTGAAAGAGAAATTTTTTTATATTCTTTCATTACATTCAATATGAATTTCCCTCAAAACCTAATCGTATGTTCTAAAACTGGGGAAATGAGAATGATGAAATTGGATATAAATTCATAGTTTTAAATCAGCACATACATTGAATTGGTGGAGTTCATGAATAATGGATTTCTGATGATGAACATCACAAAGATCATACATATGTTCTGCTCCACTGTGATGAAATGAATCCAATTTTATAGTGAGTTCTTCTATCACTTATTCACTAATTTTTGTTATAGTAAATTAATATTATTTAATTTTTTGGTTATAGGATAATCATATCAAGAAACTAAATTACAAAATTACGACTACTACTCTTGAATAACATTAGAAAAAAATATTTTCCTGTTTCTTTAAAAAACTGGTAACATACATTTTTTGGTTTAAAATTTAAAATAAATTTATTATCAGTTATAGTGATAAATATTTTTTTAAAATAATTATGTATCTCAATATGCTTGTAAAATTGATAATTGATTTCATATATTGAGAAACCCACCAAAAAATCGTTAAATCCTATAATGCATATGACAGTAATGTTTTTCAATTTCATACACATGCATATGGGAAATAAAAAACAATGAATAGTGGTGTTTTTTTGAGAGGATCTCATCATAATGAAACTGATTTTGAATTTTACGGCATTCCTGATGAAATTATTGAATTTTGATATCTATAAAAACATTGCATAATGATGTTAAAATGTCAGTGGTTGGATAACGAGATAGGGTTGCATGTTTACCCGACCCAGGGAATAATTGATATTAAATATAAAAGTCATCTTGCTGTAAATGAATAATTTATTATTAGCTAATTATGAACATAAAATTTATTTTTCAATGTATTTTTCTACTTCATTATAGTTGAATGATTGTTCTAGCATAATAAAAATGAAATTTCTAGAAAATATGTTTACACCATGTTTGTGTGGTTCCATTGAAGTGGAAGGAAGTTATAATATTAAATAGACTTCTTCAATTCCATATTTTTCATGAAGAGACATGAATATTGAGGATGACACCCCATCATTATGGGGCAATCGTGAAAATGTTGTTAATGATGTTACAAATTAATATGAAATGAAAAGAGACGATGAAACCAAACATTGTATAAAAATTGATGATTCTGATGAGTAATATGATGACATTATAATTATAAAATAAAAAGTTGAGGATGAAGATGAACATTGGTAATTTTAAATTCAAGTTATAGTAATATTATAAATATAAATATATATATATATAAATGTTATGTTCAATTGATTTATAATAAAAATACATTCATGTTATAGATTGACAATGATCTATATCATCGATTATAGGATGTTGAGCTACCTTTGGTGAAGTAGGATGTTGGTTCATCTGACCTGTAAAAAACAAGCAGTTCAGGGGGTCTCATTGGAGGTGTTGTATTATATTGTTGTTGATTCCTGACTAGATATTTGTGCAATGTCCTCATCGTGGCTTTGATCTAAGCGTGCAATGATATGTTTACATATGTATTTTGTTTAGTTTTTAATAGTTTATTTATATACTAATTTTTTTATTATGTGAAGGTTTTTCAAAAGATTGACGCATATTGATACTGGATAGTGGAGTGAAATACTGTGAAATAATTTTTCTGAAGCATGGGTCTCATGGGAACAGATTCTAATTGATGTGCAGTATCACCTGTTCGATAATTGGATGGTACGTAAATATATAATAAATATTTTGAAATTAATGTAATTAATAAATTTATACTATAAATTATTTATAGCGTTTATATTATCCCATTGATGAGATAATATGTGGGGCTATCTAAAAGGGATAAAAAGGGACTATGCATCTATGTAGTAGTCAATTTTTCCATAATTTGAGAAGCAATGAAATGGATAAAATAGTAATGACGATGTTTTAACAGTCTAGACACGCCCATTTACCTGATTACATTTATTCTTATGTTTGCGATGGATTATGTTCACACTGGTTTGGTGATCATTTTCAGAGGAGATCATCGGTCGGTCAACAAAACAGGGTGAGATATGAGGAGACAAATTGACCCGATAATTGTATATTCAATACCCATATAGTACATATATTAAAATAATTTGTTAAATATTTTATATAACATTAAATTTAAATGGTTTATTTTATATTCTTATAGGTTTTTAAATAACCTGATATTTTAGAGTTCGTTTGTTTATAAGAGGATGTATAATAATCTAACCATTGAATATATTAGAGGTGCTCACATGCGTGGGATTGTGTTTAGTATATTTTCATTTTTATTGATAAATTTTAGGATAAATAATATGTTTATTATATTACTTTTAAATTGAAATTAAAAAAGTCATATGAATCCATGACCTCTTAGACACAAATTGAGTGTCAGTTTGGGACCCATGCTCAGTCCACTACCCACCGATTTGATGATAAAGCATCGATTCAGGTGACCCAGTATGCATTTGAGAAAGGCTGAGTCATTAGTATCTCCTCTTAACTGAGGCATGGGGATTATTAGGCCACTACTATGATTTTGATATCTATGTCGAGATGATATCATGCATAGCCATCATCATATGATGTATAGTTTCAGGAGTAGAAATGATAGATGAGTGAGCTTATAGGGAGTATGCACAGGAAGAAGGAGTTTTTGCATCAATGGAAGCAACAACAGTATGAAGAGTTCATATGACATTTGGGCAAACAACAACAAGAGATGTAGGAGGAGATGTGTCGATGGCGGTAGATGCAAAAATAGGGGATGTTGTAGTACATGCGACATATTACTCATGGTTCGGGGATGGATTTCACTCCACCATCTCCTCCATACGACCCTCTCAATCAGTGATCTATTCATTTATTATGATCAAACATTTTAATTTTAATTTTGTTTTTAATATTTACTATAAATACATTTATATCATTTATTATATTGTTGATAATATTACATTTCCATTATTTAATTAATTTTATTATAAATTTATGAAATTATTAATGTTTTTTATTATGTTATTATATTATAAATTTTTATTTAGAAATTTTTTATTTTTATTATTTTATGAAAAATTATTTATGATCAGTTTTTTTATATTTTTTTTAAGAATATTTAGGTTTTCATTATTTTTGAATTTTTTATTATATTATCAATGTTAATAATATGAATAATAATATTATCATATTATCATTATTATTACTATTATTATATGAATATTATTTTATTCTTATATATTTTTAAAAAAAAGTATTAACATTAATTTTATTATTTCATTAACATTTATATTATTTTATTAATTTTGTTTTAAAATTGTTACATTACTTGTGACAGGCTCATTTAAAATAGTATTTGCAACTATTTGTGATGGAAAATGTCACAAATAGTTTTTTGGCGGGTCCCATCAAAAAAAATACATGTGTTGGGTAGTCACAAAAAGGTATTTAAAAATGAAAATGAAATTATTTGTGATGGGTCCACATCCCTAGTCAAATATTTACTTTTTGAATCTGACCATCCCAAAATACTTTTATTTGATGGTATTTTCTAAAATAGTTCATTTGTGATTAGATCTCATCACAAATGATTCCTTCCAAATGCCCAAGTATCATGTAGTGATGTAAACTCACTATTTCCATTAGAAATAGACAATAAAGATGAACTAGTGAACCAATATCTCAAATGGAAACAAAATTAAATAATTAGTTATTCTATTGTCCATAAATAAATAATCATTATAACCTTAATATTCTTTTAGTAATCCCACCACAAAATTCAAGGATATATTTTTCCACTGTCACTCTGGAACTGGAAATGGTTGAAGCATTTCTTGTGGTAATTTTCAATCTAATATAACCTTTTGAAATGTCAAAATAATTTATTCTAATGATAATAATATCTATTTTGATACAATCCCTATAATAAAACTCTTGAATGTATCTATGTGTCATATTGTTTTCAAGATGAACATAAATCAGAAATCCATTATCTTCACTCAAAAACACTTTTTACAACTGGGAATCGCAAGTACAACATAATATTTTTAAAATACTCAAAAAACTACTTCATCAATTTTAAAATATGGAATCTTACTCATGTAAATATATTCTACATTTCTTAGAAATACATTTCCTCTTTTGATCATAATTAGTTCATTCTGAAATTGTTGACTACACTGAAAAAAATGGATGTCACTACATCCAAAATTATTGTATAATTTTTTTTAAATAATGAAACAGAGGGTCACCATAAAAATGAATAAAGATTATTGTAGAATTCTTTTATCGAAAAATTAAGATCATTGTATAAATTTATCGGATGTGAATGAACCATGAAATTATAATCCATGATAACTTCACCCATCTTATCTTCCACACTTTAAAATTAATCTGGGTGAATATATACTAAAAACAATTTTGGCCATTATATATTGCACACTTTACTTCTTAAAAATTATTTGTTGAGAATTTTAAATAAAAAACAATATTTTCTTATTCCAGATCATTTTTTGGTAAATTTAACATATGAATATACAACTAACATAAATTATATGGAGTTACATGATCGTTTTTCATTAGCACCAAAATTTTTCATTTTAAATTAGCTTAAATATTTATTAAAAACATCCATGTTGGGAAGGAAGTTCCCAATCTGGAGAATTCACCAATACCATTTCTAGTTCCATAGAATTATAACCACATTATTTATTTATATATTAATTTAACACTATTTTGTTAACATAGTTAGATTTCTAGTCATCTATGAAATTTTCAAAATAACTTTAATAGTAACTTGATAATTCAATAAAACTAAAAATATCACTGATACATGTGGGGCCATACCATTATTCAATAATGATTTTTTTAGTAGGACTAAAATACACTCTTTCTTAAGAAGAAAGATTTACACGTAATTACATTTATTGAATAAAATATTCACACATAATAAATTATAATATAGCTTCATTTGATTTATGGTGGGAAAAACAACCCTTAGGTATCTATTATGTTCCTTAGATATTTTAGAATACACCAACATTTAATAAATAACCACAACAAAATACATTTCCATGAAATTGTGAATAAATATTTTAATAAGTTCAATACATACATAAGGACTATTATAAATATCTCTGGGAATAACTACATACACATATTTTTAATATCATGTCAAAAATGTAGTCTTTAATTTCATCATCCTTCACCTTCACATGGTGGTATTTGGAAAACACATTTACCATAAAAAAATACAATGAATCTTAGAGATGACCAAACATATCTTTGATATGTGGAATTAAATACTTGTTATTAATCTATATATTATTCAGGCCTATATTGTCAATGCAGAATATCATTGCACCATATTTCCTTTTAATAATCAAAATAGCTGAATTTTATCAAGATGTTCTATGTAGAATGAAGCATTTATTTAACAACTCATACAAAATCTTTATCAATTCTAAAATTTCAATTTCAGACATTCAATAAGGGTGTATAGAAAAGGGATTTGTGTCACACATAATATAAATAGCAAACTCAACCTCCTGATCATGAATAACACTTGGAAAATCATTGGGAAATATCTCCAAATATTCATTCACATTAGATAAATCACTAATTTTTAATGATTATTTATTGTCAAAAATATGATCTAGGTAACATTAAATTACATTCAATATCAATTTCATAGATTCATGGTACATTATCAAATGTATGAAATTTTTTAATAAATAATTATTGAATCATTAATATGAATTTTCTTGATATAATGAACAAAAAACCATATCGATATTGATTTCAAATATATAATATAGATTGATCAACATGGTTTGTAGGAAAAAATAATAAAAATAATATGAATATAAATTTTCATATAAATAATTGTTTATTTAATTATTCTACCCTGAGTTTTCTAAGGTGATATTTCTAATATACAGGAACATTTCTAAGAAATGAAATATTGTAATGATCAAGAGGTAAATAAAGTATTGGCCTAATTTGAATACACATGTAACATACCATTCCCCACTAATTTCTATTATATAATCCCAACCATAAAAATAGAAAAAATACTTTATCACACCCACTTTCTTCTTCTCTTGATTATTTCCAAAATAATTTACTAACTTCGATAACATGTTACCATAATGACCCCACTCATTAATACTAAAACAAATCACTATTGTGAGAATATTGTTTAAATAAATAATTGATTATTCAATATTATATTCATTACAATCACATTCCATGTCACTAAAAATTAAACATCTAGAAACTTCATTGGTTCCATTTGATTGTCTCCAGGGTTCTTTTTAGCACACCTAAAACTATATGGGGACTTAATTTTCAAAACTCCATGTTTTTTGTATGTAAAAACCTCACCTTTCATTATGAAATTCTTTTACTATATAATTCTTTATAAACACAAGTTCTATAAAACCCAATATAAATATTATCATAATAGAGAATAATTGTATTATTGATATTAAATTATATTTCTTCCAATGACCATTATAAATAATGTTTCAATCCAGCATAAAATATATTTATTTTTCTATAAATGTCCCAAAACCTTGTGACATATTCCTTAATAGTATTTTAAAATTAGATTCACACAATGACATGGAATAATCATAATATTTACTAATTCCCATGATTTTGTATTTTAAATTAGGAGTCTATAAACTATAGGGAAAATTTATTAAGGAAAATATCCTGATTTTATTACCTTTCTTAGGTATAATGGACATATTTCATTGTGGTATTGTTAAATAAATATAACTTTCTATCATATTTACCTTAAAATTGATAAATTAAAAGAGTTATATTTGGATTTTATAAACATCCCATGAAATTAAATATCTTATATAGTGCATTCATCAATATTTTAACTCACACATAGTTATATGATCCACTGAATGATGGGGGTGTTTCCTCGTGAAATTCTCCACACAAGTATTGATATGTCATTGGAGATAAAATTCCCCTTTAGTATGTATAATGCCAAAATTTATAGATTATATCAATTGATCCATCACTACAACAAACAATTCTCTTCCAATTTATACAATCATAGGATATTAATTTTGAATGATATATTCCACTCAGTTTTTTCCATGTAAATTTCATTTGATTTTTCTTTGTAAAAAAATTATGACTAGAAATGTTTTATATGATGAAACATGGTAATTATAAAATTATAATTAATTCAACATAACAACCATAATGTAAAATATTCCATTGACATGGTATTAACATTATAATAAACGCTAAATTTATCTAAATAGTTCTCTCAGACCAACCATAATGACCAAGCCATATATAATACATAATTTAGAGGTTTTTGTTATGAATTATTTTCTCCTACATTTTAGAATAATTTATGGATTAGAGTTTTAGATAAGTATTTCGTAACTCAATCATAACAAAACCATATAATGAAATGTGGGAACATTAGATTAGTATCAATTTTTTCAACTGTATAAATCATTTAATACAAAACAAGATTTTTTTTTATGAAAATTCAAATGAATTTATACTTTACCTCATAATTTCAATTACCCATCCTAATATCTTCTCAATTGTGATTTTAAAAAATTAATAAGCACAAAAATATCATTAAAGGACATATTTATCTGAAAACATTTATTTCAGTTAAGAACATGAAAACCCTAGAATAAATTTTATAAAAGAATACCTTTTTACACCGAAATAGTATTTTTTTCATTTACAATTATATTTTAAAATAAATTCTAAAATCATATGGTTTCATATAAAAGTCAATAGAAAGAGAGTGAAGTCATATAGTTGACTCAGGAAATCGTTTCATAGTTCCTATATATAAACCATACAAAATCGGTACCAATGGGAATAGTCAAACACCAACATCCAATATAATTATATTGTTATCATAATCAGTATTCAATGAATTAGAATTTAAAATGAAGGAATCCATCATATAAGAATTAAAAGTCACAACCAATGATATATAACTTAACCCATTATAATTAACTTTACAAGAACATATCATGAATACAACCTTTTATCGTTAATGAATTTAATAATAAAACCCTTTGAAGAATGCCTATGAACCCTTATGAAAAACTTTTTTAGATATTTAAATTTAGTATTATTATAATAACACATTTTCAATATAAAAATAACCTGAAATGTTATATTTTGGGTTTCATATAAGAAACTTTTATATTTTCAAGTGGAATCTAAATTTTAAATAACCATTACTATGGTAGGATAATTTATGTTGTTGTATAGGTTAAAATATGACATTTTCTTTTTCTTATCTCAAAATGATCCAAATAAACCACATAAAATAATTTTCATTCAAAACCATTGAAATGATGTAATAGATTAAAATAAATATAAATCACAGATCATATTTTTTCACATAAAACCATTCATAAAATAATTTTAGTGAAATTGAAATGAAAGAGGATATGTTGGGAGAAAAATATAAAAATATCAATGTTTTTAAAATAATGACCTTTACACATTATGAAAATTGTAAAGATGTTCCCAATTAAAAACTAAAATTAATTACAATTTTACATCTCTAGATAATAGATAAATTCATAATATAATATTTCAAATGTTTAAAATATACAAATAATATAAAAAATTGGATTATAATGTGAAAATATGACTCATTGAAATGACTTTGAGACAAAGTCTCTTACAATGAATCCAAATCATCACATACATTCATTATATTTCAGAATAATAAACATACTATAACTATTTACATGAATAATAAAAAAATTTATTATTACTTTTATTTTCACTTATTACAATGTAACATATTATTACATAAACATAAATGTTTCCGTCGAATATTTCAATAGTAATTTTATTGTCTGGAAAAAAAGTAATTGGTAGGGTGACTATGATCAAATAATTAATAATTTAAAATTCTAGTTAAAAATAATAATTATATAATTATTATATTTACACATCAATAATAATTTAATAACCAATAATAAAATATGGTTCTGATAAATTAATCATTTTAAAAAATTAGTGTTGGTATCTTTTACGTACACATGAGTACGTATCCATTTTTCAATGATCATTATAGAAAAAAGGTATGTAATATATTATAATTATATAATAAAAATTTTATATATATATATATATATATATATATATAATATTATATCATAAAATATACTTATATATATCGTGCAATTGGTGTGGTGATTAAAAGTGAGTATTATCACATCATGAAGGTTGAAATCCGCACGTACACAATGATGATATCATTTTTCAGTGGGTGAAAAGGTAAGGAATTAAATGATATATTTTATATTAATAATGATAAATATTTCATTAATATAATAATTTTGTAACATATAGAACATATATCTATTGATTTTACCTTAATTAAATTTCTTGAAATGATTTAGTGAAAAATAAATCACATCCCTTCACGAGGTAGTTATCTTCCATAATCTAGAGTGATGTTATTGTATACCCCATGAGAAGGAAATTTATATATCATGTAATTATTAAATAGGAATAACAATGTTATTAATTTCATATATATACATTCATTCCATCATCATACCCATCTATGATAAGGGTTGTCGGAAAATGTTTCACATGAGTTTTCAAAGTTTTGGTCCTCCATACAGATGATCAACATTATCATTATCTATCTAATGGAAGAAGAGATTGATATAGGAAATATCGAAAAAATCATAAAATCTCATTATATGGTAATTATTGGTGTAATTTTATAATAATATATCTAAGTAATTTTATTGATGAGGAATATGAAATAAAAGAAAAATGTATGGTTATGAATTTAACCTCATCACGATCCACCTATCTGAGATTATTGACCAAAGAATGCTCATAGAATGAGGTTATGATATTTCAGATGTTATTATGGAATTTATTTTTTAAAAAATGTATTTTCTAGTGTGAATAATTTACGAGTTGTAGTGTCTAATTAAATGTGAGGTGATTTGCACACTTGTATGTTTTGGAGTGAAAGAGGTCCTCCCACATTTTTTATATTACAGTAACCTCATGTTTTAATTATTCTAAATAGATAGACATGATGAGGTAAAAATATGGCTAAAAAATAAATTTTATTCAATATTTTAGGTAATATTAACCAATTTAAATTTTTTTTCCTTGATAAATCTATTTTATTTTAACCATTATAATTAATTTTTATAGTTGTCAATAGCCATTATAGTAAAAGATGAAAAACAATTGTTGATAATAAAAATAATATTGATTAAAAATATATATTCTATTTTAAAAATTCAATTAATTCAATTTTCAAAATTTAATTAATGAAATCCAATGATACGAAGAAAAACTAGGCTTTCAAGAAGAATATTATTTTTTTAAATGATGATTTTTTAATTAGTGCAAGATTAAAAATAATAATTTTACAAATATTAATTATAATATAATGATATATATGTTATATATTTCATTTATAATTTACCTCAATAATTTGTATCTTAATTAATAAAAAATAGAAACATTATTCATTTTAGAATTTATTTCCTAAAAATCCATTTTTAATATTAAAAACAAAATTATATTCAAATAATAAATAATTTTGATTAAAATAAAATAAGTGTATTAAATATAATCAAATAATATTTATGTTAATTTAAATAATTTTTAAAATATGTAATTTATTCTAAATTATATTATTTATTGAATATATATAACTTTTGGGTTACAAAAAATGGCATTTTTCACTAATCATTGAAAACATAAATTTTTCAAAACAAATTAAAACAATATCCCCATGTATTTTTTATATTATCATTTTAAAAATTACATTAAAAATATATAATTATATTTCCAAATCCAAAAATTATAATTTTAAATGTAATAATATACAAAAAGAGTCTAGTTAAATTAGTTTATCTTTTGAATTAAAATTACTAAATATTTTTATGATGACTAAAATCATGAAAGTTTATTTTATATCATTACCTGAGTTATTACATGGGGTGTTATATTTGACAACCATTAGATTGAATTTCTACCACTAAATTCATCACATTAATTAGAATAACTAAAAATACTTCTTCCACATTACATCCTATTGTTCATAGGTTGCTTCCTCAAACTAGTGTTTTAACCATAAACACTGATTAGGTGAGTGGTATTGTTTATCAAAACATGTTAAATAAGATCCGTAATAACAATTTTTTGTTCCTCATAAATAATGTCATTTCTAATGGTATGACATCTATATTCAGTACATGTGAAGGATCATGTATGTTATTTCTCAAGAGGGGTGTATAGAACACATCATGGACATGAGAGAGGATTGGTGGATGTGAAAATTGATAAGCTATGTTCCCCATATGATAAAAAATATCAAATGTACCTATATAAATAGGTATATATTTTCATTTATATCATAATAGAAAATGAATATTTATATTATATATCTATCAATGTCCAAATCATCTATTACTCTAAGAAAATAAGATTAATTTTTTATTACTCTATAATTAATATATCCCAAGATCTATAATTGAATAATATGTAGTTCCTTTTATCCTTATTTATCTTCAAAAACATTTTCCTAGAAAATGTTATCCAATATGTGTAAATCTAAAAATGGTGAAATCATACTCTATTCCTTAATTATTCTTCAAATTTTTAACTTAAACTATTCTATAAATGGTTATCTATATAACATTTGATAAAATAATAATTAAATAAATAAGGTCACCAAATTTTAAAAAATCAAATCAACATTAATCCCCCAAATATCATAAAATATCTCTTCAATTTAACATACAAGATATGTGAATACTTTAGTAATATGTTGTTTAGAAACATGGTAATAAACTTAATTACAGAGGAAAAATAATGGAAAGATATATAGTTCTTCATTTCTTGAATATGTCCTCATATTTTTTAATATATTCCCAAAAACCAATTATGTTTTATACCATATTAGTGATAACATAATCCATTATGTAACATATAATTAATAAGTTCCTACTATATAATTTAGTTTATTCATATCTATCATTTCTTTATACCAATATAATTATCTCAACAAAAAAGATCATATTATGGGTTATCTTCCGATAATAATTTGTTTTTTGCAATATGTAGTCATTCCATAAAATCAAAATTTATGTCATCCATACCATTTATCAAAATATTGAACGTCATAAATTAAAAAATATATATTTAAAATAATTATATATTTCATTATTATTTAGTTCCAATATATAAACATTTCAATAGTTCTACCCCATTCATAAACCATTAACTAGGCTTCATCATCTTATTCCTTAATTCCTCATTCAATTGCTTTTTCATTTTTAGTATCTCCATTTTAATAAATAGAAATAGATCTTTTACAACATTTCAAATACACTTAATTATCCTACCACATAATAAATTTGTTAATATAATTCCTAGAAATTCCACATTATTAGCATTCATTCATTGATTATTCCTATGGGAAACCATTATTCTTATAAATTATATTGTCGAATCATTTAATTATTCCTCAAAAATAAAATTCTATTTCTAATTCTCCTCAACATATAAAACAACATCTAGTGTTTGTAAAAAATCCCACAATGAAACATTGTAGTGTATTTTGGTTCAAATAGTGGCATGAAAATGTTTTTTTCCATGGATTATTTTGGATTTTTGGAGATATTTATGATAAGGTATGTTGAAAACGATACAATAAAATGGAATGGATGACATATAATTTGTACAAAAATTTGTGTATAATTTTTTTTTCTTTTTTCCAATGTCTTCAAAAATTTTGGGGTCTAAAATTTATGAAATGGATCAATCATCGTGAAAGGTGAAAAAACATGAATTCTCCATATAAATTTTTCAAAGTCTTGAGTTTCATGTAAGATGGGTTTTATAATAGGGGTCTCATGACGATGTATATCATCAAGGAAAATTATCACAAATTCATGGAGGGTTGACAGTAAATCTCTATGATAATGAGAAGCATCGTGAAGAAAACATTTTTTGGTACATTGATAAAATATGGAGCATAGAAAAAAATATTTTAGAGCATTTTGAAAAAAATATTATGAGGGTAGAATAATTCCTAACTACATATAACACTACAAATAATCCTCTAACACATCATTAAATTGAGATAATGTCATCAGAATCAATATATGGCTCTGAATTCACATATGTGATTCAGGATGGTATCTCTTGTGAAAAATGCCACACAAATATGAATTTTTTGATGGAAATGAAATATGAAAAAAATAATTAAGCAACATGAAATTATTTATATTTTTAAATTTGTTAAAAATATTGATTAATGATGTGATCTTCATAATGGCTATGTGAGATTTGTGAAAGAGTTTGAGATTTTAAAATGATCTTGATTCATAATGTCTGGTTGAGAGTTGAAAAAGAGGTGATCATCATGAATGTTGTGAGTCCAATGATAGTAGTATATACTTGTAATGTTTTTGGATGTTTCGTAGAGGTTGTGTGAGATTCAAGATGGAAGTGAGCATCATGAAAATATTTAAAAGTAATTCCCCAAAAAATCAATGTTAAAGAGGTATACATTAATTAGATGAAAGTAGAAATTCCATATGGCATCTACCTACAACTGATTATATATTAATTGTTTCAAATTAATCGACCTAAATGTCCCTAAAATATTTATGAATTCTTTTAGGATTAGTGAGCAATGAAAGAGGGAAAACGATATGTTTTGTATTGAGAGTTAGCCATATATAGAACTATTGAGGGAGTGATCCTTGGGAGGAAGTGAACTGACCATAAATCATGTAACGATGTGTTCATAGTTAATAACATGATATATACCAAACCATGATGTTTAATTGAGAATTAGTGACTTGGTTACATTATTACAATGTCTTTTAATGATCTATAGGTGTATTCTAATGAGGTTGACCAATAAAAAATTTGTGTGTCATTAATCTTGATTTCTGACATTTCTTATTTTAATCATCATCTGATATTGTTAGTAAATATATGATCAGAAAATATCACAAAATGAAACATAAATTACATTAACAATAATGAAGTCAGGATCTGGAGGGGTGAGAATAATTTTGAAATGAATATCCACTCACAGATTCACCATGTCACTCAAGGTATCTATACCGCTTTTTAGCCAAAAACATTTTTTCATAGATACATTAAATAGAGTTCTTCTTCACACACTATTAAAAAGTATGAAACTAAATAGATATTCTTATATGGTATTCATCCCTAGAACACTAAACGAAATATATCAATATCATATATGTCTAATTAGAGATTTATTTATGTGAAATTTGTTAACCATATATCTGGAAAACTAATTAGACATAATATATTATCCTTATCCCATGTCATCATCCAAACTGGGTTTTAATCAACGAGTTATTTATCAAATTAAACAATAATCTAGTTGGTTTTTTACCTTATATTAACCAAAAAAAGAATAATGTGAGAAATAATATTCATGTTAGGAATCCACATAATAATGAAAAAAATTATAGGATGTATAAACCATGAAACATTCAACCCAATCTTTGAAACCTTTGGATTACCCTTGAATATTCATGGTAATTATTTAAATACATTATTTTGGATTGTAAAGAGTTTGTTAATATGAAAAGAATACATGTATGCAGTGTAAAATCATGTTTACAGTATGGCCCATTATCTTAAACAAGGTTACAATTGAGACCATATCAATGGGACCTTTTCAAATTTATTACCCCTGGGTACCTCTATGCCATATACTCATTAACAAGTAGTATCCATATAGAGACATAAATGAATATAATCTAATTTCTATATCCTGTACAGAAATTCTAGGATAATTTCTTATACATTGACCCATTATTTGACTTATCCTTAGACATATACCAAGAAAAAATATGTGAATATCTATTGGTATGTCACTAATTTATTATCATACATGTTTTTATTTGTTAACTAAAATTATCCTATAATAGCAACTATAGATACCAAGGAATTTTTAAACAAAAAAATTAACATTATTTTTTATTAATATTCAATATATTTCATAAACACACGCTTTAGAACCACAATAGTTTACTATTATGTGATACTAGAATCACAAAATTATTAAATCGTGAATGTAATTTAACATCTACTAACAATTTGGTCTAACATAATACTCCTCTTTTTCATGACATACCCAAAAAATTCTTCATTTTATAGGGATGTAAATATAGAAAAGCACGATATTATATTTTTTGTAAGGTTATAAATAATATATATAAATCTATGATCCTATAAAATCATAAGATAATAATCAGGATATGGGATTAGGTAAATAACATAAATTGTTTATACAAAATGCCTCATAGATCATCAACACGAGTCGAGAAAATCATTTATGAAAACATAGCCAATAAGAGTATGAAATCATCATAAATCAATAACAAGGAATAATATGTTTTGAAATGTCTGACCCCATCCTAATAAAATAAAACCATAGAATATGTCACGATTTACTACCAAGTCCATCACTATAGTGTATCAGAGATTTCCATATATTTTCTATTATAGGTAAAGATTTACTTGTTCCACATAATGGACTACGATGCACCTATTTTCAATGTCCATAATTCATACTAATTCAATTCTTATTATTATTTGATGTTATATAATTTGTATACCAATTACTTGGTAGGATATATAGTTCCCATCTATTTCGTAATGAAAAAATATTCATATATTTTCCACAATATCATTCAATTGTATCTATATCATCAATTTATAAACAATTTAGAAAATATATGTTTCATAAAAACTAAATCATGTCATAAAAGAATTACCCTTGAAAAATAAATGGGTTTTAAAAAACATCATCAATATAAACATTAGCCATCCAAAGAAAAAAATATGGTCATATCATTGAATGTTTTCCCCGATAAAGAGAATCCAATTTTAATGGATTTCGCCTTTGATGAAAAATTATTTCGAATGATAACATGGAACATTACTAGAGTAAAATAAAAAATAAAATTAAAAAAATTAAAACATAAAACATTTTCAAATAACATTTATTTGAAAAATAACCTTAGAATGTTATAATGAAACATTTTAAAATTATTTAAAACAGTTTTAAGGGAAATATCATTTTAATTTTTAAATTACCTAAATTTTATACAACATTTTAAAAATAAATTTATTTGACAGTAATAATTTATAAATATAAATGAAGAATTTAAAAAATTTGTTCTCTATTGTGGTAGGAAATTTTAATAATTGCATATAGGTTAAGACATTTATTAAAATAACATTATTTTATAAATCCCAAGGGGACTACTATTTGAAAAATAAATAAAGATTCCATTTTAAAAAAATTCAAAATTAAAACATTATAATAGATTTCATTAATAAGTCATTTGGAGAATTTTAACAAATTTGGTAAAACATTTTCGGAAATCATGCATACATATGAGAAAGGGTTTTTACTGAAGAAGTATTTATAATCAGTTTACAGTAAAAAATCTATTTTTGAATAATAAGTACATTTATAGGGGAATATGAAGGTAAAATTTATTTTGATGGCATAAATAGAGGTGATGAAATTTTATTTGTTTCCTAGTATACAGATCAAATGATTTTACAATTGAAATAATAATTGTTAACAATATTCGTAAATTATTAGATTAGAACATCAAACCATTAACACTTTAGTATATTTTTAATAATTAGACCAATTAATGAATAAAATGTGATGAAAATTGAATATAATGAAATTATATATATATACATTATAGAACTAGTTAATAAATAATTACATACATCTCATTGAATATGATAGGGGTAAAAAATTACTTATGACCTAAGGAAGGAAATTTGAGAAAAATAATCATCACTATTTTGAAAAATGATTAACTGTTAACCCCATGAAATATTTTACTCAAATGTATATGAAAACCCACATAAATTTTTATGATAATTATCCAAAAATAAATTCATGTGTAGTACATTCACCATATAAATTAAATAGGTGATGAGTATGGAATCTATCTCAAGGATGTTAAAAGTGAAGAAAAAAAAATGCGAACATTTGTTTCTAATTACTTCATCCATAATTGAACCACTTATATAATAAACATTAGTTTTTATACATATATTTATGAATCATACTTAAATATATCATACAATATATGATGCACTAATTACTTTTCAATACTTTTTTATTATACATTTCTTGTTAATTTCTAGTTTCAGGTAATAACTGATTTGTATTTCATGAATGTTCTAATTTGGTATTTCAATTATTATTATAGTGAAAATGGTAAAATAATATAATTAATATCAAACATTATAAAAATATAAAATATATTTAGTTTATAATTATTTATAAAAATCCTTAAAATTTTGATATTTAAAGTGAAATACACAGTTCATGGATATGGTCGGTCTTGTATATGAATGAATACTATTTCCATTTTTTAAAAGATGAATTAAAAAGAGTTAAATAACTTATTAACATTTAAGAATAATTTTCATGAAATATATAACATATATTATTTATATTTTTCCTTAAAAATATCTTTTAAAAACAATAGTGAAATAATATTCACATCCCTTCGTGAGGCAACAATCATTTATACACAGAAACGATGTTATCACATCCTCATTGAGTGGAATATAATATGGTATGTGTGATATAAGAATATTATATGAATTATAACATTTAATATAAAATTTATATTTATCTAATATTTCATCATCACTATTCCTGTAAAAAACAAATTACAAACTGATCACATCAGTTTGTGAGGCAATAATTCATCTTATACACAAGGGATGTTATTTATTTTCTATGTTTTTGGATGTATGAATTTATATTTGGAATTATAACATATTTTATATAATAAAATCATAAATATAATATATATACATACAAAATTCATCATTATATTAATGATTAAGTTAAACTGATTGAAAACAAATAACCTCAGTTCAGGTGGCAGTAGTATTCCTTGAAAAAGATTGATGAATTCTTATGTTGTTTTATGGATACGAGGATCGATATAGATTATTAAATGTATATAATAATATATTATTATATTTTTTATACTTAGGTAATTATTTTATTATTATTTTAAAATATTTTTTTGTTAAAGGTAGTAGAAGAATAAAAAACACATAGTTAAAAAAATTACCTCTTCTTCAAGCATCCACTTAAGGTTTAATCTAAAGCCTTTATAGATTTTACTTCTTTACATGAAATGGAATATATATTGGGAAATGATATTTAAATAATTCTTGTATAGTAATTTTCATAACAAAATGTTTCTTAAATGTGAATTTGATGGAATAGGAGGTGGCCTTTTATAACTGTAGTGAGTGTAACACTTTTAATTTTTGAAAAGAAAATGGTGAAAACATGTATTTATCTTTATAAAGTCTCCAAAAGGAACAATTATAAGAAATATATTATATCATGTCTAAATATTTTCATAAAATAATTGTTTTAAATGATTCTAGGTCATGCAATACCCTTTTATTCCCGTTCAACCCCTAAAAAACCCATTTCCACCTAAATTGCGATAATTCATTTTTACTCATTTGAATTTTTATCATGGTAAAAAAAATTACTTGATGTTTTTCATAAATATAAATAATCATTATTAGAAATATTTAATCCATGTTTTGAAATTCCATTCATATATGTTGAAAATTATAATTTAAATCTAATCCTACAAATGAGGTGAAAAAACCGTTTTCCAATGAAAAAGCATTGAAAAGAAAAAAAATATTATATATCAAAATTCAATATAAAATTCATTAGAACAACATATTATGTATTAATACACATTTATTTTGTCTAATAAAACTTTTGAAATCTTCATAAAATAATTTTTATTTTTTAAAATTATTTAAATAAAACAGAAATTCTTAATAAAAACAAGTTATTTTAACTATTAATAATTTTTTTATCTTTTAAAAAACATTTATAAAATTTAGTACAAGGTAATTTTGAAATGATTATTTTTTTCTTAAAAAATTATGACTTGAAGTAAATTTTATAAAATATTATGAAATCATATTTCAATTATGTTCTCATAATCAACAAAAATGTTTTTCAGAAAAACAAAATGTTTAGGATTTATTTTTACATTCATATCTATTTTACAAAAAATGCATAGAGGAATGTTTAAATCATTAAAAAAAATTAAAATCTTAGATATTACTTATAATAAATCAAAAAAAGTTATTTTTTTATTTTATGGTAAAATAAATTTGTGAAAATTAAATTGTCTTTCAAAAAAGATTACATTTTTTTGAAAATGTTTTTATTTTCATTTAAATTTAGTTTATGATGAAAGAATCCATTATATATACTTACGTAAACAATATATTTTTATAATTTAGTTAATCATATATATTCCCACCATTATAATTTTTACGAGATTACTATAATATTATATAATAATATTTCAATAGAATTTCATTTTTCGTTTAATGTTTATATTAAATGTAATTAATGTTAAATTCATTGTTTCATGTAATGATAGATAAACTCAATGTGACATGTAAAAAAATATAAAAAAGGTGTTGTGTGTATTAAAAAATATAAAAAAGATTAATATTGTTTGAAAAATGAATATTTTAGAAAATCATTGGTTGTTAAACACACATTCTTATATTTTTTTCCCATGTTTATGAATTATGATTTTAAATATAATATTTCTAAAATGTGTAATGGTTATAAAATACAATGTGATGGCTGATGTAGTTAATTTATTAACATGTTGTTTGTATATAATTAACTCATCCCCAGAAGGCTATAGTTTGTGTCTTACAATATAAAATTAACATACAATATAAGGAACCATATTAAAATCTACCTCAAAAGAATATGATTAATCAATTTGGGAAGGTAAATCACTGGAAAAAAATTACATTTAATAAATTACATGAATATCATATTTATATAACGAATAATCAACGTGTCATAGTAAATAACAAAAAACACATTACATATGATCAATAAATATGAAATTAAATCCTTTAATATAAAATATAATTTTAAGATTATCATGTATAATAAGATAAGGACTTATAAATATGGTCAGGTAGTTAACTAAAAACACATTTCATGTAATTAATAAAATAGAAATTAATTTCATCTAGAGATAATATCATTCTGAAAATTTCATTGATAATAATTACTAAATTATTAATAAAGTAAATACATTATTATTATTTGTCATTCCCCAATAACATGATACCTATAACACCATGAATATTGAAAATGAAAATGAAAATGATAGGTAAAAACATGTTTACTGATATATTATAGATTTGGGTCAAGGGGAATAATAATAATCTACTATACATAGTTCATTGATTGTAAATACTGAGATTGTGGTACTAATGAGTGACCTTTTGGAGGCCACTAATATTAATGAGAATTAACTTTTACCACATGTGTCTCTAGAATATCCTAATGTCATAATGCTTATAGAGGATGAAACATACATTTATCTCGATAATGGGTTAATGGTCGTCTTGTATTCTATCTATTCAACAAGTGAAGGTGGGTTTTTCTCCCTTCAATACATTTATATCAGTTTATGTATTAACTATTTAAATATTATGAATCTATAATTTTGGGCTCAAGAATTTACTTTTTTTGTCCCTTCTCTATCATATTGCCTTAATAAAAATGGATGAGAGTCCTAAACAATAGTGTGAATTCATTCTGAAGGAACATGAAGTGAACTGTGTTGCATTTGTTGTCAATAAGGTATGTTGTTGATCCGAAGATGTCAAAGAATGAATGGATGTCAAGGAGAGTCAATATGTGAATGACAAAGGATGTGATGGTGTTGGTGAGGAATGGAGAATGTCCATGGTACTAAGATGCATGTCACTTAGGAGATTCACTAAGTGACATAGGATGTTGTGGTTGAAACATTCTCGATGTATATAAGATGATTGTAGAACTGATCTTAATGTTTCAATACTTGTATCAAGATGATACTAAGTTACAACACTTGATGAATGAATGGTGATGGAGCATCATTATATCTGATGATTGATGAGCTGATCTTAAAGTTCCAAGAACTTGTATCAACTGGATACAACGTCACAACAATATCAGAAGACCATGCATTGTCTTAACAATGCATGAGGAGATGAGGAGAACCATACAAAACTCCTAAGTGGATGAAGTGGTACTAATGAAGTCCATTCACTATCAGTTAGTGCATGTGAATCTGATGAAGTTCCAATTTGATCTCTGATTAGATCAATAAAGAACATTGATGAATTATTTGATTCAGGAGCTTCGGTTGAAGATGAACCTTCTGGAATGTCACTCCTAAGTGAAGATTAAATGTTTAAGTGGAATGGAGGAATTCTTAAGAAGAAGAGAAGAGAAGAAATGAATAAGGGAGAATGGATTAGAGGAAGATGTGGCATTTGGCATTTACACTTGGGTTACTTTGTTTTTATACAAAGTCCCTATGTCTCTAACTCTAGCAAAAATTTAGCCACCAAGGGCCAGCCTTAAGGGTTCAACCCAAGGCACATGTGGGACTAGGTCACCACGCCCAAGGGGATCCCATGGGGCTAGCCCAAGAGAGGTCGGGGCTGTGTATAATCCATGAGGCCACGTGGTGATGAAGCCCGCGCAGCGTGAGCGCGAGGAGCGCGCCGGTGACAAGCATAGTGGGCGCCAGTGGCGTGCCCGAGTGGAAGGGGTGGGCGCAAGAGCGCGCCCGCAGAGAGAACACGGTGCGGGGCGGCACCGTGGAGGGAGAAGTTCAATTGCGGTGAAAGGGGGAACAGATGTTTGATAAACCGCGGAAAAACCGGCCTCCTTTTCGATGTGGGACGCGGGATTTTGCCGCGGAAGCGATCCTGGCCGCCCATCCAATCGCTCGACTGATCACAGCCGCTCATCGCATCCCGCACGCGATCTTCTGATCGCGGCCGTCCAAAGATCTGATCCGATGGCTGCCACATCGTCTTCCTCGAGCTCAGCCGAAGACCACACCGCGAAGCCGCCGCTGAACCAGAGGCCTCCCGAATGAAGAATTCGAGTTCACGGCCATCTCCGATCAATCCGAAGGGTCCATGGTGATCGTTTGGCCACACTGAACACGATCATGCCTAAAAATGACCATGCATGCAATGTTTGGAAGAATCCGAATAAGGACAAGGCAAACAACGTTGTCGAGGCATCGGGTGTTCGTGCTTTGCATAAATGGGCCTAAACAGAGGCCATGCACATGTTAAACTGCATGCACGTGAAGAAAGACGAAACATAAGTGAACCCGCGTAAAGAGAGAGAAGAATATCAAGATTTAGAAAATCTTGAAAACCTGAGAAGTTCGGGAATTCGAGAGATATCTCACGCGGAAGATTTGGCATCCCTCTGCCTATAAAAGGAGCACCCGAGGCTCTGAATTTGCTTGCTGAATCTTTTTTGAAGATCTGAAGTCCCGTGAAGCCTCGGTGCTTAGCGAAGAACAGCCTGCGCGCACTACTTGCGCGGCAGTGAAGCCCGGAGCCATCCCTTGGCTCTGTTAGTTCCTTTTGCGCACTCCTTGCGTGAAAGAAGAAGGGGAGAAGACCCTTGCGCGTCTCCCTTGCGCGACAGGAAGGAGCTCTCTCTGCCCGCATACTTGCGCGGCAGGAGTAGCTTGCGCGCCCTGCGGTGTTGCAGCTTGCACACCCGAGGCAGTAGCAACCTTGCTCTCCCAAGGCTGGTTGCACCTTGCACCCTGCGCGCCCGTGTAGCCTTTGATCCAAGTGTACCTTGCGCGGCTCTTAAAGAACAGTGGAGTACATACCTAGTGTGTGTGTGCAAATGGAGTAAGAGGACCCTACGGTTTTGTGTGTGCAAGGAGAACCCGAGACCATACTTGTGTGTGCACCAAGTGAAGACATACATCATTTGTGGGTGCAAAGTGAACAAGAAGGCCAAGGCCATACCTTGTGTGTGTGCCTAATTGAAGAACACACTTTGTGTGTGCATTTGAAGAATAGGTCATAGCCTTTGGGGTGTGTAAGAAGAGGAGGAGGCCAAGCTTACTTGTGTGCATAAGAAGTATGTGCAAATAGAAAAGAGACCGAACCTAGTGTGTGTGCACTAAGTGAAGTGAACACACCTAGAATAAGGAATAAAGAGAGGACCCACACTAAAAGTAGAACACACTCTTAAGTGTGTAACCAAATTGAATAAAGTGTGTGAAGTTCGAGAAGGTGTGTGCTAAAAAGAATTACACCCTCTGAGGGTTTACTACACCAACAAGAGAAGAAGGGGAGTGCATGCTTGCATGCATGCACGTGCACACGTAAACAAGTCAAATCTTCTTGTGTGCATTTGAGTTGTCCAAGACCAAGAGTTCTTGAAGAATATTGAGAGGCCATGCAATCAGTGCATGAGGATGCAGAGATGCCATGCACTCAGTGCATGAAGTTGATGTGAAGTGAGACTGAAGCCAAACTGATGTTAAAGACATTAGTTGTCTGAGTATTCAATAATTGAGAAGATCCTGATCAACAGAAGTGATCAGAAGGTGTGAGCAAGACCAACAAACCTTATCAGAAGCTGTTGAAGATTCTTGAAGAGAGAAGCCAGGTCATCCTTAGAAGAAGGAGATAAAGCCTGAGCAAGACGAGAAGACCTGATCAACTCAAGTGATTAGAGGTACAGAGCAAGGCCAGCAGTCTTTATCCCAGACTGCTGAAGATACTTGAAGAAGCTTAAAGTGAAGAAGAGCTACTCCTGTGACTCGAGGAGCCAATAGAAGACCCTGTGGGACTCAGGGAGAAGAAGTCTTCAGTGGGATTTTGGAGGAGGCCAGTGGGGCTCTGGTAACACTGTGGGACGCAGTATAAAGACCCTCCTATGGGACTCAGGAGAGATACAGTGGGACTCTGTATCGACCATTGTAATATTAATAGCTTATAACGGAAGAACCCATGTTGGGGTGTATAACCAACATGGCAAGGACGTAGGCCTTTGGTGCCAAACCTTGTAAATCCTTGTGTCCAGTGCATTTACATTTACTGCATCATTCGAGGAAAGGTGAGAGATACAAGAAGAGTGGATCGAGGCTTTAATCATCCATAGAGGTTTAATTGTTAAGGAATCAATTAGTAAAAAGTTTTATGGGATCACTGATTCACGCCCTCCCCCTCTCAGTGATTCACACTGATCTGGGCACTTCAGTTGGTATCAGAGGGAAGGTTACCTCTAAAAGATCCAAGGGAGTCTTTATGAAGTGCAGATTTGAGGAAATGAAAGAACAGCCTCAAATGGAGATATCTTCCAAGACTCAGAAAAATAGAAATAAGAAACCGGCCAAGAAGATGAAGAAAGCCTGTCCTAGCTGTGATGAAGTTGGAACAATGAAAGATCTTCAAAGTGCAATCGAATGTCTTCAGAAGACAGTCCCCAAGGAAGTGGAAAAGTGTATAGCTACAGGCATCCTTGATATTCAAGAAGAAAAATTACAGCTAGAAGAAGAAGCCAATACAATGGAAGATCAGTTGGCTAAAAGGGCTGGCATAACCAACACTCTCAGAAATCTGGTGAAGGCTAAAGATGAAACCATTTCTCTTTACAATGAAAGATATGAAGAAACTGCTGAAGAATTGAAAAGACGACTTTCTGAGAAAGAATTATTTATTGTAATAATCAAAGATGTTTTCCATGCACTGGAGAAGTTGCACAAAGTGTCAATGAATGTCAGAGATGCTCAAATTGAAGACAAATTCAAAATGGTGAAGGATCTTGACAACTCATTTGTAAAGACCCGTAAAATTCAATGAAAATTTTTTCTTAATTTTCTTTGGAATTTTACAAGAGCGCGGTTTCTGACGGCACCTGATTCCGAGGCCCGGAGTGCCCGGAATTAATTTCCGAAGTTTGGCTCGGGTACGTTCAGTGAACGAACGAGCGAGATTTCCTAACTTTTGATCCGGTGCTTGGAATTGAAATCCGAGGACACCGATGAACTCGTAGCGCCGATATTCTCTTAAGGAGACCTTTCCCGAAGTTGCGTTTGCCTAGGAGGAGATGTTTAATTTTCTGGATGAAATGAAGAGTAAAATAAATTTGTTATACAATATTTATTTTATTTATCATCTTAAGTGGTTATATCCTAAGTGTGGAAGTTGGGGTGGAATCAAAAGTTCCTAACTAACCAAGTGAGGATTAAGGTGAGGTGGGGCCCACATGAGCCCCAACCCTTCACCTTACCCTTAACTCTATTCTACCCCCTTAAAATCCCTTGCACTTAATGTGCCAAAACCCCTCAAATTCCCTAACTCCCCTCTCTCCCTCTTAAAGGCTTGACAACTTAACTTTTAATTAATTATACAACTCATGTATAATTAATAAGTGAGTTTAATTTTGAGTTTTTGAAATTCAAACTCATGAATTCCAAAGGTTGGGTTGTGTTAATAAATTAAGTGTAAGCTTGATTTATTTTTGGGTTAGTTCCTTTGTTACTTGAGAGGATTGGGAGAATCGTTGAGAATCTTGAATATCTTCTTCGTCTTCGACGAAGAACGTGAAGAACGGTTCTTCTCCGACAAAGAACATCGATCCCACGACCATCGAGACTCGGCTTCCCAGATTCTTCCGTCTTCATCTTCCTCCTCGACAAGGGAGAAGTCACCGACCGTGGTAATCATCGCCAACGACAATGTACCTCTCTTCTTCGTCTTAAGAGACAAGTGAAGAGACGTCGTTCCCTTCTCGGACGCACCCCGACGTCCACGGAATCTACGTCCGACGCCGCGACGCCTTCCTCCGCGATAACCGACGTGTGACGTCAATTTTCAAGGTAGGGGGTTTGTCCTTTTTAAATTACGTGTTTTCATTCCCTCGAACATGAAGGAATAATCCATTGGGCGTAGTTCCAAATTTTATTAAAAATTGTGAAACATTCATTGTTGTGTTTATACGATTGACCAACTGATATCATTATAACGGGAGGAGGCAGGACCGCACGAACACGGCTGGTTCTCCTCCCCCTTCTATTCTTTCGTGTTAATTTAGCGGAGACAGCACGGTGTCGTCGAAACTGCGCAGGAACAAAAGAATTAATGGCCGGAGCGAGCTGCGACGAAGAAACGTGGTGCCGACGCACCGCGTCGTTGTTTACGAAAAAGACCGCGGCCGGAGACGGGCCGCGGCGGAACAAGGAGGCGACCGGCGGCCAGCCGGGCCGCCGGCGCCGGAGATCATGAAGGGCCGCGGCCCTAAGGCCGCGGAGGAGAAGAAGAAGGCGGCCGGCCGCGCCGGCCGCCGGTTTGGTTAGGAGGCAGGATCCGCGGGTCCCGCGTGAGAAAGAAACGGCCGGCCTTAGGCCAGCCGAGATCCGAAAAAATGGGGGGTTTACCCCCCCCCCCCCCCCGCGTGCGGCACATGCGCGGCCCCCTGGCCGCGCCGCCGCTGGCCGGACCGCGACGCCGCTGGCCGGGCCGCGCCGCCACGCCGCCACCGGCCGATCCAGGTCCAGCGGACCGGGACGGTCCGAGCCGGTTCGGGTCGGGTCCGGGTCGGGTCGACCCGGTTCGGGTCAGACCAGGGGGGGTCGGGCCGGGTCGGCCCGGACCCGGACCCCCCGTTTTCGAGACGACTTCGATCTTTTGGCCATAACTTGAGCCACGGACCTCCGATCGATGAACCGTCTGCGGCAACGCGATCCTTGTATCGCGACGGTCGTTTCGGTTTATCGCACTCAAGGTTTCGGATTACTTTGAGTTCGGCCGGGTTGGTTCGTTCACGAAACCAACCGGGCCTTCGGAGCGGAAACGCTCATATCTTGAGCTACGGACGTCCGATCGACGTGACGTCAGCTTTGTTGTGTTCCTCTTAGTGAGACGGATCTTTTGGCATACTCCGCCCGAGGTTTGGATGCAGGTGGAGTACGGTCGGGTTGGTTTTGCCTTAAAAACCAACCGGGCCCCGGGGACGAAAATGCCAATAACTCTCAGACCGGGCGTCCGATCGACGCGCCGTCTGTTGCGTTGAGTTCCTGTTGACGATACTGAACTTTTGGATACATCAACTCTGGACTTCGTGACAGTTGATGTATCAGCCTCTCAGCTCGTGGAGCGGACCCTCCGAACGAGCTTGCTGTGTGCGGGATCCCTAGTGCTGGCTGCGACTGTTACTGTGACTACTACTGCTACTACTGCTACTGTGACTACGACGACGACAGTACAGAGATCCTGTGTAGATTCGACGACGATGACTACAGCACTCAGCGATCCTACGTGGATCAGTGCTACAGGTCCTGTGTGGGCCCGATCCTGTCTGGATTCGACAACGACGACTACAGTGCTCAGCGATCCTACGTGGATCAGTGCTACAGGTCCTGTGTGGGCCCGATCCTGTGTGGGTCCGATCCTGTGTGGGTCTTTGCGCTCAGTGGTCCTGTGTGAACCAGCGCCTACAGGTCCTGTGTGGGCCCGATCCTGTGTGGGTCTTTTGCGGGGGTTAGTTACCTATCGATCCTTCGTGGGTCCGACGACTTAGATGGATCAGAGATCATCTTTATCGTCTTTTGAAGAAGTATACCTGTGTGAGCTGAAGCCTGTTGCTTTCCTGTGTGGATTGTGTTGTGCAATCCTGTGTGGATTACGTTTTTCTTTCCTGTGTGGAATATGTTTACTTTCCTGTGTGGACTGAGTTGTACTTGGGCTCGTAGGTTGGATCGTATTTGAATTGATGACTTAGGTATATGTATGGGCATATACCTAAGCAGTGTCGGTTGTTACTTCGTGATTGTACCTTTCTTCGTGGTTTATCCTTGTGGATTTGAGAGACCTTCAAGGGTCTCGGGGTCCCTACTGAGTGGCTTATACTCACCCCTGCACGGGCTTTGCCCGCACTACGTTGTGTTGGTTGCAGACGACGGACAGCGTTGACCTTGGCTGAGGCTTGCAGAGCGGGACGGTACCCGAAGGTGGACCACTGGTCGGGACGTGCTCGGAGCGGACGGCGGAACCCGTGGAGCAGTGGATCTATCTGTACCCACCCTTCAGGTGGGATTACCGGTGGACAGCTCGGCGTAGCGGCTTTTACTTTTCAGTTGCTGTTTTCCCTTTTGAGTTGTACTTTACATTCAGTTTGGGTTTGTATACTGGCCCATTTACTTTTCCGCACTTTCAGTTGTACTCAACTTTTGCTTAGTGTTTACTTTCCGCTTTCTTACTCTGTGGTGTTTGTTTACTTTACAAAGGCAATGCCTTCCCTTTTTACGGGGATTTACGCCTTGGTGCTAGTCGCCATCCCCTGGCCTATGAAAGGCGGGCTTGGGGTAGTCACGGCACGGACCCCGAGGGCTGGTCGTGTCAAATTGGTATCAGAGTAGTTCGGTTCTACCGCGAACTCTGATCTTTTCTCTATCAAGCAATAATGTTTAGCGTATTGAGTGTGGTTATCAGTCCAGGGAGTCCAGTGTTGGTGCGGCGGCCGACGTATCCGTACACTAGGACCCTGACTTCTGATTTCTGACTTAATGCACGAAAACATTGATTGTGTGTGTGTATCAAAGTTTTCTTTGTGATTACTTATATCATCTCACCAGGTATACTGTTTGATCGTGGCGCACCTGTTTCCTATTCAGGATGGCCCCACGACGGCAGCCAGCTAGGGTTCCGAGAGTCGAGTGTGACGACAGCCCACCGAGCGACGAGGCTTCGGTGTAGGGCCCTTTGTCAGCAGTGGCACCGGCGGTAGCACTACCCGCCGAGCCCCCGATGCTTCCAGCAGCAGCCGCTGACGCTGCACGTCGCCTCAGTGCACTGCATGAGTTTCAGCGCCAGCGACCGCCCAGGTTTCGCGGGGAGACGGATCCCCAGGCAGCAGAGGACTGGCTGGAGGCAGTAGTACGAGTGTTTAGGCTATTGAGGACACCAGCAGACCTCATGGTGATCCTCGCTGCGAGCCTACTACACACAGCAGTAGGACGATGGTGGAGCTTGATGCTCCAGGTGCACGATGATGCATCTCTACTTTGGACGGACTTTGAGAGCCTTTTTCGCTCGGAGTTCGTCCCATCCACCCTTCGTGCGGTGTGTATCCAGGAGCTTCTTCAGCTGCGGCAGGGCAGCATGATGGTCGCTCAGTACTCGGCGAGATTTACCGATCTCTCGCGCTACTCTACAGACATGGTACGGGACCCCTTCTTCCGGGCCCGGAACTTCGAGCAGGGATTGAGACACGAGATCATGGCATCACTGATCTCCCTCAGCATCCCGACCCAGGCAGGAGTGCTGAAGCGGGCCCTTCTGATCGAGAGCTTCTTTGCTGAGTCTACACCAGCACAGCGACCCACCGCAGGGCGGCACGTGGCAGAGTCATCTGCAGCAGGCAGTCGACGGATGACTCAGGGGTCCAAGCAGACCAGATCTTCAGGCAGACGACCTCAGGGCACTGGCTCAGTAGTGCAGGGCACACAGCGCATAGCCAGTATTTCGAGTGGAAGACAGTGCTATGCATGCGGCGGGCAAGGCCACATGGCTCGTGACTGCCCGACCCGCCATGCAGAGGAGAAGCAGACGGTTGAGGAACCACCTAGGCAGAGGCAGAGGTTCGACCGTGGCGGTCCGCAGGGAGGAGGCAGACGAGGTAGAGGAGCTGGCCGAGCAGCAGGTGGTGGGTGACATTTTCAGGCTCTACCACCACCACCACCAGGAGGTCCACCCCGACCATAGGGAGTAGGTGAACATGTGAGAGCTCAACTTCAGGCAGCCGAGGCCTTCGATCATGGAGCTCTGGGAGCCTATGGACAGGAGCAGAACTAGTGGATACATCCTTTGTACTTCTGGTTCCTTGTTGCATTTGTGTAGCGTCTTGTATTATGAGCTGCAATAATAAAAGACGCATACCTTTGTGATATTTTCGTTCTTGTCCTCTTTCGTGATGTTACTAAGAGGTTCCAGTTTTGGTTGTTGACTTGACCCTCACTTGTGAGACATCTACTGGTGGAGACCCAGTTACCACACACTAATGCCGACAGTGTGACTCAACCCTTGGAGGCGAGAGTAACGGTTGGATCTCTTAGTAGTAGCGTCGAGGCCTTACGACGTCATCCTTGGTATGGATTAGTATCATCCATGATAGGATTGACTGTATCAGGCGAAGAATGTGGTTCATCCAGGGGATGAGACCAGATTTCTCTTATCGGCAAAGAAGAAATCTTGCAGCTCTTGTGGGACCTGAGATGGTCCAGGTCATCCAGGGGCGGATGAGTACAGCTCAGAGCCGGCAAAATCCTTATGCTGACAGGAGGCGGAGGCCACTGGAGTTCGAGGGTGGTGACCACGTCTTCTTGCGGGTCTCACCTCGACGTGGTATTCGGAGATTTGGCCAAGGCGGCAAGTTATCTCCGCGCTTCATCGGACCCTTCCAGGTCCTCAGCAGGATTGGCGAGGTGGCTTATCGCCTGGCTCTACCACCTCAGTTGCACCGGGTGCACGACGTCTTCCACGTATCCCAGCTGAGGAGATACGTGCACGACCCGACACACATCATTGACCATGGGGAGCTTGACGTTGACGATGGGGAGACTTTTATGGAGGTCCCGATGGAGATAGAGGATCGACAGGAGTGGGGCCTGCGTGGGCGATCGATTCCTCTTGTGCGCATCAGATGGCAGCACGGGAATCTCCAGGAGAGCACATGGGAGCGGGAGGCTCAGATGCGTGCTCAGTACCCTCTTTTGTTTCCCTAGTTTTTGATGTATCTTTACGGGGACGTAAAGCCCTGAGGTGGGAGTAATGTAAAGACCCGTGAAGTTCAAGGGAAATTTTTTCTTAATTTTCTTTGGAATTTTACAAGAGCGCGGTTTCTGACGGCACCTGATTCCGAGGCCCGGAGTGCCCGGAATTAATTTCCGAAGTTTGGCTCGGGTACATTCAGTGAACGAACGAGCGGGATTTCCTAACTTTTGATCCGGTGCTCGGAATTGAAATCCGAGGACACCGATGAACTCGTAGCGCCGATATTCGCTTATGGAGACCTTTCCCGAAGTTGCGTTTTCCTAGGAGGAGATGTTTAATTTTCTGGATGAAATGGAGAGTAAAATAAATTTGTTATACAATATTTATTTTATTTATCTTCTTAAGTGGTTATATCCTAAGTGTGGAAGTTGGGGTGGAATCACAAGTTCCTAACTAACCAAGTGAGGATTAAGGTGAGGTGGGGCCCACACGAGCCCCAACCCTTCACCTTCCCCTTAACTCTCTTCTACCCCCTTAAACTCCCTTGCACTTAATGTGCGAAAACCCCTCAAATTCCCTAACTCCCCTCTCTCCCACTTAAAGGCTTGACAACTTAACTTTTAATTAATTATACAAGTCATGTATAATTAATAAGTGAGTTTAATTTTGAGTTTTTGAAATTCAAACTCTTGAATTCCAAAGGTTGGGTTGTGTTAATAAATTAAGTGTAAGCTTGATTTATTTTTGCGTTAGTTCCTTTGTTACTTGAGAGGATTGGGAGAATCGTTGAGAAACTTGAAGATCTTCTTCGTCTTCGACGAAGAACGTGAAAAACGGTTCTTCTCCGACAAAGAACATCGATCCCACGACCATCGAGACTCGGTGTCCCAGATTCTTCCGTCTTCATCTTCCTCCTCGACAAGGGAGAAGTCGCCGACCGTGGTAATCATCGCCAACGACAACGTACCTCTCTTCTTCGTCTTAAGCGACAAGTGAAGAGACGTCGTTCCCTCCTCGGACGCACCCCGACGTCCACGGAATCTACGTCCGACGCCGCGCCGCCTTCCTCCGCGATAACCGACGTGTGACGTCAATTTTCAAGGTAGGGGGTTTGTCCTTTTTAAATTACGTGTTTTCATTCCCTCGAACATGAAAGAATAATCCATTGGGCGTAGTTCCAAATTTTATTAAAAATTGTGAAACATTCATTGTTGTGTTTATACGATTGGCCAACTGATATCGTTATAACGGGAGGATACCGGACCGCACGAACACGGCTGATTCTCCTCCCCCTTCTATTCTTTCGTGTTAATTTAGCGGAGACAGCGCGGTGTCGTCGCAACCGCGCAGGAACAAAAGAATTAATGGCCGGAGCGAGCTGCGATGAAGAAACGTGGTGCCGACGCACCGCGTCGTTGTTTACGAAAGAGACCGCGGCCGGAGACGGGCCGCGGCGGAACAAGGAGGCGACCGGCGGCCAGCCGGGCCGCCGGCGCCGGAGAACAGGAAGGCCGCGGCCCTACGGCCGCGGCGGAGGCCGCCACAGAGAAGAAGAAGGCGGCCGGCCGCGCCGGCCGCCGGTTTGGTTAAGAGGCGGGACCCGCGGGTCCCGCGTGAGAAAGAAACGGCCGGCCTTAGGCCGGCCGAGATCCGAAAAAAGGGGGGGTTAACCCCCCCCCCCCCCACCCCCGCCCGCGTGCGGCACATGCGCGGCCCCCTGGCCGCGCCGCCACTGGCCTGACCGCGCCGCCGCTGGCCGGGCCGCGCCGCCACGCCGCCACCGGCCGAGCCGGGTCCAGCAGACCGGGTCGGTCCGACATGGTTCGGGTCGGGTCCGGGTCGGGTCGTCCCGGTTCGGGTCAGACCAGGGGGGTCGGGCCGGGTCGGCCCGGACCCCGACCCCCCGTTTTCGAGACGACTTCGGTCTTTTGGCCATAACATGAGCCACGGACCTCCGATCGATGAACCGTCTGCGGAAACGCGATCCTTGGATCGAGACGGTCGTTTTGGTTTATCGCACTCAAGGTTTCGGATTACTTTGAGTTCGGCCGGGTTGGTTCGTTCACGAAACCAACATGGCCTTCGGAGCGGAAACGCTCATATCTTGAGCTACGGACGTCCGATCGACGTGCCGTCAGCTTTGTTGTGTTCCTCTTAATGAGACGGATCTTTTGGCATACTCCGCCCGAGGTTTGGACGCAGGTGGAGTACGGTCGGGTTGGTTTTGCCTAAAAACCAACCGGGCCCCGGGGACGAAAATGCCAATAACTCTCAGACCGGGCGTCCGATCGACGTGTCGTCTGTTGCGTTGAGTTCCTGTTGACGATACTGAACTTTTGGATACATCAAATCTGGACTTTGTGACAGTTGATGTATCAGCCTCTCAGCTCGTGGAGCGGACCCTCCGAACGAGCTTGCTGTGTGCGGGAACCCTAGTGTTGGCTGCGACTGTTACTGTGACTACTACTGCTACTACTGCTACTGTGACTGCGACGACGACAGTACAGAGATCCTGTGTGGATTCGACGATGATGACTACAGCACTCAGCGATCCTACGTGGATCAGTGCTACAGGTCCTGTGTGGGCCCGATCCTTTTTGGATTCGACGACGACGACTACAGTGCTCAGCGATCCTACGTGGATCAGTGCTACAGGTCCTGTGTGGGCCCGATCCTGTGTGGGTCCGATCCTGTGTGGGTCTTTGCGCTCAGCGGTCCTGTGTGAACCACCGCCTACAGGTCCTGTGTGGGTCCGATCCTATGTGGGTCTTTTGCGGGGGTTAGTTATCTATCGATCCTTCGTGGGTCCGACGACTTAGATGGATCAGAGATCATCTTTATCGTCTTTTGAAGAAGTATACCTGTGTGAGCTGAAGCCTGTTGCTTTCTTGTGTGGATTGTGTTGTGCAATCCTGTGTGGATTACGTTTTGCTTTCCTGTGTGGAATACGTTTACTTTCCTGGGTGGACTGAGTTGTACTTGGGCTCGGATGTTGGAGCGTATTTGAATTGATGACTTAGGTATATGTATGGGCATATACCTAAGCAGTGTCAGTTGTTACTTCGTGATTGTACCTTTCTTCGTGGTTTATCCTTGTGGATTTGAGAGACTTTCAGGGGTCTCGGGGTCCCTACTGGGTAGCTTATACTCACCCCTGCACGGGCTTTGCCCGCACTACGTTGTGTTGGTTGCAGACGACGGACAGCGTTGTCCTTGGCTGAGGCTTGCAGAGCGGGACGGTACCCGGAGGTGGACCACCGGTCGGGACGTGCTCGGAGCGGACGACGGAACCCATGGAGCAGTGGAGCTATCTGTACCCACCCTTCAGGTTGGATTACCGGTGGACAGCTCGGCGTAGCGGCTTTAACTTTTCAGTTGCTGTTTTCCCTTTCGAGTTGTACTTTACTTTTAGTTTGGGTTTGTATACTGGCCCATTTACTTTTCCGCACTTTCAGTTGTACTCTACTTTTGCTTAGTGTTTACTTTCCGCTTTCTTACTCTGTGATGTTTTTTTACTTTACAAAGGCAATGCCTTCCCTTTTTACGGAGATTTACACCTTGGTGCTAGTTGCCAGCCCCTGGCCTATGGAAGGCGGGCTTGGGGTAGTCACGGCACGGACCCCGAGGGCGGGTCGTGACAAATTGGTATCAGAGGAGTTCGGTTCTACCGCGAACTCTGATCTTTTTTCTATGAAGCAATAATGTTTAGCGTATTGAGTGTGGTTATCAGTCCAGGGAGTCCAGTGTTGGTGCGGCGGCCGACGTATCCGTACAATAGGACCCTGACTTCTGATTTCTGACTTAATGCACGAAAACATTGATTGCGTGTGTGTTTCAAAGTTTTCTTTGTGATTACTTATATCAGCTCACCAGGTATACTGTTTGACCATGGCGCACCTGTTTCCTATTCAGGATGGCCCCACGACGGCAGCCAGCTAGGGTTCCGAGAATCGAGTGTGACGACAGCCCACCGAGCGACGAGGCTTCGGTGCAGGGCCCTTTGTCAGCAGTGGCACCGGCGACAGCACTACCCGCCGAGCCCCCGATGCTTCCAGCAGCAGCCGCTGACGATGCACGTCGCCTCAGTGCACTGCATGAGTTTCAGCACCAGCGACCGCCCAGGTTTCGCGGGGAGACGGATCCCCAGGCAGCAGAGGACTGGCTGGAGGTAGTAGTATGAGTGTTTAGGCTATTGAGGACACCAGCAGACCTCATGGTGATCCACGCTGCGAGCCTACTACACACAGCAGCAGGACGATGGTGGAGCTTGATGCTCCAGGTGCACGATGAGGCATCTCTACTTTGGACGGACTTTGAGAGCCTTTTTCGCTCGGAGTTCGTCCCAGCCACCCTTCATGCGGTGCATATCCAGGAGCTTCTTCAGCTGCGGCAGGGCAGCATGACGGTCGCTCAGTACTCGGCGAGATTTACCGATCTCTCGCGCTACTCGACAGACATGGTACGGGACCCCTTCTTCCGGGCCCGGACCTTCGAGCAGGGATTGAGACACGAGATCAGGGCATCACTGATCTCCCTCAGCATCCCGACCCAGGCAGGAGTGCTGAAGCGGGCCCTTCTGATCGAGAGCTTCCTTGCTGAGTCTACACCAGCACAGCGACCCACCGCAGGGCGGCACGTGGCAAAGTCATCTGCAGCAGGTAGTCGACAGATGACTCAGGGGTCCAAGCAGACCAGATCTTCAGGAAGACGACCTCCGGGCACTGGCTCAGCAGTGCAGGGGACACAACGCGGAGCCAGTCTTTCGAGTGGAAGACAGTGCTATGCATGCGGCGGGCAAGGCCACATGGCTCGTGACTGCCCGACCCGCCATGCAGAGGAGCAGCAGACGGTTGAGGAACCACCTAGGCAGAGGCAGAGGTTCGACCGTGGCGGTCCGCAGGGAGGAGGCAGACGAGGTAGAGGAGCTGGCCGAGCAGCTCGTGGTGGGTGACATTTTGAGGCTCTACCACCACCACCACCAGGAGGTCCACCCCGACCACAGGGAGTAGGTGAACATGTGAGAGCTCAACTTCAGGCAGCCGAGGCCTTCAATCATGGAGCTCTGGGAGCCTATGGACAGGAGCAGAACTATTGGATACATCCTTTGTACTTCTTGTTCCTTGTTGCATTTGTGTAGCGTCTTGTATTATGAGCTGCAATAATAAAAGACGCATACCATTGTGATATTTTCATTCCTGTCCTCTTTCGTGATGTTACTAAGAGGTTCCAGTTTTGGCTGTTGACTTGACCCTCACTTGTGAGACATCTACTGGAGGAGACCCAGTTACCACACACTAATGCCGACAGTGTGACTCAACCCTTGGAGGCGAGAGTAACGGTTGGATCTCTTAGTAGTAGCGTCGAGGACTTACGACGTCATCCTTGGTATGGATTAGTATCATCCATGTGAGGATTGACTGTATTAGGCGAAGAATGTGGTTCATCCAGGGGATGAGACCAGATTTCTCTTATCGGCAAAGAAGAAATCTTGCAGCTCTTGTGGGACCTGAGATGGTCCAGGTCATCCAGGGGCGGATGAGTACAGCTCAGAGCCGGGAGAAGCCTTATGCTGACAGGAGGCGGAGGCCACTGTAGTTCGAGGGTGGTGACCACGTCTTCTTGCGGGTCTCACCTAGACGTGGTATTCGGAGATTTGGCCAAGGCGGCAAGTTATCTCCGCGCTTCATCGGACCCTTCCAGGTCCTCAGCAGGATTGGTGAGGTGGCTTATCACCTGGCTCTACCACCTCAGTTGCACCGGGTGCACGACGTCTTCCACGTATCCCAGCTGAGGAGATACGTGCACGACCCGACGCACATCATTGACCATGGGGAGCTTGACGTTGACGATGGGGCGACATTTACGGAGGTCCCGGTGGAGATAGAGGATCGACAGGAGCGGGTCCTGCATGGGCGATCGATTCCTCTTGTGAGCATCAGATGGCAGCACGGGAATCTCCAGGAGAGCACATGGGAGCGGGAGGCTCAGATGTGTGCTCAGTACCCTCTTTTGTATCCCTAGTTTTTGATGTATCTTTACGGGGACGTAAAGCCCTGAGGTGGGAGTAATGTAAAGACCCGTAAAATTCAAGGTAAATTTTTTCTTAATTTTCTATGGAATTTTACAAGAGCGCGGTTTCTGGCGGCACCTGATTCCGAGGCCCGGAGTGCCTGGAATTAATTTCCGAAGTTTGGCTCGGGTACGTTCAGTGAACGAACGAGCGGGATTTCCTAACTTTTGATCCAGTGGTCGGAATTGAAATCTGAGGACACCGATGAACTCGTAGCGCCGATATTCGCTTAAGGAGACCTTTCCCGAAGTTGCATTTCCCTAGGAGGAGATGTTTAATTTTCTGGATGAAATGAAGAGTAAAATAAATTTGTTATACAATATTTATTTTATTTATCTTCTTAAGTGGTTATATCCTAAGTGTGGAAGTTGGGGTGGAATCACAAGTTCCTAACTAACCAATTGAGGATTAAGGTGAGGTGGGGCCCACACGAGCCCCAACCCTTCACCTTCCCCTTAACTCTATTCTACCCCCTTAAAATCCCTTGCACTTAATGTGCCAAAACCCCTCAAATTCCCTAACTCCCCTCTCTCCCTCTTAAAGTCTTGACAACTTAACTTTTAATTAATTATACAAATCATGTATAATTAATAAGTGAGTTTAATTTTGAGTTTTTGAAATTCAAACTCTTGAATTCCAAAGGTTGGGTTGTGTTAATAAATTAAGTGTAAGCTTGATTTATTTTTGGGTTAGTTGCTTTGTTACTTGAGAGGATTGGGAGAATCGTTGAGAAACTTGAAGATCTTCTTCGTCTTCGACGAAGAACGTGAAGAACGGTTCTTCTCCGACAAAGAACATCGATCCCACGACCATCGAGACTCGGCGTCCCAGATTCTTCCGTCTTCATCTTCCTCCTCGACAAGGGAGAAGTCGCCGACCGTGGTAATCATCACCAACGACAACGTACCTCTCTTCTTCGTCTTAAGCGACAAGTGAAGAGACGTCGTTCCCTCCTCGGACGCACCCCAACGTCCACGGAATCTACGTCCGACGCCGCGACGCCTTCCTCCGCGATAACCGACGTGTGACTTCAATTTTCAAGGTAGGGGGTTTGTCCTTTTTAAATTACGTGTTTTCATTCCATCGAACATGAAAGAATAATCCATTGGGCGTAGTTCCAAATTTTATTAAAAATTGTGAAACATTCATTGTTGTGTTTATACGATTGGCCAACTGATATCGTTATAACGGGAGGATACCGGACCGCACGAACACGGATGATTCTCCTCCCCCTTCTATTCTTTCGTGTTAATTTAGCGGAGACAGCGCGGTGTCGTCGCAACCGCGCAGGAACAAAAGAATTAATGGCTGGAGCGAGCTGCGACGAAGAAACGTGGTGCCGACGCACCGCGTCGTTGTTTACGAAAGAGACCGCGACCGGAGGCGGGCCGCGGCGGAACAAGGAGGCGACCGGCGGCCAGCCGGGCCGCCGGTGCCGGAGATCATGAAGGGGCGCGGCCCTACGGCCGCGGCGGAGCAGCCAGGGGCACCGGCCTCGCCGGCGCCGAAGAACAGGAAGGCAGCGGCCCTACGACCGCGGCGGAGATCGGGGAAGAGCCGCGGCTACGGCCGCGGCGGAGAAGAAGTAGGCGGCCGGCCGCGCCGGCCGCCGGTTTGGTTAAGAGGCGGGACCCGTGGGTCCCGCGTGAGAAAGAAACGGCCGGCCTTAGGCCGGCCGAGATCTGAAAAAAGGGGGGGTTTACCCCCCCCCCCCCCCCCCCCCCCCCCGCGTGCGGCACATGCGCGGCCCCCTGGCCGCGCTGCCGCTGGCCGGACCGCGCCGCCGCTGACCGGGCCGCGCCGCCACGCCGCCACCGGCCGAGCCTGGTCCAGCGGACCGGGTCGGTCTGACCTGGTTCGGGTCGGGTCCGGGTCGGGTCGACCCGGTTCGGGTCAGACAAGGTGGGGTCGGGCCGGGTCGGCCCGGACCCGGACCCATCGTTTTCGAGACGACTTCGGTCTTTTGGACATAACTTGAGCCACTGACCTCCGATCGATGAACCGTCTTCGGCAACGCGATCCTTGGATCGAGAAAGTCGTTTTGGTTTATCGCACTCAAGGTTTCGGATTACTTTGAGTTCGGCCGGGTTGGTTCGTTCACAAAACCAACCGGGCCTTCGGAGCGGAAACACTCATATCTTGAGCTATGGACGTCCGATCGACGTGCCGTCAGCTTTGTTGTGTTCCTCTTAGTGAAACGGATCTTTTGGCATACTCTGCCCGAGGTTTGGACGCAGGTGGAGTACGGTCGGGTTGGTTTTGCCTTAAAAACCAACCGGGCCCCGGGGACGAAAATGCCAATAACTCTCAGACCGGGCGTCCGATCGACGCGTCGTCTGTTGCGTTGAGTTCCTGTTGACGATACGGAACTTTTGGATACATCAACTCTGGACTTTGTGACAGTTGATGTATCAGCCTCTCAGCTCGTGGAGTGGACACTCCGAACGAGCTTGCTGTGTGCAGGAACCCTAGTGCTGGCTGCGACTGTTACTGTGACTACTACTGCTACTACTGCTACTGTGACTGCGACGACGACAGTACAGAGATCCTGTGTGGATTCGACGACGATGACTACAGCACTCAGCGATCCTACGTGGATCAGTGCTACAGGTCCTGTGTGGGCCCGATCCTGTGTGGATTCGACGACGACGACTACAGTGCTCAGCGATCCTACGTGGATCAGTGCTACAAGTCCTGTGTGGGCCCGATCCTGTGTGGGTCCGATCCTGTGTGGGTCTTTGCGCTCAGCGGTCCTATGTGAACCAGCGCCTACAGGTCCTGTGTGGGCCCGATCTTGTGTGGGTCTTTTTCGGGGGTTAGTTACCTATCGATCCTTCGTGGGTCCGACGACTTAGATGGATCAGAGATCATCTTTATCGTCTTTTGAAGAAGTATACCTGTGTGAGCTGAAGCCTGTTGCTTTCCTTTGTGGATTGTGTTGTGCAATCCTGTGTGGATTACGTTTTGCTTTCCTGTGTGGAATACGTTTACTTTCCTGTGTGGACTGAGTTGTACTTGGGCTCGGAGGTTGGAGCGTATTTGAATTGATGACATAGGTATATGTATGGGCATATACCTAAGCAGTGTCGGTTGTTACTTCGTGATTGTACCTTTCTTCGTGGTTTATCCTTGTGGATTTGAGAGACCATCAGGGGTCTCGGGGTCCCTACTGAGTAGCTTATACTCACCCCTTCACGAGCTTTGCCCGCACTACGTTGTGTTGGTTGCAGACGACGGACAGCGTTGACCTTGGATGAGGCTTGCAGAGCGAGACGGTACCCGGAGGTGGACCACTGGTCGGGACGTGCTCGGAGCGGACGGCGGAACCCGTGGAGCAGTGGAGCTATCTGTACCCACCCTTCAGGTGGGATTACCGGTGGATAGCTCGGCGTAGCGGCTTTTACTTTTCAGTTGCTGTTTTCCCTTTAGAGTTGTACTTTACTTTCAGTTTGGGTTTGTATACTGGCCCATTTACTTTTCCGCACTTTCAGTTGTACTCTACTTTTGCTTAGTGTTTACTTTCCGCTTTCTTACTCTGTGGTGTTTGTTTACTTTACAAAGGCAATGCCTTCCCTTTTTACGGGGATTTACGCCTTGGTACTAGTCGCCAGCCCCTGGCCTATGGAAGGCGGGCTTTGGGTAGTCACGGCACGGACCCCGAGGGTGGGTTGTGACATCATTGCATGAAATAAAGAAGGTTCATGATGACCAGACGGAACAGCTGAAATAGAATTGGGAAGGTAGGCTAAGATTGTTTGAGGATGAGAAGAACTCCCTCAACATGAAATGCTTTGAACTGGAGGCGATATTGAAAAATATGCAATCACCCAAAGCTGAAGCCTCCCTGTCAGCTGAAAGAAGAAATGTGGCTACTCAAGTGAGCCTTGAGAAGGATGATTCTAAAAGAAAGACATCCCCTAATGAATGGGCAACATCTTCTAAAAGGAAGGTACCATCCATACCATCTTGTACTCATGCTTCTAAAAGTGTTTCTACTAAAAGTGCAGGATGGAAGAATGAATCCAAACAAGTATGGATGAAGACAGTGAAGAAAGAATGCTCTTCAAAAACAACACAGCAAGTCAACAAAAGTACCCAACAATCAGAAGGACTGAAGAGGTCAAGATTTGTGGGTCAGTGTTGGAGTTGTAACAAGTATGGGCATTGTGAAAATGATTGTTGGTACAATCCTCTCAATAAGGGAAGCCCATGCCAAGGGGGAGAAATCCAGAGGAAAAGAAGCAACATCCACAGGTCCAGAGACATCTGTTTACTGCTAACAGATTTGGATTTCTTGATAACATCTGGGATGTGTGCTAAAGTGGTCAAATAGATACATGTCAATCTCTAACTGTATCCAGAGCTCAAAATAATAAAAGATCACAAAACCTGGCTCAGAAAGAATCCTTGGGAAGCAAACAGAAGAGAGGTGACAATGCTCCCAAGAAGATTATGAAAAAGGAAGAGAAGACCTTGGAGTCTAAATCCAATAAGGGTGATGCATCCAGAAGGACCACCAAGAAGAAATGCTTCTACTGTGGAAAGAAAGGAAATATCATGGATCTTTGTAAAGAAGCCATGAAAATCAATAGAGGCATACTGGACTCAAACAGACGATCAATCCAAAGGAAGCAGAAGGGATTGATTGAAAACAAGTTGCCTAAGAAAGGTAGCTTGAATGCATCTAAAGAACCATGTGGAACTTCCAGAACTGAGGCCACACTTCCAAACGATTTGTTAGTCATATGGCCAAATCAGTTGCAACTTTCCAAATATCTACAAAGAGCTGAAGATGATGTTCTGGCAATTGCTAAGGAAAAAGAGAAGAAGAAGATTTCACATGAAGATGTATTGAGATCCACACCAGCACAAACATCATTGAAGATCAAATGTGCAAGTGTGATGAATGGTGAAAATGGGACATCTCAGTTGAGAGAATCTTCTCAACCTTGTTGTTCACATTGATGAACCATGGAGGTTCCATCTTATTCCCTAATAACTTGTATTTACATGTGCTAACATTACAGGGAATTGAAGATGATGATCATTCTCAACTGGAGGATGGTTTGGACAGAATGGAGTGCACCCCTTGAGGGGGATCCAATCTGAAGAAGATGGGATTCTAAGATTTAATATCATCTTAAGAAAAGCTGAAGGTATTCCAATCATACTTTCATCCCTTATTTCTTAATTGTATTCATCATGACAATTAAGGGGGAGTATTTATTGAAGACAAATGGTTGAAAGGGGGATCTTTATCTTTGCACTGAACTTTCTAATGAGTTCTGTGGAGTATGTGAAGGATCTAGCAAATTATTGTTATATCTGAAAATATTCAAACCCCTGAAGCATGATCTCACATGTATAGTGAATGCTGGACAACATTGAGTTCATTGGTTACATAACACTTGTTTTCTACACCGGGTTAGCCCAAGTAGACTTAGAGTTGATTTACTAAAGGCTCTTTGCTAAAGAGAACTTGTGACATCATCCCTCTCTCAGTTGTTGTGAAGAAAATGCTTTTCAAAGGGAGGAAGAGATAATTTTGAAGAGAACCACACCACACCTTTGCATTTGATTGCCAATAAGGGGGAGAAAATATTGGCACACATATTGACCCATTCATATGTGCTGAAGAAGTGTATTTACAACAAATACAAAGGGGGAGATTGAAGTGCATTGTGTTGCATTTTTTGTCAATAAGGTATGTTGTTGATCAGAAGATGTCAAAGAATGAATGGATGTCAAGGAGAGTCAATATGTGAATGACAAAGGATGTGACGGTGTTGGTGAGGAAAGGAGAATGGCCATGGTACTAAGATGCATGTCACTTATGAGATTCACTAAGTGACATAGGATGTTGTGGTTGAAACATTCTCTATGTATATCAGACGATTGTAGAACTGATTTTAATGTTTCAATACTTGTATCAAGATGATACTAAGTTACAACACTTGAAGAATGAATGATGATGGAGCATCATTATATCTGATGATTGATGAGTTGATCTTAAAGTTCCAAGAACTTGTATCAACTGGATACAATGTCACAACAATATCAGAAGACCATGCATTGTCTTAACAATGCATGAGGAGATGAGGAGAACCATCCACAACTCCTAAGTGGATGAAGTGGTACTAATGAAGTCCATGCACTATCAGTTAGTGCATGTGAATCTGATGAAGTTCCAATTTGATCAATGATTAGATCAATAAAGAACATTGAAGAATTATTTGATTCAGGAGCTTCGGTTAAAGATGAACCTTCGGGAATGTCACTCCTAAGTGAAGATTAAATGTTTATGAGGAATGGAGGAATTCTTAAGAAGAAGAGAAGAGAAGAAATGAATAAGGGAGAATGGATTAGAGGAAGATGTGGCATTTGGCATTTACACTTGGGTTACATTGTTTTTATACAAAGTCCCTAAGTCTCTAACTCTAGCAAAAATTAAGCCACCAAGGGCCAGCCTTAAGGGTTCAACCCAAGGCACATGTGGGACTAGGTCACCATGCCCAAGGGGATCCCATGGGGCTAGCCCGAGAGAGGCCGGGGCTATGTATAAGCCTCGAGGCCACGCGGTGATGAAGCCCGCGCAGCGTGGGCGCGAGGAGCGCGCCCGTGACAAGCATAGTGGGCGCCAGTGGCGTGCCTGAGTGGCAGGGGTGGGCGCAAGAGCGCGCCCGCAGAGAGAACACGGTGTGGGGTGGCACCGTGGAGGGAGAAGTTCAATTGCGGTGAAGGGGGGAGCCGATGTTTGATAAACTGCGGAAAAACCGGCCTCCGTTTCGATGTGGGACGCAGAATTTTGCCGCGAAAGCGATCCTGGCTGCCCATCCAATCGCGTGACTGATCACAGCCGCTCATCGCATCCCGCACGCGATCTTCTGATCGCGGCCGTCCAAATATCTGATCCGACGGCTGCCACATCATCTTCCTCGAGCTCAGCCGAAGACCACCACGCGAAGCCGCCGCTGAACCAGAGGCCTCCCGAATGAAGAATTCGAGTTCCCAGCCACCTCCGATGAAACCAAAGGGTCCATGGTGATCGTCTGGCCACACTGAACATGATCATGCCTAAAAATGACCATGCATGCAATGTTTGGAAGAATCCGAAGAAGGCCGAGGCAAACAACATTTCCGAGGCATTGGTTGTTCCTGCTTTGCATAAATGGGCCTAAAAAGAGGCCATGCACATGTTAAAATGCATGCCTGTGAAGAAAGCCGAAACATAAGTGAACCCGCGTAAACAGAGAGAAGAATATCAAGATTTAGAAAATATTGAAAACCCGAGAAGTTCGGGAATTCGAGAGATATCTCACGCGGAAGATTTGGCATCCCTCTGCCTATAAAAGGAGCACCCGAGGCTCTGAATTTTCTTGCTGAATCTTTGTTGAAGATCTGAAGTCCCGCGAAGCCTCGGTGCTTAGCGAAGAACAGCCTGTGCGCACTACTTGCGCGGCAGTGAAGCCCGGAGCCATCCCTTGGCTCTATTAGTTCCTTTTGCGCACTCCTTGCGTGAAAGAAGAAGGGTAGAAGACCCATGTGCGTCTCCCTTGCACGATAGGAAGGAGCTCTCTCTGCCCGCATACTTGCGCGACATGAGTAGCTTGTGCGCCCCGCGGTGTTGCACCTTGCACACCCGAGGCAGTAGAAACCTTTCTCTCCCATGGATGGTTGCACCTTGCACCATGCGCGCCCGTGTAGCCTTGGATCCAAGTGTACCTTGCGCGGCTCTTAAAGAACAGTGGAGTACATACCTAGTGTGTGTGTGCAAATGGAGTAAGAGAACCCTACGATTTTGTGTGTGCAAGGAGAACCCGAGACCATACTTGTGTGTCCACCAAGTGAAGACATACACCATTTGTGGGTGCAAAGTGAACCAGAAGGCCAAGGCCATACCTTGTGTGTGTGCCTAATTGAAGAACACACTTTGTGTGTGCATTTGAAGAAGAGGTCGTAGCCTTTGGGGTGTGCAAGAAGAGGAGGAGGCCAAGCTTACTTGTGTGCATAAGAAGTGTGTGCAAAGAGAAAAGAGACTGAACCTAGTGTGTGTGCACTAAGTGAAGTGAACACACTTAGAAGAAGGAAGAAAGAGAGGACCCACACTAAAAGTAGAACACACTCATAAGTGTGTAACCAAATTGAATAAAGTGTGTGATGTTCGAGAAGGTGTGTGATAAAAAGAATTACACCCTCTGAGGGTTTACTGCACCAAGATGAGAAGAAGGGGAGTGCATGCTTGCATGCATGCACGTGCACACGTAAACAAGTCAAATATGCTTGTGTGCATTTCAGTTGTAAAAGACCAAGATTTCTTGAAGAATATTGAGAGGCCATGAAATCAGTGCATGAGGATGCAGAGATGCCATGCACTCAGTGCATGAAGTTGATGTGAAGTGAGACTGAAGCCAGACTGATGTTAAAGACATTAGTTGTCTGAGTATTCAGTAATTGAGAAGATCCTGATCAACAGAAGTGATCAGAAGGTGTGAGCAAGACCAACAGACCTTATTAGAGGCTGTTGAAGATTCTTGAAGAGAGAAGCCAGGTCATCCTTAGAAGAAGGAGATAAAGCCTGAGCGAGACGAGAAGACCTGATCAACTCAAGTGATCAGAGGTATAGAGAAAGGCCAGTAGTCTTTATCCCAGACTGCTGAAGATACTTGAAGAAGCTTAAAGTGAAGAAGAGCTGCTCATGTGACTCGAGGAGCCAAGAGAAGACCCTGTGGGACTCAGGGAGAAGAAGTCTTCAGTGGGATTCTGGAGCAGGCCAGTGGGACTCTGGTAACACTGTGGGACGCAGTATAAAGACCCTCCTGTGGGACTCAGGAGAGATACAGTGGGACTCTGTATCGACCATTTTAATACTAACAGATTATAATGGAAGAAACCATGTTGGGGTGTATAACCAACATGGCAAGGACGTAGGCCTTTGGTGCCGAACCTTGTAAATCCTTTTGTCCAGTGCCTTTACATTTACTGCATCATTCGAGGAAAGGTGAGAGATACAAGAAGAGTGGATCGAGGCTTTAATCATCCATAGAGGTTTAATTGATAAGGAATCAATTAGTAAAAAGTTTTAAGGGATCACTGATTCACCCCCTCCCCCTCTCAGTGATTCACACTGATCTGGGCACTTCAGAATTGTTTTCGAACCCTCTCTCGTGGAACTAATTCCTAAATATATTTCACCAAAATTGATAGAATCTACTATGGATTAGGAACCTATTGAATGTTTTTTATCAACCATCACTTCTCATGTAATAATATCTAAAAGACTATTTCCCCCCCTAGAATCTTTAATAAAAATGTCACACAAATTAGGCCACGTGTTATCATTTCTTGGGTTTGAGGGGATTGATTATCATTCCATACATGACGTGGTAAATATATTATATCCAATCACCTGAGTAATATAATCCTCTAGTATATCCTCTCAACTAAAGAGTACATGAAATATTATTCCATGGTTATCAAAATTGTTCTGAATGAATACATTGAGTATTACAAAGTCGTTTCTAGGAAACCACATCAAATTTCTTAGAATATGGCATTATTGGATAAATTTTTTTAGGATTTTTAGAAACATAACCATGAGTTATAGAGGATCTAGAAATAAGTGGTTGACACAAATGCAGTCATTGATGAAGGGAAAAATATCCTAGGAGAGGCATATATGATAGTTTTAGATAGTTCCATGAGGGTTGACGCACTATAGGATTAAGATAATCCTGAAATTCATACATTTTATAATATCTTCTAGGTTGTAAGGGATTCAGGGTTAGAATTCATAGAACTATATGAATTTTCCATGTGGAAAATGAACCCATATTTATTTACCCAATATGGAGTAACTCCTAAAAATGGATTTTTGTCATTAATTATTCCAATGAATGAAAATTATATTATACATAGTCATCTTTAATATCATTTTATCATTCATTTTTCATTTTAATAACAATATTGGAGTTGAATAATTTTTATGATGAATCATGTAACAATCTAATTTTTATATAGGCATATGGACTCTATGAGAATAGTTTGACATTTACTAGATATACATATAAACTACAAACATTTTGTGTCATGTTTTTTTGTTACAACCCTAATTTTTTCATAATTCTCTTTTGTCGTGGACCTAGTAGGTATTAATTGAGGTATTCATTGTCCTCCATTTAAAGGTTTTGTAGCTTGATTTTATTGTTTACCTTTTGATATAATGCTTGATTTTTTTTAAAATCACGCGTAGTTCACATTTAGTGATATTAGGCAATACTTTTTCCCTTAGTTCCATTGGATGGTTTTTAAGATTGTTAGTACTATGTCTATTTTTTTGGATAGTTATAAGAATTGAAATAAATAATAATTAAAATTTCAACTTAGTTCAAATATCAATGATAATGAATCATAGAGTGATGACCCTAGTTCTTGTTGGTCAAGAGTATCCAAATAATTTTCAGAAACATATATATGATTTTGAGTAACAATTTTGTTATTTTTGGATTTGATGTATAATATAGGATATGTATGACTAGAAAAACTATAGAGAATAATTGAATAACATTTTATATTGTGGTTTATTCAAGGATTACAAAGTTATAAGGGTTATCTCCTATAAAATATGTTGCCTTTGTTTGATAGAAAATTTGGTATGTTATTTATGAAATTACAATTTTGGAATATTATGTATGGTAAAAAACGATTTATTCATGAAATTGACCTAATATTTCTGACAGAGGAGTAATTTTTGAAGATTTAGTTTTTGTATGACAATTAATGGTGTTTTTTAAAATTTATATGTCTTAATATGGAAATAGAATCTATATTGGTAGTACCCATGAAAAAGGAAACCACTCATAAATGAATTTTTGTTATGTGATAGAGGGTTTATGCATAATATAGTTTAATGTCATATGATTGAGACATGGAAAATATATTTTAACATCTTACTATAAGGATATTGAGTGAATTCAATTTTAATGATTCTTTCCTATGAACAACATTTAAGTGTTTATCATTTTATGGTTATTTTATTGATAGTGTCCCTTATCTAGAGGCTTAAATAGGGATAACTGTAAGCTAGGATTCAATGGATTCTGAATATTAAAAGTGACATGAGAAAAAAAATATTAATAAGGATTATAAAGAAATTATATCTCTCTAGTAATAATGAATATTCCATTGGTTTAATGAAATTTTTCATAAGTTATTATTGAGAAACAAACGATTTTGTATCATGAATAGTCACAAAAGTTGTCCTCAAGATGCTGAAATACCCTATTCATAATAAATATATAAGTATTATACATATTAGGACATCATTATACATATATATTGATTTCTATATGGAATATTATTGAATATGGATGGAGAATATCATATAAAATTTGTCTTAGAATATGTATAAATATTTTTCTCTCATATATCTGACCCATGCAATTTAGAGAAGTATTTTCATGTTTCATTATTATTGATAGGACAAAGAATTAATGTATGCGTTTTAATACATATATATTTAAATAAATAATCAAGCCATATGTAGTTATATGATGGAATCCCTACTGATTCTTCTATTATTTTTTGTTGATATGGGGAATGTTTTTTGTAATACTTGATTTTAAGTGAGGAAATAACATATACGGGACCCTCATACACATATTTGTTTCATACATTGGATAGTTGGTCAATTTTTTATGGTTATGCCTTGTCCATGGTATAAGATCAAAGTTTCATGACATCTCTCATTAGATTGAGATTCAATCCATACATAGTTTGAGGTTGAATGTTCCTAGTGCAGGTTGGACACATACATTTGGAAGGGGAGAAGAAAGTTTTTCAATGGATAGACCATTAATTGGAGATCCATGTTTCACTATGTTTCATGTGAAAATATTAATAAATTCATACATAGTTATTGATAATTGTACAATTTATTATTATAAATAAAAGATATCATCCATGCAGTTTATCATCATCATGTAGGGATGAAGGTGACCCCAATGAAAAAATAATCCTTGAATTCCTTTAATTTTGTTGGGAATTTAGGGAATCACATTTCAAGAAGCATCTCATATTCATGATATGATGTATCTGAACCTTGTCATATCGGGAATTCTATGATTTATTCATAGGGGTTGAATTCATTTTATCATCATGTGAAGAAGATGTTGTTTAACAGGTTTAACATAATGTTACTAGATGGAAATGATGTTTTGTATTTTCAGGTCTTATGACTAGGAACAAATTCATGGAAATGGAAAGAAGGAGAAAAAGGATAATTTGGTCTAGATGTTCTATCATGCCTCATATGTTAATGGGGAAAATGTAAAACAAGATTATAGTGGTTCTCAGATAAGGAGAAATTACATTAGAAAAATATCATAAGTGATTTATTAGATATTAGAGGCCTATATTGGGAATTACTTTTGATCTTTTTGAAAAAAACCTTTTGAGGGTGATATGAAGAAAGAAAACATGCGTGTATCATGCATATCATAACAATAGATTCTTTAGTAAACCTAAATTCCCAATTTATGATTTCTATAGAAAGACTATGGAGATACAAAATTAATGAGCACATAGAGTATGATACGTGGAAGGAATGTGTTTTAGTTTTTGAGAAGTATTCATACTACCATTGTCCATCACGAGCGATGTTCCCTAAATTTATCTAACATGTATTTTCGTGTGTAATATTCTTTGTTTTTGTATTAATGATGGATTTATGAAAGAATGGACCCAAATTATGACCTCTCTCATAGGTATATAATTGTATGAAGGATATTTGTTACAATTTCATGTTTTTAATGTGTTTTAGTAGAACATAAATCCTATTAATATCCATGTATAATGCAATATAAAGACCAATTTATGTACAGTTCTTTGAGGAACATGTGAAGATTAGTGATTGTAAGTGAGGACCACAACTATGAAATTTTAACATCATGGGATAAGGAAGAAATAACCCCAACATGAAAGAAAATCGAATAAGCTAGACCCATGATTAATTACCTGGGTGTCACTATGTATCCTACAATGACTATAATAAGTCCATTTTTATTGAATTCTTGTCAATCATTCACCTTAGAATAATGTATGGAAGACATATGTGTTTCCTTTTAGGTACTTTCTACCCAGACCATACTAACGTTGAAGTGAATTGATGTTACTTAATCATGCTATGAAACCTTTATTGAATCATCATATACCATGTGATTTATTATCAATGTGAGAAATATGGGGTGTCAACTATTTATTCCAAGAAAAAAGGTCATGATAAGGAATGATACTAGAATTTGGATTTTGGGGTCCCTAGACATAGATGTAATATCTTTGAATCCTTGGGTATCTCATTAGAATGTAAATAACTTTTATATACCTCTTGTAATGTATCCATGTCATGGTCAGAGCCATACACATGAAGGGTACATTTTAATGTTTCATATGGACCCAAAATTGGAGATTTGTGTGTCATTATGTATCTTGTGATAGATTTAATAGAGCCTCAAATAATTATTACAAGGGAAACACTACATAGGTCTGACCACACATGAGGTGGGGGTGTCATTCACATTTATTTTTGTCTCATGGACAAAGAAGAGGATATGTGAATCACAATGAATCATGTCATATTCAGAATCATAAAAGGTGTAGTTTTGCGAAAGAGGGTGTAGTAGGAGAAAATCACCCAAGGATGTGATCCATTCAAGTACCCATTGGAACAATATTTAATAATAAAAAAAGATGTGGACACAATATTTTTTCATATTGTGTCTTGTACATTGTTTTCAAGTAGTTTTATATTATTTGATGTTGGCTCATAGTTATGGCAGAGATGATTTTAGGGATCATCAAGAAGAAAAACTCGACGTGAAGATAGGCATAGAGACAAACAAGATGGGAAAAAGCATATCATGGATGGAAAAAAAATTCTATTTGGTCAAATATAAGAGTCATAGGCATCTCTATGTATATTTAAATTATAGGAATCATTCCATAGATAGTTCATTTTAAAATATCAATGCACTATTCTGGCTCCAACATTGGGAGATGACTTTTATTTGAGTCTGGACATAGAATTGGAGATCCTTGATTAATAATATATATCACATTAGAATAAGAATAAAGAAACACATAGTTCATTAATGGATATATTGTGGGAGACCAACACCAAGGTTTGCGACCACCATTGGTGGGGCCCAAATAATGTGTATTTTTATGATGGGAAAGAGACACCCACAATGCAACTTAACATTGTGAGACACTGAAATTTCATTCATGATGTTTATCATCTTGTGACATGAATGTAATGATAAATTGTTTAAATTCTTATAGCATGAACATTCTTTCACAAACCTAAATACAATGCAACACATACTGACTATTATTATTAACATCATGCAGTTGAGAAAAAAATTTCATGTAGTTTATCATCCTATGAAAAGAATGTTATGGTACATAGTTTAATTTTTTTTGTTATGTCTATGTTTTCATGTATTTTATAATCCTATGACACTGATAATGTGCTTTATAGTATAATAACTTAAAACATGGATTATAATTGTGAGATTAAATTGTATTTATTGGGTAATCATTCATATTAATGAGTATTAATAACAACCACATCCATAGAGACCATATAATAATTTCTATTGCAGTAGTCTTTGTGAATTTAAAAAGTTACTTCCTACATTGGTTCTAGTATTGGTTTTTCCATTCCATGTATCATTAGTGTCCTTTGTACCAACACCATCTATCCCTCAAGTAATGTGTAATGGAGAAGTATTTTCTTAAATAATCATGTAATCAGACATTTATGGACTTCCAAATGATGCCAGTTATGTATTCACTTCTCATCCAATCGATCTAATTCATCCATTAATTTATAGAACATCTCATCTATGATTAACATATCATAGATGGAAATACTGAGTGATGGTTATTGAACATAAATGGGATACACCACCTTTATCCTGTATAACAATGAGTATGTGGTCACTTGTTTGGTGTTGTGGTTTATATAATGGTAATCCAACAAATAATGATTTAACTTAAATGGGAATTAATTTTTATCCTTACATACAAATTTTGGATTATATATTATAGTGTCTTCTTGATGTCCTCTATCATTCCATTAACTGATACATGATTATTGGAATAATGGTTGGATTTTGATATTATACTCCTCATATTCCTTTTCCAACTCATAAAATTTCAATTTGATGATATTGTATGTTAGGATCATGTGTGGGATTCTAATTACGAATATGATTCTTGATCTTAAAAATACAACAATATATCTCACACAATAATTTTTTGAGGGGTACAACATCATCCCATTTGGAGAATAAGTCATACGCAGTGAGAATATTCATGAATGATTTGTTTGTTGTAGGAGGATAGGATCCCAAAATATCTATTCCCCATATGGAAAAGTGTCATTAGTACTTGACAGTGTTCAATAACTCTGGGGGGGTAGATGAATGATTTTGGCATTAACTTGGAAAATAGATCTTTTTGAAAGAATTTGAGCCATACTATGTAATCTTGGAGTAGTAATATCAAAGTATAAGAAACCTATCCTTTTACACATATTATAACAGTATATCATGAAAAATAAAATATCAATTTAAAATTTATGGATCGTAATGTCTAATGTATTGGATGAATAGGTTCATAATTAAAAAACTCAAAAAAAAACATTTATTTACTCTATGTAATTGGATCATAATAACCATTACACTCATAAATCTGCATATGATATCTTGGGGATAACATGAAAAACAGGATGAGCGAAAAATCCCAGTGAGGGAATGAACATAAGAATAATTATTTATAAAATGGGTTATGAGGCATGACATAATGATATAAAAAATGGAACATATAGAATAATAGCATATAAACACAGGATCCTATAACATATGAGTCATAGTAACTTGGATGAAACATGAAACATGAATTTTACTATATTCAAGGTTCATTACATATAGCGGAGCACACATCACAGTTTTCCACAAGAGACCATTTTAAAATATAGTGTGAATCAAGGATAACCGCCAAGACCATTTCACATAATGTCTCATGAGAAAAGAAATTACCCAATTCACTGGAGTGATATCTAGGTTCTTGAATCATAACATTTTCATTAATATTCTGTTCACATATAGAATCATACCTAATCAATCATACTTATACATAAGGTTTACCAACATTAATAATTGTGTATCAAAATCATGTCACAAAGCATAATAGATGTGATTATAATAATAATTTCCATGAATGAAAAAAATTATATCATTAATGTAAAATGATAGGTTATTGTAGTCATATATCAGGATAATTTATGTCAACATTAAGTATTAACATGTTAAAAAATTAATGAAGAATCTTTTGAATAAACACATTGTAGTGCGTTTAAATGAAAATATCAAAGGTCATTTAAAAAATAAAATGGGAATAAAGTTTTATAAGAACCTCAAGTGAAACAAGAAAACTATTAAATTATAAACAGTGATTTTATAGGAATAATATTGTATTAGAAATATATTATATTGTGTACTTGAAAATGGGTAAGAATTTAGGTTGTTTCCTTAAATGAGTGTTCTTTTCGAGGAGTATTGAAGAGGTAACAACATAAAAAAATTTATATCCATGAAATATAATGATGAATGAAACTATATAAATGATTTTTTATCATGTATAAACCATTTAGAATATGTACATTAAAATAAATTATAACTTCATTTCGGTAAAAATAATGATAGAGCAATGTAAAGGAATAAGGGAAGCTCAGGTAGAAACACTTTCCACAAGTATGAAGGTGTACATAACATTATATTAATGCCCTAGAAAATAAAATTACATTAATAAATAAAAATTAAAAAACCTACAATACATGTAATTGATTCTATATAACATTTTAAGGTCATTCATGGCCTTTTTTATGGGTTTTTATATTCAATTTCAACATTTGGGTGCATTTGATTTCTTGGTTATCATAATTAGTTTACATATATTCATGTATATATAAACTTGTAATATGAGTATAGATTTTTATAATTGATGGTTTATGTTATTTGTGATCCTATAGATGATTAAATGGTTAAAAAATCCTTTTTGTTATTTATATTGAAGAAGAATCATTATATAAAACATTAATGATAACTCTTTTGGTTAATTGGAGGTTTTCATTCACAACAAACACATAATTAATTATAGATTAATATCATTTTAAAAAAAATGTTAAAGTACCTTTTATATGATTTAATACATATATTATATTTTATGTCAACCATAAATCTGATTTCATGACATGAATTGAAGATGATAATTGAAATTGAAAACTTGTTTTCCATGAATGTGATAAATTAAACCATCTCCAATGGTGTTTTCATTTCAAGTATAAAACAAGGGGAAGTGAGATATGATGATGATTTATTAAATTATAATTACAAAATCCTATTAAATAAATGGTATTATAGGTTTCATAACATTTTGATGAATTTAGGTTAGGAAAGAAAAATAACGAAAGGAATATGAAAGAAAAGAAAAGAAATGAAAAGAGGAATTTACCTCATGAATATATCTTCATTGATAACATATTTAGGGGAGGGAGTTTTTTATTTTTATGAGACCAAGATCATGGATATGGGTTAGGGAGATATTTGAGCAGAATATGGACTAGCCACAATTCTTGATAGGCGTAAGGAGTTGAGGTAATGAGGGGTGATAATTATCGTAGAAGAGGTAAGGGGTTTACCTTTATTTTAATCATTATTTTAATTGTTTTTTATCAATACATTGAATATTATTCATAATGAATGAATGTAGTGGTAATTTATTGATCATACTAAATGAAAAAGAGGATTAGTTCCCATGATTTTGAAGAACTTTGGAATACGAATCCATTGTCAAGATTCCACTATAATTATATCCTTAGACTGTTCAACTCAATAGAGGACTTTATTTATGGAATATTTGATAGGTGTAGAGATCATGGTATAAATTAAATAGTTTAATCAACATCTGAGATAGGAGGAAAACATGAAAATTGATTAGGGAACATATCATTATATTCAATAATAGTAGGAATCTCTTCAATAATGGTCCTCTCATTTATCTAAATAATTTTACATAGTTATTCTTTATCATTGGAAATAATATCAATAATTGATTTGAAGATTGTAGAGAAAATTCACCCTTGTCCTTAAACATTTATAGAATTGGAGAATGCCTCAGGATTTTAATAGTGATCTCTCCATTAGAATTGTGGATGTTTTATTTATATAAGTATAACCAATAAATTGATATTATAACATTAAACCCCAATAATGTATGTAATATGAGATTTTACAGGTTTGTTATTTAACAAATATTGACCAAATAAGGGTTATATTATTTGAATGAAATAATTACCACATTTTTTCATCGTGGAAAACTCAACCATAACATTCTAGAAGGTTTTTAGTAGTTCTAATAAAATTAAAAGATATGAATGAATGTCTATAATAAGAATAGAAAAGAATGTTTTATATTATGGTTTAAATAACCAGCATTATTGTCCCCAAATCATTGTCATGATCCACCTTATCTATAATGAAATCATATGTCATGAATTCCTATAAAGTGGTGGTGTCATAGATTGTCTCTAATAAACCCTCTATTTGAGAATTAGTCGACCTAATTCCCATTATCCTTGTAGTAGAAACACTATAACATATGGTGAATGTTGATAGGATCCCTTCTATTTTCTTCAGCATTTATGGGATTATACATATCCTTGAAGTATTATTGTCAGGATTTCCCTCTTTTCAACATAGTAATCATCTAATGTTTCTCATTAAATAGTTACTAAAATATTCCTCCCATAGTTTAGACATGTGGGATCTTTGGATTTCTTTCCCTTGTGGGATTTATCTATTGATCCACCCATATTAAACTCCATATTCTAACTTTTTTCTCTTAACCAACTAGACCATTAAGAGTGTCAATTACCTTTTACCACATTAGGTTCATTTTGAATAATCTCCTTGAGGGTCTCAAATAATCAAATATATAATTATATTCATAAACATGTATTTAATACAATAAATAAGTGAGAGAACATTCTATCAATGTTCATTAAAAATCCATAGTCATATTATGCATGCATGATGATCTTTTACTCACATGACCAATAAAAAAATCTTCCAATTTTAGAAGGCTAATTAATTTTTCTCCTTATTATGATGGATTGTCAATGGAAAATTTTTATTAGAAACTATTATCCTGAATTATTCCTATTCCATGGAATAAATTTCTTCATTAGAATTCCTTTTTTTTTATTATTTTCCACCACTAATCAGCTTCCTCATGAAACCAATAGACTAAGATAATGTCTTTATACACTTCAGAGCCCTGTAAGACAATGAATATTATCTCCATGGTCTTACTCAATTTTTCTATAAAGAGGGTATTATAATATTCACAAAATATTGTATTATTTTTTCAAATAACAGATTCGACAGAATATTTAATTTTCAATGGATTAAGAGGGTGTTCAAGAAGATTCATGTTATTATTTTTGACATAGTATAGTTTATCCTTTAAAATAAAGAAATTCTATGGCCTTATTACCAACCAATTTGGTATCTTGTTATGGAAATCATCACATTTCCAATCACATTAGTTTTTTTTGTATGAGATCACTGATTTCCCTCCATAAACTAAAAAATGAATAAATGGTGGCCTGGAATACAAATATAAGGATCATATAAATGGTAAAATACAAACACTAAAGGATATAATTATAAATATAAAATATATCAAAATTTTGATTCACAATATTTTGATATAGGATATCAATGGAAATGGAATTATCCAGATGGGTATTATTAATGTTTTTAGACTTAATTCCCAATAATAACTAGACCTTACTCTAATACAACATATATAAAATCTACCCATTAAAACATATTAATACATGTTTTTAACCATATTTATCCAATAAATACAAACCATGGATCAAATATTTTTGTCCATTTAGAAGAATATGTACATAATTAGAATCATGAAACTAGAATAAAAAATATTTTATTAATCACTGTAATGTGATCATGACTTCCTTAAAATCTTAAATCTTCAGAAGATAACCTTTAAAATAAATAGGGAAAACGTATGAGAAAAAAATACCCTTAAGGAAATAATCATTGAAACAATGTTTAATGAATGAGTAAAAAAGAATAACGTGAAAAAATAAAATATGTGGATCATGATTAAATATATAGAGGCATAAAATATAGATAATGGAATCACCTGGTTAACTAAATAGATAAATTTTTAACCACTTAACATTATGAAATCCTTATTTATGGATAACATCGAAAAATATTTCACATCGTAGACAAAGTCCCGTAATTGATTATGTTTACTCCATAATCTCGAACATAAAGTCATCTCAGAGAAAACAATCCCTATTAAATTGGATTTAAATATTGGAATATCTAAAATAAAATATACATGAATGTGTGTTCTATATAAATTATTCAATAATAAGGGATATACATAATATTTTCCAATGGAGAGAAATGGGTTTTGTAATCATGTTTCATGGCATTAAAAATGGTAATATAATAACTATATCAATGAAAGAATGAATTTAAAATAGTATAGTTCATTCATAAAGGAAAAATAATAAAATATGATGAATAATTAAGTCAAACTACTGTGATAGAAAAAAACAGTGACTAGTTCATAATAGAATGTGTAAAAAAAAATAGTTTTTGAGAAATGAATGAAAATTTTATAAAAATGATAAACAGAATATTATCTCCATAAAACAAAAAATGAATTAAAAATGTATTTCATGAAAATATTAATAATTATATAATAATATGTGTGTCCTTAAATAGTTTACATTCTGAACTTGAAAATGGGTATGAATTTGGAAATTTCCCTTTAATTGGGAATGCTTATCGGATGGAATTAAGAGAGTAACCTTTTAAAACATATATTTATCTATCAGGGAATGCAGAATTGAAAAATATAAATAAGTTTACAGATTATACATGTAATTTAGGAAATTTATGTAATAATAATGATGATATACATTTGTTGGATGAGTGATATAGTGTAAAACATAGGAATAAATTGAGGATCAGAGTGATCCATTACTTTATGTCCAAATACATTATGCACAGGAACATATTGTCTTGTTTAATTTAATAAGATTAATTGATTAAAAAAAATTAATTGATATTTTATTTATTATAAATTTATTAATTTTATTAATATTAATTTTGATGAGTTATAATATTAAATTTTGTTCATTCTTAGAGAATTTCAATCACGATTTCACAGTCGGTTCACTTGTATATAATCATGGTTGTTCTTATAAATTGGAAAAAAATATTAAGTGAAATTAATTGGTATTAATTCACACAAATATTATAAATCATTATATATATAAAATTGTTTCCACAATGGGGATGATTCATTTTATAAAACATTAACGATTAATGTTTAGTCTATTTTCAACATTATATGATCATCACGAACTAGTATCATTTTATTTAATATTATGTATATATATATATATATATATTGGGTATAGTTCATTAAATAAGTTATAATATTAATATTAATATCATATAAAACCATATTAATGATTTTATGACATAGATTAAATGTTTTAAAGGATAATTAATACTTATAGTCCATAAAGGTGGGGAACAGACATAATATGGGTGGCATTTTAATTTTTAAAACAGTTGTAGTATTGAATGGTATGTGATGATGGGTATTACATTAAATTAATGAAATTATATATATATATATATATAATTTTGGAGCTATCATGCCTCTTTTTAATGGGGGTGAGGTGAGAATAATGTAGAAGAAATAAATAATTTAAAATATATAGCTGTGGGATTATACTTCTTGAATGTCATATTGTTGACAACCACCTTCTAGAACTATTAATTGGTATATTGGCGAGACTAGAAACACTAGTATTTGGCGATGATTCATAAAATCGTTAAAATGGTCATAATTTTTTCATGATCTAATTCCTCAATGGTGTGAGGAGAAGGTGTGGTGAGGTGTGGAATTTGAATAGTGAGAACATGAGTGTTTTGGATTATTATATTAATTAGTTAATTATTTTGGAACAAGACTATCAATATAATTGATTATTGTGATTATATTTCATACCTAGTGATTTTAAATTCAAACTAATGTTTTATTACATCATTTTTGTCTTATAAATTCTTGTTTTTTATTAAAATGTCATATACTAAAAATTACTATATTTCACTATTCACATGAAATTAAAATATTTTTGATAAATCTGAAAAAAATCTACATAATAATTTTAGATGTGTATTTTTCAAAAATAAAATCTATTTTATGAAATAAATTTTCATTTTATGAGATAATTAATATATATAAAAATATCTTTTATTTGAAATATAACCCTTTTAATATTATAATCAATTTTATGCGCTTTTTGAAAATTATTTATGGTTTAATTAAATTATATTGTCATTAAAATAAAACATAATATCAATTTATAAATCCAATTTAGGTAATTATAATTTATTATAATTAATTTTATTTATTATAAATATGGAATTAATTATTTGTTATTTTGAAAAATATGATCAATTAGTATATATATTTAAACCATAATTTACTTGCAAAAAGATATATATATATATATATATATATATATCATATTTTCATTTTATATGACCCCAAAATATTGATTTACATTTCCATAGTTGAGGATATTATTTTAACTGACATATTGATTTTCCTAATGTCCATATTATGTCAGATGAATGATTTTATACCACTGAAAACATTTATGATGTCCATATTTATTTCTTACATCATATTAATACCTCTTATTCCATTCATTAATAATTAAATTCTCTCGTCTCCAGAACAATACATGTCGAATCATCATTAAAATTAATAAATTAGTATTAACATTGTGATTTATCTCTACATCTTTATTCATGAGTGGCATCATTACATTTGATTGAGTATACCCAAATTATTGTATTTCCATTACATTATTATAAATATATTTCCCTATATAATAATTTGAATTCCTATAGGATTATTTTTGGACTAATTTATCCATATTTATTTTTGGGAATATTGTTTTTTTGTTTTATCCATATGATGTTTGTTATTTATACTACACGAAAAATTGTAAAAAGGATATTTACCTTGATAAAATTATGACTCATTAAATATATGATATTATAAGTCTTCATATTACTCTGTCTTATAAGTATAATCATGTTATCTCTATTATACAATATACTAGTGAATATTCAATGAAAATATATTCTATGTAAGTTGTTTTCTTCTAAGATTTTATTTCTATGATCCACATGATATATTCACCACTTGTTTCATTTATGTGGTGTATATACCACCCATAAATGTGTTTTATAATACATGAAATGAAAAATATTTGGATTTAAATATCTATTTTAGGTTATTTCATTCTTTGGTCTTATGATTAAAAATATACCAAGGTTTTAATTATTTTATGTTACAATCTCATTGTTTATTATGATGGATAATGATTATGCTTCTAATGATTAAAATATATGATATACATCTCTTTAAATTCATGAATTTTAAATTATATAAAAAACACTTTTCAGTTCTTATTATCTTTTTAATTTATTTAAATAATTTTTAACATTAATTATCTATACATTAATTAAACAAGAGAATAAAAAAATTAAACGAAAATATTTATTCTTTCTCTCTTTAGTCGATTTTTTTCCTTTCTTATCCATGACTTGTAAAAATTATTTTAATATGTTTTTTATAATATAATATGTTATTTTAATATAGTTTTTATAATCATAGGAGTTTTAAAAATGGTTTATTATGATTATTCTTTTCATTTTTAGAAAAATAATGTATTAATATTTTATTTTGTTGGAAAAGAATATTTTCTTTTTGAATATATGGCATGGATTTTTTTTACCATCATAATGGAATATCAATATTGTAAATAATTATCTATATTAATTCAATTATATTTAAAATGAATGTTATTTTCACATTATATTGTGAATTATTAGTTTTTGAAAAGATATTATCAATGTAAAAATGATATGTTTTGAAGGAATTAGCTTCTAATATTGTCAGATAATTTCAATTCATAAATTAAAACAACCCTATATATAACTTGTTATTTACTAGAGATATCATCAAAGGTTACTATGATTTATTTTTGGATGGTTTATTATTATGATGAAATTATTTTTATGAAATATGTTCTATTTTAATGGGTTATGATATAATGAACCAGTTAATTTCTTAAGTACCACATTTCATTTCCATGGGTTATGTTATAATGAAATGTTTATTCAACCCATTTTATTTCATTGTTTATGATATTTTGAAATTTTTATGATCTTTTTTACACATATATGTGATTTTACATACGTGAGTTTTGGGCCTATAATTATATATTCCATCAATGAATTGGTAATCAATTGAATTATAATTTGATATATTGGGTTGTAATGGGGTGTTAATCTATTTTAGTAAGTGACTTTTTCCACTTTTACGTATTACATGTAAACCTAGAGTACAATTATAGTATGGGGATTAAAGCCATTCCCTATGATATTCTTTAAAATGATTCTGGACTACTAAAGAAGTGAATTTATATTCTTATGTTTGTTCGACAAACATATCTCTCATTTTATTGTAATTATCTCATAGAACATGATATTTGATTCCATTATGATTAATGTCTTATTAAATGACTTAATTTTGGGAAAGACTCGAGATTTTGATCTATGATAGACAGGTAATGATTTTAAAATTTTATTCACATGACCTCATAACCTTATAAAATGTTTATAATCTATTGAAAACTGATGTCTCCATTATTTAATGTGAATGGGAATATTTTCGAACCCTATAGTGACCCACACTTTTCAAAAACAAATATTTTTTAATTTTTGTGAATATTGAAAAATGTTCATTAACACATTCCACATAACCACAAGAGTTTAGTTCTTTGTAGTCTAGAAACAAATTTTTTATTTCGTAAAATATCATGAACAACTCCCAAAAAGATCTTCTCACATAACCCAATGTATTAGAATATCCTAGATAAACCTTAATTTATATCATTGGGAAGGGAACATACGAAGTGTGGATTTTTTTTAAAAAATAAATCATCAACCATAAAGACATGTTATAAATATGTGGCGCCATATTAAATATATAAAACCATTTTATATGTCATGGTTAAATACTATTACCATCAATATAGTTGATCAATAAATATCACATATTTTAACATTGTGTATCATGATACACAAGTTTCCTATAATGGATCTAGGCTAACCCTTTTCCCACATTGGATCAAGCCCGCCAACATGTTTCCTAATTTAATATCAGGGGAGATAAAACGTTACCTAATGCATTGAAAGGATTTATATGTCCCACACAAATCCAAATTAAAAACATTCTTTTATCTCCCACAATATCATAAACCATTCATCATAACATTACATCATAACCCATTAGATGAAAAGTGTTTTCATAAAAGTTTAATCAATTCAGCGTACCAAAATACATGAAAAGTAAATTTATTTCATAAAAATTTCATCAATATAAAAATTAACCATCTAGTGTAATATTATCTGTAGTATCAATATATTACATCCCTAGTAAAGCATATGTAATATCAACCGAAGTCATCATACATAGAAAATGATATTTAAAGATCACTTGGTAAATTTAATGTGAAAATTGATCATTTCTATTTGATTTTTTTTTTAAAATTAATACATTTTCAGAATCCATTTCATTGAAAATTTCCTTGGAAACACATAAAGGAAAAATAAAAAATTATGTTGACCCCACCTGTTTTGATAATCTCACTTATGTTTTAACATGCTTTGATAATCCCAAATAAGTGTTTACCTATACATTAATTCTTTCAATCTATGAAATTGTTTTACCAGGTTGATAATAATATCAAATTAATCATTGAAATATGTTAATCAATGTTTATATGAATTTTGAAATAATTCTAACTCAATCGGATATGTTTTGAATAAAACCGAAAAGTGTTAAGTCACTGATATTCTAATATCTACTGATACAAATCTACCGGTACTTAGTCTACCGATAGATATAGTCACCGATAAGCAATAGTCATCGATACGCAGAGCTACCGGTAAGTATACGTCCACCGGTAAGCACATGTCACTGATAGATCAAGTCCACTGGTACAGAAAGCTACCGTTAGAACAACTCTACTAGTTTTCATAAGTCTACTAGTATGCACTTAATCACTAGTGCAGTATAGAGCTACCGATATTAACATGCTACTGATACAAAAGTCTACTGATACGAGTTATCATTACACCAGAGTTACCATTAGAGTATGTCTATCGGTATAAGAAAGTCTACCGCTATGAAGCTACTGATAAAAAGAGCTACCGATATAAAGAGCCATCGATACAAAGAGCTATCGATAAAATGAGCTACTGATACAAAGAGATACCGATACAAGAATAGCTACCGATAGAAGGAGTAACCATTACAAGTCGGCCGTTACAAGCACTCTGCTGTTTAAACATTTTTTCCTTATTTAAAATTATACCAATAGTCATATTAGATGATTTTAATGCAATTAATGTTTTTTAATGATAGGTGTTGGTATGTCAGGGGACCGTACCACGTACCTGTAAAAAGGTAATCATTCCATCTTGCTGGAGCAAAAAGCTATAAAAGGAATGACATATTCCATGCTAAAAGTGCGAGAAACAAAGGATGAAGTGTGATGAAAAGTGGTGCATAACATACCGAAAAGAAAGGCTACATTCATACTGGAAGAACACTAGACATACACGAATCAATTCATTCAAGAGGATAAATCGAGATCTTCACGCACTCATGACGATGAAACTGAAATTGAAGAAAATGACCCTTTGTTTTCAGACAAAAACTAGAGAAGGACTCAAAATAATTCCTGATTAAATCAAAAGAGTCCAGAGCTTCACTTAAAATCACTAGAGCATTCAAAAACTCTTATCTACTATCTCAGTGATTCTTGTATTTACATTTTGAGCAGTGTGAATACTCTGTACATTTTTAACACACACTATCTGCTGAGCTAAGCTAGAGGATTTCTAATCATCACACAATCCTTCTATAACTCTTTTTTAACCCATTATGGATAGTGGTAGAGGTCAAGTAAGATCTGGACAGCCTGTGTGCTATTGTTTTTTTCCCACGAAGAACTATGGTAGTGGTCTTAGTACATGGAAAATCTATACTATTTTTACCCTGATCCATCGTGTGGATCAAATTTATATTAATTGTTTGATAGGACTAAGTCTCAACTTGAGACTGAACCTCTTGTTTATATATGCTATGAATCTTAGATTGAGTCTAAAGTATACTATATATTTTATATTCCACTGCTAATTATTTTGAAATAAAATTTTTTTAAAGTTACTTTGATAGTTAAATTTGAATGTTTTTATACTTATTGTGAGCCATTAAGTTAGTTTTGAATGTTAATTTAATCATCTGATTAAATTAACTATGACCTAATCAATCATTGATAATATAGTTGAACTTTTACAATCTGTACAAATTCACTACAGTTTAACATGTTTTTAAATTGGGGTTTTTAATAGATATATTTTTAACATAAATTTATATTGGAACTCAATTCACCCCCCTCTTGATTATCCACTCCCACCAACATTTGGTATCAGAGGAAAGGTTTATTATTAAAAGTTTTCAAAACAATCTATTTTTCAACTTTGATTTTATTTATATCATGAAGATCTTTAATTTATGTTAGATCTAAATTTTATATCATTCAATATTGTTTCTATACTCTATCTATGGATAATATATTAGATAGTTCAGCTACCAAATGGCCACCATTCATTATTGGTACAAATTATGCTCAGTTGAAGTTTAAAATGAAAATTCATTTAGAGAGCATGGGATTTGATATCTGAACAGATATAGAAACTCAATATAAGATTCTGGAGACTATTAGAACTACTTGGGATGAACCTACTAAGACTTCCAACAATAATAATTGTAAAGAAATGAATGATTTGTTCTGTTCTTTAAGGGATGAATAATTTAATCGCATATCTTCTTGAAAAACTGCTTATGAAATCTGGGACTCTTTGGATATTTCCCAAGAGGGAACAACCAATGTCAAAGAAATGAGACTGAACACCTATACTATTAAATATGATAATTTTAAAATGAATCCTGATGAACCCATTTATGACATGTATCTCAGGTTCAATGAGATTGTCAATACTATGAGATCACATGGAAACACTATTCCTGCAATGGAGCAGATCATGAGAATATTAAGATGTCTGCCAGAAAGATGGAGGGGCACATTAGTTTCAATTAGAGAATCATGTGATATTTGTACTCTTCCCGTTGAGGAATTAATTGGTACACTTATGATGTATGAGGAAGAACTAACAGTGAATAAGGAAGAAGATGATGAACCAAAAAGGAAGTCAGCGGTCTTTATGTATACTACCTCGAGGAGCAAGGAAAAGGAGAAAGTACACATACCAACTAAAATCACATCAATTGAAAGTTTAAATTCGGACACTGATGCAGAGATGACTCAAATAGCCATAAGATTTAAGGAGTTCTACAGGAAGAAGAAATTATTCATAAAATCAAATTACAAAGGAAAATATGATAACAAATGTCATTAGAAGAAGGACTAGAAAAATCCTGATAAGAGTGACGAGATTGTATGCTATGAATGAAAAAGAAAAGGACATGTGAAAGAATAATGTCCAAAATTGAAGTTCAAATGGAACATGACTATAAGGATAATATGTAAAAGAAATATATGATAGATGCATGGAGTGCTTTAGAAGACCGAACAAGTGAATCTGAAGTTTCTGACTCTTAAAAGAATCTACCAAACAAGTGTTTTACGACAAACACATCAAAGATAACACTGGACACTCCTACCTTAAATTCATATTATTCTGAAGTTGATTCTGAATCTAAATTTGAAAATATGTCTAGTAAAGAGTTATTTGAATATTGTAATATGATAGAAGACACATGTTATGAATTGAAGGACATGTATGAGACCATGAAGAAACAACATGCCCTAACCAGCTCTGTAAAATCTATACTTGATGTAGAAAAGGAAAAGAATGCTCAATTGTTGAAGGAAAATACCTAACTGAAGTTGTATAATGAGAAATAAAATAAGGACATAGAAAAATTCACAAATAGAAATGATAAAATTTAAAAAATGTTAGGAAAACATGTGGCACAAAATATACCACTGGAATAGGCTATCATCCTAGACAGAGATAGTTTGCTAAAACTAGATTTATTTCTAGATCTGGACAGAATGCTACTAGTTTTAGTTCTGGAATTTTTTATGCTTCAACTAGTTATTCATATGGGTATATATCAAATAAAGTTTATATTTCAAAATATATAAATTTTGTAAACTATTTGAGACAGATAAGGCAAATCTGGCCTCCTAAATCTTTGATTTCTAACCTGTCTGGGCCCATGAAAATCTAGGTACCAAAATCATTTATGTTTAAACCTATTTTATAGGAAATTTTTTTGAAGATATCTCATAAGAAGGTATGGTACTTGGACAGTGGATGTTCAATGCATATGACTGGAGTTTAATCATGATTAATGAGTTTAATCAAAGTTGATGCAGGCCATGTCACCTTTGGCGATAACTCTAAAGGAATGATTATCGGCTTAGGCCAGATTGGTTACACTGATTCAGTTTTAGTTTCCAAATTTTTACTTGCTGATGGACATAAATATAATCTGTTAATTATTTCTCAGTTATGTGATGATGGTTTCAATTTTAAATTTGAAAATGATTATGTTAATGTTTTTAACTCTGAAAAAGTTTTAGTATTTTCGTATTTTAGAAATGAAAATGGCAATGCTATTAATTTGAATTAATTAGCTAAACAAAAAATTACTTGCTTAAATTATTTTCATAAAGAGTCATGGATTCGGATCAGAAGATTCAGACACTACAACATCCATTCACTTAGAAAATTGACTGGGAAGAACTTGTTTAAAGGCCTACCTAAACTTGAGTTCCAACAAACAATGTTTGTAATCCCTGTCGAAAGAGAAATAAACATAAAGTTTCTTTTAAATAAATGACTGAAGTTTCAACATCTCAACCTCTCGAGTTGGTTCACATGGATTATTTTGGACCTTCTAGTGTTTCTTGTTTAAATGGGAATCATTGTGTCTATGTATTAGTAGATGACTTTTCTAGATACAATTGGATATACATTTTATCTCACAAAAGTGAATCTTGTTCCTAGATTATTATGTATTCCATGTCTGTAGAAAACCATAGGGGAATAAAGATTAAGACATTGAGAAGTGACCATAGTTGTGAGTTTGATAATCATGAGTTTGAATCTAACTGCTCACATAATGGCTATAGTCATAATTTCTCTCCCCCTAGAACACCTCAGCAGAATGGTGTAGTAGAAAGAAGGAATGAAACCGTTCAAGAGATTGCAAGAACCATGCTTAATGAGTATGACCTGCCTATTTAATTTTTCGATGAAGCTGTTAATATATCTTGCTATATTATTAATAGAGTATTGATTAGAACAATTCTAAAAAAGACCCCTTATGAATTGTGGAATAATAGGAATCCTAAGGTTAATTACTTCAGAGTTTTTGTTTTCAAAGTTTTTATTATCAATACAAGGAATAATCTTGAAAAGTCTTCTTCTAAGGGTGATGAAGGAAATTTTCTGGGTTATTCTTTAACTTGAAAAGCCTATAGAGTCTTTAACAAAAGAACTAAATGTGTGGAAGAAACTGTTCACATAAAATTTGATTAAACTGATCCACATGAACCTAAATCGTCCATTGAAAATCTTGAATAAAATCTATCTATTCCAGACCCTAATGATAAAACAAAAGAAACTACTATAAAGATATCTAGTTCGAGACATATTCCAGAATCTGCTTCTGTAAAACCCGAACATAGATAAGTGTCTGAAATTTATAGTCCTACCTTTACTAGATCATCTAGGATTCTAAAGAATCATCCTTTAGATGCTGTTGTTGGTAATCATGATAGAGGAACATAGACTAGAGCTTCTCTAAGAAACCAGGTTGAAAATCAAGGATTTATTTCATGCACGAACATAAAAATGTTAATGATGCAACCAATGGTGAATTTTGAGTAATGGCTATGCAAGAATACTTAAATCAATTTGAAATAAACAAAGTATGATAATTAGTAGAAAGAACTAAGGACACTTTGACCATAGGAACTAAATGGGTTTTAGAAACAAAGTTGATGAATCATGAAATATAGATAGAAACAAAGCAAGGCTAGTTGCACAAGCATATAGTCAAGAGAAAGTAATAGACTATGAAGAGACATTTTCCTTTGTATCTAGATTAGAATCTATTAAGATCTCACTTGCCTATGCTGCTCATCTGAATTTCAAGTTATATCAAATGGATGTTAATAGTGCTTTTCAAAATGGTTTTATAATTGAAGATGTGTTTGTTGAACATCCATATGGATTTACTAATCCTCATTTTACAAATAATTTTTCCAATCTATATAAAGGTTTATATGGGATGAAACAATATCCAAGATCTTGGTATGATAAACTTCGTAATAATTTTATATCAAATGGTTTTACTAAATGGATTTTTTATCTAACTCATTTTATTAAAATAATTTCTAAAGATAATTTGATAGTACAAATCTATGTTGATGACATTATTTTTGGATCTTCTGAAAATTCTTTATGTACTGATTTTTCCAAGAGTATGAAAAATAAATTTGAAATGAGATTAATGGGAGAACTCAAATTGTTTCTTGTATTTCATGTTTTTCAAAATGAAAGTGGTATTATTTTGAATCAATGTAAATATTCAATGGATATTTTAAAACATTTTGATTTGGAAATTATTAAGGAAAGTTATACACCTGTGAGTACTGTTTGTAAATTGGTCATTGATGAAACTAGGAAACCAGTCGACCAAACCAACTACAAAGGTATGATTGGAAGCTTAAATTACCTTACTACTAGTCGACCAGACATCATGTTTAGTGTGTTTATGTGTGCAACATTTCAAGCTAATCCTAAAGAATCTCATTTGCATGTTGTTAAAAGAATATTTAAGTATCTTAAACATATTGTAAATTTAATTTTGTTTTATCCAAAATGACAATCTTTTGAATTAGTTAGTTATTCAGATTTTGACTTTTTCTGGTTGCAAGTTGGATAGAAAAAGCAATCTGGAGCATTTTATTTTCTAGGTAAGTATTTAGTATCCTGGTGTAGTAAGAAGCAGAATTCGATAGCTTTGTCGACTGCCGAAGAAGAGTATATAGCTGCTGGTAGTTATTATGCACAAATTCTATGGATGAAACACACTCTTTTGGACTATGGATATTACTTTAGACATGTTTCAATAAACTATGATAACACTTGTGAAATTAATATTTCAAAGAACCCTGTCTCTCACTCTAGAACCAAACACATTGACGTAAGGAACCATTTCATTAGAGATCACTACCAAAAAGGTGATATTACTCTTGAATTTATAGGTATAGAACATCAATTAGCTGCCAATTTCACCAAACCGTTATGTTCGGATAGGTTAAGTTACATTAGACATGAGTTAGGAATGTTAAAATATCACCGTTAGAAACCTCACCGTAAGAAACATCACCATTAGAAACCTCACCGATAGATACCTCCCCAGTATGGACCTCATTGTTATACCTCACCGTTAGTGTGGACCTCACCGTCAGTGGACCTCAACATTAGGAATTCTCACAGGTATATCACACCATTTGTATTCGTTGTTTTAATCTTCTATTTTAGCCACCAGAATTTGTATCATTTATATTTTTACTTATTATGTTTTATTTATTTATTTTGTGATTCCTAAATGATAAAACATTTGTTTATAACATCTTTTGATCCACCTAAAGACCTTTACATTCAAGCCATAGCTCTCAAAACTTTTTCTCAAACCTTAAGTCTCACAATTCGAACAATGGAAAGAGTGAAGAGACCTTCGGTCAGCGCAAAGGAAGATGAGCCATATGCAAAGAGACTCAAAGTCTAGTCTAGTAGTGGAAGTGAAGTAAGGAAACATACGAACCCGCATATCGCTCAGAGAAATATAGTAGTTGAAAAGGAACTGTGCGCATAATGGCTGATGTCCAGTGATTCATTAGTTCTGGAAATTTTGGAAGATCAGAAATGGATTGAATACATCTCGAACAACTGTGGCCCCTACTATCCGAAGCTAGTGAAACAGTTCTATGAGTTTGTAAGTTTTGAGAAATCAGAAGCCGAGAGACGAATGATTTCTATTATTAATGGAAATGAAATATCCTTTTCGTCTATTGAATGGGCTGAGTACCTGAGAGTACCACATGATGGATTTTTTGGATATTCATCGAAGACAATACCACCTACAAGTGACATATTTGATTATGAGACTACCTTAGAGGAGATCACTGGTAGTGGAAAGCAAATAAAGGTGGTGGCTACTGAAATGAATGGAGTGAATAGATTGATGTTCATGTTTGTGCAACATGTTCTAAGCCCAAGAAGAGGGGACTTTGCAAATTTGAGATATCAAGATATCTATCTGATACATCTCTTGAGACATGGTGTGAAAGTGAATCTGTGCAGGCTGTTGATGACTCAAATAGAGGATATGATTAGAACAAAATCAAAAACAAATGTCGTATTCTTTTCCATGTTGTTCTTGGTTATGATCAAGGTGAAAGGAGTAGCTGAGTCATATGATGAGAAAATTTTGTTAAAGAACAACTTCTGTATCACAAGAACAATATGTAAGTACATAAAGATAAATTAGAATACATGGAAGAGAGAATGGGTCAGTGATGATGAGAAGCTTTATGATTAGTATAATCTTTTGGAACATCCTCTTAGGCCTAAGGATGTGATGGATCCAGGTATAGGACTTGATGAAGAAGAACCTAAGTAATATGATGTGACTGATTAAGAGGAGACTTCTATAGCTGATGTATGGGATCCAGACTTTCCCCCAAGTATTGTTGCTGAAATTATATCATCAGGAAAGGAAAATTTATTAGAAAAAGAAACACCTATTGATGAGAAAGACCAGCCCTCCCCTGAGAATGAAGAAGAAAGAGAGAATGAATCTAAAGCCTCTGATTCTTTCTGCTTGAGTATGAGTCTATTGATTTGAAGCTAAGTTGTTCCTGTTAAGGATGTAGTGGGTGAGATGAAAGGACATGTGCTTATTCCTAAGGAGCCTCTTGCTGTTGCAGAGATGGACTTGACTGTAGTGGATTATTCTAAGGAAGAACAACCTACTGAGAATGCTATTTCCATACAGGATAATGCACCAGTTGAGGGGGAGCATCCAACCATATTTGTCACTGTTTCAGTAGCTAATGAAATTGATGACTGGGAAGAGGACCCATGTTTTTTGGGTTGTGGATTAGATTATCACGATATGATAATGAGGAATCCCTCAGTAGACCAAAAGTAAGTTCTGATATTCAATATGAGTTGTTATTTGAAGATGTGGTTAGAAGAGGTGATATGAATATGTTGAAGTCAGATCCAAAAGTTAATTTTGTGGAAGAAGTCATAAGAATTGAAAGTTCATTGGTATCATCAATTCAATAAATTATGACTGACTCAGTGACCAGTATTGTGTCTGAGAGAGCACCTGTAGTTGTTCCTGAAAATATGATCACCAGGGATGATATTGAATCCTTAAAGGATGAGTTGAAAGAATCTTTTAGTGATTCTGTTACCGAGTAAAATCACTTCTTTGTTGAAGAGATAAGCAATTTGGAAAATAATTTTGAACTCACTCTCGGTTGTAATGTATCAAACTTTGTGGAAGAGATAGTGGATGAAGTTACAACTTTACAGACTCAAGTATCTAGACTGGAATAGGATGTTGATGTTCTAATGAACTCAATTGTCTCTCTTGAATCCTATATGAGTTCTAAATCCCAAGCAGACAAAGATTTAGATTATTTAAAAATTGTAGTAAGACAGATTATATCAATATTTGATGGATTTAAAACATCCATGAAAGATCATGTCAGCACCCAGGATTCCCAAGTGAAAAATATTATCAGTGGGTTGATCAAAAACTTCAATGAAACAGTAACCTTATCTTTTGGTTCACTTGCCTCTAGACCTTCAGTAGAACTGGATCAGATTCAAGTTATGATGAAGGAGGAGCTTGGTTCCGCATCAACTGGTGGCTTTGTGGACTCATCTGATCTGACAAAAGTGGTAACATCTACTAGAGATATAGCTAGAGATATAATGAAGATAGTCCAAGGCTATATGAGAGAAGCTTCTACATCCCAGAATGAGGTGAAAGTCATGGTATATTACTTTTTCCCAAGGATCTACACCGAGCATCAGCTCAACAACCACTTCAAGATTTGGTTAAAAAACATGAAGTTACCTACTGTCAATCAATCCTTTATAGATCAAGTCAATAAACTCATAGAGTTAACCCCTGCAGTGGACAAATTTATATAAAACAAGGATGACTTAATTTCCCTTATGGAGAGAGGAGGATGAATCATTATGGATTTCAGAAACCTTCTGTTTCCTTTCATGCATGTTGATGCTCGACCAGTGATTGTACCTCCAACATTACCTACCTCTTCCTTTGCTACTTCTCTTATTCAGATGACTCTTGACCAAGCCATCTGAATCCATACACCAATGATCACTCAGAGATCTCCTTAGTACATGCCTATAATAGTTTTAGTAGCTCAGCCTCCTCTGATCATTTTTGGTGTACCTAAGCCTCCACATGCATCTCCACAGTCTCATTCTATCTCGGAGCCCAAAGGAAAATCTCAAGTATTCATCTAGGAGGTGGATTGACTGATTGTTAATCCATTTGATAGGAATCCTTGTATTATTTTTGTTTCATTTTTGTATTCCTATGTATCATTTTATCCCCATGGAATGAAAATTCTATTATTCTCTTTTACACTTTTATTATATTTCTCTGTGTTTGTTTCCTTCTTTTTTATAATCACAAATGGGGAGAACCGAACTGATATGAGTCATATAATATGAAAAAGTGGGAGAAAAATGATCCAAATGATATGTCTTGACACATATGAGCTTATGATAAATATAATATTACCTCTGATACTTTTATCATTTCAAATATTCATTTGAAAATATCACTTTCTTAATAACTCCTTGGACACATAAGTCTGGTACTTTTTTTTTCTTGCATTCTCTGATACAATTTCATTTTATATTAAATCCTTTGATATGTTACTAATTATTTTGAGATTATGATTCAATAAGTTGTGATTATCAAAAATGGGTAGATTTTTGACCTCAAAAGTTTTGATTATCTCACTTATATTTTAACATGCTTTGATAATCCCAAATAAGTGTTTACCTATACACTAATTCATTCAATCTATGACATTGTTTTACCAAGGTGATAATAATATAAAAATAATATTTTTAATATGTTAATAAATGTTTATCTATGTTTATATGACTTTTGAAATAATTATAACTCAATCAAATATGTTTTGCATAAAACAGATAAGTGTTAAGTCACTGATATGCTTATAGCTACTGATATAGATCTACCTGTACTTAGTTTACCGATAGATATAGTCCTTGATAAGCAAAGTTCACTGATACGAAGGGCTATCGGTATGTATATGTCGACTGGTAAGCACATTTCACTGATAGATGAAGTCCACTGGTACATACAGCTACCAATAGAACAAGTCTACCGGTATGCATAAGTCTACTGTTATGCACATAATCATTAGTACAGTACGGAGCTACCGATAAGCACGGGCTACCGATACAAAAATCTATTGATACGAGTTACCGTTACACCAGAGTTACCGTTAGAGTAAGTATACTTGTATAAGAAAGTCTACCACTATGAAGCTATCGATACAATGGTCTACTGATACAAACAGAGCTACCAATAGAATAAGTAACGGTTACAAGTCGACCGTTACAAGCACTCTCTGTTTAAACTTTTGTGCCTTATTTAAAATTATACGAATGATCATATTTGATGATTTTAATTAAATTAGTTTTATTTAATGATAGGTTTTGGAATGTCATGGAATCGTACCTCGTACTTGTAAAATGGTAATCATTCCTTATTGCCGGAGCAAAAAGCTATAAAAGGAAGAACATATACCGTGCTAAAAGTGAGAGAAACAAGGGCTGAAGAGTGCTGAAAAGTGGTACATAACATACATAAAATAATGGCTACATTCATTCTAGAAGAACACTAGACATACACGAAGCCATTAATTACATAGGAGAACACAAGCTCTCCATGCACTCAAGCTGATCCAAATTAACATGAAGAAAACGACCGTTTGTTTTTCAGAAAAAAAAACAGAGAGGGACTCGAAAGCATTTTTGATTAAATAAAAAGAGTTCAGAGCAACACTTCAAATCACTACATCATTATAAAACTCATATCTACTCTCTCAGTGATTCTTGTAATTACATTTGGAGCTGTGTGCATACTCAGTACATTTTCTACACACACTGTCTCTTGAGCTATGTTGGAGGATTTCTAATCCTCACACAAACCTTCTATAACTCTTGTGTATCCCACCGTGGAAAGTGGTGGAGGTCAAGTAATACCTGGACAACATGTGTCATGTTGTTTTGTTTTCCCACAAAAAACTGTCGTAGAGGTCTTAGTACCTGGATAGTCTCTAATATTGTTTACCCCGATCCAGAGTGTGGATCAAATTTATATAAATTGTTTGGGAGGAATAAGTCTCGGCTTGAGGCTGAACCTCTTGGTTATATCTATTGTCTATCTTAGCTTATGTCTAAAGTATACTATATATTTTATATTTCACGGCTAATTTCTTTGAAATAATTATTTTAAAGTTACTTTGATAGTTTAATTATCAAGTGTTTATAGTTTTTGTGAACGAGAAAGTTACTTTCAAAAGTTAATTTAATCTTCTGAATAAATTTACTGAGTCCTAAGCAATCTTTGAGAAACTAATTGAATGTTTACAATCTGTATAAATTCAATACATTTTAACTTGTTTTAAAATTGGGTGATTTTTATAGATATATTTTTAACAGAAATTATAATTGGAACTCAATTCACCCCCTATTGAGTATCCACTCTGACCAAAAAATTATTTAAATCATTTTTTGAGGAGGATATATTTTCCATTTATAAAATCACTATAAATTCATAAAATATTTTAGAAAAAATTAATTGAAAAAACAAATTGTTACTTATAAAGGAATAATTAAAATAATTACATGGACCTCACATCATACAAATTTTTTCATATAATACGGGTTAAAAACAATGATTCCTTTTACATTTTGGGTAATATATAAATGATAATTATTTTGAAATACAAAATGATGAATCCTTTTAAAACCTTTTATACAATATCAAACATGGACATTTATTCCATTCATAAATACATTGGATACTTGTTTAATATAATTCATTCATTTTTATAAAATATTTATATAGATGATAATGGGTTTTTAAATGAATAAATAAATAAAATCGATTTACATGGAAAACATTATTTTTGAATCATGAGTTCCAAAATTGAGGAAAATTAATTGAAATCATGTGTTATCAATGAATAAAAATAGGATAAAAAAATCATGTGTTTCTTGAGTGATTTTTCATCTTATGTCATAATCAAAATCATAATCCTAAACAATCCAGATAAATAATGAGATTGTAACATCAAAACTTTTCCAATTTGGTGAATTTTTAATTATTGTACACATTAAATAATAAAATTTAATTGAAAATTTAATTTAATTAAAATAAATATATTTATCAAACACCATGTTAAATGGGTATTCTATACCCATGATAGAAAAAATAGGTTCATAACATATCTTATGTCTGAAATAAGTTTATTAATGAAATATATCAGTTACCACTTTGGTAACATTTGAAATGTAATCCTCATGGAAGAATATTTACACAAATAGATATGTAGATCCCAAAATATTTCTGGAATGTAAAAATAAAATAAATTAATTTTATGTATATACACCACATCAAATAAATAGGTTTTGAATATTTCATATCCCTCATAGAAGTAAAAAAGTGAGACAAAAATAACTTCGCATAAGTATTGAATTGATTTTCTTGTGTAAAAACCCAAGAATACTAAATATAAGTTTATTATATATATATATATATATATATATTATAAAACCACAAATATATATATTTATTAACATTTATTTCTTACTTATGAATATTGATTACCCACATATTAACAAATTCTATTTTATTTTCATGTTTCAGGTAATACAATATTTTTTGTGTTTACGTTTTGATATGTTATTTTATGACCAATTAAATTGAGAATTTTTTATTCATATAAAAATATTAATGATGATAAAAATATAATATATATTCAGTAAAAATGTATTTAAATTGGTACATAAAAATAGAGATATAAAATGAAATACGACATTAATGAACGCAGTCGATCTTACCTATGTTAGAATGTTGTTTTCATTTTATAAATCGATGAAATTAATGAACATTAAATAATATATTATGATTAAATTATTATTTCAATTTCACACATATAACATATATTCCTTAAATTAGAAATTTTTTATATACCATTCAAATCATGAGTCAAAAATAAATCACATCACTTTATGAGGTGATTGTCCTATATACACACGAACGACATTATGATATACCCCATATAATGGAATGTAATATGTTTTATGTAAAATAATAATTACTGATGTATAATTTTGATACATATAACACATATTTTCTTTAAATACATCTTTATTAAAATTAATGTCAAATAAAAAAAGATAAAACATCATATCAGTTTTCATGGTAGTAGTCCACTATCACTTGAGTGACATTATTTTTTTCCAATAGGTTTGGAGTTAAGAAGTTTTATTTGTTATTAAAATTATATATTAATAATTATACCATGAGTATTATATATATATATTAAATTGATAATTATATAATTCCTTTAGATTTGGTGATGGATAATGAATAACCTCAGTTCAAAAGGTGGTTGTCCGCTATACACATGAATGATGATTTTGTATCATATTGGAAGGAAGTGGAGATGTTCTATGTAATTAAATTTATATAATAACATCTAACAATATAGGATATATGTTTTATATTATGTTATAATATTTTTAAAATATTTTATGTATTTATGATAATATATTAAACAAAAATGGAGTAGACATATCATTATTACTTTTTCAGACAACAACTTTTGATTGAAAATAATTCCTTCATAGATTGGATTTTGTATCTCAAAAATACCACTAGTATATCATTTGGAATGTAGATATTACATTTGTAAATGTTGTGTATGAACCAAATGGTTTTTTAATTGTTAATAAATGTAGAAAATATGTGTATTTTTAATGTGAGGTGAGCGGCACAATAGGAATTTTGGTAATGAAAAAGTGACACACATTTTTATCATGAAAAAAAACATCCCAGATTGACCATTGTAGAACCTATAAGTTATATATTTAAAATATTTCTATAAAATGGGATTTTAATATTTTCCTTTTTCATTTTCTCTTCATATGATGTGTTTAACTCCCAAGTAAACACATTTATCCTTTAGTATGGTGACTATTTTTTTATATTTTACTTTTCATTATGGAAAACAAAATGACCATAATAGGTAATATAAATAAGGATTATTCCAAATATGGAATATATTTTTTCAAATTCAATTTAATACAAAATATTATTTAATTCAATATTAGTCATGTAGATGAGATGAAAAAAATATTTTCTTAATATAAAAGATGAAAAGGTTCAAAAAGCTTGTACAGAAAAATTCAAAATAAAATTATTAAAAATAAACTAATATGGAATAATATCTAAATATTTTAACTGAATTTAAATTTCCATAAGTAATATAATAAATTAGAGGTTTTTATATTCTTAAAATGATCTTCCAATTCTAAATAAAAAACAAGCATTTTTCACTGTTAATTGAAAAATTTATCATTTCATAACAGTGTAAAATAATTAATACAATATATTTTTTAAATTAATATTTTAAAATTTATTTTCAAATTCTCAAATAATATATCCTAAATTGAAAAAATATACATTTCAACGATTTTCACTTGATGAAAAGTAATAGTTTTTTGAAAAATATAGTATTTAAGCATAAAAATGGATTTTTTTTCTTATCATTTTTCTATAAAACACATATTATTAAGTTTAAAATATCTAATGATTATATATTTAATAAATTTATTTCACATTGTCTTTTATAATTAATTTTTAAATTTATTATTTTCATATTTGTTTTGCATAAAATACTTTTGAATGAAATGATTTCCATAAATCTAAAATATTTTTTATTTTTATTTACAATAAATTATTAAAAAGAGTTATAATATTATGGACATATTCAGTCCACAAGTATTATAAATTTAGTTAATTATATTAAGCTATTCCATTCTAATTTATAGTCAATACTTATAATATTAAATATTAATATTTTAAAAGCATTTTACATTTTATTTAAAATCAGTGTTCCATGTAATGCAATATATACATAGTGTTTCATGTAACACATGCCAAACTCAGTGTTTCATGAGATAAAATTAAAACACATAAATTCATGAATATAGTAATATATAATTGATTAAATATAACAAGAAATTAATATTTCACAAAATCATGTCATTTTAGGACCTCCTCCAAACAATACAAAATATTGAGTTTAATGCTAAGAATTCATTCTCATACAATTTAATATATTTTATGGGAATAAAATCCCATTAAGGGACAAAACGAGAACAAAAATTTTAGTAGTGTGAAAAAGATAATAAAATAAAAACACCATGTTCTTAAAAACATAATTTTTTTAGAAAAAATGAAATTATCAATGACCATAATGCAAAAGATGTAACTAATTATATATATTTCCATATTTAACATAATTTTATGTAAACCATATTATTTATTTTTTTGAAAGTGATATGTATTATCATTTTGGTGTGGTGATAAAAAGAGTGTCACATCGTTTAATCATGGTGGTAGTCCACATGTATATGGAAGATGTTATCATTTTTTAGTGAGTGAAAGTGTAATAAAAAAATAAATTTTTATTTATAATATTTAATAAGTCAATAAACTAATATATATGTCATTTATATCACATATATTTCCTAATTTTCTCTATAATATCTTCCATATGATGTTTTTGTGTAATAAATCACATCTCTTTAGGAGGCGGTGGTCTGCAATACAGACGAGCGATGTTGTCATAGATCATACAGAATGGAGAATAAAATGAAATATATTATATAAATAATAGGTTTATTTTTTTAATAAAAATCAGATATATACATTATAAACATCATCATACCTTACAATGATAGTTGATTATGGAAAACATGTCACATTTGTAACCGAGGTTTCAGTTTGCTGTATACATGAGAAACATTATCATTTCCAATTTGAGAAAATAATATATAAATATTTTTAATTACCATAAAATAATAAAATATAATTATTTTTTAAATACTTGTGTTATTGTATTAGAATAAATGTATAATTTATAAAGGAGGTGGAATAATAAATAAAAGATAAATGAAGTGTTTATAATTTTACCTCTTCTCATACCACATATTTAGTATTATACCCAAAGTGTACATAGAATAGAATTATGAAAATTAATGACTTATAAGTTGAGGATATAAAAGTTGGAAATTTTTTTGGAATGGTATATTCATAATTAAATATTTTTTATTTATTTAATATGGGAGGTGAGGGGGAGGACTTTTATAAGTGAGGTGAGTGGTACATTTGTAATTTTTTAAATGAAAACGGTGTAACCATGTTTTTCACATTAAATAAAAATCCAAAATAGATTATTATCGATATATAGACATTATATGGTTTAAAGATATAAAATTATAAAATTTTAGATATTTTATTAGGTTTTATTACCATTATATAATTAGTTTAACCCCTTGATAAAGCATATTTTACCATCACTGGGGAAATTGATATATTCAGTTATCATTATTCATTTTCTTTAAAAAGAACATTTATTTTTATAGATAAAATGAATGATGATGTTTAAAAAAATTTAATAATTTTTTTCAAATTTATTTTGTATGAGTGGAGAATTTTAATTTATAACAAATTCGGAAGACTCGATAAAAATGGATTCTAAAGAAGTGTATATTTTAGAAAAAGATGATTTTATTTTAACACTATGGAGAATAATAATAATTTATCAAATATAAGTTGATATTTGTTTATATATAATCTATAAATTTAATTTTAAACATTCCACATTACTGATTACATGAATTAATTAAAATGGATAATCATTATGTATTTTAAAATTGTTTACTGAAGAATCATGTTTTTTATCCAAAAAAATACACCAAAATCCAATAAATAGTTGAATAAAAAGAAATTATGTGGATTAAAAATAAATAAAAAATAATTATGTTATATTAAATCAAATTTTAAACATATTTTTACTTTCATATTACAAATTTATTTAATATTGATGACTTCTTTTTATAAATATCTATTTTTTTACTATTAACTGGAAAATAAATGTTTCCAAAAAAACATTTCACCATTATTTCAATTTTTTATAATGATTTAAAAATATAAATTAAATTTTTATAATTAATTCTCTAAAAATTATAAGTTATAATATAAAATAATACATTATAAGAATAAATTCTTATTAATTATATTTCCATTTTCATTTAAAAATTACATTTTGTTTTTATAAGGAATAAAAGCATGAATGTTTCCTATTATATAATTATGCAGGTTTTTAAAATTTTCCCTCATTTATCTAATTGTATCCTTACAGTTACAATGAATATTTAGACCAGTATGTATATATTTCAATCATATACTTTTTTTTATTCCAATGTTGTCTCTTCAACATTATGGGTTTTTCAATAAAACCATAACCTGATGAATAACCTTATTTCTAAAAAATGGCTATCAATGGTCAGAATATGAATTGATTATTCCTTATGAGGATGATTATATTCTGACTAAACTACATCAGATCACAGAAAATCATATTAATCTAACACATATATTTTTAAGATCCATAAATGAAATAAGTTGTGTTCCTAAAATAAACACCATTGAAAATCTACTCGATTGGAAATTGATCCAAATTTATTGATGATTTCATATGGTCCTATTAACTATAGACATAACATCCACATCATACCAAAACACATAACACTTTCTCATAGAGAATAATTAAGAACGACATGGTCATCTACTACAAAATAATGTTCTTTATTTTGGTTATCTGTTTCACCTTTCTTCCATATCCGAGTTGTCCACAAATCGTGATAAATGAAATGATCATTTCCATCTATTTCCTCGTATTGATCTGGTTGCATAAATTTCTTTTATCCTAATTCATCCCCCAAATCTGGTTTTAAAGAATAAATTCCTTATAATTTATAAAAAATATCCATATTTATAGGAGAATAAATATATTATTATTATAATACTCAAACATTATAATATATTGACACCAAAATCCCTTGAAATACTATAATTAAGATTAAATAATACATTCCATTTTCTGAATCATCAACTCATAATGTCCATCGCGGCGAGTGTTAATATTTATTGTAAATTTATAATCTATCACCAATGATTTTTGAATTCATTTAAAAAATATGATATGAACACGGTATCACATTTTGATACAGTAGAGACAATAAACCCATGTATTACAGGATAACTGAATTATTGAGATTGATTATTTTTGATGGTTCAATATCCCATCAGTAATACTCCATCAGACAATGTTTTTGTGATGTGAGAACCATCCTATCACAACTAATAATGATTTTACGATGATTACATCATTCTTGTAGGAAAATCATAGGCGCACATTTCGCCCCAAAACATTGGAAAGGGTATTTGTGATGGGATATAGTATCCCTTCCCAAATACCTAGAGAAATTTTATATATTTGTGATGATATATATATATATCCAACCACAAATAGTCTGTCGGTAGGAGGTCTTTTAGGATGAGTTCCTTCAGAGATGAATTTTAAATCAGTGAGTATTTTCAAAGGGAAAACGGTCGCAAATAACCTCGTTGCAGCTAATCTAACCTATATATACCTCAAACTATTTTTACTTATTTCATTTGATTCTCTAATCTTCTCTCTCTATATCTCTAGTGAAAATTTCCTCACAAATATTTAAATAGTTTAATGTCTTAATTTGGGGTATTTTTTGGCGCTTCCAACAATCGAATGCTTCAGTTTTTTGTTATATATATATATAGTAGTTAATTCATAATTTAATTTTTTATTGATGTTAATAATTAGATGTAGTTAAATTAAATTTGAATTTGATTGGTTTTTATCATTATTTTTTTTATTTTTAAATGTATTTATCTGTGATTTGTATGAATAAGTACTAATAAAAAGCTATTGTATTAATTAGTAATAATTAGAATTAAATTTTAATAAATAATATTAAATTGTAATAATTAGTATAAAATTGCAATAATTAGTATTAAAATCAAAATATTTGAAATTAAATGAAATGATTATAAATAAATTCATACGATTTGTAATAAATTGCAACAATTAGTAATAAATTTAAACTATTAGTAATAACTTATAAGAACCACTAATAAATTCTAATAATTACTAATAAATATGAATAATTGGTATTAAATTCTAATAATTTTTAATGAATTCCAATGATTATTAATAAATTTCAATAATTTTAAATAAATAGCAATAATTAGTAATAAATTGCAATAATTAGTTATAAATTTCAATAATTAGTAAAAAAATTCAATAATTATTAATAAATAGCAATAATTAGTAATAAATTTTAATAATTAGTAATAATAAGGAATTAATTCTAATAATTATTAATAATTACTAAAAATAAGGAATAATGAGTAATAATTAGTACTAAATTAGTATAATTAGTAACAAATTTGAATAATTAGTAATAAATTTGAGTAATTGTCAATAAATTTCTATAATTATTAATAAATTTAAACATTTTGTTATAAATTTCAACAATTAATAATAATGTGAAATAATGAGTAATTAATTCGAATAATTAGAAATAAATTCGAATAATTAGTAATTAATTTTTAAAATTATTAATAAATTTTAATAATTATTATTAAAGTGCAATAATTAGAAATAAATTACATCCATTGTTAATAATTTGCAATAATTAGTAATAAATTCTGATAATATGTTTTAAATTGTAATAATTTCTAATATTTAGTAAAAAGGTCAAATAATTATCAACAAATTTAAAAAAATGGTAATAAAATCTAATAATTATTAATTAGTACTAAAAATTAGTAATAAATTTCAATAGATTATAATAAATTGACATAGTTAGTAATTATTGCAATGGACTGTAATAAATTATAATAATTAGTAATAATTAGTAATAATTAGTAATAAATTCTAATAATTAGTAATAAATTTGAATTATTATAAAAGTATTCGAATATTTTGTAAGAAATATGAATAATTTGTAATAAATTCGAATAATTAATAATAAATTGAAATAATTAGTAATAAATTTGAATAATTAGACACAAATTGGTATAATTAGTAATAAATGTTATTAATTAGTAATAAATTAAAATAGTTTGTAATAAATTGCAATAATTAGTAATAAATTGCAATAATAAGTATTAAATTGAAATAATTAGTAAAAATTTCTAATAAATAGTAATATATTCTAATAATTAGTAATAATTATTAAAAAATTCTAATCATTATTATTAAATTGAAATTATTAGTAATAAATTGCAATAATTAGTAATAAACTGAAAAAAATTGTAATAATTAGAATTAAATTGTAATAAATATTAACAAATTATTATAAATAGTAATAACTTCTAATAATTATTAATAAACTCTAATAAATAGAAATAAATTCTAATAATTATTAATAAATCTTATTAATTTGTAATAAATTATAATAATTAGTAATAAATTTTATTATTTTTTCATAAATTTTAATAATTTGTAATAAATTTTAATACTTAATAATAAATTTGAATAATTAGTAATAAATTCAAATGAATAGTATGAAATCGCACTAGTTAGTAATATTTAATAATTTTTAATAAATTGTAAAAATTATTAAAAATGAGTAATAAATTGTAATAAGTGGTGATAATTTGTAATAAATGTATAAAATTAGTAATAAATTGATACAATTATTAATAATTATCAATAAATTAAAATAAGTAGTAATAATTAATAATATACTGAAAAAATTAGTAATATATTTAATCAATTAGTAATGAAATGAAATAAAATTAATAAATTGTAACAATTAGTAATAATTTGTAATAATTACTAATAAATGGGAATAATTGGTTATAATTAGTAATAAATCGTAAGAATTAGTATTAAATTGTAATAATTAGTCATAAATTGTAATAATTAGTATTAATTAGTTATAATTTGAAAAAAATTCTAAAAATTTGTAATAAAATGTAATAATTAGTTAAAAACTATTAATTAGTAAAAAATTGTAATAAAATGTGATAAAAATTAATAAATTGTAACAAATTAAAATAAATTGTTATAAATTGAAACAATTTTTCATAAATTGTAATAATTCTTATCAATTTATAATAATCAGAACCAAATTATAATAATTATTAAAATTTCTAATAATTCATATTATCTATAAATAATTAGTAGTAATGTGCTATAATTAATAATTGTTAGCAATAATAATAAATAATTATGATGAAATTGTATTGACATAGAACAAATTGAAATAAATTGGAACAAATGCCAGCAAATTGGTGACTCCCTTTTTCCCAAAGCCTTACCTCCTAACAATTTTCTCCCACTAAGATCACTATGAAAGAAAAATATGCACACATGGATATTCACTTTTATATGAACAATAATAGATAGAAACATGGAGAGGCCTTCCAAATATCCATTTTCATGCATATGAAAATTGATATGCATCTGTTAGAGAATATGTTTCATACTGATTTTAGTCTGAGAAAGTTATAAAGAGATGAGTCGTTGAAAAATAGAGGCTCTTTTTCTTGATGACTCAACTCCACTATCTCTAACTGAAATAACTATGAAAAAACTCCTCAAATGAGAAAATATACATTTTTGTATGCATGAATTTGGAGAGCATCGAGGCCTTGCCGCACATCTCTCCATATTCCTGCACATAGAAATGCATATCCATATATATGGGATGATTTTTCATAGTTATTTCAGTCAGAGACATTTCAGTTGAGTCGTATGGAAAAAGAGCTGCATCTAATCCCCTAAAAATGTTCTCACTTGTAAATAAGCATTATTTCTAAAAAATTGTGCTAATTTATAATAGTATGTGGTAATTAGTATAAATTATTATATGTGAGTATATTTATTAAAATTAATAACATATATAAGTATAAAATAACAGAAATTATTATAATTTGATAGAAAATGGAATTTATTTGACATCTATTTTTTATAGTCTTTTTATAATATAAAATCATAAAAATTATATTATATTTTTTTAGATAAATATGGTATATGGAAGTCTATAAAAATCATTATTAGATGATCACACTTGTATAAATTACCACAAGAATCAAATTGGTTCTATTTGAAAACTTATATATATTTAGGGTGTGGAAGCTTTCATATAATTTTCATCATCATAACCAAAATTTGATTCACAAGGGACAATTAAGTGTCCCTATTTCAAACTGTTTCCATTCGAAGATATAGAGGACCAATGCGCCTGCCTGTCCATCTCACAAATGGTTGAGCCCCGCTCGATTGCTAAATTCAGGTACACCGGTCTTCATTTCGAAATGCCCAATGGTTCCATATCCAATGATATGTGGACCTGCTTTCCAAAGGCAGGTGTCCGCTAATTGTTTTGGCTAGTGATGCTTAAGAACTCATATTGGTCAAGAGGATGGGAAGTCAGGCTCATCACACCCTTTTGGGGGGAATTATTACATGTTCCAGGACTCTCCTATAGATTTAAGTCTTATTCATATGTTCAAGAATATTTGGTTTATACCCAATCATAGTATCCATGGATTTCTCCTTCTTTCCAATGGTCAGCTGAACGCAGGGATTCAGAATCATTTATGCCCGAGGTTTACCATCCCTCATTGGATTAATGACCCCGAGGAGTCTGAACTCATTGAGGAGACATTAGGGGTGGTGGGGTGAACCGACGTGAAGATAGTCGAATTGACCAGTTGTTGGGCTTTAACCTCTTGGAAGATTCCTACGTACCCTTCCCATGAGACAAGGATCAAAGTCCATGTAATTCGTATAGGTGCGTTGGAGAACCGACGTGAATGTGGACTCGAGGGTCCGATGGTGATTGGGCTTGAACCTTTTGGAGGCTTCCTACATACCCAACCTAGGAGGTAGGGATCAAATTTATCAATGTCCACGTAGTTCGCATAGGATTGGGGCTTACGCTCTATGGCAGCCCGGAGTAATGGATTGGGGATTACACTCTGAGGAGGCCCATAGTAATGGATTGGGGACTACACTCTGAGGAGGCCCATAATAGGATGTCATGGTCGATTCTTACTCCAATCGCACGTGATTCATGCTCAGTGTGAGAAACAAGAGGCACCAGGGTCCAGACGATCACATCATGAAAGTTGTGTCCGTGAGAAGTGGAGGGGGGATTACGCATAAAGGTGGCTCATAAGGTCGAGGCCTACTCCAAGATGTACTCCCATGGCGACAAAGCACAATGGGAGAGGGAAAGAGGAGCTCTTGTGCCCGTCAACTCTCTTATTCCCAGGGGAAGTATGTAAGTGCATCGGGGCATCCTTCTGATGGGTATTTTACTACCTCCCAAAGAAGGGAGAAGTTCCCCATCCCCAATAAGGGTAGGGGTAGAACGGTGACTCCCGATATCAGACTCCATATTACTGTGGGAATGTGAACCCAGGAATGCTTCTGGAACCTGCTCAAGGGTTGGGGAAACCCCTTCAACCCATCTTATCGTGGTTGTGTTAAATAAAAATGGCCCACTGATGCACCTGAGAGTTACACCACACGGATCTGGTGGCTCTGGGGGAGGCCTCGGCATGGGGAAAATGAGTAGGCCAATGAGGGAGTCATAGAGGATTGGGCCGGATTGGAATGATGTTATCTAGATCGTCGAACAGGAACTCTGAAGGATTTGATGGGCCACATGGGGGTATGGGGTGTGGCGCCCTTCACGTAGGGAACTGCTACGTGGTTGGAGAAACCGTCCGCAAACCGGGGTGGTCCACGGACTGATGAGCATCCCGCGAACTAGGGTGGTTCATGGAGTAGTGATCATCCCATGAACCAAAGAGGTTTGTAGATTTGGTTTCAATTTGTGTACCAGTTTCGTACGTAGAGGGTTCCATACGAGCAGTAGTGGCCTAGGGTGGTGTCGGTCTGGGGTTCTACGGTCATGGCTTCGCCCGCATAGGATGGTGCTATGCGGTGCAGCAGATCGAAAAAGAGGCACAAACACCCTGGTCTGCGGGGAGTGCATCCGCGGAGGGTCCATGGTTCATAGACTTCTCTTCTTTTTTATTTTAAGTTTGCAGTTCACCAAGTTATTATGTGTTTTCAGTTACTTATTAATTCATTCTTAGGTTCATACGTGCTCTGGTTTGCGAACTGGAACTTCATTGTTTGCAAAATCCATATCCTTCCTTCGAAATCCTTCCACCTGAATCAGATTTATCTCCTTCGAATACACCACCCTCTTCCCCCTCTGTCTCTTTTTCTAGAGTTGGGGAATATATGTATCTGTGGTCACGCAGAACCTTTTGTGGATACCCATGACCAAAAACCCAGTTTACAGCTGACTTGGACAATCTGTGACTCACGGTGGTCACTGAGCGCATCTACCCCGAGAACCAAATGCGCTTGGGTAATGATTCGCGGCCGCGTAGGTTTCCACCACCATTCTGCGAATGATAGCGGATGCGGCTTCAGCCAGTCGACGCGGTCCGCGGCTGGGGCAGTTTATGGCGGTGAACCGGATCGACGCCCGTCCTGCTTCAAGCCTGTGGAGGATCTCCGCCTACATTTCACGAATAACATCGGTCCGTGGAGGGCGTGCTCCGCGGAACTGGTCACGTGCTCGTTTGGACCGGTATGTGGACTGGTTCATCTTGTGCCTTTATTCTCCATACTTTCCCCAATTTTTTTTGGGAAAACTGGTTATGATCTCCCTTGGGTTAAAAGGGGATTCTCATTCTCCTTTGCTGATTTTTAAGGACCCTACAAATTTCTCCCATCGGAATGGGGTCTGATCGGAACGAAGAGGAGGCCATTCTGATGTAGAGTGGTCCTGAAACATGGATGGTTTGCAGTAGGGGAGTGGACCCGGTGGGGGACCACACCTATAAATACGGGGGGCCCTTCATTTGTCTTTTACCAAATTCTTCACGAAACCAGAGCTCTCTTTTGTTTCTATCTATGCGTGGTCGTTCCTTCGTGAGGAACATCATCCACGAAACAACTACCACGTCCGCAAACCATTCCTCCTTCGAGGACGCCTTCACCCACAGACCAATTTAGCAACCGTGAAACAATACTTTTAATTAATTAAAAATTAAGTCACGACGGGCCGTGGAGGAACTCACTTCACGATTTTGATGGTCTGCGAATAGAAATCTTCTGGACTTTGAAACTTAGTTAAGACTTCTGAACCTAATTATTTAAATCCCGGATTAAGATTCCGCGGAGCAATCTGGTTCGCAGTTTTCTGTTCAACGCTCTGCGGGCCAAAGTACCATGAACCCCTTCCATGAAGGGCTGGTTCGTGGGATACAATCATTGTGAATCACATTATGAGGCCTGCTTGCGGACCTTATCACAAATGCTTCTTGATTCCATTTCCATACATCTGTTATTTTTGTCTAGATTTTATTATTCTTGAATAACCATTTTCATTGTCGTCATGATGCAGGGAGAAAACGTGGTTCCCCCTCTCCCTTCACCAAGACCTACTGTCGAGCCTCTACCAATTGGATCAGGGAGACGTCCAACTATGATTCGTAGAGAGAAGAGCATCATGGAGGACCCCAATTGATCCATTGTTCCCGATAATGGTGTTTTGAAAGACTTGCTCCCTCATGAGCTCCTGGGTTATCCACTATCAAATTGGCTTCCACTTCACGACTTCGGTCTTCAAGATGACATATTTATCCCCCCTACTTTCTCATTTCTTCTGTCTCGTCTATTTAAAGTGTTACCAAAGTGCATTCAGGCAAACCTTACCCCATTGGGGGAGATAACCTCTGATTCCGATCTGAAAGACACTTTCATCTTGAGAGGCTCTATCTGTACCCAATGTGACCAGTTCACTCAAGACTTTTCTCATGAATATGTCTTCAAGAGTTACCCCTCCATTATTAACCTTTCTCGAGTGGATCCTGATGTGGGGTGGATTCCTAGGTGGGATATTCGATCTAGTGGGATCTTCATAAATGACTAGGCCCAGGCCTTCTATGTCCATTATCATCTCCGGGAGTTTCCCGAGTCACTAGAAGTAGTTAATTTGTACTACACAGTGTGGGCTTCCCAATTTTCTATTTACCCACCATCCTTGATCCTTCCTGGCCTGCTCATTCACTGGTGTTGAAGCACTAATACTTTACACCTTTCCCATGGTGAAGTTGACATTAGTCTATTCGACATCTATAAATCACGAGGGATCCCGATTTTCTATGAGATGTATGATGAGTTCCTGCCCACTCCTGGTAGGTGGGACGATGTTGAACAACTGCCTTAGTTGGCAAGGGATCTGCTGGTTATGGCGGAGCAATCACTGGGTCAGGACTTCTGTGCCTGCTCTCTTATTCCCTATAGAACATGGATAGGGTTATTTCTGAACACCACTTGTCCTATGCCGAAGATCAAGCGCCCCATGACTCATCATTCTCAACTGCCATGAACCATCCCAGGTTCCTACTGAGCAGTTCTGAAGGTAGGTGACTACCTTTCATGGGGTTACGAGGTGCGCCCCGTTGTGCCTCCCTTGCTTCGGCTGGCAGGTCTATTTTCCATGTTTCTGAGCGAGTGGTTATTCCCTTCTCGGGATATCAACCCAGGTGTCAGGGCCTGCACCTTGATGATTGCAGTTGAGCTGGAAGAGGGTCGTCTGGTGAATTTTGTCATTACCACTTTGGCTCGTATTTAAGAACTACTGAGCCACATGCAGGAGGGCGGGTCACCCTACCATTTGAGTGGTCCTTTTCAATTATTATACAGGTAGATAGTAGATCATTATCACTGTTATGAGTATAGTCATAACACGGTCATCCCGCTTCCTACCTTCGGGCCTACTCTTCTGGATATAGCTGGGGTCCGTCTTAAGTCCTTCAATTCAGATGAAATCATCAAGCTTCTGAGTGACTTCTCCCAGTTTTCTTTTTCTCCCTACCCCACTCCTTCTGGCGTCATGGTTGAAAACCGTAGGGAGAGACTAAAGGAACGTTTTTACATGATTTCACTACGGGATGGGTTTATGGCCGCACAGATTGACGGGGTTTCTCTATTTGAGTTATATTCCCCCCATCGTTTCACCCATCAGTTTAGGTGGATGCAACTCCATGATTCCCTTCCCCCTCTTCAGGCTCAAGGACTGCACCCGACCACTCTCCATCAATGGTGGTTGATGCTGGTGCGGGAGGGATCTGACACAAGAATCCCTTTTCCTGGTACGGGAGTGGATTCCAGCCTATCCATAAACAATGCAAGGATGTGGGTAAAACATTACCCCAATGGGGTCCTGAGGAAGTATTCCGGAAGGTTCCCAAGTCAGGAGTCATTGCGGTTGTTGTGCCTACCACACCTTCCTCAACGGATCTGAGGGAGGACCGACTGATGGCTCGTCGGTCAGAGTGACTAAGGGGATTTTCCTCTCTAATCCCCTCTGTGTATGATGTTCGAACGTCCCCAACCTTCTTGGATGCGGATGAGGATGACCCTATGGCTTCAGGTCCTAGCGAGACAATTCCTGAAGTTTTGCCGACCGGTACCGGACATAAGAACTTGACTCCAAAACCTGAACCGGGGTTAGAAGCTTTAGGGCTTCCCACTTCTGAACCATCTTCTAGAGTTCACATTCCAGTGCTGGTTTCCAGGCCATACTTTCCCCTCATGCTATCTAGCATGGATACCAAAGATCCTCGTGTCATGGAATATCACTGGGCAGTGTGCAAGTGGGCCTAGCCCCGGATTTGCGAGATTGTCACCAAAACTCCTCTGGGTGAAATGGAAACTAAAATTGAAGCACTTGGATGACTCTTCCTGGGTTTGGGGTCAGGTGGCTTTGACTAAAGGCAGTTTCATTTTCTTTCCTGCAAGGTTTTCATTGCCAGAGGGGAAGTTGCCGATGGTGGGAACAAACATTCTCACCATACTACTTCTAAGTGCAGGACCCGAACCATGGAGGGGGCCATGATAAAGCTCCATCAGCTGATAGAACAAGAGGCGAGCTCTCGAGATCAAGCGGGAATCCTATCTTCTGAGTTGCATGAATGTGAAGTACGGGAAGCGATGCTGAGGGACCAATTGTCAGATCTGACTTGTAACCTTGAAGCCACAAAGAAAGGGATCATCGATCACCAAACAACAGTGGATCACACTCGTTCGGTGGTCGAGGTTGAGGCCAGGGAGAAGCCCATGATGGAGAATACTTGAAACAAACTTCGCCACACAGTTTCCAATCTGATGGAGACAGCGCGCCAGGATCCTTTATGAATGTTGGATCCATTCTTGTACTCTCTATTTTTCATACCCTTCTTCTCCTTTTTTTTGTTTTTTTTTGTGAGGGATAGACTCCATCCTGTGGACATCCTCACTTTTTGTTCAAATGGAATACTATCCTTGTCAATATTTTGTTTCTGTAAAATTTGATTGTTACTAAAACAATTGTTGTGTAAATAACAACTCACTAAATCATTATTAATAATGACCTGGGAAGACAAAATCTTACATTTTCTTGGACCATGGGATCGAGTGAGAATAGTTTGACTATTGATATGGTTTTGTAGAAAAGCCCCACAATCATTTTGTCTTTTCTTTTAATTCCCTAATTTTTCATTGGACCATTTAGTGTGGACCCAACGGGTATGGCCTGACTTTTGCTTAGGTCACCCATTTCGGGTTTTCGGCCAAACAGGATTTGTGCCTCTTTTGTGGGAGGATTAAAGTCCCGCCATCAAGAATATCATTACTGATGTTTTAGGTCGAACATCTTTGACCATATATAGTGGGGAAAGGGCCCCAATGATATTTGGTTGATTAAAAGATGTCTCGATGTCCTTCAGACGCATGTAAAGGGAGCGTGTTTAGACTTGAACGACATGCATGGAATTTCTCAAGGCATGGGAGCTGTACCAGCATGCAGAGGTGTGAAAAACATCACCTAAGGAAATATTTCCTTTGGTAGACAGGCCAGGGGCGATCAATATATAGATCCACTGAGGACATGGTATTCATAGTCATGAAAAGGTGTCCTTAAGTCCATGAATCTTCACTTCTGATGGCCATAGGACTTCATGAATGTCCGGTTTATGGAGACCACCATGGGTGGCATGGAGAATAATGAAAACTACCAGGGGTTTCATGGAAATTGTATGTGACGTCTGAATGGTTTTCAGAACATTTATTTCAATCAAGAGTGTGGAAGAAAGGTTCATGTCCTACGCATTTATCTTGCGTAAAGGACGGTTAAATCTTGGTGCAGTTAAATGTCATGCAGCTGGGGATTCATCTAGAATAGAATGGCTTCTCATAGTCCTTGGTAATATCACCAGAAAAGTTCTGCCATAATCATGAAGGGTTGTGAATGAGGCTGGTAAACTGTAGCTCAGTGGGCTTTCGAACCCCGTGATGGACATAGGGGCTCAAGGGCCAAGAGGCGTATGGAGAGAAGCGACGCCTAAGGAAATATTGTTTTTGGTATACAGGCTTGGGGTGATGAATATGCAGAGCCACTAAGGGCATGGTATGCAATAGTCATGAAAAGGTGTCCCTAGGTCAAATATTGTCGCCCCTCGATAGCTGATCAACTTCAGGGAAGTTGAGATTCGGGATCACCAGGGGTGGTTTATGAGATTTCGGATTATTCTGAGTACAAAGTATGGTTTATGAGGAGAGGGTACCTGGATATGGGAGGTTCATCTAGGATAAGTATCCCGAGAATGGGTGAAGTCATTCCTTCTCACGATGGTGTGAGATGGTGGTTTGTGCAGGTCTCACCCATGCATCGAGGGATAGAGAAACTGAACCCATGACAGGTTTCACCGTGTAGTTTAACATCATGAGATAAGGACATAGAGCATTATTCAAAGGTGTTGTGCAGTTTACTGTCATGCATTGAGGACAGGGGAACTTTCGTTGATGTTGTGCAGTTTAAAATTGTGCTGTGAGGACTGGGGGAATTGTTTTAAACCAGTGAAAATGCTTGTAGTTGGAGGCATTTCCCTGAATGATTAATGCTTGGTATTTACAGATTTATGATAAGAATCCAAGATGTTCCATGTAGTTTAACGTCATGCGGTAAGGACGTTGTTGAGAATGCTGATCTTGATCAGAATGCAACTAGGCTCGATCATCTCAGCATGTCCAAGATGTGGATAGGGGTTGATGGTGTAAATAGTGGTTCTAGGGCTTCTTGGATTAGGAGAAATGATATGGGGGCTCTGATGCCGGTAAGCGTATGGAGATAGGAAGAGTGTCACCCAAGAAAATCATGCCTTTTGTAGATGGACCAGGGGATATCAATATGCAGAGCCGCTGAGGGCATGGTATGCATAGTCATGCAAAGGTGTTTCCGAGTCGATGAATTTACACTTCCGATGGCCATTAATAATTATGAAAATCCACGATTGTATGGGCCACATAAACTGTCATTTGGGAATAAAATATCTGGACATGTCGGGCATACTCGGCCCTAGTTTATATTAAAGCTTAGAGAGATCCCTGCGCTAATTTATCTAGCGCATGGGTGTGTACCTTCACTCTTATGTAGTTTAACGTCATGCGGTAAGGACGAGTTACTCCTAGTTTAGCAGTCATAGAGCTCGGATCATTGGGTGACTATTTCTATAGTCACTCGAAGGATAACTGGGTCAACATGATTTGATATACTTAGAACAAGGTGGGGGATGAAGGTCATAAATTGTAACATTGTGTTTTCCCGAATCAGAAGGTGTGGTGTGGGGGATCTGAGGTCGTTAAGTGTATGGATCTAGGAAGAGTTCCGCCCTAGGAAATTTTTCCTTTCGTAGATGGGCCTTGGGCTATCAATATGAGAGTCGCTGAGGGGGTGGAATTCATAGTCATTCAAAGGTGTCCCCGTGTCGATGACTTTCCACTTCTGATGGCCATGAATGATTATGAAAATCCTAGATTGCTCACAGTACAGAGTTCGACACGTGGGGATAATGATGTCCGAGCATAGAAGAAACATCTTCACTAAAATTGTCCATTGAGCCCAAGTAGTCTAGCCCTGTCTTGATGTTCTTTGGTGTAGGTCGTCATGTGAACCACAATTGGATACATTGGCTAACCGGGTAGGGGTACCCTGGCAACATCTGGATGTGAACAGGGGAATGAACTTGTAAACCACTACTCCATAAATTTTTGGATCGGGAGATGTGATATGGTGGCTCTGAGGCCGGTAAGCATACGAAGCTAGGAAGAGTGTCACCCGAGGAAATCATTCCTTTGGTAGACGGGCCAAGGGCTATCAATATGCAGCGCCGCTGAGGGCATGGTATGCATAGTCATAAAAAGTTGTCCACAGGTCGATAACTTTCCACTTCTGATGGTCGTGAATTGTTATGAAGATCTGCAATTATCCATGTCGTGGAGTCTGATATATATAGAGGATGCACCCAAATTTGCAACGAGTATTCCAATATCGTTTCTCCATATATCATTGGTGGGTCATGACGATGTCCGTTCAGTTTAACGTCGTGCAATGAGGATGACTTCCGTGCAGTTTAACAACATGCGGTAAGGATGAAGTATACACCCCGTTCAGGTCTGGTCCATACACGGGGGAAAGGGGGAATTCATAAATCTTATTATCTGTGCAGTATAACGTCGTACGGTAAGGATGAGGAATACACCCCATACAGGTTTGGTCCATACATGGGGGGAAGTGGGAATTTTTAACTACTTATCAGGGGGTGGCCGAGCCAGAATGGGGAACCCCATTATCGCTATGTATCCTGTAAAGGAATGAATCAGGTCGAATGTAGTTCTTTAAAATATGATACACCCTGTGAAGGTCTGGTCCGTGCATAGGAGAAAATGGAAAGTTTTTTTTCTTATCTGTGCAGTTTTACATCATGCGGTAAGGATGAGGGATACACCCCATGAAGGTCTGGTCCCTACACGGGGGTAGAAGGCATTTTTAACTCTAATTTGGGGGTGGCGGGGCCAGGATAGGGAACCCTGGCGTCACTATATATCCCGAAAGGGAAAGAATCAATCTGTACATAGTTCTCTAAAAGAAGTACACCCCGTGCAGGGCTGGTCTGTACAAGGGGGAGAGGAAATTGTTTTATTTTATCCCACCTGGGGATGGATGGGCGAGTATAGGGGCTCCTGACATCCCTTCGTATCCTACTATGTCATGAATCAAGCCGTACATAGTTCTCTTTAAAGTACACCATGTGCATGTCTAGTCCACACATGAGGGAAAGTGGATTTTTTAACATTCATTATCCATGCAGTTTAGCATCGTGTGGAGAGGACGTAAAAACACACACCTATTCCGGTATAGCCCATACACGGGGGAAAGTGCATTTTTATCATTTATTTGGGAGTGTCTAGGCCAGTATGGGGAACCCTGGCGTCGCTACGTATACTGCAATGGGAGAAATCAAGTCGTACATAGTTCTCTGAATGATGATACACCCCGTGTATGCCTGGTCCACACACGGGGGGAGAGGGAATTTTTAAAACATTTTGTCCGTGCAGTTTAACGTTGTGCGGTGGGGATGGAATAATATTATTTTAAGGTCGTAGGGTTTAGACTGTTGGGTGCTTGGCAGTTTAATGTCATGCAGCTCAGACGATCCTCTTTTTTTCCTTACCCGTGCAGTTTATCATTATGCGGGTAGGTCAAAGTACTCCTTTTGGTTTCTATGTGAAATATTTCTTCAATAATCTCACATTTGTAGAAGTGGTGGTAAATTGCTCGTCCATGGAGATTAGGGAATACGTTCCATTGGAGTAGAACTTGTGTACAATATACGGTCCCTCTTACTTGGGCTCTAGCTTTGGAGGCTTCTTTCCGGGTATCATTGGGGTCCGGAGGACCAACACCAATTCTCCTTCAAAGAAATACCAAAGACGAACATTTTTGTTGAAGGCTCATGAGATCTGGTTCTGGTATACTTCCAGATGGTGAAGAGTGTGAAACCGCTTCTCTTCTAGCTATTCCAATTCACATAGCTGCTTTCTAATTACTCATTGTTGGATAATTGATCATAAATGGGAATGCAGAGCGAGGGTGGTTTGAGCTCAATGGGAATTACCACTTCTATTTATTATACTAATGAGTACGGAGTAGCCCGAGTAGCGGTGGAGATTGTGGTTCGACAAGCCCACAATGCATGGGGGAGTTTATGTAGCCATGAATTCTTGTCTTTGTCCACCATTTTCTGTAGAATGATGGATAGGGTCTTGTTGAAAGCCTCTAGCTGTCCATTGGCTACCGCATGGTAGCTGGATTAGTGGTTAGATTTGATACCATATTCTTGTAATAGCTTCTCCAATTCAACAGAGAAGAATTTGGTGCCGTTATTCATTAATATAGTGTGAGGGACACCAAATATTGTGATGATGTTGGCCTTCACGATGATGACAATGCTTCTGTCCCCGACATCCTTAATGGGTACAACTTCTCCCCATTTGTAAAAGAAGTCGGTTGTTAAGAGGATATATTTCAGCAGTTCTACTATGGCGGGTGGATATGGTCCCACGACTTCCATTGTGCAGATGAAGTAACTCTGGGGGCTGGTGAATAAAGTTGTCATGAATCTGGAATGAGTGGCATTTTTCGGTAAAAAAATAGCAATCTCGTGCCACTATGGGCCAATAGTAGCCAATCCTTCGAACTAGGTGGGAATTATTGGAACCTGACTGGTGTGCTCCACATACTTTGGCATGCACCTCATTCATGACGGTAGTAGATTATTCTCCATCAATGCATCTGAGGAGGATTCTTTCGAGACCTCAGTCGTAGAGGACCTCTTGATGACCTGCACCACCATATAGGACAATGTTGATTGACCTTCTCCGTATTGGCTCTTGTTCAGCCATGTCTAATGTAATTTCATCCCGTTGAAGTTCGTTTACAATGGAATTCATCCAACCAATGGAAGGAGTATACGGCTCAGGGACAGGACTGACATCATGGATTTCTTATGTTTTTGTCTGAACATATGGAAGACCATTTGACGATGAGCAAAACTGATTATTTTTTCATCCCAGCCTGGGTCGGCCAGTGTTGTGGCTGTATTTGCTAATGCATCGTCCTGGGCATTCTGGTACCAGGGAACATAGGTCAATGTTGTTCTTGTAGAGAATTCTGCCATTAACCCTCGGACGAGGTCAAACATGGGTATTAGCTCCTAAGTTTTGATAGCATAGTCACCATTGACTTGGTTGATGACCTGTTCCGAGTCACCTATTACCTTAAGGTGTTTAACTTCAGTCTGGAGTGCGAGCTCCAAGCCTTCAATGAGGGATTCATACTCCACCTCATTGTCCGTACATCCTTCTGACATGAGAAAAAAATATGGAAAATCTTCCTCCTCTGGGGTCATGAGTATTATCCCCAAACCCACCTTGTTCAATTTGGGATCTTCCATCCTTTTCCTGTTTGGGCTTCGAGATGAGCTGTCGAAGTACATTTCCCATGCTGGGAACCCCTCTTAAACCGAGAAGATATCTCCATCAGGTAGCTCGACGTCTGGTGCGGCGGTCCCTGTTGAGGGGTGCTCTGCTATAAAATCTGCTAATGTCTGGCCATTAATGGACTTTTGAGGAATGAACTAGATGTTGAACTATTGCAGGATGACTGTCCCTCAGGATAGGTTCCCGGTCAGCATCGGGTGACTAAGGATGTACTTGAGCGGGTTATTGCGCGAGACCAAATGGACTTCAGGATGCTGAAAATAATGTCGCTACTTTTGAACTGCAAAGACCATGACCAAACAACTCTTCTTGATGTTTTAATATCGAGTCTCAGTATCAATCATGGTTCGGCAGAGGTAATAGAGACTATTTTCACTACCGGCGTCATTTTTTTTGTGCGAGGAAGGATCACATCGACCGTTCTAGGGCAGTCACGTACAGGATGAAAGGCCATCCTTTGACCAGGGGCATGAGCACCGATGGGCTTAAGGGTTACCTTTTCAGGATGTTGAACGCCTCTTTGCAGTCATCTGTCCATTGGTACATGACTCCCTTCTTCATTAACCTGGTAATGGGAAAAATTTGCCTGCCAAGTTGGATATGAACCACCTGATATAAGCCAGGTGCCCTTGGAATCCCCTCAACTCAGTGAGATTGTGGGGAGGTGATAGTCCGAGGATCGCCTTTGTCTTTTCAGGGTTCACTTAGATGACATGGTGGTGTACAATGAAGCCAAGGAATTTCCCTTAGGTAACCCCGAAAGAACACTTCAAGGGGTTCATCTTCAGACTATGCTATTAGAGTTTGTTGAAGACGGTCTCAAGGTCTGACAGGTGAGCTGAGAAATGTCTTGATTTTACAACCAAGTCATCGACGTAGCACTCGATGAATCTCCCCAGAAATGGTTTGAAGATACGATGCCTGACGCACTGATATGTGGCGCCATCATTCTTGAGACCAAAGGGCATGAACCTATTACAGAATACCCCTTGAGGGGCCCTGAAGGCAGTGTTATCTTTGTCTTCTCCGGCCATCCTGATCTGATTTTACCAAGAATATCCATCCATGAAGAATAGAGCCTCATACCTAGCTATTGCATCGATTAATAACTCAGTGATCGGGACCGGGAAATCATCTTTCAGGAAATGCGGATTGAGATCTATAAAATCAATGAAGAAGCGGATTTTTCCATTATTTTTCATGATAGGGACAATGCTGGCTAACCAGATGGGGTACTCGACCTGCAGTATGATGACTGCTTTAATGAGCTTATCGACTTCAACCTCTATTTTCACATCATGTGTGGGGTGCATCCTTTTGGAAGCTTGTTTATAGCCCTAGTGGTCTTCTGGAAGACCTAAACGATGTGTCGCCACTTCGGGATTGAGTCCCGGCATCTCCGTGTATTTCCAGAAAAATATATCTCAGTGTTGACTCAAGAAAGAGGTATATTCCTTGTTCTCCTCATGAGACATGGATACACTAATGTGGGTGGTCCTCAGGTTTTCTTTAGTACCCAGGTTTATTTCCTTGAGCTCATCCATAGTGGTGGAGATACATTACTCAAATGTGGGAGGTGCATCCCTGAGATCTTCCTCTTCTTCCTCCAAATCCTCGTCTTCTTGATCTAGCGAGGGGAGAGTTACCATCACAGGTTATTAGGAGTCCGGAGGTGAGGGTGAGGTATCATTGGAATCCCCGCTCGAGTATTCATCCCCAGATTGTGGGTTGACAGACCCTCTCGCATCGTCACACTCGACCCTTGTGGCTGATGTCATAAAGACATCTCTCTGTGTGTTCGAACATGAACCCTTTCTCTTAATATGGTTGATGGGAAGTACGTAGTCTCTTCCAAGCTACCCGAGGCGGTTTTCAGAAACCAATTGCAGACCATTGGGAGTGGGGATCCAGTCAACACCATCGGCCAAAGGCTTCTTCTTCTTTTTCTCATAATATCCATATTCAATGTAGTGTGACTCGGAGAGCTCGAAAGGGGTCTTGTAAAAGTAAAATGCCCCACTTTTTCCATTGACGCAGTACTTAATATACTGGTGGTATGATGAAGGAATTACAATTTGCTTATGGAGCCATGACCTTCCCAACATGGCATTGAATGATGTGTTCTGTCGGACCACCATGAATTCCGAGTAGGCCACGAGGTCGCAAAAATGGGTCTTTAGCTTAATTTGTCCCATTGGCTTCTACTCGCTCTTTTGGTAACCAAATAGAGTTGTGGTAATGGTATTAAATCATCCTCACTATAGCCCAACTTATGGAGTGTCTAAAGGGGAATGAGGTTAACTCTAGAGCCATTGTCAATGAAGACTTTGCAGATCTCAACATCATTCAATGTGTCAGACACATATAGTGGTTTGATGTATCCTTGCATGATGGAATATTCTTCCTGATCAGTGAAGGAAATCAACACATTTCATTTAGTCGTTCCAGTCTCCGTCCAGTAAATCATGGTGGAAGATACCATGGCTTGAGACTCCTGGGTGCTGAGAAAGGATTCGATAAGCGCCTCCCTGCGGTCGGCTGACAATCTCAGGGAACCCTGGATGGATAACATGGCTGGTACTGACGCCATCTACATCAAGATGTCGTAATTTTTCTCCAATAGCCGATGCTTCTCTACTGGTAGGGGAGTTCAAGCATGAGGCTTGAGAGCTGGAGTCTTTGATGAGGAGGGACCAGTGACGGGGTTATATGACGACGATGTTCCCACTTTCTGAGGACTCGGTCTGACCGGTCTATTTGTGCGCACTAGGCGGATAGACACGTGTTCCTCCTCTGACAGGTATTGCAGAATAACAGGGGTAGAGTGGCTGCTTGCAGAGGTGGATGGGTATTCTTTCTCCTGTTGAGTATGTTGAAGGGTTCTCCAACGGGTTTCTGCGAAATTGATAGTTTGGGCCGAGGATCTACCGTAAGGTTGGTTCCAGCCGTGACTCCACCTTTCCTGATATCCCCTACCTCTGTGATTCCTCGTCCCTGCTCCTCGTGTTGGGAGCTCGGGTTCATAGGAATACCCTTAGTCAGGGACCGATTCCATAATATGGATGACGTTAATGGAACCAAATTTTGGCTCTTCATCCTCTGACAGGTCATCCTGGTCGGTTGTCCCTGATGGTGCCATTTTGTGGGTCAGTGCTCATGGCGCCAAATTCGAGGGCATATAATCTGCTTGGGTTGGGATAACATTGGCCCCGTTGCGGACTTCTCCTCTTGCGACTGTTTCTTCATTCATCGATTACGCCCAGATGACCGGCTCATGGAGGGTTGTGAGGCCGATACTATCAGTTGTGCGGCGTCAGGGGCTATTGGCGGCAACACCAGCTGCTATAGTTGAGATCAGTGTATGCCCTGGGATCGATTGATAGTCTTCCGATTCATCCAGTTATCAAACATCTTCCCCTTCTTGGTGGTGACTTACTGCCACCCCTCCCCTTTGTCGGAGTTGGTTGTAGAAATATATGCCACATGCGCTGGGGTTGGTCCTAGTTCAACCTACCTGGAGTCCAGCATCCATTGCAGGAGCTATTTGAAGACGAAGCATTTTCAAATATTGTGCCCCAACATCCGATACTAGGGACAGTAATCTAGCCTGTCAACGCAGTGGACTTCTTCGGGATTCCTTAGCTCTGGGAGGTGGATAAAGTTGTAGTTCATGGCGACGATGAAGTATCCACGGACTTGGTCCTCTCGGAATGAGTGTACCTTTTTCCTTCATTCCTCAAGATGGTTCCGCTTCGATCCTCCTTGATCGTCTCGCCTGGACAGAGGTGGTCACTGATCTACAAGGGGCCCTTGACGATTTGGTGGAGGCCTGAGCAGTGGGGCAGGTACATGGGCTGGCTTGGGCGTGACAGAGGACGCTTCAGCTCTAGATGCTCTCTTTTCAGTAGCCTGTGATGCCACTTGGGACTTCAAATTGGTCCGCTACAGGGAGTCCTCAATTCTTTGGGCAATGGATGGGAGATGGAGGAAGCCAGTGGTTCACTCCACTGGTATGAGTGGTGTTCGCAGCTCATATCTAAAATTATCGATGCATATAACAAGCATCTCATCTTTAGGCATTGGCCTTTTCAGAGAGTAGGTCATACCTTTCCATCTGGCGATGAAATACGAAACTCTCTCATTCTCCCTATGCTTGCAGTTCATGTGGTCACTGACTGTTATTTTAGGAAACGTCGAGCTGGTGTGGAATAGGAACTGCTGTCGAATGTCTTCCCAGCTTTTTATTGACTGGGCTGGTAGACTCGTATACCAGATGAAGGCAGATCCTTGCAAGGTCCGCACGAATCATCTGAGTTTCACTACTTCATTTTGTTCTAGAGTTCCCATTATTGGGTCACAATAGGATGCGTAGTGCATCAAATGGTGTTCTGGATCATCTAATCCATTGACGATTGGGAATACGGGGCTCCCAAAATTGGGTGGAGGTGTTTTGTTGCCTACCCAATCCAGGTAAGGCTTATGATCTGGCTATATCAGAGCACATCGACCTTCTATTGCATCCAATTGAGCTATCAGTGCCTCAATGGTGTTGGTGAGATCCTCATTTAAATCCGGTTGGGCCCGGTCCTATGTAGGCGTAGCCCAAGGCATTTCTTAGGGATCCAGATTAGTCGGTACCAAGGGTGTCTATGTCGTTTGTGACACCATTAGAGGGTTCATGTGTACTCACTCCGGTTGCTTTTTGAGTAGAGGGAAGTCTTGGTATTCATCTGAATCCACATGTAGGTAGTTGGACAGGCTGGGCGTCTCATTGGATGGGATCCCTGACCGTGCTTTGTTTTCCGGGTCAAGCCTTAGTCTTTGGTGTGGACTTGCTGGGATTTCATGATGTGGCTCCTCCTAGGATTCAATTTCAATAAGGTCGTTCCTCTGGAGTAGCTCAACATTAAGCCACCTCAATTCTTTCATCTCCTCTTCCTGTCGAGCGAATATCTCTTCGAGCATGAGTGTATCATTTTTTTCAAGAGAAGGAGGTGGGTTAAGGGGAACCATTACTTTATTTTTATCCTCATTTGATGCTCACTGGGTATGCGGAGGAGGGTTTTCTTGAAGGACATCCATATTTAGGTCATCCCTCCAGTTCCGGATGTGCACACTTGAGGGTTTGTTGTGAGTCACAGCCTGACCGAAACCATCGTCTCCTAATCCATCCGGATTTGCATCATCTCTAGCATCACCCGTGGGGTTAGCCTCTATGGAGTTGATGGATACATATCATGGGGTGAAGAAGATTTCATCTTCCAAATGGGAATTTGATCTCCCACGCCTCTTACTGGCCTTCCTTTTCATGTCCCAGGATGGCCTTCGGACCCCATAACAAAGGGTGACGCGGAGAGGTCATTGATGCGACCTAACTGTTACCTTCCTCTCAGAGGGGATGATGATTCAAATGATGGGATAGGATTAGAACCACCTCTTCTAACTGTCCTCCCTAGATTATAGAATACTGACTCTCATGGGGTAGGTTGTTGTTGAGGGGGGAAATAATGCCCCCATCCCTCAGGGATAGGGTTGGCTCCGCTCCTTGGATGTTGAGTCTCCTCCCATTTTTATTGGTCTTTTGGGGGCCTTTTTTGTTAAAAATGCCCCCATCTCTGAAGGCTGGGGTTGACCCTGGATTGCGGTAGTGACTGATGCTATCGCAACCTTCCTAATTTCGTTTGTCCCCATTCAGGGGTGAACCAGATTTGATGCCGAATTCACCTGTGAATCGATCACTTCTCGTGAGAAAGGTGATGACTGCTGATTGGCCCCTCTTAGGAGAGAGGCCTGTTGTATGATCTCGGTGGCCTGATTCAGGAGTTCTTGAATGGATAGTTCCCGTTGGGCCTGATCCTTTTGGGACTTACTAATGGTCTGAATCTGTTGGGAGTGTTGCCTTTCGTGAACAGGGAGACCACTCGATTGGAATCTTGATGTTATGATGTTGCAAGACACCATGCCGAACGAGTTCGTCTGGGCATGGAGCGTAGTGAAATGTGGAGCTCCGTGTTACCCCCATACTCTGATATGGACTCCTGTTGGAGCGTCATTGATGAGGCGGCATAGTTGGTGCAGTGCACAGACTCCATGTTTCCTTTACGTCTCTCGGGGAGGTGTCGTCGTGCCGAAGGAACGGCCTCAAGGTCAATGTGACGCAGGAGGTCTCATTTGGTCTTGACATGGTCTACACACCCGTCATAGGGTAGAAGGCTTGATTTCAGTCAGCAGAGTGTTGTCCATATATTATGGCGGATGACGTGCACACATTCGTCCGACAACTCTCTAGGTATGTCGAACTGAGAGGTGTCCATGGGCCAAAACAGAACTGGTATATCATTTCTGGGCAGTAGTTTCCTCATGCGCAACATGTCGGCATACTCCTCTATCAGTGATTCCTCTACCCGGTCAGCCCAGCAGAGGTGCTCGCCGATAGTGTGGTCAGAGGCAGTGGGACTGGTAGGTGATGAATCTTCATGTGGGTGATTCTGAGGCAGTTCAGAAGATGAATGTGGCCCCGAAACGTCTCCTGATTGAATAAGGATGTCACTGGCGACTAACTGGGAATCTGAAATGCTTGATCCCATCATTCTGAGTGCCTCATCATACGAGGTCTTTTCTGTGCTTGATTCGGCAGGGGGAGGACCTTCCTGTCGATATGACAAGTCATTGCGGAGAGGACCTTCGCAATGGTGTGCGTTATGGCGAGGAATACCATAACTTCTTGATGCTTCACTGCATAGAGGACTTTTGCAGTGCACACCATGGGGAGGACCTCCAAGGCGTGTCGCAGCAAGGGGAGGACCTTCTGGCTGTGTAGCATTGTTACGGGGAGGGCCTTCGCATCAACTAAAATCCTGGTGAGGATGAACATCTTGATTTTATGTTCGATGTACATCCTGGGGAGGACCTTCAAGACACACTACGACAAGGGGAAGTCCTTCTTGTTGATCGGGGACACTACGGGGAGGACCTTCACAATGGAATCCATGTTGGTGAGGAAAACCATCACAACTGCTGCAATGGCGAGGACTACCATTACAGCTACCATAGGGAGAATATCTGCGGGGCACACCCTGGGGAGGGCCTTCAAGATGAACCACAATGAGGGGAGGGCCTTCTCATTTCTTGAGGTCTCTATGGGGAGGACCTCTGTTATCAGGGTGGCGAGGAATACCACCGTTATCTGATGCCCATCTGCACGGAGTGTCGGGGAACATAACCCATGGGGAGGACCTTCAGGGAAGGCCACGACAAGGGGAGGGTGTTCTTGTCGTGATGAGACGTCACTACGGGGAGGGCCTCTGCAGTTTGCGACTATGAAAGAAAGGACTACCATCATAATTTGTGTTCCCACTAAATAGAGAGTGTTTGCAGTGTATACCCTGGGGAGGACCTTCAAGGTGGACCTCATCAAGTGGAGGACCTTCTTGCTGCTCGATCTTCTGGTCACGTGGAGGGTTTCCATGACTCGCATCAGAAGAGAATCTCTCATGATCGATCATTATATGAACGTGGGGGAGACCCCATGGGTACTCTGGGGAGGACCTTTAGAGCTGTTGGTAGAAACATTGCGGGGAGGACCTTTGAAACTGCTACTGCCACTCCCATAATATGGTAATGGGTGGGTAGGGTTCTGAGCCTGTGATGTGTGCTTAGCGGTGTTGGGAACCCCAACTTCTAGCGGAGCGGAGTCATGAACCCTCACATTATTTTTTGGCTGCCTTCGGCACGTTCGGGGAGCTATCTTACGGGTAGCAGGGACAATATGTTATTGACAACAGCCTTCACCTTTGGGTCCCTATCTAATTGTGTCCCGTTATGCAGCTGGGATACGCCAACGAACATCTTGGCTTTTAGCAGGGATATATGCCTGCTCTGGAGCATCCACCATGATGGACGGGTGTCCCCTAGTTGGAATGAGTGAAGCTGCTCGATCTGGTTTCCCTTAAACAAGGGAATATAGCCGGCGACCCTCCTGGGCAGATGTAGTGATGTAGATCTTCTCTGAGGCGGCTATCTCATCTCTTAGATGAGTTGCCTCAATTGGGGAGACGAGCTCACATGCCAGAATCCTTGCTATTTTCCCTGATGTAATTACATTCTGGCAAGCCTACAAGATATGATTTGGGATCGATACCTACTCCTCCATCATTTCTAGGATATTCAGAGAGACATCTTTGGCTGGAATAGGTATGAAGGCCCATTCCTATATCAGAGTAGGAATATCCTACTCCGGTCCTCCAGTGGTCAGTGGGTACTGACAATTCTCTTGTGTCGGGGCAGGTGAAAGAATTTGCCCCTGTACTGGGATACACAAATTTATCTCTCCATTTACCTCCACATCTGGATGATGGAATTTACTTGCATCTACAAGGAGCTGGCCCTACATATATTGGTTTCCCACCGTATCAAGTCGGTGGCCTTTGTTGGAAGAGAGACGTGCTTTCCTATGAGTTTCTGCCACATCTGGGTGGTGTGATTTGGTGATCACCAACATGCCAGGATGGTAGGCATCAAGAGGTCCTGCTAGGATTTGGTCCTACAGACGTTGGGTCACCACCATGTCAGGTTGGTGGGATTCACGACCCCAGGCAGGGAGAGGTGCATGCCCGGTAAGTGCCTTCCGTTGTCAGCGACGGGCATGATGTAGCTTGGTGAGGATGCACACCTGCTCACATGATGCCTCCATGTCTGGATGGTGGGCCACAATGTCTGGATGGAGGGCTTGGGAGGAGAGAATTGGTGTATGTTCCTGTTCGCAATTCTTCTATGTGACTGGGTAGTGGAGCTCCTTCTCGGGGGAAAGGGTGATGACCGGTCCCCGGTTGTAAGATTTCCACCCTCATCGGGCGGTCTGAGGGGCCGGAGCTCTAGGAGCATGGGACTGGATCCTCAGGGCTACATCCTCCTCAGTCTGAGGATGTTGAGTCACAACATGACCGCGATGACATCATCCAGCTGGGACATGGAGCGGAACCCCCATTCGGTGGGGATGAGGTCCTCCACATTGACCTCATCCGCCTCCCTAAGATAAGGGAGGTACACGTTGTCCCGTTCTCGGGATAGACTCCCGAAACGATTGGAGACAGCAATAGGGGCTATCTGGATCTGCCTTTGCGGCCAATGCTAGGCAGGCAACATGCGAGTCTCGACGGATTGGAGGGAGTGCATGGATGCCTCCACCATTGGGAGAGTACCGTTCACGTGGTACTCTTGGATCAGTGCGTCCGAGACCCAGCATTGAAGAAACTATGTGGGTGACGGGGTCCTCCGTTGGTGAGGATGATCGGTCGTCGCGTTGTTGGAAGCATGAGCTTGAGAATTCCTTCATGATTCTATGGGATCAAAGGGAGTCCATTGTGGTACCTGTAAAACATTTTAACAAATACAAATAGAAAACTCGTCAAAGAAGCATCTCATGATCCCATGCGTAACTAATGACCTTGGTTGGCCCTCTTTGAGAGTATAAGGTTAACAAGGTGGAATTATGTTAAATCCATCATTCTTGGTTAATGATTCACACCGGGTTCACCATTTTTTGTTTCGAACTATTTCCCTTCGAGGAGATGGAGGACCAATGCGCTCGACTGTCGATCTGACGGATGGGTGAGCCCTGATCGATAGATAAAGTCAGGTACACTGGTGCTCGTTTCAAAACACCCAATGGTTCCATATCCAACGATACATGGACATTCTTTCCAAAGGTAGGCATCCGCTAAGTGGTTTGGCCTGCGATGGTTAAGAACTCACATTGGTCAAGATGATGGGAAGTCGGACTCATCACAACCTTTTGGGGGGAATTATTGCCTATTCCGGGACTCTCTTATAGATTTAAGATGTATTAATATGTTCTCCAATCTTTGGATTATACCCAAGGATAGTATCCACAAATTACTCCAGGTTGGAAATGGTCAGCTGAACGAAGGGATTCAGAATCATTTATGCTAGAGGTTTACCATCCGTTGTTGGATTAATGACACCAAGGAGTATGGACTCATTGAGGCGGCAGTAGGGTGGTGTGGTGAAACGACGTGAAGATAGTCGGATCAACCGGTTTTTGGGCTTGAACCTCTTGGAGGATTCCTATGTACCCTGCCTAGGATACAAGGATCAAAGTCCACGTTGTTCATATAGAAGCGTCGGAGAACCGACGTGAATGTGGACCCGGGGGTCTGACGGTGATCGGGCTTGAATCTCTTGGAGGCTTCTTATGTACCCTGCCTAGGAGGCAGGGATCAAAGTTATCAAAGTCCATGTAGTTCAAATAGGTTTAGGGCTTACGCTCTGAGGCATCCCAGAGTAATGGACTGGGGCTTGCACTCTGAGGAGGCCCATAAGAGGATGTCATGTTTGATGCTTACTCTAAGCCCATGTGAGTCATGCTCGGTTTGAGAAACAAGAGGCTGCAGGGAATAGACGATCACATTTCCAAAGATGCATCCGTGAGAAGTGGAGTGGGAATTATGAATAGAGGCGGCCCATATGGTCTGGTATTACTCCAAGATGAATGCCCATGGAGACAAAGCGCAGCTGGAGAGGGAAGGCGGTGCTCCTGTGCCCGTTACCTCTCTTGTTCCCAGGGGAAGATGGAAGTGCATGGAGGATTCCTTATGATTGTTATTTTACTACCTCCCAATGAAGGGAGAAGTTCCCTATCCCCAAAAAGTGGAGGGGCAAAAAGGGGACTCCAGAGCTCAGACTCCACATTACCGTGGCAATTTGAACACAAGAATGCTTCTGAAACCTACTCAAGGGTCGGGGGAACCCCTTCACCCATGTTTACCGTGGGTATGTGAACTCAAAACAGCGCGCTGATGTGCCTGAGGGTTACATCACATGGATATGGTGGCTCTGGTGGAGGCCTCGGATCCGGGCCAATGAGTAGGCCAATGAGGGAGTCACGGAGGATCGGGCCGGATTGGAAGGATTTTATCTATTTCATGGAACAGGAACTCCGAAGGATTCAACGGTCCACGCGGGGGTATGGGTTGTGGTGCCCTTCACGTATGGAAGTGCTACATGGTTGGAGAAACCGTCTGGGAACCAGGGTGATCCATGGATTGATGATCATCTCGCGAACCTGGGTGGTTCGTGGAATAGTGAGCATCCCACGAACTAGGGTCGTTTGCGGAGTAGTGAGCATCCCATGAACCATGGAGGTTCATGGATTCGGGTTTAGTCCACGTACAAGGGTGGAATGTGGAGGTTTCCATGTGAGCAGTAGAGGGAAAGGGTGGCGCTGGTTGGGGGATCGACGGTCGAGCCTTCGCCCATGTAGGACGGTGCTACGCGGTGCGGCAGATCGGAAAAGAGGCATAAACACCCTGGTCTGCGGGGAGTGCATCCGTGGAGGGGCCATGGTTCGCGGTCTACTCTTCTTTATTATTTTAAGTTCGTGGTTCACCAAGTTATTATGTGTTTTTGGTTCCTTATTAATTCATTCCTAGGCTCATACCTGCTCTGGTTCACGAATTAGAACTTCGATGTTTGCGAAATCCTTATCCTTCCTTCGAAATCCTTCCACCCGAATCTGATCAATCTCCTCTGAATCCCCCACCCTCTTCCCCCTTGGTCTCCTTTTATAGAGTGGGAGAAGAGATATATTTGTGGTCACGCGACACCTATTGCAGAGAGCCATGACCGAAAACCCAGTTTACGGCTTACTTGGTCAATCTGCGACTCACGATGAGCACTGAGCGCATCTCCCCCATGAACAGAACAAGCTTGGGGAATGCTTCACGGCCGCGTAGGGTTCCGCCTCCCTTCGGTGAACAAAAATGGATGCAGATTGATCCGGTCAATGCGGTCCACGGTTGGAGAGATTCATAGCGATGAACCGGATCGGCGCCCGTCCTGCATCGTGCCAGCGGAGGATCTCTGCCTACATTTCGTGAACATCATCAGTCTGTGGAGGGGGTGCTCTGCAGAACCTGCCGCGTGCTCATTTGGACCGGTGTACAAACTAGTTCTTTTTGTGCTACTATTCTTCATACTTTCCCCAATTCTTTGGGGAAAATTGGTTATGATCTCCCTTGGGTTAAAAGGGGATTCTCATTCTCCTTTGCGGATTTTTCAAGACCCTACAGTCCCTATAAAAAAATTTCACTGGGGATTTTTGACACATTAACAACATTAGAGGTTATATATTTCATTTTGCTTTTAAACCATATTATGTTTTTTGGTGTCAAAATTTTGAACACATTTCTACAGAATATACAAATACTTTAATTCAAGATCTAGCATGGATTCAAAATTTAGTAAATGATGTTGTAGGTCAGTATTTTTAATATGCTAAATCTTAGGATGATATTATTATAACTCCCAATTTGGAACCATATCAATTTTTTGAGTTTTTATGTTTTTCTATGGATTTCATATATCTTGGTTTGAAGTTAACCAAATTTGATGTAGTTGCTAAATTTATGTCTATTAAAACATATAATTGAATGTAAAATAGTTGTTTTGATGAGATATTATTTTTGTTAAAAAATACAACTACCTGAATGAAATGAGTTTCTTATAAATTAATATGAGAGAAAGAGTCATGTACCTAATTTGTGTCCTGGATATCAAAAGATTCATGAATGTTCAAATGATTGAATGTTATATTTTGGTGAGAATGTTTAGTTGCATTGTTGTCCCACATGTGGACAATCAGTGTATAAAAAGGCTGAAAATTGGGAAGCCTTGATTGATTCCTATTAAAAAACTGAGATATTACCTACTTACATAATTATTGCAGTGTTTATTTACGTCTCAAATCCCAACGACATTGATTTCAGGGCAAAAAACCAATATTCCAACCGATAAATCCTTAAATAATCCATATAATGGTGATTCATGGAAAAAGTTTGACCAATTTCATGTATTTTTTTATATATTTTCTCCAAAATTGTTATTTTTTCTTTCTACTAATGGTTATAGTCAATTTGGATCTTATAGTAGTCAGTATTCATGTTGGAATGTCTTTATAACTGTGTAAAATTTACCTCCTTAGATGTTGTTAAAGGAACCATATACCGTTTTGACCGCATTAATTATTGTTCATCTGAATAAAAATATTGATGATAATTTAAACAATTTATTGATGAGTTAAATTCATTTTGGAGTATTGGAGTCAGTATATTTGACGTTGCTGCGAAACAAAATTGCATCATGAAAGATTCATTGATGTGGACCATTAGTGACTTCCCTACATGTAGAATGTTATCTAGATGGGGTACACATGGTAAAAAATCATGTTTTTAATGTATGTGAGACAACGATCCATTTTTATAGTCAATGAAATAAACTATGATTTTCAACTACATTCGAAGATTCCTTCCATCTAATCATCCTATTTGGAGGAAAAAAATATCATTTAAGAAAACCCATAATTGAATGAGATGGACCTCCAAAATCTATCATAGGTACAGATCTAAAATTAATTTTCTCTTCATAACTTCCCATCATATTTGAACCATATATAATCCAATAGAAAATTGATGGCTTTCAGAATGAACAGAATTTGATCAGACATAGAATTTTTTGGAATCTATCACATGTTATGATATTCTAGTATGTCACGTATTATATGTCATGCTTATTGAAGAGAACTATTTTGATAAATTTAATTAAATTTATTTTGGATACACTATGTAATACAAAAGATAATTTAAATGTATGATAAGATCTTACCAAAACGGGCAGATGACTAGAACTTGAACTGTTTGAAAATGTTAGATCACAAAAGTTAATAAAGACAAAATTATATTATACGCACTCCAAAAAGAATTTGTTAATTTTTAAGTGGATTGAAGATTTGATACTTTTACATGGTTAGGCTTCCAATTTGGGAGATGTGTCAGAAATGGCCATATTATGGGATTAAAAAGTCAAGACTGTCATATTATAATAGACATAATTCTTCTAATTAGATTAATAGTTATGTTTTATTATATGATTTTGAATGCACTAAATGAAATATAATATTTTTACAGAGATATTTTGGTGGTGAAAAGTGATTACAATGCATTAAAATAATATATGAAGATGTTGTTTTCGTTTTTTGTAAACTAGAAAAAATATCCCCAATATATTTGTTTGATCCAATGTAACATTTGATATTTTATATTCAAAATGACAGAAAATGTTATGGTCTAGTATAGTTTCTATATATGTACCGATTTTAGAGATGCATTCAGAAATTGATGAAGATGTACGTAACAAAGCATCCATTTAATCTTTAATTATAGAATCTTATTTGTGAGAGAAATTTTTTCTCTGCTCTCATTACTTTCATTATGAATTTTTATCAAAAAAAATCATATGGATATATCTAGGGAAATGATAATGATGAAATGTGAATTCAATTACTTGTTTTCAATCAGTATATACATTTCTTTGGTGGAGTTCATGAACAATGGGTTTCAAATGATGAACATCACAAAGATCATACATATGTTCTGCTCAACTGTGATGAAATGAATCCATATTTATAGTTAGTGCTTCTATCACTTATTCACTAATTTTTGTTATAGTAAATGTAGAGACCCGTAGCTTGACGTACATGGACAATACATTACTTTTTTGGAATACTTAATACATAACAAAAACAGACACACAATGACTGAAATAGTTTAGTGTCTTTGGAAACTCGGAATAAAATCTTCTAATCATGGTGAAAGATCTTCAACAACTCCCATAACGATATCAGACTTTTTGTTTCCTTACCTAAAATATTTATTTACTTCTTGGGGTAAATAAAACATAAAAAGGGTGAGCTCAAATGCTCAGTAAGGGTAAAGAAAAGAAAAATCAATCACATCATATTCATAAGAACATAACAATTTGGAAATCTTACCCTGCAAAAGAGATCATAATTTAATAACATGGGATAAATCATGGTAGTGTAATGTAATCACAATAATCATAACATAAAACATGAAGCTTTGTGGCACTCACACATAATCATAGATAATCATTTCTTATTATTCATGACTCATTTCCAAGACTATCTTAGTGGACAAAGTCCATTTCTGAACCGAGTTCATTCCTCGTTTCAGTCCTGTTTCACTGAACTGGTTTAACCTTCCATTCCAGCCATGTCTATCTCATGAGATATAAAATATTTACCAAATGAATTAGAGGGAGATATAGGTCCCACCCATATCACAATGATACCATTCTTATGTGTTCCACAAAATCATAAACCATACATCATAGCATAACCAATGTAATAAAAATGGAATTCTTAAACATCGTGAAATCATAAAAAAATTCATATAAGATAAAGGAATTCATAAAAATAATTCCATCACAACATAATCAAGTCATGGTAATAATAGGGATATAAACAGAACCCTTTATTATCTTATATGGAAAATAATTTTGATAAAACACTTGAACTCCATTCTTTAGGAAAATATCCTTTCTACCTCAAAATCATTTTTCATTTCTTAACATGTCATAAAATTTTAAACTTAAATAAGTTCATTAAAAATAATCTTGAAAAAATGTAAAGGAATATTCTTGGAAATAATTTTTTAAAAATCCATTCATTCAGTATAAGTTAAAAAAACATTCTTCTCATACTTTTGTCGGAAAAGTCAAAAAGTACCTCATACGAAAAATGACAAAAGATTCCTTTCATATCTTTTACTAAAAACTAACCAAAGGGTAAAATTGGATACAAACTATTGTAGAAGGATATAAATATTACATATTGTGAAAATATGGATGTGGATGATAAATATTCCCCAGTAAATTCTGAAGTATAAACAATATCGGATAAAAATTAAGAATGCGAGATTTTCCCTTACATTAGGTCATATTGCTTCGTAATTTTCTGAACCTCCTGTATAGTGATTTAAATAATTTCATTGACTAATTCCAGAATCATACTCATTGTTATGATATCATATATGGTCATATTCTTAGCTTATTATTAGTAATATTTCATTTCTACTTGTTATTCGGGTGTTTATTACTTTTTGTTCTTATCGGTGTTTTGTCGAATAAATTCCTATTATTATTTTTAGGTTATAGATACCTCATTTCCAGAATTTTATTAGTGTAATATATATCATATTTATTCACCCAATGCATTTATGTAATCATTATGTAATGAAAATCATGTAGAACGAGTCGCATCACATCATGGAGACGGAATTCTGTACGTACGCATGAGCGATGATATTGTTCCAATGATCGTGGAATTGTATTGGAGTGTATGTATACAATTTCATAATCAATATCAATTTACAATAATCATATATATTCATTCTTTACACCATTATACCCATCCAAGTAAGGAAAATAGATTACACCACGGCGTGGAGACGGTATTCTGTACGTACACACGCGTGGTGATTTCGTTTTCCGTAGGATGGATAGATGGTGAAATAGGGTTGTTTCATACTTATAATAACATATCCATATATTATCGATACTGATCTTATTAACTCATAATTAAACAACTAAAGAAGAAGAAGTGGAAGAAGAAATAAAGTTGAAAGAATCGGTAACGGACATTACCTCTTCTTTGAAACGCTTCTTTGAGACCTCCTTTTAGGGCACTAAAATTGGACTTTGAAGAAGACTAGGACCTCTAGGATGTTTCTAGGTAAGTGGAGAGTAGAAATTGTCAGGTTTTGGCCGAGCATGAAGGCTCAATGTGGTGTAAGGAAGAGAGGGAGTATGTGCCCTTTTATAAGGGAGGAGAGGGGAACCTTTGGAATAACTAAAATTATTATTTTATTATAAAGTCATATTCGGTTTTTAATAGCTCCAAATTGAGTTATATCAAAGTTAAGGTGGGGATCGGTCGAAATCCTCTCATAAAATATAATTTAGACAAGTTTAGGTTCCTATTTTAACCTTATCATTTAGATTTAACTTTAAGTTAGATAATTTTACTTTTACCGTGTCTTTTTGTGTTCTTACACTATAAGGTTAATAAACATACTATAACAAGCCAAAATAACCCCAAGTTGTTTATTAATAATATATATAACTTTATCTAAGTCATTTGGCCGAACCATTGATTTTTAGGAATATAATAACAATTAATAATATAATATTTGTTTTAAAAACTATTTATGTCAATTTTGAAACTATTTGGTAATTGATTTTTGTGAAACTCATAACAGAATGATTAGTTCGAAAAAAGTTACTTAAATCAACAATAACATATCATATTAACATAAAAAATTATTTTAATTCATAAAAAGTCACAAATTACGTTTATTCGGTAATTTATAACATCAATTTTGTCAATATTTCATTAACAAAGTAATTACTGCATCATCATTGTGTCATAAATTAATTATAATATATATAGTCTAAAAATTAAAAATAAAATATCATTATGTAGGAAATCTTTTTAACATTCTAATGAATATTTATAGTCGAAGTTATCTTATGTATCACCCTATATTAAAAATGATTTACTTATTAAACTTTGATTTTAACTATTTTAACCCTTCTTTAAATAAATTAATAATAAATATCCTAATCTAATCCAAATGGGCCTAAATGGACATATTTTATTCCTAAGGTTGTTTTTGGTCGAATTACACTTATCAAATATAATTAGAACATGTTTTAGGGTAATAATAATATCATTTTTACCCTTAATTACCCTATTTACTTTTAACCGTGGTAAATAAAAGTAAGAAGTTACTATTCACCAATAATTATTTTCATCTCATTGAACCACATTTTACTTACTGAAATCAACCGTGTTTCTCAGATTTTTGAAATTCCATTCACAAAAGTGGTAAAATTATGTTTTATGTAAATTTGCAAATTCTCCTAGGAGGTGGGTAAAAGACGGTCAAAAGTTCAATAAAATTTTTATATATCAAAAATTATTAAAAAATGACTCCAATGAATTAAATTGAACATATATTGGTGTTATGTATCAATTTTTACCTAATATAAATTTAAATTAATCAAATAATTATTTAAATAAAAAGTCGGTTTTTAAATAGTAACCCAGTGTTTTCACTATTCATCAAAAATTGAATATTTTTAGAAAAATACCAAAATTTCACCCTAGGATATTTTCGATATTCCGAATCCAAAAATGAAGTCCAATTTGAATGATGAAATTTTCAAAATTTCAAAAAGCGGTTATTACTATTCATAACGGCTAGTTTAAATAATATTTTAATAGCATATCGTTGTTTAGTGAAACTCGGTATTGCGTACAACACACGCTATCGAGGAAGGTCGCGATTGTGTGTAATGCAGCCAAGTTAGGGTTGCGTGTTGTGAAAGTCTCCTTTGATGTATTGTAAAACACAATACATCATTAAAATTAAATAGAATATTTTTCATAAAATATTGAGGTGTTACATTCTACCCCTCTTAAAATGAATTTCGCCCTCGAAATTCATCGGGGTTATAAATGGTTTACTACTCGAAAGTTTCTTTAATAGAAACCCATATCGTAAAAAGGAATACCAAAACCAATCTTTAAAAACTAATGTATGAAACATAACGGTTACCCAAATTAACTAATCAATGGGTTTCCACGTAGGAGAACATAAGTGAAAATATGGATATGGAAGAGAAACCTAACCATCCTGTTCTGATGGAGAGTGGTAGAGAACATGGATATGAATAAGCCAAAAATCAAAAATCCATATATTTGTGATGATCTAAGGTACCATATGATTAATCGGATATTAGGGAACTAGGGCAACATTTTTGGTTTTCAAGATCATTTCCATAAAGTTGAAGAATTTGAATTAGAATAAATACTTACTTTATTTTGGTACAATATCACTATTGTTCGTCATTTGAAGAATTTCCACTTCATCTCTTAACGAAATAAAGTTGAATTTGTTAATCGTGAAGTGTTAACAAATCATGTGATAGAATGATGGGTCATTCCATCTGTTTCAAAAAAAAGGTTAGGAAAAGTTGTCAAATATACAAAAGCCCATCTATGGTGAGGTTAATCGTATACGATTCCAAAAACGAACTTATAATTCATATATCATACCACGTAATAAGATAAAACTAGTTTATACTAACCAGGGACTTCCTATAGGACAGTGGTAGGTGATAAAGGCCAGTCGCACTTCGGTTGTGGGTTCGATTCCCACAGCCTTGTCCGACGCGATGGGTTGTCGCCCATCCTGTAGGTTTTCCTTTTTTTAAAACTATATTACTATAACATCCCATCAATAATATCGAAAAAAGTTCTATCCTTAAACAATACTTACTTATGTCCAACATAATTCATTCCAGGATTATCTAAAATACATCGGTCCAAGCTCATAGAATAAAGAAAATGATTACATGAAATGTCACATAACAATCACGTGAATTCCATAATTTATCCCCCATATATCATAAGATATATCTTTTTGTTCAAATTACAAACATGTGAATACCTTAATCATGTATTCTCTTAAAGAATGAATACCCATTGAACCTTTGTGAAAACATGAATGCAGCTAAAAGTTTACGCTTTCCACATACCAAAATCCTCAAAATTATTTATACTCAAACCATGATATCACTTAGTCTTTATATCAATCATGATCTCATGAATACAATAAAACATCTCATTATCTTCTTATCCCTTCATTATGCGCATATCATCTGCTTACCAAAATTTCACAATCACTTTCCATGGTAACTGGTACCATAAAATTATTGAAAACCACAATTGACCAATACATAAATATTCCAATATTCCACGATACTATATACAACATTTTTTTGGAGGACCATTACATAAAAACTTAATCATTCCACCACATCATTGTCATAATCAACATCACCAATAGTGATTGCATGTGACTTCCCTTTGTCCTTTTCCTTAAGTGGTTTATCGTGTCGATCATCATTAACCCTTGGATTAGGGCATTGATTAGCATAATGCCCCATTTCATTGCACTTGAATCATTGAAGTGTTGTTGGTGTGTTCTCTATAGTCATTTCTTTATTCAAACCATTAGAAACCATGTTTCCATTACTTCAACACTCAGCTGCTCGATGACCTTTTTCTCCACACTTAAAACATTTTATAGTCCCTTTAAGACAATCTCCACCATGCTTCTTTCCACACATTGAGCATAAGGAAACATTCATTTTCTTTTCACCATTATTCTGAGATTTCTCCTTGAACTCCTTCTTTCGTTTCTTGTCAAAACCATGAGATGGATATGTAACACCAACTTCTATTTCTACCTTGATATCACAATGCACAATTTCTTCATAGCTACTGAAGTCTCTTATAGCTAATGCCCTTCGAAGATTTGGTTTTAAGCCACTGAAGAATCGATCAATTTTACTTTCAGGTTGGATGATCAAGCCAGATGCATACCTTGTAAGCCATGTAAAATTCACCTCGTATATACCAACAGATTCATAATCCTTTTGCTTTAGTTCAAGAAACTTCTTCTCCATATTTTTTCGATGAATACGAGGGAAGTACTTATTTAAAAATATGTTCTTGAACTCGTCCCATTCCATGGACTCAATTTCATCTTTTTGCCTCGTATTCTTGATATGATTCCACCATTTATCAGCTTCACCTTCCAAACGATATGCTGCTAAAATGACATTATCATGCTCAGAACATTGTATCACTGAAAATATCTTTGCAGTAGTACTGATCCATTATTCAGCCACTAAGGGATCAAAAGACCCGCTAAATGAAGGTGGACGCTGCCTCATGAAGGATTCAATATAATGTTGCTCATTTCTCCTCTCATTTTTAAGTCCAAAATGATTCATATCTTGTGTAAGTATAGAAATAATATTGTACACTCCATCTCCCATGACATTGGTTTGGTCAGGAGGACAATAATTTCATTGTCCATTAGATTGATCAACACGGTTCCTTCAGCTTCCAGCCATCGTCTAAAACCCAAAAATAATAGTGTTAGAAGAAAAAATCATTCTAGGGAAAAAAAAAATAAAGGGGGAGTACCGTAAATATTTAACGTCTTAGGTTAAATTCTATGATTGTTACCATAGTTCTAGGAGTATATCCTATACGTATACTTATCCTTAGGGACATCCCTAGACATACCATAGAAATATCTCTAGGGATCTCACTAACGTTTTCGCATCCTAGTTTCCAAAGGTTGACTAATCCTTTCCACTGATACCAACTGTAGATACCCATAGCATGACGTACATGGACAATACATTTCTTTTACGGAATACTTAATACATAACAAAAACAAGCACACAAGGACCATAATAGTTTAGTGTGTTTGGAAACTAGGAATAAAATTTTCTAATCGTGGTGAAAGATCTTCAACAACTCCCATAATGATCTTCCCCTTTTTGTTTCCTTAACTAAAACATTTATTTACTTCCTGGGGAAAATAAAACATAAAAAGGGTGAGCTCAAATGCTCAGTAAGGGTAATAATAAGAAAAATCAATCACATCATATTCATAAGAACATAACAATTTGTAAATCTTACCCTACAAAAGAGATCATAATTTCATAACATGGGATAAATCATGGTAGTGAAATGTAATCACAATAATCATAACATAAAAGATGAAGATTTTTGGCATACACACATACTCATAGAGAATCATTTCTTATTAGTCAAAACACATTTCCAAGACTATCTTAGTGGACAAAGTCCATTTCTGAACCGAGTTCATTCCTCGTTTCAGTCCTGTTTCACCGAACCGGTTTAACCTTCCGTTACATCCATGTCTATCTCATGAGAAATAAAATCTTTACCCAATGCATTGGAGATAGATATAGTTCCTATCCATCTCATAATGATACCATTCTTATGTGGTCCACAAAATCATAAACCATACATCATAGCATAACCCATGTAATAAAAATGGGATTCTTAAACATCGTGACATCATAAAACAATTCATATAAGATAAAGGAATTCATAAAACTAATTCCATCACAACATAATCAAATCAATGTAATAATAGGGAATGAAACAGAACCCTCTATTATCTTAGATGGAAAATAATTTTGATAAAACACTTGAACTCCATTCTTGAGGAAAATATCCTTTATACCTCAAAATCATTTTTCCTTTCTTAACATATCATAAAATTTTAAACTAAAATAAGTTGATTAAAAATAAACTTGAAAATTTTTAAAGGATGCTTCTTGAAAATAATGTTTTAAAAATCCATTCATTCCGTATAAGTTAAAAAACAATCTTCTCATACTTTTGTCGGAAAAGTCAAAAAATACCTCGTACGAAAAACGACAAAAGGTTCCTTTCATATCATTTACTAAAAACTCACCGAAGGGTAAAATTTGATATAAACTATTGTAGAAGGATATAAATATTACATATTGAGAAAACATGGATGTGGATCATAAATATTCCCCAGTAAATTCTGAAGTATAAACAATCTCGGATAAAAATTGAGATTGCGAGATTTTCTCTTACCTTAGGCCCGATTTGCTTCGTAAGTGTCCGAACATCCTGTATAATGATTTAAATAATGTCATTAACTTATTCCAGAATCATACTCATTGTTATGATATCATATATGGTCATATCTTATCTTATTATTAGTAATATTTCATTGCTACTTATTATTCGGGTGTTTATTACTTTTTATTCTTATGCGTGTTTTGTCGAATAAATTCTTATTCTTCTTTTTAGGTTATAGATACCTCATTTCCAAAATTTTATTAGTGTTATATATATCATATTTATTCACTAAATTAATTTATGTAATCATTATGAAATTAATATCATGTAGAACGAGTCGCATCACATCGTGGAGACGATATTCCGTACGTACACACGAGCAATGATATTGTACCCATGATCATGGAATTGTATTGGAGTTTATTTATACTATTTCAGAATCAATATCACTTTACAATAATCTTATATATTCATTATTTACACCGTTATACCCATCCAATTAAGGAAAATAGATTACACCACGGCGTGGAGACGGTATTCCGTACGTACGCACGCGCGGTGATTTTGTTTTCCATAGGATTGATAGATGGTGAAATAGGGTTGTTTCATACTTATAATAACATATCAGTATATTAGTGATACTGATGTTATTAATTCATAATGAAAAAACTAAAGAAGAATAAGTGGAAGAAGAAATAATGTTGAAATAATCGGTAATGGACATTATCTCTTCTTTGAAGCGCTTCTTTGAGACCTCCATTTAGGGCACTAAAATTAGTCTTTGAAGAAGACCAGGACCTCTAGGATGTTTCTAGGGAAGTGGATAGGAGAAATTGGTAGGGTTTGGCCGAGCTTTAAGGCTCAATGTGGTGTGAGTAAGAGAGGGAGGAGGTGCCCTTTTATTTGGGAGGAGAGGGGCACCTTTGGAATAACTAAAATTTTATTTTATTATAAATTCATACTCGGTTTTTAATAGTTAAAAATTTGAGTTATTTAGAAGCTACGGTGGGGATGGGTCGAAAGCCTCTCATAAAATATAATTTAGGCAAGTTTAGGTTCCTATTTTGACCTTATAATTTAGATTTAACTTTAAGATAGATAATTTTACTTTTTCTTTGTATTTTTGTGTTCTTACACTATAAGGTTAATAAACATACTATAACAAGCCAAACGAGCCCCAAGTTGTTTATTATTAATATATATAACTTTATCTAAGTCATTTGTCTGAACCTTATATTTTTAGGAATATAATAACAATTAATAATATAATATATGTTTTAAAAAATATTTTATGTCAATTTTGACACTATTTGGTAATTGATTTTTGTGAAAATCATAACAGAATTATTAGTTCTAAAAAAGTTAATTAAATCAACACTAACATGTAATATTAAAATAAAAAATTATTTTAATTTATAAAAAGTCTCAAATTACATTTATTTGGGTATTTATAACATCAATTATGTCAATATTTCATTAATAAGATAAATACTGCATCATCATTATGTCATAAATAAATGAAAATATTTAAAGTCTAAAAATTACAAATAAAATATAATTATGTAGGAAATATTTTTAGCTTTTTAATGAATATTTATAGTCGAATTTATCTTATGTATAACCATATATTAAAAATGATGTACTTAATAAACTTTGATTTTAACTATTTTAACACTTCTTTAAATAAATAAATAATAAATGTCCTAATCAAATCAAAGTGGACCTAAATGGTCATATTTTATTCCTAAGGTTGTTTTTGGTCGAATTAAACTTATCCAATAGAATTAGGACAGGTTTTTGGGTAATAATAATTTCATTTTGACCCTTAATTACTCTATTTACTTTTAACCGTGGTAAATAAAAGTAAGAAGTTACTATTCACCAAAAATTATTTTCATCTCATTGAACCACATTTTACTTACTAACATCAACCGTGTCTCTCGTATTTTTGGAATTCCAATCACAAAAGCAGTAAAATTATGTTTTATGTAAATTTGCAAATTCTCCTAGGAGGTGAGTAAAAGATGGTAAAAAGTTCGATAAAATTTTAATATATCTAAAATTATTAAAAAATGATTCCAATGAATTACATTGAACTTGTATAGGTATTATGTATCAATTTTGACCAAATATAAATTTAAATCAAATAAATATTTATTTAAATAAAAAGTCGGTTTTTAAATAGTAACCCAGTGTTTTCACTATTCATCAAAAATAGAATGTTTTCCGTAAAATACCTAAATTTCACCCTAGGCTAATTTCTATATTCCGAATCCAAAAATGAAGTCCATTTTCCAAGATGAAATTTTCAAAATTTCAAAATTGGTTTTTACTATTCATAACGGCTAGTTTTAATAATATTTTAATAACATATCGTTGTTTAGTGAAATTCGGTATTGCGTACAACACACGCTATCGAGGAAGGTCGGGATTGTGTGTAATGCAGCCAAGTTAGGGTTTCCTGTTGTGCAAGACTCCTTTGTTGTAGTGTACAACACAAGACATCAATAAAATTAAAAAGAAAATTTTTCATAAAATCTCGGGGTGTTACAGTAAATTAATCTTAATTTATTATTTTGATATATTATAATCATATCAAGAAACAACATTCCAAAATTAATTCAACTACTCTTCAAGAACTCCAGAATAAAATATTATGTTATTGAATTCAAAAATTGGTTACAATTTTTTTTTGGTTTAACATTTAAAATAAATTTATTATCTGTTATTGTGATAAATATTTTAAATAAATTTAGGTATCTCAACATTTTCATAAATTTGATAATCGATTTAATGTATTGAGTAACCCAAAAAAATGGTTAAATATTATAATGCATATGTGGTGTATGTTTTTCAATTTCATACACATGCATATGGGGAATAAAAAAACAATGAATATTGGTGATTTATTGAGATTATATGATCATTGAGAAAAAAATGTTGAATTCTATGGCAATATGGATGAAATTATTGAATTTTGATATCTTGGAAAACATTTCATAATGATGTTCAAATGTCAATGGATTGATACTGAGATAGTCATGAGTGTTTTTCCGACCCATATAATCGTTGATATTAAATATAAAAGATGCCTAATTTAAATGAACCATTTCATATTACATAATTTGGAACATCAAATTTATTATTCAATGTATTGTGATACTTCAAGAGAGTTGACTTATTGATCAAAACTAGAAAAAATTAAATCTCTAGAAAATAAGTTTACTCAATGTGTGTGAGGTTCCAGTGACGTGGAAGGAGTGATAATTTTAAATGGACTTCTCCAATTCCTTCCTTTTCATGAAGAGACACAAATATTGATGATGAAACACCATATTTATGGGTCAATGGTAAATTATTTTTAATAATGTTACAAATTAATTTGAAAGAACAAGAGATGATGAAAATGAATGTCATATGTAAATTCATGACTCTGATGATGAATATGAAGACAACATGATTATAAAATAGAAATATGAGGATGAAGATGAACATTGACAATGTTAAATTCATGTTATAATCATATATAATATATATCTATATATAATTGTTGTTTTCAAATAATTTCTAATAAAAATACTTCCATTTTTTAGATGGACAGAGATTGGAATCATCTGTTATAGTAAGATGAGCAACCTTTGGTGGAGTAGGATGTTGGGTCATCTGACCTTCAAAATATATGTGGTTCAGGGGGTCTGATTGAGGGTGTTGTCTTACATGGTTGATGATTCCTGATTGGATCCCTGAGAAATTTCCACATCTTTACTTTGATACATGTGTGCAGAGGTATGTTTACCTATGTTTTGTAGTTAGTTTCGAATAAATTATTTATATACAAACTGGTTGATTATTCATTGTTTTTTCCACATCTTTACTCATATATCTATTGGAGAGTAGAGTGTTATACTGTGAAATTATTTTTCTGAATCATGGGTCTCATCATATCAGATTCCCATTGATGTGTTGCATCACATGTACGATAATTTGATGGTAGGTAAATATATACAATTTATTCTGAAATTAATTTAAGTAATAACTTTATATTTTAATTTGTTTGTAGTGTTTATAGTATCCCATTAATTGGAGAATATGTGGGGCTATCTAGAAGGGAGGAAAAGGGACTATGAAACATTGTATGAGTCTATTTTTTATTAATTTGAAAAGTAATGTAATGGAGAAAATAATAGTGACAGAGTTTGAACAGTCATGTCACACCCACAGACTTGATTTCATTTATTCTCAGGTTTGGGATGGATTATGTTCACACTGGTTGGGTGATCATTTTCAGAGGAGATCATTTGTAGGTCAACAAAACCAGGGGAGATAGGAGGAGACACATCGAATTGATAATTTTATATTCAGTACCCATGTTGAACATATATTATGTTCATTTTATAAATATTACACATAACATTGAATTTAAATGTTTTATTTTATATTAATATAGCTAGTCGAAAAACCCGATATTTTGGAGTTAATTTGATTAAATGAGGATGTATAGTGATCTGACCACTGAAGATGTTAGAGGAGCTCGCCAGCATGAGATTATGATCAGTATATCTTAATTTTTAGTTTAAAATTTTACTATAAATAATATGTTTATTATTTTACATTTAAATTCCAATAGAAGGATTCATATGAGTCCACAATGTTTCAAACAAAAATTTAGAGTCAGTTTCGGACTGATGCTTAGTCCACTGCCCAACGATTTTATGAAGAATCATGGATACAGGTTACGTATTATGCCTTCTAGGAAGGATGAGTCATTTATAACAGCTCTCGACTGATGCATATGGATTATTAGGCCACGTTGGGATGTTGGTATCTATCTCAAGAAGAGATCATGGAGTGACATCATCATCTGCATCACAATTTCAGAAGCAGTTACGATCAGTGATAGAGCTTATAGAGAGTATGCACAAGGAGTAGGAGAAGTTTCATAAATGGCCGCAACAACAACATGAAGTGTTCATATGAAATTTGGAACAAAAACAACAAGAGACGCTGGAGGAGATGTGGCAATGGCAGTAGCAGCAGAAGCAGGATATGTTGTATTACATGTGGTGTTTGACTCATGGTTTGGGGATGGTGTTCCCTCCACCATCTCCTCCAAAACGACCCTCTTAATTAGTGATCTATTTATTTTTTATTATCAAACATTTGAATGTAATTTTTTTGTTAAATTAAATATAAATATTTTAATATCATTTTTTATATTGTTGAGAATATATCATTTGTATAAATTAATTAATTTTTTATAATTTTATTTAATTTTTTATTATATATATTATTTTATTATAACATTAATTATTATGTTTGATTATTTTATATTTTTTTTAACTATTTTATTAATTATTATTTTTTACTAGTATTTTTTTATCATTTTGTATTATTTTTGACTAATATTTTGGTTTTCATTATTTTTGAATTTTTTTATATTATTAATGCTAATAATAAGAATAATAATATTATCATAGTATTAATATTAATAATAATATTATTATTATATGAATATTCTTTTCTTATTTTATAATTTAAGTAAATTTATTAATATTATTATTTTTTTTATTATTATTATTAAATTAATAATAATAATATTTTATTATTATTTATTTAATTTTTTACATTACTAGTGAGAGGCTCGTTGCAAATAGTATTTGTGACTTCTTGTGATAGGCACTGTCACAAATATTATTTGTGGCATGTCCTGTTTCCAAAAATACATGTGGCGTGCCGTTACAATAAGGTACTTATAAACCAAAGGGAAATTATTTATGACAGGTGCATATCACATGTAAAATATTTACTTTTTCCAACTGACCATCACCAAATACTTTTACACGATGTTATTTTCTACAACAGGTCATTTGTGATTGGATCCCATCACAAATGATTCGTTGCAAATGGACAAATTTCTAGTAGTGATTTAATCTGACTATCTCCGATAGAAATAATTGATAAAGATGAATTAGTGACACAATATCTCAAAAAGGGAACAAAATTAAAATATTTAGTTGTTCTATAAGAAATTAACCCAAAATTATTATAACCTAAATATACCTTTAGTAATCCCACCAAAAATTTCAAGGATTTATTTTTCCACTTCCACTCCATCACTAGAAATCATTGAACCATTCCTGACGGTAATTTTCACTATAATATAGCATTTTGAAATGTCAAAACACTTTATTGTAATGCTAAAAATATCTATTTTTTTACAACACCTCTAATAAAAACCTTGAATATATCTGTGTGTCCTACTATTTTCGGGATGAACATAAATTGGAGAGCAGCCAGCTTCACTCAAAAACACTTTTAATAACTCGGAATTGAAAGGAACACATAATCTATTTAAAATTCCTTAAAAATACTTCATCAATACTAAAGCATGGAATCTTACTCATGTTAATATATTAAACATTTTCTATGAAATGCAGTTCCTCCTTTTGATCATAATTATTTCATTATGTCATTATTGACTATAATGAAACCAAAATAAAGATGATGTCGCTAAATCCAAAATTATTGTATACCATTTATCAAAAAATTAAACAGAGTGTCACCTTAAAAATTGATTTAGGTTTAATATAAAATTCTTTTTTCAAACATTTTGCATCATTTTATAAATTTATAGGATGGTAAATAACCAGGAAATTATAATTGATGATAACATCACCCATATTATCATCCAAACATTAAAATTATTCTGAGTGAATATATATTGATAACAATTATAGTCGGTATATATTTCACACTTTACCCATTAAAATTTATTTTTTGAGATTTTTAAATTAAAAACATCATATTCTTTTGCAAGATAAATTTTTGGGTAATTTAACAAATAAATATTCAACTAATATAAATTATATGGAATTATTTGATCATTCTACATTAGGACTCAACTATTTAATTTTAAATTAGCATCAATATTGATTAAAAAAATCCATTTTAGGAAGGAAGCGCCCAAACTAGCGAATTCGACAATCCTATTTCTAGTTCCGTACACTTATAATAACATTTATTTATATATATGAATTTAAATCTATTTTGTAAACATACATAGTTTTCTAGACATCTGAGAAAATTTACAAAAAAAACACAAATAGTAACATGAAAATACAATAAAACTAAAAATATCATTGATACATCTGGGTCTATTCCATTATTCAATAATTATCATTTTAATAGGTCTAAAAGAAATTATTTCATAACAAGAAATATTTTAATGTAATTAAATTTATTGAAAAATATATTAACACTTAATAAATTCTAATTTTGATTCATTTTATTTATGGTGGGAAATACAACCCTTAGGTGTCAATTATGTTTCTTATATATTTTAGAATACACCAAAATTATATAAATAAGAAAGAAAAAAAACTTCAAAGAAATCATGAATAAGTATTTTAATATGTTCCATACATGCGTAAGGACTATTTGAAATATCCTAGAGAATAAATAAATACTCATTGTTCCAATATCATGTTAGAAATGTAGTCATTGAAATTTAACAGCCGTTCACCTATAGATGGTGGTACTTGAAGAAAAATTCAACCATAAAAAAATATTGTGAATCATTGAGATGATGAAACAAATATTTGATATGTGGAAAAAATACTCATTATTAATAGATATATTATTCAGGAATATATAGTCAATCCTAGATTTCATTGAACCATATTTCATTGTAATAATAAAAATAGGATAGTATGATCAAGATGTTCTATGGATAATGAAACATTTATCTAATAAACCCCACAAAGTCTTTTTCAATTCCAAAATTTCCATTTTATCGATCAGTTATGGGTGTATTGAAAAAAGCTCTATGTGACACATAATGTAAATAGAAAACTCAACATCCTGATCATGAATAACACTTTGAAAATCAATGGGAAATACCTCCTAATATTCATTCACTTTTGGGAAATCACTAATTTTTTATGATTCATTTTTTTTTCGAAAATATGATATATGTAATATTAAATTCCATTACATATCAATTTCTCATATTCATGGTACATTATCAAATGTATAAAATTGTTGAATAAATTATTTTTGGATCATTAATATGAATTAGCATGGTATAATGAATAAAATCCTAACTGATATTGATATCAAAATCTAATAAGGATTGTTCAACAAGAATTGTAGGAAATCTAATAAAAATGATATGAATATAAATATTCAAATAAAACATGGTTTATTTAATTATTCTACCCTGAGTTTTCTCCAATAGTGATATCTTACTTTTCATAGGTGATATTCCTAATATTCATGAAAATTTCTATGAAATTAAATAATTTAATGATCAAGAGGTAAATAATGTATTTGAATAATTTGAATACATATGTAACATAACTTCCCCCACTTATTTTAATTAAATAACACCCACCATGAAAATTGAAAAATAATTTATTAAAGAATCTTTCTTATTCTCTTAATGATTTCCCACCAAAATTACTAACTTCGGTAACATGTTACCTTAATGATCCCACTAATTAAAACTAATACAAATCACTATTGGGGGGATATTGATTAACTCATTCTTTAATTATTCAAGATTATTTTCATTACACCCACATTCCATATCACTAAACATTAATCAACCATAAACCATCATTGGTTCTATAACAATGTATCCAGGGTTCTTTTTAACACACATTAAACTATATGGGGACTTAATCTTCAAAAGACCATATTTTTTTGTATGTCCCCCCATTACCTTTCATCATGACTACCTTTAATCTTTTTTATTCATGAGAAACACATGTTCCATAAAACTCTATATCAACATTATCGCATCTCTGAATAGTTGTATTATTTATTTTAAATTATATTGCTTCTAATGATTATTATAAACAATGTTTCAATCCAACATAAAGAGTATTTATTTTTTTATAATTTTCCCAACAAATTGTGGCATATTATTCAATATTGTTTTAAAATTAGATTCACAAATGGACTTGGAATTATCATCATATTTCCCATTTCAATGAATTTTTATTGTACATCATGAGTCAAAATACAATATGGAAAATTTATTAATGAAAATCTCATGAATTGATTTCCATTCTATGGATTCATGAACATCATTATTTGTGGTAATATTAAATAAATATAACAATCTATCATGTTTACCTTAAAATTGATAAATTAAAAGAGTTATATTTGGATTTTATAAACATCCCACGAAAATAAATATCTTATATGTGCATTAATCCATATTTAAACTAACAAATTGTCATATGATTCAGTGAATGATGATGGAGTTTCCTCCTGAAATTCTCAACACAAGTGTTGATACTTTATGGTAGATCAACTTCAACTTTGGGTTGTATAATGTCACCATTTATAGATTATTTTTACTATCTATCACTACAAAAAACTATTATCTGCAATTTTTACAATATTCGTATAGTAATTTGAAATGATATATTCCACTCATTTTTTCCGTATAAATATTTTTTGATTCCTCTGTGTAAAAAATTATGAATAGAAATGTTTTATATAATAATTCATGGTAATCATAAAATTATAATTAATTCAATATAACCATAATGTAAAATATTTCACAGACTTTATATTTACATTCTAATAAATTCTAAATTTTTCAAAATAGTACTCCCATAACAACCATAATAACCATGTATTAGATAATACATATTATAGAGTTTTATGTTATGAATTCATTCTATTACATTTTAGAATATTTTCAGGATTATTGTTTTAGAGAAGAAGGTTGTAAATCAATAATAATAAAACCGTATAATAAAAAGTCTGAATAATAGATTATTATCCATTTTTTCATCATATAAATCTTTTAATACCAATCATGATTTATTTTTATGAGAATTTTAATGAATTTCTATTGCAACTCTTAATTTCACTTACCCATAATTATATCTTCTCAATTATTATTTATAAAAATTAATGAGCACAAAAATATCCTTAATGGACATAATGATCAGAAAACAATTATTTCAGTTAAGAACATGAAATCCCCAGAAAAATATTTGTAAAACAATAATTTTTACACCGAAATAGGATTTTTTTTATTAGAAATATATTTTATATTAAATTCTAAATTCAAATGGTTTCCTTGAAAAATAAATATAAAGGTAGAAAAGTCATATAGGTGACTCGAGAAATCATTTCATAGTTATAATATATAAACCATACAAAATCCATACGAAATAGAATAAGAATAAAACAACATCAAATAAAATTCTCTAGTTAACATAATCAAAATCCAATGAATTAGAATTCTATATGAGGGCATCCCTATTATAATAACTAATATGCACAAAAAATGGTATATATGTTAACCCATTGAAATTTACATTCAATGACCATATCATGAATACAACCTTTTATCCTTAATGAATTTAATCATAAAACCCTTTGAAGAATACATATGAACCCATATGAAAAACTTTTTTAGATATCAAAATTTAGATTAATTTTAAAAATTCTTTATCAAAATAAAACGAACATGAAAAAGATAATTATTGGGTTTCCTTCAATAATATTTTATATTTTGAAAAGGAATATAAAATTTATATAACCATCACTGTGGTTGGAAAATATTTGGTGTTGTATAGGTTAATAATATTACAATTTCTTTTTGTTTTCCTAAAATGTTCTGTATAAAACACATAAAATGATTAGTATTCAAAACCATTGAAATGATGTAAAAGGTTAAAATATATATAAATCATAATGTATATTTTTTTAATATAAAACCATTCCTAAAATAATTTTTGAGAAGTTGAAAAAGAAGTGGATATATTGGGTGAATAACATGAAAAAATGAATGCTTTTAATAGAATACCTTTACACATTATCAAAATCTGAATGATGTTATCATTTAAAAAATTAAATTAAATTAAATATTACATGTCATTATAATTGATAAATTATTGGTATAACATTTAAAAGGGTCTATATATAGAAATCATACAAAAATATAGGTTCATAATGTGAAAATATGACTCAATGAAATGAAATTGAGACAAACTGTATTACAATGAATCAAAATCATCACATAAATTCATTATATTCCAGAATAATAAACTTTTAATAACTATTTACATGAATAAAAAACATTATTATTTCTTTTAATTTCACTTATTTCAATGTAACATATTATTACATAAACATATATGATTATGTCGAATGTTTCAATGGTAATTGGAATATCCGGAAAAAAAGTCCTCGATTGGATGACTATGATTAAATGAATCATTATTTAAAAATCTACATAAAAATAATAATTTCATAATTATTATATTTATAAATAAATAATAAGTTAATAACAATTAATAAAGTTTGGTTCAAATTAATTAATCATTTTAAAATATTATTGATGGTTGGTTGTACGTACACATGAGTAACATTTCTATTTACCAATGATCATTATAGAGATGAGGTAAGTAGTATTTAATAATTATATAATCATAATTTTAATATATATATATATACAATATTATATCATTAAATATACTTATATATATCATATATTGGGTGTGGTGATGAAAAGTGAGTATTATCACTTCATGAAGGTGAATCCACACGAACACAATGATGCTATTATTTTTCAGTTTGTGAAATGGTATGAAATAAAATGAAATATTTTATATTAATAATGATAAATATTTTATTAATATAATAACTTTTTTACTTATAGAAGTTATATCTATTGACTTTTCCCTAATTACATTTCTTAAAAAGAGTTAGTGAAAAATAAATCACATCGCTTCATGAGGTAGTTACCTTCCATGAACATGAGTGATATTATTATATATGAAACTAAGTTTAAATTTATATATCATGTAATTATTAAATAGTTATAATGATGTTTTTAATTTCATATATATACATTTTATTCATTATCATACCCATCCATGATAGGTGTTGACTGAAAATGGGTCACATCATTTGTCAAGGTCTTTGTCCTCCATACAGATGATCAACAATATCTCTATCCATTTAATAGAAGAGCAGATGTATATAAAAAATAACCAAAAAATTATAAAATATTATTATATGGGAGATAGTGGTGTAACTTTATAAAAATATATTTTATATAATTTGATGCATGTGGAATAAAAAATAAAAAATAAATGTATGGTTAGGAATGTAACCTCATCACGATCCAACAATTTAGGATTAAACCAATAGTATTACTATAAGGTATTATTGACCATATAATGCACATAGAATGATGGAATGGGATTGCAGCTGTTATTTTGGAAGGTATTTTTTATAAAATGTAGTTTATGGTGTGATGAAGTGATGAGATGTGGTGTCCAATTAAATGTGAGGTGAGTTGCACACTTGTATGTTTTGGAATGAAAGAGGTGCACCCACATTTTTCACATTACAAAATGGTCCAAAAATTGTTTATTCTAAATACATAGATATGATGAAGTCAAAATATGGCAATAAAATAAGTTTTATACCATATTTTAGGTAATATTAACCAATATTAATTTAGTTTTCCCTGATAAATAAATTTTATCATAACTATGATAATTTATTTTTGTAGTTGTCACTAGTCATTATGGTAAAATATTAAATTACAAAAAATTTAATAATAAAAATTATATTAATTAAAAAAATATACTATATTTTAAAAAATCACTTACAACAATTTTCAAAATTTAATTAAAGATAACCAATGATTTGATGAAAAAGTAGGGTTTCAAGAAGTATAATGTTTTTAGAAAAGGATGATTTTTTAATTATTATAGGAATAAAAATAATAATTATACAAATTAGAATAAAAATATATTGATTTATAATTTATATATTTAATTTAATATATTCCTCAACATTTATTATTTTAATTAAAAAAATAGAAAAGCATTATTAATTTGAGAATTTATTTCCGAAAAATCCATTTTTATTCTAAAAAACATAATTATATTAAAATAAAATATAATGTAAATTAAAAAGAAATGAAGTGTATAAAATATAAATTAATAATATTTATGTTAATTTAAATAATTTTTAATATATATAAGGTATTCTTAATTAAATATTTTATTGAATATATATGGATTTTATGTTTCAAAAAAATTTATCTTCCACTAATAATCAAAAAAAAATTCAAAAAAATATAAAACTATTACCCTATGTATTTATAATATTTTGATTTTAAAAATTATATTATCGTTGTATCATTCCATTTCAAAATAAATAAATTATAATTTTAAATAAAATAATATATGAAAGGAATCTTGTTAAATCTTCTTATCTTTTTATTTAAAATTTCTTAATATTTTTATAATGGAAAAAATCATGAAGGTGTATTTTATATAATTACATGGGTTGTTACATGGGGTTTTATATTTTGCCACCATTAGATTGAATTTATACCATGAAATTCAACACATTAATTTCAATAACTAATGAAACTTCTTCCTCATTACATCTTCTTTTTCATACGTTGCTTCCTCAAATTAGTGTTTTTTCCACAAACATTGATTTGGTGGGTGGTATTGTTTCTTAGAATATTTTAAATAGTATCTGTAATAACAATTGGTAGTTATTCATTAATTATTTCATTTACAATGTTATTTCTTCTATATTAAGTACATGTGAAGGATCAGGTATGTTCTTCCCCGAAAGAGATGTGTAGAACACATCATCGACTTAAGAGATGATTGGTGTAAGTGAAAATTGATAATATATGTTCCCCATATTATCATAAATATCAAATGGACCTATATAAATGGGTATTAGTTTTCATTTATATACTAATAAAAAATCTATATTTATATTATACATCAATAAATTTCCAAATCATCTATTACTCTATGAAAAGAAAATAAATTTTTTATTCCTCTATAATTAATATATCCCACGATTTATAATAGAAAAATATGTTATTTCTTTTATATCTATTTATCTTCATACAAAATTTTCAGGAAAATGTTATCGAATATGAAATAATCTCCATATGGTTAAATAATACACTATTCATTAATTCATCATCCAAAGTTCATCTTAAAATATTCTATTAATGGTTATCTATATAATAATTAAAAAATAAAATGTAAATAAATAATGTCACCAAATTTCACAAAATCAAATTAACATTATTCCCCCAAATATCATTAAATATCTATTAATTTGAACATACCAAATGTGTGAATAATATAGTAATATATTTTTAGGAAACATGGTACTAACCCTAATTACAATTAAAAAATAATGGAAACATATAAACATCCTCATTCATTGAATAAAACCTAATAATGTTTTAATATATTCCAAATAACAAACAATGTTTTATAATTTATTTGTTATATCATTAACCATTTTGTAACAAATAATTAATATGTTCCTATAATATAATTTTCATTATTCATATCCATCATTTCTTTATTCAAATATAATTATCTCAACAGTAAGATCATAGTAAGTGTTATCTTCTAATAATAATATTTTTTTTGTAATGTGTCACCTTTACATTAAATCAAAATGTATATCATCTATAACATTCATCAAAATTTTGAAAGTCATAAATGAAAAAATTCATATTAAAAATCATAATATATTTCATTATTATATAATTCCTATACATAAAGATTTCAATTGTTCTACCTTATTCATAAAACATTAATTGGGCTTCATCATCATATTCTTCAATTCCTCTATAAATTCCTTTTTCATTTTTAGTATCTTCATTATAATAAATAGAAATATTTCTTGTTCGACCTTTCAAATAAACTTAATTATCCTTCCCCGTAGGAAATTGTTTAATATAATTCCAAGAAATTTCTATTTTTTAGTCTTCATTCATTAATGATGCCCAAGGGACACCATTAATCTTATAAATTATATTGACTAATCATTTCATTATTCCTCAAGAATCACTTTCTATTTATCCTTCTCCTTAACATATAAAACATCTTCTAGTGTATGGAAAAAATCCCAAAATAAAACATTGTATTGTTTTTGGTTGATTTAGTTGCATGAAAAAAGGAGTTTTCCAAGGATTATTGTGGATTTTAAGAGAAATTTATGACAAGATATGTTGAAAATGGTAAAATAAAAAGGAATGGAATACCTGTAATTTGTACAAAAAATTTTGTATAAAAGGATGCTCTTTTTGTCAATGACTTCCAAATTTTTGGGGTCTAAAATTAGGAGGATGGGTCAATCATCGGGAAAGGTGAAAAAACATGAATTCGTTATATAAAATTGATAAAGTCATGAGTATCATGAAAGATGGGTTTCACAATGGGGGTCTTATGATGGTGTATATCATCTTGAAAAATCACCACAAATTCATGAATGGTTGAATGTAAATCACTACGATAATGAGAAGCATCATGAACAAAAATTTCCTATGTACTTTGATGAAATATGTAGCATCGAAAACATATATTAGTGATTTTTGAAAAAATATATTGACGAAACAATCTTTTGTAACTACGAAAAACACTACAAATAAGCCTCTACCACCTCATAATATTGAGATATTGTATTCCTAGTCATTCAATGTCTTTGAATTCACATATGCGATTCATGATGGTTTCTCTTTGAGAAAAATGTCACACAAATATGAATTTTCTTAAGGCTATGAATGATGAAAAATATATTTAAGAAACATGAAGTGTGATTCATAAAGTGTTATTGAGATTTGAAAAAGAGGAGAATATCATTGATAATGTGAGGCCTGCGATGGTAGTATATACATGTAATGTATGGGATGTTTCATAGAGGTTATGTGAGCTTCACAATGTTAGTGAGCCTCATGAATATATTCAAAAGAAATTTCTCAGAAAATCTATGGTAATGTGGTTTTCATTAATTGTATGAATGTATTCATTAAATTGGGAATCTACCTACAACGGATTATGTATTCATTATTTCAATGAAATTTAATTATATATCACAAACTATTTATGAATCATTTCGGGACCACTTTCCAATGGAAGAGGAAGAAGGATAAGTTCTCAACCGATAGTGCTCCATATATGGAAATATTGATGGAGTTAACATTGGGAAGAAGTGAAATAACCCTAAATCATGTAAGGGTGTGTTCCTGGTTAATAACATGACATATCTCAAGCATTGAAGTTGAAGTGAGAATTAATGACTTGGGTACATTAGTACAATGTCATTTAATGCTCCGTAGACGTATCATATTGAGGCTGAACCAATTAAATATTTGTGTGTAATTATTCTTTCTTTTTTACCTTACATTATTTCATCATTATCTGATATTGTTTGTAAGTACATATTCAACATAAAAAACAAAATGATAATTATATTTCAATAATAATAAAATTTTAGGATCTGGTGGGGCGAGATTAATTTTGAAAAGAATATCAACTCACAAATTCACTCTGCCGCTCAAGGTATCTATGCCACTTTTTTGTCTAAATATTTAATTCATAGAGACATTAAATGGAGTTATTCATCTCAAACTACTAATATATATGTACCTAACTAGATATTCATAAATGGTTTTCATCACTTAAACACTCAAAAAAATCTATCAATATCATATATGTTAAATTAGAGTGTTATTTATGTGAAATTTTTTAACCATATAACCGGATAACTGAATAGAAAAAATAAAATTATCCTTATCTCAAGTCATCATCAGTATTGGGTATTAATAAAGATGTTATTTATCAAATTAAACATTAATATAGTTGTTTTTTCCCTCCATTAACCAAAAAAAGAATAGTGTGAGAAATAATATTCCTAATTGGAATCCACATAATAAAGAAAACAATTACAAGATGTCCAAACAATGAAGCATTCAACTCAATATATGACACCTTAGGCATACCCTTAGATATTCATGGTTGTTATTTAAATACATCATTTTGGATTGTAATGATTTTGTTAATATGAAAAGAATACTTGTATGTAGTGTAAAACCATGTTTATAGTAGTGACCATTATCTTAAACAAGGTGACAATTGAGATGATATCAATGCGACCTTTTCAAATTTATTACCCCTAGGTATGTCTATGATATATAATATTCAACATGTAGTATCCAGATAGAGGCTTAATTTATTATAATCAAATTTCTATATCCTGTACTGATATTCTAGGTCATTTTCCTTTACATTGACCAATCATTTGATTTATCCTTAGACATATACCTAGAAAAAAATATAGTAATATCTCTTGGTATGTCACTAATTTTCTATCATACACATTCTAATGGTTAACTAAAATTATCCTTAGATACCAACAATAAATACCAAGGATTTTTCAAATAAAAATATAACATCATTTTTAATTTATATTAAATATATTTCATAATCACATGATTGAGAACCACAACAGTTTACTATTATTGGATACTAGAAACACAAAATTATTAATTCATGAAAGATCATTCACATCTCCCAATAATATGTTCTCACATAATACTCCTCTTTTTCATATCCTACCAAAAAACTTCGTCATTTTTTGGGGAAGTAAATATAAAAAGGAGTCATATTATAATTTTAAGAAGGGTAAAAATAAGATATAGAAATCTATGATCCTATAAAAACATAATATAATCATGAGGATATGGGATTAGGTAAATACCATAGATTTTTTATACAAAATGTCCCATATATCATATGCCCGTGTCCTAAAAATCTTTTATGAAAATTTATCCCATAAGATTATGAAATCATCATAAATCAATAACAAGAAATAATAAGTTTAGAAAAGTGTGATCCCATCATAATAATAAAAATCCATATCATATGTCATGATTAACTACCATGTTCTTCACTATAGTGTATCAGAGATTTCCATATATTTTCATTTATAGTTCATGGTTTACTTGTTCCACATAATGGATCAGGACTCACCTATTTTCAAAGTCCTCCATTCATACTGGCTCTATTCTAATTATTATCTGATGATATATAATTTTTTTTACCTGTTAATCATTATTATATATAGTTCCCACCTATTTTCTAATGAATTAATATACATATATTTTCTATAATATCATACAATAGTGACAATATCATCACGTTATATCCCATTTAAAAAATATTTGTTCATAAAAACTAAATCTTGTCACAATACCATAACCCATAAAATATAAATGGGTTTTAAAAAATATCATCAACATAAACATTAACCTTCCAATGAAAAACTAGTGTCATATCATTTAGTGTTTCCCATGATAAAGAGAATCCAATTTTAATGGATTTCACCATTGGTGAAAAATTATTTTGAATGATAACATGGAACATTCCTAAGTGGAAAAAAATTCCACTTTAAAAAATTACAACATAAAACATTGTAAAAAAACATTTATTTGAAAATATAGAATAGAAACTAAAAATATAATATTTAAAAATCAATTAAACCATTTTTTTAGAAAAATATACATTCAAATTTGAATTACATTAATTTTAAATAAATATTACAAATAAATTTATTTTAAAATTAAAATTTATAAATATAGTTGATTAATTCAAATAATGTGTTATCAATTACTGTAGGAAATTCCCATAAAAACATATAGGTTAAGACATGTATTAAAATCACAATTTTTATAAATCCAAAGGGGCCTTGTATTTGTAAATTATATAAAGAATCATTTTTTAAAAAAATATTAAAATTAAAACATGGGAATATGTTTAATTAATATATCCATTGGATAATTTTAACAAATTTGGTAAAACATTTTTAGAAATAATGCATTCAGCTGAGAATGGGTTTTTACAGAAGAAGGATTTATAATCAGCTTATAGTAAAAACTCTAGTTTTTGAATCATGAGTACATTTATTGGGGAAAATGAAGGAAAAAGGTTTTTTCATGGTATAATTATAGTTTAGGAAATGTTATTTGTTTCCTAGGTGGAAGATAAAAGGATTTCACTATTGAAATAATAATTGTTAATAATCTTCATAAATGATGAGATTAGAACACCATACCATTAACACTTTAGTATATTTTTAATCATCATACCCATTAATGAATAAAATACGATGAAAAATAGAATTTAATAAATTTATTGATATTCATAATACAACTAGTTAATATGGAATTATATACGTCTCAATGAAAATTATTGGTGTATAACATAACATAAGTCCTAAGGAATGGAATTTGGGACAAATATTCATCACCATTTTGGAAAATGTTTAACTGTTAACCCCATGAAATATTTTACTCAAATGTATATGAAAAACAACAATAATTATTATGAGAAGTATCATAACATAAATTCATGTGTTGTACATTCACTAAAAAAATTAAATAGATGGTGAGTATTGGATCTGTCGCAATGATGTAAAAAGTGGGGCAAAAATACCTTACCTTTTTTTAATTACACCATCCTTATTAAAAACTCTTATATAATAAATATAAGATTATTATACATAAATTTAATAACTATGAGTAAATATATTAAACAATTTATGATTTAGTTTTTACAATCCATTACCTTTTCATTAAAAAATTTATGTCAAATTTTATTTTCAGGTAATAACTAATTTGTATTTCATGAATGTTCTAATTAGGTATTTTAATTCCTATTATAGTGAAAATGTTAAAATAATATAAATAATATAAAAATTTATAAAAATATAAAATATATATAGTTTATATTTATTTATAATAATCCTTAAAATTTTGAAATTTAAAATAAAAGACATTGTTCATGGATATGGTAGGTATTATGTATATATGAATACTATTTCCGTTTTTTAAACAATGAAATAAAAGAGATTTAATTAACATTTTATAATTGAATAAAAATTTTATGTACTATATATCACATGTATTAATTAAATTTTTCTGTAAAATATTATATTAAAAACACTAGGAAAATATTAATCACATCCCTTCGTGAGGAAACAAACATTTGTACACAGAAACAATGTTACCATATCCCCATTGAATATAATATAATATGGTATGTGTGATATAATAAGTTTATTTTAAATATTATGTTATATATAACATTTATATTTATCTAATATATCATCATCACCATCCATGTAAAAATGATATTAAAAACACATCACATAACATTGTGTGGCAATAATTCGTCGGATACACATGGGATTTTATTTATTTCCAATGGGTTGGGATGTATTAATTTATATTTGTAATTGTAACTTTTTAGGTATAATAATATCATTAATATAATATATATATATTCAAAATTCATCTTTATATTCATTTTTGAGTTATACTGTTGGAAACACCAATAACCTCAGTTTATGTGGCAGTAGTATTCCATTCATATGATTGATAAATTCTTATCCCATTATTTGGATGTGGGGATGAATATAGATAATTAAATTTAAATAATAAAATATTATTATATATGTTATAGTTATGTTATTATTTTGTTATATTTTTAAAATATTTTATGTTCTAAAAGGAAGAATAAAAACAAAAACACATAGCTAAAAATTTTACCTCTTCTTTGAGCATCCTCTTAAGGTTTAATTTAATGCCATCATAGAATTGAAATTTTTCCATGAAATTGAATATATATTGTGAAAATATATTTAAATAATACTTATATAGTAATTTGCTTATCCAAATTTTTTATAAGTGTGAATATGGATGAATATGAGGTGTCCTTTTATAAGTGTTGTGAGTGTAACACTTATAATTTTCGAAAAGAGAAAGGTGTAATCATGTATTGATCATTATAAAAGACGCCCAAAGGTACCATTATAAGGAATATAATATATCATGTCTAAATATTTTCATTAAATCAATTTTTAAGTTTTCTTAGGCCATATAATACCCTTTAATGTTCATTAAACCCCCAAAAACCCCATTTCTATCTAAATTACAATAATTAATTTTAACTATTTTGAAACTTTATCATGATAAAAAGAATTATTTGACATTTTTTAAAAATATAAATCATTATTATTAGAAATATTTAATACATATTTCAAAATTCCATTCATATATGTTAAAATATTTAATTTAAATCTAATCCCACAAATGAGATGAAAAAAACCATTTTCCAATGAGAAAGTATTGAAATGAAAAAAAAATATTATATATCAAAATTCAATATAAATTTGATTCAAACAACATATATTGGATTAATAAATATTTAATTTATTTAATAATACATTTAAAACCATATTAAAATAATTTTTATTTTTTAATATTATTTAAATTAAATGGGAATTCTTAACAAAAATAAGTAATTTTAAATATTAATAATTTTTTTATCATTCTAAAAAATTATAATAAATTTAGTACAAGGTTTTTTTGAAATAATTTTTTTATATTATTATTTCATATAAAAATTTATAAAATATTATTAATTTATATTTTAATTATGTTATAATAATCAACAAATTTGTTTCAGAAAATTAAAATTTTTAGGAATAATTTTTTCACTATATATATTTTATAATATACACTTATGAAGAATGTTAAAATCCTTAAAGAAATTTAAATTTGAGATTTTACTTAAAATAAATAACCAATGGTTATTTTTTATATATTATGGTGAAATACATTTGAGAGAATGAAATTGGCATTTATAAAAGATTACCTTAGATTGAATTTTTTTGATTTTCATTCCAAATTAGTTCATGAACAAAGTATTCATTTTATATACAAATTAAAACCAAGTATTTTCATAATTATGTCAATCATATATATACCCACAATTATAATTTTTATAAGATAAATATAATATTATATAATAATATTTCAATATAATTTCATGTTTTGTTTAATGTTTCTATTACATGTAATGAATAATAAAGTCATTTTTTCATGTAATGAAAGATAAACTCAATTTGACATGTAAAAACAACTAAAATTTGTGTGGTGTGTAATAAAACATATAAAAAATATTAATATTATTTTAAAAAAATACTTTATAAAATCATTCGGAGTTGTTTCCCTCTGTAATAGGGGATGACCTCATTGATTTAAGGTTCAAACAATCCAAGTGGTTTCTAATGGGTTTGTCTGTTGAACCGAAAACATCCAATGATTCCATATCCATTTGAACCTACTTTCCAAAGGTAGGCGTTCATTAGTTGTGGACTAATGAGGCTTATGAATTTGAATTGGTCGAGAGGATCAGAGTTCGGACTCATCACACCTTTTTGAGAGGAATTATTTTCTACTCCGGGACTCTCTTTATAGATTTAAGTTATGTTCGTTAATCCTTATTACATTACCAAGTATAAAATGAGTTTTCCTTTAGATATTACAATCAATGATTGATATGTAAGAAATTTAGAGAATCTTTTATATGTATTTGAGGTTCTTCATCGATAGAGATTCATCTGTACTTGTTAGATATTCTTAGTCAATGGTATCCTTTGATACATAAAAGTCTATTGGTCGTTATGATGACCATACTAGTTTTAAAGCCACACAGTGGGACACTTGAATTTTATTGTCATTCAGAAGGACATTGATTATTTCAAAGTTGGGATCGTACCCGCAGATGGGCTACCTACGTATCCTTTGTTTTGGTAAAGGAATCAGAACCCACGTAGTTCGAGTAAGGGAATATGATGTTTATGACTGATGGCTCAAAGAAAGATGTCATAATTAATTTTACACTCTAAGCTCGTGTGAGTCATGCTCGGTGTGAGAAATAAGAGGTATTGGTTAAACCAGACAGTTGATCCATGAAAGATGCAAAAATTATGTGGAGCTTATGTATGTATGACTGCCCAAATAGATGAAGATTAGGATTTAATTCAGGGAAGAAATCCTGGAACAGGGTCCATAAAGGTATATATACTTTATTTAGATTTGGATACTGTAATTTGGGGCTTACTCCTGAAAAGGAGGCCCAAATTAGGAGGGGACTTATGTTTGGGTTTTACTCCTAATAAGGAGATCCATGTCAAAATTAAATTAGGACTGGTTAAGAGAAAATTAAGGGACTTGGGGCTTACTCCTAAGGAGGATTCCCATACTTGAGACTAGAGCTTACTCCTGAAAAGGAGGCCCATGTTAATGAGGACATGGGGCTTACTCCTAAGGAGGATGCCCAGATCTGGGAATTTTATGATTGGGGCTTGCTCCTGAAAAGGATGCCCAGATTACGGGAATTGGGGATTACCCCTAAAGAGGATGCCCAGATTTGGTTATTTTAAGATTGCGGTTTGCTCCTGAAAAGGATGCCCAGATTAGGGGAATTGGGGATTACTCCTAAGGAGGATGTCCAGAATTGAGAAATAAGACTGGGTCTTATTCCGGGAAAGGAGGCCGAGGCTAAGGGGTTCTCTCATATTTAAAGGATTAGGATGAATGAATGAAATCTCAATCATTAGTGACAAAAAGATGTGTAAATCACTAGGTTTTGAGAAATGTTCCATAGAGTTCCATTCAGATTATGAAGAAGAATCAAGAAATCATGCCATAAATGGCTTTGAAGAGTGTCTTGAATACTGAATCTTTAATAAGAGAGGTGGAACGACATAAGAGGGGTTAAATGGGCAAGAAAGGCACCCAAAAATGCAGGTGCACACAAGTCCTGGCAGGCACGCAAGTACTACGTGGGCACGCAAGTCCTGGTCGCGCAGGTATACCTGTGCGACACATGGGTACTTGCACGTTTGTAAACTAGCATGGTAATACTTGGGAGATCCTTAACCAATGCCTTTAGAATTATTTTGAGGTACTTACAGAAGAGTGGCACACAATTTTTGGTGAGGAAGTAGGGCGGTGCGCAAGTATGTTCATTTCCCTTAAGGGTAAAACACCTTATGCGTGCAAGTGTTAGTGAATTCTAACACTTAGAACTTACCTGTATTGTTTAGACCTTCCATTCTAGGTAATGAATTACCTTATAAGTGTTTGGAAGACCTGAAGAAGAGACTTGGGAATTCATAGCTGTAAATCTGAATTCTGGAAAAAAATCCTCCCCAAAATAGGGGTCCCACAGGGTTTATTTATATGCTGGAGAAGTCCCCGGGCGGTTATTTCTTAGGGCGTGCAAGTCACTTGCGTGACCATTAGGTGGCGTGCAAGTATACTTGCGCGAAAGTGTTGAAACTTGCGCGACCCTTGTGCTTTTGATGATATGTTCACGCCTTTGTTGATTTTTGATGTTTTCTTCAATGGATGAATTAATTTTCGCTAAGTCATTTCCCTTTACATTCCATTGGACTCTGTGATGAAAAGGAGCGTCAACAAATTGTTCCCCTCTGGAATTGGGGATGACATCATTGAATTAAATTTCAAACATTCCAAGCAGTTTCTAAAGGGTTTGTTCGTAGAACCAGAAACATCCAATGATTCCATATCCATTTAAACCTACTTTCCAATGGTATGCGCTCATTAGTTGTGTATCGATGAGGCTTAGGAGTTTGCATTGGTCAAGAGGATGGGAGGTCGGACTCCTCAAATCTTTTTAGGGGAATTATTGTCTACTCCAGACTCTCTTTATAGATTTAAGTTATGTTTGTGAATCCTTATCACATTACCAAGTATAAAATTTGCTTTCCTTTAGATCTGACAATCAATCATTGATATGTAAAAAATTTAGAGAATATTTTATATGTATTCAAGGTTCTTCATCAATAGAGAATCAACTATATTTGTTAGATATTCTTAGTCAATGGTATCCTTTGATACATAAAAGTCATTTGGCCATTATGATGACCAACTAGTTTTAAATCCACTCAGTGGGGCACTTGATGTTTATTGTCATTTAGAAGGACATTGATTATTTCAGAGTTGGGATCATACCCGCAGATGGGATACCTACGTATCCTTTTTTTTGGAAAATGAATCAGAACCCACGTAGTTCTAGTAAGGGAATATGATATTTATGATTGATGGATCAAAGAAAGATTTCATAATTACTTTTACTCTCTAAGATCATGTGAGTCATGGTCAGTGTGAGAAACAAGCGTTATTTTTAAAACCAGACAGTTGTGCAATGAAAGATGAAAAAATGATGTGGGGCTTATGTATGTATGACTGCCCAAATAGATGAATATTAGGATTTACTTCAAGGAATAAATCTAGGAACAAGGTCCATAAAGGTATATGTACTTTTTGGAGATTTGGATACTCTAATTTGGGGATTACTCATGAAAAGGAGGCCCAAATTAAGAGGGGACTTATTATTGGGTTTTACTCTTGGGAAGGAGATCCAGATCAAAAGTAAATTAGGACTGGTTAAGAGAAAATTAAGGGACATGGGGCTTACTCCTAAGTATGATGCCCATATTTGAGACTGGGTCTTACTCCTGAAAAGGAGGCCCAGGTTAATGAGGACTTGGGGATTACTCTTAAGGAGGATGCCAAGATTTGGGATTTTTAAGATTGGGGCTTACTCTTGAAAAGGATGCCCGAATTAGGGGACATGGGGCTTACTCCTAAGGAGGATGCCCGGAATTGAGAATTAAGACTGGGGATTATTCATGAAAAGGAGGCCCAGGCTAAGGGGTACTCTCATCTTTAAAGTATGAGGTTGAATGAATGAAATATCAATCATTAGTGACAAAATGAAGTGTAAATCACTAGGTTTTGAGAAATGTTCAACGGAGTTCCTTTCAGATAAGGAAGCCAAATCAAGAAATCATGCCATAAATGGCTTTGAAGAGTGTCTTCAAGACTGAATCTTGAATAGGGGAGGTGGAACTACATAAGAGGGGTAAAATGGGAACGAAAGGAACCCAAAAAGGCAGGGGTGCACAATTCCTGGCAGGAGAACAAGTACTGTGTGGGCGCGCAAGTCTTGGAAGCGCAGGTATACCTACACGGCACATGGGTACTTGCGCGTTTGTAAACTAGAATGGAAATACTTGGGTGATCCTTGACTAATGCCTTTATAATTATCCCGAGGTACTTCTAGAAGAGAGGCGTGCAAATTTTGGTGAGGAAGTAGGGTGGGACTCTAGTATGTTTATTTACCTTAAGGGTAAAACACCATAGGTGCGCAAGTGCTAGTGAATTATAACACATAGACTATACTCCTCTTGTTTAGACCTTCTATTCTAGGTAAATAATTACCTTATAAGTGTTCGGATGACCTGAAGAAGAGACTTGGGAATTCAAGGCTCTAAATCTGAATTTTGGAAAAAATTCCCTCCTCGAAATAGGGACCCACATGGTCTATTTATAGGCTGGAGAAGACCCCGGGTGGTTATCCTTTAGGGCATTCAAGTCACTTGCACGACAGTGATGAAACTTGCGCGACCCTTGTGCTTTTGAAGCTTTGTTCACGCCTTTGTCTATTTTTGATATTTTCTTCAAAGGATGAATCATTTTGCGCTAATTAATTTCCTTATACATTCCTTTGGAATCTGTGATGAAAAGGAGTATAAAAAAAGTCCCCCCTTAGAGTTGGATCCAAAATAAATGAGGATGTGACTCTGAGGAAAAGAAGAAAACCAAAGGAAAGGTGGAACACAAGTGTTGATGGCGCAGAGCTGGATCGCGCTGGATGGAGCGCGATGGGTGTAGGCGCGCAGGCATTGGCGGGCAAGGGTGTGGCCTAACCTATAAATATGTGACCTCATTTCCATACAAAGCATCCGGATTTCAATCTTTTGATCTCTCACCGCACAAGTTGCCTTCGTCTCTCAAGTTGCTCTGTTTTCCTATGTTTCTTTGTTTTCCCGATGCAGTATAGGTAATAGGACTTGTTCGGTGATACTTGCGTGCCAAAAACATGTGCGGCGCATTAACACGTGTGTGGCACATTCATTCTTGCGCGCCTTAATTCCTTTGCCATTTTTTCTGAAATTTCTTCAGAACGTTTATGAAAAATCTAACCATTTAAGAGTTAATTTATTCAACTCTTGTGCAGATTTAATGGCTCCCAAGAGAATTGGAATGGCTGATGGACTGGCTAGCAAGTGGATTGTTGACATGATGAACATTGTTTTCCAAGGTTACTATTATATATGCGACCCCACTCTCCCAGATTTGGCTAATTACATGAAGAAATGTCATCTTAATTTCCTGTAGAGCATCTACCTGCCTCTATATGGTCATGGTCATCTACAAAGAGTCAATGTTCCAGATTAAAATAATTATATGCTTGAGATGCAACTGCATTTCTACTCATCTATATTATTTATGTTGTGCATTAAGAGCAACAACATTGGCGTGAACTTTAAAATTTTTCCTGCATGCCATTTCCTTGTAGATATGAAAATGGAAAACCCATGGGATGAAATGTTTTCCATTGCCGGTTGGTGGAGAGAAGACAAACATGGAATTAGTACAATATCTGAAAAGAGTACTCTCTCCAAATGGATATTTACTTCCAATGCTTCATTCTAAAATCCATGTATCCATCTTCAAAGTCTGTTGAACAGAAACAGAGTCACTGTTTGATCAGCATAAAATTTTCTAAAACCGCACTCAAGAACATTCTGTTACAATTGTTCCAAGAAGAGCTAGTATCACTACATCTCTTATGGTATCCAGTTGAATGAATGAATTCCAGGTGGCTGCTAATGAAGTTCGGGATGCCGTAAATCAAATGAAGAGTTATGTTGAATGTCTTTTGTAATTAATGAAAAAGAGAAGAGACTCCAATATGTGGATGCCATTTTAATTCGTGTGCATCAATGAAAAATACTTTCACCTTCAATCATTTATACATGAATTCTCTTTTTCTATCTGCATTAAATTTTACTCAAGCTAATGGGCCTAGTAAGCACAATTTGATTTTTACTGGGACTATTATAAATAACCCTACAAACATTGAATCACTTAATTTCTCAATATTACCTAAATCATACAAAATATATGTTTAGTGAGCTAGAACTTGATTTCTATTCTGAGTTCCTTTTTCTTTTGTGGGATGTTTAAAGTCATGAACATTGGACATAAAGAGGCTAATGTTTAAGGTCAAAATAGCTTTGACCTAATGGATTAGAATTGACTCAATTCCTTGAAAATTTATCTAAAAACATATTACCATAATCAAGTATGAGGGAAAATATTTAAACTATAACTTTAGAAAATATGGATTTGAGGAATGATATGAAAAAGAGCTAAATGGTGTTATAAGAAGTAGTTTCCAAGAATGAAGTTACCATTATTTAACAAACCCATTAGGGGGTTGAATTATGTAGGGCCACCTAAGGGCATTGGATGCATAGTCAAATAAATATCATATTTTGGCTGACAGGTCCGTTATGTAGACTACATATGCAAGGACACCTAAGGGCACGCGCTGCATAGTCAGGCAAAAGAACTCTCAGAAATTTACTTTCCAAGTGCTAAAATCCAGTGAATGTTTATGGAGATTCATATTTTCCAAATTATAGAGTTTTCTGTATGGAAAGAGGTACTTGAATAAGGAGAAGATATTTACAAACAAAATTATCGATGAACTGGATAGATATCACTCCTACAAAGGTCTGACCCAAATTTAGGGAAGGAGAACCTAAACCATAGACTTGAATACTTTCAGATCATGAAAAATGATATGGGACAAGTATGTTAAGGATGTATATTTTTGAGAATCCTAACATATTTTCATTAAGACAAATAAGGATAAAAGAGGCTTTCTTCCCAATAATGAAGTTACCAGTATCCGACAAACCCGTTCGGGGGTTGAATTATGCAGGGCCGCCTAAGGGAATTGGATTAAAATTCAAATAATAGTATCTTTTGGCTCACAAATCTGTTTTGGAGACTGTTTATGCAAGGCCGCCTAAGGGCACGTACTGCATAGTAAGGAAAAAGAACTCTCAAAAGTCTGACATTTTTTTGACTAGAAGTCAATAAAAGGTTTATGAAGATATGAAAATATTTATGGTTAGGATTATTACACATAAATATGGGCATTGTCCAATGTATAAAGAGATACACATATCAATGCTAACCATAATCATGTTGTGGCTGGGTCCTGAATGGAAATGTTAGACTTCACTACGTATCCCATAAGGACAGGAATCAATCCATACGTAGTTCTTGAACAACGGTTTAACTTCATGTGGGACAAAAGGATTACAGATCTTAGTTTATGATCCTAGAGCTTGGACCATTATAAGAAATGCATAGCGTGTGTTTTCATGGGGACTTTTCAGCCAGGGGACTGAAATTGAAATTTGGGGTTAGGCCCAAAAGACTTGGGGATGGATTCAAGGGAAACTTGAATGTTCCTACGTATCCCATAAGGATGGGAATCCAGCCCACATAGTTCTAGAAATACCCTTTAATCAAATTTGGTTTGTACATGTGAAGGGTGAAAGGGGACTTTTAGTGAAATGATGATTTAACCCAATATAAAAGGTTCTGATATTTCCATGTATGAACATAGTCATTGAAATAAAACATGATTGAAAATCAATGTAAATAATGATTCCATCTCAGGTGAGGGTATCAAATAATATTGTAGTTTATTGTCATACATGACAAAAGTGTTGTATAGATTAACGTCGTATAGCAAGGAAGAAAGTGAACCAATGTAAAGGTATTGATTCTAGAGGCGGTTTCATGAATCAACATCTTATGTGATGGAGGTGAAACGATGTGAAGAGATTGGTTTTGGGATTGAACCTTGGGAGGTTGCCAACATACCCAGCCTAGAAGGCAAGGATCAAAGTCAGCGTAGTTCAATTTAAATAATCAATTAATGATCAAGTTGTTCATGGGGGAAACGACCTAAAAAAGAAGGTGTTGGGACTTACACATGGTTAGTAGCCCAGAGAGACTGTTATGGTTGAAGTTTTCTCTAAGCTCACGTGAGTCATACTCGGTGTGAGAAACAAGAGGTAGTAACAACCCTAACGATGCATAGTTTAATGTCATGTAGGACATGTAAAGTGACTATACAGTTTAAAATCGTGCAGTTAGGACTATTGGTGTTGCACGGTTTAATGTCATGTAGCAGGGACAAAGTACAGTTTAATGTCATGTAGGAGGTATTAAAGGACTTTCTATACAGTTTTGCATTATGTAGTTATGATGATGGGGACAATACAGTTTTATGTCATGATGAACAAAAGGGGGACTGTGCAGTTTAATGTCATGCAGTGAAGACAAAAGAGTATACCATTTAACATCATATTGGACGTATTAGGGACTTTTTCACAGTTTAACGTCATGTTGGAAGAAAAAGGGATGATACAGTTTAACGTCATGTTGGACGAAAGTGCTAATAGTTTATGGTCATATGCATGGACCATTGTTTATTCAATTTAATGACATTCCAGGCATAAGAGACTTTTGTACAGTTTAGTGTCATGTAGTTAGGACGTCACAGTGTAACGTTGTGTGAGATGAAAGGATACAAACAGTTTAAGGTCATATGTATGGAACATGGATGGTGCAGTTTAACATCTTGCTGGACATAAGGGATTTTCAAATAGTTTAAGGTCATATGCTAGACCGTGGTGCAGTTTAAGGTCATACTGGACCGATTCATAGGTGCTGAATTTTTTGTTCATACAAAATATTTCTTCAGAAATCTAGCATTGGTTGGAGTAGTGATGATTTCTCCATCCATTGAGGTTAATGAATAAGCTCCATTAGAATAGACCTTATGTATTGAGCATGGTCCTTCCCATTTTGGCTCAAGCTTGGGAGGCTTATTTCTTGGTATTAGTGGAGTTCTGAGAACTAATACCAATTCTCCCTGTGTTAATGAACGAAGACGAACTTTTTTGTTGAATGATCGTGCTATTCGATTTTGATAGACTTCCAAGTGGTGCAAAGTGCATAATCTTTTCTCATCTAACTGTTCCAATTCATTCAATCACTTTTTATATTGTTCATCTATAGATGAATGATCACAAATGGCTACTCTGAGCGAGGGTAGTTGAACTTCAATAGGCAAGATTGCTTCCGTTCCATATACCAGTGAATATGGAGATGACCACATTGTAGTGCGGGTGGTAGTCCGATAAGACCATAAAGAATGAAAGAGTTTATCAGGAAATGACTTATTATATTTATCCACCATCATTTTTAGTATATTTGACAGAGTCTTATTGAAGGATTCTATCTGGACATTGGTCGCTGCATGATACCGAGATGAATGGTTGGATTTAATGTTGTATTCTTGATACAATTTCTTCACCTCGGATGAATTGATGTTAATGCCATTGTTCGTCAATATGGAATGAGGGAAACCAAATCTGGTAATGATGTTAGACTTGATGAAGCTAAAAATGCATTTAGAACTGACTTCCTTGAGAGGTATTGCCTCTGCCCATTTGGAAAATAAATAAGTAGTGGTAAGAATATACTTAAATTGCTTGGCCGTAGCAGAAGGGTAAGGTCCCACCACATCCATTCCCCATGTGGAAAATATCCACAAGTATTTATATTTATTAAGAAACTCTGGAGGTTGATGAATGAAGTTGGCATGTACTTGGCATGAATGACACTTCTTTTTGAAATTAACACAATATTGTATCATTGTAGGCCAAAAGTATCCAAGCCTTTGAATCTGATCAGACAGTCTATGTCCAGACTGGTGGGCACCACAGATTCCTACATGCACTTCTTTCATGACATCTATTGTCTCTTCACCATCAATTCATCTAAAGAGAACTTCATCAAAACCAAATTTGTATAGAATTTTCTCTAAGTGATCTGGGCTATAATAAAGAGTAAAATTGACCACACGTCGCCAGATTTGTTCTTTCTTGGCTCTATCAGGTGGAAGTGTTCCATTCTGAAGGTATTCTTTGATAGGTGACATCCATCCTGTAGTATGACCATACGGTTTAGGAATGGGACTAATTTCATTAATTTCCTCTGTTCAGATTCGAACATAAGGTGAAATTGCACGATGGTGGGAAATATTGATGGTTGTCTCCTCCTGATTTGGATCTTCTAGAGCTGTGGATATATTATCCAGTACATCAGCTTGAGAATTTTGTGATAACTGGACATAAGAAAATGTCGGTTTCGAAGGTAATTCCGCCATTAACTCTCTGACATAATCATACAAAGGGATTAGTTCTTTTTTTCTGATGGCATAATCCCCATTGACTTGTTTGATTACCCGGTCGGAATAAACTTTCACCTTTAAATGATTCACTTGTGCTTGAAGCGCCATTTCCAAGCCTGCGATGAGAGCTTGGTAATCTGCTTCATTATTGGTAGCTCCTTCCCATAATAATAAGAAATAAGTTAACACTGCCTTTTCTGGAGAAATGAGCGCAATTCCTAAGACAACTTTTTTAAATTTAGTATTTTCCATTTTCCTCCCTGTTGGACTTCTAGAAGCACCATCAAAGTACATTTCTCATGTCTGAGGACTGTCCCGAATAGAGAAGACTTCCTCATCAGGGAGTTCAATATCTGAGGATGTTTCTTCCACTGAAGGGTGTTCATCTATGAAATCATCCAGAGCATGGACCTTTATTGCCTTTTGAGACACATATTGAATGTCGAATTGCTACAAAATAACATTCCACCTTTCTAGACGTCCTGTAAGCATTGGACGACTAAGGATGAATTTGAGAGGGTTATTGCGAGATGCCAATTGGACCTTGTGATGTTGCAGGTAGTGTCTCAACTTCTGAACTGCAATGACTAATACCACGCAGCATGTCTCAATACTTGAATACCGGGTTTCTGCTTCAATCATAGTCCGACTGAGGTGTTAGAGGCTATTTTCATTCCCAGCATCATTTTTCTGAGCAAGAAAGGCACCCAACGATCGTTCTAAGGCTGTCACGTAATGGATAAGTGGACGTCCTCTAATAGGTGGCATAAGTACCGGTGTACTCAAGAGATACTAGTTGAGAATATCGAATGCTTCTTGACATTCTTCAGTCCACTGGTAAGTGACTCCCTTCTTCATCAATTTGGTGAAGGATAAACGTTTTCCTGCTAAATTGTCAATGAAACGCAGAATATAGGATAACTGTCCTTGAAGTCCTCTTAATTATATCAAATTTCGAGGAGGTGACATACCGAGGATTGACTTTGTCTTCTCAGGATCGACATTAATACCATGATGGCGTACAACAAAGCCAAGAAATTTTCTTGAGGTTACCCCAAAAGAACATTTTAATGGGTTTGTCTTCATATTATGTTGTCTAATCATGCGGAATATGACATCCAAATCAGCCATGAGATTAGAACGTTGTTTGGATTTGACCACCAAATCATCCACATAGCATTCAACAAACTTCCCTAAAAAGGGTTTAAATATACGATGCATGGCACGCTGATATGTTGCACTTGAATTCTTTAAGCCAAAGGGCATTTCCCGGTAGAAAAACAAACCTTGAGGGGAACTGAAGGTTGTGGATTCCTCATCTTCTGGGGCCATTCAGATTTGATTATATCTAGAATATCCATCCAAGAAGGAATGTGCTTCAGAGCCAACTGTTGCATCAATTAAAAGTTCTATAATCGGAACTGGGAAATCATCCTTAGGAAAATGCCGATTAAGATCACAGAAATCGATGCAAACTCTAATTTTTCCATTCTTATTCTTCACAGGGACAATATTAGCCAACCACATGGGATATTTGAATTCTCTGACGAAGTTATCTTTGATATGCTTATCTACATCAGATTCAATTTTGGAAGCATAAGTTGGGTGTGTTCTTCTCATGGTTTGCTTAAATCCTCGATGTTCTTCTGGTAAACCCAAATGATGAGTAGCCAGACCAGGATCAATCCCGGGAATTTCTATATAGTTTCAAGAAAATATATTTCTATTTTTCTTTAGAAAGGAAATGTAAATCTCTTGTTCTTCAAGATTCATGGCCGCACTAATTAAAGTGGGGCGTGGATCTTCTTTTGTACCCATATTTATTTATTTGAGTTCATCCATGATGGTAGAGATACCCTCTTCAAATTCTAGAGGAGCATCTCTGAGATCTTCCTCTTCTTCTTCATCATGTGTTATTTCTTCCGTTTCTACTTGCCTAGAAGACGATGAATCAATATTTCCATGATCAGAAGAGATGTTAAAATTTGAACATCTTTAAGAAGATGCTTCCATTTCTGACCCAATTGATGATGACGGGTCTTCCTTGGGAAATAAATAGGAGATGATGGATTGAGAATCGGCATCACTATTCACCTCTGATGTCACTATCACTTCTTCTGGCCTAGTTGGCAATGTATAGACTTGCTGGATTTCAGCATATGAAACAAAGACATCTCCATTTGAGCTTTCATCATTTCCTGGTAGGTTACCAGTTTCTCCCATGTTGTCTGGATCGATTTCCATAATTGACATTATGGCTCATTCCATAAGAGTATTTTGAATTGGGTCTACCCTGTCAATTTGACTGATAGGAAACACATAATCTGTAATCACATGTGCAAATGAATTTACTGGAATCTTTTCCAAACCATATGGAGCATTAAATTTGGTAATCTCCCTGGGTGTGGATTTAACCTTTCCCTTCATGTGATAGAATTCCGCCTCAATGTATTGAGACTCACATGTCATGAACGAGGCCTTATCACCACACAATGTCCCAACACGACCATAAAAACAATATTTGATACATTTATGGTATGATGAATGGATAGTCGCATGTTGATGCAACCAGGGTCTTCCAAGCAAGATGTTTAAAGCTGAGTCTTGATCGATAACTATGAAATCTAAATTGGATACAAGATCTCTAAAATGAGTTCTGAGTGTAAACTCTCCCAGCGGTTATTCTTCATTTTAATCATATCCTTGTAACATCATAGTAGAAAGAGATAAATTAGATTCCGTGAGGCCTAATCGATGAAGTGTACGAATGGGCATGAGGTTGACTCCTGAACCATTATCAATGAAAGTTCTTCAGACATCTACTTCATTGACACTGACAGATAAGTAAAGAGGCCTAATATGTCCATGCACGAAATCATATTCATCTTCATCAGTGAAAGATATCAATGCATGACATTCCACATGATTATTCTCTACGTGATAGACTTCAGCTGCAACAATTTCAGTTTCAAACTCTTGAAGACTTGACAAAGCCTCGATGAGTACCTCCCGAAGATCCTTTGACAGATTCAAAGCATCTAGAATTGATTACTTGGCTGGTACTTGTGACAGGTGTTTCAATAAATCATACTTTTGATCCATAGGTATGTGTTTCCCAATAGGAACATGTGGTTTAGCAGGTGCCTTGGAAGTTGATGCTTTGGAAGTTGATGCATCTTGTATCGGGATAGGAGATGGAAATATTCTTGGTTTTGGAATATTAGACTGATTAGATCAATTTACTTTCTAAGAGGAAGAAGATGGAACATTCCACCGGTCTTCCAGAATAATTGTGGCAGGACTGAATTTATTATTGGTGGAAAAACTTGCTTTTTCTTTTTGAACTCGCTGAAGGGATCTGCCACGAGTTTCTGCTGCGTACACAGTTCTAACAGGGGTAGAATTGGAATAGTTGATTATGAAAGATACACTTCTTCCCCTGGATCCTGAGCCTCTGGAACTTACTCTGATTCCTCTATTTGATAGACGGAATTTGGGATCATCATAATCGAAACTGAAACTGGCATACAGATCTGTTAATTGAATAATAATAACAGAACCGAACATCAATTCTTCATCTGATGAAGACTCTGCCTAACTTGCCAATTTAGGTTGTTCCTTTTGATGGGGTGGTGCCCGTTTCATCGAAGTAGATGGCCTGGAATATTCTAGGTTCAAAGACAACTTAGGCTTTGAAACGTACTCATCTTCTTCTAATTCTTTTTATTTCATTGAATGATGCCGTTTCTTCGAGGATTTTCCCTCTGATGAAGAGGGTTTTTCTGCAGAATTCATGGCAGAAGGCACAATTGGTTTCTAAAATTGCGTTTAAAAAATAGCATGAGTTCAGTTCTTCATCTTTCTGACCATCCACTCATCATATTTTTATGAATTTTTTTTCTTAACTTCTTCCCATTATCCTTCCTCCTCTGGAAATGTAGCAGTTACACATGCTACCTGAGCTGAAGAACCTTTCAGTTTGACTTGTCCCGAGTCGACCATCTATTTCAGGAGGTATTTGAAGAAAAAACACTCCTGGAAGAGATGTACCAGCATCTGATGAAATGGGAAATAATTGGGACGATCTTCATCTCCTTCCTTGTTTGGCCTTTTGGGCCTTGGCAACTGAACCAAATTATTTTCCAGAGCTGAAATGAAGTAACTAGGAACTTGTTCATTTCAGAAAGAGTTTATTTTTATTTTCAGATCCTCAAATTGTTTTTGTATTTGATCTCTTTGATCGTCTTGACAAAACAACCTTTGTTGTTGGCGCTCACGAGGTGGAGCCTTTCTAGAAGATGATGGTTTTGAAGTAGAAGCAGGTATAGGTGCTTGTTTAAGCATAACTGTAGCAGTCTCTGCTTTACCCATTCTCCATCCTGGAGCTGATGGAATTACACGAGATTTAGCTTCAGTGTGTATAATAGAATCTTCAATTTGTTGAGAGATTGAAGTAAGGTCTCAAAACCCTCCTGTGTATTTCATAGGGATCAACAGTGTGCGTAATTTGTCATGCATATTTGCCACACAGATTGGAAAAAGTTCCTCTTGAGGGAGTGCTAATCTCAGGGCATATGTTAACCCCTTTCAGCACGAAATGAAATTAGAAACTCTTTCATTACCCATTTTCTTACAGTTTGTATGATCAAAAACTGTTGTTTTTGGCAAAGTTGGGCAGAATTGAAGAAGAAATCGTTGACGGAGATCTTCCCATCTGGCAATTGACCGGGATTTCAAGCTTGTATACCAGACAAAAGCTGGTCCTTGCATGGTTCGCACGAAGAATCTGAGTTTCACCGCATCATGCTACTCCAGAGTTCCCATCATAGGATCGAAAAAAGACATGTATCGTGTCAAATGTTGTTCAGGATAGCTTGATCCATTGAAAATAGGGAATACAGGGTTCCCAAAATTTGATGGGGGAGAGATTGAATCTACCCATTCAGGGTAAGATTTATTTTACGGTTGAACCTGCGCACGCTTTCCCTCCATAGCATCCAACCGAGATGATAATGACTCAGTAGTATTTATTAAATTTTTAGAAACATCCGGTTGAGCTTGAATCTGAACAGGTGCACTGACTGGAGTTTGTAAAGGTATGGCAGCTGGTACTGAAACTGATGGTATCACTTCCAATTGTTGTTGCACTTGACCCATAAAATTAGACCTCTGACGGTGTACTGATAAAAAAATGATATTCTTGATCCATCTCAATAGCTGCAACAAAATCCATTGGCTGACTTACTTCAGCATGCTTAGGAGGAAGACTACCCTGAAGTAGTTCTTCGTTCAACCTCCTTAATTCCTTCATTTCTTCTTCCTGTTGCACAAATCTTTGGTCTAGTGAGAGAGATTGGCCTTATCTAGAGGGATGATATGTAACCTAATTCTTCCCCTTTACCTTTTTTGATCCTGTTCGGAGAGGGGGGAGTGGGTTATTTGAAGTAACACCCTGATTTTGTGTAAACCTTTGATTTCGTGTATGCACAACTTCTTCATTTGTGTCTGTGCATACAACTTCGTGAATATGAACCTCTTCATCTGATCCCTCTGAGTGAGCCTCATCTGGTGGATCAGCAACAACGACATTGATGACATTGATTGATGCATAACGCATCACATCCCTTCTATTAGGTTTTCTGTGATATTTTCTCCTTCCATGTCTTGGATGAGACATTGCCTTTTGTTGATTCGATCGCTTAGGAACATCTTGATGAACAATAATTTGGAGAGAATATCATGATAATTTGGCTCTTCGTTCTTTTTATTTCTTCTTCCCCAATCGAGAAATGACCAAATGTTTCTGTGGAGGGGGTTGATGATTTGAAAATGTCCCCAGTCCGGTGGACTGGGGCTGTTCCTGCTGTCTTTGCTCAACACCTCAAATACTATTTGTTGATTCTGAGGGTTTTTTTAAAAGTGTCCCCTGCCTGGAGAGCTGTGGTGGCTCTTGAAATCATATGTCTGAGACATTCTTATAAGATCTCATGATCTTGTGGACCTTGGTCCACAAATTAGCTGGATGCATCAATAGACATCCACTTTTATCACCCGGTTCAAATGACCGTTGAATGATTTCTAACACTTCTGTCACTTGGTGATGGGCTTGCTCCAAACGAGAGGCATGTTCAATATTCTCGTTCGTTTGATGCAGGAGTAATTCAATAACTTGTTCTCGGTATTCTTGATTTTGAGAGGAACTTGTTGAAGCCTGTTATTGGGAAGGATTTTGATTACAAACAATACCAGTTATCCGTGGACGAACATGGGAAATAACATTGCATGAGACCATTTTTGGTGGGCTTTGATGACTAGAGGGCACTGTGAAATGCAGTGCTCCATGAAGAACCCATCCTCTAACATGAATACCAGATGAGGCATTGGAAATTAACTGGTGCAACTTTCTTAGTGCGCCAAGGCATGAACGCTGAAGGGCTCTATGCTGCTTTTCAGCCTTCGAATATTGAGAGACTGATAGAGTTGCCGATTCAATTTGGCATTGTAACCCTTCTATTATCTTACCATGATTTTCATATTCAACATAAGATAATACTTTATTTTTCAAATGAAAAATATTTTTCCACATGTTGAGATGAATATCATGAATTCCATCTTCCATCAACATTTCTGGAATGTCATACTGAGAGTCATCCAGAGGCCAAAACATGACTGGCACTTCACCTTTGTCCAGTTGTTTTCTCATGTTCATCATTTCCTCATTATCATTTGATGAAGAATCTTCTACATGTTTTGACCAGAGACAGTTCTTCCTTGTTGCTTCATTGGAATCAACCGGATTGGTCGAGAAATCAGTGAATAAACTAGATGATTCATGACTTAGGGGTGGTTCAGAGAATGACCTACACCCTGAGCTATCTTCGCATTGAGAAAGTATTTCACCTGCCAGCGATGAAACATTAGACATGACTGGTTTCTCATTTGAAAGTGCCTCAAGATAAGAGGGCTTTCTCGACACTACATTGTCCACTGGAGAATTTTCCAGGCAATGTGAATCACTACTGTAGAGAGGACTTTCACACCAAAATTCATCATCATGGGGAGGACCACCATGGTGGGTTACAGAAAAAGATGAGATCTGTTTCTCCATGGTTTTCTGGCCACATAGAGGGTTCCTATGGCTCGCATCTGAAGATGAAACGTCGAGTTCGACCGATTTTTATTAAGCAAGCCTTCATGAGGATGTGTGTGTTGAAGGCCTTCATAATTAAGGTTCCCACTATTGGGAAATAAGGGAGTAGAATAATTAATTCCAATAGATAACTGTCTGAGGGCTTCAAGAACTCCTGCATCGAGCAAGTCCTTGTTACAGATTGGCTCTTGATCTATTGACATTTCTGGGTGGGTCTTCTTCTTAGATGCTTTTTTACTCGCCTTGGAAACCACTTGTTAACGAAAGTGGCTTCTCTGAGCAGGTAGGTATATATGCCTGATCATGAGAGATGGCCAGGTTAGGCTGATGATCTCTACTCATATTTGGTGTATGTGCCTGACTTGGTTGTTCGTATGATATGGGGGAGTATGCCCCACTACCCTCTTGGACCTCAACAGATGTGTGTGTCTGTTCTAGAGTAAACTGTTGATGTGTCACTCCACTGGTAGGGAAATATTTATGTGTATTTCCCTGAGATGCCGCTGAAGCTGTTATAATATCCTGACAGGCATCAGGATATGAGCAGGAATTTTCTTCTGCTCTTTCACCATTGATAAAATATGCTTGGTGACTTCAGCTGCCAGAATGAGGATATACATCCATTCTGTGCTTATAGTAGGTGTATGTGCCCACTATTTTCCTCCTTTTCCTGTTAGTGAATCCTGATAGTACTCATGTGTAGTGGCAGAGAGTTGAGTCTGCCTCCTGTTTTTCACCGGAGCTTTCCGACTGACTTCTCAGAATGCTACCAAGCGAGACTATTGGTAGGCTTGATCAATACTAGTAGGTGTATGTGCCTACTGATTGCACTTCGCCGAACGTGGTTGACGGGATCCGTCATATGTAGTCAAACGAGCCTACTGACTAGATGGTGATGTATAAACATGTGTATGTTCCGGCCTATAGTACTCCACCGGAATTGTCTGGCAGGATTGGCGTGATGCTGCAAGACAAGCCAGATGAACAGCAAAATTAAAACGGGCATGTGTGTATGCCTTCTCATTTCTTGCCACCAAGAGAGGATGGTGGACTTCTCCAGAGATGGAAGATATGAGAACCTGCTCACTGTTAACCGGACTTCTCCTTTGGCGATTCTTCTTTCCTGCTCGGGTTCGAGGAACCTGAGCCGAACACCTGGAGTCGGTACCCCCATCATGTTGAGGGCGTACTGCCGCACGAGTCTGGCGGTGATTGTTTGTGGGAGCCATCGTGAACGACCTCTGTCTGCTTGAATTAAGGCCCTGAGGGACCTGCTCATTCACCTCCCCAGAATAAGGGGGCGAATGGTGATTGCGTTTTGGGGATAACGACTCGAAATGGTTGGAGATGGTGGTTAGCCCCGCCTACTTCTTGATAACTTGTCATCGCTGTCCGGACGACCAGGGTGAGTTATTCACTTAGAGGGATTTTCGGGAAGCCTCCATATTTGGAATGGTACCATGTTGATGGTACTCCTTAACCAACACATTTGATACCCATCGTTGAAGACGCTAAGTAGGTGATATCGTTCTCAGAGCGGACGATGATCCAGTAGGAGTAGCAGTAGTGAAATTCATAGCAGTGGTATTCACAGGTGTGAACATGAGAGCATCCATTTCTTAGAATGCATAAAATCTTTGAAAAGAGTCCCTGTTTGATATAACAGACGTAATCGAGATAAATTCATCCACTACATCTTTTGGATGATCACATATGTAAATGATTTTTTTGTTGTCCCTCTCATTGATTTTTAAATATGGGCCTAACAAATAAGAAAAACATCATTTTAACTTGGTTAAGGATTCACGTCGGGTTCACCATTTATTGTTTCCCTCTGGAATTGGGGTTGACCTCACTGATTTAAGGTTCAAACATTCCAAGCGGTTTCTAATGTGTTTTTTTGTAGAACCGGAAACATCCTATGATTCCATATCCATTTGAACCTACTTTCCAAAGGTAGGCCCTCATTAGTTGTGGACTTATGAGGCTTAGGAATTTGCATTGGGCGAGAGGATGGGAGGTCAGACTCATCGCACCTTTTTTAGGGGAATTATTGTCTACTCCAGGACTCTCTTTATAGATTTAAGTTTTGTTCATGAATCCTTATTACATTAGCAAGTATAAAATGGCCTTTCCTTTAGATCTGACAATCAATGATTGATATGTAGGAAATTTAGAGAATCTTTTATATATATTTGAGGTTCTTCATCGATATAGAATCATTTGTATTTGTTAGAGATTCTTAGTTAATGGTATTATTTGATACATAAAAGTCTCTTGGTCATTATGATGACCATACTGGTTTTAAAGCCACTCAGTGGGGCACTTGAAGTTTATTTTCATTCAGAAGGACATTGATTATTTCATAGTTGGGATCGTACCCACAGATGTGCTACCTACTTATCCTTTGTTTTGGAAAAGGAATCATAACCCATGTAGTTCGAGTAAGGGAATATGATGTTTATTATTGATGTCTCAAAGAAAGATGTCATAATTACTTTTACACTCTAGGATCACGTGAGTCATGCTCGGTGTGAGAAACAAGAGGTATTGGTAAAACCCTAAAGTTGTGCCATGAAAGATGCAAAAATTAGGTGGGGATTATGTATCTATGACTTCCCAAATAGATGAATATTAGGATTTACTTCAGGGATGAAATCTAGGAATAGGGTCCATAAAGGTATATGTAATTTATAGATATTTGGATACTCTAATTTGGGGATTTCTCCTGAAAAGGAGGCCCAAATTTGGAGGGGACTTATGATTGGGTTTTACTCTTAAGAAGGAGATCCATATCAAAAGTAAATTAGTACTGGTTAAGAGAAAATTAAGGGACTTGGGGATTACTCCTAAGGAGGGTGCCCATATTTGAGACTGGGGCTTACTACCGAAAAGGAGCCCCATGCTAATGAGGACTTGGGGATTATTCTTAAGGAGGATTCCAAGATTTGGGAATTTTAAGATTGGGGATTACTCCTGAATAGGATGCCCAGATTAGGGGAATTGGGGCTTACTCCTAAGGAGGATGCCCGTAATTGAGAAATAAGACTGGGGCTTATTCTTGAAAAGGATGCCCATGCTAAGGGGTTCTCTCATATTTAAAGAATGAGGTTGAATGAATGAAATCTCAATCTTTAATGAAAAAAAGATGTGTAAATCACTAGGTTTTGAGAAATTATCCACGGAGTTCCTTTCAGATAAGGAATCCAAATCAAGAAATCATTCCATAAATGGTTTTGAAGAGTATCTTGAAGACTGAATCTTGAATAAGAGAGGTGGAACGACATAAGAGGTGTTAAATGGGAAAGAAAGGCACCCAAAAAGGCAGGGGCGTGCAAGTCCTGGAAGGCGTGCAAGTACATCGTGGGCGTGCAAGTCCTGGTCGCGCAGGTATACCTGCACGACACATGGGTACTTGCATGTTTTTAAACCAGCATGGTAATACTTGGGGAATCCTTGACTAATTCCTATATAATTATCCTGAGTTACTTCCAGAATAGAGGCGCCCATGTTTTGGTGAGGGCGTTGGGCAGCATGCAAGTATGTTCATTTCCCTTAAGGGTAAAACACCTTAGGCGCGCAAGTGTTAGTGAATTATAACACTTAGACCTTAGTACTCTTGTATAGACATTCCATTCTAGGTAAAGAATTACATTATAAGTGTTAATAATACCTGAATAAGAGACTTGGGAGTTCAAAGCTCTAAATATGAATTCTGGAAAAAATTCATCCCCGAAATGGGGTCCCACAGGGTCTATTTATAGGCTGGAGAAGACCCCGGGCGGTTATCCTTTAGGGCGCGCAAGTCACTTGCGCGTCCATTAGGTAGTGCACAAGTATACTTGCGTGACAATGATTAAACTTGCGCGAACCCTGTGCTTTTGAAGCTTTGTTCACGCCTTTGTCGATTTTTGATGTTTTCTTCAAAGGATGAATGAATTTGCGCTAAGTGATTTTCCTTTACATTCCTTTGGACTCTGTGATGAAAAGGAGTGTAAAAAGGCGTTAAACACACTTTCTTATATATTTTTCCCATGTTTATTAATAATGATTTTAAATATTATATATCAAAAAGTGATATAGTGATAAATAATAATGTGAGGGGTGATGTAGTTCATTTTTGAACATGTTGTTTGTATATAATTAACCCAACCACAGAAAGCTGGAGATTGGGTCTTACATTATAAAATTAACATACAATATAAGAATCGAAATAGAATCTACCATAAATTAATTTGATTCTTCAATGTGGGAAGTTAAATAACTGAAAAAACATTACATTTAATAAATTCCAAAAATATCATAATTAGATAAAGATTAATAAATGTTATATAGTAAATAAAAAAACAAATTACATAAAATAAATAAAAATGGAATTAAACCCATCAATATATAATATAATTTTAAAACTATCATGGATAATAAGATAAGGACTAATAAATATTGTAGGATGGATAACTGAAAACACATTACATGTAATTAATAAACTAAAAATTAATTTAATCTAGAGATAATATCATTCGGAAAATATCATTGATAATAATTACTAAATTCTTCTTAAAGTAAATATATAATTATTAGTTTTCATTACCCAAGAACATGATACCTATACCATCATGAGTAATAAAAATAGACATTAAAATGATATGTAAAACCTTGTTTAATGATATATTATTGATTTGGGTCATGGAGAATTACAATAAGTTATTATGAATAGTTCATGGATTTTGAATCTTGAGTTCTTGGTATTAATGAGTTACATTTTGGAGGCCACTAATATGGATGAGAATTAGCTTGTACCGCAGGTGTATCTGGATGAACATAAAGTCATCTTGCTTGTAGAAAATGAAACATACATTTATCTCAATGATGGGATAATGGTGGTACTTTATGCTAGATTTTCATCAATTGAATGCAGTTTTTTCTCCCTTATACAATTATATCAGTTTATGTATTAAATATTAAAATATTTGGATTCTATAATTATGGTCACATGTATCTATTGTTTTTTTTCAATGCTCTATCATATTGTCTTGATAACATTGAATGGGAGTCCTAAACCATAGTGTGAAGTCATTCTGAAGGAACTATGTTCGAACCCTCTGTCGTCGAACTAATTCATAAATATATTACTCCAAAATGGATAGATTCTACTATGGATTTGGATCCACTTGAAAAAAATTTAACAACCGTTACATATCATGTAAGAATTACTAAATGATTATTTTTATACCCCCTAGAAACCCTAATAGAAAAGACACAAATTTTTTTACACATGTTCTCATTTCATGGGTTTGATGTGTTTTATTATCATTCCATACATGACGTGGTAAATATTTTATATCCAATCATGAGAGTTATGGAATCCTCAAGTATATCCTCTCAACTATAGAATACATGAATCATTATTACATGTTTAGGAACATTTTTATGAATGAATAAATTTAGTATTGCAAAGACATTTCTAAGAAACCACATCAAATTCATGAGAACATGGAATTATTTGTAATCTTTTTCAGGATTCGGAGAAACATCACCATGAGTTCTAGAGGATTTTGAAATAAGTGGTTGACAAATAGGTAGTCATGGAATAATAGAAACAACACCTGGTGGAGGCTTATATAGTAGGTTTAGATAGTTCATAGAGAATCGATACACTGTAGGATTTAGATAATACTGAAATTCATTCATTTTAGAAGATCTGTTGAGTTGTAGAGGATTCAATGTTCAAATTAACATAACTATATTAATTTTCCAAGTGGGAAAAGTAGAAAAAATGATTTACCAAATATGGATTGACTCCAAACTATGGATTTTCCTCATTAATTTTTCCAATGAATAACAATTATATTATCCTTAGTCATCTTTAATTTCATTTTATCATTCATTTTCCATTGTGATAATAATAATGGATTTGAACAATTTTTATGACGATTCCCATAACAAAATACTTTTTACAAACTAAAAGGTACTAGGTGGGAATATTTTTACATTTACTGGATCTACAAAAAAACATCAAACATTTTGTGTTATGTTTTTTTTAACACCCTAATTTTTTCAAAAGTCTCCAATGTCGTAGACCTATCAGGGAATACTTGAGGAATTAATTTTCCTCAATTTATAGGTTTTTTACTATGATTATATAATTTACCTTTCTATATTATGTGAGATTTTTTAAAACCTCGCGTAGTTCACATTTAGTTATATATGGCTAGACTTTTTTCCTTTGTTCCATTTGAAGGTTTTTAAGCTTCTGAGTACTGTGTCTATTTTTTTGATAGTTATGAGAGTTGAAAAACAAAATAATTCAACTTGAATTTATTTTCATATATTAATGAAAATTAATCATAGAGTGCTGACTCATGAAATTGTTGTTTAAGAGTTTCCAAATAATATCCAAAAACATAAATAATATTTTGATTAACAATTTTGTTATTTTTTAATTTGATGTATAATGCAAGACATGTATGAAAGGAAAAACCATAGAGAATAATTTAATGGAATTTTCAAGTGAGATTGTTTCAAGGATTACAGATTTATAAGAGTTATCACCTAATAAAAAAGTTGCCATTGTTTGATAGACATTTTGGTAGGTGATTTATGAAAATCCAATTGGGGAATATTATTTATGGTCAAAAATTGTTTCCTTAAGAAACATACCAATTATTTTTGATAGAAGAGTAATTTTTGAATATTTAGATTTTCTATGACAATTAATGGTGGTTTTTCAAATGGATATGCCTTATCATGGTAACATAATCTATATTGGCAGTACACATGAATGGGGAAACCACTCGTAAATGAATTTTTCACATTTAATATAGGGTTTATGGATAGAATATTTTAATGTCCTATGTTAGAGACATGTACTGTTTCTTTTAACATCTAACTATAAACATATTGAGGGAAAATAATTTTAATGATTCTTTCCTGTGAACAACATTCCAGTGTTTATCATTTTATGGTTTTTTTATTAATAATGATCCTCTATCTATAGGCATAAAGGAAGGTAATTGTATGTTGGGATTCTGGGGATTCTGAATAATGAATGTCACATGAGACAAAAATACCCATAAGGATTACAAAGAAATAATATTCCTCTCCTAATAATGAATATTCCCTATGTTTAATGAACTTTCACATAAGTTATTAATAAAATCACAATGAATTCATATAATGAATAGTCAAAAATGGGGTCCTCATGACACTGAACTACCATATTCTTAATTACTAGAGAAGTATTATGTAGATTCAGTCATCCTCATAAATATAGATTTATTTTTGTAGCGAATATCATTGAATATGGATGGAAAGTCTCATATCAAAATTATCTATGAATATGTATAAATAATTTTCTCACATATATCTCACCCATACAATTTAGAAAAGTAATTTTTGGTTTCATTATTATTGATAAGACAAAGAATTAATATATGGGTGTTAATACATATATATTTAAATAAATAATAATTCCATATGTAGTTTTATTATGGAATCCCCAAAGATTCTTATATTATTTTTTGTGGAGATAGGGAATGTTTTTTCAATATTGTCATTCAAACGAGGATAAAACTCATACAAGACCCCATACAAATATTTCTTTTATAAAAAGGAGTGTGGGTCATTTTTTTATGGTTATGTTTTGTCCGGGGTATAGGATCAAAGTTTCAAAAAACATCTCATTAAATAGAGAATCAATAAATACATAGTTTGAGGATGAATGTTCCCAGTGCAGGTTGGACCCATAAATATGAAAGGGGATGGGAAATGTTTTCAATGGTTGGACCATTATTTGGAGATTCATGTGTCACAACATATAATGTGAAAATATAAATAAATCCATACATTTGTATGGTAAATTGTGCAATTTATTATTATGAATCCAGGATATCATCCATGTAGTTTATCATCATTAGGTTGGGATGAAGGTGACCCCCATGAAAAATAAGCCTTGAATCCCTTTAATTTTTTGGGTATTTAGGGTATCCCTTTTCAATAGGTATATCATATTCAGGATATAAGTCTTTAATTCAATGTCTTATAGGGAATCATATGATTGATTCATAGGGTTTGAATGCATTTTATCATCATGTGATGAATATGTGGATGTATAGTTTAACATCATGTTACATGAAGGAAATTATGTTTTGTAGTTTCAGGTCATATGACTGGTACCAAATTCATGGAAATGGAAAGAAGGAGAAAAATGTATAATTCAGTCAAGATGTTCTATCATGCCTCATCGGTGAATGAGGAAAATGTCAAAAAATATTATAGTGGTTTTAGGATAAAGAGAAATCACATTAAAAAAATATTAGAATTGATTTATGAGATAATAGATGCCTCTATTAGAGATGACTTTTGATAATGTTTGAAAACCCTTTTTTAGTGTGATTTATAGAATGAAAACTGGAGAATATCATGCATTTCCAAAAAATGGGTTTTTTAATAAACATACATTCCCAATTTAGGATTTCTATAGAAAGACTTTAGAGATATGAAATTAATGAGAAGATAGGGTATGATATGTTGATGGAATGTGTTTGGGTATGTGAGATGTATACAGACTTCCATTGGACATCATGTGTGATGTTCCCTAAATTTATCTCACTTTTATGTAGGTGTGTAATATTCTTTGTTTTTATTTTCTGTGATGGATTCATTTATAAATAAAACCAAATTAATACCTTTATCAAATGTATTTTATTATATTAAGGAGATGGTTTACATTTTATTATTTTCATTATGGTTTTTAGTTGAAAATTACTCCTAGTAATATTCATGTATCTTGTCAGATCGAGACCAATTTATGTCCAGTTCATTGAGGAACTTTTGCGGTTTACTGTTTGGAACGGAGTACCACAACTATGAAATTTTAGCATCATTTGTTAAGGAAGAAAGATCCCAAACATGAAAAGGAATAAAATTATCTAGACCCATGATTAGTGACCTGGGTGTCACTATGTATACTACAATGACCATAATATATACATTTTTATTGAACTCATGTCAATCATTCACTTTACAATCATATAAGGAAGTCAAATGTTGTTCCTTTTAAGGTCTTGCTACATGGTCCATAGTAACATTGAAGTGAATTATTGTCTCTTTATCATTATACAAATCCATTACTCAATCATCATATCCCACATGATTCATTATCAATGTGAGAAATATGGGTTGTCAAATGATTATTCAATGAAAAAATATCATGATAATCAATGATACTGGAATATTTATTTTGTGGTGCCTCGACATAGATCTAATATCTATGAATCATTGGATATATCATTGGAATGTAAATAATTTTTTTTTACTTCTAGGAAAGGATCCTTGTCATGGTCTGAGACGTACACATGGATGGTACATTTTAATGTTTTAGATGGACCCAAAATTGGAGCGTTGTGTGTCATTATGTATCTTGTGATAGTTAGAATAAAGTCTCACATTGTTATTATAAGGGAAAAACATAATAGGTCCGGCCACACATGGGGGGTCATTCACAATGATTTTTGTAACATGAATTACTAAGAGGATATGGTAATCCTGATGAATCATGTTATAATTGGAATCATGATAAGTGTAGTTTTTTGAAAGGGGGTGTAGTGGGAGAACCTCACCCAAGTATGTGATCCATTATACTACCCATTAGTGAAATTTTACATAATAAAATAAGGATGTGAATACTATAGTGTAAAATATTGGGGCTGGTACATTGTTTTTCCATATTTTTATGTCATTTGATGTTGGCTCATATTTATTAGAGATATGATTTTGGGGATCAGCTAGTAGAAAAAATGGTGTGAAGAGAGGCATAGATATAAAGAGGATGGGGAAAATCATATCATGGTTGGGGAAAATTTTCTATTTATTCTAATATAGGAGACCTAGGAATCTATTTGTATATGTTGATAATAAGATTCTTTCCATAGATTGTTCATTATGAAATCTCAATGCACTGGTCTGGCTCCAACATGGGGAGAGGACATTTTTATTTAGTTTTTGTGTTTGGATCTAGAATTGGAGAGCCTTAATTAATTATAAATATCTCATCATAATGAGAATCAAGAAACACATATTTAATTAATGGAGATATGGTGGGAGACCAACACCAAGGGTTGTGGACACCTTTGGTGGGGGTCTAAAATAATGTGTAGTTTTATGACAGGAAAGAGACATCAACAATGCTGCTTAATGTAGTGAGACAATGAAATCTCTTTCATGATGTTTATCATCTTGTGACTTGAATGAAATGATACATTTTCTAAATTATACTAGCAAGGACTATGTGTCACACCAGTAAAGACCATACAACACATACCGACTATTCAGTTTAACATCATGCAATTGAGAAGAAAATTTCACATAGTTTTTCATCCAATAAAAAAAACATTAGTTTATATAGTTTATAATTTTAAGTTATGATTTTGTTTTCATGTATTTAATCATCCTTTGACATTGATAATTTTCTACAAAGGTTATTGAGATAAAAATTGGACTATAATTGTTTTCAAATGTTTTATTTCTTGAGTAATCATTCATTGGAATGAGAATTAATGAGCACCCCATCCATTGAGATCATAAAATAATCATTGTTGGATTAGAAATTGTGAATTTTATAAGGTACAAACCACTTTGGTTAATGTTTTGGTTTTTTCATCAATGTATCAGTTGTTTCCTTTATAAAAACTCCATCTATCAATCATGTAATGTTTAATGGCGATTTTTTAAAGGATCATGTAATCAAACATTATAGGACAACAAAATGATGCCATTTATGTAGTCACTTCCCATATAATTGATCTAATTCATCCATTGATTTAAATATCTTCTCAACTATTAATAACTTCTCGTAGAAGCAAATACAGAGTCATGGATATTGAACGTCTATGGGATGCACCACTTCTATCTTGTATATCAATGAGTATTTGGTCACTTGTTTGGTGTTGTGGGTGATAGTCTGGTAATCCCAAAATTAATGATGTATCTTATCTGGAAAATAATATTTATCCATACCTACAAATTTTGGATTATATTTTATATTTCCTTCTTGAGGACCTCTGCCATTCCATTAGTTGACACATGATAATTGGAATAATGGTTGGATTTTGATATTATACTCATGATATTCCATTTCCAATATATAATATTTCAATTTTGTGATGTTGTGTGTTAGGATCCTATGAGGGATTATAATTATGGATATAATGGTTGATCTTAAAAATCCAACAATAATTACCACCCAATAATTCTTAAAGGGGTACAACATCATCCCATTTGGATAATATGTCATATATAGTGGGAATATTAATGAACGGCTTGGTTTTTGTAGGGGGGGGATATGGTCTCACAATATATATTCCCCATATGGAAAAGGGTTAGAAGTACTTGACATTGCGCAATAACTTTGAGGGTAGATGAATGATTTTGGCTAGATCATGGAAAAAATGGATCTTTTTTAATATATTTGAGCCTTCCTATGTCATTTTGGTGTTTTAATGTCAATGTATATAAAAACCTATACTTATACACATATTATAACATGATTTCAAGAAAAATAAAATATTACTTTACACACTAAGGACCATAATGTCTACTGTCTTAAAAGAATAGGTACATAATTAATGAACCAAAAAATAATTTATTTACTCTATGTTATTATATACTAATTTCAATTATGCTTATAAATATGCAAATCATATCTCAGGGATAACATGAAAAATGGGATGAGTTAAAAAGCTCAGTGAGGGAATGAACATAAGAATAATGATTTAGAAAATGGGTTATATGACATGATATAATGACATAAAAAACATGGAACTTATAGAATCAGAGCGTATAAACATGGGTTCATATAAACATGGAGTTATAATTATCTAGATGAAACATAAAACACGAATTTATTCATATTCAAGTTTAGTTTCATATAGCATAGCACACATCATAGTTAACCACTAGATACCATTTCATAATGTAGCCAGATTCAGGGATAACTTCCAAGACCATTTAATATAATGTCTCATGAGAATAAAATACACAATACACTGGAGTCCTACTTAGGTGCATAAATAGTAACATTTTCATGAATATTCTATCCACATATAGAATCATACCTAATTAATCATACTTAAACATAAGGGTTACCTGTAGTAAGAATTGGGTATCATAATCATGTCACAAAGCATAACTGATGGTAGTATCTTAAATATGTCCATGAGAGAAAAAAATTATATCATTAACGGAAAATGATTGGTTATTATAGGAATATATCATGAAAATTGAGGTCAACATAATGTATAAACATGTTAAATAAATAATTACGAAAATTTTTTATTAACACATATTAATGTGTTTAATGGAAAATATCAAAGGTCATTTAAACCATAAAATGGGAATAATGTTTTACATAAAACCTCAAGTGAAAAAAAAGATTATTAAATTATAAAGGGTGGTTTTATAGAAATAATAGTGGCTCAAAAAAAATATTATATTGTGTACATGAAAATGGGTATGAATTTTGGTTGTTCCCTTAAACGAGGGTTCTTTTCATGAAGTATTGAAGAGGTAACCACAAAAAACCATTTATATACATGAAATATAATGATTAATTAACCTTGATACATGATCTTTGATCATGTATAAACCATTTATAATATTTATATAAAAATTAATTATACCATCATTTTGGTATAAATAATGATAGAGAAACACAAAGGAAAAAGGGATGTTCAGGTAGAATCCCTAACATTAAGTCCAAAGGTGCACTTAACTTGATCTTAATGTTAAATATAACCTAATTACATTCAGAAATATAACTTACAACCCTATAATACATGTAATTGATTCATATAACATTTTTATGTTTATTCATGGCCTTTTGAGGGGTTATGATGTTCAATTTCATCAGTTGGGTGAATTTGTTTCCTTGTTTTTCATGAATGGTTAACTTATATTCATGTAAATATAAACATGTAATATGAAAATGGATTTTTATAGTTGATGATTTAGGTTATTAGCGATCCTATAGAAAATTCCATGGTTAAAAAATCATTTTTTTATTTGGAGTGAAGAAGAATCATTATATAAAACATTAAAGATAACTGTTTTGGTTAATTGGATGTTTTTAATCACAAGAAACACATAATGAATTATAAATTAATATCAACTAAAAAAAATATTAAATAACATCTTATAAAATTTAATAAAATATAATAATCAATTTCTACCATAAATAAAGTTTCATGACCAGAATTAATGATGATAATTGAAATTGAAAACTCATTCTCCATGAATGTGATAAATTAAACCATTTCGAATGCTGTTTTCATTTTTGGTATAAAAATAGGTGAAATGAGAGATGATTATGATTTAATAAATTATCATTACAAAATTATATTATATTTATGTTATTATAGATTTCATAATATTTTGATGAATGTAGGTTAGGACAGAAACATAATGAAAGGAAGATGAACGAAAACAGAAGAAATGAATAGAGGAATTTACCTCATGAATATATCTTCATTAAGAGCCTTTTTAAGGGAGAGATTTTGGTATTTTATTGAGTTCATGATCTTGGATATGGATTATGGAGATATTTGACTAGAATTTGGACATGTCACAATGATTGATAGGTGTAAGGGGTTTAGGTAATGAGGGGTGGTATTTACAGTGTAAGAGGGGAAGGGTTTCCTATTATTTTAATATTTAGTTTAATATTATATTATAAATACATTGAGTAGTCTTGATATTGAATGAATGAAGTGGTAATTGATTGATCCTACAAAATGAAAATGCTGACTAGTTCACATGATTATTATGAACTATGGAATATGAATATCTATTCATGAGTCTCCTATATTAACATCCTTAGATCTTCCAACTCAATAGAGGACATTATTTAAGGATTATTTGATATGGGTAGAGATCATCGAATTAGTTAAATAGTAACTAATAATTTTAGATATGAGGAAAACTGGACATTTTTTAGGGAATATATTATTATATTCAATAATAGTAGGATTGTCTTCAAGAATGGTCTTCTAAATTATCTCAATAATTTTACCTAGGTATTAATCTTGATATGGAAATAACATACACAATTGATCTGAATAATCTAGATTAAATTCTTCATTATATATATACATGTATAGAATTGTAGAATGCCTCAGGATGTGAATAGGGATCACTCTATTCTAATAGATGATGTATTATTTATATTGATATAGCCAATAAATGGAAAACATATCATTAAAACCCAAAAAGTAAGTAATGTGAGATTTTATAGGATTTTTAGTTCACTATAATTGACAAAATTATAGTTATATACTTTGAATAAAATAATAACCACATTTTTTTCATCATGGATAACTCAACCATAAAATTTTAGGTGGTGTTTCAGTAGTTATAATAAAATTACAAGATATGAATTACTTTGTAGAATTAGAATAAAAAAGTATAATTTATATTAATGATTAAATAACTAGCAATATTATTCAGATATCATTTTCAGGATCCACCTTATCTATAATTATATAATATGTCATGAATTCGTACAAAGATGTGGTGTCATATATTTCCTCTAATAAAATTTGGATTAGTTAATTGGTGTGAATTATTCCCTTATTCCCTGTAGTTGATAGGCTATAACATATGATGAGTGTTGATATGATCCTTCCTATTTTCTTCAGAATTTTTTGGATTATATATAACCTTGAAAAATTATTGTCAGCATGACCCTCTTTTATTAATTTGAATCATCTGATGGTTCTCTTTAAATAGTTCCTAAGAGATTCTTCCCACAGTTGTGACATGCGGGATATTGAGATTTCATTCCATTGTGGGATTTATCTATTCATCTAACCATATTAAACTCCATATTATACTTTTTCCTCTAATCCAACAGGAACATTAAGAGTCTATATTACTCTTCACCACATTTAGTTCATTGTGAACAATCTCATCGAGGGTGTTAAATAATCAAATATATATTAATTTTCATAAACACGTATTTATTACACTAAATATGCGATCAAACATGCTTTCAATGTTAATTAATAATACATAGGCATATCATGCATGCATGGTGATGTTTTACTCACATGACCAAATGAACTAATCATCCATTTTTATAAGGTTGATGAACATGGTCTCCTTCTTAAGATGAATTGTTAATGGGATAATTTTATTAGAAAACGTATTGATGAATGATTCTGATTCAATTGAATACATTTACTCATTAGAAATCATTTTTTATCAGATTCCACAAAAAATAAGATTCAACATGAAAACGATAGACTACTAGCATGTCTTTCTAATCTTTTAATTAATGTATAGCCAAGAATATTTTTTCCATGGGGTTACTCAATTGTTCTACAAAGTGGGTGTTATAAGATCCACAAAATATTATTTTCTTTTTTCACATAACAGATTCGACTGAATATTTCATTTTTAATGAATTAGGAGGGTGTTTTAGAAGATTCATGTTTTTATTACCGATATAGGATACTTTCGCCATTAATAACATGTCTTTCTAAGACCTTGTTACCAACTGGTTTGGAATCATGCTATGGAAATCATCCCATTTCCAATCACATTATTTTTTTTACGAGATTTATTATTTCCCTCCATAAACAAAAAAAATGAAAAAATAGTGGGCCTAAATACATATATAAGGATCTTATAAATGGGAAAGTACATACACTGAAGGATATAATTATAAATTTAAAATATAATAAAAATTATGATTCACAATGTTTCGATCTTGGATATACGTGGTAATGGAATTATCTCAAAGGGTATTATTAATGTTTTCTTGAACTAATTCCCAATAACAACTAGACGTTACTCTAATACCAAATTTAGAAAACCTAACCATTTACACATATTATTACATGATTTTAACCATATGTATCCATTAAATACAAACCATGGAACAAATAGTCTAACCCCATTAAAATAATAAGTACATAATTAGAAAACATGGAACTAGAATAATAAATAATTTATTAATCATCGTAATGAGATCATGACTTCCTTAAACTCTTACATCATTGTAGGAAAACCAAGGGAATAAATATGAAAATGTTATTTTGGAATAATCAACTTAAGGAAATTATCATTGAAACAGTGTTTAAAGAAAGAGTATGAAAGAATAACGTGACAAAATAAAATATGTGGTTCAAGAAAAAATATATAAAGGCATAAAATAAATATAATATAATCATATAGTAATGGAAATAGATAAATTTGGAACCACATAATATAATGATATCTTTATTCTAGGATAACATAGAAAAATATTTCACATGGTAGATAATATTCTATAATTAATTATGTTTACTCCATAATATCGAATATGAATTCTCCTCAGTGAAAGCATTACTTATTGAATTGGATTTCTATTGTGGAATTTATAAAATAAAATATACATGAATATGTGTTCCATATAAATTATTCAATAATATGGGATAATCATAACAGTTTCCCTTAGAGAGAAACGGGTTTTGTAATCATGTTGTACGACATTAACAATGGTACTATAATAATTATATCAATGTAATTAGGGATTTAAAAAATTCAAGTTCATTAATAAAGATAAAACTATACAATATCATGAAAAATGAAGTCAAACTAATGTGATGGAATAATGAATAGTGACTAGTTCATAATATAAATTTTAACCAAAACATAGTTTTGGGGAAAGAAATGGCAGGTTTATAAAAAGGATAAACACATGATTATCTCTATAAAAAAATAAATGAATTTAAAATGTATTTCATGAAGTAATTAATAATTTTATAAATACACGGGTGTAATTAAATAGTTTACATACCCATCATGAAAATGGGTATGAAATGGGAAGTTTCCCATTAAATAAGATTGATAATCTAATGAAATCAAGAGAATATCCATTGAAAACAAGTATTTCCACATCAAGGAAAGTGGAATTGATAAATATAAATATTTTTAGATAATATAAATGTCATTAAAGAAATTTATTTAATAAGAATGAAGTTATACATTCTTTTTAAGATAGATATAGTGTAATACATATGAAAAAATAGAGGTTCAGAGTGATCCCTTACATTATGTCCAAACACATTATGCAGATGAACATATTGTCATGTTTAGTTTTATAATATTAATTATTTAAAAAATTACAAACTTTTTATATTTATATTGGTTTTTTTTAAATTTATTTGTTTTAATTATTTCCATTTTAATGAGTTACAATTTTAAATTTTGTTCATTCTCAGAGAATTTCTATGATGGTGTCATGGTCGGTTCACTTGTATATAATGATGGTTGTTCTTATTAATTGGAAAAAAATCATAACTGTAATTAAATGGTATTAATTCACTCAAAAATTTTAAATGGTCCTATATATATCTTTTTTTTCCCACAATGGGGATGATTCATCTGATAAATCATTAATAATTAATGTTTAGTATATATTTCTACTTTATATGACCATTATGATCTATTATCATTTTGTTTAATATTATGTATGTATATATATATATTGGGTAAAGATCATTAAATAAGTTATAATATTAATATTAAAACATTATTTAACAATATTTATGGTTTTATGACATGGATTGAAGGTTGTCATGGAAAATTTAAACTTCTAGTCCACAAAGGTGGTGAATCGACATATTATGGATGACATTTTAATTTTTAAAAAAAATGTAGGATAGAATGGTATTTGATTATAGATATTACATTAAATCAATGAATATATATATATATATATATAATTTTGGAGTTATTGTGACACTTTTTAATGGGGTCGTGGTGAGGATAATGTAGAAGAAATAAATGATTTTAAAGATAATGATGGCGTATTATAGTTCATGAATGTCATCTTGTTGACAACCACATTAAGGAACTATTAATTGGTATATTGGTGAGAGAAGAAACACTAGTATTTGGGGATGATTCATATAGTAGATAAATGGTTAGAATATTTTCATGATCTAATTCCTTGAAGGTGTGATGAGAAGGTGTGGTGAGGTGTGGAATTTGTATAGTGAATACTTGGGTGTTTTTAATTATTATATTTAGTAGATTATTATTTTGGTACAAGAATATCAATAGAATTGACTCTTGTGATTATATTTCATACATACTATTTTTTATTTAAAACTATTGTTTTCTTACATTATTTTTGACATACAAATTCTTGCATTATTTTTAAAATGTTAAATACGAAAAATTACTATATTCAATATTCACATGAAATTCAACTATTTTTGAAAAATCTGAAAAACTTATATATTATAATTTAAAATGTGTATTTTTTAAATATTCAATCCATTTTAGGAATTAAATATTCTATATATGAGAAATTTAATTTATTAATAAAATTACCATTTGTTTGAAAAATAAGAGTTTTAATATTATAATCAATTTAATGCCCCTTTTGAAAATTATTCATGGTTTGATAACATTGTATTATTATTAAAATAACTTAATATCAATTTATAAATCCAATTTATGTAATTAAAATTTATTTTAATTCATTTCATTTGTTACAAGTGTGGAATTAAAAAATTTATTATTTAGAAAAATAAAATTAATGAATATATATTTTTAAACATTAATTTACTTGTGAAATGATATACATATACCATTTTTTTAATTTTATATTACCGAAAAATATTTATTTACATTACCATAGGTGAGGTTACTATTTTAACGTCCATATTACTATTCAAAATGTCAACATTAATTCAATAGTATGATTTTTATACAAATGAAAACATTTATAACGGTCATATGGATTTCATACATCATATAAATACCACTTATTATATTCATGCATAATTAAATTCTCTCATCTCCATAAGGATACATATAGAATCATAAGTAAAATTATTAATCTATTATTAACATTTAGATTTATCTCTACGGCTTTGATCGCAAGTGAGATCATTACAGTTGATCGAGTATATCCAAATTATTCTATTTACATTATATTATTTTATATATATTTCACTATATAATATTTTTAATTCACATAGGTTTATTTTTGGACTAATTTATCCATATTCATTTATAGGAATATTATTTTTTTGGTTTATCCAAGTGATGTTTGTTATTTGTACTGCATGAAATAATTTTAATAAGGGATGTTCCATTCATAAAATTATGATTTATTAAATATTTAATATAATTAGCTTGTACATTACTCTATTATATAAGAACAATAATTTTATCACTATTATACATGACAGTACAGAACATTCAATGAAAGTATATTCTATGTATGATGTTTTCGATTGACTTTTATTTCTATGATCCACATGCAATATTCACCACATATTTCATTTATATTGTGTATATTAAACCCATAAATGTGTTTTATTATATTTAAAATGAAAATTATTTGGATTTAAATATCCATTTTAGGATATTTCATTATTTGGCCTTATGAATAATAAATTACCAAGGTTATGAAGATTTTATGTTATAATCTCTTTGTTTATTAGGATTGATTATGATTATGTTTTCAATGATGAAATAATATTATATACATCTATTTAAATTGATGAATTTTATATTATATAAACTACTCTGGTCATTTATTATCTTTTTTTTAATTCTTTTAAATAAATGATTACCATTAATTATACATAAATTAGTTACAAAATAGACTGAATATTATTTTTTAAAAAAATATGCATTGTTTTCCTATTTAGTTTAAGATTTTTTTCATTCATATACATGAATTATAAAAATTATAAAAATTTGTTTTTTTAATAATATAATATGTTATTTTTAAGAAATTTTTAAAAACTATGGAATTTTAAAAATGGTTTAAAATGATTATTCGTATCATTTCTTAGATAATTAATGTTGTCACATTTTATTTTATTGGAAATTAATTTTTTCTTTTAGAATATATGGCCTGAATGAATTTTACCACCATAATTAAAGATCAATATTGTAAATAATTATCTATATGAATTCAATTATATTTGAACTGAATGTTAGTTTCACATTATATTGTGAATTATTAGTTATTGAAAATTTATTATCAATGTGGAAATGATATGTTTCTAATGTTTCTTCTTCTGTTTATGTCTGATAAATTCATTTCATAAAATAAAAAAACCCTAGATTTAACTTATTATTTACTAAGTATATCACCAAAGGATATTGTGCTTATTTTTTGGATGGTATATGATTAAGGTGAATTTATTTTTATGAAATATGTTCTTTTTTCATGGGTTATGATATAATGAACCGGTTAATTAATTAATCACCAAATTTCATTTCCATTGGTTATGGTATGATGAAATGATTATTAAACCCATTTAATTTCATTATTTTTGATATTATAAATGTTTTGTGATATTTGTTTTACACATATAGGTGAATTTAATTATGTGATCTATGGGCCTATTATTATATATCCCTCTAATGAATTGGTAGTCAATTGTTTTCTCAATATATAAAAAGGGCTGGAATGGGGATTGAACCTACTTTTTAAGGGAATTTTTTCAGTTTTATATATTAGATGTAAATATACAGTACAATTATGATTTTGGGATTAAACCCATTCCACTATGATATTTTTTAAAATGTGTGTTGACTATAAAGAAAGTGAATTTATATGATTTTTTTTCTTCACAAACATATCTCTCATTATATTGTAATGATCTCATATAAAATGATATTTTATTCCATTATGATTAATGTCTTATGAATTGCCATGTTTTAGGGAAAGGCTTGAGATTATGATCTATAATAAACAGGTTATGATTTTATATTGTCATTCACAAGTCATTATAACCTTTTGAAATATTTATAATGTGTTGAGAATTGATATCTCTGTTGTTTAATGTTAATTGGATTCATTGCTCACCAAATAGTGAGCCACACTTTCTGAAAACAAATATATTATAATTTTGGAGAATATTCATAAAATTCCATCAATACAATCCTAATAACAACAATAGTTTAGTATCTTTTTAGTCTAGAAACTGAATTTTAATTTCGTAAAAGATCATCAACAATTATAAAAAAATGATCGTCTCACAAAACAGTCTTCATTATAATATCCTAGATAAACCATAATTCATATCATTGGGAATGGAACATAAGAAGTGGAGATAATTCATTAATAATAAATCATTATCCATAAAAACATGGTATAAATATGTGGAACCGTATTAAATATATAAAATGATTTCATATGTCATGGTTAAATACTAATACCATCAATATAGTTCATCAAGAAATATCGCCTATTTTACATTGTGGATCATGATAAACGTATTTCCTATAATGGATCTGGACTAACTCATTTTCCACAATGGATCAAGCGCACCAACATTATTCTCAATATTATATCATGAGAGATAAATCATTACCAAATTCATTGAATAGAATTATAAGACAAACCCATATCCAAATTAAAAACATTATTTTATCTCTAAAAATATCATAAAACATTCATCCCATCTTTCCATCATAACCCATTAAATGAAAAGTGGTTTCATGAAAATATAATCAATTCAGCATACTAGAATAAATGACAAGTAAATATATTTAAAAAAAAATTCTTCAATATAAAAATATACCATCTAGTGTAATATTTGGTGTCATATAAATTTATCACATCCCAAGTAAAGCATAAGTAATATCAATAGATATCATAAAACATATAAAATGATTTTGAATGATCACTTAGTCAATTTAATATGAAAATTAATCATTAATATATGATTTTTTTTAAATTAAAACATTTTCAAAATCCATTTAATTGAAACTTTCCTTCGAAACATATAAAGGAATAACAAAAAATAATTTGAATCATTTATTGAAGAATATATATTTTCCTTTTTAAAATCACAATAAAGTCATAAATTTTTTTAAAAAATATTATTAATTAAAAAATGATACTTATAAAGGAATATTTAAAATAATTACATTTTCCTGACATCATACGACAATGTTCGTGTTATACGGGCTAAAAAAAATGATTCCTTTCACATTTTGGGTAAAATATAAATTAGAATTATTTTGAAATACAGAATAGTGATTTTTTATGAAACCTTATATAAAATTTCAAACATGGATATTTAGTCCATTGGTAAATACATTGTAATTTTTTTTAAAATAATTGAATAATTTTTTCAAAACAATGATATAGATGATAATTGTGTTTTTAAATGAAGAATATACTAAAATCGGTTTACATGAAAAACATTATATTTGAATCATGACTTCCTAAATTGGGGAAAATGAATTGAAATCATGTGTTATCAAGGAATAACCATAGTATAGAAATGTTCATGCGTTTTTGGATAGATTTATCATAATATTTCATAAACAAAAGCATAATCCTAAAAAATCCCGATAAATAATGAGATTTAAAAATCAAACCATTACAAATTTGGTGAATTTTGAATCATTGTACCGATTAAAAAATAAAATTTAATTTAATAATTAATTTAATAAAAATAAATATATTTATTATAAACCATATTAAATGGGTATTCTATACTCATGAGAGAATAAATTAGGTTCATAACATAACTAAAGTCCCATATAAGGTCATTTTAAAAAATATCAGTCACCACATTTGTAACATTTAAAATGTAATCCTCATGAAAAAATATTTACAAAAATGGATATGTATATCCCAACCATTTAATGGAATTTAAACATAAAATAAATTAATTTAATGTATATACAACATTTAAAATAAATAGGTGTTGAATATTTCATTTGCCTTATATATGTAAAAAAGTGCGACAAAAATATCTTACCTTAAGTCTCAAATTGATTATCTTGTGTATAAAACCCATGAATATTAAATATATGTTAATTATATATATGTATATATTATAAATTCACAAATATATATATTTTTAACCTTTTATTACTTGTATATGAATATTATGTACCCACTTATTAACAAATTACATTTTAATGTCACGTTTCAGGAATTACATTATATTTTGTATATATGTTTTGATATCATATTAATAGTTCTCCTAAATTGAGAATGTTTCATTCGTTTCAAAATTATTAATGATTTTAATAATATCATATATATTTAGTATATATTTAATTAAAATTCTATATAAAAATAGAGATTGAAAATAAAATACGACATTAATTAAGATAGTCGATCTTATGTATGATAGAATGTTGTTTACATTTTATAAATGGATAAAATTAATGAAATTTAAATAAAATATTACCATTAAATAATTATTTTAATTTCATAAATATCACATATATTCCTTAAATTATTCATTTTTTATATACCATTCAAAGCATTGGTCATAAATGAATCACATAACATCACGAGGTGATTGTCATATGTACACAAAAACGACATTATCAAATCCCCCATATAATGAAATTTAATATGTTTTCAGTAAAATAATAATTATTGATATATATAACATATATTTGTTTTAAATATATCATTATTAAAATGCATGTCAAATAAAAATAGAAAAAATATCACATCGGTTTTCAATGTGGTAGTCCCCTATCACCTAAGTGATATTATTTTTTTTCAACTGGTTGGGAGATCAGATTTTATATTTGTTATTATAATTAAATATTAATAATAATACAATGAATATTTTATATATAAATTAAATTAATAATTAAATAAATCCTTTAGTGTTTGTGATGGGAATGAAAAACCTCGGTTCACAAGGTGGTTGTCCATTTTACACATTAATGATGATTTTGTATCCCATTGGATGGAAGTGGTGATGGGTATATGTAATTAAACTTATATAATATCATATAACTATATAGGATATATATTTTTTATTGTTTTAAAATTTTTTTAAAATATTTTAAGTATATAGGATAAGATGTAAAACCAAAATGGAGTAGAAAAAACATTACAAAGTTTTTAGACAACCTCTTTTGATTTAAAATAATTCCTTCATAGAATAGATTTTTTATCTCAAAAAGAACTCTAGTATGATGTTTCGGATATATATAGATTACATTTGGAAATTTCATGGATGATCGTAATGGATTTTTATTTAATAATAGATGTTGAAATTTTGTGTATTTTTAATGTGAGGTGAGAGGCACATTTGTAATTTTGGTTATGAAAATTGTGTGGCACATTTTTTTCATTAAAAAAAGATAAAAAATTGACCATTATGGTTCATATAAGAGATAAATTTCAAATATTTCCATAAAATGGGATTTGAATATGTTCTTTTGTCATTTTATCTTCATATGTTATGTTTAACTCCCCAGTAATCTCACTCATCCTTTTGAATGGTAACTATTTTTATATATTTCAAAATTCATTATGGTAAAATAATAGACAATAATATGTAATATAAATAATTCCTATTACACATATGGAATCTATTAGTTAAAATTCAATTCATTAAACCATAATATTTATTTTAAAATTAGTCATGTAGATAAGATGAAAAAATTTTTTTGAATAGAAACGATGAAAATGTTCCAACAGATTGTATATAAACATTTAAAATTAAATTGTATAAAATTAAAGAATTTATATTAATATATAAATATTTTAACTGAACATAAATTTCAATAAATATTATAATAAATTTGAGGTTTTTATATTCCTTGAACGATATTCCAATTCATAAAAAAAATGTATTTTTCACTATTAAATAAAATTTTTATCATTGTATAAAAGTGTAAAATGGTTAATAGAAGATAATATTTAAATTAATAATTTAAAAATCATGTTAAAATTTTCAAATAATTAATCCTAAATTAGAAAAATATACATTTCAAACATTTTCACAAGAATAAAATTAACAGTTTTTAGAAAAATATTGTTTTAAGCATAAAATTGGATTATTTTCTTATCACTTCTCTATAAAAAATATTATTGATTTTAAAATTTCTAATGATCATATAATAGATAAATTTATTTTAAATTGTCTTCTAAAATTCAATTTTAAATTTATTAGGTTATAACATGTTTTTTGCATAATTTATTTTTAAATGAAATAGTATCCATAATTCTAATTTTTTTATTTTCACTTATAATTATTTATTAATCAATGATATACTATTATATTCATATTTAGTGCACAATTTTTTTTTTAATTTTTTTAATAATATTCATTCCTTCCATTCTAATATATAGTCAATACTTATAATATTAAATATTAATATTTTATTATCATATCACATTTCATTTAAAATCATTGTTCCATGTAATGCAATATATACTCAGTGTTTTATGAAACATAGGCCAAACTCAGTGATTCTTGAAAAATATGAAACAAGAAAATTCATGTAATTAAAAATATATATTAGATTAAATGTAGTAGGAAAAATATATTTTAGAAAAACAAGGTATTTTAGGAAACTCTTCTAAACAATACATAATATTGAGTTTAAATCCATGAAAAGTTTCTTCTACTATTTACTTTATTTTTTGGTTTTGTGTATAATATATTAATGTCATGAACCATACATAAAAAACCATATAAACAAAAATGAAAACTCTTGATTTGTATCAAAATTTTCCTCCATTTAAATGTTTTAAAAAATAACATGAATAATTTGTCCAAAAATTATTAAATTCCTTCAACACAGCCTCTTCATGTCGCTTATTTATCCATAGATGATTTAAAAAAAATTTAGAATCATTGTATGGGAAAAAAATCCGAGTAAGGGACAATATTAGAACAAAAATATTAGCATTGTGAAAAAGATGATAAACTAGGAAAACCATGTTCTTAAAAAATACTTTTTTAACCAAAATTTCATTTATCGTTATTTTAAAAAATATTATATATATTATATTTTTAAATCAATTTTTTTTGAAACCTAATTAAAAACACAAATAATACATGTAAGTGTGTTGGTACTATATCTGTTAGAACCCTTAAAAATTGTAATAACCTTACAAACAACATATAATATAAAACTATATTGAACATTATCATTTCCAAATGTTATGGAGTTATATATGGGAACAACCATCATGTATGATATAATGGTATATCCTAATGATATCTATGAAAAAACATAAACATTATACTAACTAAATTTCATGAATTATACATTTTAATCTTGCTAAATGTAATAATAAAAACACTAGAAAATTGTTTTTATACTTTCTAAAAAATCTACATTGATATAAAAATACCATTGTATTCTAAAAAACCATTTAAATATCAAAAATATCAAAAACAATTGAACTATTTAATTTTTATTTTAGAAAATATGAATCCTCGAATTGAAAGAAATAAATAAAATAATAGTGATAGAGGTAAGAAAAAAACATATATTGTATACATTATAATTATGATATTGTATTATCATTTTATTGAAACATTTCATATAAAACATGTAAAATGATTCCTTTTTAAAACAATTGAAATAAATTAAAAAAAGGATATAAAAAATACTTTATGAGTATTTGTTTCCTTATAAAATTTTAATAATAATATTTTAACCACATTGAAATTTAAGAGAATTGTTAGGATTGAAATTATCAAAATATGTTAATTTATTAATGTATTTTACAACATTAAAAAAGTATCAATCATAGGACCAATGAATGGATAAAATTAAAGAAACCATTAGATATCATGAGAATATTGAATTTAATTATATTTAAAATCAATGGTTCTTCAAATAGGCATCATTAAATAATATAGGTGTATTATATAAAAATAATCTACAATGAAAGTATATTGAGACAAAGTCCCTTACCTTGGGTCCAACTCAATTATGTTTGTGTCAGATGTTTTGATGATATTTTGATTATGTGTTAAAAATGAATCGTGTAGTTTTACTATGGTCAATGAGGTCATCATGTAAAAATATAAATAATATAAATCCTAATTTAATTATCAAATTTATAAATAAATTATACTTCTATGTAAACTCATGAATGATGGTTTTGAGAAATGAAGTATGTTTGGATCATAGAGATGGTCGGTCATACGTAAGGATGAGTTTAATTTACAATTTTCAATGATTTTCATTGTAATGAGTTTATTAATAGTATTCATTCCATATTTATCATAATATTATATAAACCATATTATTTATTTATATATAGTAATATATATTATCATTTTGGTGAGGTGATAAAAATAGTGGCACAAAATTTCCTGATGGTGGTAGTCCACAAGTATATACACGATATTATCATTTTTTAGTGACAGAAAATGTAATAAATAAAAAAATAATTTATCTTTTAATAATAGAAAATAAGTCAATAATATCATAATTATTCCATTCATATCACATATATGTTCTAATATTATCAATAATACCTTCCATATGATGTTTTGGGGGAGAATCTAATTTCATCAGGAGGCTGATTTATACAGTACACACGAGCAATGTAGTCAAAGACCATAAAGAATAGAGACTAAAAAGATATATATTATATAAATAGTAGGTATATGTTAATTATAAATATCATATATATACTTTTGAAACATCATCTTACCTTACTATGAAATGTGATTATGGAAGATGTGTCACCTCAGTAAGTGAGGTTTTAGTTTGTGGTATACATGAGAAAAATTATCATTTCCAATTTGAGAGAATAAGATATAAACATTGGTAATTAACATAACATAATAATATATCATAATTTGATAGATACTTGTCTTATTGAATTAGAATAAATTTGAAATTCATAAAAGAGGTGGGAGAATAAATAAAAGAAAAATGCACTCTTTATAATTTTATATCATCTCAGACCACTTATTTAATATTATACCCAAATTATAAATAGAATAGATTTATGAAAATTAATGTCTTATATGTTGAGGATATAAAATAAGGAGTTGTTTTGGTATGTTATTTTAACAACTAAATATTTCACATTATGTGAATAACGGTGTAAAGGGGGTAGCCTTTTATAAGTGAGGTGAGTTGTACATTGGTAATTTTTAAAAAGAAAATGGTGTACCCAAGTTTCCTACATTAAATAAGAATCCAAAATAGTGTATTATAGATACATAGAAATTATATTTCTGGGATATGTCATGTAATAATATTTTAGACATATTATTTGGGTCTTTTACCGTTCTTTAATTAGTCTAACTCCTTGGTAAACCAAATTTTATCATAACTGGGGAAATTGATATTTTCAGTTTTCACTATTCATTATCATTAAAAATAAAATTGATTATTTTAGATATAATAAATGATGATGTTTTAGAAAATTAAATTAAAATTTTGAAATATATTTCATAGGACTTGAAGAGTTTAATTTAAAACTATTCATAAAGACTCTATAGAAATGGGTTCTAAAGAAGTGTATATTTCTAAAAAAGAAGATTTTATATTAAATATATGACTAATAATAATAATTTATTAAATTTAAATAGATATTTGTTTATATATAATCTATAAATTAAATCATAAACATTCCAAATCATGTATTAAATGAATTATTTAAAATGGGAAATCATTATGCATTTTAAAATTGTTTGTAGAAGAATCATGTTTTTTATAAAAAAATAAAACATACACCAAAAAAATATATATATATATGAATCAAATTTAATTATGTGGATTAAAATTAAATAAATAATAAAAATTTCACAGTAAATCACATTTTAAAAATATTTTTACTTTTAGATTACTAATTTTTTAATATTGATGACTTATTTTTATAAAAATCTATATTTTTACTATTAACTTGAAAATAAATATTTCCAAAAACAATATCACCATTATTTAAATATTATATAATTATTTAGAAATATAAAATAAATTTTTATAATTCAATTTTTAAATTTTAAAATTTAATATATAAAACAATACATTATAAGAATAGAGTTTAGTTAATTATTTTTCCTTTTTCATTTAGAAATTATATTTTTTTATGATGAAAATCATGAATGATTCGTATTATATAATTACGTAGGTTTTTAAAATAGTCACTCATTTATTTAATTGTATCCTTACAGTTACTTTAATTTTTATACAAGTAGGGATATCTTTCCATCATATAATTTTTAGATTCCAATGTTGTCTCTTCATCCATATGGGTTTTTCAAAAAAAACCATAACATGATGAATAACATTATATATAAAAGATTGATTTTTATGGTCATAATATGAATTGACTATTCCTCAAAAAGATGATTCTATTCTGACTACAAAAAATCAGTTCTTAAAACATCATATAAATATAACACATATTTTTTCTAAAATCCTTAAATGAAATAAGTTGTGTGCCTAAGATAAACTTCATGGAAAATCCACTTTATTGGAAATTGATACAAATTTATCCATGATTTCATATCCGCCTATTAACTATAGACTTAATATCTACATCATACCAAAAAAATAACACATTTCCATAGAGAATAATTAAGAATGACTTGATCATCTACTTAAAAATAATGTTCTTTATATTGGTTTTCTATTTCACTTTTCTTCTATATATGAGTCCTCCGCAAATATTGCTGACTCAAATGATCATTCACATTTATTTCCTCTTATAAATATTCTTCATTAAATTTCATATATCCTAATTCATCCCAAAAATATAGTTTCCAAGACTAAATTACTTATAATTTATAAAAAGTATCCATATTTACATTAGAATAAATATATTATTATAATAATAATCAACCATTGAAATATATTGATCCAAAAATCCCTTGAAGTACTTTAATTAAGAATGAATAATAACTTCCATTTTCTAAATCATCAGATCATAATGACCATTAGAATTAGTGTTAATATTTATTGTAAAATTTTAATTTATCTCCAATGAATTCTGTATTCAATTAAAAAATTATATTTGAAAACGGGATCACATTACGATAAAGTGGAGACAATAGAACTTTGCACTAATGGAAACCCTGGTTATTGCGATTGGTTATTTGCGACAAGTCAATATCCCATCATAAATAGTCCTTCGGAAAAATTTCTTGTGACCGGAGAACAATCCTATCGCAAATAATAAGGCTTTTATGATGAGTACATCATTCCCAGAGCGAAAGCCTAAGTACACATTTCACACTAAAACATGGGAAAGGGTATTTTTGACAGCCAATAGTAGCCCTTCCCAAATACCTGGTTTAATTTTATGTATTTGCTATGAGATATATATCCAGCCACAAATACTATGTTGTTAGGTGTTCTTTTGGGTTGGGATCCTTCAGTGAATAATTTTTAATCAGTGTGTATTTTCTATGGGAAAACCACCACAAATAACCTCATCGTAGCTAATCAAACCTTTTTATACCCAAAACTATTTCCCCTTATTTCATTCGATTATATACTCTTCTCTAAATATCTCTAGTGAAACGTTTCTCAATTATTTATAATAGTTTAATGTCCTAATTTGGGGATGTTTTTCGCAGCTTCCATCAATTGAAAGCTTCAATTTTATGTTATATATATATATATTAGTTTTTACTAAATATAATTTATTATTATTATAGATGTTGTTAATTATATGTTGTTAAATTAAATTTTAATTAGATATTTTTATTTATCATTATTTATGTTAGTTTTTACAAAACTTTATGTGTGATTAGTATGAATTAGTACTAATTCAAATTTATTCTATTAATTGATTATTATTAGTAATAAATTTTTATTAATAGTATTAAATTGTAATAATTAATATTAAATTGCAATAATTAATAATAAATTCTAAATATTAGTAATTAAATGAAATGATTATAAATAAATGGAAACAATTTGCAATAAATTGAAATTATTAGTAATAAATTTCAACAATTAGAAATAAATTTAAACTATTACCAATAACTTATAAGAACAATTAATAAATTCTAATATTTAGAAATAAATTTTATTAATTGGTAATAAATACAAATACTTAGTAATTAATTGCAATGATTCGTAATAAATTGCAATAATTGGTAATAAATTGTAATAATTAGTAATAAATTGCAATAATTAGTAATAAATTAAAATAATTAGTAATAATATGCTATAATTAGTAATAATTTCTTAAAATTAGAAATAATTATCAATGAATTCTAATAATTAGTAATAATTAGTAAAAAATTGGAATAATTAGTACCAAATTCGAATAATTAGTAACAAATTTGAATAATTATTAATAAATTTAAATAATTGGTTATAAATTGAAACAATTTGTAATAAAATCTAACAATTAGTATTATTGAATAATATATTATAATAAGTAGTGATAATTTTTAATGGATGTATAAAATTTCTAATAAATTGAAATAATTAGTAATAATTAGTAATAAATTATAATAAATAGTAATAATTACTAAAAATTTGAAAAAAATTGTAATATACTTAAACAATTTGCAATGAATTGAAATAAAAGTAGAAAATTTAAATAATTATTAATAACATGTAAAAATTAATAATAAATAGAAATAATTTGAATTAATTAGTAATAAAATGTAATAATTGGAATTAATTTGTAATAATTACTAATAAATTTTAATAATTATTAATAATAATTAATAATTTTTAATTAATTGAAATAATTTTTAATAAAATGTAATTATTAGAAAAAAAATTATTAATTAGAAATAAATTTTAATCAATTGTAATCAATTTTTATAAATTATAACAAATTGTAATAATTTGTAAAAAATTATAATAATTATCCACATATTGTAATAATAATATACAATTTCTAACAATGAAAACAAAATTCAAATAATTATTGACAAATTTTAATAAATAGTATAAATTAGAAATAATTAGTAGAAATATGCTATAATTAATAATAGTTTACAATAATTAGAAATAATTATGATGAAATTGTATTAACATTGAACAAATTGCAATAAATTGAAACAATTTCCAGCGAATTAGTGACTCCATTTTTCCTGAATCCTTATCTCCTTAAAATTATCTCCCACTAAGATCACTATGAAAAATCAATCATCAAATACAAATATTCCATTTCATATAAACGATAATGGAGAGAAATGTGAAGAGGCCTTCCGAATCTCCATTATTATGCATATGAAAATGGATATGTGTATGTCAGAGCATATTTTTCATACTGACTTCTTGTCTGAGAATGTTATAAGTGTTGGATCTGAATCTACGGATTACACACAAGAGGGGGGGGGGTGAATTGTGTCTTTTCAAAAAAAATATTACAATCTCTTCAATTTAGACAAATTCTGTCCACTATGCTTTAGCACGATTAAATATGCAGCGGAAAAAGTAAAAGCATGAACACACGGATGTATAGTGGTTCGGGGAACAGAAGGCCCCTAGTCCACTCCACCAACGCTCAAATCCACGAGCTTGGCGATTTTCACTATCTGGTCCTCGTTTCCACAGACCTGTTCACAACTGAGTACAGGCAGTTGACACCTTTACAAGTTTCAGGCAAACACAGCCTTCCTGGTTCAAACACGAACCCACACAGCTTAGAACGAGAAGCTGATCACTCAAAAATAAAAAGGGTTTCGATAAAGAAAACACTTCTCCAGTTGTTCTTCACAATTGCAACAGAATGCAATTGACAGTATATAGATCGTCGTCTTCAGAAAATAAAGATCTGTAATCAAAACAGTTCTGAGTCGATCCAGTTGCAATAGATATTACAAGAAACTTCACAACTTCATCAGAAGTAGATTCAAAACAGATAGTCGATGAAGAACACGTGAATCTGCTATCAAGATCTTCCTTCGATAATAAAGGTTTTACACTTCTTCTCGATCACCAGAAAAGAACGCCTTCACACAGTCTCTGTTTCTTGCTCATTAAAAGATCAATCTGTATATCTCATACACTTTTCTGTGTATATATATATCCGAAGTTTCCAAGATAGAACATATATATTCAAATCTGAGAAAATCATCCGCATAAATAGATCCATGAAAATCTCCTTTAGATTCGCGATATTAAATAACAGATCCGTTGTAACTTCCCTGAAGAATCGGCATAAAAAGCTCCGTTTTAAATCAATCATTAATCCGTTGAAAATCGTCTTTGATTCCGTCAAAGTCGTACTTAAGAATCGGCTCGAAATCCGCTTAATAATCCGCCTGTTTGACCAATGCAAAAAGAAATATTGTCTGTCAAAAATATCCCGACGCTAAACGTAGGGTTGATGACGTGGCTCCAAACGTAGGGTTCACAAACGTAAGGTTTACAAACGTAAGGTTCACAAATGTATGGTTCACAAACGTAAGGTTGAACATACCTATTTTCTCTTCAGCATTCAAACGTAGGGTTGATCATCCATACTTTTTCTTGCTTCAACTCTCCATAGAACGTACGGTTGATTATAAAAGTAAGGTTGATGATCCATACTTTTGAGAAACAAACTCCACACTGAAAACTAACGTACGGTTTCTCTTCCATACTTGTCTAACAACAAAAACGTAAGGTTCCTTCCAAACGTAATGTTCTTCTTCCATACTTTTCAACAACGTAAGGTTCATTAACCATACGTTTCAAAATAACGTAAGGTTCCTTAATCATACGTTTCTTTTAACATAAAAAAGTAAACTTTTCATCCATACATTACGTTCATCAACGTAGGGTATGAACAGTGATTCCAGTACGCGCTAAAACTGATCTCGCACTACAGTGATTCCAGAACGCGCTAAAATTGATCTCGCGCTACGTTGATTCCAGAACGCGCTAAAATTGATCTCGGAATAAATGAAGTATGAAATCTCGTTATATGAAATAAATAAATAAAATAAATTCCTGAAAAATACTCAACGAAATAGTTAGTAAATAATTAAGGGTATTTGTGAGCATCAAAACCATCATAAAGAGACAGAGTATTATTTAAAATAATCTCCCCCTTTAAAAAACATTATTTTTAATTGTTTGAAAACTATACATTGCTCAACAATCTCCCCCTTTTTGATGATCACAAAACTCATAAAAATAATAGAACTAATTTAATTGTAATTTTTATTGATAAATTAGTTTTATATAATTTTTGAATTTTGAAAGGATTAAAACAATATTCAACTATAATAAAATTTCTCCCCCATAAAAATAAATTTTCAGCTAAAAATAGATAAAAGATAAATATCGTATATATCCAAATTCTCCATATAAATATCGTATATATCCAAATTCTCCATATATCCAAATTTCTTCATAGGAAACAAATTAATTTAAATGTTGTGTTTATCCAAATTCTCCCCCTTTTTGTGATATCAAAAAGAATGAAAAAATTACGGATTTGAACACATTCAATATTGCACTGAACTATAAGTAAATGCTATAATTAACTGTGTATGAATAAGTGAATTTGTTATACTAGCTAACGTAATCATAAATCAATAAACAAAACAATATAAATAAGAAAAAAATTTCATTCACAAGCTGTTATATATAAACGATTGTGATATACAGAGGAATCAAGGTTCATAGATAAGACAAGGAAAAAGGTGTCTATTTCCTTTGAAACGCGGTCTTTATCCCTGTAAACTGTTCTCTGAGTCTCTTCATCATCCCATCTACTAACTTGATGATAAGATCTCTGTTCTATTGAGTCATATGAATATCTTCAATCAAATTAACTCTGAAAAACTCATGCATTCTTTCTTCTTTTTCAACAAAAAGAGCCGGTTTTTCTGATAACTGATTCAAAAGAATCCTAATCGGTTTCTCTCCAGATGTCAACTGATCCACTAAAAATTTCTGATTATCTAGAAAAACTGACAAAGGGGCACTATTACACTGAAGATCGTGTAATCTGTCACTCATATTGCTCATTGCTCCAGTAATTTCTTGAAATATCTGAATCAAATCAGGTGAAGACCCTGATCCACTCACAGCACTGTTTGCAATAAACTCAAATTTATTCTCCATGTAAATCTTCAACTCAGACAAATCATCTTTCTTTACCATCTCTGATTTTAACTGATCAACAGCATGCAGCATATCAGTCTTAAACAAATTTACTTCCTGTCTTGAAACAGTACATTCTTTCAGCTTCTGAAACTTCAACTGCTCTAAGTCCATAGAATTTCTGAGACTAACATTCTCAGATTCTAACTGAGAGATACGCTTGTACAACTCAACAACTTCTTCTTTTCTCGAATCAGGGGCACCTTGTGCTTGATTCTCATGTTTAGAATTAGGTTGATGAAGCAGGGCAAGAGGTAAGGAATCTGCATCCGACTGTTCTTTGTCATTGTCCTGACAAGGTTGATCCATTGAACTATCTTTTGAAGCCTGTAACTCTTCCACTGAAAAATCTTCTTGAAGTACCTCTGTATGAGCTTCAGAAGTATGCTCATCATGAACAGTAGCCTCTCTGACTTCTACTGATTCTTGAGGTCCGGCCACTTCTTCACCAGGCACTGCCTCCATAAGTTGTTCTTGTTGAATTTCTTTTTTAACAGCCACATCAGCAGATTGAGGTTCTTCTTGAGTTTCTGTTTGAGTTGCTGGTTCCTCTATCGGTGCAGTCTGCTCCACAACAGCTTCTCTCACAAATGAATAAGAAATTACCGGTTCAGAGGATTTCAAGGTAGGAGAGATAACTTCTTCATCAATTGACCTCTTCCTTCTAGATTGAAGTACTTCTTGACTTCTCTCTTCCTCAACTTCCTCCATCTCAAAACGAATTCTCCTTGCCACTGTACTAACTCTTGATTCTGCTTGTCCCTCCTTGGACTTAGCCGGTTGAGCCTGAGCACTCTCCGAGTTGTATTCAGCTCCAACAGGTAAGAGTTTTCCTTTAATTGTACTCCAGAAGTATCCTACTTTCCTTAATGTTCCAGCATTGAAAACATTACTGTGGTGACATTTCACCCCAGCATCTACCAATCTGATCATTCCTCTTTTAAACAAAAACAAAGAAATGAACCTTCCATAAGGGAAAAAGGTCATTCTTGCTTCACTCTGATAGCAGTAACTCAGATATCTTATCATAAACCGAGGAAAATTAAACTTAATATCACACATCAGAAGATACATTATGTACATGTCCGGGTATAGGATTTTCTCCATCTCAGCCATTCTTGGTGCTAAACCAGTCTGAACAAATTTTACCAAAATTTTCTGATCGGGCTCCAAATCCTTAATAAACATCTTCTTTATCACTCTGGTTCCAAACAGAAAAGACATAATGTCTTCAGACTTATGTACAGAATCTCCAATATTCCGTAAATCGAAATGAAAAACTCTTTCATGAGGGCAGTTAAGAATTTGACTTATCTCTACAGATGATATTGAAAAGTCCTTATCCTCTATTTGAGCCAATAAACTATCCTCCGTATCTCCAAGGCTAAACTGAACAGTTCTAAAGAAATGTCTCATTTCTGCCTCATATAGAAACTCAGAATTTGCACTATTAAAAGCTTGCTCAAGGCTTTGAAACGACAATGCTTTCTTCAACAGTAAATTAGTTTCAAACAGCCACTCTAAATCTATGACTTTACCTTGCAGTATTTTCCGACCTACTACCTTAGGTTTCTTTGCAGCACTGCTCTCGGCTTCATCTGGACGCTTATTCTTTGCCATTCCAACAACGATTTCTGAAGGTTCGTAAGTTTAGGGTTTGAAGATTCAGAAAAGGGTTTTGGAGCAGATGTGCGGTTTTAGGTTTTCGAAAGGGTTTCCGAAAAAGGTGAAGCAGTTTAGAAGGTGAAACGGTTCTGACAGCCTTGATTCCCGTGTAATCACTAATCATTACTTTTATTTAAAACAAAATAAAATTACTTATAGCGGAAAACAGAAATTAAGCATAATTCGAAAACAGAATAAGATTTAAAAAAAATTATTTAAAATTAAATAAACCTAACTCCCCCTTAATAAATTCAAACCTTGCCGTGGGAAGTGGTTTAGTAAAAATATCTGCTAATTGATTTTCTGTATTTACAAATTCTAAAAATATATTCTTTTTAAATACATGATCTCTTAAAAAGTGATGTCTTATATCAATGTGCTTAGTTCTAGTATGACTAATAGGATTTTTTGAAATATTAATTGCACTAGTATTATCACATAAAATATGTGTATTATTGAAAATTAATCCAATGTCCATAAGAGTGTTTTTCATCCACAACACCTGTGCACAGCAACTACCTGCAGACACATATTCTGCCTCGGCTGTTGACAGGGCAACTGAGTGTTGTTTCTTACTAGACCATGAAACTAAAGACTTTCCTAAAAAGTGACATGTTCCTGAAGTACTCTTCCTATCTAATCTACAGCTTCCAAATTCAGCATCTGAATATGAAATTAAATTAAAGTCAGAGGTTTTTAGATAAAGAAGAGATTGATAAATAGTACCTTTTAAATATCTAAAAATTCTTTTAACAGCAGTTAAATGGGATTCTTTGGGATTTGATTGAAATCGAGCACAAAGACATACTGAATACATTATATCTGGTCTACTAGCAGTAAGATATAACAAACTACCAATCATACCTCTATATAACTTGTTGTCCACTGATTTTCCAGTTTCATCCAAATCAAGTTTTATATTAGTACACATAGGAGTTGTAAATGGCTTGCTGTTTTCAAGTCCAAATTTCTTATGTAAATCAGTAATGTATTTGCATTGATTTAAAACATTTCCAAAATCTTTTTGAAATATTTGAAGACCCAAAAAGAAATTTAATTCTCCCATCATACTCATTTAAAATTCATTTTGCATTAATTCTGAAAATTCATGACAAAGAATTTTATTGGTTGATCCAAAAATTACATCATCAACATAAATTTGTACCAACAAAACATTATTTTTCACAGTTTTCTTAAAGAGTGTTGGATCTGCCAGTCCAACAGTAAAATCATTTTTCAAAAGAAAAGAACTTAGTCTTTCATACCAAGCTCTAGGTGCTTGTTTAAGGCCATAAAGAGCTTTAGTATGTTTGAAAACAGAATCTGGTTTTTGAGAATTTTCAAAACTAGGAGGTTGCTCAACATATACTTCCTCCATTAAATAACCATTTAAAAAGGCAGATTTAACATCCATCTGAAATAATTTAAAATTCATATAAGATGCATAGGCTAAAAGGATTCTAATGGCTTTTAACCTGGCTACAGGTGCAAAGGTCTCATCATAATCTATTCCTTCTTCTTGATTATATGCTTTAGCTACTAATCTTGCTTTATTTCTAGTTATTATCCCTTGATCATCCTGTTTATTCCTAAAGACCCATTTAGTTCCTATTACTGGATAATCATGTGGTCTTTCAACTAATTCCCAAACCTTATTTCTCTTGAACTGGTTCAATTCATCCTGCATTGCTATTACCCAGCTCTCATCATCTAAGGCTTCTTCTATGGTCTTAGGTTCTTGTTGGGATAGGGAAGCAGAGAATTCAACTATGTTTCCAAGGTTTCTTCTAGTTTGAATACCAGTCTCTAAGTCACCTATCACAGATTCTAAAGGGTGATTCATTAAGGTTCTAGACTGTCTAGGCATTACATTCAAGGGTTCTTCAGTGTCATGTTCTTCTGAACTGGACTGAAATTCTTTTATATCATTTTCAAAATCATTCGTTAAATTCTCAAGTCTCATGTTTTCATTAGAATCAGGTTCATCTATTTGTTCTATCCTTCTCTCAAAAGGATCAGATTCATCAAATTTCACATGAACTGATTCTTCAACAATCCTTGACTTTTTATTATAGACTCTATAAGCCTTGGAGGTTGCAGAATATCCTAAGAAAATACCTTTATCATATTTTGGATCAAATTTACCAAGATTATCTTTGGTATTCAAGATGTAAACCTTGCATCCAAAAACATTAAAGTAATTTAATTTAGTTTTTCTGTTATTCCATAGTTCATAGGGTGTCTTTTTCAAAATAGGTCTTATTAAAATTCTATTCATTATATAACAAGCTGTATTAACAGCTTCTGCCCAGAAATATATAGGTAGGATATATTCATTTAACATAGTTCTAGCCATTTCTTGAATGGTTCTATTTCTTCTTTCTACAATCCCATTCTGTTGAGGTGTTTTTGGAGCAGAGAAGGTGTGTTTAATACCCATGTTTGAGCAAAAGGAATTAAATTCCTGGTTCTCAAATTCTCCACCATGATCACTTCTCAATGAGATTATATTAAAAACTTTTTCATTTTGAATAGATTTACAAAAACCTTCAAATAAACTAAAACCTTCACTTTTAAATTTCAAAAAGGAAATCCAAGTAAATCTAGAATAATCATCAACTAATACATAAACATATAATTTACCAGCTAAACTTGCTACTCTTGAAGGTCCAAACAAATCCATATGGATAAGTTCTAGAGGTTTAGTTGTAGCAACTTTATTAATAGATTTGAATGATGATTTGTGTTGCTTGCCAATCTGACATGCATCACAGAATCTGTCATTTTCAAATTTGAGACTAGGAAAATCAGAAACTAGATGTTTCTTAGATAATTTATGTAAAGCATATATATTGCAATGACCAAGTCTTCTATGCCAGATCCAGGATTCACTTATATTAACAGTTAAGCAGTTTACTTGTTGTTTACACAAGGAATACAAATCCAAAGTATAAACATTATTAGTTCTGGGTGCTCTAAACTTAAACAGTTTATCTCTAGAAACAGTACAACTATTGTTAGTAAAATCAACAGTGTATCCATCATCACAGAGTTGAGAGATACTTATCAGATTGTGTTTTAACCCTTGTACATAAAGTACTTTGTTGATTGAGACTGTCTCTGGATCTCCAACTGTTCCAATACCAATAATCTTTCCTTTGGCATTGTCACCAAAGGTGACAAGTCCTCCTTCCTTTCGAGTAAGAGAAGAGAAATTAGCTGAAGTTCCACTCATGTGTCTTGAGCTGCCACTATCCATATACCATATTTATTTCTTTCTTTGATGACCTGTTACCTGCAAAGTCATTCAAACAAATTGCTTTGGTACCCATATTTTGTTGGGTCCAGGAGTGTTAGCAAGTAGTGATCTGGGTATCCAGATTTGCTTTGTTTTCTTAAAACTGATTGAATCATATAGATCATTGGAAATATAAGCTTTCTTAATTCCACATATTTGAGGTTGTCTTAGAAAACAGTTTTTAGCAATATGACCTTTTGTTCCACAGAAGTTACAAATAACCTGTTTAGTGCTAGGAACAAAATAATTTTTGTATAACATAGGTTTTTCTCCTTTACTTCCAATTCCAATCCTTTCCTTTTTAATTACAGTTTTTCCAAGTATCTCATTTAAGGCGTTTTCTCCTTTTGTAAAAACTAATGCAGCCTTTTTATAAGATTCTACTTCATCCTGTAGAGTTTTTATTTTTGATTCAAAATTAATTTTATTTGAGTCAGCAGAGTTGTATTTGTCAATTAATTCCTTATGTTGTTTTAGCAAAGTATTTCTCTCATCTGAAATAGCTTTATGCAAGTTCTTTATAGATTTATATTTTTTAAATAATGAGTCATACCTTTCTTCAAGCATATTGCAGTAAGCTGCAAGTTTTTTATTTGAGAAACCTGTTTCAGAGTTTGATTCATTATTTGAGTCAGAGGAGTAGTATGAGTGTACCTCATCAGTTTCAGCCATGAAACACATATTTGCTTTTAAATTGGCTTCCTCCTTCTCTGAGCTTGATTCAGAAGAATTACTTGAGTCTTCAGAAACACTCCAAGTAGCTTTCATAGGTTTCTTGTCTTTCTGCTCATAATCATCTCTTTTGAAGAATTTCTTCTTCTTTGCATCTTTCAATTTTGGACAATCCGGTCTGATATGTCCCATCTTTTTGCATTCATAACATCTCATTTCCTTGCAATCCTTCTTGAAGGATTTCTTGAAGTATTTCTTCTTACTGTAGAACTTTCTGAATTTTCTTGCTAGCTGAGCCAGTTCTTCATCCGAATTTGAAGAATCAGAGCTTTCTAATTTAGCACTTACTTCTCTGTTCTTCATCTTTCTATCATTTTGTTGAGAAGTCACTTTCAAAGCAGTATTTTCCCTTTTTATGTAGACTTTATGCTCATTTACCTCATCTTGCATTTCAGCCTCGTACATCATCAATGTACCAATCAGCTCTCTCATAGTTAGATCTTTAACAGAAGTTGATTGTCTGATTGCTGCAGAGATTCCATTCCATGGAGTAGGAAGTACTCTCAGTACCTTTAACGCTTGATCATCCTGCTTGATTGGTTCTCCTAGAGCTGTTATATTATTGACAATTTCTGTCAATCTTCCATTCATCTGAGTGATTCTCTCTCCTTCAATCATTCTGAAAGTATAGAATTTTAATTTAGCAGTCGCATATCTCATCTGTCTTACATTATCTGTTCCTTCATAAGCAACAGCTATTGTTTGCCACATTTCATATGCAGTCGGGAATTGAGATACTCTATTAAATTCATCCGGTCCTAAACCACATATGATTGCATTCATAGCTTTTGAATTCATGTCATACTCAGCCTCTGTAGCAGCACTCCATGGATCGGGATTTTCAGGAATTTCATAGGGAGTCATAATCTTTGAATAGACTCTGTAACAAAGATTTTTCAGATAAATAATCATACGTGATTTCCAGCAGCCATAATTATCTCCATTAAAGTAAGGTGCTCTGACCATTGACATTCCCTCTCTCGTATCAGCGATGATACACTATGTATAATCTTTAAATACTTCTAGCATGATAAGTCTTTAAAAATAAGAAGCTCCTCCTTTGATACCAATTGTTGGATCTGAATCTACGTATTACACACAAGAGGGGGGTGAATTGTGTCTTTTCAAAAAACATATTACAATCTCTTCAATTTAGACAAATTCTGTCCACTATGCTTTAGCACGATTAAATATGCAGCGGAAAAAGTAAAAGCATGAACACACGGATGTATAGTGGTTCGGGGAACAGAAGGCCCCTAGTCCACTCCACCAACGCTCAAATCCACGAGCATGGCGATTTTCACTATCTGGTCCTCGTTTCCACAGACCTGTTCACAACTGAGTATAGGCAGTTGACACCTTTACAAGTTTCAGGCAAACACAGCCTTCCTGGTTCAAACACGAACCCACACAGCTTAGAACGAGAAGCTGATCACTAAAAAATAAAAAGGGTTTCGATAAAGAAAACACTTCTCCAGTTGTTCTTCACAATTGCAACAGAATGAAATTGACAGTAGATAGATCGTCGTCTTCAGAAAATAAAGATCTGTAATCAAAACAGTTCTGAGTCGATCTAGTTGCAATAGATATTACAAGAAACTTCACAACTTCATCAGCAGTAGATTCACAACAGATAGTCGATGAAGAACACGTGAATCTGCTATCAAGATCTTCCTTCAATAATAAAGGTTTTACACTTCTTCTCGATCACCAGAAAAGAACGCCTTCACACATTCTCCGTTTCTTGCTCGTTAAAAGATCAATCTGTATATCTCATACACTTTTCTGTGTATATATATATCTGAAGTTTCCAAGATAGAACATATATATTCAAATCTGAGAAAATCTTCCGCATAAATAGATCCATGAAATTCTCCATTAGATTCGCGATATTAAATAACAGAGCCGTTGTAACTTCCCTGAAGAATCGGCATAAAAAGCTCCGTTTTAAATCAATCATTAATCCGTTGAAAATCGTCTTTGATTCCGTCAAAGTCGTACTTAAAAATCGGCTCGAAATCCGCTTAATAATCCGCCTGTTTGACCAATGCAAAAGGAAATATCGTCTGTCAAAAATATTCCGACGCCAAACGTAGGGTTGATGACGTGGCTCCAAACATAGGGTTCACAAACGTAAGTTTTACAAACGTAAGGTTCACAAACGTAAGGTTCACGAACGTAAGGTTGAACATACATATTTTCTCTTCAGCATTCAAACGTAGGGTTGATCATCCATACTTTGTCTTGCTTCAACTCTCCAAAGAACGTACGGTTGATTATAAAAGTAAGGTTGATGATCCATACTTTAGAGAAACAAACTTCACACTGAAAAATAATGTACGGTTTCTCTTCCATACTTGTCTAACAACAAAAACGTAAGGTTCCTTCCAAACGTAATGTTCTTCTTCCATACTTTTCAACAACGTAAGGTTCATTAACCATACGTTTCAAAATAACGTAAGGTTCCTTAACCATACGTTTCTTTTAACATAAAAAAGTAAACTTTTCATCCATACGTTACGTTCATCAACGTAGGGTATGAACAGTGATTCCAGTACGCGCTAAAATTGATCTCGCACTACAGTGATTCCAGAACGCGCTAAAATTGATCTCGCGCTACAGTGATTCCAGAACGCGCTAAAATTGATCTCGGAATAAATGAAGTATGAAATCTCGTTATATGAAATAAATAAATAAAATAAAATCCTACAAAATACTCAACGAAATAATTAGTAAATAATTAAGGGTATTTGTGAGCATCAAAACCATCATAAAGAGACAGAGTATTATTTAAAATAATCCCCCCCTTTAAAAAACATTATTTTGAATTGTTTGAAAACAATACATTGCTCAACAATAAGGAGATGAGTCATTGAGAAAGAAATGATATTTTTCTTGAGGACTGTTCTACACTGTCTCTAATGGAAACCACTTTGAAAAAACTCCTCAGATGTATAAATATAAATTTTTTGTATGCATGAATATAGAGAGCACTAAGGCCTCACCGCACTGGTCTCCATATTCATGCACACAGAAATTGATATCTATATGTCCGAGCAGATTTTTCATAGGTATCTCAGCAAGAGATATTATAGATGGGTGGTCAGGAAATGGCGCTTCATCCAATCACCTAGAAATTTTGTCGCTGGTAATTAACCATTATTATTAAAAATAAGTTGTAATTAATAATAATTAGTGGTAATTGGTAAATATTATTATATGTTAGTGTATATTAGTATAAATATTTAATTCAATAACATAAATAATTATAAAATAATATAAAATATTTTAATTTTATAGAAAATGAAATTTATTTGAATTCTATTTTTTGATAGTGTTTTTATTATATAAAATTGTAGAAAAAATTATTTTATATTTTTCTGATATATATGAGATTTGGAAGCCAACTATAATCATTATTAGATGATTACATTTGGATAAATCAGCTCATGAATCAAAACGGTTCTATTTTAAAAAATATACATATTTAGGGTGTTGATGCATTGTTATCATTTGCATCATCAAAACCAAAATTTGATTCCCAAGGGACAATTATGTGTCCCAATGAAAAAAATTATATGATGATATTGGACACATTTAAAAAAGTTGGAAGTTATATATTTCAATTTGGATTTAAACCATATTATATATTTTGAAATCAATAGGGAGAACATAGTTCTAGAGAAGATAAAAATAATTTTGTTCAGGATCTAACACCGTTTCAAAATTTAGTAAATAATGTTGTAAGACTATTTTTCAATATGATAAATATCAGGATGAAGTTAATTTAACTACCAAGTTAGAACCATATAGGTTTTATGGGTTTTCCAGTTTTTCCGATGATTCCTTATATCCTGGTTGCAAGATAACCAAATTTGATGCAGTTGCTAAATTTATGTCTATTAAAAAATAATTGAATGTAAAATAGTTGTTAGGATGTGATATTATTTTTTGTAAAAATACTTCTATATGAAGAAAATGTGTTTCCTATAAATTAATATGAGAGCAGGAGGGTAGTTTGTAATCTGGTTTGTAGTTATCAGAAGATTCATAAATATTCAAATGATTTCATGTTATATTTTAGAGAAAATTATTTGTTGCAATGTTGTCCCACATTTGGAAAATCAATCTATAAAGATGATAAAAAAGGGAAGCCTGGATTGATTCCTATAAAACAATTGTGATATTTCTTGATTACACTAAGATTGTAGTGTTTATTTATGTCACAGAACACAAAGGCATCAATTCCGTTGAACAAAACAAATATTCCATCCGGTAAAACCTTAAATAATATATATGATGGTGATTCATGGATCATTTGTGAACAATATCATCCATATTTTAATTTAGAAGCTCGAAATAAGTTATTTTGTCTTTCTACAGATGGTTTTAGTCAATTTGGTTCTTACATGAGTCAGTATTCTTGTTGTCATATCTTTATAATTCCGTACAATTTACCTCCACGAATGTTGATGAAAGAACTATATACATTTTTGACTGTATTAATTCTTGTTCATCCAAATGTGATTATTAATGGAAATTTAAACAATTTATTGATGAGTAAAATTCATTTTTGTGTATTTGTGTTAGTATATTTGATGTCGCTGCAAAAAAAAATTCATTGTAAAAGATACATTGATGTGGACAATTTTTGAATTTTCTATATATGGAATGTTATCTAGATAGAGTAAACAGGGTAAAAAAATCATGTTATTGTTGTATGTGAGACAATAATTAATTTTTCTAGTCAATGGAAAAACAATTATTTTCAACTGCATTTGAAGATTCCTTCCATCTAATGATAATTTTTGGAGGAAAACATATCATTTCAGAAGAAGAATAATTGAATGAGATGGACCTCCAAAAATTAACATAGGTACAGATCTAAAATCAATGGTCTCTTCATTACATCCCATAACATTTGAACTAATAATAAACCAATAGAAAATTAACAGCAAAGGGGAAAGAAATCAATTGGATCAAACATAGAATTTTTTGAAATCTACCCCATTGGTATGATATTCTTATCTGTCACATATTATATGTCATGCAAATTGTAGAGAACTATTTTGATTATTTATTTAATACAATTTTTGATATACTAGGTAATTACAAAGATAATTTAAATTTATGATAACATCTTACCCAAATTTGTAGATGACTAGAACTTGAAATATTAGAAAATGCTAAATCACAGAATTTAATAAAGACAAAATCAGCTTATACTCACTATAAAGGGAATCAATTAATTTTATTAAGTGTATTGCAGATTTGAGACTTCTAGATGGTTTTTCTTCCAATTTGGGAATATGTGTCAGAAATCGTCATATTACAGGATTATAATGTCATGGCTATCATGTCATAATAGAAATACTTATTCTAGTTATACTAAGAGTTATGTCTATGTCTATGATTTTTAATGAGCTAATAAAAATATAAAAGTTTTATCTAGTGACGTTTTTTTGGAAAAGTGAAAATGATTCATTAAAAAGACTAAACGAATATATTGTTAAGGTTTTTTGTAAACTAGAAAACATCTTCCTGATGGATTTGTTTCACTCAATGGAACATTTGATATTACATTTTCCCCATGAAGAAAAATGTTATAGTCCAGTATAGTTTCTATGGATTTACCCATTTGATAGATTAATGCAGATATTTATGAATAGATACGTAACAAATCATTGATTTATGGTTCAATTATAGAAGCTTATGTACACGTGGAATTTTTTTCTACTATCATTACATTCAAAATGAATTTACCTCAAAACAAAACAGAGTGGTCTATTACTTGGGAAATGTGAATGATTAAATGGGAAAACTATTCTTAGTTCTCAATCAACATGTACTATGCTATGGTGGAGTTCATGAACAATATATTTCAGATGATGAACATCAAAAAAATCATCGTTATGTTCTTCTCAAATATGATGATATTTATCCATTTTTATAGACAATTATTCAATCACTTATTCATTAATTTTTATTACAGTTAATTACTCATATTTTATTTTTTGGATATATGATAATCATATCTAGAAACAACATTCAAAAATTACAGCAACTAATCTTGAAGAACTTCTGCAAATAATATTCTTTTATTTCTATCAAAAAATTTTAACCTATATTTTTTTGGTTTAACATTTAAAATAAATTTATTATCCGTTATAGTGATAAATATTTAAAAAAAAAATTAGTTATCTCAAATTTATCATAAAATTTATAATCGATTTCATGTATTGAGTAACCCACCAAAAGATGGTTATATATTATAATGAATATGTGGTTAATGATTTTCAATTTCTTACAAATGCATATAGGGAATAAAAAACAATGAATAGTGGTGTTTTTTAAGAGGATCTCATCATAAGTAATTTGATGTTGATTATTACAACATTTTGGATGAAATTATTGAATTGTGGTATCTTGGAAAACCTTGAATTATGATGTTTAATTTTGTGTGGATGGATAGTGAGATAGGCTTTCATGTTTATCTGACCCATGGAGTCATTGATATTGAATATAGAAGTCTTATTGGTGTAAATGAAACATTTCTTATTATCTAATTAGCAACATCAAATTTATTATTCAATGTATTGTGCTACTTTAAGAGAGTTGAATGAATGGTAGAGAATAATAAAAAATAAATCTCTAGAAAATAAGTTTACTCAAAGTTTGTTTTGTTCTAATGGAGTGAAAGGAAGTGATAATTTTAAAGGGATTTCTCCAATTCTATATTTTTCATGAAGAGACATGAATAATGATGACGAAACCCCATATTTATATATCGATGGTGGAAATGTTGTTACAAATTAAGTTGATATGACATGAGATGATGGAAATAATGTCATATGGAAATTGATGATTCTGATGTAGAATATGAAGACATTATCATTATAAAAAAGAAATATTAGGATGAAGATGAACATTGACACAGTTGAATGCCTGTTATAATCATATATAACATATAAAAATATATCATAGTAGTTTTCAATTGTTTTATGATAAAAAAAATTCATTTTTAAGATGGAATGGATATATATCATTTGTTATATGAAGATGTTCCACCTTTGGTGGAGTATGATGTTGGGTCATCTTACCCTCAAAATACTAGTGGTTCCGGGGGGTGTTGTTGGGGCTGTGGTCAACATAGTTGTTGATTCATGACTGGATCCCTAATCAATGTCTTCATCTAGTCTTTGATCCATGTGTGTAGATGTATGTTTACCTATGTATTGTAGTTAGTTTCCAATAATTTATTTATATAGCAATCTTTTGAATATTTTTTTCCACATATTTATGAATATAGCTACTGGATAGAGGTGTGCTATACTGTACAATTATTTTTATGAAGCACGGGTCTCATGGGATCAGATTTCAATTGATGTGCATCATCACATGTTTGATAATTGGATGGTTCGTAAATATATAATATTTATTTTAAAATTAATTTAATTAATAACTTTATATTGTAAATTATTTTCAATGTTTATATTATACCATTAATTAGATAATATGTGGGGCTATCATTTTCATAGGAGATCATCAGTAATTCGAAAAAACCGGGGGAGATAGGAGGAGACCCATAGATCCGATAATTGTATTTTTAGTACCCATATGCAACATATATTAAGATCATTTTTTATATATTTTATATATCATTATATTTAAAAGGTTTATTTTATATTCATATAGATAGTAATATAACCCAATATTTCATTGTTCATTTGTTTATAATAAGATGTTTAATTATCTGACAACAGAAGATATTACTGGTGCTCGATAGTGTGAGATTCGGATCATAATATTTTCATTTTTTAGTTAAAAATTTAACAATAAATAATTTTTTTATTATTTTACTTTTAAATTCGAATTAAGTGAGTCATATAAGGCCACAACATCACAGACACAAATTGAGAGTCAGTTTAGGACCAATTCTTAGTCCACTGGCCACCGATTCGATGAGGAAACATGGATATAGGTGACCCGGTATACCTTAGAGAAAGGCTGAGTCATTGGTAACCACTCTTAATGATGTATGTGGGTTATTAGGCCACTACAGTGATGTTGTAATCTAGCTTGAGAGGAGATCATGGAGATCCATCATCATCTATTACACAGTTTCAGGAGAAGCTACGATCTATGAGTGATCTTATTGATTGTATTCAAATGGAGCAGGAGGAGATACATCAATGGAAGCAACAACAACATGAAGAGTGAAAACGACATTTGGAACAACAGGAACATGAGATGCATGAGGAGATGTGTCGATGGTTGTAGCAGAATAATCTAGAGAAGTTGTTGTACATGCGACGTCTAACTCGTGGTTTGGGTATATAGTTCCATCCACCATCTCCTCCATACGACCCTCTCAACCAGTGATCTATTTATTTTTTCATATCAACATTTGAATGTGATGTTTTTTTGTAATATTAACTATCAATATTTTATTATCGTTTTTATATTGGTGAGAATATTACATTTTTATTATTTAATTATTCTTTTTATAATTTTATTATATTATTTAGATTATTTATAATTTATTTAAATTATTAACTAATATATATTTTTTATTTTTATTATATTAAAAATTATTAATTTTTATTAGTTTTTTTTATTATTTTGTTATATTTTACACGAATATTTACATTTTCATTAATTGTGAATTTTTTATTATATTATTAATGTTAATAATAAAAATAATAATAATAATGTCAATAATATTATTATTATTATTATATAAATATTATTTTATTTTTTTTAATTTAATTAAATTTTTTAATAATATTATTATTATTTCAGTAATATTAATAATATTTTATTACTTTATTTAATATTTTACATTACTTGTGACTGGATCATTGCAAATTTTATTTGCAACTATTTGCGATGGCAACTGTCACAAATAGTATTTATGGCTGGTCATGTTGCTCAAAATGCATGTGTTGGCCATCACAATAAGGTATTTAAAAACAAAAATGAAAATATTTGTGACGGGAGCACATCCCATGTTAACTATTTACTTTTTTCAACTGACCACCACAAAACACTTTTATTCGATTTAGTTTTCTACAACACGTTATTTGTGTTTGGATCCCATCATAGTTTATTCAAACCAAATACCCAAAATTCATGTAGTTATGTAAACAAACTATTTCATTTATAAATAGTCAATAAAGCTGAACTAGTGACACAATATCTCAAATGGGAACGCAATTTAAATATTTAGTTGTTCTATAAGCAATTAACCAATAATCATTATAACCATAATGTGCCTTTAGTAATCCCTCCTCAAAATCTAAGGATATATTTTCCCACATCCATTACAGGATTAAAAATGGTTGAAGCATTCCTTTTGGTAATATGCAGTTTAATATAACCTTTTTAAATGTCAATCACTTTTTTATAATTCTAGTAATATCTACATTCTTACGATCTCTCTGATAAAACTCATGAATTTATCTATGTATCCTATTGTTTTTGGGATGAACATAAATTGGAAAGACATCAGCTTCACTCAAAAACACCTTTTACTACAAGGAATCGAAAGTAACAAATAATTTATTTAAATATCCTTAAAAAACTACTTTATCAATATTAATATATGGAAGATTAATCATGTTAATATATACTAAATTTTTCAGACATACAATTCCTGTTTTTGATCATATTTATTTCATTCTGAAATTTTAGACTGCATTGAAACCAAAAAAAGTGGATGTCTCCACAACAAAAATTATTGTATAAATTTTTCAAATAATTAAACCTAGGGTCACCTTAAAAATGAATAATGTTTATTGTAGCATTATTTTATCAAAAAAAATTCAAATCTGTATAAATATATAGGATGGTAATGAACCATGAAATTATAATTTATTATAACCTCACCCATATTATCATTAGCACATTAAAATTATTCTGAGTTAATATTTTCTTAAAACAATTATGGTCATTATATATTCCACACTTTACTCTGTAAAAATTATTTGATGATATTTTTAAATAAAAAACATTAGTTTCTTATATTAAATAATTTTTTGGGTAATTTATCAAATTAATTTTTAACTAACATAAATTATATAGAATTACATGATCATTCTGTATTAGGAATAAACTATTTCATTTTAAATTAGCATAAATATTGATTAAAAACATTTGTTTTGGGAAGGAAGTTCCCAGACTAGAGAATTCACGAATACAAGTTATAGTTTCATAGAATTATAATAACCTTATTTTTTATATATTAATTTAACTCTATATTATTAACATAGTTTGTTTTCTAGACATCTAAGAAAATTTTAAAAAAAAACACAAAATTAGAAACTCGAGAATCCAATAAAACTAAAAATATCATTGATACATGTGGGTCAACTCCATTATTCAATACTGATTGTTTTAGTGGGACTAAAATACATTCTTTCTTAAGAATAAATATATACATTTAATTATATTTATTGAAAAAAATATTCGCATTTAATAAATAATAGTATTTTTTCATTTTATTTATGATGGAAAAATAATCCTTAGGTTTCAATTAGGTTCCTATGATATTTTAGAATACACCATAATTCTATAAATAATATGAACAAAAAATATTTCATAGAAATCATGAATAAATATTTTAATATGTTCAATAGATACATAAGGATTATTGAAAATATCAAAGAAAATAACTACATAATCATTGATCTAATATCATGTTAGAAATGTATTCTTTGTTATTTCATCCTCAACCATCAACTGGTGGTATTGGGGAAACAATTCAACCATTAATAATTACTGTGAATATTAGAGTTGACCAAAAAAAACATTAATATGCTGATCGAAATGATTGTTATTAATAGATATATTATTCTGGCCTCTATTTTCAATATAGAATCTCATTACACTATATTTCCTTTTAATAATCAAAATAGGATAATCTCGTCAAGATGTTCTATAGAGAATGAAACATTCATCTAAAAACTCCTACAACATCTTTTTCAATATAAAATTTTCATTTGATCCATTTGATAAGGGTGTATAGAAAAAGGACTCGTGTCACACATAATGTAAATAATAAACTCAACCTCCTGATAATGAACAACACATTGAAACTCATTGGGAAATACGTACAAATATGCATTCACTTTAGAGAAATCACTTATTTTTAATGATTCATTCTTTTAAAAAATATAATCTAGGTAACATTAAATTCAATTACATATCAGTTTCTCATAATCTTGGTACATTATAAAATTTATTAAATTGTTGAATAAATCATTATTAGATCATTTATATGAATTAGAATGATATAATGAATTAAAATCCATACAAATATTGATATCAAAATCTAATATGGATTCATCAACATTATTTGGAGGAAAAAAACTCAAAATAATAAGAATATAAATATTCATATAAATCATGGTTTATTTAATTCTCCTACCATGATTTTTCTCCAAATGTTATATCTTACATTTATAAGGTGATATTCCTAATATACTTGAAATTTTTTCAAAAATGATATAATGTAGTGAAAAGAGGTAAATAAAGTATTGGGATAATTTGAATACACATGTAACATAACATTACCAGATTCTTTTTATTGAAGAAAACCTTCCATAAAAATAGAAAAATAATTTATCACACCCTATTTATTCTCTTCTTGATGATTTCCCACCTAACATAAAAACATCAGTCAAATGTTACCATAATAACCCCACTCACTAAAACTAAAACAAATCACTATTGGGTGGATATTTTTTAACTCATTATTTGATTATTAAATATTATTTTTATTGCACTCACGGACCGTATCACTAAACATTAATCATCTGTAAAACATCATTGGTTCCATAATAATATCTCTAGGGTTCATTTTAGTACACCTAAAACTCTATGTAGAATTAATTTTCCAAACTCCATATTTTTTTGTATATCTCTCCATTAGATTTCATCATGACTTTTTTTTACATTCTTATTAATTAGAAAGATAAGTTCTGGAAATATCTATATCAACATTATCGTAACATTGAATAGTTGAAATATTTATTTTAAATTACATTGCTTCTAATGACCATTATAAAAATTTCTTCATTCCACCATAAAATATATTTATTTTTTTATATATGTCCCAAACAACATTGACATTTTCTTAGATAGTATTTTAAAATTATATTCACACATGGAGATGGAATCATCATAATATTTTTTTACTTCCATGAATTTTTAATTCACATTATGAGTCAAAAAACTATAAGGAAACATTTATAATGAAAATCTCATGAATTGATTACCATTATATGGATTCATGAACATCATTCGTTATATAATTGTTAAATAAAAATAACCATCGATCATATTTACCATAAAATTGATAAATTACAAGAGTTATATTTTAATTTCATAAAATTCCCATGAAATTCATTATCTTATATAGTGCATTTATCCATATTTCAGCTAACAAAATTTTATATGATCCCGGAATGATGGGGGTGATTCACCCTGAAATTCTCCAAAACAGTCCTGATACATCATGGTAGATCAAATTCTCCTTTGGTATGTCTAATGCCACAATTTATTGATTATATCTTCTAATCCATCACTACAACAAACTATTCACCTCCAATTCAAACAATCATAGGATACTAATTTGGAATGATATATTCCACTCAGTTTTTTACCATTAAATATTTTTGGTTTTCTATGTGTAAAAAAATTATGAATAAAAATGTTTTATATGAAGAAACCTAGTAATCATAAAAATATAATTAATTAAAATTAAACATAATGTAAAATATTCCATTTACCTGATATTAACATTATAATAAATACTATATTTGTCAAAATAGTACTCTCATACCAACCGTAATGACCAAACCTTAAAAAATATTTAATTTAGAGTATTAGGTTATGAATTCAATCTCTTACATTTTAGAATATTTTTAGTATTATAGTTTTAGTAAATTATGTCATAACTCAATCATAACAATACATATAATCAATAGTGTGAAGTTTAGATTAATATCCATTTTCTACCATATATATCTTTTAATAAAAAACATGATTTCTTTTTTTGAAAAGTCTAATGAATTCCTACATGGCCTCTTAATTTAACATTCCAATCCTAATATCATATCAATTATTTTTTTAAAAACAACGATCACAAAAATATCATTACAGGAGATAATTATTAGAAAAAAATTATTATAGTTACGAACATGAAAACCCTAAATTTTTTTACAAATGAATATTTTTTACAGCCAAATATAAATTTTCTAATTACAAATATATTTAATATTAAATTCTAAAATCCTTTTTATTCCTTGAAAAATCAATAGAATGATATAAAAGTCATATTGATGAATCGGGAAATCATTTCATAGTTCTTATATATAATCTATAAAAAATCCATACCAATTGGAATATTCATAAACAACATCCAAAATAATTATTTGGTGAACATAATTAGTATCCAATGAATGATAATTCTATATGAGGGAATCCATCATATAAGAAGTCATATTCTCAACCAATGCTATATATGTTAACCCATTATAGATAAAATTCCAAGACCATATCATGAATACAACTTTTTATCCATAAATTATTTAATCATAAAACCCTTAGAATAAAACGTATGATCCCATATAAGAAAATTAGATATCAAAATTTAGTTTATTTAGAAAAAAATTTTCAAAATAAAAATAACCAAAAAATTTTAAATTTGGGCGTTCATTTAAGAAAATTTTATATTTTTAAAAGGAATATAGAAATACAAATTACCATTACAATGGTTAGATGATATTTGTTGTTTTATAGGTTAAAAATATGACATTTCTTTTCAAATTCTCAAAATGTTCTTTATAAAACCCATAAAATTATAATCATTCAAAACAATTGAAATCATGTAAAAGGTTAAAATAAATATAAATCATAAATCAAATTTTATCATATAAAACCATTCATTAATTAATTTTACTTTAATATAAAAGGAATAGGATATATTGGGTGAAGAACATTAAAATATGAAGGTTTTTAAAAGATTCACCTTTACACATTATCAAAATTTCAAACATGTTCCCAACTAAAAAATTAAATTAATAAAATATTACATGTTAGGATAATAGAAAAATTCAAGATATAATATATCAATTTTTCAATATATACAAATCATATAAAAATATATGTTCATAATGTGAAAATATGACTCAATGAAATGAAATTGAGAGGAAGTCTCTTACAATGAAACCCAATCATCACATAAATTCATTATATTCCATAATAATAAATATATGATAAATATTTACATGAATAATAAACTCTTTTATTATATATTTTAATTTCACTTATTACAATGTAACATACTATTATACATACAAATAAGTTTACATCAAATTATTCAATGGTAATTGGATTATTAGGAAAAAAATTCATCGGTATGATGATAGTGATCAAATACTTCACTATATTAAAATATACTTAAAAATAATAATTTCATAATTTTCATATTTATACATCAATAATAATTTAATAGTCAATAATAAAATATCATTCTGATAAATTAATCATTATAAAATATTGGTGATGGTTGGTTATACCTACGCATAAGTAACGTTTCCATATATCAATGATCATTGTAGAAATGAGGTATGTAATATTTTATCATTATATAATAATAATTTTAATATATATATATTTATATACACAATATTATATCATTAAATATTCTTATATATATCATCAATTTGGCGTAGGGATGAAAAGTGAGTATTATCACTTCATAAAGGTGGAAATCCTTATGTACACAATGATGCTACCATTTTTATTGGGTGAAATGGTAAGAAATAAAATGATATATTTTATATTAATAATGATAACTATTTAATTAATATAATATTTTTTTAACTTATAGAACATATATCTATTGAATTTCCCCTAATTACATTTCTTGAAAAGGGTTAGTGAAAAATAAATCACATCACTTAATGAGGTATTTTTCTTCCATACACATGAGTGATGTTATTGTATACCACACAAAATTGATATTTATATATCAAATAATTAGTAAATAATTATAATGATGTTATTAATTTCATATATATACATTATATTCATCATCTTACCCATCTATGAAAGGTGTTGAGTGAAAATGTGTCAAATCAGTTTTCAAAGTCATGGTCCTCTTTACAAATGATCAAAATTAATTCTATCCATCTAATGGAGGAGGTGATGGATATAGTTAATAACCAAAATATTATAAAATCTAATTATATGGGAGATATTGTTGTAATTTTATAAAAACATATTTAGATAATTTTTGGATTTGTTATAATAAATAAAACAAAAATGTATGTTTACGAATTTCACCTCATCACGATCCACCTATTTAGGATTAAACCTATATTATTACTATAATGTATTATCCACCAAATATTTATCATAGAATGAGGGTATGAGATTTAAGAATTTATTTTGGAAGTTATTTTTAAAAAAATGTGTTTTATGGTGTGAATAAGTGATGATATGTGGTGTCCAATTAAATTTGAGGTGAGTTGCACACCTATATGTTTTGGAATGAAAGAGTTTCACCAACATTTTTTTCATTACAAAAGCTCCAAAATGGATTATTATAAATACTTATATATGATGAGTTTAAAATATGGATACAAAATAAATTTTATACAATATTTTAGGTAATATTAACAAATATTAATTTTGTTTTCCCAGATAATTATATTTTATCTTAACTATGATAATTAATTTTTATAGTTGTCACTAGCAGTGGACCACTTTCTCGGACATGTTATCTCAGCAGATGGTATAGTAGTTGACCCAGCAAAGGTAGAGGCAGTGTTAGCATGGGAGCCACCCCGAAGCATGTAAGAGGTGCAAAGTTTCCTTGGGTTTCTAGGATACTATCGGAGATTAATTCTGGATTTTCCAGGATTTCAGCACCCATTAAAGAATTGACCTAAATGGGGCATTATTTCGTTTGGACCAAAAGATGCTAGCAGGCTTTCCAGCAGTTGAGACAGATTCTGACGAGCACCCCGATCTTGAGATTACCAGAGGAGGGTGTCGAGTACGTAGTGTTCTGCAGAGCATCAGGAACCGGGCTTGGTTGTGTCCTGATGCAGAGGAAAAGGTGATTGCCTATGACTCACGTTAGTTGAGGCCACACGACCAGAACTACATGAACCATGAACTTGAGTTGGCAGCGGTAGTCTTTGCAATAAAGATTTGGTGGAACTGCCTGATGGGCGAGCGATATACCATCTACTCTGATCATAAGAGTCTCTGATATATCTTTTCTCAGAAGTATCTGAATTTGAGACAATGACGATGGATTGAGTTCCTCTAGGATTACGACTTTGAGATTGTTTATACTCATGGGAAGGGGAACGTTGTGGAAGATGATATCAGCAGGAAATCCAGTTTGCAGTTGCTGGATGAGGCGACGAGGCAGTTGGCCTCTTTACAGTTATCCTTCATTGATGGAGATGATGGTTCTTACCTTCTGTCGACGGTTGTTACCCCTCCAATCATATAGCGAGTCAGGTAAGCACACCGCGAGGATACTAGCTGTGAGGCTCTACATACTCAGATGTCTATAAGTGTTGCAGATGATGGATTTTCAGAATGTGGGGAGCAAGTTTTTCTTTTCAAGGGAATATGGTAGTACCAGTGACATTACGAGAGGAGGATATGATGGAGATCCATAAATTTCTTTTGGTGGTACATCAATGCGTGGAAAAGATGTATCAGGACCTCCGACTCTAGTTTCGGTTGCTAGGAATGAAGAAGAGTGTGGCATAGTTTGTTTCTCGGTGCCTTACTTGTCAGTAATTAAAGGCTAAGCACCAGGTTCTAGCAGGTTTGACTCATCCCTGTGAGGTTCCAGAGTGGAAGTGGGACGGGATATCTATGGACTTCGTGACGGGTTTACCATGTACGTCCAAGGGACAAAATTCCATCCGGGTGATCATTGATTGGCTCACCAAGTCGGCCCACTTCCTAGCCATACGAGATAAGATGCCTCTACGTGTAAGAGATAGTTCGACTTCATGGAGTTCCATCCACGATCGTCTGAGAAAGTGATTCTCATTTCACATCATGGTTATGGAAGGGATTGCAGGAAGCTTTTGGGACTCAATTACGCTTGAGCACAGCGTTTCATCCCCCGAATGATGGTCAGATAGAGCGGACCATCCAGTTTCTAGAGGATATGCTACAAGCTTGCATTCTTGACTTCGGTCGTAGCTGGGAGGATCACCTACCACTGGTGGAGTTTTCTTAAAACAACAATTATCATTCCACTATTGGAATGGAAGTATTTAAGGCTCTGTACGGGCAAAATTATAGGTCACCGCTTTGTTGGACTGACCCAGGAGAGTCAACACTCATGGGCCTAGAGATGGTGAGATCTAATGCAGAGATGGTGACGGTCATCCAATAGCGGATGAAGACTGCATAGAGTCGGAAAAAGTCTTATGCTGGCAGGAGGTGGAGGCCCTAGGAGTTTGAGGAAGGAGACCATGTGTTCCTTCAGGTCTCACCTCGATGGGGATTGCGGAGATTCGGCAGAGGCGGAAAGCTATCTTCGAGGTTCATTGGACCTTTTCAGATTATGAGTAGAGTTGGTGAGATGGCGTATCGCTTTTCTCTACCTCCTCAGATGGTCTGGGTACACAATTTCTTCCATGTGTCGCTACTACTGAGGTACGTGCATGATCCATCGCACGTTATCGACTAGGGCGAGCTGGACATCGATGATGGAGTGACCTTTGCAGAGTACCTAGTGGAGATCGAGGATAGGCAGGGGAAGATCCTCTGTGGGTGAGTTATTCCCTTGGCGCGTGTCTGGTGGCAACATTAGAATCTCTAGGAGAGAGCGTGGGAGCGGGAGGCTCAGATTCGCCTGCAGTTCCTAAATCTTTTTGAGTAGCCTTTGTTTTGGATTTCGGGGACGTAAAATCCCTAAGGTGGGTGTGTTGTAATGTCCCGTCTTTTTCAATGAATTATTTTAATATTATATTGGAATTAATTCGAGACCAGACTCTAAGACGCCGTGCAATTATGAGGCCCGGGGAGCCCAGAACAAATGTTTGAATTTAATTTAATAATTAAATAACGTGCACATGTGGTTTTCCTGAAAAAGTGGAATCACTCCCGAACAGGTACTCGGATCAGAAATCTGAGGGTACCTTTGGGTTCGGAACACTAATTTTACATTAGCGAGGCCTAACTTTGGCCGTCGTAGGTCAGTGGTGAAATATGGTTTTTAGATGTAATAATAATAAAAAGTATAATAAAAATATTTTTTTAAAACCTTATTTCAAAGAAATCATTTATTTTTTTAAATGGAGATTTCCCAAGGGGGGTCAGGGTTACAATTCCCATAACTCTGATTTTCTCTGGAGAGCTCTAGAGAAGACCTCCCGATGCGGCGACGAAGTTCTTGACAATTTATTCCGGCGATGATGATGTGGTGACCAGATCATCGCCAACGAATTCCACAGATCCAATTAGGATGTTTTTTTGATGATTTATTCCTCGTTCTTTATTTCCATGATGAACGCAGACTAATCCACGAACATATTAGCCCGCAGATCGATCTTTCTTGCGGGATGGGTTTTGCGGTGATTTTGGTGATTTGATACTTTGAATTATTTTGGTTTCATTCAACCTCCTAATGGTGACAGACCAAGATCGACAAAAACATTGATCGAGGTTCGTCCATCTTGATTTGTTGTGTTATTTTTCCCCAAATTATCGCGTTCTTCGTCTCATTCTACATGTTCTTCGAGGGGATTTGAATGACGGATTGGTGTGCACCCATTGTGTGATGCAACAATTCCAAATTGATGATCTGGCATCTGTACAACCCCACGGAGGTGTGGCTACAATGGCGACGAACGGATCGAAGCAGATCAGAAGATATAATTCCTTGTACGATTTCCGCATGGATGACAATGATCGGATTTCGTAGTCGATAGAAGGCCTGAAACCCACATATTCGACATCATGACGTCAAGGAGAGCATTGATCTTGAGTTTCGCCTCAAACGGACCAGAGATACGCGATCATGAAGATCGGCCGAAGCACGAGGAAGAAGACGATGTTTCTAGAAATTTACCGACTACACGCCGTGTAGTATGAGATACACAGCGTGTTCTCATCAGCGGACCACATGGCATGTACTCCGGGAGTACACATACACAGGTTGGGTACACGAACAAGGAAATGGCATGTATACGCCTCCCCGGACAGACCCGGCCAGATACAGGGGATACCCTGTGTACTGGTAAACGGGCAGGCGACACTGACACAGACAGAGGCCGTTTACGGGCACATGGCCAGCGTATACGGAGCGAGCCCCTGGTGCTCAGACACGACGTGTGATTCCTCTACACTCAGTGTAGTTACTTTCTATCTCACAAGACGAATGACACAGGCCATTTACATGGGCAGTACCCAGAGTGAAGGAACACGGTGTTTAATTTATCTACATGCCGTGTAGTTGGGTTTTACACAGCTTGGATGGATGACATGGGCCGTTTACACGAGAAGTACATGGAGTCAAGGAACACAGTGTCTGATCCTTCTACACACCATGTAGTATTGTTTAACACAGACTAGACAGATGACACGGGCCGTTACACGGGAAGTACACGGGTTCAAGGAACATGGTGTGTAACTATACCACACACCGTGTAACCAATTCTTCATGGCTTGAGCCATTTTTCTTCTGTGACTTGGTCTAGTTTTCTTAGGTTTCATACCCTTGATCTTTTCCCTGAAGGTTCTGGCATTATTTCCTATATACAGTACTATGATCCCTTCAGTGGAACTTCCTAAATATAGTTTTTGGAATCCCCTCTGTGAGACGTAGAGATGGAGCCTCTATTCGTTCATGGAACCCTAGGTAGAGTTCTTGGTATCGACGTGACCAACTTTACCCGGGCTCTGATCCTCTACTTAGTGAATTAGCTCAGAATGAGTTGTCAGAATCAACCTATGGATTTTGGTTGTGATCCTCATCTAAGCATCATGTTCTCAAAGTACTAGGAGTGTGTTCTCCTAGAACGAGTACTTTGTATCTATATCATTAGACCTAGGATTGTGTTCTCCTGGTTGCATGCTTAGTGGAATATTTGAGTTGGATCCTAGTGGTGGTATCCACGATAGTCGATCATGCATGAGTAATTCTTTCATATTCTTGTTATATGTTCAGTAGACATATAATGTGTAGTGTTGACTGTACCTTTATTTTGTGGTATTTTCCCTTGTTGTATTCCTTTTTTGTTTTGGGGTGTCATACTGGGTATTGTTATACTCACCCCCACACAGGCTTTGCCCGCACGTATCATGTCTTGTGCAGACGACCGAGCCTTTGATAGGATTCTAGGCAGACCAGGACTGGACAGTACTCAGTGAGATCCGACAGGTTGATGTGTGTTCCTGCGGCTATAGACTACAGTCTGAACACCTTTCTTTACTGGTTGGACATTGTTACGGACTCTCTTTTTGGTGGGCTTGTAGTTTTGGCCTAGGGTTTTACACTTACTATATTCACTTTCTTGTCGTACACTATTGGTTGGGATTTTTAGTGTATGCATGAATTTTCATTTTTAGTTTAGTTTTTACTTTTCAGCTTCATGGGCTTGGAGATGTGTGTGCGTGTGTACATGTTTATAGGCAATGCCTCCCATGTTAGTTATATTCCTACTCGGTGCTAGTCACCAGCCCTGTGCCTATTGGAGGCGGGCTTGGGGAGTTGCAGCTCGGGCCCCATTGGGATGGGTCGTGACAATATATGATTAAATTATTACTTTTCATTACCTTTTTATTAAAAAATTCATATTATTTTGTAGTTTCATTTAACAATTGATTTGAATTTCATGAAAATTTTAATTTTTTAATTTAATTATTATTATAATGAAAATGCTAAAATAATATAAATAATATTAAAAATTATAAATATATAAAATAAATTTAGTTGATATTTATTTATTATAATCATTAAACTATTTATATTTAAAATGAAATGCACAGTTCAAGGATATGGTAGGTCTTGTGTATGCATGAATACTATTTCCCTTTTTTGAACGATGAATTAAAAGATAGTGAAATAATATATTCACATTAAATTATAATTTTCATGTACTAATATCACATTTATTAATTAAAATTTCCATTAAAATCGTCTATTAAAAAAATACTGAAATATTATTCCCACCCCTTTATGAGGCAACAATCTTTTCTACAGTGAAATGATGTTATCATATCCCCATTGAAGGAAATATATTATGATACGTGTGATATAAAAATTTTATATGAATTATTATATTAAATATAGGATTTATATTTAACTAATATATCATCCTCACCATCCATGTAAAAAATAAATTAAATACACATCAAATCTGTTTGAGAGGCAACAATATGTCCTATACACAAGGATTGATTTTTTTTTCAATTGGTTGGGATGTATTAATTTATATTTATAATTATAAATTATTTGGTATAATAATATAATAAATATCATATATAAATACAAAATTCATCATTATATTTATCTTTGTGTTATACCGATGGAAAACAAATAACCTCAGTTCAGGTGGCAGTAGTATTCCATGCACATTATTGATGAATTATTATATCATTTGATAGATGTGAGGATGCATATAGATTATTTAAATTAAATAAAAAAATATTATTATATGTTTTATTCTTATGTTATTATATTATTATGTATTTAAATTATTTTATCTTTTTAATGGAAGAAGAAGAATAAAAACACATAATTAAAAAATATACCTCTTCTTTGAGCATCATCTTAAAGTATAATCTAAAGCCTTCATAGATTTGAATTTTTTCCATGAAATGGAATATATATTATGAAAGGATATTTACATAGTACTTATATAGTAATTTACCTAACCAAATGTTTTTAAGTGTGAATATGAGGGAAAATGAGGTGGCCATTTATAAGTGTGGTGAGTGTAACATTTGTAATTTTTGAAATCAGAATGTTGTGAACATGTATTTATCTTTAAAAAAGTTTTCCAATGGTACCATTATAAGAAATATAATATACAATGTCTATATATTTCAATTAAATCATTGTTTTAAATGTTTTCAGTTCATGTAATACACTTTCATTTACATTTAACCACAAAAAACCCCATTTCCACCTAAATTGTGATAATTAATTTTTACTATTTTGAATTTTTATCATAGTAACAAAAATTATTTGACATTTTTTAAAAAATATAAATCATTATTATTATAAATATTTAATCCATTTTTAAATATTCCATTCATATAATTTGAAAATTATAATTTAAATCTAATCCTACAAATGAGATGAAAAAAACCATTTCAAAATGAGAAAGCATTGAAAAGAAAAAAATATTATATATCAAAATTCAATATGAAAATTATCTGAACAAAATATATTTGATTAATAAATATTTAATTATTGTAATAATACTTTTAAAATATTTTAAAAAATATATTTATGTTTTAAAATTATTTTAATGAAAGGGAATTCATTATAAAAACAAGTTATTTTAACTATTATTTTTTTTCATATTTAAAAAATTTATCCAAAATTAAGTACAAGATATTTTTGAAATGATTATTTTATAATGAAATTTATCAGTTTAAATAATATTTATATAATATTATAAATTTATATTTCAATTATGTTCTAATAATCGACAATAATGTTTTTCTGAAAAATAAAATTTTTAGGATTAATTTTTTCATTCATATATATTTTAAAGGATATAGCTATGAAGAATGTTTAAAACATTAAAAAAAATTAGAATACATGATTTTAATAAAAATAAATCACAAAAGGTTATTTTTTATTTATTATGTTAAAATACATTTGTGAGAATGAAATTGTCTTTTAGAAAAGATTACCTTTATTTGAAAAAAATTTTATTTTCATTTCAAATTAATTCATAAAAAAATAATTAATTATATATATATATTTAATTCAAATATTTTCATAATTTATTCTATCATAAATATACCCACCCTTATAATTTTTATGTGATTACTATAATCTCATATAATAATATTTCAGTAGTATATCATGTTTCGTTTAATGATTATATTATATGTAATGAATGCTTAATTCATTGTTTCATGTAATGAAAGATAAAAATAATTTTACATGTAAAAAAATATAAACATGGTTTGCAGTGTAATAAAACATATAAAAAATATTAATATTATTTGAAAAAAAATATTTTAGAAAATCATAGGGTGTTAAAAAAAATTCTTATATTATTCCATGTTTATGTATTATGATTTTAAAAATTATATGTCTAAAAATGTTACTAGTTATAAATAAAAATGTGATGGATGATGTAGCTCATTTATGAATATGTTGTTTGTATATAATTAACTCAACCAAAGAAGTCTTGAGTTTGTGTCTTACATTATAAAATAAACATACAATATAAGAAATTATAATACAATCTACCATAAATCAATATGATTAATCAATACGGGAAGGTAAATTACTAAAAAAACATTAAATTTAATAAACTACCTGAATATCATAATTAGATAAAGAATAATCACTGTGTTATAGTAAATAACAAAAAAACACATTACATATAATCAATAAAAATTGAATTAAACTCATCTATATATAATATAATTATAAAATTATCATGAATGATAAGATAAAGACCAGTAAAGATGGTAGGGTAGTTAACTAAAAAAACATTACATTTAATTAATAAAATAAAAATAAATTCAATCTAGAGATAATATAATTCTGAAAATCTTATTAATAATAATTACTAAATTATTAATAATGTAAATACATAATTATTCGTTTACATTTCCCAAGAACATGATACCTCTACCACCATGAATTTTGAAAATAAACATTAAAAAGACAAGTAACACCTTATTTAATGATATATTATTGATTTGGGTTAAGGAGAATAATAATAAGATATTATACATAAAACATTGATTTTTAATCTTGAGATCATGGTATTAATGAGTGACCTTTTGGAGAACACTCATATGGCTGAGAATCAGCTTGTAACGCATGTGTCTCTAGAAGACCCTAAAGTCACCATGCTTATAAAGGATGAAACAAAATTTTTTCTCGATTATTGGATAATGGTGGCCTTGTATGCTAGAGTATTAGAAAGTGAAGGTTGGGATTTCTCCATTCAATCCAATTATAGCAGTTTATGTATTAACTGTTAAAATATTACGATTCTATAATTATGGGCTCATGTATATACTTATTTTTGTCTATGCTCTATTATATTTACCTGATAACATTGGAAAGGAGTTATAAATCATAATGTAAAGGAATTATGAAGGAACTGCCTTCAAACCCTCTCTTCTGGAATTAATTCATAAAAATATTTCTATTAAATGGATAGATTATACTCTGTATTTGGATCCTCTTGAAAAAATTTGTATCAACTGTCACATCACATGGAAGAATATCTAAATGATGATTTTTTATACTTCCTATAAACCCTAATAGAAATGTCACCCAAATTAGGCCACATGTTCTCATTTAATGGGGTTGCTGGGTTTGATTATCATTTCATAAATGATGTAGTAAATATTATACTTCCAATATCATGTGTGATGGAATCCTTCTACATATCTTCTCAATTACAGATTTCTGGAATCATTATTATTTGGATAAGAACATTGTTCTTAATAAATACATTGACTATTACAAAGTCGTTCCTATGAAACCAAATAAATTTTCTGATAATAGTGAATTACTGGATAAACATTTTCAAGATTTGTAGAAACATAACAATGTGTTCTAGATGCTCTGTAAATAAGTGGTTGACACACAAACAATCATTGATGAATGGAAACATCTCCTGGGAGAGGCTTATATGGTGGGTTTAGATAGTTCCTAGAGGGCCGATGCACTGTAGGATTAAGATAACGCTGAAATTCATACATTTTACAAGATATTTTGGGTTGTAGAGGATTCAGGGATGGAATTTATATATCTATATGAATATTCCAAGTGGGATATGTTGCCAAATTTTTTTCCCAATATTGAGTGACTCCAAACTGTTGAATTTTCCCATTAATTATTCCAATGAATGAAAATTTTATTATCCTCAAAAATCATTAATTTCATTTTATCATTATTTTTCTATTTTGATAACACTATTAGAGTTGAATAATTTTTATGATGAATCCTATAAAAGTATAATTTTTATCAAGGAAAATGGACTCGGTGAAAATAGTTTGACATTTAGATGATCTAAAAAAACTAAACACGTTTTTTGTCATGTTTTTGGGTACAACTGTATTTTTTTCTAGAAGTATCCTTTGTCATAGACCATGCATGTATTACATTTGGTATTCTTTTTCCCCCATTTATTTGTTTTTGACCTAGATTTTATTATATAATTTTTAATATAATGCAGGATTTTTTTTAAACTGAATGTTGTTCACATTTAGTGATATGAAGCAGGACATTTTCCCTTGGTTCCCTTGGATAGTTTTTAAGCTTGTGAGTATTATGTCTATTTTGTGGATACATATGAGTCCTGAAAAAACTTAATAATTCAACATGCAGTTTAGTTCAAATATCAATGTTAATTAATCATATAGTTAAGACCCTATCACTAGTTGGTCATGAGTTTCCAAATAATTTTCAGAATCAAAAATACGATTTTTAGTAACAATTTTGTTATTTTTGTATTTGATGTATAATGTCTGTCATGTATGAAAGGAAACCCCATAGAGAGTAATTGAATGGAATTTTCCAGTGTGATTTTTTCCCGGATTACAGAGTTAGAAGCGTTATCTCTTAGGATTGAAGTTTCCGTTGTTGGATAGATATTTTGGTAGGTGATTTATGTAAATCCAATTGGGGAATATTGTGTATGGTTAAAAAATTGTTTCCTCAAGAATTTGACCCAATATTTCAAATGTAAGAGTAATTTTTGAATATTTAGATTTTGTAAGATAATTAATGGTGTGTCTTCAAATGGATATGTCTTAATATAGAAATAGAATCTATATTGGCAGTACCCATGAATAGGGAAACCACTCATAAATGAATTTTTCTTATGTAATAGAGGGTTTATTCATATCATAGTTTAATGTCATCTGATTGAGAAATGTACAATGTATTTTAATATATTATTATAATTATATTGAGGGAAAATAATTTTAATGATTCTTTCCTATGAAAAACATGCATGTGTTTATCATTTTATAGTTATTTTATTGATAATGTACCTCAATCTATAGGCATAATGTGGGGTAATTATACGATGGGATCTATGGGCTTCTGAATATTAAAAGTTACATGAGACAAAAATATCCATATGGATTAAAAATAAATAATTAGTCTCTCATAATATTGAATATTCTTTTATATGAATGAACATTCTCATAAGTTATTAATGAAAACCCAATGCATTTGTATCATGAATAATCAAAAAAGGTGTCCTCATTACACAGAACTATACTATCCTTAATTACTAGAGAATTATTATGTAGATTCAGAAATCCTCATACATATAAATTGACTTTTTCGGGAATATTTTTGAATATGGATGTAGAATCACATATTAAAATTATCTAAGAATATGTATAAATACATTTCTCACATATATCCGACCCATACAATTTTGAGAAGTATTTTCATGTTTCATTAATAAAAATAAGACGAAGAATTAATGTATGGGTGTTCATACTTATATATTTAAATAAATAATAAATCCATATGTAGTTCTATGATATAATCCCCACATATTCTTCTATTATTTTTTGTGGATATGGTGTTTTTTAATATTGTCTTTCATGCGAGGAGAGAACTCATACTAGACCATCCTACACATATTTGTTTCATACATTAGAGAGTGGGTTATTTTGTTTTGGTTATGGAAGGTCCATGGTATAAGATCAATGTTTCATGATATATCTCATTATATAGATAATCAATCCATAGTTAGTTTGAGGGTGAATGTTCCCAGTTCAGGTTGGACCCATACATATGGAAGGGTTTGAGAAATTGTATCAATGGATGGGCCATTAATTGGAGACTCATGTGTCACTATGTATCATGCGACAATTTGAATAAATCCATAAATAGGCATCGTAAATTGTACAATTTTTTATTATTAATCCTGGATATCATGCATGCAATTTATCATGATCAGGATTGGATGAAGGTGACCCCCATGAAAGAATAAACCGTGAATCCCTTAAATTCTTTTTGGGAATTCAGGGAATCACATTTCAAGAGGCATCACCAATTTTTGATATTAAGGTTCTTGAACTTGTCTCATAGGGAATCCTATGACTGATTCACAGGGTTTGAATGCATTTTTATCATTATGTGATGAATATGTTGTTGTAATGTTTAAATCCATGTTAGTATAAGGAAATAAAGTTTTCTACTTTCAGGTCATATGACTAGAACCAAATGCATGGAAATTGAAAGAGGTATAAAAATAGATAATTGGGTCAATATTTTCTATCATGCCTCATAGTTGAATGGGGAAAATGTAAAATAAGATTATAGTGGTTCTCGAATAATGTGAAATCACACTAGAAAAATATCATAAGAGATTTATGAGATATTAGAGGAATTTATTGGGGATGACTTTTGATCTTGTTTACAAACCCTTTTTGTGGGTGATTTATAGAAATGCCACTTGGGTGTAACATGCTTAACAAAAGAATGGGTTCTTTAGTGATCCTACTTTTTGAATTTATGATTTATATAGAAAGACTATGTCAATACAAAATTAATGAGCACGTATATTATGATACAAGGAAAGAATGTGCTTTAGTATATCAGAATTATTTAGAAAACTATTGGCCATTATGTGTGATGTTCCATAAATTTATCTCACATTTATGCAGGTCTAATATTCTTTTTTTTGTTTCTGTGATGGATTCTTGATTGATGGAACTCAAATTATCACCTATCTCATAGGTATTTAATTGTATAAAGGATATTAGTTACATTTTCATATTTTCTTTTTGGGTTTTAGTAGATCATAAGGCCTTATAATATCCATGTATCATGTCAAATCGAGACAAATTTATGTGCAGTTCATTGAAGAACTTGTGCATTTTAGTGTTTGGATGTGAGGAACACATCATTGTAGTTTTAGCATCATGTGTAAAGGAAGAATGATCCGCAACAAGAAATGGAATCAAATTAGTTGTACCCAGGATTAATGAATTTGGTGCCACTCTGTATCCTACAAATACTGGAATAAATCCATTTTTTTGACCTCATGTCAATCAATCAATTTACAATCATGTAAGGAAGACATAAGGTGTTCCTTTTAAAGACATTCTACCTGAACCAGAGTAACGTAGAAGTGAATTTATATTCCTTAATCATGCTATGAATCCATTATGAAATCATCATATCCCTTGTGATCCATTATCAATGTGTGAAATATGGGGTGTAAAAAGCTTTTTCCAAGAAAAATGGACATGATAAAGAATGATATTGAAATTTTGATTTTCAGGTGTTTGGACATAGACGTAATATATATGAATCATTGAGTATCTCATTGGAATATAAACAATTTTTATATACTTATGGGAAAAGATCCTTGTTATGGTCTGACCCATACACATGGAGGGTACATTTTAATGTTTCATATGGACCCAAAATTAGAGAGTTGTGTGTCCATATGTATCTTGTGATAATTGGAATAAAGCCTCACAGAGTTATTTCAAGGGATTCACTACATATGTTTGACCAAACATGGGGGGGGGTCATTCTCCTTGAGTGTTGTTGCATGGCTCACAATGAGGATTTAGGAATAATGATGAATCATGTGATAATAGGAATCATTATAGGTTTTGTTTTTTTTAAAGGGTGTATAATATGAGAACATTAACCAAGGATGTGATCCATTCAAGTACCAATTGGTGCGATTTTAAATAATATGATAAGGATGTGGACACTATAGCTTGACATATTTTGTCAAGTAAATTGTTTTCCCATAGTTATATGTCATTTTATGTTTTCTCATAGTTATGGGGGAGATGATTTTGGGGATCATCAAGAAAAAAAACTCGATGTGATGAGAAGCCTAGAGACAAAAAGGATAGGGAAAACATATCGTGGATGGAGAAATTTGTCTATTTGGTCTAATATTGGAGTCCTAGGCTTCTATATGTATATTTTGATTATATAAATCATTCCATATATAGTTCATTATGAAATCTCAGTGCACTTCTCTAGCATAGACATGGTGATAGGACAATCTTTTTTGTGTCTTGATATAGAATTGGAGATCCTTGATTAATTATATATATCTCATTAGAATGAGAATCAAGAAACACATAGTTCATGAATGGAGATATGGTGGGAGACCAAAACCAAGGGTTGTGGTCACCTTTTGCTCGGGTCCATAATAATGTGTAATTTTATGATAAGAAAGAGACATCAACCATTCAGATTAACGTTGTGAGACACTGAAATTTCTTTCATGATGTTTATTATCTTGTGACATGAACGACATGAAACATTATTTAAATTATTATAGCATGGAAATTCTGTCACACCTCTAATGACCATGCAACACATACCGTTTATTTAGTTTAATATCATGCAGTTGAGAAAACAATTTCACGTAGTTTATCATCCTATGAAAATAACGTCCTTGTACATAGTTTAATTTTTTATGACTATTTTTTCATGTGTTTAATCATCATATGACATTGATAATGAGGTATATAGTTTTATAACTTAAATCATGGACTATAATTTTGATAAAAAATTATATTTCTAGATTAATCATTCATTGTAATGAGCTTTAATGAGCACCACATCCATTGAGATCATATAATAAAATCTATTGGAGTAGACATTGGGAATGTCATAATGTACTTCCCTATTTTGTTATAGTTTTTGTTTTTTCATTCTATGTATCATTAGTTTCCTTCATACCAACCCCATATATACCACAAGTAATGTTTAATGGAGATGTTTTTTCTTAAAGGATCATGTAATCCAATATTAAGGGACTTCCAAATGATGCTAGTTATGTAGTCACTACTCATCCAATCTATATAATCCATCCATTAATTTCTATAACTTCTCAACTATGGATAACTTATCTGAGATGGAAATACGGAGTGATGGTTATTGATTTTCTATGGGATGCACCACCTCTATCATGTATATTAATGAGTATGTGGTAGCTTGTTTGGTGTTGTGGGTTATGGTATTGTAATCCCAAAATGCATGATGTAACTTAACTGGATAATATTTTTTATCCTTACCAATTTTGGATTATATTTTATAGTGTATTCATGAAATCCACCATCATTCCATTAGATGATACATGATATTTAGAATAATAGTTGGATTTTGATATTATACTGCTGATATTTCTTTTCCAACTCAAACGATTTCAATTTGGTGATGTTATAAGATGGGATCATGTGAGGGATTCTAATTATGGATATGATTATTTATCATAAAAATACAACAATATTTCTCACACAATAATTCATTGAGGGTTACAACATCATCCCATTTGGAGAATAAGTCATATGCAGTGAGAAAATACATGATCAATTTTGTTGTTGTAGGAGGATATGGTCCCACAATATATATTCCATGTATGGAAAAGAGTCATTTGTACTTGAAAGTGTGCAACAAATCTATGGATAGATGAATTATTTTTTGAATGCACATGAAAAAATAAATCATTTTGAAAAAATTTATTCCATCCAATTTCATATTGGAGTTGTAATAACACATTATAGGAAAACTATCCTATTACGCATATCATAACATGATTTGAAGAAAAAATTTATATGAAATTACAATTTAAGGATCATAAGGTCTATTATCTTGGATGAAAAGGTATATAATTAATCATCCCAAAAAAAAATTATTTACTCTATGTAATTAGATCCTAACATCCATTATGATCAAATAACGGCATATGATATCTTGCGGATAATATGATAAATTGTATGAGCTAAAAAATCCTGTAATGGAATGAACATATGAATAATGTTTTTGAAAATGGGTTATAAAGCATGACATAATTATATAAAAACATTGAACTTAATGAATAATAGCATAAAAACATGGGATCATATAAAAATGGAGTCATAGTAATCAGTAAGAAACATAAAACATGACTTTATTTAGAGTAAAGTTTAATTTCATAGAGCGGATAACACGTCAAGGTTAACCACATTAGACCATTTCACAATGTATCATGAATCACGACTAAATTCCAAAACCATTTCACATAATGTATCCTGAGAAAAAAAATACCCAACGCACTGGACTGCTATCTAGGTGCTTGAATCGTAACATTTTCATCAATATTATGTCCACATATATAATCATACCTAATCAATCATACTTAATCATAAGGGTTACCTGTAGTAAGAATTGGGTATCATAATCATGTCATAAAGCATAACAGATGGGGGTATCCTAAAATTTCTATTAAAGACAAAAATTTAGGTCATTAATGGAAAATGATAGTTTATTAAAGTCATATATCATGAAAATTGATGTCAACATGAATTATTAAAATGTTAAAAAATTTATTATGAATCTTTTGAATTAACACATTTTAATTCGTTTAAAGAAAAATATCCAAAGTCATTTAAAATATATAATGAGAATGATGTTTTAAATAAGAAGAAAAGTGAAACAAGATTGTTATTAAATATTAAAGTCTGTTTTTATAGAAATAATAGTGGATTACAAATATATTTTATTGTGTACATCAAAATTGGAATGAATTTAGGTTGTTTCCTTAAAAGAGTGTTCTTTTCCAGAAGTATTGAAGATGTAACCACATAAAAACATTTATATCCCGAATTATAATGATGAATTAACCTTGATACATATTCTTGGATCATGTATAAACCATTTAGAATATGTACAGAAAAATAAATTATAACATCATGTTGGTAAAAAGATTTATTGAGAAACGTAGTGGAAAAAGGGATGTTCGGGTAGAATCCCTTACCTTAAGTTAGTAGGTGTACTTAACATGATCTTTATTTCCTAAATATCCAAATAACATTGATAATTAAAATTTAAAAATCCTATAATACATGTAATTTATTCAATATAACCTTTTTAAGTTCATTCATGGCCTTTTAGATGGGTTATTATGTTCTATTAAATCATTTGGGTGCATTTGTTTCCTTAGTTTTCTTGATTGAGTTACTGAAATTCATATAATTATAAATATATAATATGATAATGGATTTTTATAATGGATGTTTTATGTTATTAGTGATCCTATATATGATTACATTGTTGAAAAATTCATTTTTTTATTTGGAGTGAAGAAGAATAATTATTTAAAACATTAATGGTAACCATTTTGGTTTATATGATGTTTTTAATCATAACGAACACATAAGGAATTATAAATCAATATCATCCGTAAAAATTTTAAATAAATTATTATAAAATTTAATACATATATTATATTCTATTTCAAATACAAATATGGTATCATGACATTAATTGAAGACGATAAGTGAAATTGAAAACTTGTTGTCCATGAATGTGATTAATTAAACCATATCAGGTGGAGTTTTCATTTATGATATAAAATGAGGGTAAAGGAGATATGATGACAATTTATTCAATTATAATTAAAAAAAAATTAAATTTATGGTATTATAGGTTCCATTACATTTTTATGAATGTAGGTTTGGAATGAAAAATAATGAAATGAACATGAAAGAAAACAAAAGAAATGGAAATAAGAATTTACCTCGTGAATATATATTAATTGAGAGCCTATTTAGGGCGCATATTTTGGTTTTTTTATGAGTCGAATATCTTGGATATGGTTTGGAGAGATATTTTACTATAATTGGGACTATGCAAAATGCTCGATAGGTGTAATGAGTTGAGGTAATGAGGGGTGGTATTTATAGTGTTAGAGGGGAGGGTTTCCCCATTATTTTAATCATTAGTTTAATATTTTTTTCTGTAAATTGAATAGTCTGGATTACTATGAAAAAAATATAATGAGATCAATTTACATTGAACCAAGGGTTCTTACCTTAATAGAACATCATCCATGACTCAATAATTCTTGTATTTTTCTTATAATATAAATTATCATATTTCACTATTAATAAAAAATTCATATATATTAGAGAAATCACATGAAATAACCATATCCATTCTTGGATGTGTATAATCCAAAAGTTATCTCAATTATAAAAAATAATTTTTCAATTATGAGAAATATAATTTTTAGTTAAAATTATAATTTACATGGAAAATTCAAAATTCCAAATTAAAAATGCTTCTCTAACACTTTGAAATATTAATGAAGGTCTCATAAAGTTATCTTGTTATCATAAGACATAAATATATTAATTTATGAATTTATTTTTTAAAAATATGTTTTCTTTTAATTTTTTAAATTAATCTTAATATTGTAAATAAATATAAAATACTTACAAAAATACCAACAACCTATTAATATTTTTTAACTAATTATTTACTTATTAGATGATATTATTATATCATAGTGTCACATATAAGTTGGATAAATTTCATTATACTATCATTTTTGAGGTTACTATTACATTGATGGGTTTACTATTCATAAAGGTCACATAACTATCCAAGGGGAAAGTTAATTTTTCATCGGTATATATTCCTTATCTTCCAGAGATAACTTTTCATTCACCCTTTCATCAATTATAATGTTTTATTGTGTTATATAAGTAATATAATGAGATTATTAAATTAGACAGATTTATAACAAGATAATTATATTGATAAATCATTGGGTCATTATATTTTCCTCCTCATTAAATTTATTCCATTAAATTTTTTTAAATTATAAGTTGTAAACAGGTGTGGGTACTTTTCCTTCACTGCATTCCAATTCCCATGATGGTTATTCATACATGTGGTTCCATCATAATACATTTACGAGGTGCATATAGTTTTTGTTTATATCATTATCACTACGATCCAAGATCTTTAGTGGATGAAACTTGTATGATGTATCATTATCCAATAGTACCACCTCTGAAGATAGTACATTTAAAGGATTTGGTATGTAAATCATTAATAGGGATATGTACAATACATCATCTACTTTATACATGGTTTGTGGAAGTGATAATCAATATTCCACAACTCCAACATGATAAAGAATCAAGATGAGGAATTTGTACATGAGACTTATCATTCCTTTAATCTCACACCTCGTGACCTTCTTCCGTGGTGATTTTTGGAGGAAAACAATGTTTTCAACATTGAACTCAATGTCTCATCGATGGTTTTCGGCAAAACTATTTTTTCAAATTTGGGATACCTTGATATGTTTCTTTAATTGTTTTCAACAATTCCACCATTTAATCTACCATTTCAGTGCTAAGTAGGTTAAAATCACTTAAATCATCCTAAAGCATCACTATTCTACACCTTGACCCATAAATGGATTTGTATGATTCCATTCAGATGCTAGAATGGAAAAAATTATTGAAGGATAATTAGACAAGTGGAATATGTTGTTCCAATCATACATTGAAGTCCATAGAGTATGATATTGACATATATTAATGTGTATAAATTGTTTCATCAGATTAGACATCAGTTGGAGGATGATAGGCCATAAGGAAGCTCAACTAAGTGCATAGTGTCGGTTGAAGATTTTTTCCGAAACATCGATGTGTATCTCATTTCTTGATTAGATATAATCGATATTGGTTCTACTTGTATCCATACCACATCTATGATATATATCAATGAAATACGTTCCAATGTGAAGTCCTCTCGAATTGTGATAAAGTGATATATCCTTGTAAGATGATCCAAAAATACCCATATTACATTGTTTCATGTTGATGTCCTTGTATTTCCAGTGACAATGTCCATGGTAATGTTCTACCACATCCTTTTTTGTATTGTTGGTTGCACCATCCCCTTATAATTTTATCATTCAACCATCACTTGATTACCTAACAGGAACATTGATGTATATTCAATAATCTCTTTCACCATATTTTCCTTCCAAAATATCTCTTGTATATTTCAATACATCTTTGTGATCCATGGGTGAATATAGAAGGTAGACATAAGTTCATCATTCAATGGATTTTTCATTATCTCTATATAATACGATATATATAATTTTCCCCAAAAGAATACAAATATTTCATCATCAGTCATGAAATCAATGGATTCCCAATTTTTGATAGCTTCCACCATTTTCTGAATTCCCACATCATTTCTTTGGTCATCCATTATTTTTTCCATGAGAGATTTTTGAGGAATAATTTTACAAAAGATTGATTATGTTCTTACCTTAATGATTTCCATGCCCATCATTTACAAATCTAAGGTGATTTGATCATTATCATCTCTCATCATTGATAATGATATATTATTTTTTCTATATAGAGCATATGCCACCTTATTTTTCCTACCAACATGATTTTGGGTTGAGAAGTCATAATCTTTGATGATCTATAACCATATTTTTTGGTGCATATTGAGTAACATCATTGTGAAAATATATTTTACAGTCTTTAGATCATTATAAACCTACAACTAGTCCGCATATAGATAATGCCTTGATTTTTTTAAAGATATGATAATACCTATTAATTCCAGATCATTCTCAGTATAGTTATTATAATGTATTTTCAATATCCATGAGTATTAGGCTATCACATCATCATTTTACAAAAGTACAGTACCTAATAATTTCTTCAAAGAATCACTATACACCATAAATATTTCTCTACTCGTTCGGAGTGTGAGTATTTTCAAGTGATAAGCATAATTTTAATCTCATTAAATATTTCCTCACTTCTTGAGTCTCGAAAAATGTAACTCACTTCAATTTGAACATGGTCATTGGGTTTTAAAATCATGAATTTTTTTTAAAAAATCCTTGGTAATGCGCAGGTAGACCATAGAATCCATTGATCTCTATTATAGATATTGTTCTAGGCCTCTCTCAAATTTTATTTATCTTGGAAGAGTCTAAATATATCAATTTTAGTAGTATATCATGACCCTAGAATGATACATCCTTCATTTATAACTCACATTTATTTTACATTTAATGTAGTTTATCCCTTCAGAATGACGTTATAACAATATTGAAATTCTCTACCTATTTCTGCTTGCTGTTGGAGTATAGTAGAATATCATTAGTAAATACTACCCAAAATTGATGAGGTAATCTATAAAGACACAATTAATTGTATGTAGGAAAATTTCTAGAGATTTAGTAATCCAAAGGGGATCACAATGAACTCATAGTGTGCATAACGTTTTCTAAACTCAGTAATGGGAATATATTCCATCATTAAAATTAATTAGTGACCACCCGATGGAATTTCCACCCAGGAAAAATAATTTTCCCCATGAAGCTTGTCAATCAAGTCATATATCTGGGGTAGGGTAAACATGGTCTTTATCCTGATTATATTGATCTCACGATACTCAAAACAGAGGAATATCGATCATTCATTCTTCTTGATGAAGAGGACCAGTGCACCCCATGGTGAAGCACTATGGCATTTCAAACCATTTTCCAGATTCCCATATAACTACTTCTTTAGATCTTCGAGCTCTATAGTGGCTATTCTATAAGTTGTATTCGATAATGGGATGTATCTATGAATAAGATCAATTTAGAACTCAACCTCTTAATCAGAAAGAATTATATTAAATTCTTCATGAAATACATCATTACAGACCATTACGGGGGCCATGTATTCAAGAATTATTCAATCAGTAGTCTAAATAATTTTTGTTAGAAATACATTCTCATAATGCTGTAATATCCATAATTGATACCATGATTATAATTGAGATTCATCTTAAACCTTACACTTGTAATTAATTATAGGATGCTTTGGGATGTGAATAGTGATATTCATTGATTTCACAAATGATGAGTGGTCACCATAGGATCAAGTATTTAATTTTTAGTGTAGTATCAGGCAAACAATTTGAAATGTTTCTCCAATGTGTATGTATATTCAAATGGTTCTTGGGGATACATGGTTTCACTAATCATTATGTGTTGCGGGTAATCTTATGTAACCTAATGTACTACATTGTAGTCATTAATTATAGTAGATACCTCATTCTCCAATGTTGGTGGGGAATTCATGAGTTCTTTCGTATATTCTTCTTTTTTTTACTCTTCTTTTTCATTGCCATTAGATTCTCTTGTACACTCATGGGGAGTAGATGATAAAGAGGAAACATCAGTGTTACGATAGGATTCAACATAATGAAATCTTGATGATGAAGTTACTTCCTCTATCCAAAAGTTCCTTTGTGAGATATATATTGAGTTCAATGGGAGAGAAAATTTGGATGTAATGAATAACATTTCTATTTCTGAGTAACCAAATGGTATCTTCTGACTAAGCTAGTGAGAGAATAATTTCATATAATTTTATTGATTGATTGTTTGATTACTTATTTTACCTTTTAACTCTTTTTTGAGAGTAAATCACATTTTTCATGATTTAGGGTTTAATTTTCATGACTTTTATAATTAAAGTTAGAGATTATGTATTTGAACATGGACTCATATGATCTATATAGTTGATACGAAACACATACTATGTTTACTAGTTGTTTGAAGTGGTTGGTTGTGGTAATTTTGATACCATTCAGGCATATGAACAAGGAAACCCCTCAATCATGGGTTATTTCTACTCCCTCTAATAGAATAATGAATTAATATAATGTGAATCACAGGATTAGAATAATTATTTATTATTTTATTACATCCTTATTTCACAATTAATGGTGTATACATTTCATCAATGGAAAGATGAGGGGATCATTACATTCGGGTGAAACTAAAGCCTTTAGAGAAATACCATGAAGACCCTATCATTCCAAATATCTTCATATTCTGAGTTATATATGAGAACTACCAACTATGTTTAGATCTTTGTTTGGATAAGTGTATTTCATCAATGTTTTAATCTTTGTTTGGATAAGTGTGCATTTTAATGTTTCCCTATATAATGATATTTTTTCTTGATCCATAATAGAGTTAATCATGAGACAAATTGAAGGATCAGTTTCTTTTTGATAGACTTTCATAGTGAAAAATTCCACTTAAAAGACATAAGGTCTTAGGAAATTATCTATGAGTGCTTCCCTAAGGTATTTTGATAATATTAGGGCATCCTGAGATTACACCAAGATTAGAACTTTGGAAAATATTTTCATGATTTCATATCTCGGGCCCAAATTTATATTATTCCTTATGTGTGGGTGATCTTTCATAGATTGTTTTTGATACAATGTGTTGGATTTTGATGGATCATTCATTAAAATAATAATTGGTGGTTGTCTTTTTCTGGGTGGGATGGACTGATAATGCTAGCCTACCTATAGAGGGTGGTAATACACATATTCAACGGATGATTTTTGTCCTGAATTATTAGGATAGATTGATATTTTTTATATGATAGAAAATTTTAATTATCAAATTTGACTAAATTAACAGCTCTTCAATTAGTTTCAACAGAAAAAATTAGTTTGAGTGGGGACACAGCTAGAGGTATAGTTTGTAAGGTCAATATAGCTTCGCATGTACCCTCAAATTCTACAACATACTCCTCTGGTTCCCCAATCTGGTTTGCGAACCTAGGTACATATCAATTTTCATCATTAGATAATGGTTCTATTAAATGGGTGACATTAATTGAGCATCAGATAAACATGAAATCATAAGAGGGTTATACCTAGAGGAACCATTCTTGTAATAAAATTTGGAGGGGTGGTTCCTATTGTTCTACATATATAAGAATAAATTTCAAGAGGGAAAATACATCATTTTTTTGGTAAATGTTCATCTTCCTTTTTCGGCTCATCACCCATCAAAGAGGATAATTTTATATAGAACTATCTATTGGAGGGATATGATACCAATGGGTTTGGATATGATGTATTAATTGTATCAGAAGTCATAGTTGGTTGTCTCAATTATGATTGTATGAAACCATGAGTTCATTTTATTTTATTTCGAGTTTTCCAATAACAAAAATGAAGCACCCATTTTCCAATATTCATTTTACATGCCCCTCTTTCTTCCTGGATAGTTGAAGAATCATATTACACATGTACTAGAAAATTAACCAACATTACATGACCAAATTGAATAATTTTATTTAAGAGGTCAATGAATATTGATCATTACTAAATGATGTAACCCATTATCGAAAAAAAGTTCAATAATGTGGCCAATCATTAATACCAACAAGGTCAGGCCTCTTGGACTATAGAAGGAGGAGAAAGATGATTTCCATTGATGATATGAAGTAGACCTGATCAAATTTGTATTAAACTGTATAAAAATTATAATATTTCTCCTCTAACTATTTTTTCATAGGATCCCTCCACTCGTCTTGAAGAAGATGGGGTTTTTGTTGACATAGAGGGAGTGCCTTATGGTATGGTGCGTGCTTTGGTACCACAGATGGAACAAAGGAAAGATAAAGTTTTCCAGATGCTACATATTACATTCATACAAATTTCCCTAAGACATATGGATCAATTACAGACATGAGATAAGATTTATTATTGGATTCTTCCATTCATTTAGAAATTATTGTGAGATCCCAAAACCCGCTCTTATATATTACCATGATGCGCATCATTTTCAGCATATCATTCTGGTTCATAATAAAAAGATAAATGAATTAATTTTTTATGGTGTCATTTAAAGGAGTTTTTAAAGCCATTCAGTTTGGAAATGATATCTAATACCCTCTATTCTCCCATTGATTTCAGTTGGTGTGGTAAATGATATTTGACTCTAATAGAGTTGAACTGAATTTGAATTGAAACGTCAGACATAGATCTTCTCATTACAAGATTAACTGATATAGAAAACTAATGTACCATAACAATGTTGTACCCTATATGGTTTTCAAAAACCATATATTTTTCACTTCTTCTTGATACACAAGTTTTCCCTATAAGGGATCAAAATGGACTAAAAATGTTTCAAGTGACGATTTGGGTTTCCCCATCCATTTAATATTAGATGAATAGGACTCCAAATATTAAATGGGTGTGGGATGTTAAACACCCTTTTAAGGGAATGATTCTAATATATATACAAAAATATTTTCCATTCCTCAATCACTTCGTATTGATCTATCACTGATACAATGTTGTCGATATTCCTTTTAGGAATGCTCTGTTAAACAATAACATGAAAATGGATAGTAATTGTTAGGTCCTAATGAAATGATATACCATTACATGCAATTGATATCTTATATGGGATATCTTTTTAGTGTTATGATAACTCAAATTTTTTTCTCCATAGTGTATTGAATCCCTGATACTGACTCATTGTTAAATTATAGAATTATAATGGTCTTTTCTCATGTATAAGCAGATTTTCAAGCTCTACATTAATCGATGGAATATACCATTGTTTATGTGGTACACAGATTGGATGTTTGGGATGAGGATCTTCTGTTGGAACATACAAAGTTGAAATGTAACATTAGAGTAGTTTTTTATTGGTTATTATTAACACATTAACCTATTTATCCTATAAAGGTAATTGTTCTTTGAGTTTGAGGAAACTTACCACTTAGAGAGATGGGACATTTTTATCCTTTCATTTTCACTTATCATTGTGGAATTTTATTGAGAAGTATGTAATATATTGCTATGGGGAATACCCAAATTTATAGAAATTATATAGTTCTATGTGTTCACACCTCCTTCATATTTCTCATTGTGGACCACAATCTTAGTGTAACTATCATCATCTTGCTCATCTGTATTGGTTTAGTCATGAACATCATCTGTGGGATTGGAAACTGTGATGTTTAAGGATTTTAAATGAATCATGGGAGATAAATTTTTTGATAATTATTATCATCATGTTTTTTCTACATACTAGACCAATATATCCTATCCATGATTCTCTTCAGGATTCATAGAGTGGAGTGGCTCGGAGGGAACCAACACTCATAATTTTCATGAATTTCCCTTATAAGAGATAGGGTTCATGAGAGTATAAAAGATGGGAGATACCATTTAATTGTGTTCCTACCAATTTAGAAAATATATGATTCTGATGAGGATAGTTTTGATGATAATATTCCCACAACCCTATAGGATAATGTTTCTCATGTCCTCCCATTGTGATGCAAGAGGGAAAATTTTTCATCTTTAGGGTGGGGAATTAGGGTAAAATATTATCCTAACCCTATAGGTTGGGGATGATACTATATAATATATACTTATAATGCTATTTATACTCTATTAATTTGATCTATCCTCCTTCAATAATGATTCGAGTGAAATACATGATTTGGAATACAACCACCTACTTCTGTGGACATCAGTACTCCCTAATAATTAGATTCCCTGAAATATGATTCTTTGTTAATTTTCAAAGTCATTATGTTCCACCGTTTTTATGGACTACATCTAATGATTTTAATGGTTATTCATGGCAGATTATGGATGAGTGTTCCATCATCGTTATTTAGAGGTATTGTATCATAGTTAAGATGAGGAAATGAAATTACAGTATGATGGATCTATTTGATTTTTATAACAATAACATGTGGTGAAATGAATGAATCCATGTTTTCCCTCCCCGGTATATTAACTCTATTCAGGGATCAATTTATTATAAGACTTAATTTGTGTAATTAATTATGGAATTCTAGTAATTTATTTTTTAATTATCCTCTGATTATGGACATCATGAAGATGGAAGGGATTCCAAGTCAATTTGGTGAGGACTCTATCCCAATAAATTTATATGGACTCCATATTCATAGTATATAAATAACATCACCTTAATGTATAATATAGTATTATAAATAATTACTCCAATTTTTTGAATACATTTGTAAAAAACTTCATATAAAATTTAATAATGAGATGTTGATATGGGATCAAATTGTGATGGGTATGTAATACGTGGAAAATTGTTCTCTCCTATTTTCATGTTCTTTAGTGTGATACTCCTCTAATTTATAGGTCCCACTAGATTGATTCATGACAGTTTCATCACACTATTAATTGATAGTAGGTGTCTCATATTCAGGGAAATTATACCTATGTTATTTTTAGGATGACCTTTTCCTTAGAATATCATCAGGCTATGATGGGATGTTTCTTGTCATTGATAAGTTGTAAGAAATGTCCATACCCATATTCAAAAGAAAAAAAGAATATAATGTTTTTCTAAAATATTTTATGGTACGTGGATGATCTAATTTTTTATTAATCATATGTACAATAGTAAAGAGTTCATATATGTCTTTAAAAGACACACTATTGTGATTGATCTGAATGTTCCCAAGAGAAAATGTTTTTTGGGGATCATCTAGTGAAGGTCCTCCAAAAATATCACTGTCTATGCTATGAGGAGGAACATCATGAAAACTACAATCAATTTTGTAATATTTTAAAAATTGATTAAATCCCTTGAATCCATTGATAGATTTTTGATAGACCCGTGAACATATTCATTCATGAGTTTAGGGTCGCAAATCTCCTTCAAAATATTGAATATTCCCATGAGGTATTTCTTTTTGACATTCTATCATGTGTCGCGGGAACACCATGTTTTTTATGGTGATTACCATATGTTATTTTATATAGGATATATGCCTACCTTGAAGAATATTTCATAATTGTACGGTAATCCCCAATTCGAATGGGTATTTGTTCCGTATCTAGTTTTCTATTTTTTTGGAATATTGTTGATGGCCATCTTTGATGGGAGAATGGATGTATTATTTCTACTATTTGACCCTAATGCTATGATGATTAGTCACCCCAATTATGGAGATGTTTCCTTGATCCCATCACATTTATGATTCAGTTTATGATATTACACCTGATAAATTCTATAGAATATTGTCAGATAATGATTTATGACCATCAATCATTGCTAAGATCTATTTAGAGAAATCATTATATGAAACATTAATATATTACCATTATAGTTACAGGGATTCCATATGAGTATGCCCTTAGTTTATAGTCGATTTATGTCAACTGGGACCATCATTTCAATCTATATTTTCATTAAGGGCTTCATATGCTTGAGAAGGGATTTTCATCTTCTCATAGTTTTCCAGTATATATTCCCGATTGACATTAAATACATGGAAATGGAATTTCATCAGGTTATTTTATTAAATATTTTCTTTATGTTTTTGATATTTTTTAAGTAGGTATTTTTATTTTCATGTTTTCTATCCTATTTTTCGGATGGAATGAATATGGGTGAGAATGGATTTTCAACTACTTGTTTTCCACAGTAATTATATAAAAAGATAGATATGCCTATGATAAGATTTTAATATCCTTGTCATCTATTGTATTTTATTAACAGTATTGATAGGAGCATGAAGGGATATCCATCTACCAATATTCTTACTCTATATTTACCTAGGAGGTTTTTTCAAAGAAACAATAATGATAGATGAATATAGATTGTTTGACTGTTTCATTATGTGTGAAACTCATGGATCCTAGGTCCAAATCATGTTGGATATAGAACTTGGGGTGATATCATATATATGATTAATATGTTGGGCCACATGAAATTGGTGGAAATTATTTCTGGTTGGAACCCATTGGTGGGAACCTTAAATCATGAGGATGAAGTCACCGCATACTGCTTCATCAGCCTCACAATCTTGATGGAGGAAATTTTTATCATGTTATAGGGATAAAATTCTAAAATTTATGGAGATTCCTATATTTATAATTTTTTACTTGATTATTGATAATAATTTCATGGACTAATAGTGGCAGTTTTGGAGGTTGAGGGACCATCACGATTCTTCTAGGGATGATTATGTATGTTTTTTTGGGAAATCTAGAACCAATGCATTTGAAACTCCGTGCTGAGGTTACTATGTGGGTGATAAAGTTCTCTGAATGGTCGAGAACTCCCCATGGGGATTGGTTGAGGAACATGTCTGTGTGAACTAGTGAGATTCCATTTGTATAGAAGAGAGTTCAAATAAATGTTTTCTATAATATATGTGAGAAAAACCATCTTGAAGAACCTATCAAATTAGAATCTCCTAGAAAACATGCCTAATTTGTTTTACTATTTCCCCTCCTTTATTTTTGGTTGCAAAGGGGGCACATGATGAAGGTGAAACTTCCATCATAGTTAAGGATTACCATTAGTTTCATCATTTAAAAAAAAGTTTAAGGAGTCATTTGGTCTAGTATGATTCATTATAGGTGATTGAGTATCTAAGAATCCATCATTTCATGTTCACCATTCTATTTCACACTCACTTGTGATAGGTCAGTTTTTAGTGGGTTTTGTTTGTCGAACTAGAAACACCCAATGAATGTCATATTTATTATTCCTTATTATGATACTTTCAAATCATTGTAATTTGTTGGGGAACTTAGAAAATGGCAATATTGAAATGATATTGGTTGAGAGGAATAGATTTTGATCATATCACACCATTTAGTGGGGAATAATTGTCTCTTTTAGGAAACTTTTTAATATTTATGATATGTTCTCATATCAGTTATTATTACCATGTATAATGTCTTTCATCCTTATGATAACAATCCATTATTAAAATTCATGAATGTTATAATTATCTATTTTTATATAAAATTTGTCATCTTTGGATATATCTCTATGTATTTGTGGTTATCCACTAATGGTATCCTTTTATGGATGGATTTTAGGTTATTTAGTTGCCTATTATTTTGATATTGGATTTAAGATACAAAATGAAACACTCATGGACTTATCATTATCCAGATAGACAAAAACAAATATGTTAGGATCAAACGCATGAGCTAGGATTTCTACGTGTCCCTATGAAATGAATAAGATCCCATATTGTATGATTCCATATAACGGGACACACCATACCTTTTCTGGTCCTTTTATATGGACCTAACCATGATGTTTAATGTCATATAGCAAGGACACCCAGGCAGAAGGTTCCTTGTCAATTCGGGGTGTGGTCAAAGAGGCCTGAAGGGCATTGAAGGGATGTGGTTTCCCAGGTGGGGTATGATCTCATTGGTAACACAACCTAATAAGTATGGACATTAATGAGGATAAGATGGAATATTGACCTTCAAGTTGGATGTGACCCTATCAGGAAAAAGGAACAGGTAATATTAGAGTGGATATGGGGTTCTGGTTTTGGACCATAAAGAGGCTTCTTTTGTATCCTAGTTGGCTATGAATCAATGCACATGTTGTCCGGAATGCTGTATCTTACATTAAAGAGTAATCCATACTATATTATTTGGAGATGAAACAATACGTTATTGAATTAAAGTGCAATATTTCAATAATTTAATATAGTATAAGCCACATAAAATCAAATTTAATATGCAATAAATACATTATAAATGAATAATTAATGAAATAATAGGTATTTCTAGAATCTAAAGAACCAATACCAATGATGAAATAACCATACCTTTGTAATATTAATGTGAACATTATAAATTGAAAATTTTCTAATAGTAAATTTAACACCACTATGAAATACTAAATAAAATTTGAGTATCTTATAAATCAAAATATGATATATTTATATCATAATATTAGTTAATAAATATTTTCCAAATGAAAAATTTAATATTGTAATTTTTGAAAAGAGTAAAAATGTATTTGAAATTTGATAACAATTATAATTTTTTGAAAGAAAATTCATTTTCATAAAAAAATTGATAAATTAATATTTTTTTTTGTTTTATGATTATGAGATAAATTTTTGAGATTGTAATTAAATTTTTAAATAGTCATATGATCAGTTCTAAATTCCAAATCGATGTTTTCAGAATGAATGATGATTTTAGATAAAAATTATAATTCTAAAATACATAATTTTTTTTTCATAATATAGATATTATTTTTGAATTTTAATCATCAAAATTATGATAACGTTAATTTTTATGATTTTTCTAATGTTGTTAATTTTTTGGTGAGTAGTGATATATGGTAATTTCTGGAAGTTAACAAATGCATGTATTATAGAGTATATACAATGTATAGATTATGTAATACATACTATTAAACACTATTTCAATATATAATATATTTATAGACAATTTGTATTTTTTTCATATTCTTGAGGAAAAATAATAAATTATTGAATAAAATAATCAAAAAACACGGCACTCCTCCTTTGTTAATACCACCCCCATCACCACTTCTACTAACACCTTACATGCCATGAATATTGAAAAACATTTATATAGTATTCTTATAAATTACCTTTCTCACATATTTGTTCATGTTTTCTCAATAAAATTCAAATTCGAATTTCCCTATGTATTTTCTCAAGGAGAATAAATCAATGTGTAAAAATCCTCTTTCATTTTCATTCCAATTTTTTTTTAAAAAAATTCTGTTTTATAATTATCTAATAAAATGCTTTTATCCTAGTAGAATGATACCTATAGTATATTTTATAAACCTAAATTTATATTTTTCACATGAATAATCCATCACAAACATATTATCTTCTCAGATTTATTCTAAAATAATGGTAACCTCATCCTTGTGGTGTTGGTTTATCACCATTGAAGATGAAAATTTTTAATTTTCTTTACCACATTCCACGGTTGTTTAAAAAACATTATAATGGTTGAAAATGGTGATAAAATTTATTTTATAGAAAATTTCATTTTTCTATAAGTAACATATAAAATTAATATTAAATAGTAAAACAACATTACTTTAATTCGATGAAAAACCACTAAAACACTTCTAAATGATTATCATAACGATTTTATCAAATGAATAATACTCACATGTAGAAAATGAAAACTTGTAAGAGTAGTGAAACATATGATGATTCATGAATAATATATAATTTCCATTACGGAAAATTATACATACTTTACATGATCTTCTATATATGTACATTAGTGAACTGATCATGAGAACAATGAAAACGACCACTCCCGAATAATGAAATTGAACACTATAACTCATAAAAATGTCCATAAAAGTACTTCACGAAATTGTAATGAATCAAATAAATGTTTAAGAGGACCTATATTTTTTAATTAATAAATCAATATTTATTATCCAATATATTAATGTAAAAAATCATTCATACATATAGAAAGGGGAATCATAATTTTAATTTCAATCATTAGACTTATTATTACACTATGACATGTTTTGTGTATATGATGTTTTAATAACCCTATAATATAATTCAGCGGTTCTTACATTTTATTTTATATTGAATTAATATTTGAAATATATTTTATGAACCATGGAATGATTTTCCAAAAATAACTCTTCTTTCTAAAAACACATATATTACTTCTCTTTAGATTACTTCTTATCCAATAAATTTTAATTATTCTTATACCATGTATGTTAATATATATTTAATTTTGGATCCCCAATATATATTCATGATACATGAATTTTTTAAATTATTGTTAAACCCATTAAATTCCCAAGTTATGTTTTATGGAAATGATTGTTATAAGTTCTATGTCGCCGACATGATTTTATATACGTTATGATTTGGCAGGTGTGCCGAAAATTATATATATCTCTAATGGATTGGGTAATTTGATATATGTCATGATATAATGTGGAATATGTGTAAACATGATTCAATATATTTTTATAATGATGATATTGTGAATATAAACATATGTTATTCCATAACATTATTATTTCTATGTCCATAACTATGTATTTTGTTGAACACTAATAAATGATGTTTCATTTTTACACATTTCCACATTACATCCATTTTAATAATGCATCATTTCATGATTATTATGATGATTCCATGCTTATATTATGAGGATTATGATAATTCACACCAATATTATATTATTTCATGTCTTTATTTTTCAAATTACTCGTATTTTATCTGACACCTTTGTCTGCTTTATATCGTCACATTATTAATTTTACTAAAGAGAAGATGAGGTCCACAGTGAAGATTAATCATAATGAATTAAAAAATATGTCTGATTATGTAACTGTTATATATTGTAAAAGTTTCCCAAGATATTAAACCTCTTGATCCTATTTTCGTAAAACTATTATGTTTGTTATCATTTATATTATGTAATAGACATATTAGAAAATGTAGGTTTGATATAGTTGTTTTTAGATCATATTTCATCTAATTAATGAATTAGGGTAACAGAATATTAGTGAAAACCCTTAGTATGCGACTTTTTTATATTTATGACACCGTGAGGCCTTTTTTATAAATATTGTAAACATTGGGTCCCATTGGATATGCCTTTAGTGTTAAATAATGAAAAAAAAAATTAATTATTAATTAATTGTTGACTTGTATTTTCTTCAAACCGTGTAAATTTTATAAATTGGTGGGATCCTGGTGAATCCAGGCCAAAAACCCATGGGTGGGATAATGTAATGAATTCTCGAATGACAACCCTAATTATATCAGAGGTGCAATTATAAATTTCATTGTGAAGATTACCAAACTATATCAGGATATGAATAGTAACATGAGGATTTTGGAACTTCCTCGTTCACATGTGAAGGAGAAGCTGGATGTTAGGTACTTTATTTCTAAACGACTTCTTTCGTTACGTTGATATTCAGATATACAATCCACAGAATAGTTAGTGAACTCAATAAGAATGATATTTTGTTTTCATCACTATTATAAGAAGGAGTAGGTGAATCTAGCCTTATATAATTTGGATAGAGAAGTCAATCAATTATGGGTTTTGATTAGGATCACTAATACAATGGTTGAAATTGAACTAGAGTGGGAATACATTTATAAAAAATTTCGTAATAAGTATTTCCATCGATACATTCATCCAAATATAGAGATATAACTCATATGGATGGTGAATAAAGAAGGAAAATATATCATTGATTATGAATAAATTTTACAAATTCTAGAATAGTATGCCTCAGGTTTCATTATAATAAATTAAATAAAAATTGATTAATTCTTTAGTTTCTTCAATCCACAACACTGAAAGGATCTATAAATTCAAGACTACGAGAATCATGAATATGTTCTCTTATATTGTCTCAATGTTTATAGAGAGTTTGTAATGTGTTTCCATGGATATAAAGAGACAAAATGAAATATAAAGTTTCAAACTAGTGGATGCATTGAAAATGGTGGATAGAAACTCAACCGATCACCTATAAAAAATGTGGAAATAAGCATCATAGGTAATGACTCAAAGATATATAAATGTAATTCAAGAGTGGGATAATAGGATACCAAGTTAGTAAAGGTCGAAGAGATATGAGGATCCTAGAAAATGTAATCGGGAAACGTGTGAGGGACCCATGTTTCAATGTTTCATATATATGGAGTAATAGAACTATGTAAGTTAGTGCTCTAAACCACAAATTCATGAGGGTAATTATATTCATTAGCTACAAAAAGCTGAAAAGGCTAGGTAAATATTATTCAATTACAAATACTAAGGGGGTCCTAATAATACATCATGATAAGAACATTTGTTATCCATTCATGAATAGAGAACATAATATTTTATTTTTGTTCTACGTATTCTTTTGTATGATACATGGTTAGTATAACAATTCAAACATTACCTCAAAATATTGATTTTGAGTAATATATTAGAACATGAAATATAGAAATTATTTCATCCAATGTATATAACTCTATAATTATCTTTTTTGGGATGAACCTCTTAGAAAATATGATCTTACATCATTCAATGGAGTTTGAAGATATATTTATCAATTATTTTCTATCATTATAGAAAGCAAACATCAATTATTGAGAAAGGGAGACCACTCTTCATATCTTGAGTCATAATTGAATTCTATATAATTGTTATGAGGAGGAATAATATCATTTATATTTATCTTATCAATTGCGAATAACATTTCCATAGGAGAAGTAATATCTATCTCTAATTATTGATAAAAGGGAGATAATAATTCTCAAATACATGCCTATTTTGAATAACTAAACTAATGTTTTAATTAATTTCATGGTCTTCCTCCCGTTTGAGAGGTATAGTTCTTAATAGAACATATTCCAAGATCATTACCAACATCAAATAAACCATATATAAAGGAAATCATTGATAAAGATGGAATGAATAATCCATTATAGGATAATCTAAAATTTTTTCCATATACACAAGTGCCTCACCCTGGGGTACGCCAGTCCTCTAAATCAATAAAAGGTACGGCTAATTTCACCTATTAATTTATTATTTTATGATCTAAAAAATCACGGTTAAGAACTTGTTTCGGCTACAATAGATAGTGGAAACATTCAATCACTTACAAGTGTCCATGTATTTCTCTAAGGTGGTCATTCTGTAAGAATATCCCCAAATGATGGTGAGGAAAGAAAATATTACCAATAGTGCCATTAAATCGATGTACGGAAAATTTATATTCATATTTATTGGGATTAGAACCTCAAATTCGTTGGAAATATTCATGGACTTAATGAATATTGTATTTAGATATTACCCTAGAAAAATTTGTGGCAGTATTTATTGATAATATGATAATATAATACATGTTCAAGGAGGAACATGAGGAGAATTAAAATAATGTGCTACAAACCATGTAAATGGTGAATCTATATGTGATGTACAAAAAATGTGAGTTTTGGGAGAGGATATATCATTTTTGGGGAATTTTATCTTCATAAAATAATGTTTGTTTCACCTTTCATGAGAAATTCCACCAAGGATTAGAAAAATACATAAATTTAAATTGAGATCCATAGTTTCCTTGGTCTATCTAGGTATTACCAATTAATCTTGAAGAACATTGCATCATTTTCAAACCTTATACCCAAAATTAATTTGATTTGAGTGATGTTTTTTGGACTAGTGAATTTGAGAAGTAAATCAAAAAGTTGAGAATGAGTTTTATAACTTCACTAGCACTTACACTAAAAATGTGGGTATCATATGGTGGAATAAATTGATACATAAATGAAGTTGTTAGGATCTTTACTAATAAAAAGTGATAATGTGGTATATTATGCCTTATGTATGTTGAAAATTAATGATAAAAACAATCCCACACTAGATCAGGAGTTGGTGACTATGATCATCACATAATAAATTTGGCGTCATTATATCTCTATAGAGAAGTGTGAAATATATTCTAATCACAAGATACAAAAATACATACATACATAGATAGAGATTCATTAGAACCCGTGAATATGGTTAGAGCTCATTAATTATTATTACTTCTCAATCCACTATCATCGAAGTAATGTTAAAAATGTGGAAGATACTTTAAGAAGAAAGGATCCTATAACATTATCAATGATAATAATTGAGAAGGGTCCTATTTTTTTTTCATAGGATGGATATGGGAATAAATAATAAAGGAACATAATCAGTACATTCTAAAATGATTTAATAAACATCCCATATATTGAAAATAATGTATTATCATAGAAATGATTTGGACATTAAAAAAATGTTAAAGCTATGAGAAATGGGAAATCCTGCAAGATTAAAATTGACATGGAAGGAGTCATAATATATTGGTTAGGACTATATGTACCATCCAAACATAAGATAAAGAGAGATCCTCTTAATATCCCACATAGATCAATGTTTTCTATTTACCTATAGATCACAAAGATGTATTGATATATTTTAGAGAACCATTGGTTGGAAAATATGATAGAAGAGATCACTGAATATAAATCAATGTTCATGGTATTTCATCAAGTTATGTCTAAAAGGAAAATGTTTAATTGTATTATTAACCCACTACCCATAACAACATAGATGTGGGAAAATTTCTTCGTGGACATTTTCAAAGGAGGTCCAAAACCATCTAGAGGAAAATGATATATGGGGTTTTTGGATCAACTAACAAAGATATTTTACTTTTTCATGATTTTGGAGGACTTCTAATTATATAATATTTTATGGATATACATCATAGAAGTGATGAGGCTAAATGGAGTACCATTATCTATTGTATCAAATCTAGATCTATGATTTACCTCCATGTTATGAAATAGTCACCAAAATGATCAAAACACTATATTGCACATTTGCATGTACTATCATCTTCAAATCAATTGCCAATAAGAGAGAAATTTTAAGAAAATAGAATACATTTTCATATCACTTTATATGGACATTAATGTTGTATGGTAAAAACATATACCCATGGTCATGTTCTAATAAAATAACAGTTTCCACTCGAGCATCCCAATGGATCTATATTAGGAACATTATTAGAAAAGATACAAAACACTTGAAACCTAAGATGTAGTTGGTGAACATAATATTTTAAGACCTAAAATGGTCAATGTAATGGTAGAAAAGGGGAAAAAATTCAGCATCACATCAAGGAAGACTATTGTCAATAGAAGTGAAAATTCAACAATTTCCATCCGCACCAAGAGTTTGAGGTTGGAGACATGGTATTCCTAATCATAACTCAGAGGAATAAGATCATGAGATTTGGGATTAAATGAAAGATGAGTCCTAGGTAAATTGAAAAATTCAAGATTATTTATCGTGCCAAATATATGGCCTATTGACTAGAACATCCACCAACAATGTCCCAAAAAAATTTATTCTATGCATCCCTCCTGAGGATGTAAATTCCAAATCCCTCACATGTACTAAATTCAGAGGCATTACAGCTGGTAGATTATATCTCTTAAAATGATAATCTTGTTATAATATTTGACCATAGAGATAATTTCTATGAAATAAGACTACTCATGTGGTCAAATTACAATGGAGGAATCACATATACAATGAAGAAACACGGGATCCAAAGGAAGTGACAATGGATTTTTATGCCCATATGTTTTCAACTTTTAATGAATGATAATATTTTGAGGGAAAATATTTATAGGGGGGATAATTTAATGACAAATAAAATTATCATTACAAATTCCCATTAATAAATTATTTATATAGTGTAACTCACATAAAATTACATTGATGACATAATAAAAAAATACAATATGAATGAATGAAATAATTGGTATTTATACACACTATGGATCCTATATCAATGAAATAGTAACTTAACATTTGGCATAGTAATGTCACCATAATGAATAGTAAATATGCCAATATATTAGAAAAATATCCTATGAAAATGTTAATAAAATTTGGTTATCATATTAATTGAAATATGATATATTTTTATCTTGGTATAAGTATATAAATATTATTGATGTGATAAATTATGTGTAGGTATTTTTGTAAAAGTAAAATGTTTGATTAAAATTTTATAATTAATATAATGTTTTAAAATAAAATTATGTTTCAAAAAAATTGATTAAAAAATAAATATTTTATTCTATTATTATTATACAATAATTCTATGAGACCTTTATTAAATTTTCAAAGAGTCAAAAAATCAATTATAATTTTAAAATCTGTATTTTCTAAAGAAATGATAATTTTAATTAAGAATAAAATTTCTCATAATTGAAAATATATTTTCGAAAAATTTTGTTTATTTTTTTATTCTAAATTATGAATAATGGACACGATAATTCTTTTTTATTTGTAATAAATAGTTGAATTTGAGGTGAATAGTGAAATATAAAAGTTTACGTTGTTAATAAAGACAACAACTATTGAATAGTAAATTATGTATGGGTAATGCAAGCTCGTAACCTCAAAAACTACAACATTATCAAATATATTTAGTAATAAGGTTTAATATATTTATAATATTAATCCAAAATAGTAAACTAATGAATAAAATAATCTAAAAACACCACCCTCCTCCCCCGTAAATACTACCGCTCACCACCAATCCTCCCCACACAATTAATGCCTTGAATCGTGTCCCATTTATTCCCAAAACTCTTCCAATGAACCTTCCTCAAGTCTCTGACACAATACTATGAGTAAAATACACAACCAAATTTCCCTAATGAGGTTCTCAAAGAGAATAATTGAAGAGGTAAAAATACTCTTTCATTTTTTTAACTTCATTTAATTTTTTTTTATTTTATGAATCTCTAATTTTATACCCTTATAAAAAATGCATAATAAATCAAATAAAATATATATACTATAATTTTATAATTCTAATGGAATAATTCATCATCAAACCTCTTCTCATCTCCCTTTTATTTTAAGTAATGATAATGTCATCTGTGGGGTGTTGATTTATCACCTTCAAGAATGTAAAGATTTAATTTTCCTTTACCACATTAATGTATTGTCCTAAAAACATTATAATCTGTTAAAAAGATTTAAAAATGTTGGTTATTAAATTTTTTATGTTTTTTAAGTGACATATATAAATAATATTAAATAATAAAACCAAAAAACATTGATGTTATCGAAACCCTCCAAAACACATCAAGACAACTATCATCAACATTTTATATAATGAATCATCCTCATATATGAAAAAAATGTCAGTCCAATTGTAATTATTTATATTCATTTAATTAATACAATTTCAATTTTGAATACTTTTCTCCATTTTACATGATCATCAATGCATTTTTACATGTTAAAAGATCATAAAATCCATGACAACGAACACACCCAAATGATGAAATTGATAACACTATATCATAAAAAGGTTTCAAACAAATATAAAAAAATAATAATTATTGAAATACACGAATAATATGTTCTTAATTTATTAATTAATGAATCTAATTTGATTGTATATGATATTAAAGAAAGAAATAATTCATAAATATTGTAAGGGGATTCTCAAACTCAATTTCATATCTTTGGGTTATTACTCATTCATGGAAAATGTTATTGTGAATGTTATTTTAATTTTCCTAAAATGAAATTTATTTTTAATACCTTTTTTATGGGATATACATTTTGAAAAATATCATTTTTTAAAAAACTAAATATTTTTAAATAATAACTCTTTTTTCTAAATACACATATTTTAGTTATCTTGATTTTGTTTTTTCTTCAATCAAAAATTATTATTCTTATAACAATTATGTTATTCTTTTTTTATATTAATAACAAATTTTTTTATCTATGAAATTATTATCTATGAAATTATCATTAAACCCATATCCTTTCCATGGGCAATTTTATTGAAAATATTATTATCTATTATATGAGGCATGCATTATTATGTAAATGATATGATTTGATGGGTGTTACTAAAATTATAATGCAGTCCAATGAAATAAGGAATGGGATGTATCTCATGAGATAATTTTCAATATACATAAACATTATACTGTTTTTTCAAAATGATGATGTAATTATTATTCAAATATATTATGTGTGAACATGATTATAGCATTGATCAAAATAGTCTGTTTTAGTTATGCACTATGACATGATGTTTCAATTTTATGAATTTATAAATTCAATGCCATCATATAATTCATCCTCTAATGATTATGATAACTATCCCATGGTTTTTTATGAGGATGATTATTTTTATCACCCATGTAATATTGTTTCATGGTATTATTCATCATCTTACTAGGTTTTTAGCTTTCCCCTTTAATTTATTTTTATTCTCTTTGATTAATTAAACTATATAGTACATTAGGGCAGCTAAAAAGATATAGAAAAATGATTTAAATAATATTTATGTTTTATTATGAAAATTTTATGTGTGATTCTTATTTTCACAAGTCACTATTGATTTAGATTATGGTTTTGTAATTATATTATGTTTTTTATCATTAGAACTATGTAATAATAATATAAGAAAATTCTTCTTCACTATATTCTTCATCAAGAATATATATCACTATAGGATCTATAGTTACATAGATGGGGATTATGCTGAATATGAGGTCCACATTTTGGTGGTGTCTACACCTAGAATGATGCTCAATGTTTTCAATTTTTATAGGGAATATACCATATAGGGGGACCATATATTTGGATAGTACATGTATGTCCTAATAATAACTCACATAAAATAACATGGGAGTCACTATTTGTGTGGGAACAAAGAGGAAGTAATGTATCCAAAAACCAAAATTCACATTATTCCACTAGTGGATGAGTCTTACGACCAAAAAAGTTGGTGTATGAGGGATCTTATAACCATAGTCACCATTCATTGTACACTAAGTTTGTTAATAAGAGCTAGAGTATCTCCTCTAGAAATAAGGACAAGGGGATTACACTAAGAGGGAAGTCAGTTTGACTGGTTCTTGGGAAAGAGTTGATTATAGTGAACTACACCTAAATGGGAAAGGAAATTGTGATTCTATAATTTCTTATCTTGAATTGGGAGGTCGACTTGAGAACCTCCATGGATGGGATCCTCATTTCCATGGTAATGTAGAGTTGATAACATTCAATGGATACACCATGTAAACAAGTTTACAAATAAAAATTTTCATGCAATGGGTATGTAGAATTGAGAGGACACAGATATGTGTCCAATCATTTGATTATATATATCCGGTGAATTTGGACATGGCCATGGACTAAAACATGGTAATGTACCCAGATAGGTATTAGGGCTTCATTCAAATTTGAGATGTTGATGTAATCTATTATGTTAGATCATAGATAGGAAAAGGTGGGATCAAATGTAATAACGAATGTATGTGATGCGAGTGGGATGGTTCTAAACCCTAGGATTTTTCATTTGGTAGAGCATTATGGTATGTATTGTGGGGTTCCGTCTATATAGAAAATTTCTACATTACTGTATCTTCTCCTTGAATTTAATTCTTTTATGTGGGTCTGGTTTCCCTATGCATAGTGTTTTTATATGTGGATGATATTCCTCTAGCATAGTATTTTTCTACGTGATGTCGAGTTCCACCAGGGTATCCATTCAATATGAAAGGTATACATTTTCATGCGTAGTATTTTCAATCAAACTGCAGTATAAACTTTTTTTAGATATTCACTCTATGGTGTGATATTCCAGTAAGGGTCAATCCTCTTATGCATGAAAAAATTGAGTCTGTGGAGGGGTTTGTGAATGTAGATGATTTGTTGATTTCGTTTTCTTCTTAAATTTTACGCAATTCATTTACCCATTAGGAATTTGGGATTATCCGACCATACCTATAGTATTAAATTTATTTTGATCCTACTTCCCATGTATCTCCCTTGGCAATTTCATTGAAGAATGAGGTTACATGGGACTAGTATAAATGGTCATTCACGATTGGATATGGGGAGTTTGATGTTAGGAACCTGGGAAGGATACCAAAACTCATGAAAAATATTATTTTTAAATAACTAAAAACATATTCCTCACCCTAAAACGATTATCTCTTATGGTGGTTGGTCTTTAACGATGGATTAAATCAACACATGGCCCCAAAAAAATTTGGATTTAATTTCATGGGCATCGATGGTGGTTTCCTACCCCCAAAATGATTTACTACATTGAACCCCTCATGGAGTGGAGAAACGCCATGGAGAGTGGTGGTCTCCAATAAATGTGTTTCTATGAAAACCCTTGAAAATCATCTATTTTTCCCATAATCTTAGATATTTTCAATAAACTATTCTTCATATTAATTATTTAACCTAAAAAATTCTATGATTGGGTTCATATCTTCCTTGTAGAGTTTTGGGAACGAAACAATGGGACATGAAATATTTATTGGAGGAATTATTATTATAATATTTTGACACATAAGGTAGAAATCGATACAAATAAAAATCCTATAATTCTAAATAATTAGTTTACAACCTATGGAGGTCAGAAAATCCTATCAATATTTTTATTTACTACCTCATTTTATTGATGATTGATGATTCTAGATGGTTTTTGAAATTAATACAAAGTGCATTTCTTTTAGAATATCAATTCATTTGCCTGTTTATAAATAGATAATTCAACTTTAGTAATCCATAAACTCTATACATTACTATAATTTAACATTTTATTATATATAAGAATATTCATAGGGTTATCAAAAAAAATCTATATCTATCATACCCAAAGCTAAATAAAATGACAGAAAAAGTAATTATTCCCTTCTATAATACAATCCATAGAATTACCATCATGCATATATGAATATGACATCATTGAAAATAAATATTGATTTTATCACACCATAAATAACACACATTAACCTAGAGAATTAGAATCATTAAATAAAACATACCTAAATAACAATAAGTAATTTTAATATCATTCAAAATATCATTTACAAGATATCCTTTAGATACATTATAAATTTAAATCTTCATCATAAACTATGGAAGGAAATAATAAGAATAGGTAATCTTAGATGGTTAATAAGGTAATTAATAGAGATCAAAATTGAAAACAAATACAAGCATCTCATTATGAGAACATTATCATTGTCCAATAACATGTCATTATTTGATCAAACCCAACACAATATTTATAATGAGTCAGAAATTGGGGATCCATTAATACCATAATACATATGAATTTATAATGTGATTATTATTCAAAATATATAAATTTGGTGAAAAAAAAGAATGTAAATCATAAGTATGTGTATAACGACTGACATTATTTCCTCCTTTAATATAATGAGTTAGGAAACAGATCCATCCCCCAAATAACATAGTTGATTTGGAATTATGTCCCTTCACCTATTACTTATCTCAAATGATATAAAATAGTAATCAATTAATTGGAGTGAATAATAATTTTGTATTCAATACCCAAATATGTATAAATCATATATATGTGGGCCTAAAAACAAGGAAATATTCAAAATTTCATCTTAGATTAATTTACTAATGAATAAAAAAACATGATTCATTATTATATGACTTCTAGAGAAAGTGCATGTACGGTTCTCTTTAGTATATTTTTATAGTATATCATATAGATTATTTAATTATTTTGAAATAGATGAAAACAAATTCCAAAAAACATATTCATATTTTTGGAGAAACAAATAGAAATATAATTATCTATTCAAATAAAAAAAATTTAAATTATTTAAAAAATAAATATCATATAGATTTAATTTTAAAACCATAAATACATTTATATAATTCTAATTAAAAATCTAACTAATGGTTATGAAGATTAAATTAGTATGGAAATCGTTAAAAAGAATATTCTGGCCACATTTTATAAAGAAGTACCATGTATGTGGAAAATAACCATGACAAAAAAAAATTATTGAATATTCAATCTAAAAAGAAATTATATTCCATTTCAAAATAGACTATTAAATATTATACATTCACATAAGTATCTCTATAAATTAGTTTAGATAATATTTATATGTATGAAAATAATTTTGAAACGAAAGAAGTGTTATGTTCAAAATTACATACACAAAAAAATTAATTGATCAAATTGATAGTGTAACGCCTCATAATTTATATGTAATTTCTTTTAATTTATATGTGATTATTATGAGATCACAAAATTTGATAGAACATGATTTTATGGTCCAAAGATCCTAAAAGGTAATTTTAAACTTTTTTATTGTACATTCTGTAAATGTGGAAGCCTGTTTTTTTATCTTTCAAATTGTCTCGTAGATCAAAAATATATGGGCACCATTGATTTCAAAATGCTGAGATTCACATATAAATGAAATAACTTCGGCCAGTAAGGGCCAAAAATAAAATATAATTTTGGGACTTTTTGAGAAAAATAATAAAAATAATTTAATTGAATTATAATTTTTTTCATTCTAACATTTGTGTGGCGGACGACGATGTTTCAGGGTAGTGACATCGAGGAAACATTTCCCATTATTTAGGATCAATAATGGATCGTTGAACTCGCATTTTAATGACACTTTATTTGTGAGTAATAGAAATATTTTTTCATAAATGAAAGATCATAATGACGTGGTGACACATCATAATGGGAATAATGTGACATGCTTCTTTATATAGATCGATGCGATGGGGAAATATGGATTAGAAATTTGGAGGATTTTCTGACAAACCACTGACGGAATTCCACCCTAGAGAAGAATGATGAATGATGACAGTTTTTCACAAAAAGAAACACCTTTTGAAAATCAGAGTCATGAAGCTACATTAAAATCGTAACACCTTGATGATGAATGACGCGACGTCAAACGTTGTAAGAGTCCGGGTTTCAATATGATATAATATATTTGATGTTTTTTTCTTTTAAAAGGACATATTCAGATCTACACATGAACATGTTTCTCCGTAAGTATCTTATTCATGTATAGGGGTATCATTGGGGGTTCAATGTTGGGATTGATTTATTTTGGTTTGAACAACACTCCCTGAAACCTACCTAGTTTTTATCCTTTGACGCATAGGGTGTGGGCCGACACGAACAAGGTCTCAACATCTCTGAATGTTTATTCCTTGTGATCGGATATTTAAAATTGATGTTAAGGAATATATGAATCTATCAAAGTATAGAGGGAATCCCATGGAGGCTACGGGCACAAACGTTTCAAAAAAAAAAGGCCACCAGAATAGGTCTGGTGGCCTGGCGAAGCTATGGCCGGTGCACTACTGTCGGTTGCACACATTGTGGCACCGGCCGCATACCCAGTGGAGAAGATGTGGGCTGCTAGCCAAACCAGGAGTCTCTCCCATACGACGCACTAGGGCGTTGGAAGCTGCAACCATGATGGGAAACCATGCTGGAGTCCCACGGTGCCAGCATGGCGTTGCATGGAGAAGTCAAACCACCATGCTGGTTTATGTGGACGACGTCACTGGTGGGTCTGACCATGTGAGCATGTGTGGGACACGACTATGTCATGTCTGGGTAAATGGGGGAAGGAGCATAACGACAGGCCAAGCTGGGCCAGGAAGGCCGCACCGCTAGGCAGGCCGGGTCGGACTGGACCCAGACCCATTTCGACCCAGTTGCATTTAAGGGTCATTATCTCTTAAATAATATGTATGTTTGATGAACGATATATACTACTGGAACCATTGGGACTAGTCTGCCTCTTTGAGATACTTCGCATGAGAATTGTAGAATATGGAAGTACAGTCAGGTGGGATCGAACACGAATCAAACTGGGTCCTTAGTAATAAAATGCTTATTATTAACAGACCATGTGTTTGATTGATGTATTGTCTACCATGATTGAAACCATATGACATGGAGGCCCATCTATTCACATCATTGTTAAACATCATGGATGTTGAGGTATGACCTAGATCCTTAGGAGCAAAACCATGGTGTTTCTAATAGTGAGAGTTAGAATGACTACTCCATCGATGACACAAGGGACGAGTATTCCTTAATGCTATATTTTTGGTAATGATGGGACACCCCACGTCATGGGTGTGGGTTTGTTTTCCACAGTGAAGGTTCATCTATCTGTGGTGTCAGTATTCGCCTATTGGACTAGGGCACAATTCCTCCATATTTAACTCACATATAGTTAGGTACTCCCCTACCCGATAGGGTGAGAGTCCAATATTTTAGGAGTATGTACTCTCTTATAGAACTAGAGTGAGGGACCTCCTTATGAAGTTCTACGAAGAAATCAGTACATCCATGCCTTTCCAGGGTATGGGTCCTCTAGTCTGGGGTCGGAACTCTCATATTGAATTAGGGTGTGGTTCACCCAAACCAGATATTTTGATAGAGTCAGTTACACCCCTACATTACATGTGTGTGGGTCCTCTAGTCACTTAGTTGTACCCCCTACCGATTTCAGGAGTGATTCCTTTTTACACCTTGTTCCAGCACAGTCAGTACTCCCCTACTGTGGCAGGTTTTGGGTCCTCTAGCATATTGTTGGTACTCCCCAGACATACTAGTGTGTGGGTCCCCTATAGTGAACAAACAACCAGATTTTTACTCCCCTTCTATGTAGGGTGAAAGTCCTCACTTATGGTGTAGTAATCCCCCATCTCTGAGTAGTGACATGTAGTGGGTCCTTCATGGGAGTTGTATCTCCCTCGTCTAGAGTACACATTTATGAGGAATCGGCCCCACCACATGATGTAATTGAAAAAAATGTAGAAGTTACTGCTCCCTCAATGTACTATGGTGCGGGCCTATTTTTACTGGAGTGATAGAGATATCGTGGGTTATACTGGAGCAGTGATCCCCCAACTAAATGTAGTATCGGGGAGTGGGCCTATTCACTTGTATTCCCTTGTTCTTTCATCAGATGCAAGATTATTACAGTGATACCTCTAGTGTGCGGAAATAGAGACAGTTTTAGTAGACTGTTCCTGATGGATCACGTCATTTTAGACGTACTGTTAGTTATGGTTGAGTTGTACCTGATGTTTTACATCTCTATGATGAGTTCCATCAGGGGTGACAATCACATGGATCATGTACACCTGGTCCTTGAGTAATGCAGTAACCCTTGTTTGGAAATCATGGTAATGGTTTTGAGGATGGATTTTTATGTTTCATTGTGGCTGAGACGAGTATATCTAGATTACCTAGTAATATGTATGGGAATATACTTGGGAAGAGTTGACTATGAAAAATATTTGTGGTTTACTTCATGGTTTTGGCTTTGGGTTTTACATCATGGTTGTTTTGTGGTGTTTTATTTGTGGTTATTTTCGAGAACATAGATGGTATAAGGGTTCCCTACCGAGTTCTGAGTTACTCACCCATACATGAGCTTCGCCCTCCAGTGTTGTGTCTGGTGAAGAACATCAATGTGTTGATAGAGGCGCTTAGGGAGACGGGACCGATGAACATTATGATGGCAGACATGGTGGCCTAGGACTCGGAGAGGCCTAGTAGGACTAGGCGGATAAGTCATACTACTTTGGCATCTAGTAGCATCACGACTCTAGAGATCATGTGGGATTTATTGCAGATGGCCATCAGTTCTCCCTTTGTACCATGCTGTTTTTTTTGTCTTGTATACTGGCATGGTATTACCACTCAGTACATTACTTGCTATTGTACTATAGATTTTGATTACTTAGTGTTCAACTATGAGTATTTTTTATTTGGTTTTTAGTTCACATATGTACATTAATCAAGGTAAATACCTCCAACAAGCAGGTTTATTCCTTCACCTCTAGTCACCAACCCCACGCCATTGAGAGGCCGACTTTGGGTATGTCACTGTACAGACCATGGAGACGAGACATTAAAATGTTGTGTCAATGGTGGTTTGTTATAACTCAATGACCAAGGGTCTATTGTTTTTTTTCTTGAGCAAAAATGTAATGTGTTTTAATTTAGGATTTCAGGATAGGGACTCCAGTGTTTGAGCAGCATCAGACATATCTGTACACGAGGATTCTGGACACCTGTTACCCAACAAAGAACAAGGAAACATTGGTAGTGGTAAAATGAAGGGATTATGAAACATGTAGGATTGTTTATGATTTCCAGTTCCTTCAAGGTTTAACATACCAAATATACTATTATACAAGGTTCATCTTACACATTTACATATGATTCCATGATTAAAGGCATATAATATTCCATTGAAATATCGTGACGATGATCTTCATCGAGTGGAGGATTCAATGCAGGATACTAATAAAGGGGCATTACCTTCAAGTGGTGCATCATTGATTCCAACACCTATCGGGATGTAGTTGCCACTAGTAGTTCAAGGTGATGATTCATGCAAGGTGTGTGAGCTACACGAGTTTCAGAGGCCGACACCTCCCAGGTTCCATGGTGAGACAGATCCACAGGTACCTGAGGATTGTCTTAAGGGAGTTACACATGTTTTCTTCCTAGTGAAAAAACTACCTGAATAGATGGAAGTATTTTCCCCAATCCTTCTTGAGGTTTTAGTGGGAAGATGGTTGAGTATGATGATTCACACTCATGATGATGCGACCCTCACTTGGACATACATTGATCGCCTCATCAGAGAGGATTTATATCTGGAGACTATACAATTAGTACTCATATAAGAGATTATGAACCTATAACAAGGCATCATGAATTTAGCAGAGTAATCAATTAGATTCACATATCTTTCTCACTACTCAAATGATATGGGTCTTGAATCTTACTTTATGGCCCAGACCTTCTAGTAGGTATTGCCCTTGAAATCAGGTCATCAGTGATACCACACAGCATTTCGATGCATGCTGGGGTACTAGAACATGCCCTGGTAGTTCAGATACATCTGGAGGAGTAGTAGGTGGATGCGAACTATGACAAAGGTCTTGTAGTAGAGGGGTCTAATGAAGATAACATCTGATTGGTGATGGGATCACAACATAGGATGCATATCCATGCCTGGACATATCCATGTGAGTTTATGTCACATAAGCTATGCCATGGAGCTTATTAACCACAAGAGAGGTGTTGTTATGTTTTTAATGGCTGGGGAAACCTCTATAGATATTTCCCAACATGCTATATTACTGAGAGGGAGCCAGTGGACGACCGTCCTTTTTATAGATAGTTCTTAGAGAATAGTGTTCTAGAAGTCAGGAGGTGAGGTAGAAGAGCTAGATGTGTAGTGGGGGTGGTACCTGCAAGGATCAGTGAGATAGAGAACATAGGTGAGGACTACTTCATGCAGTCATGGCACATGACCAATAAGATCCAAGAGATTATTGAGGCATGACATGTGTCTTTCCCATTGTTGATATTATAAATAGACACAGGTTATGGAAATTCCATTTTACAAAAGTCCAGTTAAAGACATTGGAGTTTTGGTAAGGCCATGGACCTGACCCTCATGCTTAGAAACACATGATGAATGAGACTTACTGACCACCAACATATACTGACAACGATACCTAGCTCTTGGGGGCGAGATTTGTTGTTGGGATCTCTTAGTTGTGGCATCAAGAACTTATAACATCATTCTTGCTATGGAATACTACTCTTCATGCACGAAATGCCGATATTATGCAAGAGATGCAGTATATCCACGTGGTGGAGAAGGGATTTCCTTTTCGGGAAAAGGGAAACCCATGTATCATGGATTTAATTCTCATAAATAGTCTGACTTGAGTTTTTTTGTGGTGGAAGAGTGAGGCCACATGATTTTTTTGTAGTGAAGAATGGTTCATAACCATCCATACACAGTAGAGATGCCAAAAGTGGGATTGGTATTGTTCTTGTTTAAGATTTTGGTGAGGCTGCTAGATATTCTAGGAAGAAGGCCCATTAAGATCTATCATTCGCTCAGGGGAATACCCATTTCATTCTTAATTACACTCGCACGTTAGCATTAACCTTGAATGAATAACTCCTGTGGGAGTTTTATCACATTGCATCGATGGGTGTATGTGGAATGTGGGGTTTTTATGTGATATATTTCATGTTAGAAAGGAGGTGGGCCACTGAACCCCATGAATGTAGATGAATCGTAGTACATATTGCTTTTACGTATCACTGCATCTAAAGAAACATGTTCCTACTTTTGAACGATGTTGACCTAGAAATAGATGTTCATGAGAGTGGATGATCTTAGTGTTTCTTCATGGCGTGTTCTTAGAAGCAGCGTTGAAACCATTGTTGAGTTTGTTTCCACCCATAATATTGGGTTTAGTATTTTCATGGATGAAAAGTATAAATGTTGGTATGAGGTAACATCTCATGATTTACTTGTAATTTTTCTATATGGATTTATTCGGACACTGCAAAATTTGACAGCACATGATTCCAAGGTTCAGAGATCCTGAAACGGAATTATGATCTTTTTTATGGTACATTCTTTAAATATGCGATTTGGGTTTTATATCCTTTGAATAATCACCCGGATGAAAATTCTAAGGGAATCATTGATTTAAGAGAAATAATATTCATCTTTAAATTATTTATCATTGGCCTGCAAGGGCCAAGTGGAAATGAATTTTTTTCGATGTTATCAGAAAATTATTAAAATAATTTATTAGAATTATTTTATTTTCAATCTCACTTTGAGTGGAAGATGATGATTCTATAAGGCGGTGACACGGCTGAAATGTTTCAAATTATTATAGATCATTAGTGGATTGTTAAACTCGCAGTGTAACAAAGATTTAATGGTGTGTAACAGTGATGTTGTTACATAAATGAAACAACAAAATGACGTGATGTCACATCGTAATGGGAACGAAGCGACATACTCCTATTTATAGATTGACGTGTTGTGGTAATATGGATAATAACATTGGAGGATTCCATGGTGATTCTATGATGGATTTCCTCCCATGGAAGAATGACGAATGATGGGGGATCATTACCACCTGTGAGGCCATTAGAAAATCAAATTCGGGAAGTGGCGTCGATTTCTTTTCCCATCGAGGATAAACATCGCCATATCAGACTTCATAAGAGGTAGGGGTTTTTTTATTTAAAGATCTTATACATTATTCGTTATTTTAAAATGAAAGACGAATATCTACCTGCTAATAGGTTGATCTGCAAGTCACATGTTCATGAGGGAGGGTATCTTTGGAGATCTATGTTGGGATTGATTTACATTTCATCAAACTGCACTCCTGGAAACATCCCTTGTTTTTATACTCTGATGGGGAGGGCATGGGCTGACACAAACAAGGACTGAGAACCTCCACATAATCATACTTTATGATAATATATTTTATATTTTCGGAAAGGAGGATATAAATATATCTTAGTGATGTGGGAATTTCTTCGAGGCCACATGCTGAAAAAATGCGAAAAAAGGCCACCAGAATTTGTCTAGTACCCCGGCAAAAATATGACTAGTGTGCTAGCATCATCTGCATGCCCAATTGAGAAGAGGTAGGTTGCCATCTGGAGGAGGAGGTGTGCCCTAGTGATGTTCTTGGGTTGTCGAAGCCGCAGTAGTGATGGGTCGTGGCACTAGAATCACGCGGTGCCAGCATGGAGATGTCAAACCACCATACGGGTTGACGTGGGGGAAACTGCCTATGGGATCGACCACATGAGATGGTGTTAGACGCCGCTATGCTACATCCTAGGAGAAAGGGGATCACCCACAACAGCGTGTCGGGGAGTGTTCAGGGGGCTTTTTTATCAGGCAGGCCATAACTAGGTCGGGTGAGGTCAGTTCGCCTAGGTATGACTAGACCCAGACCCATTTCATCCCTCTCATGTTTAAAGGGGATTATATCCTAAACCAGACATACATTTGATGAACCATCTATAGCACTGGAACCCATAGGATGAGGTGGTGTGTTTTTTGAATCTCCTCATTAGTTTGGGATAATGTTGATGTATGGCTGGGTTGGATTAATGAGAAATTCAACTGGGCCCTTGGAACTTGAATTCCAATAACTTACAGACCGTGCATATAATTGACGCATCGTCTATCATTTGGGAACCATTATGACACGACGGTCCTTCTGGTCACTTCATTATGGATCGTAATAGTAGTTAAGGTATGACCAATAACTTGAGGAGTAGCACCAGGTTGTTTCTTATGGTGAGAGATATGATGTCTACTCCCTTGATTAATCAATGTGTGGGTATTCCATAAACCCCTACTCTGGAAATACGGGACTCCCCACTTCATGGGTGTATGTTCATTTTCCTCTATTAAGGTTCTTCTATCGTTGGAGTAAGTTATCCACTATTAGACTATGGTGCAGGTCTTCCATACTTAACTCACATAGAGTCAGGTACTCCCCTACAGGGTAGGGTGGTGGTCCTCTATGATAAGAGTATGGAATCCCCTATTGACCTAGGGTGCGGGTTCTCCTAACACAGTGCTAAAATAGTGTCTGTACTCCCCTGCTGTGAAAGGGTGCAGTTCCTCTATCCTGGGGTCGATACTCCCCTGACATACTAGGGTGAGGGTCCCCCATAATAGATATTGTGGTAGAGTCAGTTGTGCACCTTTTTTATAAGGGTGTCAGTCCTCTGATAATAGAGTTGTACTTCCCTACCGATTCTGGGTGTCGTTTGTCTTTACACCTTGTTCTAACTGTGTCGGTACTCCCCTTCGATGACAGGGTGTAGGTCCTCTAACTTGTGGTCAGTACTCCACTAAAATAAATGGGAATGGGTCCCCCATAGTTAACAAACTACTCGACATGTACTCCCCCACCGGGTATGGTGAGGGTCCTCACTAATGGAGTAGTACTCCCCCATCGCGAAGTAGCGACAGAGATTGGGTCCTTTATGGGAGTTGGATCTCCCTCATCTACAAGACACAGTTAAGAGGAGTGAGACCCTCTACATGATGTAATTGATACCAAGGTAGAAGTTATTTCTCTCTAAAAAAAGGTGTGGGTCACTTCGTAATGTTGCGATTGAGATATTGTCAGTTAGACGAGAGAAATTCTCCTTCAACTAAACACAGTGTTGAGAAGTGGGCGTAATCACATTGTTTACCTTGGTCTTGCCTTTATCGCAGTACTATGACAATGAGACATCTAGTGTTGAGCACTAGAGGTCATTCTAGAAGAATGTTCATGATGGAGTATGAACTTTAGGATAAACTATTAGTAATGTTTTATTTTCACCTAATGGAGTATATATCGAAGAAATTTTCCATCGTCGATGGCCTGATCATAGAGTGAGTACTTCTAATGCTTGAGCTATGCTTTGAGCCTTCATTGGAAAACCAGGTAATGGATTTGAGGTTGGATCATAATGTTTCATTGTGGCTAGGATAAGTATATCTAGATGAACTATGTATATGTATGGGAATATACCCAGATAGAGCTGACTATGAAAAATCTATGAGGTTTACTTCGTGGTTTTAGATTTGTGGTTTAAATTGTGGTTGTTTTGTGGTGTTTACCATTGTGGGATTCAGAATGAATGCCCAGAGACTTGGGGTTCTCTAATAAGTATGGAGTTACTAAAAATTTCAAGGGCATCAGCCACATGTGTTGGTTCTGGTGCAGTGGTTCGACGTTTCGATAGTGGAGCTCAAGGAGACCGGACCAGCAGACATTACAATGGTGGACTTTGTGGCATAGGACCAGGCAAGGTCCAGTAGGATATGGTAGAAAATAAATACATCTTCAGCTTCCAAAATCTTCACAATTCTAGTGATCATGTGGGATTTAATGTAGATATACATTAGTTCTCCCTTTGTACCTTACAGTTTCAAGTTCTTTTGATGGGTTCGTATACTATCCATGTTTTAACACTTGGTTTTTCAATTGCTATTGTACTCTAGTTTCTTATTACATAGTTTTCACCTTATATATTTGTGGATTTGGATTGTGAGTTCATTTATGTTTAGGTATCCCAGAAAATTCCTCCCATTTGTAGGTTGACTCCTTAGTGCTAGTCACCAACCCATGTCATTTGAGATTCGGGCTTTGGTTATATGATGGTACATGCCCCAAAGGATGGTTCATGAATTAATATGTGAAAGTGAAATAATTAGAGGGAATTAAAAGATTATGAATAAATAATAGGGAAGATAATATATGTGTTTTTAGTGATAATTATCTTATAATTTTCATTGAATGAAAAATATTAATAATGACCATGAATTAAAAATTATATTGGAATTAGAATACATATCATTAATTTAGTTACCATTAAATAATCTTAACATACAACATGATAAAAAATTTATTATTTATTTCATAACCTTATTCATATATTTAATGTTTTCTATTATTTAATTATGAACCATCACTATAATGACAGGGTTTATTAACATCATATGATATTACTTTTTTTATTGTCTTAAGAATGTTTCGTAATGGAAACATTAAACACCAATCATTGATTAAAATATATTACTTCCGGATTATTAAAAATGATATTTTTTTTAATTATTTATTAATATATATGATTAGTTTAAGGAAACAATGGGCATGTTTCTATAGAACGAGATCAATTATGTGATTTGATTGTGAAATTTACAGATATTAACAGATAATGTTATAATGATCATTAAATTTTTATAATAATTTTTGATCCATATTAATGATATTTTTTAAAACATAATACCATATATATTCCTTAAATATAATTTCTAAAAATACATGTATGTTGACAACTTTTAGATGAAATAAATTAATCATGGATTCTATAACCAATATGTAACACAATCGGTGTTTTCATTTGTTGAATGACAGAGAGAACGTTAGAAATTGGTTTTTACAGCACGAAAATATCATTTTAGTATTTATAATCTATATATGTCATTATTTTATAATCTTTAGAATATATGTACAAGATGTAAAAGATGAAAAAATCAAATATATATAAAAAAATTTATTAGGGATCTTAAATTTTATATTTGGAACATATCCACGGAAAATTACACTAATCCTTTTAATAGGTATATATTTACTAGAACAAAACCACCATAATTTTTTCATGATATCTTGATATAAATTTGGTCAAATTTTAGTTGAACTATAACACTTAATGAGTGGGGAGAGGTTGAGTGGTGATTGTATCGTTTTATAGGTGACATGAGTGGAATTATTTCAATAAGATATGGACCGATATAGGAAAGAATCATTAAAAGTTATAATAATGTGTGGGGTATGTGTTGGATAATTAAACTCTCATTTACACAAATAAGTGATATGGTTTGAGAAATTTTAGAAATGTTCCCCATAATTTACATTTTACTATTATATTTATTCATACTATAACTCAATATGTAAAACTCGATTACATATTCTAATGAATAAAATTTAAATTAACATTAGAACATAATTTTGACATTCTAATTAAAAATATAAAAGTATTTTCAATTATAAAAAATATAAATTTAATTGAATTATTTATATAATTCTACTTGTATAGTTAGTAAAAAATAGTTTTATAAAAATATAAGTAATGTTCCAAATTATATGACATTTCATTATTAAATTACTAATAATAATTTGATATGATTATTGTTAAATATAAAATGATGGATTTTTATGAAAATAGTTTGAAAATTAATAATTAATATTTATATGATGATAATTTCATAAATGTTATTATATTTTTAAAAAATATATTTTTTCAAATAAAATAAACATAATTATTTTTAGAAAAAAACAAATAAAAACCCTGTGATAATATTCACATTCTATATACAAAAATTAATTTCATTTTATCTGATTAAAAGTAAAAAAAATAATCATAACATTAAAATGGAATTTTAAAATATGATGATAATATATTTTAATAGGGAAGTGTATTTTTTGTTATATTAATCATCATTATTTTTATTTCCTATAAATTAAAAAATAATTTAGTAGTAATATATCATTTATATCTAAATTATAAATTATAATCATTCAAAAAAATTTAATTTACATTCCATAAATATATATTACAAAATAGTAAAAGGGTTTTTTAAGAAGAAGAAATTTTGATGTAAAATATGAATGTGCTTTTGTTGCATTCCTTTTAAAATTTGTAATATTGATATTAATTTATTTTGATATAAATATAATAAAATAATGACTTCTAATTTTATACCTCACCAACATCATATAATAAACAACAGTTGAAAAATTATCAGTTTATTAAATATAAATTTTAAATTAAATATTAGTCACAAGATAACATTAAATGAATTATTTTTATATAAAACATAATTTCAGTAATATTTTTATATTAAAAATAACTTATTCATTTTAATAATACCATATTTTACTAATGATATGTGACATTAAATAATATTTAAACTGAATATTATCTATCCGTTTTTTTATTGAATTCACATAAATTTTATATTATCTCAATACAAAATATAACAGTTCATCTTAGATTAGTATTGTGTTTCCAACAAGCTATTTAACCAAATATCATCTATAATAGAATAAAATTGAAGAATATTTAATTAATCATGCACTCTGATCATGATTATTGTAGCTTAAGGGATGAATATTTTTTAATTAACTTTTAGAAAATTATTTTTCCATTCCAAAAATCATTTATTTTAACCCTATTGTATATCATCACCCTCTATATTGATACACTAACTGAAATTGTAGATTAATTTTTCATGTGGGCGGATTAAGAAATAATTTAAATAAGATATTAGTATGAATTTTAATTATAAATTTACATTCAAAAAAGGCTATTATTTATTGTGTCAAAAAAAGTTATGGTTTTGAATGCACATAATTACTATGTTAAAATATTGTTATTTTGAATTGTTAGGATGGAATACGGTACCTTAGAGAAAAGACAAATATTCAAGTAGATTACATTAAAATGGTAATACGTGTGTTGTACAATGTAATGTGCATAATAATAAGATAAAAATAGAATATGAATTTAATAATTACAACTAAATGTTGGTGAAACAAAAGATGAAGAATAAGAAGAATATAGAAAATAAAACACATGAATAAATTTTATCTGTTTCCATGTTAATATATTCTAGTGACGAAAAATTGGAATGTGAGACTTATTCATATAATATAGGTGTATTATAAATATAATATTTTTAAAAGATAATCATCTAAGGACGAATGATGATCCCTTCATAAATAAATATATGAAAATTTTGGAATTTTATTATAGGATGATGGAATAAAATAATGTCATATTTTTTTCTATGTATAGTATATTCCCTACTAATTTCTATCATAAAAAATGATTTTAATTGATTTTATAGTCTTGGTTGAGTCATGATACATCGATGATTTAGCTAGATAATTTTGGTAGTGAACCAGAAACATCAAGTGTGGATTGTTTGTTTCTTTCCACATTATGTGTGAATTATAAGTGAAGATGATCACTATAATAAGTTAAGAAGGCTGACTTCATATGAAATCATATAACTGATGGTAATATATATTATTTATTAAGTCACATATTTCAATAAACCTTCCCCACCATAGGCCTCATCAAATATTTTACATAACTGTAATATTTAAGAGAAATTTCATTTGGGAGTAATTAATTCAAAAAACATATTTCTTAATATATATTCTTTAAATTATTTTAATCTTTATAAAAAGGATCAATATTTAAGACTCACGTCTCAATTAATAAATAATAGATAATATTTATTTACATATACATAGTCAATATATGACCAAAATGCTTAAATATATAACAGTTCACACGTAAATTTATGTTAAATAAATATGAGTTAAAATGAATTATAATAATAATAAAAACATTAAATATATTAATACATAATGATTCTTCCGTAGAGAAATTGAAAATATTTATATTTACATTCCAAATAAAATATAATTTGAAAAATACATTTTTTAGTGAATATTGATTAAAATAATAAAATAATATTATAACATAAAAGACACACTAATGAAGATATAAAGTATAGTTACACACACAAGAACATATATGTACTCAACTATAAATAAATTGATCATAAAAAAGCCATTATGATATTATGTCAGTACAACAAAATTGACCAATATCCTTGTGACATAAAATCACCAACACATAATAAAAAAATCTATTAAAAATATTCAATGGACATGTTCTCAACATAATAACATATAATATATACCTATATAATACATTAGATCTAGACAAAGACCTAGGTCAATTTTTATATTTTTTGTCCCTGTTGCATGTAATATTTTACCATGTTGAAAACTTGATTTCTTTAATTAAAATATTTCAATTCCTATTTCAGAAATAAATATAAAATAGATTTTTTTCTTTAAAGGTGATGTGTTTAAAGATCATAAAAAATAACTTATCATTCATGGAATTTTTTTCATTATAAATAACAATTAAAAAGTACTATTTTTAGGGCACATTTTCCAGCGAAACACTAAATTGAATATTTGAGTTCATATAAAAATGTAAAAAGTGTTTTCATTATTTTTTCCAGGATCATTCATTAGATGAGTAACTTTTTACAATAATTTGGATGAAGAAATAATAAATTAAAATTAATTCTCAAATATATATCTAGGTTATAAAAAAATTAATGCATTATTCTATAAAAACATACCTAATAGTTTTAATGGATGTCCTGATTTATGAAAAGTTTCAAACAAAAAAAATCAACATAGATCATCAAAATAATACTAGAAAATATATAAATAGGACAATGAAATTATTAGGTTATCAATAATAGTTATGAATGAAAATTTTAATTCAAGACACGTAAATATGGAAATCAATGTCAAATAATACATAAAATGGGAGAAAATATATTTTTTATCAAATTGAACAATATTATTCTTATGTTGAATAAGTTTTTAACCAATCAATATATTCCTAAAAAATAACTCAGTGCATAATCTTCCCAATCCAAAAGTTTTACTCTCAATGTTGTTAGATCATTTAATATTGTTGAGTATAAATGTTAATGTGAAAAAAAAACTAATAATGAAAATATATTTCAAACATTCACATATATTACAATGAATCTAATAGTCTATTGAAATAGAGGTCCTGAATTAGGCCAGGTACTGTAAAATATTGTAGCAACATACACTATAAATCGTATTTGGGCCTTCAGGACACCATTTTGGGCCCATGGGTATCAGGGAATTTAGGCAAAAAAGGCCATATGTCCATAAGGCCTTCGGGCTATTAGTGATTCCAGGAAATCAATTCCCATCAGGCCATCGGTATTATAGGACATATAAATGACCATGAAAGAACTTGGGTTAACCACATAAGAGTAGGCCTGAATGAGGATTCGACAAAAAATAGAAACCACTAGAGCCTAACATACCATATTGGATGATTGATAGGTTATGAAAACTACTGTCAAGACCAAGAACCATGTTTATCATCATGGGAAAATTCTTGTTGATCAGGCATGCATGCTGGGGATCTAGGTTAATTCAAGATGAAGATGCTATGTATGGGATGTTTCAAGTGTTTCATGTCTTGGTACATTAAGATCATATATTGGGTCGTGCATGGGCCATGTACCTTAGGCCTATTTGTTATGTAAGGGATCCAAATAAACCCATAAAAGGGTTATTATTCAAAATTAAATAACAATAAGGTATCAATGTATATTCCTAACACCCCAGTATATACACTTTAAGAAAAATAATTAATGAATATTTCTATCCACTATGTAACATTAGAATTTCTCTCACATAACCAAAATTCAAAAAATTCATAACATAATGGGATTTATCATAACTTGTTCAAATTATCATGAGTTCATTCATACAATGGTGTAATAAACCATTTCATTTTAACTAATATTAGAAATCATAAAATATAAATTTTCAAATGACGTGAAATCATGAATTGAAAAAAAATTGTACATAAACCTGATAAGATATAAAATTATGAATATATTTGAAAAACAATTCTATTGAAAAATATAATTTGGGGACTCCATACAAAATGAATTCAATATAAGTCATCAATAAAATAGAAAATGACCACAAAAAATAAAAAACAAATGTTCAATTACAATTTTGAATACAACACCTTTAATACTTGCTCAATTTATATATCAATAACATACCATATGAAAAACCATTTATAATTTTTTTTGAAATAAAATTAATATCATTTGTAATAATGTTTTTAATACTATCATAAATTTTTAGTAACACATCATAAGAAAAACTAATTTTAGAAACTATTAAATATATGAACAATAACACACCTTCAAAATCAAATTCAAAAATAAAAATAAAATGATAATATTTATATAATAACATCAAAGTTTATATATTTCAGTATATTATATTCTAAAACTAATTTTGAATAAACATACTCCAAATAAAATTTCAAAAACCTGATTTCTTATTAATTCTATCTTAAAGGATATGAAATCAATTCTCCTTCGATGAAGAATAACACATTATCCCCCAAAGAGTTGATCACCATATTCATAGGACACTAATTTAATTATAAAACCAAGCTTCAGAAAGAGTATAATATAGAATGGTCTCTTGGATTATTGGATCGAAAGTGGAAAATGTGGCATGTGAAATGTTTTAGGAACCATTATAATTGGTCCAACCATTAGATGCTCAAGTGGGAAGGCAAAATACTATTTTTATTTATCCAATCCCCATTGGGAGGATAAAAATACCATAAATTCAAAATAAATGTAGTTGTATTTATTCCAAAAAACTAATATAGTTTAATAATATTTAAAAATTAGTAATTACCCATCCATATTTTGTACATCCCTGAAAAATACTATATACATAAAAAAGTAATTGAATATTAAATATAAATTTATAAAAAATATATGTTAACTAATTCTTCTTCTCACAACTGGTCACCCTCACATGTAATTTGATGTAGAAAACAAAATTATCCACTAGATATCTTTTGTTTTCCTACGTACTGATATATCTTCACTTAGTATATAGAAATCAGTAAGGGGCTTATGTACATGATGTGATAATGAAAACCAAAATAACAAAAACAACAATATACCTCTGTGTGAGTATACATGTAACTATATAACTAATCAAATATAAATGATTTGGTAAGAATCAAAAATAGAACATAAGACTAGAATATAATGATTGAAATGATCATATATCCCAGTAGGAATGAAAAATTCAAAAAAAAAACCCAAATTTTAGTCTTTAAATAAAAGGATTGTTTATGAATGTTTGAAATCCATATTAAAATATGTTTCTTCCTAATATTTATTTATATAACAAATAATTTATTTTAATTGAATTTCATAGGATCTATATTTCGATTAAAATGAGGAACATAAAAGATTTATTTTAATCACTTTCAAATGGAAACACTAGTATGAAATAATTATTTCAATTAATATAAAATTATCAATTTAAAAAAATTATAAAAAATGGTAGATAAACAGAAATTTCATAATGGTAATCTCTTATTCAGTATAGTTAAGTATCTTACCAGGATCCCAATACACAATTTAATTTAATGATATTGAATTGTTAAATTCACAAGCCACTATGGAGGGAAACTCAAATGTGATTATACTAATGAGTCAACATTATCCTCATGTAGTTTAGATATATTTTTGAATAGATTAAAAAATATGGAGGATATATCTTTCCTATCAATATAATACAAGCTATCCCGCCAATGTTTATGGTGTTTTCATGGCTATTGACCTTCTATAAAATAATATTTTATTATTACACATTTCAACTATTCTGAAATATCCATGTCATAATTCCCATGAATGGTTTGACACTTTAAATATTTTAATCATAGAAAATATTTCCATGAAATAAAATCATCCACGTTATAATTATTTTAATCAGTAATTGGAAAAAAATAATGTAAATTTAATGAACCAAACTATATATATATTGAAATCATCCTCTTTAACTGTTCCCAAAATTCCTTGTAACGAACATTAAGTATTATTATTTAAATTATATTGAAACAAATTTTTTAGTGCTTATATGAAAATATTATGGCTTCCATTTACACGTAAACTCATCTCCCATAATATATATATATATATAGATATATTTTTTAAAAAATTCACATATTCACTTTTGAATTATTAAATATTTAAATATATATGTTTTCCCTCCTTCATTTGAATACCTACAACATTGATGGAAATAATTTTAAAAGAATAAAACTTTTATATATAAATTTAAAATTAGGGAAACCCCTCTTTTAAATAGGGAAAACATTCATAAGAAAAAAAACTCATACATAAAAGATATTCTAAATTTTAAAAAACATTATATATTAAAAATAATTTAATGAAGAATGTAAAAAACATCAAATAATGGGACAAACATTCAAATAAATGAGAAATAATGTAAAACCTAAATTAAATTTTCAATATTCATTGATATATTTTTAATAATTAATATATAAAATATCAATTAAAAATTTAATTATGTAACATTATTGATTTTAATAACATAAAAAGGGGAACTGAACCTGGATCCCACTACCTTTGAATATTATATTTCTCTTACACTTCATAGAGGTTAATGAAAACCCGAATAAAAACATTGGAATATGAAATCTCAAAATAAATTATTATATTTGATCTAGAATATATTAGGGAGAAATCAGTAATTAAAACCAATCATTAATCATTAACCTTCAATGGTGATAGTAATAAGAAACATAAAATCATAAATCACAAACACCATGGTTACAGAATAAGAAATTGAATCACAAAAAAATATTAGTTTAGATTTGATTTTTACATATTGAAAATACTAAAGAGAGAGAGAAGAAAAATAATGAATAAAATAGTACATGTAGATAGTGGATAAGAATGATTGATAACACGGGTATATTAATCACATAATCAAAGTGACAAATGGTTGGACTCTATAGTATAGAAGATTACAGAGCTACACTGTTTTTGGTATTGCGGGATAGTGTGTGATAAGGATACCTAGAGGAGGGGAGGGTCTTATGTTTGTCAAGGGATGTTATGTGTATTTTGATAATTCCACATTTTTTAATATTATGGTACACTTCATATTTTGGCTACAATATATTCAAAATGATTCTCAAACCATGGACTCTATTCTGGAAGTCATGGGGAACACCACATGGGTAGGGAAATCATTTAGAAAAAAGATTCCCATGCGATCCATACATGCTATGACGGATTGAAAATTAAATTTTATGGACAATGCATGATTTCACCTGACTTCTTAAAAACCATGAACCTATGAAAAATCATAAAAATTATATTTTTTAAAGAATAATCTCAAAAATAATGTATTTAATAATATAAAAAATATTAATTAATAAAAAAATATTAAAAATAGTGATAGGTGTGACATTTATCTCTACGATAACACTTTATAACCCTCAAAATGAGAAAATAAAATATATGACTATTGAAAATATTATACACATTATCTTATATTTACATTGAATAATATATAACTAAGAAAAATTAATAACAAAAAAATATAATACCAACCACACCAACTGATAAAAGTCACGATGATCTCAAAAACAAAATTCATCTTATTAAAATATTAAAAATTGAATAATTAAACAATCCCAACCGAAACATGAATCCATATGGGATATTAAATAGAATCATTGATGTGAACGATATAATACCAAAAAAGGTTTTATCTATAATATATTAGAACATTAAAAAACATTCATCCCTCGATATACCCAAGGCTCGATATCCAATATGAGATTCAACAAAATCATAAATAAATGAAAAATAAACTTTCTGTAATCAAACAGGAATCCCATACATGAATACAAAATTATTTTTATGACAAGAAATTATGATTAAGACTAATACATTGAAGCCCCACGATGAAGACTTCACTAAAAAAATGGGTTGACATTACTAAAACACACATTAAGGAAAATAGCATGGCCAAGAAAGGCCTTCAAATATTTATGCTCCATCAATACACTTAATGAGGGACACATCAATTTTTTTATGGACTCACTCCTTTAGGATTGAAATTGAAAATCAATATAATCATTAATATATGAATATTGAAAACGAAAAGAAAACATGAAATGAAAAAAAACTGAACACCCCTTGAGGAATAGAGATTTTGATACGAAGTTCAATTGGATGTAACAATTTGATGCGAACATATTAGGGACATGCTCTTAAAATTAAGGGACCATAAACTAGAAAAAATAATGACTATGAAAACCACATATGTTTGAGATGGACCCATGAAAATAAAACTCAGTAGAATGACCCCATTAATATAATAATTATAAATTTCTCTATAATATGAAAATCCCATTGAAAATTGATCTATTAAAAGACTTCTATAAAAAACACCCCATAAATCATTAACCATTTAAATGGTGATGGTGATCTAATTTAAAAAACACATATGATCATTAATGAGTGGATCAATAAAAAATAGAATATTTTTCAATACCACACCACTCTTAGTTTGGGTATGGATATCAATGATGTGATCAACATTCTATGTATAATATCGAAAAATTTCTTCCCTCTAAATAACCCATATATCATTTAGAATGGTTCTATAGTGCAGTCTAGTAAAAACATCAACATCAAATTTGAATAGATACACATTAAATATTAACTCTCTCAAAGGTAGATAAACCATAATAATAAGGTTAAATGGTATGAATAAAAACCCAACAATCCATATTAAAAATCAAAATAACAAACTAAATAAAAAACACAACATAAAACCAGGGAAAAATTATCAATGGTAATTTTATAAAAGTCCATTAAAATCATAGATGTTTCCCTAAATTAAAATAATTTTTTTTCTTTTTTGAAATAAACCCTCAAAAAACATTAAATTAACATTGAAAATATCATGGTAATTGAGAATTATAAATATTAAATATTCAAAAAAAAATATTTCATAAAAATATCAATCATATAATTTTGATTTAATATTTTTCCTTTGGAAATTACGATCATTTCAGTTTCAAAATTTCAAAATATCATTTGAAAATTATCTTATAAATATAATAATCTCTTTTTGAAGTCACTATAAGAGGGAAAAAATCATTTAATCTCATTTTATGAAAATATAATTTATTTATTTAATATTAAAATAATTCATTTCTCCAAACACATTAAGTATTTCAAAAAATCATTATAATTTATAAATTTAATGATTTATTATAAATATCAATTTTACAAAAATAAATCCCTTTTATCAATTTGAATTGTTAAAACATTTTTAATTTTCAAAACTAAATCAAATCATAAATATAATGAATAAATATCATTTGAAAACATCAAAATTTAATTAATGTAACTAGTGTTTGTGAATAATGTGGAAGAATTGAATTGAAAACCATGTTCCAATTATGAAATCATAAGTGTATATAACACTCAACCATGGAATGTTAATCCATGCAGGTTACTAGACCATGTTAGAGAACTATGCCTTTTTGATTCTCTCTAATTATTATCCCCCAAAACATTAAAATCAAATAATTATAAAAAAACAGTTCAAAAAAAATATTTTTCATATGCCTCACACCCTATTATGTTTTGAGTCTCATGATGAGAAAGATTTCATGAATCTATTTTTACACCAACCTATATAGCCATTAAATCCATATCACTGTATATTAGAGAACAAAAACAATAAATGGATACCTATAATAATTTTTTTTGATGATCCAATGTATTCTATTCCACCATTAGATTCTGAACCCATCCCACAACAACCACGACTTACATTCCAGAGTGACCTGAGGTGGTGACAGGACCCACTGAATCAAAATCAATATAGGGAGAATTATTTCAAAAAATAATTAGATTTTAGTGAATTTTTAAAAACCGAATTTTTTATATCTTAAACAGTCATTTGTAATAAAATAATTTTCATTTATTTCCACCATCCATGTAAATATTGAAATCAACCACTTTAAGGTATCCGTTTGAGATAAGTAATTAAATTTAATAATTCTATTTATTTTTATCATAAATAATGAATTTTTTAAATGTTTAATATCAAAACATTCGATCTAATTTTATACCTACACACACAAAAGACCTATATATATATATGACATAATAAAAACAATTTGTATTCTCATGTGAATTTCTACAACCAGACACATATATATATATGTTTACAAATGTATATCTGTATAATAGAATCATTTAAGGATATTTTAAAAAATAAATAATTAATACTTTCTATAATAATGATGGTGAAATTTGATTTTTATTTCAATGTATCTATTATGAAATCAAAACTCATTTATAAATATGAAATGATATTTTATAAAAAAATCGGATAATTATTTTAATGTGGACTTTTTGAAAGCCTCTAATTATGGGGTATAATATGAAATGAAGTGAAAAAATTTTCCCATGATTTAAAAATCATATATTAATTTAATATAATAATAGTAATTATTTTATATCTAAATGAGGAATTACAAATTCATAGAAGCATGTTTCTAGAGGTTCATGAACTAAAAGTTGGGGAAACCTACATGAAAATAATTTTCATATTAAATGGTTTCACTCATACACATAAATTAGATATTTGAAACCCTAATGAACTAATATAGAACTTAATGTCAAAAAATACATTATAAAACCTGCTACAAATAGTGTTCTTGGGTGAAACTCTACATGGAACCCATCAATGATCTGTCACATTCATTGATCATAGTAAGAAAATACCTAAAATAAATTCAAAAATAAAACATGGATCATGATTAAACAATGGAATAGCATAAAAAATTACTAGTGTATGGAAATATTACATGATATCCACTAGGGGTTATGAAAAATTTCGAGGTAGTAGAAGAATAACAGGTTAGAGGAGGAGTAATGCTAACTCGGAGAGGCCGCACATGAAATTGAGTGTATAAATTGTAGGGATCCCAATTCAAGGATAGGATAGAAGTTAATTGCTAAGAATACTATTATTATGAGAGAAAAATACAATATAAGAAGGATAAAGGGATCAATTAAGTTATGATAGGGGAGTCTATTTAGGAAAAAGATCCCATTTTTCAATATTTTTGAACTGCACATTGTATGACTGAATTGGTTTGAAAATAATGAAAAAATAAACACCCTATAATATAGGGAGAATACTAAAATATTATTTTTCATAATCATAAAAATAATTTAATGACCATGGATGTTCAATATACCCAATTGCAAACTCAATTCTATGGTTGGTTAAGCATTTTCATAACTATACTCTTATATATAAACAATAAAATATTAAAATATTAAATTTATTTTTCCCAATAATCATAAATGTAATTAAATTTAATTTTTAAAAAAATATTAAAATATAATACAGACAAAGGGTGAAAATAGATGATGTAGTTGGATTAAAAGAGAAAAGAGAAGAGGTAGACCATTAAAAACCATGATAAAATCATAATTTATTGGTCATGAAAACATATTGAAAAGATGTGATTTTTCATAGAGTTCATATTCAATTGAGAAATTATAATTAGATGTAATGGGGACCTACATGGGAGAACCATATTTACATAAATATAAAAATATTAAAAAAATTGGTGGGATATGTGTTTAGGGAGAATGGTTTATCAAACAGTGCAATAAAAGTATTTTGGCCACAATTTTACCATGATCATACTAAATAATAATATTTAATGTTAATTGATTTATTTGATAGGCATGATAAATGAAATCAAATTCCTAGGCAATGTTGTTAGGATATAATATTTTGATTTAATATCCACTGATTGTGTGATATAAAAAAATTCACAGTATAAAAAATATCAGACATAGAATTTTCTAAAACAATTTATAAATAATAATTAAAATTAATATATTAAAATTATGATGATGTTTTTCAAATATATATTTTGTATTAGGGTGATTATTTCGATGGTAAGGGTGAATTCAAAACATCAATCACTTTTATAAAATAAGTTTATTTAGTATATTTTTATAATATAATTAAATAGAAATAAACACAATATAAATTTTATATTTTTATGGATCACTATAATATTATTTATACTCTTTAATATACTAAATAATAATGATAAAATTGAAACTCTAGAATATAATATTTTATTATTGATCTTTATTCACAACTCAATAGAAATTTCTTTTGAATATATGGAGGCTCAACCCAAAACGTGTAATTTATCTAATCTTAGGGAATATCATATATCTAACTATTAAATATGGAGGTTGAATAAATTTCTCCATGTAAATAGACCATTTATCGTATAATTATTATTCTTTTACATAATATGGATCAACATTTATAGAATTTTATAATAGTAAAATATCCAAGCACTATAGTACTATTTTTAAGGAAAATGAATAAACTAGGTATAAAGTTCAAATAAAATATTAAAATGTAACAATACTAAACTAAAATGAACAATTTATTTTCAAAATAAGAGTGCATAATTTATTTTAAGTGTATTTTATTTTTTCAAGTTTATTTTAAACAATTTTATTTTATGTATAAATTATATATATTTATGATAATGTGTAATGCTAATATAGTTCATGCATATACTATTATGATATTTTTCATTAATAAAAATTTTATAGATTATGTATCTATATACAATAGAGTTAAAATATGAATTCTTAAAATACATCGAACTCACCATTTGTTGATGTTTAATAATAAAATAATAATAGTGACACAATTGATATTCCCAAATTATTCATAAGGGAAATCAGTCGTAAACTATATTAAAATTAAAAAATATGTTGTTAATGATTGTATAAAACAATTATTGTAGTTATGGATTAAAAATAAGGAAATATAATATAATGTAATAGAAAGAATTTTTTTCAAAATACATCTCTTACTAGGACCATGAACCATGGTGTTGTGTTCTTTGATTTATATATTTAACAAAACTAGATTGTAACAACATTTACCCTTGTAGATGGTAGTTGGTTGCATACTTATTTACATTATAATGGATACATGATTAAAATCAAAAAGGGCCAAATAGTTCATTTATTTTTAAAATCAAGATTACATACCTGATACCCTTATTACATTGGCAACATATAATCAAACACAACACATAAAAAACAAAATGAATATCCTTCTTGAAAACTCATTCAAATCTTGAATTTTCATTACCCGGGGAAAGGAAAAATATATGGATGAGATAAATTCATTTGTAATGGACATGTAAAGAGGAATATAACTTCAAAAATAAAGGATAATAAATATGGAAAGAGAAAATAACTAAACATGACATTGACATTTTTTCAATAAACTGATAATGAAATGAATCCATAGATTTTTTCTGAGTGAAAATCATCTAGATATTTATAGTATAATTTTGAATATTGTAAATGCATAAATATTGGATGTCATGTTTCTACCACATGAAGTACCAATAGTAATACCATTCACAAGGTGGTATAATATATCGTTACGAACCATTATAATATTAGTTTAACTAATAATCCCATGATACTACAGATATATCAATGTGATATTTATCCCTCCACCCCACCCATGTCTACCAGTCCAAAGCCTTCCTCATATACCAGAACATAGATTTAATTTATAAAAAATTTTCATTATCATATATACGTATTGAATAAATGATCCAAAATTAAAATTATTATCAAAATAGCTAAAATTAATTTCAACATAAACACCATATATAAAAATGTAATATGGTTTAGGATTTAATTATCTCCATCATACAATAATATAGATATTTAATAGAAACTTATTTTCCTATGAAATGTTATTACACTAAAAATATTTTATCAAGAGAATATTAACAATCACAGAACAAAGTGATATTGTATAATAACATTTATCACTTGGTCAAATTCAATTAAAATGAACAAGGGTAAAATAATTCAATATAAAACATAAAATACCAATATTAATGAATAATTCATGGAATTATATGTCAAAGGGTAAGTATATACACCACATATAAGGTAATTAGTGCACAATAACAAAAAATGCTTAGTGTAATTCATATTGCGATTAAATTCCTTTCAAATACCATATCATTGATGTGAGTGTTATCCAAATGAATAGATTATGTGTGTACACATTATATCAGCATAAAATAAGTGTATCTACAATGTAATTTAACTAAATGGGGGAAGGAGCATAACGACAGGCCAAGCTGGGCCAGGAAGGCCGCACCGCTAGGCAGGCCGGGTCGGACTGGACCCAGACCCATTTCGACCCAGTTGCATTTAAGGGTCATTATCTCTTAAATAATATGTATGTTTGATGAACGATATATACTACTGGAACCATTGGGACTAGTCTGCCTCTTTGAGATACTTCGCATGAGAATTGTATAATATGGAAGTACAGTCAGGTGGGATCGAACACGAATCAAACTGGGTCCTTAGTAATAAAATGCTTATTATTAACAGACCATGTGTTTGATTGATGTATTGTCTACCATGATTGAAACCATATGACATGGAGGCCCATCTATTCACATCATTGTTAAACATCATGGATGTTGAGGTATGACCTAGATCCTTAGGAGCAAAACCATGGTGTTTCTAATAGTGAGAGTTAGAATGACTACTCCATCGATGACACAAGGGACGAGTATTCCTTAATGCTATATTTTTGGTAATGATGGGACACCCCACGTCATGGGTGTGGGTTTGTTTTCCACAGTGAAGGTTCATCTATCTGTGGTGTCAGTATTCGCCTATTGGACTAGGGCACAATTCCTCCATATTTAACTCACATATAGTTAGGTACTCCCCTACCCGATAGGGTGAGAGTCCAATATTTTAGGAGTATGTACTCTCTTATAGAACTAGAGTGAGGGACCTCCTTATGAAGTTCTACGAAGAAATCAGTACATCCATGCCTTTCCAGGGTATGGGTCCTCTAGTCTGGGGTCGGAACTCTCATATTGAATTAGGGTGTGGTTCACCCAAACCAGATATTTTGATAGAGTCAGTTACACCCCTACATTACATGTGTGTGGTTCCTCTAGTCACTTAGTTGTACCCCCTACCGATTTCAGGAGTGATTCCTTTTTACACCTTGTTCCAGCACAGTCAGTACTCCCCTACTGTGGCAGGTTTTGGGTCCTCTAGCATATTGTTGGTACTCCCCAGACATACTAGTGTGTGGGTCCCCTATAGTGAACAAACAACCAGATTTTTACTCCCCTTCTATGTAGGGTGAAAGTCCTCACTTATGGTGTAGTAATCCCCCATCTCTGAGTAGTGACATGTAGTGGGTCCTTCATGGGAGTTGTATCTCCCTCGTCTAGAGTACACATTTATGAGGAATCGGCCCCACCACATGATGTAATTGAAAAAAATGTAGAAGTTACTGCTCCCTCAATGTACTATGGTGCGGGCCTATTTTTACTGGAGTGATAGAGATATCGTGGGTTATACTGGAGCAGTGATCCCCCAACTAAATGTAGTATCGGGGAGTGGGCCTATTCACTTGTATTCCCTTGTTCTTTCATCAGATGCAAGATTATTACAGTGATACCTCTAGTGTGCGGAAATAGAGACAGTTTTAGTAGACTGTTCCTGATGGATCACGTCATTTTAGACGTACTGTTAGTTATGGTTGAGTTGTACCTGATGTTTTACATCTCTATGATGAGTTCCATCAGGGGTGACAATCACATGGATCATGTACACCTGGTCCTTGAGTAATGCAGTAACCCTTGTTTGGAAATCATGGTAATGGTTTTGAGGATGGATTTGTATGTTTCATTGTGGCTGAGACGAGTATATCTAGATTACCTAGTAATATGTATGGGAATATACTTGGGAAGAGTTGACTATGAAAAATATTTGTGGTTTACTTCATGGTTTTGGCTTTGGGTTTTACATCATGGTTGTTTTGTGGTGTTTTATTTGTGGTTATTTTCGAGAACATAGATGGTATAAGGGTTCCCTACCGAGTTCTGAGTTACTCACCCATACATGAGCTTCGCCCTCCAGTGTTGTGTCTGGTGAAGAACATCAATGTGTTGATAGAGGCGCCTAGGGAGACGGGACCGATGAACATTATGATGGCAGACATGGTGGCCTAGGACTCGGAGAGGCCTAGTAGGACTAGGCGGATAAGTCATACTACTTTGGCATCTAGTAGCATCACGACTCTAGAGATCATGTGGGATTTATTGCAGATGGCCATCAGTTCTCCCTTTGTACCATGCTGTTTTTTTTGTCTTGTATACTGGCATGGTATTACCACTCAGTACATTACTTGCTATTGTACTATAGATTTTGATTACTTAGTGTTCAACTATGAGTATTTTTTATTTGGTTTTTAGTTCACATATGTACATTAATCAAGGTAAATACCTCCAACAAGCAGGTTTATTCCTTCACCTCTAGTCACCAACCCCACGCCATTGAGAGGCCGACTTTGGGTATGTCACTGTACAGACCATGGAGACGAGACATTAAAATGTTGTGTCAATGGTGGTTTGTTATAACTCAATGACCAAGGGTCTATTGTTTTTTTTCTTGAGCAAAAATGTAATGTGTTTTAATTTAGGATTTCAGGATAGGGACTCCAGTGTTTGAGCAGCATCAGACATATCTGTACACGAGGATTCTGGACACCTGTTACCCAACAAAGAACAAGGAAACATTGGTAGTGGTAAAATGAAGGGATTATGAAACATGTAGGATTGTTTATGATTTCCAGTTCCTTCAAGGTTTAACATACCAAATATACTATTATACAAGGTTCAACTTACACATTTACATATGATTCCATGATTAAAGGCATATAATATTCCATTGAAATATCGTGACGATGATCTTCATCGAGTGGAGGATTCAATGCAGGATACTAATATAGGGGCATTACCTTCAAGTGGTGCATCATTGATTCCAACACCTATCGGGATGTAGTTGCCACTAGTAGTTCAAGGTGATGATTCATGCAAGGTGTGTGAGCTACACGAGTTTCAGAGGCCGACACCTCCCAGGTTCCATGGTGAGACAGATCCACAGGTACCTGAGGATTGTCTTAAGGGAGTTACACATGTTTTCTTCCTAGTGAAAAAACTACCTGAATAGATGGAAGTATTTTCCCCAATCCTTCTTGAGGTTTTAGTGGGAAGATGGTTGAGTATGATGATTCACACTCATGATGATGCGACCCTCACTTGGACATACATTGATCGCCTCATCAGAGAGGATTTATATCTGGAGACTATACAATTAGTACTCATATAAGAGATTATGAACCTATAACAAGGCATCATGAATTTAGCAGAGTAATCAATTAGATTCACATATCTTTCTCACTACTCAAATGATATGGGTCTTGAATCTTACTTTATGGCCCAGACCTTCTAGTAGGTATTGCCCTTGAAATCAGGTCATCAGTGATACCACACAGCATTTCGATGCATGCTGGGGTACTAGAACATGCCCTGGTAGTTCAGATACATCTGGAGGAGTAGTAGGTGGATGCGAACTATGACAAAGGTCTTGTAGTAGAGGGGTCTAATGAAGATAACATCTGATTGGTGATGGGATCGCAACATAGGATGCATATCCATGCCTGGACATATCCATGTGAGTTTATGTCACATAAGCTATGCCATGGAGCTTATTAACCACAAGAGAGGTGTTGTTATGTTTTTAATGGCTGGGGAAACCTCTATAGATATTTCCCAACATGCTATATTACTGAGAGGGAGCCAGTGGACGACCGTCCTTTTTATAGATAGTTCTTAGAGAATAGTGTTCTAGAAGTCAGGAGGTGAGGTAGAAGAGCTAGATGTGTAGTGGGGGTGGTACCCGCAAGGATCAGTGAGATAGAGAACATAGGTGAGGACTACTTCATGCAGTCATGGCACATGACCAATAAGATCCAAGAGATTATTGAGGCATGACATGTGTCTTTCCCATTGTTGATATTATAAATAGACACAGGTTATGGAAATTCCATTTTACAAAAGTCCAGTTAAAGACATTGGAGTTTTGGTAAGGCCATGGACCTGACCCTCATGCTTAGAAACACATGATGAATGAGACTTACTGACCACCAACATATACTGACAACGATACCTAGCTCTTGGGGGCGAGATTTGTTGTTGGGATCTCTTAGTTGTGGCATCAAGAACTTATAACATCATTCTTGCTATGGAATACTACTCTTCATGCACGAAATGCCGATATTATGCAAGAGATGCAGTATATCCACGTGGTGGAGAAGGGATTTCCTTTTCGGGAAAAGGGAAACCCATGTATCATGGATTTAATTCTCATAAATAGTCTGACTTGAGTTTTTTTGTGGTGGAAGAGTGAGGCCACATGATTTTTTTGTAGTGAAGAATGGTTCATAACCATCCATACACAGTAGAGATGCCAAAAGTGGGATTGGTATTGTTCTTGTTTAAGATTTTGGTGAGGCTGCTAGATATTCTAGGAAGAAGGCCCATTAAGATCTATCATTCGCTCAGGGGAATACCCATTTCATTCTTAATTACACTCGCACGTTAGCATTAACCTTGAATGAATAACTCCTGTGGGAGTTTTATCACATTGCATCGATGGGTGTATGTGGAATGTGGGGTTTTTATGTGATATATTTCATGTTAGAAAGGAGGTGGGCCACTGAACCCCATGAATGTAGATGAATCGTAGTACATATTGCTTTTACGTATCACTGCATCTAAAGAAACATGTTCCTACTTTTGAACGATGTTGACCTAGAAATAGATGTTCATGAGAGTGGATGATCTTAGTGTTTCTTCATGGCGTGTTCTTAGAAGCAGCGTTGAAACCATTGTTGAGTTTGTTTCCACCCATAATATTGGGTTTAGTATTTTCATGGATGAAAAGTATAAATGTTGGTATGAGGTAACATCTCATGATTTACTTGTAATTTTTCTATATGGATTTATTCGGACACTGCAAAATTTGACAGCACATGATTCCAAGGTTCAGAGATCCTGAAACGGAATTATGATCTTTTTTATGGTACATTCTTTAAATATGCGATTTGGGTTTTATATCCTTTGAATAATCACCCGGATGAAAATTCTAAGGGAATCATTGATTTAAGAGAAATAATATTCATCTTTAAATTATTTATCATTGGCCTGCAAGGGCCAAGTGGAAATGAATTTTTTTCGATGTTATCAGAAAATTATTAAAATAATTTATTAGAATTATTTTATTTTCAATCTCACTTTGAGTGGAAGATGATGATTCTATAAGGCGGTGACACGGCTGAAATGTTTCAAATTATTATAGATCATTAGTGGATTGTTAAACTCGCAGTGTAACAAAGATTTAATGGTGTGTAACAGTGATGTTGTTACATAAATGAAACAACAAAATGACGTGATGTCACATCGTAATGGGAACGAAGCGACATACTCCTATTTATAGATTGACGTGTTGTGGTAATATGGATAATAACATTGGAGGATTCCATGGTGATTCTATGATGGATTTCCTCCCATGGAAGAATGACGAATGATGGGGGATCATTACCACCTGTGAGGCCATTAGAAAATCAAATTCGGGAAGTGGCGTCGATTTCTTTTCCCATCGAGGATAAACATCGCCATATCAGACTTCATAAGAGGTAGGGGTTTTTTTATTTAAAGATCTTATACATTATTCGTTATTTTAAAATGAAAGACGAATATCTACCTGCTAATAGGTTGATCTGCAAGTCACATGTTCATGAGGGAGGGTATCTTTGGAGATCTATGTTGGGATTGATTTACATTTCATCAAACTGCACTCCTGGAAACATCCCTTGTTTTTATACTCTGATGGGGAGGGCATGGGCCGACACAAACAAGGACTGAGAACCTCCACATAATCATACTTTATGATAATATATTTTATATTTTCGGAAAGGAGGATATAAATATATCTTAGTGATGTGGGAATTTCTTCGAGGCCACATGCTGAAAAAATGCGAAAAAAGGCCACCAGAATTTGTCTAGTACCCCGGCAAAAATATGACTAGTGTGCTAGCATCATCTGCATGCCCAATTGAGAAGAGGTAGGTTGCCATCTGGAGGAGGAGGTGTGCCCTAGTGATGTTCTTGGGTTGTCGAAGCCGCAGTAGTGATGGGTCGTGGCACTAGAATCACGCGGTGCCAGCATGGAGATGTCAAACCACCATACGGGTTGACGTGGGGGAAACTGCCTATGGGATCGACCACATGAGATGGTGTTAGACGCCGCTATGCTACATCCTAGGAGAAAGGGGATCACCCACAACAGCGTGTCGGGGAGTGTTCAGGGGGCTTTTTTATCAGGCAGGCCATAACTAGGTCGGGTGAGGTCAGTTCGCCTAGGTATGACTAGACCCAGACCCATTTCATCCCTCTCATGTTTAAAGGGGATTATATCCTAAACCAGACATACATTTGATGAACCATCTATAGCACTGGAACCCATAGGATGAGGTGGTGTGTTTTTTGAATCTCCTCATTAGTTTGGGATAATGTTGATGTATGGCTGGGTTGGATTAATGAGAAATTCAACTGGGCCCTTGGAACTTGAATTCCAATAACTTACAGACCGTGCATATAATTGACGCATCGTCTATCATTTGGGAACCATTATGACACGACGGTCCTTCTGGTCACTTCATTATGGATCGTAATAGTAGTTAAGGTATGACCAATAACTTGAGGAGTAGCACCAGGTTGTTTCTTATGGTGAGAGATATGATGTCTACTCCCTTGATTAATCAATGTGTGGGTATTCCATAAACCCCTACTCTGGAAATACGGGACTCCCCACTTCATGGGTGTATGTTCATTTTCCTCTATTAAGGTTCTTCTATCGTTGGAGTAAGTTATCCACTATTAGACTATGGTGCAGGTCTTCCATACTTAACTCACATAGAGTCAGGTACTCCCCTACAGGGTAGGGTGGTGGTCCTCTATGATAAGAGTATGGAATCCCCTATTGACCTAGGGTGCGGGTTCTCCTAACACAGTGCTAAAATAGTGTCTGTACTCCCCTGCTGTGAAAGGGTGCAGTTCCTCTATCCTGGGGTCGATACTCCCCTGACATACTAGGGTGAGGGTCCCCCATAATAGATATTGTGGTAGAGTCAGTTGTGCACCTTTTTTATAAGGGTGTCAGTCCTCTGATAATAGAGTTGTACTTCCCTACCGATTCTGGGTGTCGTTTGTCTTTACACCTTGTTCTAACTGTGTCGGTACTCCCCTTCGATGACAGGGTGTAGGTCCTCTAACTTGTGGTCAGTACTCCACTAAAATAAATGGGAATGGGTCCCCCATAGTTAACAAACTACTCGACATGTACTCCCCCACCGGGTATGGTGAGGGTCCTCACTAATGGAGTAGTACTCCCCCATCGCGAAGTAGCGACAGAGATTGGGTCCTTTATGGGAGTTGGATCTCCCTCATCTACAAGACACAGTTAAGAGGAGTGAGACCCTCTACATGATGTAATTGATACCAAGGTAGAAGTTATTTCTCTCTAAAAAAAGGTGTGGGTCACTTCGTAATGTTGCGATTGAGATATTGTCAGTTAGACGAGAGAAATTCTCCTTCAACTAAACACAGTGTTGAGAAGTGGGCGTAATCACATTGTTTACCTTGGTCTTGCCTTTATCGCAGTACTATGACAATGAGACATCTAGTGTTGAGCACTAGAGGTCATTCTAGAAGAATGTTCATGATGGAGTATGAACTTTAGGATAAACTATTAGTAATGTTTTATTTTCACCTAATGGAGTATATATAGAAGAAATTTTCCATCGTCGATGGCCTGATCATAGAGTGAGTACTTCTAATGCTTGAGCTATGCTTTGAGCCTTCATTGGAAAACCAGGTAATGGATTTGAGGTTGGATCATAATGTTTCATTGTGGCTAGGATAAGTATATCTAGATGAACTATGTATATGTATGGGAATATACCCGGATAGAGCTGACTATGAAAAATCTATGAGGTTTACTTCGTGGTTTTAGATTTGTGGTTTAAATTGTGGTTGTTTTGTGGTGTTTACCATTGTGGGATTCAGAATGAATGCCCAGAGACTTGGGGTTCTCTAATAAGTATGGAGTTACTAAAAATTTCAAGGGCATCAGCCACATGTGTTGGTTCTGGTGCAGTGGTTCGACGTTTCGATAGTGGAGCTCAAGGAGACCGGACCAGCAGACATTACAATGGTGGACTTTGTGGCATAGGACCAGGCAAGGTCCAGTAGGATATGGTAGAAAATAAATACATCTTCAGCTTCCAAAATCTTCACAATTCTAGTGATCATGTGGGATTTAATGTAGATATACATTAGTTCTCCCTTTGTACCTTACAGTTTCAAGTTCTTTTGATGGGTTCGTATACTATCCATGTTTTAACACTTGGTTTTTCAATTGCTATTGTACTCTAGTTTCTTATTACATAGTTTTCACCTTATATATTTGTGGATTTGGATTGTGAGTTCATTTATGTTTAGGTATCCCAGAAAATTCCTCCCATTTGTAGGTTGACTCCTTAGTGCTAGTCACCAACCCATGTCATTTGAGATTCGGGCTTTGGTTATATGATGGTACATGCCCCAAAGGATGGTTCATGAATTAATATGTGAAAGTGAAATAATTAGAGGGAATTAAAAGATTATGAATAAATAATAGGGAAGATAATATATGTGTTTTTAGTGATAATTATCTTATAATTTTCATTGAATGAAAAATATTAATAATGACCATGAATTAAAAATTATATTGGAATTAGAATACATATCATTAATTTAGTTACCATTAAATAATCTTAACATACAACATGATAAAAAATTTATTATTTATTTCATAACCTTATTCATATATTTAATGTTTTCTATTATTTAATTATGAACCATCACTATAATGACAGGGTTTATTAACATCATATGATATTACTTTTTTTATTGTCTTAAGAATGTTTCGTAATGGAAACATTAAACACCAATCATTGATTAAAATATATTACTTCCGGATTATTAAAAATGATATTTTTTTTAATTATTTATTAATATATATGATTAGTTTAAGGAAACAATGGGCATGTTTCTATAGAACGAGATCAATTATGTGATTTGATTGTGAAATTTACAGATATTAACAGATAATGTTATAATGATCATTTAATTTTTATAATAATTTTTGATCCATATTAATGATATTTTTTAAAACATAATACCATATATATTCCTTAAATATAATTTCTAAAAATAAATGTATGTTGACAACTTTTAGATGAAATAAATTAATCATGGATTCTATAACCAATATGTAACACAATCGGTGTTTTCATTTGTTGAATGACAGAGAGAACGTTAGAAATTGGTTTTTACAGCACGAAAATATCATTTTAGTATTTATAATCTATATATGTCATTATTTTATAATCTTTATAATATATGTACAAGATGTAAAAGATGAAAAAATCAAATATATATAAAAAAATTTATTAGGGATCTTAAATTTTATATTTGGAACATATCCACGGAAAATTACACTAATCCTTTTAATAGGTATATATTTACTAGAACAAAACCACCATAATTTTTTCATGATATCTTGATATAAATTTGGTCAAATTTTAGTTGAACTATAACACTTAATGAGTGGGGAGAGGTTGAGTGGTGATTGTATCGTTTTATAGGTGACATGAGTGGAATTATTTCAATAAGATATGGACCGATATAGGAAAGAATCATTAAAAGTTATAATAATGTGTGGGGTATGTGTTGGATAATTAAACTCTCATTTACACAAATAAGTGATATGGTTTGAGAAATTTTAGAAATGTTCCCCATAATTTACATTTTACTATTATATTTATTCATACTATAACTCAATATGTAAAACTCGATTACATATTCTAATGAATAAAATTTAAATTAACATTAGAACATAATTTTGACATTCTAATTAAAAATATAAAAGTATTTTCAATTATAAAAAATATAAATTTAATTGAATTATTTATATAATTCTACTTGTATAGTTAGTAAAAAATAGTTTTATAAAAATATAAGTAATGTTCCAAATTATATGACATTTCATTATTAAATTACTAATAATAATTTGATATGATTATTGTTAAATATAAAATGATGGATTTTTATGAAAATAGTTTGAAAATTAATAATTAATATTTATATGATGATAATTTCATAAATGTTATTATATTTTTAAAAAATATATTTTTTCAAATAAAATAAACATAATTATTTTTAGAAAAAAACAAATAAAAACCCTGTGATAATATTCACATTCTATATACAAAAATTAATTTCATTTTATCTGATTAAAAGTAAAAAAAATAATCATAACATTAAAATGGAATTTTAAAATATGATGATAATATATTTTAATAGGGAAGTGTATTTTTTGTTATATTAATCATCATTATTTTTATTTCCTATAAATTAAAAAATAATTTAGTAGTAATATATCATTTATATCTAAATTATAAATTATAATCATTCAAAAAAATTTAATTTACATTCCATAAATATATATTACAAAATAGTAAAAGGGTTTTTTAAGAAGAAGAAATTTTGATGTAAAATATGAATGTGCTTTTGTTGCATTCCTTTTAAAATTTGTAATATTGATATTAATTTATTTTGATATAAATATAATAAAATAATGACTTCTAATTTTATACCTCACCAACATCATATAATAAACAACAGTTGAAAAATTATCAGTTTATTAAATATAAATTTTAAATTAAATATTAGTCACAAGATAACATTAAATGAATTATTTTTATATAAAACATAATTTCAGTAATATTTTTATATTAAAAATAACTTATTCATTTTAATAATACCATATTTTACTAATGATATGTGACATTAAATAATATTTAAACTGAATATTATCTATCCGTTTTTTTATTGAATTCACATAAATTTTATATTATCTCAATACAAAATATAACAGTTCGTCTTAGATTAGTATTGTGTTTCCAACAAGCTATTTAACCAAATATCATCTATAATAGAATAAAATTGAAGAATATTTAATTAATCATGCACTCTGATCATGATTATTGTAGCTTAAGGGATGAATATTTTTTAATTAACTTTTAGAAAATTATTTTTCCATTCCAAAAATCATTTATTTTAACCCTATTGTATATCATCACCCTCTATATTGATACACTAACTGAAATTGTAGATTAATTTTTCATGTGGGCGGATTAAGAAATAATTTAAATAAGATATTAGTATGAATTTTAATTATAAATTTACATTCAAAAAAGGATATTATTTATTGTGTCAAAAAAAGTTATGGTTTTGAATGCACATAATTACTATGTTAAAATATTGTTATTTTGAATTGTTAGGATGGAATACGGTACCTTAGAGAAAAGACAAATATTCAAGTAGATTACATTAAAATGGTAATACGTGTGTTGTACAATGTAATGTGCATAATAATAAGATAAAAATAGAATATGAATTTAATAATTACAACTAAATGTTGGTGAAACAAAAGATGAAGAATAAGAAGAATATAGAAAATAAAACACATGAATAAATTTTATCTGTTTCCATGTTAATATATTCTAGTGACGAAAAATTGGAATGTGAGACTTATTCATATAATATAGGTGTATTATAAATATAATATTTTTAAAAGATAATCATCTAAGGACGAATGATGATCCCTTCATAAATAAATATATGAAAATTTTGGAATTTTATTATAGGATGATGGAATAAAATAATGTCATATTTTTTTCTATGTATAGTATATTCCCTACTAATTTCTATCATAAAAAATGATTTTAATTGATTTTATAGTCTTGGTTGAGTCATGATACATCGATGATTTAGCTAGATAATTTTGGTAGTGAACCAGAAACATCAAGTGTGGATTGTTTGTTTCTTTCCACATTATGTGTGAATTATAAGTGAAGATGATCACTATAATAAGTTAAGAAGGCTGACTTCATATGAAATCATATAACTGATGGTAATATATATTATTTATTAAGTCACATATTTCAATAAACCTTCCCCACCATAGGCCTCATCAAATATTTTACATAACTGTAATATTTAAGAGAAATTTCATTTGGGAGTAATTAATTCAAAAAACATATTTCTTAATATATATTCTTTAAATTATTTTAATCTTTATAAAAAGGATCAATATTTAAGACTCACGTCTCAATTAATAAATAATAGATAATATTTATTTACATATACATAGTCAATATATGACCAAAATGCTTAAATATATAACAGTTCACACGTAAATTTATGTTAAATAAATATGAGTTAAAATGAATTATAATAATAATAAAAACATTAAATATATTAATACATAATGATTCTTCCGTAGAGAAATTGAAAATATTTATATTTACATTCCAAATAAAATATAATTTGAAAAATACATTTTTTAGTGAATATTGATTAAAATAATAAAATAATATTATAACATAAAAGACACACTAATGAAGATATAAAGTATAGTTACACACACAAGAACATATATGTACTCAACTATAAATAAATTGATCATAAAAAAGCCATTATGATATTATGTCAGTACAACAAAATTGACCAATATCCTTGTGACATAAAATCACCAACACATAATAAAAAAATCTATTAAAAATATTCAATGGACATGTTCTCAACATAATAACATATAATATATACCTATATAATACATTAGATCTAGACAAAGACCTAGGTCAATTTTTATATTTTTTGTCCCTGTTGCATGTAATATTTTACCATGTTGAAAACTTGATTTCTTTAATTAAAATATTTCAATTCCTATTTCAGAAATAAATATAAAATAGATTTTTTTCTTTAAAGGTGATGTGTTTAAAGATCATAAAAAATAACTTATCATTCATGGAATTTTTTTCATTATAAATAACAATTAAAAAGTACTATTTTTAGGGCACATTTTCCAGCGAAACACTAAATTGAATATTTGAGTTCATATAAAAATGTAAAAAGTGTTTTCATTATTTTTTCCAGGATCATTCATTAGATGAGTAACTTTTTACAATAATTTGGATGAAGAAATAATAAATTAAAATTAATTCTCAAATATATATCTAGGTTATAAAAAAATTAATGCATTATTCTATAAAAACATACCTAATAGTTTTAATGGATGTCCTGATTTATGAAAAGTTTCAAACAAAAAAAATCAACATAGATCATCAAAATAATACTAGAAAATATATAAATAGGACAATGAAATTATTAGGTTATCAATAATAGTTATGAATGAAAATTTTAATTCAAGACACGTAAATATGGAAATCAATGTCAAATAATACATAAAATGGGAGAAAATATATTTTTTATCAAATTGAACAATATTATTCTTATGTTGAATAAGTTTTTAACCAATCAATATATTCCTAAAAAATAACTCAGTGCATAATCTTCCCAATCCAAAAGTTTTACTCTCAATGTTGTTAGATCATTTAATATTGTTGAGTATAAATGTTAATGTGAAAAAAAAACTAATAATGAAAATATATTTCAAACATTCACATATATTACAATGAATCTAATAGTCTATTGAAATAGAGGTCCTGAATTAGGCCAGGTACTGTAAAATATTGTAGCAACATACACTATAAATCGTATTTGGGCCTTCAGGACACCATTTTGGGCCCATGGGTATCAGGGAATTTAGGCAAAAAAGGCCATATGTCCATAAGGCCTTCGGGCTATTAGTGATTCCAGGAAATCAATTCCCATCAGGCCATCGGTATTATAGGACATATAAATGACCATGAAAGAACTTGGGTTAACCACATAAGAGTAGGCCTGAATGAGGATTCGACAAAAAATAGAAACCACTAGAGCCTAACATACCATATTGGATGATTGATAGGTTATGAAAACTACTGTCAAGACCAAGAACCATGTTTATCATCATGGGAAAATTCTTGTTGATCAGGCATGCATGCTGGGGATCTAGGTTAATTCAAGATGAAGATGCTATGTATGGGATGTTTCAAGTGTTTCATGTCTTGGTACATTAAGATCATATATTGGGTCGTGCATGGGCCATGTACCTTAGGCCTATTTGTTATGTAAGGGATCCAAATAAACCCATAAAAGGGTTATTATTCAAAATTAAATAACAATAAGGTATCAATGTATATTCCTAACACCCCAGTATATACACTTTAAGAAAAATAATTAATGAATATTTCTATCCACTATGTAACATTAGAATTTCTCTCACATAACCAAAATTCAAAAAATTCATAACATAATGGGATTTATCATAACTTGTTCAAATTATCATGAGTTCATTCATACAATGGTGTAATAAACCATTTCATTTTAACTAATATTAGAAATCATAAAATATAAATTTTCAAATGACGTGAAATCATGAATTGAAAAAAAATTGTACATAAACCTGATAAGATATAAAATTATGAATATATTTGAAAAACAATTCTATTGAAAAATATAATTTGGGGACTCCATACAAAATGAATTCAATATAAGTCATCAATAAAATAGAAAATGACCACAAAAAATAAAAAACAAATGTTCAATTACAATTTTGAATACAACACCTTTAATACTTGCTCAATTTATATATCAATAACATACCATATGAAAAACCATTTATAATTTTTTTTGAAATAAAATTAATATCATTTGTAATAATGTTTTTAATACTATCATAAATTTTTAGTAACACATCATAAGAAAAACTAATTTTAGAAACTATTAAATATATGAACAATAACACACCTTCAAAATCAAATTCAAAAATAAAAATAAAATGATAATATTTATATAATAACATCAAAGTTTATATATTTCAGTATATTATATTCTAAAACTAATTTTGAATAAACATACTCCAAATAAAATTTCAAAAACCTGATTTCTTATTAATTCTATCTTAAAGGATATGAAATCAATTCTCCTTCGATGAAGAATAACACATTATCCCCCAAAGAGTTGATCACCATATTCATAGGACACTAATTTAATTATAAAACCAAGCTTCAGAAAGAGTATAATATAGAATGGTCTCTTGGATTATTGGATCGAAAGTGGAAAATGTGGCATGTGAAATGTTTTAGGAACCATTATAATTGGTCCAACCATTAGATGCTCAAGTGGGAAGGCAAAATACTATTTTTATTTATCCAATCCCCATTGGGAGGATAAAAATACCATAAATTCAAAATAAATGTAGTTGTATTTATTCCAAAAAACTAATATAGTTTAATAATATTTAAAAATTAGTAATTACCCATCCATATTTTGTACATCCCTGAAAAATACTATATACATAAAAAAGTAATTGAATATTAAATATAAATTTATAAAAAATATATGTTAACTAATTCTTCTTCTCACAACTGGTCACCCTCACATGTAATTTGATGTAGAAAACAAAATTATCCACTAGATATCTTTTGTTTTCCTACGTACTGATATATCTTCACTTAGTATATAGAAATCAGTAAGGGGCTTATGTACATGATGTGATAATGAAAACCAAAATAACAAAAACAACAATATACCTCTGTGTGAGTATACATGTAACTATATAACTAATCAAATATAAATGATTTGGTAAGAATCAAAAATAGAACATAAGACTAGAATATAATGATTGAAATGATCATATATCCCAGTAGGAATGAAAAATTCAAAAAAAAACCCAAATTTTAGTCTTTAAATAAAAGGATTGTTTATGAATGTTTGAAATCCATATTAAAATATGTTTCTTCCTAGTATTTATTTATATAACAAATAATTTATTTTAATTGAATTTCATTGGATCTATATTTCGATTAAAATGAGGAACATAAAAGATTTATTTTAATCACTTTCAAATGGAAACACTAGTATGAAATAATTATTTCAATTAATATAAAATTATCAATTTAAAAAAATTATAAAAAATGGTAGATAAACAGAAATTTCATAATGGTAATCTCTTATTCAGTATAGTTAAGTATCTTACCAGGATCCCAATACACAATTTAATTTAATGATATTGAATTGTTAAATTCACAAGCCACTATGGAGGGAAACTCAAATGTGATTATACTAATGAGTCAACATTATCCTCATGTAGTTTAGATATATTTTTGAATAGATTAAAAAATATGGAGGATATATCTTTCCTATCAATATAATACAAGCTATCCCGCCAATGTTTATGGTGTTTTCATGGCTATTGACCTTCTATAAAATAATATTTTATTATTACACATTTCAACTATTCTGAAATATCCATGTCATAATTCCCATGAATGGTTTGACACTTTAAATATTTTAATCATAGAAAATATTTCCATGAAATAAAATCATCCACGTTATAATTATTTTAATCAGTAATTGGAAAAAAATAATGTAAATTTAATGAACCAAACTATATATATATTGAAATCATCCTCTTTAACTGTTCCCAAAATTCCTTGTAACGAACATTAAGTATTATTATTTAAATTATATTGAAACAAATTTTTTAGTGCTTATATGAAAATATTATGGCTTCCATTTACACGTAAACTCATCTCCCATAATATATATATATATAGATATATTTTTTAAAAAATTCACATATTCACTTTTGAATTATTAAATATTTAAATATATATGTTTTCCCTCCTTCATTTGAATACCTACAACATTGATGGAAATAATTTTAAAAGAATAAAACTTTTATATATAAATTTAAAATTAGGGAAACCCCTCTTTTAAATAGGGAAAACATTCATAAGAAAAAAAACTCATACATAAAAGATATTCTAAATTTTAAAAAACATTATATATTAAAAATAATTTAATGAAGAATGTAAAAAACATCAAATAATGGGACAAACATTCAAATAAATGAGAAATAATGTAAAACCTAAATTAAATTTTCAATATTCATTGATATATTTTTAATAATTAATATATAAAATATCAATTAAAAATTTAATTATGTAACATTATTGATTTTAATAACATAAAAAGGGGAACTGAACCTGGATCCCACTACCTTTGAATATTATATTTCTCTTACACTTCATAGAGGTTAATGAAAACCCGAATAAAAACATTGGAATATGAAATCTCAAAATAAATTATTATATTTGATCTAGAATATATTAGGGAGAAATCAGTAATTAAAACCAATCATTAATCATTAACCTTCAATGGTGATAGTAATAAGAAACATAAAATCATAAATCACAAACACCATGGTTACAGAATAAGAAATTGAATCACAAAAAAATATTAGTTTAGATTTGATTTTTACATATTGAAAATACTAAAGAGAGAGAGAAGAAAAATAATGAATAAAATAGTACATGTAGATAGTGGATAAGAATGATTGATAACACGGGTATATTAATCACATAATCAAAGTGACAAATGGTTGGACTCTATAGTATAGAAGATTACAGAGCTACACTGTTTTTGGTATTGCGGGATAGTGTGTGATAAGGATACCTAGAGGAGGGGAGGGTCTTATGTTTGTCAAGGGATGTTATGTGTATTTTGATAATTCCACATTTTTTAATATTATGGTACACTTCATATTTTGGCTACAATATATTCAAAATGATTCTCAAACCATGGACTCTATTCTGGAAGTCATGGGGAACACCACATGGGTAGGGAAATCATTTAGAAAAAAGATTCCCATGCGATCCATACATGCTATGACGGATTGAAAATTAAATTTTATGGACAATGCATGATTTCACCTGACTTCTTAAAAACCATGAACCTATGAAAAATCATAAAAATTATATTTTTTAAAGAATAATCTCAAAAATAATGTATTTAATAATATAAAAAATATTAATTAATAAAAAAATATTAAAAATAGTGATAGGTGTGACATTTATCTCTACGATAACACTTTATAACCCTCAAAATGAGAAAATAAAATATATGACTATTGAAAATATTATACACATTATCTTATATTTACATTGAATAATATATAACTAAGAAAAATTAATAACAAAAAAATATAATACCAACCACACCAACTGATAAAAGTCACGATGATCTCAAAAACAAAATTCATCTTATTAAAATATTAAAAATTGAATAATTAAACAATCCCAACCGAAACATGAATCCATATGGGATATTAAATAGAATCATTGATGTGAACGATATAATACCAAAAAAGGTTTTATCTATAATATATTAGAACATTAAAAAACATTCATCCCTCGATATACCCAAGGCTCGATATCCAATATGAGATTCAACAAAATCATAAATAAATGAAAAATAAACTTTCTGTAATCAAACAGGAATCCCATACATGAATACAAAATTATTTTTATGACAAGAAATTATGATTAAGACTAATACATTGAAGCCCCACGATGAAGACTTCACTAAAAAAATGGGTTGACATTACTAAAACACACATTAAGGAAAATAGCATGGCCAAGAAAGGCCTTCAAATATTTATGCTCCATCAATACACTTAATGAGGGACACATCAATTTTTTTATGGACTCACTCCTTTAGGATTGAAATTGAAAATCAATATAATCATTAATATATGAATATTGAAAACGAAAAGAAAACATGAAATGAAAAAAAACTGAACACCCCTTGAGGAATAGAGATTTTGATACGAAGTTCAATTGGATGTAACAATTTGATGCGAACATATTAGGGACATGCTCTTAAAATTAAGGGACCATAAACTAGAAAAAATAATGACTATGAAAACCACATATGTTTGAGATGGACCCATGAAAATAAAACTCAGTAGAATGACCCCATTAATATAATAATTATAAATTTCTCTATAATATGAAAATCCCATTGAAAATTGATCTATTAAAAGACTTCTATAAAAAACACCCCATAAATCATTAACCATTTAAATGGTGATGGTGATCTAATTTAAAAAACACATATGATCATTAATGAGTGGATCAATAAAAAATAGAATATTTTTCAATACCACACCACTCTTAGTTTGGGTATGGATATCAATGATGTGATCAACATTCTATGTATAATATCGAAAAATTTCTTCCCTCTAAATAACCCATATATCATTTAGAATGGTTCTATAGTGCAGTCTAGTAAAAACATCAACATCAAATTTGAATAGATACACATTAAATATTAACTCTCTCAAAGGTAGATAAACCATAATAATAAGGTTAAATGGTATGAATAAAAACCCAACAATCCATATTAAAAATCAAAATAACAAACTAAATAAAAAACACAACATAAAACCAGGGAAAAATTATCAATGGTAATTTTATAAAAGTCCATTAAAATCATAGATGTTTCCCTAAATTAAAATAATTTTTTTTTCTTTTTTGAAATAAACCCTCAAAAAACATTAAATTAACATTGAAAATATCATGGTAATTGAGAATTATAAATATTAAATATTCAAAAAAAAATATTTCATAAAAATATCAATCATATAATTTTGATTTAATATTTTTCCTTTGGAAATTACGATCATTTCAGTTTCAAAATTTCAAAATATCATTTGAAAATTATCTTATAAATATAATAATCTCTTTTTGAAGTCACTATAAGAGGGAAAAAATCATTTAATCTCATTTTATGAAAATATAATTTATTTATTTAATATTAAAATAATTCATTTCTCCAAACACATTAAGTATTTCAAAAAATCATTATAATTTATAAATTTAATGATTTATTATAAATATCAATTTTAAAAAAATAAATCCCTTTTATCAATTTGAATTGTTAAAACATTTTTAATTTTCAAAACTAAATCAAATCATAAATATAATGAATAAATATCATTTGAAAACATCAAAATTTAATTAATGTAACTAGTGTTTGTGAATAATGTGGAAGAATTGAATTGAAAACCATGTTCCAATTATGAAATCATAAGTGTATATAACACTCAACCATGGAATGATAATCCATACAGGTTACTAGACCATGTTAGAGAACTATGCCTTTTTGATTCTCTCTAATTATTATCCCCCAAAACATTAAAATCAAATAATTATAAAAAAACAGTTCAAAAAAAATATTTTTCATATGCCTCACACCCTATTATGTTTTGAGTCTCATGATGAGAAAGATTTCATGAATCTATTTTTACACCAACCTATATAGCCATTAAATCCATATCACTGTATATTAGAGAACAAAAACAATAAATGGATACCTATAATAATTTTTTTTGATGATCCAATGTATTCTATTCCACCATTAGATTCTGAACCCATCCCACAACAACCACGACTTACATTCCAGAGTGACCTGAGGTGGTGACAGGACCCACTGAATCAAAATCAATATAGGGAGAATTATTTCAAAAAATAATTAGATTTTAGTGAATTTTTAAAAACCGAATTTTTTATATCTTAAACAGTCATTTGTAATAAAATAATTTTCATTTATTTCCACCATCCATGTAAATATTGAAATCAACCACTTTAAGGTATCCGTTTGAGATAAGTAATTAAATTTAATAATTCTATTTATTTTTATCATAAATAATGAATTTTTTAAATGTTTAATATCAAAACATTCGATCTAATTTTATACCTACACACACAAAAGACCTATATATATATATGACATAATAAAAACAATTTGTATTCTCATGTGAATTTCTACAACCAGACACATATATATATATGTTTACAAATGTATATCTGTATAATAGAATCATTTAAGGATATTTTAAAAAATAAATAATTAATACTTTCTATAATAATGATGGTGAAATTTGATTTTTATTTCAATGTATCTATTATGAAATCAAAACTCATTTATAAATATGAAATGATATTTTATAAAAAAATCGGATAATTATTTTAATGTGGACTTTTTGAAAGCCTCTAATTATGGGGTATAATATGAAATGAAGTGAAAAAATTTTCCCATGATTTAAAAATCATATATTAATTTAATATAATAATAGTAATTATTTTATATCTAAATGAGGAATTACAAATTCATAGAAGCATGTTTCTAGAGGTTCATGAACTAAAAGTTGGGGAAACCTACATGAAAATAATTTTCATATTAAATGGTTTCACTCATACACATAAATTAGATATTTGAAACCCTAATGAACTAATATAGAACTTAATGTCAAAAAATACATTATAAAACCTGCTACAAATAGTGTTCTTGGGTGAAACTCTACATGGAACCCATCAATGATCTGTCACATTCATTGATCATAGTAAGAAAATACCTAAAATAAATTCAAAAATAAAACATGGATCATGATTAAACAATGGAATAGCATAAACAATTACTAGTGTATGGAAATATTACATGATATCCACTAGGGGTTATGAAAAATTTCGAGGTAGTAGAAGAATAACAGGTTAGAGGAGGAGTAATGCTAACTCGGAGAGGCCGCACATGAAATTGAGTGTATAAATTGTAGGGATCCCAATCCAAGGATAGGATAGAAGTTAATTGCTAAGAATACTATTATTATGAGAGAAAAATACAATATAAGAAGGATAAAGGGATCAATTAAGTTATGATAGGGGAGTCTATTTAGGAAAAAGATCCCATTTTTCAATATTTTTGAACTGCACATTGTATGACTGAATTGGTTTGAAAATAATGAAAAAATAAACACCCTATAATATAGGGAGAATACTAAAATATTATTTTTCATAATCATAAAAATAATTTAATGACCATGGATGTTCAATATACCCAATTGCAAACTCAATTCTATGGTTGGTTAAGCATTTTCATAACTATACTCTTATATATAAACAATAAAATATTAAAATATTAAATTTATTTTTCCCAATAATCATAAATGTAATTAAATTTAATTTTTAAAAAAATATTAAAATATAATACAGACAAAGGGTGAAAATAGATGATGTAGTTGGATTAAAAGAGAAAAGAGAAGAGGTAGACCATTAAAAACCATGATAAAATCATAATTTATTGGTCATGAAAACATATTGAAAAGATGTGATTTTTCATAGAGTTCATATTCAATTGAGAAATTATAATTAGATGTAATGGGGACCTACATGGGAGAACCATATTTACATAAATATAAAAATATTAAAAAAATTGGTGGGATATGTGTTTAGGGAGAATGGTTTATCAAACAGTGCAATAAAAGTATTTTGGCCACAATTTTACCATGATCATACTAAATAATAATATTTAATGTTAATTGATTTATTTGATAGGCATGATAAATGAAATCAAATTCCTAGGCAATGTGGTTAGGATATAATATTTTGATTTAATATCCACTGATTGTGTGATATAAAAAAATTCACAGTATAAAAAATATCAGACATAGAATTTTCTAAAACAATTTATAAATAATAATTAAAATTAATATATTAAAATTATGATGATGTTTTTCAAATATATATTTTGTATTAGGGTGATTATTTCGATGGTAAGGGTGAATTCAAAACATCAATCACTTTTATAAAATAAGTTTATTTAGTATATTTTTATAATATAATTAAATAGAAATAAACACAATATAAATTTTATATTTTTATGGATCACTATAATATTATTTATACTCTTTAATATACTAAATAATAATGATAAAGTTGAAACTCTAGAATATAATATTTTATTATTGATCTTTATTCACAACTCAATAGAAATTTCTTTTGAATATATGGAGGCTCAACCCAAAACGTGTAATTTATCTAATCTTAGGGAATATCATATATCTAACTATTAAATATGGAGGTTGAATAAATTTCTCCATGTAAATAGACCATTTATCGTATAATTATTATTCTTTTACATAATATGGATCAACATTTATAGAATTTTATAATAGTAAAATATCCAAGCACTATAGTACTATTTTTAAGGAAAATGAATAAACTAGGTATAAAGTTCAAATAAAATATTAAAATGTAACAATACTAAACTAAAATGAACAATTTATTTTCAAAATAAGAGTGCATAATTTATTTTAAGTGTATTTTATTTTTTCAAGTTTATTTTAAACAATTTTATTTTATGTATAAATTATATATATTTATGATAATGTGTAATGCTAATATAGTTCATGCATATACTATTATGATATTTTTCATTAATAAAAATTTTATAGATTATGTATCTATATACAATAGAGTTAAAATATGAATTCTTAAAATACATCGAACTCACCATTTGTTGATGTTTAATAATAAAATAATAATAGTGACACAATTGATATTCCCAAATTATTCATAAGGGAAATCAGTCGTAAACTATATTAAAATTAAAAAATATGTTGTTAATGATTGTATAAAACAATTATTGTAGTTATGGATTAAAAATAAGGAAATATAATATAATGTAATAGAAAGAATTTTTTTCAAAATACATCTCTTACTAGGACCATGAACCATGGTGTTGTGTTCTTTGATTTATATATTTAACAAAACTAGATTGTAACAACATTTACCCTTGTAGATGGTAGTTGGTTGCATACTTATTTACATTATAATGGATACATGATTAAAATCAAAAAGGGCCAAATAGTTCATTTATTTTTAAAATCAAGATTACATACCTGATACCCTTATTACATTGGCAACATATAATCAAACACAACACATAAAAAACAAAATGAATATCCTTCTTGAAAACTCATTCAAATCTTGAATTTTCATTACCCGGGGAAAGGAAAAATATATGGATGAGATAAATTCATTTGTAATGGACATGTAAAGAGGAATATAACTTCAAAAATAAAGGATAATAAATATGGAAAGAGAAAATAACTAAACATGACATTGACATTTTTTCAATAAACTGATAATGAAATGAATCCATAGATTTTTTCTGAGTGAAAATCATCTAGATATTTATAGTATAATTTTGAATATTGTAAATGCATAAATATTGGATGTCATGTTTCTACCACATGAAGTACCAATAGTAATACCATTCACAAGGTGGTATAATATATCGTTACGAACCATTATAATATTAGTTTAACTAATAATCCCATGATACTACAGATATATCAATGTGATATTTATCCCTCCACCCCACCCATGTCTACCAGTCCAAAGCCTTCCTCATATACCAGAACATAGATTTAATTTATAAAAAATTTTCATTATCATATATACGTATTGAATAAATGATCCAAAATTAAAATTATTATCAAAATAGCTAAAATTAATTTCAACATAAACACCATATATAAAAATGTAATATGGTTTAGGATTTAATTATCTCCATCATACAATAATATAGATATTTAATAGAAACTTATTTTCCTATGAAATGTTATTACACTAAAAATATTTTATCAAGAGAATATTAACAATCACAGAACAAAGTGATATTGTATAATAACATTTATCACTTGGTCAAATTCAATTAAAATGAACAAGGGTAAAATAATTCAATATAAAACATAAAATACCAATATTAATGAATAATTCATGGAATTATATGTCAAAGGGTAAGTATATACACCACATATAAGGTAATTAGTGCACAATAACAAAAAATGCTTAGTGTAATTCATATTGCGATTAAATTCCTTTCAAATACCATATCATTGATGTGAGTGTTATCCAAATGAATAGATTATGTGTGTACACATTATATCAGCATAAAATAAGTGTATCTACAATGTAATTTAACTAAATGTAATTTTCACACATAATTGTTTCATGACATAAACAATGAAGTAATATTTTAACACAATGAATGGAAATTGAGTAAATTAATCCCTTAAAACTTGTAATCAATTGAATCATATGCACTGTAAGAGTAATAATTATCAAATGAAGAATTTAATACCTTGAATATAATGCGATTAATTATATAATATATAAAAAGAATATATTTATTCATTTTAAACCTGAAATGTTTTTTGAATAAGTATAATATATCAAAGAAGTAAAACAAATATGGGGATCTATTACATCACATATACCTTTAGTTGTTATTACATTAACGTTCTATATAATGATTTAAGGAAATAAATAAATTAATAAAATAACTTTAATCTAATTTTTATTACCATGTTATATTCCTTTATAACATATTACCACCCATTCATTAATAATATATCACTATTTTAATTTTTTGGTTGGATTCATTTCAAAGTTTCATTGTTGGTTCATTTTCTATATTTTGTGATTTTCTAGTAAATATAAAAAACAATATAAGTGAAATAAAATGTTATTAATTCAATTCCAAACTATTAAATTTTACTATATATAATTATAATTTATGAAAATATGATGATTTGTATGATAAAATGTTAATTATAAATATTTAGTTTACTTTGGTCGGTTATTTAGAACATCTACTATACCTTTCATTTTAGCTATTATTATGTATAATAATTGGTTAAAGAACATGAAATAGGTTATAAAATACATTTTAAAATAATTTTTAACAAAATAAAACTTTTATGATCATCTTTAAAGGTTGTAATGGAAAATGAAATGTCAGTATTCACTAAGATTGTTAACCTCCACGATTTGTAAAATAATATAATTTCATTTAATAAAAGGAGTTTAAAAGAGTTATGGTTTTAATAAATTAAATTACAATCATAATTAATAATTATATAGAGTAATCTTGAAATATTATTCTTTTATCGGTGATGGAGTTTAGGATAAAATAAAAGAAAAAACAAAATAATTGTTTTGGTTTGATATTATTACCAAATAATATAATAACATTGAAGGATCCTATAAATACCATATAAATTTTCATTTGATAATTAAATTGAACATGGTGAGTGTTAGAAGTATATGTTTTGTTATATATTGGATGATAATAATTTATTTTTAGAAGAAATGTAGCGGTGAAGGTTGGTATTTAAATTTTAGGAGGTGTGGTATTAAGTAATTAAATAATGATTATTTTACATATAAATCCTCTCACATTTAGGATGCATTATTTTTCATGAATTTGGACGATAATTAAGGTTTTAATAGATAATTAGGTTCAAATAATTTATTAGAAATACATTTAATGTTGTATTGTTTATGTATTTTAAGATTTTACCTTATAACATAATCCCAATTGATTATTTTACATATACTGTGGTAAATAATTATTTTACATCGGTAACCATGTATTCATAAAACAAAAATTATATTTATTACCAATTTTATTCAATATTATTTGAAATATGGAATCCATTTTTCAAAATTTAATTCATATTTTATGAAAAAATATATTTAAAATTATTCTTGTCGATAAAATAGGAAAGAGGGGTTTTCGAGTGAAAATGATAAAACATTTGAAATATTTTGATTTCAATTTCCAAGGTGAAATTGATTCCAACGACTGACATTAGATTTAATGACGAAAAATTGGTATAAATGCTAATTAAAATAAATTTAATATATATGGTATTTATATAATGTTTTTTGATTAAGATGCAGTTTTAATTTAAAATGAAATACTTTTTATTATTGATCAAAAATGATTCTTATAAGAAAATAAAAAAAATCACCATAAGTTAAAATTTATATCCATGTTTAAAAAATTCAGTTTATTCTTTCAAATACTATTTATAAACATTTCAATATTTATATTTTAAAATGGCCCACTATAAAAATTAAAAAATTAAGTTCTAGAAGAATACAGCTTTTGATGTTTAAAAATAGATTTATTTTTATTTTAAACCTATAAAACATATTTGGTTAATTAAAAAACATTATATTAAGAATATAACATAAAAAATCATTAATACATTTCAAAAATAGTTATTAAATTAATTTATTAAGAAAAAATATGAGTATGGGAATTAATTTTTTTTTCAGAAGCGTCTTTTTTTTATATATAGGATTTTATTTTCATTTTTATTTAAATACTAACCAAATAATTTAATTTATCAAGATGTAAAAATTATATATTCAAAATATAGATAATATCATTTATTTTTCATCATCTAAGTGATAACTTTAATAATATAATTATTATATTTAATCTTTTTATTATTCTCGTCGAAGGGTGTAACCCAAGCTATCGAACATAGTGTTATTTTTAAAATCATAAGGAGATATATTCACGCATAATTTAATAAAATCATTTCTAACAATTTAATCTTGTTATTTATAATCATGGATTAGATATTTTAAAATAACCATATGGAAATCACTCATCGTAAAAAAGGGTTAACAAAACTACCTCTAAAAAAGAGGTAAAAGAATATACCAAGGTCAACACAAAACAAGGTTAACATGTAAGAGAATATTTGTGGGAAGTAATATCATGGATATAGATAATAAATAAAAATATAATGTTTGATGGAGTGTGATATAGAACATGGTCATCAGAAATTATACCATCTCCAAATTGTAATTCCTTGTTGGGAAAAGGAGGCCATTGATTTGTTAATAATGAAAACAAAATGAATTGTATTTTATTTCCAAAATCATTTTCATATATTTTTATATTCATTTAACTTTTTTAATGAATAGAATATATAATTATATATGCATAATAATTAGGTGTTCATATGTTAATAAATCTCCAGAATAAACAATTTTTTTTTCTAAAATATAATTCAAGGATTATTCCATTATAAAATTCCTCATTATTCTATTTATTTTAATAATATAGTGTTCCGAAACAAACATTAAATATATATATCATACCATTTAAATATATAAAACCATATTATAATAAACAAAACATCATGATGGATTGTTTTAGTCAATTCAACCTTTTCTCCCTTCGGTTGTGGGATCATGTCTCGTAGTAATGGTTGATGCAACTAGTTGTTTTATGACCAATGGGTAGGTTTTTTATAAAAATAAAATAATATTGTCCATAAAAATATTGAAAAATACAATTAATATATTCATAATAAAAAAATATTTATAAATACCATGGTTATCCAATACGTTCCATTTATTAATCCAATAATGACTCATTCATTCTTGGAAACTTTGGTAAATTATTTATAATGTCAACATTAATATCATCCCATAATACATACAAATAATATCCAAAAATGAATTTTTTTCTAAAAACATTAATATTCACTATTATTGGATCATAATATAAATAATTTGGAAAATATTATTCATTCTATCAAAAATGTTTTCAAAAAAAATACACTTGGAACATGTTATAAAATTTTCATAAACACATTAATAATTAAACGTCATCCAATGTTCGACATTACATATTCCATAAATTGTTTCATTTAAGAACTATAAAGGCATTAAATTAAAAAAAATATAAATAGTTTCCAAAAAATTTCATAATCAACATATAATTAATCTCTCAGACATTATAAAATAGATTTATATCGTTACATACCAAACATGTGAATACCTTCACCAAGTATTCTCTTGAAACTTTGTAATAACATGAATTACCATAAATCCATATTGAAAATAATAATAATTTTTCCCATATATAAAACTAATGTAATTATATATATTTTTTCAATCCTAAAATGATGTAGTCTCCATCAATGGTAGTATACGCCACTTATTCATCATATCAATAATCATCTCACAGATAGTACGAACTATCCAATTTAGATTATCAATATCAATATTATCATTATTCTGGTACAATTATCACAATGTAAAGATAATATTATGGGTTATATTTTAATCAATAATGAAATTTCAAATAATTTCAAACATTACAATGAATCACTTTTCTTGGTAAAATTCAACACCCAAATTGAAATCCTTATAAAAAATGTATTGAATTATATTCCATATATATTTCAAAATTCATAAAATCATTAAATCATGGATAATATAGTCAAATAACCTAAATATTGTATCCTAGTATAGGGAAAATAATCATTTTTATAGATCTGTAGTAATATAATAATCTTGAAAATGATTCATTAGGTTGTTTGGAGGTGTATTCCATCGAAAATTGGGGAATTCATTTACATAGTGCCCCAAATCACTATAGTTGAAGAACCGCACATTGAAAAAAAATTCATTCCCTTGAAATAAATTCATATTATCATTTCAAAAAATAAGTGAAAAAATCTATTAATCCATTAAATAATCTATTGAATTTTTTCATTCCAAAATTATAAAATGTGGGAAAATGATTTTTTCCCTTATTCCCTTTATCCATCCTTTTTCCAACTATTGCCTTCCTCTCATCCATCCTTTTGAATCCATAATAATTATATAATTATTTATTATCTTTATATAGCATGATATAATGTCCTCATATGATGATAATTTATGGGATACTTCTTTCATACGAATGATTTGAATAAGCTGAAAATATCTATCATTCTAACTCATTGAATAACATGCATTGGTGATGTTAGTTTCATTTTTTTCGAGGTAGCATTTCCAAATGATGAAATAAAATATACTAGATCATATAATTTTTAATACTAAGGCACATTAAAGAAATTGACATAATTTTTTTAAATATTTATGTGTATATAATAACCCTAATGATAATCATTGTTTCATTGGGATGTTCTTGTATATTTAACATCAATTTCAATATTTGGGTTATGTTTTATAATCTACTATTTCATAAATATATTTATCTAGGATACTAATATAAATTTACCCATGAAAACAGTGAAAAACATAACACTAGTATTCCAGATCCAGTGCCATACATTGTTACATTATCAATGATAATACATTCCAATCCCATTGGACTAAATAGTTTAGAAATTTTGGATAACTATATTACACACATAATACCCATTTTAAATCAATAATAAAAAATCATATTACGTAACCAAAAAAAATTAATCTTTTTAATATCATTCCAGTACCTATTGTTCATAACCTATGTAAATGAATCAAAAAAGGTGATATCAAATTCATAGTAAATGTTTTTTATATTAAAGGCTAACATGAATTCAATAAATAATAATCAATATGAAAAATGTAAAATAACATAACACAGAGATTCCATTTAAATAATGGAATGGGAATGCAATGATCCAATTAAATTTTTATAGTTAAAATATTCTTGATTTTAATAATTGAATTATTAATGTAGAAAAAGTCTAATTATTTGACATCATGTAATAGGAACATTCACCTCTACTGTCCAGACATTTCACATCACGGTTTAATGTATTGGTAAAAACACGTTTACTTAGACTTAATTGATTGATCACATTAGAGTAACAATGCATCGTTAGGCTATCTAAAACATGATACCACCAATGTATTCTAGATCAAATAATCCAACATATACCTAATATTTTATTACATAAATTAAAAATGAGACCTTTCAAATATCTATATTGAATAAAATATATATTTTTATTAATAGTTCTTAAATTAATCAAATAAATATCAGTGTGAAAATTAATGTAGAAGTGAAATATACATTAGGATACTATTGTATCAATCAAAAAATAATTTGGATATTTAATATAACACTTATTTCCAAGGAACATTTATACAATTAACCAAATGATTAAAGATAATTATAATAATCACCTTAGAAAGTGATATCGTACATTAAAATATATCACTTGTTAAATTTCATGTCTTATCTCATAGGATGAAATTATTAAAATCCAATATTAATATAAAAAAATTTAGAATTAATAAATTATGATATTACATGTAAAAAAGATTGTATATAAACCATATATATTTAGATTATTGAAGAATTAAAAAATTTATGTCTCATATGAATGTCTATTGAGCTAAAATCTCTTAAAAAGACCTCATCCTTGATGAAATAATTAATCAAATGAATATATTATTTGTATATTATTTAAATCCAAATAAAAAAATTGTAAATAAAACGTATGGTAGGAAGAAATAATTTCACACTTCTTCATATTATTTCATAAAAAAATTAAGTAGAAGTATACCCCCAATGAATGAAAATGGAGTTATGAAATCTCTTACCAAATTTAATTTGTTGACTTGTATGCCCCATAATGTTAATAATTATAAATTGAATCATTTTATAACCAAAATATAATTATAGTAATGATTTTATGTATAAATAAAATGTATTTGAACAACACACATAATAAATTATCGGTGAATAATCCATATATCTCTCAATGGAAAAAGTGAGACGAGAATCCCTTACCTTGCACTTCCCATTAGTGGTTTGTCATTAATCCTTCTATATAATTATATATATAATGTTATTAATTTAATTTATAAATAAAAAAATATTTATTATACATTATATGAAACTTTTATAAGATAATATCAAACAGTCACTAATAATTGTTAAATATTTTCATTATATTGTATGTGTTTGTTTTACTATTTTATGATCAATTAATTAATGTATATTAATCGATTTTCTTGTAAAATGTAAGATAAAACTGTAGATGTAAATTTACATTTTATAAATGAATTAAAATATTTTTAAATGGTCTTATATATCATTATTTTGAAATGATAATGATTCATTTGATAAAATATTAGTGATAAATGATTTGTTTCCTTTGGCGGGTTTTTCGACCATCATAAATTTGTTCAGTTTTGTTTAATATTATGTTTATATATTAGTTCTAAAAACTAAATAAGATATAAGATAAATTTTAATAAGTTATTTAATTATTATTATTATTTTATGATCATCCATGAAGGCGTAACAGAAAAAAAAAATTATTTACAGAGATAGCTAACGAGCATAATTTTGATAATGGTTTCATTTAAAAGACTAAGAGAATGAAAAAAGTGATTGTTATATGCTATATAATTATAATAAAATTAATTATATACAAGATTCAATTTTTTTTCTTTATTTATTATTGAGGATAAGAGAATATATAAGAAGAAAAGAAAATTAGATAAGTGGTATGAGAAAATTTCCTCTTGAACATCACCTCCTTGACGGATCCCATAATGTACATGGTTATTATAATTTTGTGAGACCATAAAATCATTTATCTAGTTATAGTGAGGTTGATAGGGATTGAAATATGTATTACATTCTTCATGGGTTTTGATTTTTATAATAAATTGAGTGGTGAGGGGTGGTATTAATACTTGAGTTTGGGAGGTTTAATGTTATTAAATAATTATTAATTTATACCTAAAGCCAACCACATTAGGTGGAATTAATTACAAATAATTTTGATGAAACTAAATTTAATTAGGGATCATTAGAGTAATGTAAATCATCAAACACACATTTAATTATTTATTTATATTTATTTTAATATTTTATCTTTTATCTTTTTCTAAATTAATTATTTTTTGTATACTATGGTAATTTTTTTGTAATGGTAAATTGTAAATGAATATAAATTTAAATAGCCATACAACCAAATATTTTATTTATTATACCAAATATATAATATATGTTACCAAATTTGATTCATATAATTGTAAAAATATATTTAAAATTAATATCACAAATGTAATCAGAATGCATGGATTAAAAGTGAAAAAGGTCAAATGTTTGAAATGTTTTCAGTTCCTATTTCAACAATAAATTTATTCCAATAAATTAAATTTTTTATTTATAATTAAAAAATTTATTATTTTATCACCAATTTTATATTAAATTTATCTATAAAATAAATTATTTGAATATGTTGTATTATGGAAAATATTCATCAAAACTGAAACTTGTTATATAATTACCAAAAATCAATAATGTTTAAATTTTACATTATAAAATAATTTTTTAATTTTAAACCTTCAAATTAAATTTATACACATTTCAAAATTTAGTTTTGTAATTGGAGTACCATTAAAATATGGAAACTTTTTCATTTTTTCAAAAGTATCTTTAAATTATAAATTTAAAATTTTTTGTTATATTATTCCAACAAAACATAATGGATGTATTAAAAAAACATTTGACAAATATATTACATATATTTTTCATTAAAATATTTCACTAATATTTATTAATTGAATTTAGGAATAAAAAACTTTTTGTGGGCAATTATTTATTTTTCTATAAAAACAAATCGCTTTTTTTCAAAAAGGTTTAAAATTCATTAATAATTAATCGGTAACAAATGAATTTGTCTTATGACCTTGTTTAAAAATAATTTTCACAATTTAAATAATAAAATTTATTCCCTCCATTATAACATTAAGATGATAACCATAACTATTAATTATTAATATATAATCAATTTCATAATATCATGTTCTGAGTAATGTACATTATCGATCATAAGGATAAATTTAAATTATTAGCGGTGTACGTGGATATTGACTAGAAAAATTAATTTGGTATAAATAAAATATGTTTCATTTTTTATACAATATTTCCACAATAAAAATTATATTGAATATTAAAAGTTTGATTATAGATTATAATAAATATTTTATCTAATGGATGAATCAATGATTTCAATCTTTTTTAATTGTTATGGTATAATGGAATACACTGTGCAAAATTAGTACTCATTTTTATAGAATTACATTTGGTAACCATAATATCATTTTCTATATTGTGGTTATTGAGGTTTTCCATTTTTTAAACATAGATAAAAGGAAATTTACCCTGTAATTTCGAGCAATATTACACTCATTTTTGAGTTTTCTATTTTTTATTGTGAAGAATAAAAAATATTTTTGTAATTATTATAAATAATTAGTTTCCAATGTTTGAAATAAATATTTTAGGTATAAAATTTTTATTATAAATTTTTATAAAGAACCAATTTTCCTTTTTCATATCAATGTAATCAGTTGGAATAAACCATAGTTTGGTTATCTTTATATTGAGAATCCATAATAAATAAAAAACATTTTATATGGGAATAAATAATAGAAATATAACAATTAATGAAAAATAAAAATAAAAATATCATTATTACATATCATCTACTTGAATTAGTAGAAAAAAAATTATTGTGTATAAAATAATTATTTTACAATTATAATAATTAATTCATTTTCACATATGAAAAAAGATAATGTGATATATTTCTACCTTAGAATTATTGAATCGACTCAAGAATCAAACCTAGGGATGAAATATTTCACTAAATATTGATTTTAGGACATATTTGGGTACGATGGATTAGGGATTCGATTGAAATGTTCTTATAATGAATCATATAGATAGTATCATCATTAACTAGGTAAAAATAATAATAGGGTATGCTCACTTTTTTTCTCATTAATTGATCTATTGAAGTCTATTTTGACTGCTCGAGGGGTTTCAAGAAAGGTAGACCTTACTTTTTAGTTATTTTTTCCGTCATTTAGGATTGTCTTAGTAGGTTCCATTCTATCATGGATGGTAATTGGAAAAGGTAACACGTTTCTGGTTGTTGGGGATTCATTTCTCCTTCCCACCATTTTTAATTCTGAAGACATTAACCACTTCACACAATGGAATAAGAGACATATCAAAAACATTAAGATAACTCTTTTACACAATGTGATTTTTTCATGATATTATATTATAGTGAACAAATCATTTATTTACTTTTGATGGAATGTCTATTCTAATAAGAAAATATAATTTATTTGGTAGATGTGAATTAATTATGATGTTGTCCCCTTCACCTATAATGGTGTTCCAATCTTTGGGGGGGGGACTAATGGCATGCTAATTTTCTAGAATCAGTAGCAATATCAAGAGAAAAATCTCTTCTAAGAAGGTTAAATCCTTATCCATGGAATGTCTGGTTTTTTTGGAAAATTTTATTATTATTGGGAAGATTTTTTAAACCTTAACAATGTAAAAATGATTTTTTTCAGTTATCTATATCATCAATGATTTAATCAAAAACTTTATACGAAGTGGTATAATTATTGAATATAAGTTATCCACATGTCATTGGATAATTGTTTTCTTGACACATTATGAGAATTTATAGTAATTAAGAATCTTGAATTCTTCAATGATTCCATTCAATCATAATTTATGTTGATAATTATTAATTATAATTCATTGGTTTTTTTCTACTTTCTACATTCATTAAAAAAAAAAATTGAAATTTGATTCACATAAACTCTTCGGTGTTCGTACTTGTCAATATATTTTTTACTCAATTGATTCTGATCTATGTGGCTTATTTCTATGTACTCATTCCATAAATTGGAGAATTTAAATTGGACTAGAGCTTGTTTATATGATTTGATATAAGATGAGTTGTTAAATCGGGATCTTGAAGTCTCAATCAATGATGACCATTGTAACATTGAGAATCTCCGGGATAACATCAGTCACACTATAAGTAATTATTTTTCTCTACTAGATATAATTTTTTGGCATGTGAGACTACTATTAATGGTATGAATAGCTAAAAAATGTTTTCAAAAATCTCCATATCTAGAAAATATTATTTACCAATGGCATGGGAAATTGAGAAAAAAAGTTTTATGGACTTATTGATCCATCTAGTTCATGATAGTGGCGCATAGAAAACTAAAAGCTGATAATTAACTCCGAACCATTGTAATGTATTTATAATCCTACCGATTTCTTTATCATCAGATCATGGAAGTTATTGATCTTATATTACATAGTTATGTGGTAGCTTCAACATTGTGGATATCTGTCAAGGAAATTTTTTATATGACCATTCCTCTGGTATTGTTTGTAATCAACATCTAGAAGGGTTGATGTGATGTTGTAGTCTCTCCACACATCATGAATATCTTCTAGGTTTATTATTAGGAACTCATTTATTCAACTAGAATACTTAGATTAAATCAATCGACGAGAACTTTTCCTTCAATGTAGAATGTACTTTGTTTGTGATCATTTTTATTTTCTTTGAAGAAGACAGACCAAAAATTATTTATCCTCTATATCAATTCCATCCAAATCTATTCTTAATTGGGTTGATGTCAATGAAAATTTTGGACCACTATATGGTATGATTGAATTCATTTTTAAGTACACTTTTTTTGTGGTAAAAATAAACACTAGTGGAGCTTCAATATGAAATCGTGTCCCCTTTGGTTATATAGCAGTCATCAAGGACCATTACGTAGATGTTATCATCATTGATATATTGGAAATGCCTTTTATCTTTAAGTGGACATTCATGGTTTCATCATGGTGATTTAACAATTCAGGCATAGTTTTGTGGACATTATATCGATTGAATGTGATTATAACATTTTTTTTCATTCTATACAGACAGGTTTCATGCATTTATCATTGAGGGTCACTAATTGATAGACCACATGTTTGGATTAAATCCTCTCCATGAATCATATAATCATCCATACCTATAGGGAGGACAATTCACATCCGGGTGGACATGAATATAATTTCATCAATATATTTGACTTTTGATGGGCTGACCAGGTTCTAGATGATCTATTCCTTAATCTTTTGAGAGATCTACGAATGATTCCCATTTCCAAACATTGATATCCATACATTTGTTTTTTTAATTAAGGATTATTTATCTTAAGATCATGTGTTCATCTTACAATTAATAAATAATTTAATGAAATTATCCTACATTTTATAATTATCAAAAATATTCAGTTTGATTAGAAACATTTTTCCTTATAGATTAAAAAATATACACCTATAAATTGAACAGTGAAAATAGTGTTCTTTTTCACCAATGTAAAATAATAATTACATGGAAAGAAATTGTGTATTTAAGTTTTTTCATTAAAAAATCATTTAGGACCCCTTTATGTAATCATCATAATATAATTTTTTTAAAAAAATTGAATGAGTAATAATTTATGGAAATATCCCAACTATTTTTGAAATCATTTCCATTCATTGAAATGATAATTTTAAATTAATATTTATAAACTACTATAAAATTAATTAAAATGATTATTGAAGAATCAATCCCAAAAATACTTTTCATGGAAAAACGATTAAAAAAATGTTTTAGGATTTCTAAGAAATTATAATGAAAAATGAATATCAACAGCATAAAATAATAGAATAAAATAGATTTTTTATTTCTCATTGATCGTAAATAAATTCAAGTAGAATAAATAATATTACTGATTTTTTTACATTTTTCTACTCTTCTAAAAAATCATTTCTTCAAACAGAGATGTCCTAATCGGTTTTTGTAATTGATCAATAATTAGAACATCGTCCACAAAAATTAAACCATTTTGGCATGATATCTATCATAAAATTTGAGTTATCAATTACATTTATAAATATTTAAAAATATGATTACATTAATTATTAACACAATAGATATGAATCCATACAAAAATAAATGTAAAAAGTAAAAAAAAACTCACAATATATAATTATTGTGTCTAAAATTATGAAAAAATAACATATTTTTATTTGAAAATAGATATTAAATTAAAATTTTATTTCATTAAAATCAATTAAAATAATATATTTTGAAGAAACATTCATAACCTAATTGCACTATTTATATGAATTTCAGACCCCCTAAAATAAAAATAAGAATTACAGATAATGTTTTTAAAATGATTTAGTTATAAAAATAAATCAATATTCAATTAACATTAAATTTATTTAATAATCTATTCTATATACAAGATTATATATTCCATACAAATATATGGATATATTTCACATAAATTGAAAATAAAAAATAAAAAATTCCAAAAATATATAAAATATAATAAAATACCAATGATACCTATAAAATGTTTACTATTTAAATCTTTTTTAGATTTATCTAAATAGAATTTATATCTATTAATCATTTTTATGTTTAATAATATACAAGAGTACAAAAAATTATTTAATTAAATAATAAATATTAAATCATTGTTTCATAAATATAATTTCATCCTTTAAAACCATATGAAAGTTAATAATATTTTTAATTTTTCTATTATACTTATATCGAATTCTAAAGTCATCAAATATTTATTTTTATTAGAAATTTTTAAACAAAATGCTCTGATAATAATATCCTCAATTTAAATTTAAATAATTATAATATAATTTTAATTAATTTTTGTTCACAATGTTGGATCCAGATTACCATTCTGAAACCCATCATTTAAAAACTTTGTATAACCATTTATACCAAGCAATATAGTATCATTTTAAACCATATAATCTTAAGAAATATGTAACACATATTCAATTGGGTTTTAATTTTCTAATTATTAAATTAATCAATTATCATCAGATAAAATAATAATAAACTCTTTAAAAGTCATAACTATTTTATAATATACTCTATATACTTTAATAATATTTTTTTAAATTAATAAAATTGTTTCCTTTTATTTTCTATAAATATTTCTAAATGATCCTTGTAGTTGAAAATATAAACATTAAAATTTAAAACACTAAAAAATAATATTTTTTTCCGAGATTATAAATATCATAACGTATCATTTTCAATATCATCATGAAAATCATTTCATTACCTATATATAATTTCATACTCAAATCTACTACATAATATTATTATGGAAAATCAAACTCTTAAATAATTTTTATATCAATTTATTAAAGGGATATGTTTGTCCATTCCATAATAAAACCTTTAATGAGGTTCCTTATGTGATAATATATTAATGTAAAGTATAATTTTATAAACAGACATAACTATTTATAAAAAAAATAATAACTTCCCATATCGATTACTTCAGATAAATATTATTAGATATCTTTTATATTTATGAAAAATTCAACATGGTATAAATGATTCTAAATGTTCTAATTAATGTGTATGAAAATAAACTGATTGATATACTCAAAATAAATCCATTATTACTAAAAAATAATTATTTTTTTGATCAATTATTTTGTTCAATATATCCAAATAAATCTAAATTGGAATGATGAAGATTCCTAAAATTCAGTAAAATATTAAAATATCTAAAACATTATTCTTGTTTTAACTTATCACATATGAGTGATATATATATATATATATATTTATATATATATATCTATGTTTTCTATTGTTATATCTAAAAAATCATGATTTTGGTTCCCTTTCATCATTTTCATAGAAACATGAAATATATTTTAATGATTCTTATATTACATAAAATATTTTGGGATTCAAAATAATTTTAACAATTTTCAGATTGGTCGTCTACTTTATCAAAATTAATTGAACAAATAATTACCATTGATATTGAAAAAATACAATTTGTAATTATTTAAAAACACCATTATTATATTTTTATTTAAGAAATACTAAATATTCACTGAGTAACAATATCATTAATAAATTATAACTTAACTATCATTGGATTAAAATTGTGAATGAAATAATTTGAAATTATATGTTCTCATAAACTATTCTGTTTCCATCAATGATAAATGAAAATTTTGACATAAAAATATGGCATTTATTAAAATATATTGTTTTTTGATTTCATGCTTTTTTTCTAGTGTGCACCAATTTTTAAAAACCATGTTTCAATTTTTGATATATCAATGAAAAAAATCTTATAAAATTCAATATAACACTATTTTGAATGATTGATTTTTTTTCTAAAGGGAATAGTATTTATGTTACTGGGAATACACTGTGGTTTTAAAATGTATTTTTGAGAATATTAATGAAAAAAATTATAATTAATTTATTTTCATTGACTATTATAGAGTGGGATTCTATTTGAACATTCATTATCATAAATATCTTTAATCATAAAAGTTAAACAGATGACACTTGAAAAATTTTCTTCTAGAACCATTGATAATAAAAATCATTTATTTTTTATGAAATTTAAAACAGTATAACAGAAAAGTTTTAAAGAAATTTGTTTTTTTATCCATATATATTTAGCATGTTTTATGTTCAATGAAACAATCTTATTAGACCTTTTTTAAAACATTCAGATTTATTTTTTAACATATCATTATCCTTGAGAAAAAAATTAAACATCATATCATCAACCATATTATATTTTGATATAAATTCAATGCTTCATTGTTTTAATTTATACAATTATTTTTGGATTTTATCATTTATAAAACTTATTTTTCTTTATGAATATTTAATTTATGAACATGTTCTTTCATTAGAAATTTAATTCATTAAAAATGTATTTTTTTTAATAGTAATATTATTTTTTCATTATTATCACTGTGTATAACATAACTAATTTTAATCCCATAGTATATTATATTATTTTCACTGAATTTGTAACCAAAAATTTGATTTTGAGAATAAACTTTCTGAATCATAATATTCATTATCATATAATTTATATAATTAAACCATTAGACATATGATTTCTTCATCCTCGTATATCATAATGTCATGGATTGAATCATATTACAATGTTTCATTCCAAGGGGATGACAATGATTTTTTTCCTTCAATATCATTATTCTATTATATTTTTCATATTCTAAACATATAAATTTAGAAATGATTATTTCTTTCTATTTTCACTCATAGAATATTATATTGGGATAATCATTAAGGATAACATTTTTATGATAGATTCCTTTAGGACCATGGACGGTTAATTTATTATAAATATCATTGTGTAAAAAATCATCAATATTCATTGGGAAATATTATATATGTGATTATTTTTAATAAGTTGTAATTTAGATATAGAGCCTTAAGGGGAACCATGAATTTTTGAATTAAATGAAACAATATATCCTTTTAAAATATTAATAATAAACTATGTTTTTAAATAAAAATTTATATTTCAGTAATAAAATAATATTATCATGAAAAAAAATATTCATTAATTTTTTTCTTTCATCAACTAAAAAATTATTAATATGCTACTTCTATTGGAAAATCATTTAAAAATATTTTAATTTTTTTATTTACATGATTTCAACATAATGAAATCAAACTATTTTCTATACTATAAAACTATAATGAATTTAATTAACACATTCATATTCTACAATTCTAAATACATAATATTAATACCTTGTCATTCAAATCATATTTATTATAAGAATTTCTAACATAAGATGAGTGACACGAAATACATTCCATTTATTATGTTTTTTTCATAAAAATAATGGGATGTATTCGTTTATACTAGTAAAATATATATAATAATCATTTTAATGAACTTTTATTAAAATATAATCGCATCATTATGAGTTAGTGTATCAATACCTACTTTAAGTAAATTATAATTCCTGGTTGAGATAGTCTAAATATAAATGATTAAATTTTTAATGAAATCATCAGTGTGTGTCTATCATAATCCATAACGTGTTCTATCTAAGAATACATGTCATTGAAGAATTGAACCATAATAAAACAAGTTCTAGCCATCTCAAAAAGTTATTTTCAACACAATGGTTTATTCATGATATTATTAGCAAAAATAATGTTATATACTAAATATGTTTTATGATATTTGATACCAAATTTTTTGTTTCCACGATAAATAATATTAATATATAAATGTTATAGAGAATTAACAAATTTATAAATTTAATCTGAAAATTATTTCTAAAATTATTTTGAACGAGATGTAAATAAAATTATGTAAAATATATTTTTTATTGTAATATTTATGATACCCACTATATAATATTCACTTTTAATAAATAATATGATTAATGTGGGGAAATAACATGGAATATCTGATTTTTAATGAGATCCATTAATTTTTTAAATATAAATATTAATACCTCGATTCTGAAACCACCAAATTCCTTTTTATATCCTAGATGAAAAAACCAAAACCTACCATTTGAACTAGTGTTAGAATTATCCTTTCAATTTAACTTATCTATGGAATACATATACACATACCATATTCTTGTTATGGAATGAGAAAATAATCCATTGTTATATGGTGGTATAGCTGATCACAGTGGTTCTTATTATGAATTTTAAATCAAAATAAAAAAATTATGTATAAAAATAATAATTAAAATTAGTAAAACAATATAATATTCATGAATAACAGATGGTTGTAATGATGATGTTGCATTTATTTGAGAAATTAATAGAGTATATCTAGATGAAGATCATCCAAGTGATTTATTGCAGTAGAAATATTATTTATTCTAACCTGTAAAGAATCCATATATAATGAAAACAATATTATCAATAGGACTCATCTCACTCTATTTATATAGATAATATATAAAAAATAACGTTAATGTTAAAAAATAATTTCCACAATGTAGCCAGTTTAATAAAATTTTAAATTAAAATCATGGTTATAATTTACAGTATATAGATTCTTGAAATTAAAAAATTATTCTTCTTCAAAATGACCCTCAATAATATCAAAAAATAAATAATCATTTTTTAAAAGAGTTTGGTAAAAATAAATGAAATTATCATAATTAAACCAAAACCAAATATTTAAATTAAATAACTATGAAGTAATAACATAAAAACATTTCATTGACCATTACCATGAATCATGGAATGATGTTCTTTATTATCCAATTTTATCAAAACAATATTCTTAAACCATCATTCACAATGGAATAATTTATTATATTAGAACATAATTTACATTGATATCAGAAAAAATGTTCTTGACTACTCAAAATTTATTGATATTTCACTTTTTGAATTTTTACTACGCATTTCTATATAGATTTCCATTTATTAGATTTAATTAGGTATCACAGATTTCTTTACTCTAAATTAGATAAAATTTTATTTTAGATTTCAACATCTAGTCCACGATTATTTATTATAGAAATGGTAAAAGGGTTTAAATTTATTTTAATAAGTTGTAATGTTATTAACCAAGGAATATCCCTCATTGAAATACTCATTTTTGATTTCACAACTTTGTAATGCTAGAATTAAAAACGTAAAAAAATAGCACATCTTCTTTATATGAAATTTCCATAGTAAATATAATTTTTTTTAATAAACACAAATACCTTTATGGTGTCACACATTAAATTTTTAAATTTTCCAAACAAAATGGAATTTCAGATTGCATTATGGAATAGAACTTCCCATTTTGTTTATAGAAAATTTATAAAATGATAAAAAGTTATTATAATAATAATATTATAATAAAATTTAATGGACAATTATAAAATTGTTTAATCCCTACTACATAATTAAAAAATTAGTGCATGCATCAAAAATCATGTTAAATTTAATAAAATAAAAAATTTATAACAAATATTATTTATTTGAATCATTTCTAAAATTATATTGCGATACAAAAAAATTGGGCTACAATAATTCTATTGAAATTGGAAAATTATTTTACATTAATTTCATCCATTAAATTATTAGTATTCGGATTCGGGACTATGAAGGATTATTCATCCACAACACACACGTAGTAGAAGGTAAATATTGGCTTGATGGATGTGATGTAAAAGATGTCATATTTCCCCACAACATAAAATGTATTTCAATTCCATGAATTCCATGAATTCCATATGATCATGATGATTCATTTTGTGTACTTAATGTTAATAATCACTCTTGTTGAATAAAATAAGAAAACTATGAGATTAACATGGTTCATAACTAGAAATATAAGAATTTCGAGTGGTTTTTTACATTTTGTTACCAATATGACGAAATTTCATTCAATATCCCGATAAAAATTGTGGAATGGTTGTATAAGATATTTTGGCATAATAAATTTATCATGTAAACGATGATAATAAAAAAATAGAGAAACCACATTTAAACTAATTTTGAAGAGGTTTTAATTTTCCTCACCTCTATTTTCCTTCACTACATGTACATCGATGAAAGTGGTTATAATATCATTATTTGATTTTATTTTTATAATGTTTATAATAATTACATTGCTGATCATTTTTTAGATCATTATTATAATTGATTCCTATCATTGATTTCATTTTATATGATCTAAATTTGAGATTATCTACCAAGATTGGTAATTTAATTCTATATTACATCAAAGATCATCTAAATATAATTTTGTTTAACGGAAATATTTATGACTCAAGAGGTTATAGTGTTTTTTTATATTATTCTATGACATATATACTGAATATAGAGAGTGGTTATCATATTTTTCATAGCATTATATTATTTAACATGATACAGAACTATTAAGTTACTTATAATATCATATTTTAAAAAATATTTTCCATATATAAGGGTGTGTTTTTCTATTCCACTCATATAGGTAATTTGATGATCAATATAAATTATGCTGGTATGAGTATCTTTATACTAACTAGTTTTGATTCAATCATCCATAATGAATTTCTAACTAATATGAAATTATTTTAATGGAGATATATAGTCGATGTGGATATAGAAAATATGATTTATAAATTTATTGATTCTTCCCAAATTTTCAAGAGAGTATGATAGAGGCATCAATAGATGAAGCTAAATTCTTTTTCTTTGGTTCAAATTGTCAATAAAACAAGCCTATAAGGATAATAGATATTTATGAAGAGTTAATAATAACACATAATTTTTATTAGAAGTTTAATTTGGTGAGTTTCACATATATATAGATAAACTATCAAATTATGGGTTTTATAATGTAAATTGGAGTTGGATATAATGTCTTGGTAAATATTTATGTGATTATACAATATATGAATATAAATTTGGATTTATAATGAAATCAAACCCATGATTAACTTATTTTTGAAATTAATTTTATTTTTATATCTGTTAGATTTTCATTCCATTTGGTTAAAAATTTATAAGGAAACATTTTCAAGATGAAAACAATTTCAACATAAATAAGATAACATTAGAACTGATTAGTAGAAGGATTTTGAGTGTCCTAGTTTTCATTAATAGTTAGACATATTATGACACATATTTATTGGATGATTGATCGATGAACATGACCGAATAACCTAAACCCCTCATTCCATTCAGAAAATATTTTTGTTCTGCTTCAAATAATTTTGGGTAGTTTTTCTCAAACTAAATAGATTAAATGCTCCACCCAACACAGGTTCTCAGAGATGATTATATTTTTTCATTTTATAAATATTGTATATTTATATTTATGTTATTCAATTTATTCAGACCATGTTAAATATATAGTAATGAACGGAAAAAATTTATAATAAGTACGATAAAATGAAATTACTGAAAAACATATGTGATAAAAAAAATCCTAATGTCATAATTAATATTTCCCTTCACTCTATGGTGAACCTACCTGAGACTCAATAAATTATGGTTCTCTTTTGAAATTCTATTATTTTTTTAAGTAAACAATGTTAATATGTTATTGAATAAATAACTAGACTCATCATCTTATATATAAAATGGTTGGATAGATTTTCACCCTGTTTAACATGGAAAATAAAGTATACCATCTAGTGTTTTCAACATCAGGGCCCCAATATTTTCTAAATAATAAAATATTTATTTTATTATTAATAAACATTTTATATCTTTTATTTAATTGAGAATCAAAAATAAATTATGATAATACTTATTCAAAAAGTGTTGGATTTAGTCAGTTGGTATAAATAAACTCAATTATGCAACTTCGCATAGTATTAGTGAAACATTAACAACATTTATGTAAATAAATTTTTTATAAGAATAATGCCTATGATATTTAACGATGATAAAGGACATACCATGTTTCACAAATACCATTATTATAGGAATACCCTAGAATGAGCAGATCATAATCAAGAAATTTACTATCAAATTAACATTATGAAAATATAATATAAAACATCAAACCAATAAAATTCTCAATAATAAACATATATTTTACATGTATTAAAATTATCCCCTTTTCATAACCAATATTAAATTATAATTTAAATATTTTTTTAGGAAAATATTTGTACATCAGAATTATTATACTATATTTAGAATAAAATGAGAATGTATATTTTTATTACTCTCACACATTAGTGTAAAAAATAAATAGTATCAGTAAAAAAATCTTGGAAGTTCCCATAAATAAACTAACTTATAATTTATTAGTTAGGGGAAATGAATCCTTATAAACATCAATATGAATCAATCCTTATAAAAAAAATATCATTAAATATAGTATATTATCACAAAAAAGTCATTAAATTCACTTATTGAATAAACATCGTTAGCTGTATATGCCAAAAAAAGTATTATAATATGAGATATCGAATAAATTTTAGTCAAATAAAATAAATAAAACATAAAAACAAACTATGATTTATAAAAAATAACAAAAAATTTAATTATTATTATTTTAATAAATTAATAATGTAGAATAAAATTTATTATAAGGATTTATGATTTAATGTTTTTCCATTATAATTTTGTTGACCATACACAACCAGTGATATAATAAATATAAGGTTTACATAACCATATATTTTTTATACACATAGATGGATAGATTGTTATACTTAGTTGTTTTTCAAATTCAACAAAAACATAAAAACCTGAAAATTACCAACATAATAAATATCTTTACTAATATAAAATAAATTTAAATGATAATATTCATGAAATATGTGAATTAATTTTTTCAAATTCAAGATAAATATATTATATATCACTGGAAAACTCTTGTTTCATCTTGAATCATTTTGATCAATAACTAACTCATGGGTAAATAATTATTTTTGATATCAATATAATTAGACAACTATTAAACCAATCATAACATGAGGTATATGATATCTTGTTATAATGAACCGGCCTAGATCATGTAGGAATTTCACCTCACCTAGTTCCCTGCTAGACTCATAGTGCATTCATTAGGGCTCATAGAAGGAAAAACGTTCTAGATTACCAAATATACCCTAGTTGGAATAATTTCACAATTTTATGTATTTAAAAAATGATCCTACTCTCATATAGATAGAATTATATCATGATAAATCAAAGGATTATGAAAAGTCATTGATAGAAGATTTGAAATAAATATGTAAACCATTCATTGATCCATCATATGTCAATATATAAAACCACTTTATTATTGAATATTAATTAATTGATAATAACATATAACTAGTACAAAGAGAATATAGAAAAAGATAATGTTTTATTATAAAATATGTAAACATCCCTATATAATTCACTAAACATGAAAGACTATAATTTCATCTCTTTTTGAGAAATGTTCAACTCAATATCTTAAAAACATCCATCAACTGGTTTAATGGTGAAAACAATCAACATTAAAATATATACATTGTACCTCTATAATACATGAGAGATACATACATATTTGGGTTGTTATATATGGTTCGTGCAGAATGTCCCCTTATATTATTTATAAGAAATAGTATAATTACTTTTAGAATAAGTTTCATGATTATTATTTAAAAGATAAATATAAATTATCTTATATCCCAGAATTTGATTATAACGTAATCTAATAACAATATAGTAAAATTTGTGGAATTTTTTTATTATAGATATGTAAAAATTATTTATAGTATCATTTTTTAGAAACAAATATTTTAACATTTTTTGAATAAGTATATTATATTTTTTTAAATTTAATAAACTTGGATCTTCATTTTTATAATGATATTTCTATAGATGAATCTAATTTTAAACAATAGTAAATAATAACATTGAACCCTAAATAATGAATAAATACATAATGAAAACAGGGATCATTAAATATAGTTCAAATGTATATTTTAAATAATACTTTTAATTATTTGAATGTAATTTTTTAAAATATATATGATGAAAATGAAATATTACAAAATAGAAATCATGGATCCTCAAAATATGGTCAAAAAATTATTGTGATTGTCAATGATGTAATTGTGGAATAAATTTCTTATAATGAAAAATATGTCATCATGATTCATTAAAAAGAATTAAAATTTCAAACCATTAATATCATTTAAAATAATAAAATGTTTGAGGAATCATGGTTAAAAATTACTAATACAAAACCATGAGACCAAAAATTATTTGAAAATTTAAATAATTACCATCCAGACATCAATGGTTTGAACATAAACAAACATTAATAAAAAATGATAAATTTCAAATGGTTGTAACATTTAAAATATTATTAATATAAACACCACATAATAAAAAACCAAATTATGTGTTATTGTTCTAGATTGGTGGTATATAATGAATACAAATTTTCCATTAATAATAGGTGGTTCTGGGAATAAAAAATTGATATAGATGAAGATAAATCATAATTTTTTGTATAAAATAAACTAAAATTAATTTTCAATAAATCATAAGGAATGAAATAAATATTTTCCATTAATGAGGATATTTTACATTTTATGTGATGCCTATTTTTATATAATGTTATTATATAAGAAATCAAAAAGAAAATTCAAATCATAAAAATTATATGTTTTAGGGTATGATTATAAAAAATATTTGTTTCCAATAATGTAAAAGTAATATTAACCCCGACTTGGGTACTAATCCATGATAGTGGTTTCACTCCCACCTGAGGTTATATAATTGGTTTCTTCATTATATTATATATGATAAGGATGGTATTTCATGGTTAAATAGTCTAATATACTAAAAATGATTATAACTAGAAATAATAAAACTAATGAGAATGGATATTTTAGAATGAGTTCCATGATATTTAATCTATTTGGTACCAATTTTGGTATTTTATGTCAACTATATGTCTTGGGACATGAAATAAATATCACTATAATGACTCAAAATATCAAGGAAATAATTCATTTAATTATTATATAATGAAATAATATGAATGGATATATCTATGTAATAAGTGGAGAATAAAATGATATATGTCTTACAAAAGATGATAACTGAAATTTAAGGTTGAAATAAATTATCTATAAAAGATAAACATTAATTGATGAAATATTTAATCATGATGGATAATTCTAATTAACTATTATTTCAGATAAGTATATGTATGTCTCAATTTTCTTAACGAAAAGATAAATAAGTTAGATGTAATGTAATCCCCAAGACATTTAGTCCACATGGTATTTATAATTTTTGAAATATTATATTTATTTTGATATATACCTATTATAAAATAAGTGTCAATATATAATAATTTTTAATCAACTATGACAATTATAGAATGGTAGGGATGCTTACGTCAACACCCAAATCCATGATGGAAAAATGAATAATATTTTTTGTTTGTTGGTTTTGATGTTTAATGGATATAAAAAACAATTTTTTAGAATAGGTTGTATAAATTTTTCAACTATACATTTTGTTGATGGAACAAATATAGAGTACAATAAAAAAATTAATAAGCTATAATGAAATTAAGATACATGGATGAAATTAAAAATCAAACTATGTTTTTTACTAGATATCTATTGTTCAAACAATATTAATTTATCCATATCCAAAATCACTATTTTCAAAAAAAATTCCTATTAATTTTGATAAAACAAGAATTAATTATTTTATAAAAAAACATTCATGTTTTTTTTATGGATTTATTTCATTAAATGAAATAGTATAATTAAACAACATCGATATACTATGGAATTTTTATTTTTTTAATATGGATGTTTTAATGTAGAAATTAATTTGATGGGTATGAATAAAACTAAATAAATAATTAATAAATTTGGGTTACTCATGTATAAAATAATTTCATTGGTAATCGATATTATATAATATAAAATAAAAGCATTTCAAAGTTCAAAATACATGTTTTTCTTCAGAAAAATATTTTTATTCATGTAATGTTTTTTCATTTTACATAATTATAAAAATATCTATTTATGATATATTTTTTTTAAATGAATAGATTATAATTTTAAACACCAATTTTTACATTTAGTTGAAAATTTTTACTATGAAATGAATTGAAATAAAATATATTTTTTTCGTAAAAAAGAGTGTTGTAAAAATCATTTTTGGTCAATTATTCTCACTAATTATAAAACATATTTTGTATACTAATGAAAATAAATCATTTATAATGTTTAAAAAAGATTTAATGAGAATAATTAATATTTTGTATAAATATCATCCAAATTTTTGGACATTATGAATAGTAAATTTCATAAAAAAATATGTTTATATTTTATGAGATAAAATGGTTTAAAAAGGAAGAATTTAAAATAAAAAGGGATAAAATATAATATTTTTTTTAAATAATATTTCACTGGAATATTTATACCCATCCCATATATTCTTCTATGATCATTAATTTTGAATATATTTTTATTAAACTACCCATTAATATATTTTAATCTTGTGAAAAAATTCAAGTGTCCCATTTCATTAATTTAATAAAATTTAAACTGAACACTATATACAAGACACCTAAAAATCTTTCATTATGTCCATTAACTACCCAATTAAATGTTTAACATCCCTCCATATATCTTATATTTCTTAGTCAGATCATAATAACACCCATTCATGTCCAAATGTGTAATCAAAGGGAGTTCTCTCAATGGAGAGGTATAAATATTAAATGAATATACTAAATTATCATTATTTATAATCCGTATAAAACCCTATTTCTTTCATAATATATTTTTAAATCAAATATCATGAATTTAGTAAGATATTATTATGTTTTTTATGAAACCATTTTTTACCACTTTTACATTAAATATAAAATTAGTGTGTTACTTGTATCTATGTGTGGACAACCACATCCATACAGTGGTATGATAAATTTTTATCACCATTATTCAATTTCTGTTATTATGGCAGATTTTTTTAATATATGATATTAATTATTTAATTTTTCATCTAAATTATATTATCTTATGTACCTGCATACTATCCCATCTATTGGAAACTAATAATGCCGCTCGGGCATATTTGTGGACTACCATCTCCACAAATCAACATGGTTCATTTTTATGTTTCTATTTTGAAGGATATTAATAAATATATATTTAATTATTATATAGTTTAATTTTTATATAATATTGACTATATAAATTCAAATTATATTTTATCTTTTTGCGATCCTTCTATTTAAATGTAAAGACATCACACATGGTTATATATTTAGTCTATTGTCTCAATGAAGTGATATAACTCATTTTAATAAAATAATTTTATGATTGATTGATAAATTTTGTATTATGAAAAAATCATATAGTTTTATCATGATTATAATTTCCAATATAATAAAAAAATTACCATGGTGCTATTACTAAATCCATTGAATCGAAACAGTCACTAAAATTAGACCATTTGTCACAAAAAAAATTATTTTTTGATGAAAGATTTAAAAAAATAGCTATTTCATATTATAAAATAATGAAAAAGAATAATTTTATTTTTATTAAGGTTCTATAATTCTATTATATAATGATAAATTTATTATAAATTTTATTTGAATGTATATGATGGTAATACAAGACATGATGAATGTATTTATGTTATAATCACATTCCTATTTGGGATTGTGTGGGAAACATTTTATTTTAAGGATATTGTATGGAAAATTCGAATTAATACATATATATTTTATTTTAATTATTTTATTTATTTAATATTCATGTAATTGTACCATTACCCCTCTTTTTTACTTCACATTATTGATATTTGTTAATGCAGAATAGTCTTTATTCCTGCTTTGGTGGGAATCCATCTTCTCCAATGTCATTATTCTATTTAAAATTTATTCATAACGTACTTATTATTATAAAATTTATGATTTAATAAATTATTATTCATATTATACTTTTTATAAAATTTTGAAAATGGAATCTTCCTATGGTTTTTTGAATGATGTATCTTTGTCAAATGTGTGAAGAAAATATTTATTTTATCATATAAAACAATAAAAGAAAATTCATTCTAATAAAAAATAGTTTATTTTAATATTTGATCTCAATATTAGATGTGTATTTTCAATGTATATTTTATACTAAATATTCCCAAAACATATTAAGTTAAATTGATATATTTCAGATTTAAAATGGTAATTTCATTAACAAAAAGATGTAATTGTCTTTTAAAGTTATTTTCCTCTATGAAAACACACGTTTATATTACATATTCTTTACTAAGAACATGATCCAACTAAAAAGTCCTTATAATTTCATAGTATATTCATTGATTATTTTGATTAAAATTTGTTGAAAATAATTTTCTTTTACATTAATTTAGCAGGGGAGAAATAATATATGATTTCAAGACCTTATGAAAAATATATGATTTGATTAAAATTATGTTACCATTTTGGCCTTATTATAAAAAAAAATCATTAAGTAAAAATAAATATCTCATGAGATAATTTTGAAAAATAAGGACAAGTTCATGATCAACTATTGGAAACATGTTGGGATACATGAACCACTATGATATGAGAAATAGTTGGTGAATCGTGATTTTCTATGTTATCCTTGTTTTGGTAGTAAAATTTGAAATATGATATGGTTACCTATAATGGCCCAAATGCCTTAATTTTTTTTTTATTTTGATAACAGACGGTTCAAAGGGTGAGGTGGAACCATTACAAGGCCTGTAGGCATAAGTATTACATGGCCCATAGGCCATAGAGAAATTCATTGCACATAAGATTCAAACATTAAATACAACCCAAAATAATTATTTGGAACTGCTCCACCCCTGCATATTAATTGTTAAATCACCTCTCTACCATCACATGGATGTTCATCTCAGAATTCTCATGTATGCACATGCTAGCCTCTACGGTAGGTGCCATACCCTCTTGTTCTTGTAATCTATTTAGATTCTACTATGGTGTATGCTCCTTGTTCATCCCCTTCTAGTGCATGTTCCTTGTAGGATGCTTGGTTTTCCTCCACACTAAAGGTGGACTGAAGGCCTCAAGGTATCCTGAAAGGCTAGAGGAGGCTCTAGGGAAATACTGACCTGTAGGCATGGGTGGCCAAAAGGTTGTAATAGAATTTTGGGCCAAATCGGTGGCCTGAAGGCCCAAATAGGGGTAATAGTCTTAACTATTATTGTGAGACACATTTCCTTCTACAGTTCCCTATATAGTACCTTCTACAATAGTACTAAAGTTCCCAGTAAAATACCTATTACAGTACCTTCTACAATACTGCTACAGTATCCCAAAAATTATGCCTCTGCCTCTATTTGATCCCGGGTCACCTTATGCACAGAAGGAGTCCTCACCAACCGGGCAGGGGCTCATATTCTATATGATATGGTTTCTAGAGAAATAATGGTTCCCCACTCTTGTATGAAGTTTATAGAAATATTATATTAACTCATAGATCATGATTTATTTTTTATTATTATTCCCCATTTGTATGACATACTATTTATTTAATCTGTGACTCGTGATTATGATCTTTTAATTTTTTGGTATGTTTCTCTATTGATAATCATGCTTTTATTACCCTTATACTCATGATATAATTATATATAATTATCGATTGAAATATCCCATGTTTACAAAAAATTAGAATCTAGGAACACTTATTTTAATGCATTTATTTTCCCTAGGTCACTGGGAAGGGTTATGAGAACAATTATTCAATAAGGGTACCTTATGATACAAATGACGGTAATGAAAATAATTATAACAATTGAATAACATGTTTTTGTATTAATACCGATGTAAACAATACATTTATATTTATTAGAAATTTCTATTTGGGAACATAATTTAATATTAATAAAAATACAGTAATATCAATTAATTAATTTCCTGGTTATCTATAGATAATGATATTTGGGTTTATTTATAGACAAGAATAACAAATGGATATCAATATATAATAATAACAAATGTGACCTTCTATATTTTATCAATGTAGAAGGATATTAATATAACTAAAACCAAATGGTATTAATTTATAATATAAATAATGCGTGAAATGATTTTCAAAACATGATAAATAACACATGAAAATGATGATCATAAAATGAATATATTTATGTACAAATGAATCTGTTTGAACATCATATATTATAAATTATTGAAGTAATATATGTAATATCCAAGAAAATAATATTCATATTATTCTTAAGGGGAATTAATTCATATATATTTAACAATTTTTAGGAAGAATAAGTACAAATTTAGCAATTATGAAATTTTTTCCATTATTTTAAAAGAAATAATATTATAATATTTGAGTAATGGTACTTTTGGATAATGATGAACCAAGAGTGAAATATTCCTTGATTAATTCATATTTGAGATTACAAGTTATTCAACAAGAAATATTTTTTCATAATATCTATTTAAAAGTTTTTAGTGAATGGATAAGTATACTTATATTATATATTGGGTAAATTTTTATTAAATCATTGATAAAGAAAAAATTTTATCATAAAAAACTTTTTACTCTAAAATTAATCTAATTATATAATTGTAAATTTTTGCAACTTCCAAATTCATGCTTCATAATTTTCAACGGATTCCATTTCACATACATCACAATAAAAAATTATTGTTTTAGTATAAATGATATAAATGTAACCATAATTGATAAAAATTGGATTTCAATGTACCACATGATTCATCACACACTGAGTGATGAATATCCTTAAAAAACATTACTATTTCAAGTGACATGGTTTTTAGAACCACACATTGTCTATAGAAAATATATTTCAAATATTTATATCAATAAATGATTCAATTACTTTAAACTAATTTGTAGTGTTGTATAGAAACTTTTTCATCATGGAAGGAACCTAATATAGGATAACCCAATATATACGATTATTATTATTTTACATGAATTTTTTTATTATTTTTTGAGTGAAAATGGGTATATGGTATAAAACATATAGTGATTTTATATTGATCATAATTTTAGTACAATGATAGTTTAATTTAAATAATGTTTTAATTAGTCATTTGACAATTTTCTAAATTCAATTTTCTTTTTCCCAATTTTTATATAATATATTTTCATTAAATATTTTGATATCACGACACAGATGGTGAACTAATTTCATTGATCGTGACCTCACATAGCAGACCCCATGACCTGTTCACCATCTTCCATTTTCATGGTTGATATTTTAATTCGTGGTAATAGAATTTTTATTTTACATCTACCATTGTAATCCATCATGGGGTACCAAACTCTATAAACATTTTTGATGGTAAACTCATTTCATAGATTTGAAAATCATTTTTGAGGTCCAAATTTGTTTCCACTCAGTGCATTTTAATAACCATATAAAGTGAAACAAATAGAATGTTCTTAAATTTGATATCCACTCGTGGACCCTGTTAATTAGAACCCTTCACAATTACCTTTAAATTAACTATATTGAAATATTTTCTTCACAACCGCCATTTACTCATGAATAGAGTCCTATTTTATAGTGGTATTTACTTATCTCACCAAAAAGTACCACATTAACCACATCAATATGGAGGAAATTAATTCCTGGTATAAAATATTACACCCCCCCCAATGAACCCATTATAGAGTTATGTAAGTTCAGAAACCCCAGAGGTAAATTCCCATGTCCAAACTAATAGACTTTAGGCATTTCATTAATAAACCATGGCATTTACCTTCTATTAGGAATCGACCATGATTTCCCTTCATGTGGATTCAATTTGAATTCATTAGACCAATCCCATGAATTGAGTTCACTAGGCCCCTATGAAAATACATTGTCATTGATAAATTATGTTGGTCCTATCATCTATATTCCAAGTAGGTACATGCCACTATGTGAAACCTCTAAGTGAACATCACCTAACAAATTAACCTTCTGAGACCCATTTGGGTAAACTCACATCATGAGACAACATAATACAATTTATTCGAGATATATATCCATATATGGACTTTCATAAAGGTATTCTCCGTTACCTTTCTAAAATATAGACCTCCCTTCACACGTAACATTTAAATTCTAAACTTCATGCTACCCTTACATAAATTCTCTTTGTGGGCCTCCATAATATAAACCATTTGGCCTAGGTAACCAACATAGGATATCTCCAGTATATAGAGTGGGTATCTACTCACATCGTCATAGAATGTATCAATGTATTTTTATGTTTTTGGGGATTCAATGTAGTCTATTTTCTTCCATTATTAATTCTGGGAAAATTCAGGGGTTAAATTGAAAAAATTTATTTCCATGTATGAATGAATTTGAATAGATATAATATAAAATTATAAATTCATTCTAAATAATTTAATATAGAGTGAAACTTTTTATTAATCCCTAATAAACCTATAATCACAATACTCTTCATTTTAACCATATATTCATTCAATTTAGATATTTCTCTTAGCCTCCTGATTAATGGAATTATCCATAGACCATCATCAATTAATCATTCATTCTTTATTTTTTCCTCCTAATATGTATGAAACCAAACTATTACACAAAGGGAATAACTAATGGAGAGTTCCCACTTCTCATATATTATCCCCTTATTCATAACAAGCTCCTTTGACTAGGAAATGAAATTTTTGAAGCATAATTCTACCTCATTTTATTCTATCTCAGGAGATAATTCTGATCATAAATAGACTTTTATTTCCACCAATGACCATATATCACATGGGTTGAAATAATTTATATTTTTTTTCCCATCAGTAATTTGATTAATAGTTAATGCATGGGAGAATATGGTAATCCTAGTTTCATGACACTAAAAAACGTAGAAAACATTCTTTCAAAAAACCAATCTAACTATACGGTCTAGTTAACACATATATCCTAAAACGATTCCACTTGAACTATGAGTGTTTTTAATCTTATTATTATATAATGAATATGATTCTTCTTTTAGGTTCAATTTAATTTTACAAAATCATATATTTTATCTTATTTGGAATACATATGATAACCCACGTTCCCATCCCCCATGAGTTTATATTCATCTATTTGTTTCATATTACATGATATATAAACATTATTATCATATTTCCCTATATACATCAGGTCAATAGTATTATATTAAATCCATAAAGCTTCAGTAATAGAGATTCACCTCTTGGTTCATCCAATCATCTTTAGTTGAGTCACTCAACATGGTTTTCTAAATTAACTTTACCTTTGATAATCCTCACGATTCCCATTGATAGGCCTCATCTAAGGTGTAATACCCACCCTGATATATCTACCTCCCATGTGATGGGAATATTTATTACTTATATTAATGAGAATTAGGAGAATCATAATTTTGTTGTGATGAATTAGTGAATCTTCTATTAATGATCTATAAAATATCTATACACCCTTTCTATTTTTTATTAAATAGAATATTCAAAAAGTTACACTCATGTATAAATGAAATACCAATCGTTTTTGGGAAACATTAAACTTTTATTCCATTAAATATAAATTTGATTTTCTTTTATGTGGTATTATAACCAAACGATCTGGGATATTAAGTTGTGACCCAACCCATATCCCTCATCGAATTTATTAATCAAAAATGTAAAGTTAGTGATTACATGAGGAGTAATGAACAAACACCAACTATGAAATGAATTTTAGGAAAACCACATGATCTAATATAATCATAAAATGTCCAAAAAACTTGTCCATGGACATATTTTTATAAATGGAACCATTATTTTCAATGTCATGTGACATCAAAAAGTAAAAATTTCTAATAAATCATCCCTGAATGAAACATGTTCTAAATTCCATTAGTGGCATACATTGAAATCCTACACGTTAATAAAGGATATGGTTTTTCTAGATTGTGATTGTTAGATTATTTGGTTGATCAATGTAGGTTTGACACTTTGTTGGGCTGGTTTTAATAACAATTTTTTTGTCTTTATTTTCATTCTCCCAATACCGGGGGGAATAAGTTCTATATGTGTAAATTTTTTATTTGAAGTCCATGGGGACCCCTACATTTATTTTGTGCTTATGATAATTAAATATAATTTTTGGGGTTCAATATAATAAATATGACACTATTGATGATTCTTATGGAAATACAGTAATGTATGATTGAAATATTTGTACCCTAATGGATGATTACAAATAATCCTTTGATTCCATTATTATCCATTTATTGGGATTTTATAATCCCTATACGTGGTACATTCACATTTAAGAAATTATTTATAATAAATGGATAGCACATAATCTACATGAACCAAATTTACATCCCAATAGATATTATCCATCATAAATCGTATATTTAAAAATTTCCAGGATGATTAATAATTTATTGATAATTTTAAAAAACATTTGATAGTGTGAGTAACTGTTTGGGTGCTCATTCTTCCGTGCATAATCAGTTTCATTTTTTCTAAAAAATTGAACATCGGGCATTAGAAGTCATATATAATGCATCTTTTAAATTAATCCTTATATAATGAATAAATTTAATATTCCCTACTGTAATGGTATTGTAAGAAAGATATTTTTATCTAGACTGTGCCATAAATTATTTATACCTTTATTGAGTACATTTTGTATGATGTTGGTCTTTTAAATAATCATTCCATGGTTCTATTGATATCTTCCTCTATAAATTGTTCTATATTCACACGCACTTTAATTATATTAGGATAAATAAAAGGGGAAAATTTATATTAAGAATTCATTAAATATTTTCTTTATACATATCACTAATAACTATTCCATTTGAAGATTATGTTTTATGAACAATATAATACCCATCATTTTAGAAATTAATCCCATTGTTCTCGAATTATCATCATTCACGTAATTATATGAATTAATTTATTTTATATAATGTGGAACTAAATATGAAGAATAATTACTAAATTATAACTTTCCTCATTTAAACTAATAGGGAATCGTGGTTTTTGCATTAGGAAAACTTAAATCCTTCCATAGACTATAAAAAGAATCTAATATGAATTAAATTCTTCTATATGTATCACATTTATTAAAATATTTAGAATCTTGGATTCATAAATTTGGGTGCAGTAGGACTTCATAACACATGATCAGGATTTAGATCCTTTTACAGTAACCCAAGTGCACACCGACCATCAGGTGAATAATTATTATATGTGAGAATATATTACAATTTATAGTACGAATTCAAAAAGATGTCCTCTAATCATTGGAATTAGATGATTAGTAAAATATACATATCCATACCTGATACTCCCAAGATGATAAAGGCTATAAATAAATTACAATGTCTTCATATATAGTTGGGGGACAATTTTCAATTTTAAAATTAAAAAATATTTTTTATATTTCCAAATAACAACTAAATGTTGCATGAAAACAATGTATACAAATCAATGAAATAATAATAGATATTAATAACTATCCATTTCAGAGTATAAAATCTAAAGACTACCAAAATCAATGTAAAAAATTAAATAAAAAACCACAATGAACAAATACTATAAATAACTAAACTCCACAACTCCTACCATGATATAAAATCCAACTACACAAGTAATTTTCGTTGTTCAATGATTCGTCACTATAGAATTAGAATCCTATCCATTACATGTGTCCTAATAAATGACATCGAAAAATTCAGAAATGTTCTAATGAAGGGGGTTGAGTAATTAATCTTAGAATGTTTTCTCCAAATGGCTCCCTTCCCATGACAGATTGATAGAATATGGTTACACATTAACATAAAAAAATTTATATAAAACACATTAATGTAGTCTATATAAAATCAAAACCATATACAAAAAAAATAAATTTCAATCCCAAAATAGTTTTCCCAAACCAAAACCATCATAGAGTATATGAAACCTAAAAATCAATTAGAACATTTCAAACACCACTGTCATACCAATTACATGGTTCCACAATTTATCACAACCACAAATTAATGATCAGTTTACATTTCCATTCACTTGAGTAGTCTCTCATTGATAAACAATGTTATCATAAGTAATCTATATCACATGTGCCTCAATTGAACACATCTCTTCAACAGGATCACATTATTTTATGCTATTGTTACAGGAACATTATCCATGGTCGTGTTAAAAAAAATATACCCACACCAAGTATGTAAGAAAAATAACAATACATGACCACAATACAAAGATATTAAAAAAAAATTCAAAAACAACATTTCCAACAATTTTTATATTGAAAAAACCCAACAACATATTTAAATTAATCATATTAAATTTATGAAAAAAATTTAATTTTCCACAAAACAACCAATATATACACTATCACAAACCATCACTAAATAGTTTTTCCAACAAACGCTACATAACAATTATATAATTCAAACCATGAAATTTTGTCAAATTTAAATCAAGATGATATGATTTAACTAAGAGGAGTTGAGGGAGAATTAACCTACCTCAAAAATTATGGTTGAAATGAATAATGACAAAAAATATTCAAAAAATATGATTTGAAACATAAAAAACACCTTAAATATTATTCCCTAATACCCAAATATCCATATCACACAATCATTTCTATCACATAACATTTATAGATCCCCAAAATATTTGATCGATAATTCAATGAAATGAAAAAAGAATTATATAAGGGAAAAACCAACAAGGGAGACCAAACAAGAAAACCATGCCTCCTTTGCATAAGGAATTTCCAACAGAATGCATCTAGATCAAGAGAAATGTTATACATAGCCTTTGTGAAGAGATGAATTCCTTATAGGGTCACTCTACGGAGAAAATGAGCCATTATAGAGAAAAATCAAATCATATTAATAATTTTAGAATCTATGTTTTGTCGTTCAGGGTTAGTAAACATAGTTAGATGAACCGTGGCATATCTAAGAAAACTATTATCTCCCAATGTTAATGGATTATCCAAGGTGATATCCTGGATTTCCCAAACAACGAACCTAATAGTGATGCTACCCAGATCCCACTACCTCACTTTTCGGAGGTTTCGATAGGAGATTCACAATTTTCACCAACACTTCATTTTTTTCACCTTGAAAAAATACACAAAAACATTCCAAAATTCCACCAAATTCTCCCAGACAACACCTTAACACATTAAATGCATAAAAATATTAATTTAAGGTTTACATAAATGAAACTAGAGGTGATATATTGTCCCCACCATTTTCTATACCATCATCAGAATGTCTAAAATAAAGGTTGTTGTGAATGAATACAAGGAATTTCTCCACAATTTCATTTCCCAATTCCAACATTATTTCTTGAATCTAACCATGTTTCCACAAAAACCTAATAGGAATGATGATTTTACATTTTTTTTGTTTTTTTATCGATATTCCTTATCAACTTATTTACCAATAATGAATCCACCTCTAGGTCAACGTTATCCAAATTAATCTTGTGGTCGAGATGAGGATTATTCCTTTTTAACCAGGATACATTAAACAAACTATGCACTACACAAAAACCTGGAGATAAATCAAACATTTCATCCACCTCAACAACTGGGTTAAGAATCTCAAATGGGTCTATGTATCGAGAAGATAGCTTTCCTTTCTTCCCAAAACAATGATGCCCAATCCTTCAAGTGATTCCCTAGAACACAAGATCACTCACCTAAAAAATGACAATAAAAGATGATATATATATGATTTATGATGATTATGAGGTGTCTACATTCTCTTCCTAATCAACTAAATCTTCTCTGTTGTCTCTTGGTCAATACATTTTCAAATCAATCACTTCTCATCGGTATCCACGCAAAAACGTGAACAATGAAAATTATACCCATACAAAGGTTTAAGAGGCTTCATATGTATCTAGGATTGATACATGTTGTTATATGAGAACATTAGAAATGTTATGTGCTCTTCCCATGAGCCACCAAATTTTTTCACACAATTTGTAAAAAGTCATATTACGTTTGAATTATATAATCGGATAGTCAATTAATTTGTTCATGATACATTGTACTCATATTCAACTGAGTCTCATGGTATTAATGTAATGATTTTGATAAATTAAATATAAAAATTGGATGTCAGTTTCATACTACTAAAAAAATATAACATCCCACCTTACCAATTATTTGATATAGATTTTAGAAGAATGATCCACCATATAATATTGGTGAATATGAATAAAATGGAAAGACTTTGTGAGATAATCTACTATCACAAATATAGTACAATCATTATGAACCAACCCTTGGAGACCTGACACGATATTGGTATATAACTTCTCTTCTTTCAGCATAGGAATATGTAATGACTACAATAGACCTGACAGTCACCAGTTCTCTACTGTAAACTACTTATTGGTGAGGCATCTCAACACAAAAATAACAACATTCATATTCATTAAATCCCACCGTAAATATTCTTTTAATTATTTATACGAAATATCTATCATAGTATGAATAGAAAATATATAATTTCAGTGTAAATAAAGATGTTGTTCTTAAAATTATATTGGTATTACCATCTGAACTCAAAACTGAGAAATTGAAATCTCATCCAACATCCATAACTCATTGAACTATTGAAAAATGACATTAATACTCACAAAAAATTCCTTATACGGTGTCTATTCTATTTTAATCATTTCAATCAAAACATTTACAAAAGAAACCTAAAATAAAACCACAACATTACCATAGTATTCATAATTCATGTTCATGTCAGCTATTAATAACATTAACTACCATATTTCTAATTACACATTTTATATATAATAACATGAAATTATAAATCATAAATGTTCCAATAAATTTCATTTACCTAGTGTAAACATTCAATTAAAATCAAACATTTGGATATAATCCATCCATATTTATTGTCACAGATTAAAATGACTTTATGATAAAATGGGATCCAATCACTTATGATGTATGAACTTCATAAATTTCTATCCAATGATATAATGATACAATGTATTCAATGAATGTAAAATGGATGATAACTCCCAATAATGTGCTGGGTTGTTATTCAAATGAAAACATAATTGTCCAAATCAATAAGCAATAACATGATCTCCCTTCTTGAGAAAACATCCCTACCCCAATCACTAGGAACCACAATCCACCACATAACCTTATACGAAATCTTACAATATCAAAATTGATGTAGATATAAAGAAAAAAAATTAATATATTGAATAGACTTATTATATTCATAGTCCCATTATAATGGAACATTATTCCTTGTCAAATATTTCATATGCGATGCTAGTAGAAAAAAGTCACACACAAAGTATTAGTAATAATGTGCCTGACTATAAGAATTTCATATCTCATAGACATGCTTTGTCTATTTCCATGATATAACAACCTATATAATTTTTTGATCCATGAAAATACCTTTTTATAGAAAAAAAGTTCCAAGGATGTTAACATTATGTCTCCAAAAATCAATCGTTCATAATTTAGAATAAGGATTGTGATCCTGTAAAATTCTAGACACTATCACCAAGTATTTCTCATGATTTTCCATTGATCATGAATAAACAATCATGTCAACCACAAAAAAACATCACAAAATAATACAAAAACATACAAAATATATAAATCATCAATTCCATAAATACATCATTTGAATTCATAAGGCCAAAATGGATAATCACAAACTAATAAAATCCATATATACATATAATATCAATTTATAGAATATCGATTTTCTAAACCAGCAATTGGTGATATCATGATCAAAAGTTATTATAACAAAATAACTTGGATCACACTAATTGATCTAAAATTTATGGAATGTGTGAATCTAGATACTGATTCTTCATAAAAACATTGTTAAGACTATGATAACATACACAGAGAGGAAACGGTTCATCATCCATTTTCACAAAAAAAAGACAGCTACCAGACACCTAGATGTGCTATGATGAATGAAACCATTGATTTAAAAATGTACCAACTAGAAATGAAATTCCCTAAAAAAATGTGTTCTATATGATAATACATATGAGAACTAGTATTGCTCACTATAATGAGATCAATTGTAAACTCCACTTCTTTTTTCTATGGAATCCTGAAAAAATTATCATTAAAAACATATGGAAATTGTTCCAAAAAACTATAAAACTAATACCCATGATCTCAACTATGAATTCCAAATTAAATGTTTATAGAATTTATAAGACAACTCCAACTATGGGTGACAACAAGCCTGTAACACCAACCATTACCTTTCGACCCCCCCCCCCAAACGAGAAGTTCGATGCCATCATCAGTCATAAAAATAACCCATCCGGTGTAATAATCGATATGAGCATTTAAAATTGTTAAAAAATCAATAACATGGATTATTTCCTAGATATCCATCTCATGATTTGTGAAATACCATATCAACTATACCCTATTTAGCATTATAGAACATTAATTTTATATGAGTTCCTTACATTCTATTTCAAAAATAGGAGTATGATGTTTCAAAATAGAATGAATCATCTAAATATTTTGGTGGAGAAGAAAAATAATACATGTTGCAATAAATTAATGGGACAAACTCGTATTATATAATTCTTACATTTGGGAATAATTTAAAACAATCATACCTATCGTAGTTGATGTTTTAGATTGATTGTCCATAATAACTTTATCAGGTTTATATAGGTTCTTAATCCCTGCACTATGTTAATTATTTCCCTAAGGAAGATTCATTTTATTATTGGGATTATATTGATTAGTTATACTCTGCTAAAGAATGGTATTCCAAGTCCCTTATTTAGTATAATTATAAGATATCTATGAATCATGAGATATGTCCCAAACTCTTGAAATTGGGAAACTATGGAAATATCAACGATGATGAACCACATGGTTGAAATTGGGGAATTATAAAGGCGGTGTCGTACAATCAAACATCATGTGATCAAAATACCCACATTAATAAAAAATACTCTTAGACCTTGGAGAATGATTCACACATCCATCCATATGTTTCTGATTCATACTACCTCCTCGGAAATAGGTGATGATATTCAAATTATTTCTATCACTATGTTTCCCACCATTTCCTGTATGTATTAACATGATTCCTAAAATAATAGTGGTTGAGATGTACATTTATTCCAATATTTCCATATTTATCATCTATGAAAAATTCTTCTTACAAATCAAATAATTGTTTTAATTAATATTCAGAAAAAAAATTTCATAAATTATTTTGCTCATGGATTCACTAGTAGCACCTTCAAACACTATGAAGACTGAGTCCCAAAATATATTGGCAAATTATCTCATAATGAGATTTTCAGTCTTCAAGATGAGAATGTATATCTTTCTAGAAATAATAACCATGTGATGAATGAAATCTTGTGAATAAATTATTTGAATTCCTCCCATGTATTTCCATTGTCTACATTATTTTAAACTTCTAAAATTCCACCACTAGAGTTAATGTTTTTTGGGAATATATGTCACCAACATGACATTAATATCTTCTCATGTGCCAATGAAATAAAATATTCTATTCATCTTTTTTCAGGACACATTTACCTTATTTGGTTCTGAATCACCCCGAATGATGGGTGGATACTGCTTTGGGATCTTAATGGAATAATCCATATTTCATGTTTCATCCATTATTTTCCCTCTATTCACAACATTATAATTCATAATAATAAATCGAACTAGCTATTGTATTACCTGTGTCTCTCCACAAACAATAATATTGGAATCCCCTTCATGTTGGATACTACAATTCCTACTCGGTGGATTATCCTATAACAAAACATAAATAATTCTCACTCTCTAGTAAATTAAGTCATATCAATTTCAAATTTACCATATCAAAACTACCACAATAAGGCTCTCTCAAAATTTCACAGTTGTTGTCAATATTTTTTTTAAAATTACACAATGATTTGGAAAATCAATATATTTTCCAAATATTACTACAAAGCCACATTTCAATATTTAACATTTAAATATAGTTTCATCATCACCAAAATATCATCATTTTTTGCAAATCAAAAATCAATAATGAAAATGAATTATTAATTACTAATGGGAAGTCATTTCATTAAATTAATTCCATGGATCTATCATTGGCTAAACCCATGACCATGTGGTATAACTAATAAGTGCGTCTCAAAACACTTATGTACCCAACTAACTGGTAACGTGATGTTCACTATAAATAGGTTAGATACACCTTATCATTATCCCACTATCATGTCCTGATGATCCTACTACATTCAACCATCCCAACTCAAGGACCAGTCAATAATGACTTTCCAACTCAAACTCCGAAAAAACAATTCAATTTTTTCCTAAAATGAAATATGGAATGACTAAGACTAATTAATATTTTAACATCAATCACATCCTCATTGTATTGATAAAGTGGTATGATATTAGTTTTCTTTATGAAACATCCCAAAGACTCCAATTTCTTGTAAATAATTTCATAGGGATTTATACACAGTTGTGAGATGATTTTCAAATTTAAAATAAAAAACAAAAAATAAAATATTAAAATAACAACTAAATGATGATTTTGAACCGTGTATAGAAATAAATGAAACATAAACTGATATCCAAACCAAAATAGAAAATATTTTCTAATAATAATAATAACAACATCAATGTATAAAACACAAGAAAAATCCAAAAATCTCAATATCTCTAAAAAATAAACTATAAAGGTCCAAATATTCTCCAACTCCAAATCCAAAAATCACTGAAAAAAGTAACATAATGAATCTCTAATGAAATTATATAACATTATATTATTTATTTCAAACATCTTTTGTTCTTAAAAAAGAATATTCTATGTTCGATAGCATACACAATACACCACATCGAATATAAACAGAAAAACAAATATTATTATTTAAATGAAACCATTAAACTAGACACTAGAATTGTGGGAGTGAAAAATATTAACTAAATTTTGATAAAATGGTCTAAAATTGTATATATAGTTATTTTATTGGTTACCAACTAATTATAAATTAATGTAAACCCCTTTTAAAGTAAAAGAAAACATTTTTTAGAAAAACAATTTAAATATGCAAAAATGAGTTTTAATTCTAATAAATAATAAAATGATACTTTTTGTATTATATGATTGTATTATATATATATATATATATTTAATATTAAATATATTTTTTAAAATTATTCTTATTTATTTTGTAGATAGAATATATGAATAAATTCAATTTTAGGCACAAATGAAGTATTTTTCAAAAAGGAATCTTTCCCAGATTTTGATGGAGCACCTATTTTAAAAAAGGTTTTTTACACAGTTATAAGTTATATTTGAAAAAATAAACTTATTATTTGAAATAATATTATACTAATTGAATATTCTCAATTTTTTTTTCCGATAAGATTCATTATTTGGATAATAGTGAAAAATAGAAAATTTTGTTTGAAAACTATTTATGCTTCTAATATATTTATATAGTAAAATTAATTTTTAAATTGGTTTTTTAAAAATAAATAAAACCAATTTAGTAAATTTTAATCAATTTCCCATTGAAATTAGATATAAAATAATTTCAATATTTTTATTTTTTCACGTTAAAAACCCGATTTTTTCATTTCTTCTATGAGATCATTTTTAAATATAAATATACCAACTATGTGAATTTAGTTAGGTAAAATGAATTCCATATATTGATTTGGAAGATAAAAATTTTTATTTAACGAAAATTTCATTTTAATTCATAAATAATTTATAATGGTAAAAATTTATTTACTACGGTGTAGGTTAAAAAGGAATATGTTGAAGTTAAAAAAGGAAACAGATTAAAATTAATATAAAAAAAATAATGTTTTTTTGATTTTTATGTGGACCATATCCACCCTTTGAAGTATTAATTTACATCCAAAATTATTTAATTTAACAGAAAAGCAATTTTTTTGGCTATAAATATAAATTTTTATTATTTAATAACATAAACAAACCCCTCCTCAAGTATAAATACCAATTATTACTACAACATTTCGACCAAAAAATAATTTTATATCCTCAAATATCTTCCCAAACCACTCCTCCTAACATTAACCATGTCCACTTTATTCTGGCCTCAACAAAAATCCAAATTTAATGTCATAAAGGGTCTCTTATGGAGGGGATATTCAAGACATAATTTTCCCAAAACACATCCATTAATTTCTTTTCTATTTTATACTTTCTAAACAAATCATTCATCCATAAATTCATGAAAAATTTAGAAGAATTTATATAATATATTATTATGTTTCTAATGGAATATTTAATATCTATTTCATTTCTTATAACTTATTATTTAATAAAATAATAGTATTGTTCATGTTATGTGGGTTAATCGCCTTAGTGAATAATGAGTTTGTTATTTTTCTCATTACCACCTTCATGGATGGTTATAAAACTATTTTAATGTTAAATTATATTTTATTGTGTATAATTTACACATTTCATTTTCTATAACTAACATATACTCATTAATGTAAATAAAATGAAAATAGTTCACGGTGTTTGGGAAAACCGGCTAAAATAAACTAAACATTTATCATTAAAGTATTATATAATGAATCATCCTAATGTAATGGAAAAACTATAAATTGGAAAATTTTGATTTTTGGAAGTAAATAAAAACTATTTAATTCCTTTTATGGAGTTTTAATCTAATTTTAGAATATAATCCATATTTTTACACAAATGAATCTATCATGAAATAATGAAACAAATGCACTCAAAACCCTAAAAACAACAAAATATTTTGAATTTATGTGTCATAATATGTTATAAAATAATAATATAGGGTAAAATAAAAATGAATATATATATATATATACATATAATTTGTTAATAACCTTATTTATACAATTATATTGGAGGTTTGAACTTGTTTGAAGGAAGTCTAACAAGAGGTAAGGATATTGTTTACCATAATTTCTAGTCATTTGGATAAATTTTAACATCATAATTTTATATTTAATATATAATGTGTTAAGTTAATATTGAATATATTATATTGTATTAAAAATATTTTTAGCTGTACTTCCATCATATACACAATCTTAATTCATTTAAATAATTTCAACTTCTATGATATGACATTTGTAAGGGATTTCATCTCAATCACAGTTTATTGAGGCAATTCTTAATGATGTGAACCCTTTTTTTAATCTGTATATACTTCCACTATGAGATATCATATACATATTTTATATATACTATTTTTATTTAATGTTTTGGTATATTTATTCTTTTGGTGATCTTTTGATTTGAATGTTCAAAGTGGTATGTGAAATTTTGAATGTTTAAATGTTTAATTATAAAATAATTTTATCCATTTCAATATTCTTGATATTATATTAAATATTTAGTTATATTGATATAGAAGTATCATATTGTCTTTTTGATTGAATTATAAATTAAATTCAAAGGATTTCAAAATGAAATCATGTTATATTTTTTTAAAGGGAACTCTTATAACTAAGTAAAGAATGAATGTTCAATTAATAATATATGTAATTCAAATGACATTTCCACCACAATGTTCATTATTTTATTTTTATTTCAGTTTGAAATGTTTCATGATTAATTAAATTTAAAAAAATATATCTTATTCAGAGTTTTTTTTATTGAAAATGGGTTCTTGAAAAAAAATAGTATTTATATCTATATGTTTTTTGTATGGGATTAAATGAGTTTTTCTAAGGGTTTCATGATGATTGTGCTTTATTAATGATACAGTACATGATAATTATATGAAATAGGTATTCCAAATACATCTTATAAAAAATTTTGAGACACATTATAGTACACGGGTGAGCTTGATACAACTTATATAAATGGTTGATCCCCATTATATCTCACCGGTGAGCCAATTATTGATTATAAAAAGGGTTGGGACTCATTACAACACACATGTTATACTAATAATTATTATATGATGGTTTATTTCTATTATAGACCACCAATTCATTGGTTAATAATAATATTTTATGTGAGTCAAATGTTTAATCAAATTGAATGAGTTTTAAAAGGGTAAAAGTTATATGATTCTATAAGTGAACTAATGGAGTTATATATTTTTTTGGTTTTAATGATTTTTTGAACAAAAAATACATGGTTTTTTTTTTGAGAAAAGACATATATTATTAATGAAGAATATCAGCAGACATACATATACAAATCCATAAAGAGAAATTGTCCAGCAAGAGCTGGTTGGCCTCGAAGGGGCCTAATGCCGCCAGTTTGTGGGCCACATTGTTTCCTTCCCCTTTGGTAAAGGAGAAGGTGTAGAATGAAAAGCATTGTTGGAGAAAGATAATTCTTTCGATGATAAGGACAAATGATTGGAGTACGCCATCGTTGTGGATAATGGAATCAATCACGGTGAGGCCGTCAGACTCGATACTGATATCAACCCATCCACATTCTAATTCCAGCATCAAACCTGCCAGGATGGCATTAGCCTCAGCAACAGCTAGTTCCCAAAATGCATGGTTTGATTCATAATTTGCAGCGGTAATTTTACCCAAATGGTTTCAGTCCAGGATACCGAGGGAGACAAGTCCATCCTTGGGGAGAGACACATCCACATTGATCATAGGAATCCCTTCCAATGGGGGATCACAGATGGAATTCACGAAACATTGACATGTTACATCCAGAACCTCTTCAATACAGAAAATCCTGTCATTTCAGCTAATGTGGAAGAATGTATCAGACCATTGATCACCGATGAGATCAATTGGAAGCTTACCAAAGACGTGACAGATGACAAGATAGACCTGGCTCTGAAAAATATTCACCCCACTAAGGCCCGGGACCAGACATGTTGCAAGACCTATGTTTTAAGCAATACTGGCACATCATCAGGCCCAACATCTACAAAATGATAAGGAATATCTTGGTCAGGAGAACAAGAATTACCACTATCAATGAAACTACCCTTGTCCTCATTCCCAAAATTAAGAAACCCCAGGAAGTCCCTGACATTAGGCCTATCAGCCTCTGCAATGTCTCTTACAAGATCTTCTCAAAGATCCTTGTAAATCGGCTACGACCGTGGTTGTCGGATATTATCTCGAAAAACCGGAGCTCCTTCGTGGCTAAGAGGCTGATCACTGATAACGCAATTGTTTCCCATTAAGTGTTCCACTATATGAAAACATGCTCCACCACAAAAAGTGGAACCATGGTCTGGAAACTGGATATTACCAAGGCCTTCAATAATGTGGAATGGAACTTCCTCAACGTCATGATGCTGAAAATGGGTTTCTACACTAAGTGGATAGATATGGTTAGGCACTGCATCTCGACCATATCCTTCAGAATCCAGGTTAATGGGGAGCTCACTCGAGGATTCGTTCAATCCCGAGGCCTTCGCCAGGGAGATCCCCTCTCCCATTTTCTCTTCATCTTGGTGGCTGTTGTATTTTCTAACCTTAGGGATGCATCTCCTAAATCTATTCATGGGGAAATGGTCTTCCACGTAAGTCAACCAGTGTTATATCTATTTTTCTCCAACGACAGCCTCCTCTTCTCCAGAGCAACTATTAATGAATGTTGGGTGATTTTCCAGGTGATCCACCAGTATGAGAGGGCGTCTGGCCAGTCAATCAATCACGAAATATCAGAAATCTCCTTCAATGCAGGGGTGCCTCATTCCAAGAGAGATTATCTCTATGCAGCAGTAGGCATACATGTGGTTGAAAAACACCAAATTTATCTTGGGCTACCCACAGTGATTGGCCAGTCCAAAAAAGAAATATTCACATCTTAGGTGGACAGGATTGAGAAGATTATGCAAGGTTGGACCCCAAAAATAATCTCAAAAGTAGGCAAAGAGACCCTCATTAAAGTTGTCATCCAGTCTGTCCACAACAATTTCATGTCCCGTTTTAAGCTCCTGGTGGCTATCATTAACCAGATCCATACACGGACATCCATCCTCTAGTGGGGGAAAAATGATTGAAGGAATAGACCCCACTGGATGGACTGGGAGAAACTTTGCATACCCAAATCGGAGGGAGGGATGGAATTCCAGAATCTTCTTCTCTTCAATGAAGCACTTTTGGCTAATCAAGGATGACACCTTGTTAACTGTATATCATCTCTCTGTACGCGGTTACTACAAGCTAAGTACTTTCCCCATTCGGACTTCCATGTATCCCCTCTTGGCCCTCATCCTAGAATCCTTTGGAGAAGCATTTGGGGGGCCCAAAAGCTCTTGCAAAAAGGACTGGGCTGGAGGATAGAGGAAGGCTCGTCTATCAACATCTGGACCAATTTATGGACGATCGATATGGAAGGTATGTGGGCTACATCCCACGCCAAACCAGCCTTTAAAGATGCCACTGTCAGATGTCTCATTTCCGACCAAGGGACGGTGTGGTGTTTGGATAAGGTTCAAGAATGGTTTAACGAAAGAGACCAATGAAATACCCTATGAATCCTCTAGGTTCCAAACACTGGTCCCTACTATCTCTTATGGAGTAATGACATGTCAGGTGAATACACAATGAGATCCGGATACAGACTTGCTCTTGGAAACCACCCAGTTGGCCGGAATGAGGGACCATGGAAATCACTTTCGAAGCTCAACGTCCCCCAAAAAATACACCACTTTTTGGTTGTAGGTATGCATGGTAACCCTTCCTACCATGAGCCTTCTCGTTTACCGACATATGTCCAATGCCATTTTCTGCCCTTTCTGCCCGAATATCCCAGAGACCCCTCTGCAAACCATCATTCACTGCCCAAGAGCTAAGGAAATTTGGAATAAATGGGGCTCGGCTCCAGATGCATCACTCACCTTAGCTTCTGATCTCCTTGATCTCTTGATGTGCTAGTGCTCCTATCTCTCATCGGCTAATGCAGGTTCACTCTGCACCCCGGCCTAGATCATATGGGTCCGACAAAACGATGTTTTTTTCCATCACAAGCATAATCCTCCTAAATTCTGGACAGAACGGGCCACTTCATGGATTGAGGGATAGAAACATCACAATTAACATAAAATGCTAGATAATCCCCCCTTTTCTCCCCCTCATTGGAAAATACGTGTTTTAATCATTTGAAAATGTTCTGTTTCATTTTCTCAATGCAAAATAAATACGTTTTCATGTTTTCCACTATACATTCTTTCTTTTTTATGACCATTACATTGTTTTTTCGCTCATCCAATGTTTTAATTTTTTTAATACCATATGACATTAAAATATTTTCATTTTATAAGAAATAATATATTTCCTCTATTTATATGAAACACCATGTTAAGCATATACTACCCACCACACTGAGTTAGCTTGTGTTACCTATAAGGCTGAGATTGACTGCCTATTAATATCACACCTATATTAATACTAATTTTTGGATATTTAATAAATTTTATATTTCATAATTAACATTATATTTTAGTTGGGAATTTCAAAACAACCTTTGGGTGATTTTTTTGTATTTTTCTGAGAAGTTTCATTTTTTGATGAATAGTGAAAAATTCTATTTTTTATTTAAAAACTAGATTTTCATTTAAATAATTATTAATTTCAAACGTTTTTTAAAATTGATTTTGATGTCAAAATATATATATTTTTATATATTAATCCAATTTAGCTAATTTGAAACATTTTTATATTAAAAATGATTATAAATACAGATTTAACATTTGACCACTTCTACTTTAAATACTCACTTTCTACCCACATCTGTGAGATTAGCCTTAATCATAATTTTCTCACTTATGAAATTTGAATTTTAAAAATCTAATATACATGAATTTAATTGGTACACTATTTTTGGTCAAATAAAATTATATTACTTTTTTTCCAAAAATATTAGATAAATTGATAAAACAATTTTACGATGATTAAGGTATGATTAAGCATAATAGGGGAACAAACATTAATATTACTGACCAAACTGTCCAGGTATGTTTTAAAAATTCCATTAGAAACAAAAAATATTATACCATACCTATACATTTTCCATAATTTTATAGGTTATTTGGATATTATTAAATGGATGTTCCTTATATAAAATGTTATGTATGAAAAAAGGGAACATTCCTTACTGTAAACAATTATAAAAATTTGATATATGAACAAGAAATTATATTTCTATTTATACATATCCTTTTAAATGGAAAATAAAATATTATTATCTAATAATTTATTTATAAGTTTTATATAAGGTTTAGTTACATAAAATACTTAAAATTTGACAATGTAATGATTATTTAGGTAGTAATAAACAAAAATAATTGATATAAAATATATTAGTAGAGGTGAATTGATTGAATTATTGTAATTAATTATTTATTAGATAAATATTTCATATTAATCACCAATAACATTAATATATTCTAATTACAATTATTTTGACATTTTAAAATGAAGAAAAATTAATTTATGTAAAAACAGATATTATTGTAAATTTGAAATAGATTCATTTTTATTAAATGATTTAAAATTAATGAAAACCTATATAATGAAAATATATTTTATGATTTAAATAAATATTCAATATGGTTAATTGAGGGACGAATATATTATCTCAGATTGAGATTCTCATTCTTCAAGCAGAAAATGTACATATTTCTAGAAATAGTAACCATGTGAGGAATGAAATCTTGTTAATCAATAATTTGAATTCATCCTATGTTTTTCCATTGTCTACTATAGTTTGAATGAAAAAATTCCACTACTAGAGTTACAAATTTTCTAGATTATATGCCACAAACATGATATTAATCTCTTCTCAAGTGCCAATGAAATCAAATACTCTATTCATCTTTTTTACTCACACATTTACCTTATTTGGATCTGAATCATCCCGAATAATGGGTGGATACTACTTCGAGAACTAAAATGAATGATCCAATTTTCAAAGTTCATCCATTATTTTCCCACTATCCAAAACACGATAATTCATGATAATGCATTGAACCAGTTGTTGTATTACTTATGGCTCCCCACAAAAATTATTATTGGAATCCCCTTCATATTGGATACTACAATGCCAACTCGGTGCCTTTTCCTATAACCAAAAATAAATAATTCTCACTCTCTAGTAAATTAAGTCATATCAATTTTAAATTCACCATATCAAAACTTCCATAATTAGGTTTTCTCAAAATTGCTCAATTTTAATTTTCACATCATTTTTTTAAATTACACAATGATTTGTAAAATCAGGATATTTTCCAAATATTACTACCAAGAAATTTCAAAATTAAACTTTTGAATATAGTTTCATCAGCACCATAACATCATAATTTTTTCCAAAATCAAAAATCTTTACTAATAATGAAATATTAATTACTACAGGGAAGTCATTTCATTCAATGAATTCCATGGATCTATCATTGGAAAAACCCATGACAATGTTGTAAAAATAATTTGTGCGTCTCAAAACACTAATGTACCCAACTACCTGGTAGCATGAAGTTCAGTATAAATTGGTTAGATAAAACTTATCATTTTCCCACTTTCATGACCTGATGATCCTACTCAATTCAACCATCCCAAATCAATGACCATTCAAGAATGACTTTCCAACTCAAACACTGAAAAATGATTTGCATTTTTCCTAAAATGAATGATGGACTGACCATGACTGATAACATTTTTAACATTAATCACATCCGTATTGTATTGATAAATTTTTATGATATTAGTTTTCTTTATGAATCATCCCCAGGACACCAATGACTAGTAATAATTTCATAAGTATTTATATACATTTGTGAGATGATTTTCACATTTAAAATAAAAAACAACCCAAATATAAAATAGTAAATAACCACTAAATGATGTTTGTGAACCATGTACAGAAATAAAAGAAACATAAATTGATATCAATACAAAAAAACATAGTTCCTAATATAAATACTAATAACATCAATAATGAAAAAAGAAGAAAAACCCAAAATATCAATATTCTTAAAGAAATAAACTCTGAAGGACCCAATATTCTTCAACTACTACACCAAAAATCATGAAAATAATATAACAATGAATCACTAATAAAACTATATAACTTTACAGTAGTTATTTATTCCATCTTGTGTTCTTAAAAATGAATATACAATGTTCTATAGCATACACAATACACCTCATCGAACATAAATGAAACAAAAATATTATTATATAAATGACACAATTAAACTATCAATTAAATTTGTGGGAATGAAAAATATTAACTAAATTTTGAAAAATTGGTCTATGATTGTATATATAGTTTTGTTTTTGTTGTCAAACTAATTATAAATTAATGTAAAACCTTTTAAATTAAAAGAAAATATTTTCCAGAAAAACAATTTAAATGTGAACAAATGTGTTTTAATTCAAATAAATAATAAAATGACACTTTTCAGATTATATGATTTGTAATATATATATATACATACATATTTAACATTCACTCTAATTTTTAAAATTCAACTTATTTATTTCCTATGTATAATATATGAATAAATTCTATTTTAGGCATAAATGAAGTAATTTTCAAAAAGGAATCTTTCCAGGATTTTGACGGAGAACGCATTTTTAATCTTCTCTATTAAACTTTTATATGTTATATTTGAAACAATAAAATTATTATTTGAAACAGGATTATAATAATTTAATATTCTCAATTTTTTTGTTTTTTATGATAAGATTCATTATTTGGTGAATAGTGACAAATACTATATTTAATTTGAAAACTATTTATGCATCTAATATATTTTTATAGTTATATTAAGTTTTAAATGTGTTTTATTAAGAATAAATAAAACCAATTTATATAATTTTTATCAATTTTCCATTGAAATTAGATACAAAAACAATTCAATATTTTAAACGTTTCGGTTCAAAAACCATATTTTTTTCATTTTTTCTATTAGATTAATTTTAAATATAATTTACCAAGTATGTGAATTTACATAGGTAAAATGGATTACATATTTTGAATAGGAATATTATAATATTTATTTAAGGAAAATTTTATTTTTATTCATGAATTAATTTTCAATGTTAAAAAATTATTTACATCAATGTAGGTTAAAAAGAAATATTTTAATGTTAAAAATGGAAATGTATTAAAATTACTAAAAATTAAAATTTAATGGTTTATTGATTTTAATTTAGACTATATACATATTTTACAATATAAATTTATATCCAAATTTATTTAATTTAATAGAACATCAAAATTATTGGCTATAAATATAAAATTATCATTATTTAATAACATAAACTAACCTCTCCTCGTGTATAAATACCAACTATTACTACAACATTTCGACCAAAAAATACTTTTATATCCTCAAATTTCTTCCCAAAATACTCATCCTAAAATTACACATGTCCACATTCTTTTGGACTCAACAAAATACCAAAATTAATGTCATCAAGGGTCTCTCAACGAGGTGATATTCAAGAGGTAATTTTCCCAAAATACATCCATTATTTTCATTTTTTTATACATTCTCATCAAATCCGTCATACATAAATTCATTAGATCTCCATAAAAATTTACATACTATGTTATAATGTTTCTAGGGGAATATTTTATATCTATTTCATTTCTTATATCTTATTATTTAATAAAATAATATTATTGTTCATGTTATGTGGGTTAATCAACTTATTGAATAATGTGTTTGTTATATTTCTCATTACCACCATTATGGATGTTTATAAAACTATTTTAATGTAAAATTATATTTTATTTTGTAAAATTTATTTATTTCATATTCTATCCCTTACATATAGTCATAATTGTAAATTAAATTAAAATACTTCCTGGTGTTTGGGAAATCCCGCTAAAATAAACTAAACATTTTTCATTAACATTTTATATAAAGAATCATCCTAATATAATGAAAGAATGATATATTGGAAAATATATACTTATGGAAGTAAATTAAATCTATTTAATTCCTTTTATGGAGTTTTAATGTCATTTTATAATAGCATCCATATTTTTACACAAATGAATCTATCATGAAATTATTAAACAAACGAACTCTAAACCATAAAAACAACAAAATGTTTTCAATTAATGTGTAATAATATGTAATAAAATAATCATATTGGGTACAATAAAAATGAATATATATATATATATTAATAACCTTATTTATAAAATTATATAAGTGCTTTGAACATGTTTGAAGGAAGTCTAAAAAGAGGTACGAAAGTTTTTTATCCTAATTTCCATTAATTGGGTTAAAAGTTCACTTCTTAATTGTATATTGAAAATATAATTTGTTAAATTAATATTTAATATATTATATTTTATTTAAAATATTTTTAGGTGTACTTCATCATATACATAATGTTAATTTATTTAAATATCTTCAACTTCTATGATATAACATTTGTAAGGGATTTCATCTCAATCATAGTTAATTGAGGAAACTATTGAAGATGTGAATCCTTATTATTTTTTAATATGTATATACATCCACTATGATATCTCATATATGTATTTTATATATACTATTTTTATTTAATGTTTTGGTAAATTTATTATTTTGGTTATATTTGGATTTAAATGTTCAAAGTGGTATGTGACATTTTGAATGTTTAAATAATTAATTATAAAATATTTTTCTCTAATTCAATTTTCTTGATATTATATTACATATATTTTTATGTGTATATAAAAGTATTATATTTTATTTTTGATTGAATTATAAATTAATTTCAATGTATTTCAAAATTCCATCATGTTATATTTGTTTAAATGAAACTTTTTTGACAAAATATATAATGAATGTTCTATTCATAACATATACATTGGCAATGAAAATTACACCATTGTGTTCATTATTTTATTTTTATTTTATATTGAAATATTTATTGATTAATTAAATTAAAAACCATTTTTATATTATTGGGTGTTTGTTTTATTGAAAATGATATCTTGAAAGAAAATGGTATTTATATCTAGATGTTTTTTGTATGAGATTAAAAGAGTTTTTCAAAGGGTTTCATGATTATTGTGTTTTATTAATGATGTGGTACATGAAATTTATATAAAATAGGTATTCCCGATACATCTTAAAAAAGGTTGAGACACATTATAGCTCACGGGTGATCTAGATACAACTTATACAAAGGGATGATCCCCATTATATCTCACTGATGAGCCTGTTATTGATTATAAACATGGATGACACTCATTACAACACACAGGATATTCTGATATATAGTATATGAAGTTTTATTTCTATTATAGACCTCCAATTCATTGGGTAATAATATTATTTTATGTTAGTCAAATGGTTAATCTAATTGAATGTGTTTTAACAGGGTAAAATGTATATGATTATATAAGTGAACTAATGGGGTTATATATTTTTTTGGTTTTAATGATTTTTTGAACAAAAAATACATGTTTAGATCATTTGAAAATGTTTTGTTTTATTTTCTCAATGAAATTACACTGGTTTTCATGTTTTTTACTAGAATTTATTTATTTTTTATAACATTTACTATGCTTTTTTCACTCATCCAATGTGTTAATATTTCTAATACCCTATGACATTAAAATATTTGCAGGTTAGAAGAAATATTATATTGTATCTCTTTATATGCCACACCATGTTAAGTATATGGTACACACCACACTAAGTTAGCTTGTGTTACATGTAAGATTGGGTTTTATTGCCTATTAATATCGCACCTATATTAATACTAATTTTTGGAAATTTAATAAATTTTTTATTTCATAATTAATAAAAAAAAAATTAATGTGGAATTCCAAAATTATATTTTGGTGAAATTTTTTTATTATTCTAAGAACTATGGTTTTTTTATGAATAGTGATAAATTTCATTTTTTATTTAAAAACTGCATTTTCATTTAAATAATTATTAATGTCAAATTTTTTTTAATTACTTTTTGATGTCAAAATATATCTATTTTCATATATTAATACAATTTATCTAATTTGAATCATTTTTATATAAAAATGATGATAAATACATATTAAACGTTGGACTACTTCTACTTAAAAAACTCCCTTTCTACCCACATCAGTGAAATTAGTGTTAATCATAATTTTCTCACTTATGTGATTTGAATTTTAGGAAACAAACATAATTGATTTTAATTGGTACTCTATTTCTGGTGTAATACAAATAAAATAAATTTTTACCAAAAATATTAGATAAAGTGATTAAACAATGTTACGATGATTAAGCTTAGTAGGGGAATATAATTTAATATTAAGGACCAAAATGACTATGAATGTTTTAAAAAATCCATTAAAAACAAAAAATTATCACCATACCCACAAATGTTTCTAATTTTTTGGTTTATTTGGAAATTATTAAATCGATGTTCCTAATATAAAATGTTATGTAAGAAAAAAAGGAACTTTATTTACTCTTAACAATTATAAAACATTGAGATATTAATAAACATTCTATATCTATTTATACATATGCATTTAAATGTAAAATAAAAAATTTTATCATAATAATTAATCTATAATTTTTAACAAAGGTTTAGTTATATAAAATCCCTTAGATGTGACAATGTAATCATTATTTAAGTAGTAATTAAATAAAACAATTGATACTATAAATATTAAAATGGGTAAATTGATTGAATCATTATAATTATTTATTTATTAGATAAATATTTCTTATTACTTGCCTATAACATTAATATGATATGATAACAATTTTTTTTATTTTAAGATAAAAAATAATTATTATATGTAAAAAATGATATTATTGAAATTTTTCAATATTTTATATTTTATTAAATGATTTAAAATTAATAAAAAACTATATGGTGAAAATATATTTTAAGATTTAAATAAATATTAAATATGGTATATTAAGTGATCAATATATTTCTTATAATTATCATATTCACAAACATATTTTAAAACAACGTCATTAACACAGTTCATATATAAAAAGTGTTATAGTGCATCACATGCACCTATTTTAAAAGTAATATAAAAAACCATATATTTTATTTTATAAATTAGATACCATATTTATAATTCATTTTTTATACATATTCTAATTAATATAACTTTATTTTAGTCAAAATATTTAAATGTCATTGGTTGGAAATCTAGATGCTATCATAAAACACAAAAAATGATAATATTTGGGAATCATTGATGTGAATAAAAAATTTATTAAAATTTACATATTTTTTGCAGTGTGAGAGGACCAGTTTGGGATAGACCTAACAATGATAAGGGGAGAATCAGTGTTGGAGTGTTTTTCCTAATCCAATTCCAACTTTAATCCCTGCAACTCTTGGCCTCTTATAGTCATGATTCTCTTATACTCTTTTCCATATCACATACAATAATAGAAATATGTAAAAAATATGAAAACAATATTTTTTCATGGTTCAATAATCATTAAGTGTAGATTCATCCTTTCCTTGAATGGATATGACCAGTTCATGGATTCTCCACTATGATGTGATATGATATTAAAGTAGAGTGGCTATGAAAGAAATCCTCTAGCTATTGTTAGTCTCTACACTTTAGAGGGGGTGGGAAACAATCCTCTTCACTTTACATGTGATATCCTTGTAAAACATGGAGCCTCTAGATGGGTTTTTATACTTCATATAGAGACATTATTCTTCCTTCTTCAAAATATTGGTTCTTTTCTTGGTCTTCTTTAGTTCTCTTCACTAGATTACTTAGAATGTAGTAGGCATGCAATTCTCCCTTCATTCCTTGCCGTCTTCAATAGTGAAACACCAACTGCACTAGACTTTTTATTTCTTCCTCCTAGTGTACAACCTAGAACACTAAAACATCTTCTTTCTTCTTGGTGAGAATCACAAACACCATTGGGATTATTCAGGAAATGAATATCAGTTCGCTTGGCATCATCTGAATCAAACGGCCCTGAATAATTTTTAACCTTCAGTTGGGCATACTTTGTTCTACCTCTTCATGTCTTATTTCTCTTTGACACAGTATAATAATGAATAATAACGCAGTGTCTTGATCTATTTCTTCAATTATCAATACCAAAAAAGTCATGTATCAATATACTATATTCTTTCATCGTGCATATATGAATTCAGTTGCACGTCTAGTTCTTCTTCACTTCTCCAAGCACAATGAGAGTGTTAAACATCAGTCATGTGAGTGTGGTTATACTTCTCTTCATGATACCGAATGGTTCATGGTACTTCTTTATTGGTATTTTCTCTTTGAGATTTCTATGCCCCAGTAAAATGCCTATGAGACCCCAGTCTTTTGCGCACCCCTTTCAGGTGACATGCGGGAAACATTACTGAATTGGGTGCAACATTAAAATTTTCCATGGAAGACCGCTTGTGAGAAATTTCAAACCTTTACACAACTCCATTCTTGGGTGAAATTATCCATTCATGGTGCAACTCAAACTTCATTCGTGCAAATATCTTCTAGTGTGTAACTACCCTTTCTTGTGCACAACTCTTACATCTTTCGTGTAATTGCCTCTATATATATTTCTTTTTCACATCAGAGCTTTGATTTATTCTATGCGTTATACACACCATATATGAGGGGGTCCACACATATTTACAGACCTAATTGTCCCCTTTTCACAAAAACCACCAACATTTCTCACATGATCCTGACTTGTCACGCAAAACCCCATTTGATGTCGTTTTGGGCGCTTTTGTCTCATTCATTCCAGCCATATCTTTCACGCACTTCTTGAATCATTCACGCAGTTCTTTCCTTGCCATTTTTCAAAGATTTCACCTCAAATCATACCTTTCACGCAACATTCCATACATCGTGCAAGATCCTAATGCATTGTGCAAAATCCCATCTGACATCAACTTGGGTGTGTAAGTCACGCATCATGAAAAATCCCATTTGATGTCGCCTTGGGAGTGTAAGTCACGCATCCCGCAAAACCTCATTTGATGTCACCCTTTGAACCTATGTCACATGTCGCTCAAAAATACATTTGATGTTTCATTGTGTGAGTAACTCAGTTTCAGGCTAGCCACGTCTTTTGCGCACTTCTTTGAATCTATCACGCACTTCATTCCATTTCCATTTTTTATCATTTGGACCTCAAAACATGCGTTGCGCACATGATTCCAAACTCCCTTCAGTATTGCATATAAAAACAAATCTATCACACCATACCAAATCTTTTGCGCAAACATCTCCTTTTCATGAATTTGATGTTCGGATCATTGAACTCCAGATGTGTGCAACATACCAGGCCATCATCAAATTTTTTCACAACATCATTTTCCAAAAACACATTTATTTATCTCTTGATTTTCAGGCCCTAAAATATGGAAAACACTGGGAAAATACGACCTCATAAGATCTGCTTTGGCAAGAACAAAAATACATCATCATTTTCATCTTTCAAATTCAACAAAAAAAATTCTTTCATCAAAAACCATATCTACAGTGATATATAGTCTTTGATCAAACACCTATACCATCTTCATATTTTAAATGTGAAGTACTAAACATAACTTGTCTTTCACTAGAATAATTCCTTCCAATAAGAAACAAATTTTACTGGAATCATTATTACTCCATAATTCCTTCATAAGTCTTGCATCATAAGTTCTTCTAACTTATGATATTTATGAAATATATATCAGCAAAGCATCATCTGATTTTGTTACAATGTGAAATGCATGGCTACCATAGAATTCCATTCAATTCTGTATTCTCTCTTCTTCTTTATCCATCATTATACACATCATGAAAATCATATGATTCAATTTATCGCGTAAGATCTCGCATGGTTATCATGCACTCATGATGAGTTTCATATTCTTCTTTCAAATAATCATTATTTTTAAATCAGCCTCTGATGGATGATACCTCACCATTATTCATTGTTGTAGGAAATGTGTCACATTTGTCCCAAGGTCTTTGAACACAGGATCAGTGCTTCAATCATCTGAATTAAATTCATGTAGAATTGTCCAAGCTGACATTTAATGCTATGATTTCATAACAATTCTCCCAGAATCCTTACATCAGCTGATCTTCAATAACTTGGGAGTCCTTCTTCATCTCCTTCTTCATTTTTTCCGGCATTAACAACTGTTGACAATAAATTGAATATTCATACACAATACAGTCCCAACATAGTTGAGGTTTTCATCGATGATTATTCCACATTAATCGGCTATATTTCCATTTTGGATGCACATTATTAATGGAAATCATCCGAATAATGAATACCATTTTTTATTTATAAGAGTGCCACTCCCCCACCATTGTTAAGAGGTATGTACTTTAACCTTCAATTAAACACATAAATCCACTCTAGATCCACCAATATCAAACCAAATAGTTCACCAAATTCTCAACCCTAATCTTAAAATCAACCCCTTCGTTAGAAATAAATATCTGGAATCCCATTGGTGTTAACCTGAAGGAGTTACTCGATTAAGTGGTAACAAACTTCAATGAGATTATCTATTTTAATTCCATTCTACAATCCCTCGAATCATAATATTTAATTCTTGTATAACATCAACTGTATCCTAAATATAATAGGATGTTTTTCTGATAAGGTATATACCTACACATATACAAACATCTACCAAATGGTTAACTGACATATTGTTTTTATGTATGGAAAACTATTTCCCCACGAAACGATGATTGCCAATTTTTCTATCACCACCACACATGGTGGCCATTATGATGGAAAAGCAATTAATATATGATATATATGATATACATAAAATATAATTTTTCTTTATAATTATTTTAAAAACTTTTATCACAAAACATAAATGATATCAATTTTGTGTTTAAACGATAACATCATTTGATGAGGTTTGGACTACTACCCCCTCGAAACAATGTGTTTCGTTCACACTAAAACTGGAACATATTAAGTATATTTTTAATATAAATACCTTAAATATATTAAATAAATTGGTTACTAAAATTAAAATATAAAATTATATTCATAAGATATATAGTCCATTATTTTAAATAAAAAATTATGGTGAAGTAATCATTCATTCATACGTATGACCATCTCTATGAACAGTGCACTTATTTTTTCCCCTAAATCTTAAAAACTATTCTAAAAAATTTGTACTAAATATATAACATAAATATGTGAGGGTTTATATTATAGATATTATGAAATAATTATCTATTTAGTTGGAATAACATGTAACATGTTAAAAAATACTTGATATAACATGGAAATTAACAACTGAAATAGATAAAATAATCAAATAGTGTTAATGAACAGGTAATAAAATGTTATTAGAAGTTAATATAAGATATTATAATCATTTTAATGGTCAGGTTATAATACAATAAAATATTTTCAAACACTATATTTTAGGATAAAAACCACATAATAAAAAGAACATTCATTTAAGGGAATTTCATCTCAATTTATATTCCATTGAGGATTATTTGTCATTATGAACCAATTCCCATTTATTTAGTGTATATAATACATATTTCCAGGTTATCTCAAAATTATAATTGATATCATGATATTGTAAATTTAATTTAATTCATGGTGAATTATCATTTAAATTTTACAATGTGGTATGGGACACCATAGAATGATTAATGATTATTTTCCCTCAAGAATGATTTAATGTTTACAACCCCTATTGATTATTATTCTATTACAAGGTGTTATTTTATAAATATGTATTATTTTTTCAATATGGATATATAATAAGTAAAAATGATTATAAATTATATATTCTATTCCTTTAGTGGAAGTATTTATATTGGTACGACACGTGTTGGGGACTGTTTATGGTAATCCCTACGTGTTGTAGAGCAGTCAATGAAAGCTGTTAAATGCATTGGTAGTCTCATGGGATGAAATTAGGTATGTAAAAAAATTATTTTTTAAGTATTATGATATATAATGTCTTTAGAATGTTATTTATTGTCTATTTATTGTTTTACAATATAAATTGGTTTATAACCAGTATGTTTTAAACCATATTCTGAAAGGTCTTGAGGGTAATGGTTCCATGCACCATAGATACCAGGCATCCAAAAAATAAGAATTTACATTATTGATAATGTAGTTATTATAATTATTAATCAATTATATTTTTTGTCAATATATCTATTGAATAATAACCTTCCCTTTTATTTATTAATGACATATGTTTTAGTTTCCAACATTTAAATATTAATTTTTCAATATCCAGTAAATTAAATTAAACGTGTTTTCAATTATTTTCCATTGAAGGAAGATTTATTTTGATTGATTTATTATTAACTCTATCTTAGATGAAATTAATGATAATTTTATCTCACCCTTATTGTGCTTCCAATTCCTTTGTTATAATGAATAAAACATTGAATTTTCATTGAAGGACACAATTTGTTTTATTTTATTAAATATCATGTTGTAAAATATGTTTCCCACTGTGTTATGGGTGTCTTGTTGGTAATATATCATTAAAATACTTATAAATGTATTAGTTAAATAAGAATAAATTCTTTATAATCATGCCAGTGTAATAATAAAATGCACTTGCTCTGTGGTTCTAGTGACTATGCATTATAATTGGTTGAAATGGTTATATAGAGACAACCTAGGAATGTAGATTTAGTAAACATATATTATGGAACATATCCCTAATATATTATTCGAGGATAAAAATAGAAGATAATACTAAAAGTATGTTATGGTTAATATTATGGGAGTATACCTAGAAACAAATTGTTATTTGGATACTACAAGTGGATGTGGTAATGACATAGATGTACCTAGTAGTAATAAGGTTGACAAAGTGTTCCATGACTAACATGGGGTAACATGGTTCATGAAAATGGTTCTTTATACACATCTGGTTTGACAATTCTAGGACATACACTTAGGGTAGTTCACATATTCTACACAAACAATTATAAAAACTTTTAGAATAAATATTTCCCTAAATTAACTTTTTTTTTGATTCTATGATTTATGATGTATAAATTTATGTTATGGACTATACCATATTTGGAATTATTTTTTATAAGCTATTCCAGTGTATGCCATTATTTAGAAATCATTCATGGATGGATGAATGATTCTAAAGTCATGGAAAATGTAGAGATCTACCTTTAGATGAAACCAATATTTCTGGTATTGGAAGAGAATAAATTATGGAGATACTATGGAAACATAATCAGGTTATGAAGAATCACATTACATGAAGGAAGAAACAGATTCCACAGTAAGAATCTCTTATGATGGATCAATTAATGTGATATAATCCCTAATTTTTTAGCTGGAATACTAATCCAATTAAAGAAGAACAATGTATTCATTCTATGGAATTGATATTAATGGCATTAGGATGTGGTGAAAAGGAAAAGGATACACTTGTTGTGTATTATCTCAATGATAATTCCTCTCAATAGTGTAAATTATTCCCTGATACTAGTGAGTAAAAATAAATTTAACTCTTGTTTTGGTGGACATTTATGAAGACATTATTTGATATATACATCCCTTATGATAAAGAAGTCGATATAAAGAGGATTCTCATTAGCATAATGAAAAAAGAAAAATAATGTGATGATGATTATGTGCCTATATTAACATTGTAAGATAGTTATTTTATAGATTATATAAGCTACATGTAGTGTAAATCAATCAATTCGTTGATGAACATAATCCAAATCAATTTAAGGGCACTTGTTTCCAAAAACATTCCTTCATACAATGAATTTTTTTTATATTTTATCAAGAGAGAAAAAGTGTTCTCTAAACACTATGTGATCAAAGGTAAGCTATAGAAGAAGACGATAGTGGATTATAAAATGGATAAGGGAATGATGAGAATGAGGTATTATTTACAATTGACAATTGTGGAAAGAGATACCCTAGTACATTCATAGAGGGAATGAGAGTTTCTTATAAGTGTAGAGAAAAATTCCACCACATTAATGAATGAAATGGAATGAATTAATATTTCGATGTTAAATGATCCACTGTAATTACATTTAAAACTATAACAATAAATTTCATCATTTAAATAGAAAATATCATAGAAAACCTTTAGGGATTAAGGTTATGATTCTATTATTGATACAAATAAAGTGTAATGATAATGTGGCTGTATGTTTAAATATCATAGTAGTGTTGTAAAAAAAATTATTAATGATGTACTGCTTACTATAATTATGAAATATGTAATAATTTTAAGGTCATAATTTTTCATTATTAATTTTAGATGATACACTAAATGAAAATAAGAAAATTTATGTAGTAGAATGTTAAAATTTATAGAAAACATGATATTGAGTAATTGAATACACTTAATATGTTTATGATGTTATGATAATAAGGACTAACTAATTTATTGTATAAGTGATAACAACCTCGAATTTGATTAATTAATTTTCTAACAGTTGTATATGCTATTATTAATTCGACTTAGAACACTTTGTTATTTAAGGAATATATCCAATGACATGTTTCATAGATAAGGAATAATGAATCATGCATGTTTTTATTATACTTTTTATATTGATTTGAGTTGATTACATATTTGAAGAAGATTAATGATTATGTTATTCACATGTTTGGAATGTAAAATTTTATTGATGATTCATATATAATAAAGGCTAATGATATGTTCATTTTAGTAATTTAGATACCATATTTCTAATGTTAGTGATCATAATCTATTGGAAAAGGTACCCATTTATGAAATAGTTAATGTTTTAATTTTGATATGGTTTTAAAGATGGATATATTACATCTTTATATTATGAATATTGTTCTAGGATATTATATATAATTGTTTCATGTCATGAAAAATGTATAAGATTATAGAAACATAAAACATAAGTAAATTAACTTATATTCCTATAGATTTATTGAATCACAAAACATTTGGAAAAGTATCTTAATTCATTATGTCTTAATATCATAATTATTTGATGATATCAATGACCATTAACTACATGTATCTATTATGGTTCTGTGGTCTACAACTTTTAACTAAATATGTTCTCAATCACTCTCTATATGAAACTGATAGTCATGTTTCTATTCAATAACCATATGTTCACTAATGTTCACTTATATGAAATAAATTTTTTTGTGACCTTTGGACTTATATTTCCCTCTTATTAAGATAAGCTTCATTTAAAATATTTATTTTGTGGGGTTAGGATCATGAATAAATTGTGAGGACAAAATTTAACTAGGATGGGGAAAATATAACACCCCAATACATTATAATATTTTCATTCTAAAATACAAATTATTTTTCCCCAATTTATACTCCACATCTTAATAATATTACTCCATACACCACATTGAGTTTATGTTTGTTAAACTCAAGACAAGGCTTTAATACCATTTAATCATGCACCACTATTCAAACTAAATTTTGGAAATTGTAATTTGTTTTAAAAAAATAATCCAAATATATTAATATAAAATTTACAAATTCTATTAGGGTGATTTTTGGGTATTATTCTAGGAAGTTTCATTTTTTTAAATTCAGAAAATTATTACATTTTAGAAAAAAAATTCCTTTTTGTTAAAATAATTATTAATGGTAATTTATATTTAAAATCTGTTTTGATGTAAAATATAAAATAATTATACATATATTAAACCAATATCAGTCATCACAATCACTGATAATGTAAAAGTTGACATAAAAACTCATTGAAATTTTGAACATTTATACATTAAAAGTACACTTTATCGTTATGTGTGCGAGATTTGCATTAAAATTAATTTTCCCACATCTGTGATTTTATTTTTAATAAAAGTATGCACAATGTTTAAATTAGTACAATATTTGGGTTCTAATAATATCCCCGTAAATTGGACCAAAAATATTAGTGAATGTGATTAAAATTTATTACATTGATTATGGTATGATTATGCTTAATAAGTGACTAAACATTAATATTAAAGAATAAATGACAATGAACTTTGTCCAAAAGCCATTGGATGCACCAAATTATAAAATGTCCTTAAATGGTTCTAATTTTATGGGTTATTGCGATATTATTTGTTGGATGTGACCTAAATAGAAGGATTTTGTTATGAAAAAGTCAAATAATAAAATTTCATTACCTATAGAATTTATATAACATTATGAAGTGTAAAAAAACATTATATTTTTATTAATATATATCCTTTTGATATATAAATGTGAAATTTTTATCAATTTAATTTATCATTAATTTTTGTAGATGTTTTAGTTCATTAAAATTAAAAATAAATGAAAATTTAGTGATTATTTATTAAATAACTAACTAAAATAACTGATACAATAAATATTTATGTTGATGATAATTGATTAAATTATTGTCATTTGTTATGTTTTTATACTAATATAAAAGATTATTAATATTTAATATTAATATATTTTAATTTAGTCATTATTTTCATATTTTAAAATTGAAATTTAATAAATAATTTCAGAATTGACATTATTGTTATTTTACAAAAAATTTCATTATATTAAAAAAATTATTAATAATAAAATTCATATATTACTGCACATTAATTTTAATTATTTAAAAATATTGAATATTTAATATTAATTTTAAAATTAATTATTTATATTTAAAATATTGAACAATATTTTTTAAAAAAATTTCCAAAACGGACCGGATTTAAGCTGTAATTTTTCACATCACATGTGCTAGTTTTAAAATTAATATCTAATAAAACAAGAAATTTTAATTTTATAAACAAGATATCATATTAAAAATTATTTTTGTATATTTTATAATAATAATTACTTTATATTAGTCATAAAGATAAAAAAATTTTGGTTGAAAATCTAGATTCTTTAATAAACACCAAAATGAAAAAATAGGTAATCTTACATGTTAAGTAACTAAATTATTAAAATGGACATATTCTTTTGTGGTGGGGATTTAAATAAAACATAATTACTCAGGAATCCTTTATGTCACCATTTTTTAGGAATTCTAGGTATGGTATACCTCTAGTTATGGAATTAATTTGTGTATTTACAAGAGTTTAACTCTCCCTCTCCTATAAAAAGGCAACCACTCTATAACTTACTCACACCCATCAAGCCGATTTTTCTAGACCATGATTATTCAATCCTAAAAATATTATTATATAATTCATGTATAAAAAAATATTACCACAATATTAATTGTTTTTGTTATGATAATTGTTCAATCTAATCATTCACAGACATCCATATAGAGGGTAATGAACAAACAATTTCACTTTTATTCCTTATATAACAAATACCTTTAATCCTTTCCATTTTGTGTTTATATGAAAACAGTTTTTGAGGAAGTATGTACTACCACCCTCTCATTGTCATGTGATTAGTTCACACAATACATGAAACATATAAAATAATTTCTTTAAAAATTAATATATGAATTATATTACATAAATTGGTTAATGGAATTATAATATACATGTATATAATTGTCATTTACTTTTCATTGTTTTAAATTCAACAAAGATATGAATGTTTTGTTCCTGCATATGGCCGACTGACCGTATCTATGAATGGTGCACTTCATTTCATATCACAAAATATTATTGAATATTCTAAATAAATATTTACGAAATATATTAGATAAATATATTCTGGTTCACAATTTGGAGATGATGAAATCATGATCTACGTAATTGATACAACTTGATGAAAGTTAAGACATTCTTGAGAAAATGAGTAAATTAATACCTGAAATAGTAAAAAGGTATAATTAGTAAGAACAACTGAGTAATAAAATATTTTTAAAAAGTTACTATATGATATTATAAACATGATTCCGATTCAGTTATATGTTAGTTTCATATTTTGATCCACTATATAAGAGGGTAAAGATCAGATAAAAAAATGGGGATTATGGTAATATAATTTCATCTCAATTTAAATTCCAGTGATACTTATATGTTAGTATGTGCTAATTATATTTTATTTAACAAATATAATACCTTTTTCATTTTATAGCATGAATCAAATTATTTTAATGATATTATAAATTTTAACTAATTAATGGTGAATAATTATTGAAATCTTTCAATGTCGTAAAGGACACATTAGAATATTTAAATATTAGTTTCCCATAAGAACAAGTTAATATCGACAAGCCTTATTGATAATTATCCTCCTATGAGGCAATATTGATAAAATTTTCTTATTTATTCAATATGGATATATGATAAAGAACACTCTTAATTTATTAAATAAATTATTATATTTAATGAGTGATTTGGAAATTCAAGACACATATTGGGGGACATTATAGGTATTCCCTATGTGTTGTAGACTATTTAATAAAATCCCATTAATGCATCATTAGTCTCATGGGATGAATTTAGTTTGGAAAACCCCTTTGATTTTGTAACCATTGTGAGATAAACTATTTTTAAAATCATTTATATAGTATATTTATGGTTAGAAAGCCCAAATTATTTGGTAATAGATATGTTTTCAACAATCATGTATATGGTTTTAATGGTAATGGTTCCATGAACCTAGGAAATATTCTTTCCAAAACATAATATTTCCTATTATTTAGAATATAGTTATAATCATTATCTATCACTATCATTTTTCTTCTACATAAATATGGACTCACCTCTTTCTCAAATTATAGATTACTGACATGTGATTGATTTTCTACCCTTTTAATATTCATTGTTGTTTATCACGTTATTTGAATTTATGGTTTATTAGTTATTTACCAATACATGTTGATTTATCTCCACTGATACATTATTACACCCACATTACATACCGTTATTGAGAATTTGATCTCAACTATTTAATGTTTACTTTCCCCTGGTAATGAGGAAGAATACATTAAATAATAATTCAACAACAAAGTTTACTTCATTTTATTATAGATCATGTTTTATAATTGGTTTCCCATTAAATAATTAGTATCATATATTTAGTTTGTATTTCCAATACTACTAAACTAATCCGTTCGTATGGATTGGATTCCATGTAAACATTCCAATATAATAAAATAATTCATTGAATCTGTATTGATGGGATCAGGGTGTTACAGTTTTTTAGAGGGTTATTAGATGAGTATGGACAAGGATGATGATATAATGAGAACTATGATGTTATATGATGAAATCATGTTTTATTTGTTAAAAATATTGAATTGTTTATATAATTTTCTACTGGAAATGTATTGGTTAAATTTGTATGATTTTTTTTAATTATCTAATAATCAAAAATGGAAATGTCCATTAATGTAAATTCTAGTTAAAAACACTAGAATATGTAATTTATATTGATGGAGTATTACAGTTGGTGTCAATGGAAAGTCTACAAAAAATTAAAGGATATGATAGTATTTATAACATGCCCTTAAAATATTTTACATAATTATTAAGTTAAAATGATGTATCATTTTATGATTACTGTGTAAATTTAAAAAAACAATACATATTGAAAATGGATTTCTATATAGGACACATGGAAGAAATATTGGGACAAAATGATGATGGATATATTCTAACAAATAAATATACTGATATGGTTTGAATCAGAAAAGAACCATTTGATATAGTTATGCATTAGTGGAATCATGTAATAGATGGTTTTGGTATCCATCCTAGAGAGGAACCCGATCTACCATGAAGGGACATGTATTCTATGGATAATTTAATGAGGAAATATCCCCATCTATCAGTGAGTCATCTAACATAGTGATATCTTAATAATATATAAATTCAATCAAAAAGATATTTGATGACATGGGATATTCTGAACATCAAAATACAACCCTTTTCATTTATCATTTTGATGGTGAATCTGGCCAATGGTGGAATTTTATTAAAAATAATAGAGAGAAAAATATATTAATTTCCTGGAATATGAAACATATTAGTAAATTTTACTTTGTAAATAGTTAGATTTGGTTGTTTGGTTAGGATGGATAAACAATTCATGGAATAAATGAAAAATGATGATGGTTCAATTAATTCATTTGAACCAAACATTAAATGATTGTTTAGGTATGTTAAAGATTTTATTTGAAACATTGACAGTAAAATTAATATATTTTAATTATAATTGAAACCATATTTATGGAGATACTTGTACTCATACGAATTTAAATGTTATGAAAAACTCATTTTTTGTTCTTAAAACGTTGAAATGGAGTTTGGTGACACCTAAGGTCCATAAGATGATAAGAAAAAGAAACGGTCAAGGTAGAAGGAAGTATAGAATCAACCAACATTGAATTTAGGATTTATAATAAAAACATTTTCCTTTTGTGGTAAAATTTATTTCTAGGTAACAATGTTAGGGTCTGTAATGTTTTTCAAGTGTGTTCTGTTTTTTTAACAATGTTCGTGGATGTAAAAAAAGAGTCCTAAACCATAATACAATGACATAATAGATATATAGAAAATTGAAAGACACTTTTTCTGCTATTAGTTATAGAATTATGTGAATATGTTTCCAAACAAATCATTCATGGTGGATATCATCATGATCAAAAAGCTGTGAGAAAACATTTTTCTACTATTTCTATTGATGTAGATACTGCTTTTTTTTGTGATGGAATCACAATAGAGTTTGGTATTTTTCAATGGATAACCACATATTTAGAGTTTCATACACAACTTATGGGGATTATACTGATGTAATAATAAGTTATTAAGGAACACTCTAGGAGATGTTGTTTTTTGTGTTTATGTTTATGTAAGAATTTATTTAATTTTTATGATGATTTCATATATGAGAATCAGTTTTATGTTATCGATAACCATTATTAGTTTGTGTAATCCTTGATTATTAATGTTATTCTATTGGTTGAATATCATAATTCTGGAATACCATGGTAATGAAATTTTTTCATAAAAAAATATAAATATTAGGTATGTATATTTCTTTTTGTTCTAATTAGAAATGGATTTCTACAACTCTAGGAAATATACTTTTGAATGAAAAATTATTTCCATATACATTTCATACTATGAAATAAATAACCTTTGGATAAATAATTGATTTATGGTTTTGTGATTTTTAACATTATATTGATCATGTTATCTGTCACACTCTATCAGAACATGATGGTTATTTTTCACTTCTATATCAATTTTTTCTTATAGATTACTTCAGTAGGGGTTATCTGAGGTGACCTATGCACTTCCCTATATTTCATTTAATGTGAATGTTTTGTTAATCTTTAATTTGATGATGGATTTTAATAAGGGTGTTTTGAGAAGTCAAACACCTATTTTTTGATCTTTAATTCCAAATTCATTTGATATAATTTCAAAAAGTGGGTGGGGTGAAAATATGACATTGTAGTTTTTAAAAAATAAAAATACTATGTTCAATAATGTATATGATACGCCACTATTGGGTCCTGAAATTTCCACTAAGTAGAAAAATAAACTAATAATCGTTTTGTAGAAGGAATCGTGCACTTATATATGTTTATCAAGGTGAAGGGACTCAAATTGAGATGAATCAAATTTAAGGAACTTGATGGAATTCATGATTTCAAATGGACAGTGTACCATCACTGGGAAGGTATGTAGAGAAGATGGATCATGAACTTCTATGTGTGTGGGACGATCTGTGAACTGCTGGAATAAGAAATGATGTCCAATGTGAAGGGAAAACCTTAAACTGCATTAACCAGAGGAGTTATGCATGGAATATCTTCCCTGTACTATGCCATGAACCCCTCAATTCACTGATTATGATTATGGGCAAGGTTCGAGAAACCATTATCGCAATCCAAAGGCTCTGCAAACCCTGGTAGAGTGAATATTCAGTGAGTCTGAGTATTTCATAAATGGGCCTCCAAAAATGATTTCACCTACCCAGTAGATTTGATCATAATAATTATCTATAAAATGTGCACAGTTAAATGAATAAAGAGGAAGAACAATAGAGGGAAGTGCATGTAATGAATGCTTGATGAAAATTCAGATGTTGTAATTTGAATTCCATCTTCATTCATCGGCGAAGAACGAAAAGCAAACCACTTCCTCCACAGGTACAACCAGTCGTGAACAATAAAATTATGGTAGTTGAATAATAAAAATGGAACTGTGAACCCTACTGGTAAACCGATAACCAAAGACATCTCATGGATGAATTTTCATTGAATGGTAATTCCATGTTCCCCAATTCAATGTGGTCCCACCGTAGCGTCCCGCTAAATGGACTGAATCTAGCACCACATACCCAATCAGTACATGAATATAACCCAAGAAGTCAAAGTGAACAATGTACAACTTTGGTACACAGTTGGTGATCCACATGCCTATGTACCACACCAGTATTCAAATTTACCTCATTCCCATGTACCGCTACTATATGCAGAGCCTTTCCCATCCTGTATGAGAAACCAAGATGCGGAATGGTATGCTTTTTTTACTGTTCTCTTCGGTTCCAACATCACCACTTCATTACTACATAGTCCTTCATTATCCCTCCACAAACCTGTTCTAGGGCCCCAGTCTAAAGCCTCATACAAACACCAAACCCATAAGATCAGTCCATTAAGAACAATGAAACACCACATTAACTCAATATTCCCATGGTAAGCGGAGTCACGATGTCCCTCCAAAATAGGTGTGGGCTTCATAAATTCCTATAATGCTACATTTCAAGGTTAACATAGATTCCAACCATGGGTTGCTGATGTAAACCTCTCCATTCCCTAAATCAGGGTTGATCACTTGCTTTTCCATTCCATGAGGAACAATGATCAGTCAAAGGGTTTTTGTTTTCTCCCCCTTTTGATGAGGATGAAACTCCTTCCCTTACCATAACGTGCTCTCGGGCCCTCCCACTGAGGTATGTACTCAGCCATCCGATGTAGGGCCATGTGAACATTAATTACCTTTCACATGGAATGGTTCATCACTCTGCCCCATCTCCCACAATAACCCCATCTTCTTCCGCCGTGAGTTCTCCCTACACCACCAATATGTGAGGAGGCATGTGTGTTGTCGAATCCTTCCCATCCTCTTGTTTATCAAACCAATAATGACTCACGCGGGCTTATAGGTGTATGAGTATTAAAACATCAACACAGCATCTAAACTACAATAACTCTGATTCCCTATCAAAACAGGATACATAGGTTGCCTTCTAAAATGCCTAAGCTCAAAAGGGTTCCCATATAAAAGGGAAAATCCAACTATGTGTGTCAAATGGTCTTCGTCCATGCAGAAGGGCCTCACAATAAAAACTATGTGGGTTCTGATTCCTCTCTTGAAGATTTGTAGGAATCCCTCCTTGTGGGTCCGATCCCAATATCACGTCACCTTTCATCCTCCTGGTTGATGATAAACTCTAGAGCGCCGTACAATATGGCTAATTCTGCGTCACTTCTATTGGATCAAGCATATTCATGCTCATGATGATATTTCATATTAAGGGTAGTCCATGGACACACTCTATTCTAGCAAAATATGGATTCATGAACATATAAACAAGATTTAAATCTATAAGAGAGTCTCTGAGTAATCCAAAATCTTCCCCCGGATGGGTGTGGTGAGAGAGACCTTCCATTCTCTCAAACAATGGAGTCCTCAAGTGTTGTTGAAAAAATCATCATCCAATGAGTGACTACATATGGAAAGAATGTCCTTGAATTTTGGATACCAGGTCTTTTGGGTGTTCTTGGTTCCACAAATAAACCTGTTGAAAATTATATGAGGAATCTATAACCATGAAAGACCGATTTAATCAGTGATGGACCCCCACGCGGTCACCCACTAAGACCAAATGTTCCCCATAGGGTTAGTTCAACCTTCGCCAAAGGATAATGATTTTGAATGGGTCGAAAAAAAGGAATGGTAAATGTAGTGAGAGATCGTCTCTATGGTTAATGGGATGAGTTATGACCATTATCATTCCATATTTGTACCACCCATACATGTTCTAACTCAGAGGAAAAAAATAGTTAAATCGACATGATTCCTTAACCATGGTGGCAATTCTACCCATGATGATAAAAGAAAAAATTACATGGAACATCGGGACATTTTTTCCGCCCCGGTAGGTGCTACAGGTGCCTCCTGAGAGGTGGATCCAAAATGTTGAACCTGATGTAAATCCTTAACCAATTTGTAGGTTTACCAACGTTGATAAAAAACAAAAGTACATTGCATATCATGCCATTTTTTCTGCTAAGGTATGCTCTACACGTGCCATCTCGGAGGAGGAACAAAAATGGTGGACCTGACATGAATCCTTGACTATGGTGGAGGTTCTACCCATGATGATAAAAGACAAAAAAACACTCCACATTGGGCCATTTCATCCGGACTGGTACGTACTACATGCACTACCTCAGAGGCGGAACAAAAATGGTGAACCATACGTGAATCCTTAAGCATTGTGGCAGTATCACCCCACTCATGCCCCTTCACCCCATAGTAAAAGAAATGGGGATGGTGGCCAAGATTAATCACCAAATATGAATGTGTTTAAAGGAATTTCTCATTACCTATGTTTAGTGTTATATATGTCATAAATGTTTTGAATGTTCCCTCAGATTGACCTTCGATCCAAATTACATCCCCACGATCAAGGAAGTTGCATGCATCAACGATCATGTGGGAACTGGGGCCTCAACAGCGAGCATGACCCCATCACCTACTCGTCTTCATCAATGTTGTGTTTCCAATATTATGATCAAAGAAAACCACTGAAATGGTACTCTTTCCATGCTGGTGTCCGCCAAAAAAGATCTCTAGTTTCTGAAGTTCCACCAGCCGCCTCTTCATCAGTAGCTTGTACCTCATCCCATGGCGGCCCCGGTGGTCATATCAATCTTTTTTAGGAGCCTATCACAGGAACATGACATTTACTACCTCCATTACCATAGGGAGGAAGATTAATTCATTACAGATGACTTTATCCCCACTGCATAGGGGACCTACACACGGGCCACCACCATAGAGCGTTGTTTCCGACACTGGATGACCAGACCTCCTACCATCAAAGAGGACCTTTAACGAGGGCACCTGCCAAAGTACATGAGACCCGAGCCCCTAAAGATACCTATAAAGAGAAGAAAATATATAACCAGGGGCACGCTATCACCCTATTTTATGAGGAGCAGCTCTATTTTACTAACGTGGTGGAGATCAACAGGCAGACACACAACTCTACGATCCCCACTCAAGACCACCACAGAAATTGGGTGGCACATAACAAGCACATTCATGTTTCTTCTAGTTCTTGCTGGTACCCCCATGCAGATAGAGTGGATAAATATAGGCATATTCAAAAATATATTATTGCACAACAAGAATTACATCAAAATAGGGTAGCGACATGCTATACTTAGGGATAAGTACATGCTAATTCATACCAAGGCTGCCATCCAAATAGGGTGGCACTTAGCTATACCCAAGCACAAACACCTGTTGACACGTTCCAATCCTTCCAACTAAATAGGGTAGCAATAGGCTATACGTAGGAACAAATATTTGCTGATTCACAAGAAGCCTATAATCCAAATAGGGTGGAAATCAAATAGGTGGAGAGTTAAATTCATGAGGATGCATACGAATACCATGAGAAGAATAATGTTGAATGAGAGCTGATGAAAATCCATGATCATGAATATGAAAACCCACTAGTCAAATATAGTGGAAACAAGGGAAGTCAACTAGTGACATATTCATTCCACTATCATGGAACAAGAGAACTGTCAGTGTCTACTAGAAACTCATAGAGGAGCATAGTAGGAACAAACGCCTACTCCGACATCGGAATGGGCCTTCATACCCATTCCTACAAAATATGTATCTCAGCATATCCTAGTTATGATGCGTTATCAGATGTCGATTATAGACCATATCCTCCAAACACACCATGCTATCACTTCATCTGTGGAAAAAGAGAGAAATAGGGCCCACGACCTAATTCCTTCAATGGAATGACTAAATTTCTAATAGATTTAGTCACTCCGGAGCAGTTATGCATCCCTACTCTAGTCCAAGAGGGTCAACACCAAAATCTCATGATATACAAAAATATGTAATAGGAACACATACTTGTTCTAACTGAGGGATACTGGTCAAACATGGTGGTCACTCCAAAGCAGGGATATATCCCTGCCAAAACTCATGATGCTCATCGGCGTATCCCAATGGCATAATAGGACCCAAATAGTTACAAACATGTATATGAATGCTATTACCAATAGCATATAACCCCATTTACCCAAAAGAGTGCGGCCAAAAATTGAAATTGTCAATGGAAACCAGAAAATGATGAGCACATACAAGATCCTTCTCTACTGGATGTTGGGGTTATGGATTCCCTCAAACATATATGAAGAAATTATCAAGACCCTTTCATTATATTGCTATATTATATAAGTGGAAGTAGTAGTTCCAAAGGACCTTCTCCCAATTACTCTATCAGTAGATCTAATGGTCCTCCACAGAAAACCCTTGGGGGATTACTCCATGGGTCAAGAATGATTGATCAAGAGATCTGATCTCCTATTATGTGTCGAGGTAGCCCTCCCCTCGACCTGAAGATCAGACAACAATAAGTTTCTCCCATTTTTATCATCCTCCCTAATGGTAATCCATATTCTATACACTATAAATATGTTTCTCCCTATAGTTGGACATCGAATAATGATGGTAGTCCTCTCAATGATGACAATCATTTCAAAGCCCCCCCCCTAATGACAGTTTTTGTGATGGTCCTCCCCACAACAACTCCAAGAAACGAGAAGGTCGTACCCTAATTACAGTACATCCTTTAGGTCCCCCCGTAGGACGTACACTACATAAATTCTCCATGTATCCAGATATCAAGTCATGATGATTATCCTCTCCATAAAGACAGTTTCTTTTAAGACCCTCCACAAAGTGACCCCATGCAACATGAAGGTCCTCCCCATGATAAAGCCCACCCAAAAGGTCATCCCTAGGTAACATGCCATCAAGGAAATCCGTGTGCTCTGGAATTGGGTTCTCATGGTTTCCCTTTCCATCGCCATCACCAATTGTGAACGTCCTCAACACAACCAAAATACATTATGTCATGAAGGTCGTCCCCTTGTCAGAACAAATATGTAAAATCCCTCCTAGGTTTAGGCACTCAGAAAGGAGTCGGACACATTGGGAACTCCTTCTATAATGAGTGATATTCTTTCTCAAAACATGATTTTCCAGGGTTGTTCTCATCTTCTATGCTACCCCCCGTGACATTTGCAAATCGATAAGGCCCCCACCAGTACGGTCACTTGGAATGAAAATAATCAAGATGGATTCAAGACAAGAATATCATGTAGAGGAACCTCAATAATAACATTAACAAGCTATGATTCTTGTGAGAAGACAACTAGCTAGGGATAATATTCTGGTCAAGTGTTGGCATACGACCACATCTCACATTGACAGAGCCAATGAATTGACAGGGGAATGCATGCATGACATATGCATTAATATATGAAGAACTCTTCAAAAGATGAAAAAACTTTCCTACCCTATGAAGGGTGTGCATACCATGTCAACACAATACGGGTGCTACGCCATATAATCGACTTGGAATCACACTCATTCGCAAGGCATCCACAATCAGAAATGTGAATAAAAAACCTCGGACAATAATTCTTCCATGACCTGCATAAATTATGTTGCCCCATTGGAAACTCCCTAGATGGAGTTCACATTCGGGGGTTGGGAGAACGTGGAGATTTAAGCTACAATGCACATCCCATCTAGCAGGCCCAAATTGAAATAAAATCCTACAATTTCATCACCTAGAGTTGACAATCAATCGAACACCCTCCTCAATAAAGATGGGATACATAACAAAAATTGGCCCAGTGTATGTCTCAAAAGCGTCAGGGCTGAAGAAATACACCCATAGAAAAAAAACTAAGTCATGAGACCAAAAACGTCCATCAAACTTCCCGCCTATGGGATGCCAACCAGAAATCAGTTGTCATGTATTCAAAATATCAAAGACCCGATGTAGGCCAAATACCACACATGGATTTCACCCACACATGGGTATGTGAAATTGAAAGGGTGGCAATTTCAGTGGTTAACGTCGCGATATGGGAACAACCATATCCCACAGGGCTAATGAATTTTAAATAAAAAAGCCACTGTAAGGCCTAAAAAGATAGGACATATTGCATTGATAAGTAAATAAGAACAAATCCATACCAGAGCGCTGGGGGAATTTTTACCTCAAATCCCCACATGGAGGATGTCTGTCCTCCACCATCTAGGAAGACAGATAGATAGAGGAGTTACCCGTTCCACCCCTTCTCATGGATCACACCATCCGAGACAAAGGCACATCATGAGGTCAGTCCGGGGATCCCATAAGGTCATTATTCATCATTAAACCCAAATAATATAATTGAATGGAATGAGAAAATCCAATAAAGGATGTAAGAATACTTCATACAATTCGGCAGATGGAACACCACACCAAATGCGGTATGACTTAGAGAACATGGTGAGTGTGAACCCCACAGATCTTACAGGAAATGACACATGGGGTGAATTCATAAAATTATATGGTTCCCTCCTATAGGGTTTCCCCACCGAGCCTGATGGTGTGTATACTCAGAATCTGAGGGCAGTTCAAAATCTAGGGTCCCTCTTAGTGAATCCGACATTTCCTCCCCCACAAAACTCCAACAAATAGATAAATAAATCCATGTTTTTCTATGACATGCCTCCCCCTCCCCATGGAATTGCGTCCCTAGCCCTTACGGAATGGTTTACCAAATAAGAGGATGAAATGAAAGAGATCAGACAAATAAATTTCATGCAACATCGATGGATTTATCTCACAGAATTTGTTTCCTCTATAGAACGTCAACAGGTGCTCCCTAAAGAGGTTCCCATACCACATGAACTCATTCTAGTGAATGAATCCAAGCATGGAAGGCTATTCAAATAGGCCCTGGAAGAACATCGGGACTTCCCATAATTGGGATGGAAGCCAGAATATACCCAGGTAAACCCACAAATGATGCCCCCAGCTAGGGATCCACCTCAATCTCCAGTTGCACCGACACTCCTAATTTTATCCCCTGCTGCACCAGCTTAAGCTCTCACCCAACAGGATATGCATCATGGGATCTTAAACACTATCGAGACACTAATAGGTCTACATGACTCCATGGTTGGGTGTGGCACACCGACAAAATAAGGCACATTCCCAACCCCAAGTGGGAGAGTAATGTTCCACCACTACAAAACTTCAAGAACCCTATATTCCCAGTATTTAATTGCTTAGGGTATTTAGAAAAACATTTGATGCACGACCCCTCTTACTGCGACCTGGTGATGGGAAATACAGATTAGAAAGAATATGTAAAACATTGGTTCTTCGTAAGACCCCTATAGGGATCGTCTTTTGTATAGTATACTAGCCTACCAGCTAATTCGATTATAGGCTCGGAGGATCTCCAGCGACCGTTTCTCTTCCAGTCCAGCTCGACATTTCCCAAGTTGATGGTTACCGATCTCATGAACTCCATGTAGTGAGGGAATGGGAGAGTCTCAAACTTCATTTCTAGATGGAAATTCCTGACATATTCTCTGAACCAGACACTCCCCCAAGTTGAGATGATCATCATGTGGATTAATAACCTTCGAGATGAATTGTGAATGATGCTCATCCCATTGAAGTTCACTAGTGGGTATATATATTTATCATCCATCACCAAATTTATATATGTCACTTTTTAAGGGATTAATATTATATCTTGAGTTTCCCCATAACACCAAGGAAAGTAACTTGTAATGCTGATGCAAATTCTCTCACGCTTAAGCCACCCCTGACACCATCCCCAGTTTCAAGGCTCTCACCGAACCATGTGGGACCCCCAAGATTCCAAAAACCACCCCCACCATAGCATGATGAGAAATAGGGTGAAAAATTAAATAAGTTCATAGAATAAATAAATAGAGTATAATTGTTATGAGATGACCAGTTCCGCATCTATTTCAAAGCCGCCCTGAATTGCAATATGCTCCAGCTAACAGAGCCAAACTGAACCGATAAAGTGGGTCTCGACAACCATCCACATTATTGTCCATTCCACCAGATACTATGACACACCATACATGAATTAATATTATTAAAGTATTTTTTACCAAATATGGTGGATTCTAGGCATGTCAAATTGGGCCTGCCGCCAGCGAAAGTGGTATATGGTTCAACCTTCGACTCAAGAAAATATGAATAATTGAAAACAATCACATAATAGAAGGATGATAATTTTGACAAATGGATGACCCAGAGGTCCATCATCCAAGCCCACAAATTTCTCTAGGCACGGTTGAAATAGCCTACTGTGCCCACAAAACCTATTAATACAGCACTACCATCCTCTTCGGCCCCACTGTCGTCTAATGGACAGATGTTTAGAATGATAGAGCAAGAAGATAATCCAGTACAATTGTTGAAGTCCCCATTGACACATCTAGTCATCATGCCAATATTTTTTGTACAATGGTCACTTCCATGAAAAATTGTACAATGGGCACCGCCCCACCAAATGTTACATTCAGAAATAGGTAGTTAGACTGGAACAATATCAGATCAAGAACTGATATTAGGCTCCATTAATTTCATTCAATTGATGGACACCTTCTCTGATGATTATTATTTCCTAAATCTGGAATTCCTCGCACCCAATTGGAGAGACGGAGGAAAAAGCTACAGATGCCAGTGGTTTCCTCGATTACATGATTATTCCATTTGTCAAATTTCAAGCCTACCATAAGTGAAACCATTAATACCATGGAAACCCACGGTAGGACCCTCCAGCAGACGCAAAAAGAACTGGAATGATCCTTCTCCCCTTCCATATCAAACCCAATCCCAATTATCCAGGGGTATCCATCATGGGAAGAAAAAGTACTAGACTGCCCAGAGTATATAGGTAGACCAGCCTGGCCAAATGTGGAATGGACTACAGCCTAGACAGATCCTGCTAAAGAGGTCGAACCATCGTCATCCAATACTCAAACCAATAATGTGCCTATGAAAGAGAAACCCCAAGCTGGGAAGCACGGACCATTAGAGAATATTTATGACATTTAGGTGTAGATAGTTTCTGTACCAGCAAATCAATCTATCCTAGACCTATTCAGTTTATCCGCAGATCTTAGGGAGGCACTCATTGATGCCTTGCTAAGTCCCCTTGAGTTCAAAGAAGAAATAACAGCGGATAAACTCTACCAAATGTAGACTAGTACAAAAGAATGTCACACTGTCATATTATTCAATGATAGGGATAAAGACTCTATCATGATAGGACACATCAAACCCTTATATGTGTTTGGCAAGACAAATGGAATTAATGTTATGTGGATCATCATCGATAACATCTTTGGAGTTAACCTCTTACTATTGAGAACACTTCATCGACTTAGATGTGATGAATAAATCTTGAAACCCTACACTACTACTCTTTTGGTATTTGAAAAACATGAGAAGAAAGAATTGGGGTGAATCATGCTTAAAAAATTTCTAGGATATCTCATATCATATTCTGAGTTCCTGGTGGTGCAGTAAAGTATGACCATAAAAGTTTTGTTATGGTTTCCTTGGATGCATCTTCTTGCTACAATTGAATCCTCATACCATCAGTTCATCAAATATTTAAATAATGGAAAAAATGGAATGTTCTACTCTGAAAATTCACCATTTGACTTCTGTGAGTTGCATTACTTCAATTTATGGTTCTATGAGTTGGAAGAGAAACACCTTTTAGCCGACGATGTTGATTGGATCAATGCCCCGAATAGGTTGAAGATTACTTCCTCCAACCCCTTAAAACATCTTGGTGAGTAGTATATAGTACCCATAAACCATGTTGAATGTGCATGTACAAGACTAGATACAAATTCAGTTGTCTACATGGTCTCGGTTATGACCACCAAGTCCTATGACACGGAAGAGCATGTTGACTCCCTTGTTGTTAGAAAAATCCCTGTCAAAGATGCACCCAACCCATCCATGGGGTATCGAATTTCTCTTTCCTCACACACTATGGAAAAAAGAAGATTTTTTTCAAATATTGTAGATGTTATCTCAAAAATACATTCTCCATCAGTAGGGGAAGATGACCAAGATGAAGAAGAAGTGGAGGAAGAAGACCTCAAAGATTCCCTTCTTGCTTTTGATGAACATGTTTCCACCACCATAGATGAACATAATGAGATAAATCTAGTCAATTAAAATGATCTGAGGACCACTTTAATCATTGTTACCATGACTATTAAAGAAACAGAGGCTTATGCCTCCTCCCTAAAGAATAATCGAGATGTGTTTTCCTGGAATTACAAGGAGATTCTAGCCCTTGATCCTGAAGTTTCCACCCATCATCTGTGCTTACCAGAATATCAATGGGACTAAAAAAATAAAGCAAGAAAGTCCCACCCAACACATGCTACCAAAATTGAGATGTAGATGATAAATTTAGCAAAGAAAACTTCACACGGGAGGTCTAATATATGATATGGATAGCCAATATAGTCCCCGTCAAAAATAAGAAGGGGGTATATTTGGATTTGTATCGACTATATAGATCTTAATCGGCATTTCACAAAACATGAATTCATGTTACCGATCATAGAATTTTGGATCAATTACACATCTAGATAGGAATACCTCTCATTAATTGATGGATATTATGGATACAATAAAATCTAGATGGCCTAAGGAGATGAATAATCTTCCACTATTAGGGCCCCTCATAAAGTGTATGTTATAATGTAATCCCCTTTGGACTAAATAATGTTTTATCCACGTATCATCACGCCATGAAACATATCATCAATCCAATTTTGGGAAAATTTAACATGTGTTATGTCTATGAAATGGTGGTTAACTCACGACGGCATTTGAAACACCTGAAATACCTTAAATCTTTATTCAAGAAATTGAGATAACCCAGTTTATACATGAACCCACTGAAATGCACCTTTGGTGTTACCTCGGGAAAATTTATTGGCATTGACATATGCCATCGTGGAAATGAAGTTGACCCATATAAGATGAAATCCATTCATGTAATGTCCCCACCTCGCAACCTCACCATGTTGACAGGTCTCCAGCGATGCCTCGCCTAAATTCAGAGCTTCATAGCCAACGTCACGGTAAAATGTTTACCTTTCACCAATCCCATGAAAAAAGATGTTATATATGAATGGGATAACGATTTTCAAGATGAATTTTACACCCTAAGAAATATATCCTAAGCCTACCAGTTCTAATGTCACCATTTTAGGGGAGAACCCTCATTTTATACACGACCACCTTGGAATGGTCCGTAGGTTCCTTCGTCATATAGAAAAATGATATAGGCTGTGAGAACAGCCTCTACTACCTCATCTGAACAATGTTTGATGCCAAAACTAAGTATTCAAAGATTGAAAACAACCTCCTAGCCCAAATATTCGTAACTTTGAATCTCATGCATTACCTATAACAACATGAGGTCCACTTAGTCTCCCAGTGCAACCCGCTCAAGTATATCCTCAACTATCCAATGCGTAATGGGAGCCTATCACAATGTGCAATTATCCAGTAGTATTATTAAATATGGAAAGTTCCCCAAAAGGCCATCAAAGGCCATACATCCTAGGAAAGAACCCTATGGAAGAAATAGCATAGTTTAATGACCACCTTCCTGATGAAGAACTCATTTATATCCATGGGAACCTCACGATGTGTGAGATGTACTTCGATGGTGATTCCCGAAGTCTGACATTGAAAAGGATGGAGGATCCCAAGCTCAAAAAAGTGGGGCTATGAGTCATACTCATATCCTATAAAAAGTCAATATCACCTTACTCATTTATTAATTTATAAGGGTGTACAATTGATGAAGTTGAGTATTAGGCCCTCATTGTATGCCTGGAATTAGCCCTCCAGGTGCAATCCAAACACCTAAAAATTTATATTCTGATGCAAAGATAGTCATCAAATAGGTCCATGGTGAATATGCTATCAAGAAGGATGTATTGGTTCCCATAATGAACCATGTTGGAGAACTTTTTGTACAATTCCCATCAGATCAAATGTTGAATCATGTCCCACGGTCATAGAATACTCAATCCAACGATTTGGAAATTGTTGCCTCATCCTTGACCGATCATAATTGAGATAAAACTATCATTATAATTGCTAACTGTCAGATGATTTTTTCATTCATCAGGATCAATATGGATTAAATTGATGAAATTATCCTCGTTCTTGATCCTTATGATCATACCACTGGTTTGATGACAGCCATCAAAAATTACTTTTAGAAGGGGGAAATCCCACCAGTTAAGGTTGAAAGGGAGTAGGTCCGAAGACAGGCATTCCATATTACAATGTACAATGGGGTGAACCAAAAGATGGTTCTCTAAAAATGTTTCCATGATGGAGTTTTTCTAAGATGCATTGATAGGGAATAGACTGAGGATGTCATGGATGATGTAAACCACAGAGCTTCTGTTGCTCACCTGTCAGCCACCATGATATCTCACCAAATTTAGAGGCTTGGGTATTACTGTCCCACCATTATATAGGATTGTGATGTATTCACTATGAAGTTCCATTCCAACCATGTTCATGCTAATTTCAAACACCATCCCCCGAATTGCATCATGCGGAAAAATACTCATGGACATTTGTCGCATGGGGGATGGATGTTGTGGGGACATATCCTTCCGCTACATCTAGTCAATTCAAGTTCATATTTACAACAACTTATTTCTTTTCTAAATAGGATAATTCCATACCTGTTATGATAGTCGGGGGAATAATATCGTTAGCTTTGTGAAGGCCAACATCATCACTATATTTGGTTTCCCTCATACAATATTGACAGACAATGACACCAAATTATGCTCTACTGAGAGGGATAAGATATACCAAGAATATGAAATCATTGATAACAGAAAATCTCTCATTAATGAGGTTCCCAATGGGAATATAGAGGCTTTGAAAAAGACTATGTCTAACATACATCAAAAGATGGTCGAAAATGATATGAACCTGTTTCTAGATAAGCTCTTTCGGGTTTTGTGGGCTTAACATACCATGACTTGCACCACCACTTAGGAAACATTGTACTCAGTAGTATACAGTGTAGTGGTAGTGTGGGATATAAAAATCAATTTTTCATCACATTGGGTGGCTATTTGTAATCAACTGTCCATAGAATAACAATCCCATAGATAGTTGTATGAATTGGACCGGTTAGATGAAAACATGCTACAAACTCTGCACCATTTGGAAATCTACCAAAACCGGATTGCATGATCCTTCAACAAAAACATTCGCCTTTGACCTTTCCTTAACGGAGAAATGGTATCAGTCCCTATAATCGCAATGATAAAAGGGATGAAGCCGCCAATGATTTAACCAAAGGGGGAAGTATCATATGTCATATATAGGGTCTATTCTAATAGAGCAAGCACCTTGATATCAGTGGATGAGAAGCTCATCAATTCTCATAGAAATGAAATGTTCTTGAATAAATACTTCACGTAATAGAAATCATGTTCTGTTCTAAACTCAATGACCTTAAAATATGTGTGAAAAATATCCCCATTGTCCAAACTCATTTACCCTAAAATACGAGTCGTAATAATTTCCCTATGTTATGGTCTAAACTCTAAGACCTTAGTCTATGAGTAAAAAATATCCACATGGTCTATACTATACAAACCTAAACAATAATTCATAATGGATTCCCCCAAGATTAGGTCAAACCACTAAAACCATAAACTATGAGGTAAAAATAATGATCCAATGTTAAGGTCCAAACCCTAAGACCTTAAACGATGAGTTAAAATGGTACAAACTCTAAGACCTTAAACTATGACATAAAAATGTCCATATATCAAGGTCAGAATTCAAAGAACATAAAATAGGATTTCAAATGGTCCAAACTCTATGAACATAAACTAATAGTTAAAAATTTAACAATAAATAGGTCAAAACTCTATGACCATAAACTATGTGTAATAAAGGTCCGGACTCTAAGACCATAATCTATGTGTCCAAAAGGTCCGAACTCCAAGACCTTAAACTATTCGTTTAAATTGTCTAAACTCTAAGACCTTAAACTATCAGTTAAAAATGTAACCATTATATGGTCCAAACTCTATGACCATAAACTATGAGTTAAAATTGTCCAAAATCTAAGACATTAAACTATGAGTTAAAATTATCCAAACTCTAAGAACATAAATAAGAGATAATAATTTCCCACAATATCATTGTCCAAAATCTACAACCCAAAACTACAATTCATAAAATGATGTCTCTCAAAATAAGGCCAAGGACTGTGACACTAAACTATGAGTAAAACTTTTCCCCAATGTCATGGTCCAAACTCTATGAAAATAAACAATGAGTAACTAAAAATACCCAATGTTATGGTCCAATCTATATTTCCATAAACTATGCATAACAAAATAACATTCCCCTATGTCGTGGTCCAAACTGTAGGACCTTTAACTATGAGTCACAAAAAAATACTCCCAATTGTTGCTCCAAACTCTAAGACATTCAACTATGATTCATCATCCCTTCCACATGGAATTAATCTATAAGGAACATTTCCTTGTTGTAAGACATTAAACTATGTAGAATAAAATGTCTTAATTTCATGACAATAAACTGCATGATCTTTCATAGAACTATGTGTTGCTTGATTCCTGCTCTTGTAGGATATGTTGCGATGCCTCGATCATCGATCCTGGCCCAACCCCACCTGGAAAGAAAATAAAAAGTCCCCCATCATATTATCTATCGCCTCACACTTGAAATGAATACTTTGTAACCATTTCTTATTTCTCTCATCGAGTATAACTCACGTGAGTTTATGAATAGTGATATGGATTCTCTTATGCATGTAAACCATAGAGGTGTATGGTAGGCCTGAAACCTGTGTCAAGGTAAAAAAAATACCCTCATGTGTCCTTAACACATCAAAAAACCGTTTTTAGGGAACATCTAGAACTATGTATGGATTTATTCATCCTCTCATAGGATAATTATAGATGCTCAGATTCGACATCCTAGCCCAGGCACCATAAAAAATGTCACTTTCCCCATTTGGTGGGTTATACCTATGTGGTTGCTCCCAGAAGGTCACAGTTAATCATGGTCTGGGAATTCTCACATTCCCAAGAACACATTTCATGATTTTCATGCACCATACCTTGGGAAAACTTGGATCCTCGTAATCATTCAAGTCCATCTAGGATGGAAGGCCATTGCCATGCAGACACCATTGAATTACTATTCCTATCATGCCCTGGTGGATTTTCATATGTCACCCATAAAAATGGTCGTCAATAAATGGAAAATTCATCCCCAAGAGATTCCTCTCCAACCTCAGTACTCCCAATGTCTTTCATGCCCCATGCCATCCATCATGAGTCAATTCACCCACTGGATTATGGTTTTCCACCTCTATCATCAATCACATCTAAGGGACACCAGAACACCCTGACTGTGATTAACGTGAAACATTTGAAGATGTATCCAAGTACAAAATTATACTCACCCGACGACGCTAAACTATATGTCCAAAATAGTCTTAACTCCACGATGCTAAACTGCAATGCCATAATCATGTACACCCCACGACACTAAACTACAAGGCCAAAATCGTCCCCACCACACGATGCTAATCTTCATGGTGATGGATTTAGCCAAAAAGTTCCCCCAAATGTTGAATTCACTATTCGTTGATGATGACATGCAACCCTTGTGATCCATTTTTTCTCAGATTGATAATAGGTTATTTGTGCTAAGGGATTTTAGCAAAAGATCCACCATGACATTATGGATAAATGGCCCATGAATATGGTCTATGCGGCATGGCATTAAAATGAATGTCACGGTTCCCACCCCTAGAGGAACCATGTGTCATGGTCGTGTGATGTTAAACTACTTGGTATATCAATGAATGAATGAATACCTCACCCTACGTATAGGTCATATCTATGTAAGGGACATAATTACATGAGTAAATCAGAACCCAAATACCGCATATATATCCTGGTATACCCCTAACAGATACCAATCTCAGTTATTTAGGTGATATTTAATCCCCATAACCCTCCAAGACCATCTGGGATGTAAGGACAGTGTCATGAAGACACATTTTATTGAATATGCATATCTTTCCCTAGTAGATATGCCTATGTTGCCCAAATATATGGCTGTCAATCAAAGGAAAATTCATCCTCAAGAGTGTCCATTCCTATCTCAGAATGCACAATGGATTCCTAGCCTCATTACACACCTCCTAATTCAAGGGACCTAAAATTTATTATTTACATTTTTTCTCCTTTCACACATCTTTGATATATCAGAAAATATGGTAAAAAATCACCATTGGTCTCTTTTGAGGTTTCTAATAGATACCCTATCCACATGAGCGATGTTGATCCGCATGCCAAAAATTTTTGCAACCACTCATTTCTGGGATTCCCCAAATATTATTAGATAAAAAAATTACCATTATATGATTAGGGGAACCTATAGTCGAAGTTCACACTCCTTATTTAGAAATATCCCAATCTCTATATTCTGTAAAGGCCATCAGAGGCAGAAGGCCAGTGTCCTGTGGACAGCTTTTCATGACTATGCACATAATCACCTGGTGTCTCTTCATTTGTTTCCCACAAAAAATGGCCATCAATCATAGGAAAAATAATCCCCAAGAGTATCCTTTCTAGCCAACATATGCCCAAATGATATTCAAAACTTGTCACACCCCCCAGATTTGGAAATCGCCTGGATGACGGTGTTTGTACCTCCTTATTCCTAGGATCCACCGACATAGAAATTACTTTCAATAGATCTGACCACTTACCAAATCCCCATCATTTAGGTAAGACATGTGCAAGGACAATTTCCCACTCAATGCCGATATAAAGTTTCTAATGTTCTCTGACAACACTACTCAATCCAGCCACCTATTGTGCCTCCCAAATAGAAAATAAATCTTAAACCTTGTAAATTCTACCAGTCCATCAGAAATGGAAGCACTCTATCTTGGGGATCCTTTGAATGAATACGCAAAACATGACATGTTGTCTCTATATATGCCTCCCAAAAAAATTGTTTTCAATTGAAGGAAAATTCATGTCTAGGAGAGTTCTTTTTTACCAATGTTTGCCTAAGGTGGCTCTTAAGCCTTATGCATGACCAAAATCTACAAATAAAGAGTCATGAAAAATACCTAAACCATGTCTGAAGGATACTATAAATTTTTTGATTAACTGTCTTGAGTAGGGGCCCTGCCCCATTGTGTTTGGTCAAAGATGTTTGACTGAAATCATTAGTATCTTGTTTGATTAGTAGGATAGTGAACTACTATAAAAAAGAGGCCATAATTTCATGATGAAATGTAATAAAACGTCACCTATAAGAAAAATTCATGTTCATGTTCATAAAAAAGGAAAAAATTGATCCATGAGATAAGGTGAAAATCTTTTTAGGTCGAAAAGCCGAAATGGGAGGCTTATGAATAAATCATGTTACGACCGCTAAGCCCGTGTCAAACAAGAGTAGCCAAAAAAAGATCTAGTAATATAGAAAGAGACATAATTGGTCATGGGGTATCACACTAAACCTCAACAATATTCGATATATGCTCGCTGTGTCCCATGGATCAGACAAAAATAAAGGATTGATTTGGATATCTCATATTACTAATTTCAAGTCATGGTTTAATATTAAATATTGATTGAAATAATGTTGACATGAAAAGGTTAAGAGGGGCAATTTAGAGGTAAACCAATTCCATAATATTCCATGAAATATATGGTGGGAATCTACAACCTAGAGCCTCTCCTTGAGGGAAATATAAGACCTTTACTAGAGACATTTGGTGGAGTCGCAGAGCTGGATCAATGATTATAGATATTCCTCAATTGATTGGGATTGTTCCAATAAGTTCACAGTCTCAGATTCTGTACTAACTCATAGCACCTCCACATCTATCCTGAAATGGAGGCTGGTTCTCTCTCTCACCAACATTTATCATCCACCTTCCCCAATGGTAGCTACAGCCTGATCCCACTCATGTTTAAGCCATTCCCATTTTTATATTTTTTTCTCAACATCCTGGTCAATCTTCTCCATCAGATACTCTTTCTTTGTGAGCTAGTTTTGCTATGTCACAACTGTTCCAACATGAGTGGTAGTTTTTCAATGATGATTTATCATGTAACTTCATGATATACCATCAACTATGCTAGTGAATTTCAAGACTCTAGTTCACCCATTTCTTCTCATGTGGAAACAACTTACCTTATTATATCATAAACACCATGGTTGTTAAATCCACAAAAATGTGGGACTAAAAATTTCTAGTGTAACCTTGTAATGTTTAGTGGAATCTATTCTAATAGAGTCTGAGTGATTAATCCCTAGATATTCCTCTAAAAAATTTTCTGAGTAGGATGGAATTCGGCAAGAAGATCTCTGTCTTTCTAGGAATAACACCCTAATGATGAAATGTTGTCGGGAATGAACATCACCAGAGAGGGACATGGTTCAGAAACTACTAAACGGCTATTATCTGCATCAAACTCATCTCTATTAACCATAATTGATGGAAAGATCGATATTTAACCCATTTCCAATGCTTAGGGTTGTGATCTCGAGGATTAAGAGGAGACGATGATACATCACACCCCTAAAGTAGTATCACATTCAAAAAATGGTGGTTCTATATCTTCAATAATCATAAGCACTCCATGGATATGAGAGAGTACTGAGGAACGAAAATAATGAACGGCCAGAACAACAGTCCTCAATATAGCCCTTAAAAAGTTGTTGGTCAATGTCAAACTTGTGGGGACAACAATTTTGGATTAGTAAATTGGTCTTGGAATACTAGGAAATGAAAACATAATGCCTCTTAGAACGAGAAAAAACGGTACGATATCCCGCTCAATATTTTCAGGGGATGAAACATCACCCTCCCCGACCCTGAATTTCTCTGATCCACTATATGTTTACAGAGTATCAACTTTTGAAAAAATTCCCTCTATAGGGAAAACATCCATTTTTTATACATTTAATGGCTAAACATTATTCTAAGCCCTTACAAAATCCGGAAAACACTGTGCTTGTCACGGGACATAGCCCCCACCACAGAGACCACCCTATCCTTCTCCAAGATAGTGGGTTTTACATGATCCAATGAACCCCTGTCTTTTGGATGACCTTCAACTAATGCGGTATAAAAGGTTTTTGTAGGGGAAGGCACATCCAAGGGGTCAACAACACCCACAGTCTCCTTAAAATTCCCTGTGTTCATGTTCTGATCATCTAAAATTGATGGTGATTCTTCATCTACCCTGAATGAGACATGGGCTATAGATCCCTGGGAAATCATCAGTTGATGTTCGACGGGCCATGTTTAAATGTATATATATGTTACAATGATTCATCAAGTTGTGGATATTTGGTTCAGTGACCAAGTGAGTAGAATCATAATTGTGATCTCTATTCGAATGTGCTTTGATAGCATGGAATCATTCTTACTTTTATTTGACTGTTGGGAAGATGGCTCAGGAATAAGATCATGGAGAGGATATGGAAGAAGAAACACCGTTTAAGGGTGGAAAATCATTATCGTAATATTCTCTTGGGCTCTGATAGATCCTTCAACAGTAACCTCTATCTGTGTAGTAGTGTACTCTCCAGCTACAGTACCTCCAGGAGAATAAGTTGGGTGAAAGGATGTCTCCTGAAAGACATCAAACCATTGAAAAAAATGGGAATAAAATGGGGGAACATTCATCATCATGGAAATAAATTAATTTCATGGACAAGGCCACAAATAAGACCTCTCCCATTGGTAGTGGGAATACTGCAATCAATGCCACTTGGTGTTACCAGTAATTACTATCTGCGAGAGCATGGAGGCACTTATTCATTTCATTCAGGTAAAAAGACACCTCACCATGCTCTTCAATGGCTGAAATATATGTAGGAGTGATGGCTCCCCCAAAATTAGGCTGATAGAACAGTTCCCTCTGATGAAGTCTCAAGTCATATTCATCTAAGGCGCTCACCCTCATCCAAATCTCCCTATGCTTCTGGAAATGTAGTAGTAACTGGGATGGCCAATGCTGAAGGGGTAACATGAGGAATCGCAGTAGTCTTCGAAAACCGTAAATGTTTCCACGGTTTCTAGAAAAGTTAAGGAACTCGATTAGTGGAGAGTTTATGAAATGATGGGTGTGAAGATGAAACATTTTTCAGGGCAGCCCTATTAGTTAAACCAACAATGTCAACATCGGCATTAGTGGGTTCTAGTCTTAGAATGGAATGCACCTAATGTGAGTACTTATAGCGACCACTTCAGGACTTGATGATGGCCTTAGGTTCTTTATGGTAGCATCCAACCTCATTTGGATCATCCTCGAAAGAAAAATTAGTTGGTGCCTATAGTCAACCAAATCTAGTAAGGGAAACATTCCTTATATAGAGGAGTAACCATAAATTGTACGAGGACTAGCCATGAGAGGATTGATTAACTTTCAACATGAAATATTTCCTCTAGTCCAGAGGAATGTTGGCCTCCAAAATAATGGATTATGGACTCTCAATAGCAGCCCAATAGCTTGTTTGGATGTATGGGAGGTTGTAACACCATCATTCACAACATTTCTAGGGAGGGAATGAAGGGACTTTCAATGAACATTTTCATGTCGGGGGTGCTCACCCGCTTCCTTTTTCGTCCCCTTTCACTTCTCCATTGATCCCCTGGGATTTTCCATTGGGGGCACCTAGTCAGTCAATTGACCATCATGATATGACATAAACCAGGACTCAAAATAAAATTTGGTATGGAAGGGATCAAAATTCATAAAGTCCGGATGATTGGAATAGATCTAGGTGTCCTCCCTGGAACAAACTATCCAACATTAGAGAATTATCAAATGATGTTTCTCCTAGAGAGAAATTCTAAATGAAGGAAGGCATGACTTCTAAATGAAATTGAATTCATGGATAAATAGGTAGGGTACATATCCATTTTAGATCATTTCTCCTCCAATATGGGTAACCGAAATACCATCTCGTAAAGAAAATATGTATTCTCAATTGAGAAATTCATCTAATGTGTTGTGCATAATGATACCTGTTAGGTAATCATACCGGTGGTAACAAAAACATTCATAAATGTTGAGGAAAGCCATTAAATCTTGCTTGTTCCCTTCCGTCTTGTAAGAACATGGGTTTTCAGAACAGGTCAAAATCCCGAACCTGTTTGAATTTTTGACTGGTTTATGATGAAACTAGATAAAATGCATAGTTTCTAGAAATTTCCAGACTACACGCCGTGTATGTGTAGGCGAGTGGCCGGTCGTTTACTCGCCGAGTACATGTCGTGCGGGTGACCGTGAAGAGTTTTCTTACTACACGGCGTGTAGTTTTGAACATGCCGTGTAGTCCCCCGACCGTGTGAGGCCATACATGGCGTGTAGGTCGTTGGCCGGGTAAGAACCAGGGACACGCCGTGTAGTCTAGCCGTGTATGAGGGATATACATGGCGTGTGAGTACGTCAGTGTGGAAAGGAAGAGGAACCCAGTACACGCCGTGTACCCCGAGGTACACGCTGTGTACTCATGTCGGCAAGTTCGAAAAGTAAGTCGGTAGAATCTTTCCATCTTATGAATATTTAAATGAACCAAATACGGCGTGTAGTCCCAAAGTACACACCATATACTTTTATTCACTTAAAATGGGTAGTAGCCTCGTATTGAGCAGAACCTCAATATTTTGGCCGGGTTTAGCGAACCAAGTCGGCCAAATCATCATTTGCTTCCCGGTTCTTCGTCCGAACTCTGATTTGATCCCGGTTGGATGCCTTGGAACCCCCTAGGTAAGGCCTCGATTCCTCTTTGTCTGTTTTGTCTGATTTTCTTTATAGAACGATTTATAGCCCTTTGAGCGGTTTTGAATCTTTTGTAGATTTACTGCGTTTTATACCGAATTGACAGGTGTTACCGGAGGAGTAGCATCATGCGAGTCTTAGGTAGGTGGTGCATACCTCATTTTGTGTTTTCGTGGTTGTTTGGGTGACGCGGCTTCGGCGCGTTTTTGGGTATTTTTGATCGGGACCCATTTTATCTTCTTTTTCGTACTGAATTGTTTATGGGAACTCTGGGATGCCTTTGGGTATTCCCGGTTACCAGTTTGCGTGACTGGGGCTGGGTGAGTGGACGTGGCTCGTCAGGGAATTTTGGTCGAGGAACGCCAAAATGGTTTTAATTGAAATATAATTGGTATAAACTGTTTAGTTTAATTTGTTAAAGCCTGTTATAATTGTTAGATGCATTTAAGACCTCTATGCTAGTATGGGACAACACCTGGTATAGTGAAATTAAACTCTTTAGTTTGTTTTTCTAGTTTATTTTTTTCTGTTTAAACATGTTATATATGCAATTGTTGAATTGCATCTGCTGGACCCTTTTTGGGTTGTGTTGGTCCTGGCCTGGTTACGCTTGAGTGATGCTGATCACAGGTTCGGGCTTTTCCTGGGTTACTTTGGGTGGTTTTGACCATGTGTTTGGGCGTCATGGACGTCGGTTTGAGGCAGTACAACTGTCAGGCTGGGCATGGCCTGAGATACTATGGTGGCGAGACCATCATAATTGAGCGACATGGTCGCAGGGACATGAGGTGTCAGATGTTTTGGTGGCTTAGGACTATTTGGGTGATTACCGCTCATCGGTACCTTGAGTAGTGTGCACACAGAGATACTCCGGTATGAGGTGGTTTTGACCACTCGTGTGGGTAGAGGCCCTCGTAGTTGCAGTTAGGTATTTTTGGTTGGAGGTGCTTGCCGTAGAAATCTACGTTGGAGGTGTGGAGCCTTCAAAAAATTGGGGTGCCTTCAGGACGTCGATACATGAGACATGAGGTGTAAGGAGGCACATGGTGTCGGGTTACTATTTTTGGGTGTGCCTTCGGGACGTCGGTACTTGAGACACGAGGTGTCAGGAGGCACTTGGTGTCGGGTTACTATTTGGGGCGTTCCTTCGGTACGTCGGTACTTGAGACATGAGGTGTCAGGTGGCACACGGTGCAGGGGTACACAACATAGATTCTGGCGTTGGCCGAAGCAGGTGACACTCCATGGTGGCTTTTGAGCATCAATGGAGTTTGTATTTATTTTTAATTGTATTGATCACTGCTTTCCTGGTAAATGCATGACTGCTTAAACACATATATTTGGTACGCACCGTTGGGTGGTATCCTACTGAGATTTGTCTCACACCATGCATGGGCCCTTCAGGACACGTGCAGACTTCATGGATTTACGTGCAGGAAGGGGGCCAGCATCAGGAGATGGGTTACGTTAGTTGTTGCATGGAGATGGTACAGACCTAGAGGTCATGCCTAGCTGGGGTTTACTTGTTGTGTTTACTTTTCTGTATCAGCATGCTTACTTTTTGTATCTACTGTTGGTTAGCCACTAGCGCCCTTTTGTATGTTGACCTGCTTTGGATTCATGTTTTACTATTCAGTAGTAGTTACATGTTATTGGTATGCTGTTGTGTTTATTTCCACTGCTGTTGTTATAATTATTGCTTTCGCTGTTTGTTGATATTGGATATGCTTCCGCTCTGCGGGTCTGGTTCGAGTCTGCTGTGTCTTTCTTTCCGCTGCATTTTTACTATTATAATCAGACCAGTACCCTTACTATGATCCTCCGAGAGGGTATGACCACCCCACTATACCTATTCGGACCCTCGCTGCTAGTTGGAAGCCTTTGGCGTTCAGGGGAGGTGTTCCTAAGGTAGTGACACCCTACCCGCTCAGCACTGTTCGGGTGGCTGGCCGAGTCTGGGATGTTACAAAGTGGTATTAGAGCAGTTCTTGACAAGGATTTAGTAGCAGTGTTTTTCTAGATAATAATGAGATTGAGACTTATCTTTTTATTTCTACTGGTTTTACTATTTGGGATATGGTAGACTGGAGATAGGTTGTTGTTACTGGAACTGGGTTTCTATCTTGTTCTTGGGTGCCTAGAGCCCCAGGCACGAGGGATGAACCAAGTTTCCATTGGTGGGGATTGCTGTTTTCTTTTTCTCAGATTACAGTTTATACGATTTCCACCTCGGTGGCTCACTTGGTGTGTGATGTTCTGCATTGTGATATGTGACCCTTGACCTGGTGTGGTATGGGAGAATTGGACCTTGGCCCGGTATGGCAAGGCTTGTTTCTTGGCTTTTGATAGGCACATTTTTAGGGTATTTCAATTTCATAATTGCACTTATGCTTTGTGAAGTGATACTACCATGTGAATAAAATAAATCAATTTCCATGATTTATCTTCTTTGAAATGAAAAATGTGGAAATTACTAATAGAATTTATAGTTGTTGCAATGTATATGCCACGCTTTATTTTTTTGTAGAATTGCATGTGGAAGGGTTTTGGGTCTAACTCTTATTAGAGCAGGCAGGTACTATGACTGAGGCAATATAACTGTCAGGATTGGGCGACTCGGTCGTCAATTTGAGGAAACGTGAGTTTTCGGGACGGGCATGGCCCAATGTACATTTGATACTTGGCTCTGTTAAGGGCGGGTAAGGAGGCCATGAGGCCAGGATTCCGTGGGGCATGGGTTGCGATGAGGGGGAGTAAGGGTAGTTGTTATGCACTGCCTTTTACTGCTTTCCTTATCTGCATGGAATATATTATTATATATATGTGTGGGTTGTCTGACCATTTTTGGTTTTCAGCGGGTTACTCCTTCACAGCTCGATGGAGCCTCAGGCAGGAGATGGTACAGTGCCACAGGATCTGGGTCAGAATTCGATACAGGCAGAGCACGAGCTACAGGTACAGGCTCAGGGATAGGATCAGGTTCAGGATCCAGTGCAGGAAGGACAACAGGTGGGTTTAGCATTGTTCATGCCATGGATCGACGAGCAGCTCCGGGCGAGCCTAGTACACGTCATGTAGGGGATGGAAAGTGGAGTTTAGGGTGCAGAGCCTTCTATGGAGTATCTGACGCGGGATTTCTAGTCGCAGCACCCGCCGCTTTTTCAAGGAGAGGGTGGTCCGCAGGCGGCTGAGAACTGGATAGAGAATATGCAGATGATATTCGAGCAGCTCGAGACGCCTCTAGGGTGGAGGGTCAAGCTGGCGATGTACATGCTGAGAGGACCGACGAAGCATTGGTGGGACGTACAGGTTCAGGCTCGTAGACACGAGGGACTGGCATGGAAGGACTTCGAGGGCAGGTTCATTGAGTACTTCTACCCAGAGACACTGAGGGTAGAGAGATCTCGGGAGTTCTTGAGTCTTCAGCTGGGGGACATGTCCGTCATGGACTACGCAGCTACTTTTACAGAGTTGTCTCTCTTTGCACCTAGTATGGGGAGCGATGATTTGGCAAGGGTGAGGCGCTTCTAGGATGGATTGCGACACGCCATTCGGGTCCATGTGAACATTTTCAGGCTGGGTTCTTTCTCCGAGACGGTGAATCAGGCACTTATATCTGAGGGCAATGAGAGGGAGAAATCTCGCTTGGGCAGGACGATAGCTTCAGCTGACAGTTCGGACAGTAGGAAGTGAGGATGAGATGATTTCCAGCAGGGCAGTCAGGTCAGGGATTCATCTAGACCACATCGTGGGAGTTCTTTGGGGATTTTCTTCTAGTGTGGACAGCCGGGACATGTTCGGGCACAGTGCGACAGGCCACCGAAGGAGTGTCGGGCTTGTGGATAGGACGAGCATCTGGAGAGGTTTTGCAGGAAGCCTTCTTAGATAGCCGTCAGGCTGGGACTAGGACAGACTGAAGAGTCTGGAGTCGGTTCAGGTTCAGAACCCGGAGAGGGTAGTCGAGGTTCAGCTGTGCGTGGAGGTCGTGACAGAGACAGTGGGACCCAGCTCAGTGGTCAATGGCCGGTGACTGGAGCAACACCGTAGGGAGGTCAAGCATCAGTTAGCCATGTTTCAGGCTAGGTGCACGTTGTGGAGCTGCCAGAGGTTGAGCAGGCCGGTGAGCCGATGACAGTTATAGGTACACTGCAATGTGACAGTGATCTATATGTTACCTTTTTGGCATGACCTGTAGAGGTATGTCTGTTTTGAGTGCCCGAGGTGCACAGGATCTTTGTGGAATGACTAGATACTAGTCAATGGGTTTGCACCATCTCGGGTGCATGATATATATATATATATATATATATATATATATATATATATATATATATATGAGGTGTCGTGGGCATTGGGGAATCATGGATGAGGGTTACATGAGGTTCTAGGCACCGGGACCTCGTGGAGGCGAACAACGATGCGGTGCAGGTACTTTGGGTGTCGGAAGCGATGCAGGAGCACCAATGAGGTGCAGGGGTGACGATGCGTCATAGGAGGATTTTGCTTCTGGAGAACAGGTTAGTAAACCGTGTTTTCTTTACGTTTTATTGGGTTGAGACTGGGTAAGGTAACTCCTAATGTGGGGATCCCCTTGAGTAATTTAGCCGGAACCTTTGAGACTGGGGTAGTCCGGGTTGTTTAAATGGGATGGTCGTGTTTGGTGTCATCTCATGGTTTCGTTGGCAGCTCGGGGATGAGCTACGATAAGGTGGGGATTTTGTAAGAACCTGGGTTTTTAGAAAGGGTCAAAATCCAGACCTTGTTTGAATTTTTGACTGGTTTCTGAGGAACTGGAGAAAATGCAGAGTTTCTGGAAATTTCTAGACTACACGCTGTGTACTTTGAGTACACGCCATGTATGTGTAGGCGAGTGGCCGGCCGTGTACTTGCCGATTACATGCCGTGTGGGTGACCGTGTAGAGTTTTCTTACTACACGGCGTGTAGTTTTGAACACGCCATGTAGACCCCCAACCGTGTGAGGCCATACATGTCGTATAGGCCGTTGGCCGGGTAAGAACCAGGGACACGCCGTGTTCCCTTTGGACACGTCGTGTAGTCTAGCCGTGTATGAGGTATATACATGGCATGTGAGTAAGTCGGAGAGGAAATTAATAGGAACCCAGTACACGCCGTGTACCCCGAGGTACACGTTGTGTACTCATGTTGGCAGGTTCGGAAAGTAAGTCGGAAGAATCTTTCCATCTTATGAACAGTTAAATGAACCATACACGGCGTGTAGTCCCAAAGTACATGTTGTGTACTTTATTTTTTTCACTAAAAACGGGCAGTAGCCTCATATTCAGGTAGAACCTCAATATTTTGGTCGTGTTTAGTGAACCAAGTCAGCCGGATATTCATTTGCTTCTCGGTTCTTCGTCCGAAATCCGATCTGATCCCGATTGGATGCGTTGGAACCCCCTCGGTAAGGCCTTGATTCCACTTTGGCCGTTTTGTCTGATTTTCTTTATAGAACTAGTTATATCCCTTTGAGCGGTTTTGAATCTTTTGTAGATTTACCACGTTTTAGACCGAATTAGCGGGTGTTACCGGAGGATTAGCATCGTGCGAGTCATAGGTAGGTGTTGCATACCTCATTTTGTGTTTTCGTGGTTGTTTGGGTGACACGGCATCGGCGTGTTTTTGGGTATTTTTGAGTGGGACCCGTTTTATCTGCTTTTTCATGGTGAATTGTTTTTGGGACCTCTGGGATGCCTTTGGGTATGCCCGGTTACCAGTTTACGTGAGCGGGGCCGGGTGAGTGGTCGTGACTCATCGGGGCATTTTGGCCGGGGAACTCCAAAATGGTTTTAATTGAAATATGATTGGTATAAAATGTTTATTTTAATTTGTTAAATGCTGTTATAATTGTTAGAGGCATTTAAGACCTCTGTGCTGGTATGGGACAACACCTGGTATAGTGCAATTCAACTGTTTAGTTTGATTTGTTGGTTTATGTTTTTATGTTTAAACATGTTATATATGCACATGCTGAATTGCATCTGCTGGACCCTATTTGGGTTGTATTGGGCCTGGCCCAGTTACGCTTGACTGAAGATGATCACATGAAGGGATTTTCCTGGGTTACTTTGGGTGGTTTTGACCACGGTTTTGGGCGTCATGGATGTTGGTTTGAGGCAATACGACGGTCAGGTTGGGAATGGCCCGAGATACTAGGTTGGCGAGACCATCAGACTTGAGCGACATGGTCACAGGGACACGTGGTGTCAGATGTTTTGGTGGCTTAGGACTATTTGGTTGATTACCGCTCACCGGGACCTTGAGTAGTGTGCACACAGAGATACTCTGTGATGAGGCGGTTTTGACCACTCATGTGGGTAGAGGCCCCCGTAGTTGCGGTTACGTATTTTTGGATGGGGGTGCTTGCCGTAGAATGCCACGTGGGAGGTGAGGATCCTTCATGAAATGGGTGTGCCTTCGGGACGTCGGTACTTGATACATGAGGTGTCAGGAGGTACATGATGCCGAGTTACTATTTGTGGGCGTGCCTTCGGGACGTCGGTACTTGAGACAGGAGGTGTCAGGAATCACTTGGTGTCGGGTTACTATTTGGGGTGTGCCTTCGGGACGTCGGTACTTGACACATGAGGTGTCAGGTGGCACACGGGGCTAGGTTACACGAAAGAGATTCCGGCATTGGCTGAAGCAGGTGACACTCCATGGTGGCTGTTGAGCACTAGTGGAGTTTGTATTTATTTTTCATTGTACTGATTAATGCTTTCCTGGTAAATGCATGACTGCTTAAACACATGTATTTGGTATGCACCATTGTGTGGTATACTACTATGATTTGTCTCACACCCTGCATAGGCCTTTCGGGACGCGTGAAGACTTCATGGATTTACGTGCAGGAAGGGGGCCAGCTTCAGGAGTTGGGTTACATTAGTTGTTGCATGGAGATGGTACAGACCTTGAGGTCATGCCTAGCTGGGGTTTACTTGTTGTGTTTAATTTTCTGTATCAGCATGATTACTTTTTGTAGCTACTGTTGGTTATCCATTGGCGCCCTTTTGTTTGTTGACCTTCTTTGGTTGCATGTTTTACTATTCAGTGGTAGTTACATGTTATCAGCATGCTGTTGTGTTTATTTCCGCTGTTGTTGTTATAATTATTGCTTCCACTGTTTGTTGATATTGGATATGATTCCGCTCTGTGGGTCCGGTTCGAGTCTGTTGAGTCTTTCTTTCCGCTGCATCTTTACTGTTATACTTGGACCAATACCCTTACTATGATCCTCCGAGAGGGTATAGCCTCCCAACTATACCTATTCATACCCTCGCTACTAGTCGGCAGCCTTTGGCGTTCAGGGGAGGTGCGCCTAAGGTAGTGACACCTGACCCGCTCGGCACTGTTCGGGTGGTTGGCCGGGTCTGGTACGTTACACGTCTGTTCCTCTTGATTATCTTGTGAGGCCCATGCCGCTAGCATGACCTCGCTGGTGATCTGAAGCTACGGTGGATGGGTCAAATGTTGGGTTGGTAAATAATTGATGAAGGAAAAACCCCCCTATGTGTCCTCACATCCCTCCTCATCAAATATGAAATCAGCCCACAATCTGGCAGGGTGACCCCTCTTCGCTGATGAAGTATGGTAGGTGATATATCTCTGCAATCATAAGAATTCCTATGTGATGAAACTACCGGTGGAAAAACTTAGTGTCCATGATAGTGGTTGAGTCTCTTAAGATACCTAATTCTCACACTAGTAGAAGTCACCTGGTCAGGAGCATGTACAAGAAATCCGCCAATTGAAATAACTAATAGATGTTAGGGATGATACCACATCCCCATTTCCGAAAATCCCCCTCTTCAATGGTGGGATGGTAATTACATGCTTGGTTATAGGTGGCATTGGTAGGACATTCCTTTGAACTCCATTGATTGGGATCGAGAATAGTATGCTTAGAAAAAGCACCAAACCAGTAGTCAAAGAGAGCATCTTATTTCAGGAAAGGATCTATTTCCATCAAAAGAATCTTCACGTTGATGATGAGTTTCCTAGACAGAGGGTGTCTTTCATCCTCATTCCAAATAGTGGATGGGGGAGAAATTCACCATACATGTACCTAATTATATGGAGTCCTGAAATCAGATGGATTTCCAAAATACTGATGCCAAAATCCCTGTGGGTCAAATGGAAAGTGTTTGTATCTGGACTCCACCTGCAAAAAATCTTTGAAATAAGATAAATATAAAGATGGGTGTTTGTATGAGAAACATGAAAAATCTCGTATAGTCCCACAAGCTATTACTCATCTTGAAATTCATCACCACTCTAGAAAAACCAAGAGGTAAACCCCTAATCTAATCCATTATAGCCTCTTGGTTTAAGGTCCAGTCGACATGACCAACCATGCTGCTCATTCCCAATAGCCTTCCTCATGATGCTCTGATAGAATTGGCAATCTTATTAGGTTTTTACTGCACACCTTCAAAAGTATGAGGATCATAATTTAGAAAGGGACTTTAAGAACTCTCTTCCATGTTACCTTACCTTGGAAAAGATAAAGGCCTTCCGAATAGAAGTGTTAATTATCCAGGTAGAGGGCTGGTCGGTCAAGTTTGGCCCCGGGATCATTGTGTTAGACAAAAGGACAAACTCGAATAGAGGAACCAATTCCAATACTGGGTACTACCATAGACCATATGGGAGACGATTAGCAAGGGATGTGTGTAATGGAGAAAAAAAAGACTTGTCGTCAAATGAAGCTGCCTCACCCATTGATCTTTCATCAGCAGTAGAAAGAGGGGAAGTAATAGTATCCTTAGAAGGGGAATCGATGTTTTCAGCAGACAGAGAATCAGCAATTGTATCCTACATGGTAAGATCTAGAATCAGATGAAAAGTTATTCTGATAAATATTGTTGGAAAAAGGCTATGAATAAAATGGATGAAGGGCTTAAAACATATCGGAAAGAGGATATACGTATTGTACCTAAAAGACGTACATGGAAATGGAATCCCATGTATAGAATAACATGCAGAATCTACTCCTCCTCCTGCAATGGTACACAGATAATATTCACCATATACATCCATGGTACATAGAATTACTATGAGGTGTAGGCCCTAGAACCATTGGCGGACAAGCGGAATGGTCTACGGAAGGTAGAAACAGCAAACCTCGTCATATATTTTGTTTTCATTTAGAAGTTGTGGATTATAATTAATGACTTTATTAATAGTTTGTGAGGATCATTTTTCCGATCCAAGTTCTATATGTGAACAAGTCATCCATGTATCAGTATTCCATACAGATTCTAGATTTTATGTTTTATATTTTTATAGTCATATCATTAGAAACAGAAATGTGGTTTGTAGAGGAGGAAATGGAGAGGAAATCAGTTCATAGAATATATAGAGCAGTTCGCGAACATGATATTATCATTAAGCATCATATGAGAAAGTGATGGAGCCTTAGAAATTGGGATATCATTTTATCCTTAGAAACGGTAAAATAAAAATGACATGGGCCCTTATATATAGGTTTGGTCCCCTCCTACTGGGTCCACTTGTTCTAATGTGAACCATTTCAGTTCAGGACAACTTCAACATCAGAATAGTGCAATTTTCGTTCTGAATGGATACCATTCCCATGGGGGAAATTTTTTGGGTACTGAAAATTCTACTAAGGAGAAGAAATACCCTCATAGTTTGTTTGCAGAATGAATCAAGCACATCAATATGGTTATCATTGAAAAGGGACTCAAATTTATTTTCATTCCTTTGATGGAACTTGAAGGGATTAATGTTTTCAATTGGAATGTGTACCATCACCGACAATGATATGTGGAGAAGATAGATCGTGAACCACCATGTATACGGGACAGTTTGTGAACCACTAGCCCGCGAACCGATGTCTAGTGAGTAGGGAAAACTGCGAACCACATCAACTAAATGAGTTCATCATGGAAGAACATCTACGTGTTGTGCCGCAAACCCCTATGTTCAATAATTAAGCATATGTGCATGGTTCTGTGAACCATTATCGCAAACCAATGCCTCCACGAACACTAGTTGACCGAGTCTCCTGCATGTCGGAGTATTCATTCAATGGGCCTCCACAAATGGTGGCATGTTCCCAATATATATGATTTATTTGATGCTCCATAAAAGGAGCACAGTAAAAATAATAAAGAGGGAGACTGATAGTGGGAAGGACGAGCGACGAAAGCTTGAGGAAATCTCAGTGGTTTAACTCTAGCTTCTGTCTTATTTAATCGGCGAAGCATGAACTGTGAGCCACTTCCTCCTCTTGTATCACCAGCTGAGAACCATAAAAATGGGTGAGTTGAATAATAATAATTGAACCATGATCCCTACTAGTAAACTGTGAACCAAAGTCTTATTGGTGATTAATTTCCTGTGAATGATAATTCCCATAACCCCCCCCCCCCTCAATGTGGTGCAACGTGTATCATACCACAACATGGACTTAACCCAGCACCACATTCCAAATCAATACGCGGATATAACCCAATGCAGCACAATGATCCGTGTAACACTTTGGTACGCGGTTGGAGATACATATTCCTGCATACCACACCGGTATGTGGATGGATCTCCTTCCCATGAACAATTACGGTCTGCAAAGCCTTCCTCATCCAATATGAGAAACCAGTATGCAGAATGGGGAGTTTTGGGGTATTGATCCATGTAGATCCAACATCACCCATCCATTTCCATCCATTCATCCATAATACCTCCACTAACCAATTATCCTATGCTAGGCCAAAGACACCTGCAAAGCCACCAGACCCATATTATCATGCCATTGTGTGCATCAATATTCCCCATTTATTCAACATATCCAAGGTAAGCGGAGTCCTGAAGGCTCTCCCAACAAAGGTGCAGAATTCGAGAATTCCAATAATGCTACATTCCCACAGTTACCTGGAGTCCTACTGTGGGATAACAACATGAAGCTCCTCATTCTCTAGAATAGGGGTGATCACATGCTTTTCTATTCAATGAGAAATAATGATCAGTCAAAGTGGTTATGTTTTCTCCACCTTTTGATGAGGACAACCCCCCCCCCCTTCAAGAACATGTCCTTGGGCCCTCCAAAAAAGTTATTCCCCAATCTACCGAGGTAGGGCCATGTGACCATTAATGCAATTTTACATGGAATGTTTCATCGCTCCATGCCCTAGCCCATGGTCACCCCGACCGCTTCTATTGTGGGATCTGCCCCTCCCCTCCCCCACCAAGATGGGAGGAGGCATGTGCATTGTTGATTCATTTAAATTCTCTTATATCTCACACCGAGCACGATTCATCTGGGCTTAGAGGTTAGTGAAGACTAAAAAATCATCACACCATAAAAACATTGAGAACTACGATTCCTAATCAAAATAGGATATATAGGATTCCTTACCTAAGTCCAAATCACAAAATGAAGGGTCCACTAAATCATGTCTGTCAAATGGGAATCTTCCAAGCATTATCCTCTCACAATACAGAAAATGTGGGTTATGATTCCTATCATGAGGATATGTGGGAAGCCCTCCATGTGGACCCGATCCCAAATCCATGTCACCTTATGTCCCCCCAAGAAGATGATAAACTATATAGTTCCTTACAATATAGCTATGTTAGTATCTCCTCCTTGGCATCAAACATATGAATGTTCACAATGATCTTCCATGTTAAGGGTAGACTGTGGAAACACTCATTTGAAATGAACTAATGATTTACAAACATATTAAACTGACAAAAATCTAGGAGTGAGTCCTAGAATAAGAAAAAATCCTCCCCTAGAAGGGTTTAGTGAGACTAACCTCCAATCCTTAGGAACAATGGAGTCCTCAAGTGTCGTTGGCCAAAACGTTAGCCAATGAGAACCTATATTTGGAATGAATATTCATAAATCATGTATAACAGGGTCATTGAGAATTCTTGGCTCCACGTATACACCTGTAGGATACCAACTAAGGAATCTATATCCATGAAGGACTAATTTCATGCGTGCTTTATCCCCACACAATCAGCCGCTGGGACCAGCAGTTCCCCATACGGTATGTTCAACATTCTTTAAAGGATAAAGACATTGAATGAGTTGAAACAATGGAATGGTAAATTCAGTAGGATCCTCTATCAATACAGAATAGGAGGGGTTATGATCCTCGTTGTACAATATACACACTTCAGGTACACATGCCTCCTCAGAGGTGGAACAACCACATCAAATTTAAATGAATAAGTAAATATAATTATTTAAATTTCACAATTAAAATAATCATCATAATTGTTTGAATGAACAATATAAACTAATTTATGTTAATAATGTTTAAAAATGAATATATTTAATTATTAATAACTAATTATTTATAAATCAATGTAAAACCATTTTTAAAATAAAATGATTTTTTATTAAATAACTACATAAATGTGCACAAACATTTTTAAAAGAAATATTTAAAAAATAAATATTGTTGAATTATATGAATGATATAAATATAAATATAAATATATATAAAATATAAAATTTATAATTAATCTTATGAGTTTTATATACAAAATATATGAATAAATCCAATTTTAAGAATATAATAAATATTTTAAAAAAAAGATAGTATTCCAAATTTTGTAGGAAGACATATTTAAAATCAATTTTTTCACTTTTATAGGTTATATTTTAGAAAAGAAATATTATATTTTAAATTGGATTATCAAAATTAAAATGATTTGAATTTATGGTATTTTTCTAATAAGATTCATTTTTTGGGGGGAATAGTGAAAAATACTGCATTTCTTTGAACACTACTTATTCATATAATATATATAAATATATATATATAGAAATTCTATATTAAATTGTATTTAATGTATAATTAGTTCAAATATACATCAATAAAAAATTTCATTAGACTCAATTTGATCATTAAATTATAATGGAAAAAATTTCAATGCTTTGAACATTGAACATTAAACACGCCTTTTCATTTTGTCTCTGGGATTATTTTTATGTATAATCATTCAAATAATTTGAATTGATTTAGGAAAAAAATGTTCAATATTTGTAATCAGATACTAAAATTGTGTTTTAGGGTTTCTTTATTTTTTAGTCATAAATATGATGCCATGATGAAACATTGTTTATGTAACTCCCCGACCCTAGTCACCCTAGTAGGTGCATTTTTTAATACATTGGCATGATTGAAAGGAATCGTGTCCAAAAGGACCGATCAGTTTATCAATCTTGGAAAATAGATTACATACATTAACATTTCATAACAATTTAAACATAAAACATATTTTAGATTGTTCTTTGAGAACACCATTATTCCCTTTAACATAACCCTTCATATCGATCATAATACACTTCTTGGAATCCTGGGAAAATAAAACATAAGAAATGGGTGAGCTCAGATTCCAAGTAATGGTAAATAATTTAGCAGAAGCTATAAACATTTAATGTATGATGTGTAATAAAAATAGTAGCCTTTCAAATATAAACATGAACATAATATGGAAATATAAATCAAACATTACCATATAAACATGCATAAGGATATTATACTAGTAAAATAATCACATGTAATAACTAATTTCAAAATGAGGTAATGTATAATGCTAAAGATTAATTTCTGTGTCATGGCCTCATGCTAGGACCATGGGGCTAACTGTAATTGGACGCCGATCCAGAGAGACTCTGTAACCGAACTCCTACATGAAGATCCTCTATAACCGGAATCCAACCCGAAGGGTCTTCTATAAATGAACCCCAATCTAGATGTCTTAATTTTACCTATCCCCAACCTAGAACATACTAGTCCAACACATTAATCTTAAGAAGAGGTTTAAATATAACATAAACATTTGTATTAAAAATTTCATACAAAATGTAAATACTTTAATGATAAACCATGAATGGTATAAAAATAGAAATCCACAATCAGACATATCACAAAAACGATAAATACAATATGGAATATTTCTATCATAATAAATCAACATCAAAAAAATGTAAAATTTATTAAAGGATGTTGACATAGATGAATTCAAAACTATTTGAGAGAAATATCTCTTTATATTTTTAAATAATTTAAATTCACATAAATATAAAAGAAAACATTTATTTTGAATATATTCTTATAAGATTGTAAGGGAAGTATTGATGATTTTATAATGGATTAAAATATCCTCACCCGCCTTATAAGTTAAAAAATACATTCTTACCTTTGTTTTTGTCAAAAATGTTATAAAGTCCCTTGTTTGGAAATCGACATAATGATTCCTTTCAAAACATCGTATAAAAAATAAAACAAGGTTTTGAATGACTTTATCCCATTATCTAGTAAATAAAAAATGATTTTAAATACCCTTTTAGGAAACATGGATGTGGATGATAAAGACGTACCATAGGATACTTACGTAAAAACAACCTCGGATAATAAAGAGATTGTTAAAATTAACCCTTACCAATTTGGTTATATACGAAACATACACCCCATGAAAGAAGTATCATACAATTAATATGTAAATAAACTTAAATTAACTTTTATTACACCAAGAATACGATTATGGGCAGTAAATACGCCACACAAAAGGTAATAGTGGCAATATGGCATGAATCTCACGAGAATAAGGAGTGAGATGAAAAACCCTTACCTTGAACTTTCCTTTATTTTAGGGTACGATTGGCCTCATGTATGAAGATTGTAGTATGTTATTAATGTATTCTAGAAACATATTAATATTTACGATTACATATATGATTCATTAATGAATTTATACTACCCATTTAATAATAATTTTCATGTTAAATTAACATTTCGGGTAATAATCACTTTCTTTATCGTACGTGTTTTATCTTGTTACTCTTGATTGTATCACTTAGATCAAGATTTAAATAAATCCAGAATATAAAACATGATTAATAAATCATATATATATAGAATACATAAATTTATACTATAAATATAGATGAAATGAAAAACACCATTTATGGAGATAGTAGTCCGTACGTACGCCTAAACGTCGTATCCGTTTTCATATCGTATTGAATGGAACTATGTGAATAAGATATATATATAAGTAAATATATATATATCCAGTTGAATTATTATGTCATATATTACAAACTTATTAGTAATATATATTTTTGTAATCGTCGATGAATGGTGAAGGTTCAAATGAATCTGACCGCGTTGTGCAGATGGTAATCTGTACATACGCACGAGCGACAATATCATTTCCTTAATCGTGTAGAATTGGATGGTATATTAATTTCACAGAGACATTATCATGTTATTTTAATTAATTATATATTTATTACTCATCATTATATCCATTCAAATAACGTAGTGTTGAATAACAAATTACACCACGACGTGGAGACGGTAAGCCATACGTACGCACTCATGGTGACATTATCATTCATAAGATGGATTGAATAATGAATATCATTGTGACATATTTTTAATAACATAACAGTATATATAAGATACTGGAGTTATTATTTTAGAATTGAAACAACAAAGAATGACTAAGTGTAATAATAAGAGAACATGAAAGAGGGTAGTGAAATCATTACCTCTTCTTTGGGGTTTTTGTTTTTATTAGATCAAAAGGGATCCTTGGGATGGATTTCTGACCAAAGGAAGTCCACTAGGATGAAGGTATGATAGTTGGAAGGATATTTGGGTAGGGGTTGGCCGACATAAATTTCATTGAAGGTGTGAATTAGAGTGGGGAGGGAGTTCCCTTTTATAAGAGTGGTGAGAAGCACCTTTGGAAAAACGTAATATATTATTTTATAATGAAATAATTTTAGTTTTTTAATGTATAAAAAATGTATTATTTAAAGGATAAGGTGGGGATGGGTAGAAAACTACTCACCCAATAGGTTTTATATAGGTTTGTGTCACTATATTAACCTTAACTTCTAAAATTAACTCTTTGTTAAACAGTTTGACATTTACCATGTGTCTTTATATTTTTCTATTATATGGTTAATAACCAAACTATATAATTCCAATAGAACCCCAATTGGTTCATTAATGTAATATATATTATTATATATGTATTGTTTCCAAAAATTAGGTTTTTTAGGACTATTATATCAATTAATAATATCATATTTGTTTTCAAAACACTTTTATGTCAATTTTGACAATATTTGGTATTTTGTTTTTACTAAATCCATAACATCATTATTAATTAGAAAAAATTTCATATTATAAACCCTAATATGTAATATGAATCTATAAAATTATTTTAATTCATAAAAAGTCTCAAATTACATTTATTTGGATATTTATAATAAAGGTTATTTTAATCATTCATTAATACTGCAATTACTGCATCATCATTTTGTAATAAATAAATTTATATATATAAAGTCTAAAAAATAGAAATAAAATACCATAATTTAGGAAATCGTTTTATATTTCTAATGAATATTTATAGTATAATTTATCTTATTTTTAACCCTATATTAGAAATGTTTTAGTTATTAATCATTGAATTTAACACTATTAACTCTTCTTTGAATTAAATAATAATAAATGTCCTAATCTAAACCATGTGGACCAAATAGGGTCATATTTTTTTTAATATGGTTGTTTTTAGAATTAAACATAACCAATAGAATAAATACAAATGTAAGGTTAAGAATAATATCAATTTTTCCCTTAGTAACTCTTTTTTACTTTTAACCGTGGTAAATAAAAGTAAAAAGATACTATTCACCAAAAATTATTTTTATCTTATTGAACCACATTTTTTTACTAATATGAACCATTTCTCTCAGGTTTTTGAAATTCCACTCACAAAAGTTGTAGAATTATATTTTATGTGAATTTGAAAATTTTCATAGGAGGTGGGTAAAAGACGGTGAAAAGGATCAATAAAATTTTGTATATCTAATATTATTACCAAATGAAACAAATGAATTAAATTATACATATACAGGTATTATGTATCTATTTTGACCTAAAATTAATTAAAATAAAAAAAAATTAATTATTTAAATAAAAATTCAGTTTTAAATAAGAACTCAGCATTTTTCACTATTCATCAAAAATTGAATGTTTTCAGAAAAATACCAAATATTCATCATAAGCTATTTTTGATATTTAAAATTCATTAATGAAGTCTTTTTTACCAAATTAAAAACATAGATGTTGCATTTATGAATTTAAAATTCATTTCCATTGTCAAAACCAAAAGCTAATTTTTAAGAAATAATAACAATAAAAAAATTGACACTTGTTTATGTCCAATCTAAAAGTGAAATTACATACAATGGCCAGAATGGTATTAAATGGTAAATATATAATCTATTTATACTTCCAAACAATTAAAATCTATAATTAAAAACTATAAATTATTTTTAATAAAAAAAGTTTCTTTCAGTTAAAATATTGTGTTTTTCCCTATGCACCCAAATATTAAATTTATCAGAAAAACACCAAAAATTTAATGAAAATAATTCTTATGTACCGATTCTAATGAAGAAGTTTATTTTGTGAAATTTAATATATAATAATTTTAAATATTCTATTTTAAAAAGTGTTCGCCATTAAAAGGCGGCAAAAGTGCATTTTTTGAAAAAAAATTACTTCTTTTATCTGAAAAAAATTAACTAGTTCTTACATTATGTCTAAGAAACTCATAATAAGGATTATAAAATAATAAAGATATTATATAGTTGAAAATTCAGTTAATAATATTCAGAATAGCTTTTGAATAACTAGTTTGGTAAGTCGTGGTGTGCTTGAACTCGGTGTTGCTTGTAGTGCATGTTATTAAATTACTTTGACGAAATAACATACTCTGAAATCTTGTGGTGTTACATTCTTCCCTACTTCAATAAATTTTTTCCTCTCAATTTTAAATTTTTCATCAAAAATAAAAGGATGAAAATAGAAAATACGTTTGTGGATAACTCATATCAGAAATTGGGTTAATAAAATTTAGTCTTAATAAGAGAGAATATATATATATACTTAACAAGTAGTGTTACATCCTTTAACTAATTCATATTTCAAACTCATATTTCACTTAAAAAATATTTCAAAAAAATATTCTATATAACCTAATTTTTCCAAAAATATAGAATTCATAATTCACCAATCAGACCCTTTAAAAAACTTGATTATACCATCCAGGGACTTCATGTAGTCATGTGGTAGGTGATACATCCCAATAGCACTATGTTGTGGGATCAATTCCCACATCTTTGTCCAACAATACGGATTGTCACACAGTCTTCACTTTTTCCTTTTAATAATAATCCAAATATAACCTTAACAATTATATACAATCTCAAACATAATCTATTCAAACCATTAGACTTATCAAAAATACATCTATCCAAACTCACAGTCAAAAATTATAAGGAAGATAAACACAATGAAGATATTTTTTACCACATAATAGCATGTGTATATGTTTATCATGTATTCTTTAAAAACATGGTAACGACCTTATTTATTACATTCGTGCTCCCTTATTCATTGTAGAATACTATATATTCCTTATATGCAAAAATTTTGAATACTCTAGCACTCATGAAATAAACAGACCATTAATTAGTTCTAAGATAGTCAAGAATATCCAATATAATATATGCAAATCAACCATCTCTTATTCCAAATTTACTACCTTAGTATCAAGACCATATAATCTCAAATTACCAATGAAATAGTACTACAGTAAAATCCTTATTTATTTCCATATTTCATATAACCAGTAAATCGTTGATACAACCCTAAAATGACGCAATACTTTAATAACAATATAAGAACTCTTAATCATTCATCTTCCTCTTCGGTAGTATCACAACATCATTTTCATCCAATAGCAGAATTTGGGGTATACTCTAATGATTTGGACATTGATTTGTGTAGTGTCCCATCTCCGTACAGATGAAGCATTGTACATTTGAAACTTTTTTCTTAACCTTTCAATCATGTAATTGGTGTCCTTTTTATCCATCCTTATTAAAAACTCTAAATCCCCTCAAGCATTTACCATGGTGATTTTTTCCACAGTTATCACATATGGGAAAATCCTTCTTTTCCCTCTTCACATTGTCCATCATTCTCTCTTCCATCCTTATTTTCTCTTGCATCCATTCAAATAAATATGACTTAGATAATTCATTACTTATCTTATTACCACATGATACTATTTCTTCATATGTTGAGAATACTAGGGAGACTATTCCCCATCTAAATGTTGGCTTAATACCATGAAAGAAATGGTTCTTCTTACACTTTGGATTATACGTATTGCTGGAGTCCCCCTTCCTTCTACTCGGCACCATTTCTATAGAATGGCATACACTAGGCTAGTTTAAGAATTGTATTGAATAATTCCAAACATTGTAAAATACCTAACCTAAATTGTATAGTTTATGGATATAATCTATAAAAATATTTTCTTTGAGGAGTTATATACTCCTAATTCCTTCATAATAATTTCTAATGAAAATGATAATTATTATAAGCATTCCCCCAATGAGTGTCATAACTAAGAGTGTTGCATAGACCATTGTCGTGCACCAGTTCTCATTCGAGTCTATCTCAAAGCGGTGTTTTCGGGTTTTACCCCTAGGTAAATATGTTCTAGAGCCGACCTTACCTGCTCGTATCTAGACAGAGATGTATTTTATTGGAAAACACACAAAATCTATACATTACCAAAATTCTAAGATGTTCTTATATAGTAATCCTCAAAGTCTATCTTAGGGTAATGTGCTCTAATTAGAGTTTATCTAAATCTAGTTTCCAAAGTTATTGTTAAAACTCCCTCTGATACCAACTGTAATTCACTGACCCCAGTTACCCAGACCCGGTGCATTATTTACATACATTGGACTGATTATAAGGAATCATGTCCCGAAGGACCGATTGGTTTAGAATATTTGGAAAATATATTATATAAATTACCATTACATTACAATTTGAAACATAAAACACAACATATATAGTTATTTGAGAATGACAATATTTCCTTTATCTTAACCATCCATATCAATCATAATACACTTCTTGGTATCTTGGGAAAATAAAACCTAAGAAAGGGGTGAGCTCAGATGCCCAGTAAGGCTAAATAATTTATAAAAATCTATAAACTTTTAAGGCACGATGTGTAATAAAAACAATAGAAATTTAAATAAAAACTTGATCATAATATGAAAAAATAAATCAAACATTACCATATAACCATGCACATGTATATTCTACTAGTCGAATAATCACTTATAATAACTAATTTCTTAATGATGGAATGTACAATGCATAAGTTAAATTTCTGTGTCATGGCCTCGTTCCAGGACCTAGGGGATAAATGTAAATGGACCCTAACATAGAGATCCTCTTTAAGCAAACTCCATCCCGGAGGGCCTCTATAATAGGACTCCAACCCGGAGAGCCTCTGTAACTGGACTCCAACATGGAGAGCCTCTATAACCGGACTCCAACCCGAAGGGGATTCTGTAACTGGACCCAACCTCTGGATGGCTTAATTTTACCGATCCCCATCCTGGAACATAAATTCCAACACATTCATCTTAAGAAGAGGTTGAAATATAACATAAACATTCGTATTAAAACAATTATTCAAATTATCAATACATTAACCATAAACCATGAATGATATAAAAATAGTACATCAACAGTAAAACATATCACAAAAACCTTAAATACATTATGGAATATTTTTATCATAATAAATCAACATAAAAAAGTTTAAAATTTATCAAAAGGATGTTGACATACATGAAATCAAACCTATTAGAGAGAAATATATCTTTATATTTTGAAATAATTTAAACTCAAATATTTATAAAATAAAACATGTATTTTGAATATATTCTTATAAGATTGTATGGGATGTTTTAATTATGTTATAATGGCGGAAAATAGATGCACCTTCCTTGTATGTTAAAAAAGACATTATTATCTTAGTTTTGTCGAAAAGTTTATAAAGTACCTTGTTTGGAAAATGAAAGAATGATTCCATTCAAAACATCTTAAAAAATTTCAAACAAGGTTATAAATGACTTTATCCCATTGTCTAGTAATAAAAAAGGTTTGGAAATAAATATTAATGAAACATGGTCGTGGATGATAAAGAGGTCCCAGTAGATAATTACGTAAAAAAACTCAGATAATAACGAGATTGTGAAATTAACCCTAACCAATTTGGTAACTTACGAAACAGACACGCCATGATAGAAGTATCATAAAATTAATATCTAAATACACATTAATTAATGTCTATTACACAGTGATTACAACTATGGCCAGTACACACACCACAAAAAGGTAATAGTGGAAATATGGCATGAATCTCATTGGAATAAGGAGTGAGATGAAAACCCTTTACCTTGCACTCTCCATTATTAAAGGATACGTTTAACCTCTTATATGAAGATCATAGTATGTTATTAAAGTATACCATAACCTTATTAATATTTATGATATCATAAATGATTCATTAACGGCTTTATACTACCCATTAAATAATAATTTCCATGTTAAATTATCATTTCGTGTAATAATCGATTTCATTATCATACATGTTTTAACATGTTACTCTTGATTGAATCACTTAGATCAAGATTTAAATACTTAAAGAATATAAAACATGATTTATATATCATATATATTTCTAAAATAAATATGTATAATAGACATATATATGAAATGAAAAACACCGTTTATGGAGACTGTAGTCCGTACGTATGCGTAAACGCTGTTTCCGTTTTCATATCGTATTGAACAGAACTAAGTGAAAAAGATATATGTAAGTATATATATACATATATATATATATATATCTATTATAATTATTATGTAATATATTATATACATATTAGTAATATATAATTTTATAATCATCGATGAATGGTGAATGTGTAAATGAATCTCATCGAGATGTGGAGACGGTAATCCGTACATACACACGAGCGACAATATCATTTACTTAAAGGTGTTGAAATGGATAGTATATTAATTTTACAGATAAATAATAATGTTTTTTGAATTATTTATATACATATTACTCATCATTATATCCATCAAGATAACATAGTGTTGAATAACAAATTACATTACGAGGTGGAGGCGGTAGGCCGTACGTACGCACGCATGGTGACATTATCATTCATAAGATGGATAGAATAATTAATATAGTTGTTCCATATTTATAGTTACATAAAATAATATTGAATGTACTAGAGTTATTATTTTATAATTGAAACAACAAAGAATGATTAAGTGGAAGAATAAGAGAATATGAAATAGGGTGGTGAAATCATTACATCTTCTTCGTGTTATTTCTTTTGATTTGATCAAAAGGGATCCATAGGATTGCTTTCTGACATAAGGAAGCCCTCTAGGATTATGGTAGGATATTTGGGAGGATATTTGGGCATTGATATGCTGATATAAATGTATTTTAAGGCGTGAATTAGAGTGGGGAGGTACCCTTTTATAAGAGGGGTGAGTGGCACCTGAGGAAAAACATAATATATTATTTTATAAAAAAATCATTTTCGGTTTCTAATTTCTCCAAAATGTATTCATTGATGTATAAGGTGGGAATGGGTCAAAAACTACACAACCAATAGGTTTTATATAGGTTTGGGTCGCCAAATTAACCATAACTTATAGATTTAACTCTTAGTTAAATAGTTTGACATTTAGCATGTCTCATTGAATATTTATATTATATGGTTAATAAAGATACTATAAAATGCTAACAGAACCCAAATTGGTTCATTAATGTCATATATATTATCATATAAATATTTTGGCATATTCTTAGATTTTTAAGACTATTATATCAATTAATAATATAATATTGGTTTTTAAAACTCTTTTATGTCAATTTTGACACTATTTGGTATTTTGTTTTTGATAAATTCATAACAACATTATTACTTCTAAAAAAATTAAAATAATCAACCCTACTATGTAATATTAAACATGAAAATTAGTGTAATTCCTAAAATGTCTCAAATTCCATTTATTATAATATTTATAATATCAATTATTTTAATCTTTCATTAATATGGCAATTACTACGTCATCATTGTGTCACAAATTAACATAATTATTTAATTTTTAAAAAATATAAATAAAATAAAATTACGTAGGAAACCAATATATATTTTTAAGGAATATTTATAGTAGAATTGTTCTTATTTTTAACCCTATATTATAAATTTTTTAGTTATTAAACATTGAAATTAACACTTTTAACTATTCCTTATATTAAATAATAATAAATGTCCTAATCTAATCCATGAAAACCAAATAGGTTCATATGTTATTTGTAAGGTTTTTTGGTCTAATTATACTTAAAAAATAGAATGAGTACAAGTGTTATTGTATGAATAATATCATTTTAACCCTTAATTACCCTTTTTTGGTTTTAACCGTGGTAAATAAAAGTAAAAAGATATTATTCACCAAAAAATATTTTTATTTTATTGAACCAAATTATTCATTCTGATATCAATTGTTTCTTTCAGTTTTTTGAAGATCCACTCATATAAATGGGAAAATTATGTTTTATGTGAATTTGAAAATTCTCCTAGGAGGTGGGTAAAAGGGGCTGAAGAAGTTCAATAAAATTTGGTATATCAAATATTATGACAAAATAACTCCAATGAATTACATTGAACATATATAGGTATTATGTATCTATTTTTACCTAAAGTAAATTTAAATAAAATGAATAATTATTTAAATTAAAAGTCGGTTTTAAATAAGAACTCGGTGTTTTTAACTATTCATCAATAATTGAAAGTTTTCAGAAAAATACCAAAAATTCACTCAAAGATAATTTTGACATTCTGAATTAAAAAATGAAGTTTATTTTACCAAAAGAAAAACATATAACAATTATTTATTAATTTAAAATTAATTCCTATTTTCAAAACCCAAAGGCATATTTTTAAGAATTAATAACTATCAATAGATTGACACTTGTTTATGTCCAATCTCAAACTGAAATTACTTAAAATGACAAACATTGAATTAAATTCTAAAATTATAATCTATTTATACATACAAACCATTAAAATTTATAAGTTAACACTATAAAATATTTTTATTAAAAAAGTTGTTTTCAGTTAAAATATAGTATTTCTCACTATGCACCCAAATATGAATGTTATCAGAAAAATACCAAAAATTTATTGAAACTAAATTCTTATGTCCCGATTCTAATGAAGAGGTTTATTTTGTAAAATTTAATGTATAAAATTTTCAAATATTTTATTTAAAAAGGGATCACCATTAAAAGGTGGTAAAAGTGAATTTTTTAAAAAATACTTCTTTTATCTGAATAAAATGAATTTGTTCTTACATTATATCTAAGAAAATCATAATATTGATTCTAAAATTATAAGTATTATATATAATTCAAAATTTAGTTAATACTATTGATAACTGCTTTTGGATGGCTAGTTTGGTATGTCATGGTGTGCTTGAACTCAGTGTTGCATGTAGTGCATGTTATTGAATTACTTTGATGAAACAACATACTATAAAATCTTGGGGTGTTACAGTTTACCAATGCATGTGTTTAAAATGAAACGTGTTAATGTTTAAAAGGTTAAATGCATAAAATACATTGAAAATACATCAATATAATATTGTTTAAGGTTTTTATCAACACTATCCAAACACATAAATATTAATTTCAATACAACTTCATTGAATTTAATACCACCTCAAAATTCAAGGGTTTGAATATAAAATATTCATCTTTTAAAACCATACGCCCACCTGTCATCAAGTATATATTCAACCACATTTAATCCAAAAAAATCCTTTTAGCTCCTAAAATATCATATCAATTCTATCCTTATATCTCTACACACATCCAAGTTTATTTGCTCTATAAAACCAAATCCATTTTTCTATATGGTCTCTCAAGGAGGTAATATTCAATAGGTAATTTTCATAATGTATATCCCTTAATTTTCATTATTATTATTCTTTCTCATCTATTCATTCATCTATAAATTCATGATAACCCCAAAAAAATTTATATAATAAATTTATATTTTTTATGTAATATCTCATAACAATTTCATTTCTAATTTCGTCATATTCAAGGAAAGGAAATTATTGTCCATGTTATTCTGTTTAATAGCCTCCAAGAAAAATGTTTCTGTTAATTTTCTCATTACCTCTTTCATGGATTATCATAAAACTATTTTTCTTGAAAAATAATATTATATTATTTATATTATAACCTATTTAATATTTTCAAGATAATAAATCCTCATAATAGTAATTAAAATAAATCTAGTTCATTGTCTTCAGAAATCCCAACATAATAAACAAAAAACTCGCCATTGTTGTTTAATCTAATAGTTCATATTATTAAAATAAAAAAAATGAAATATGAGACCTTTAACACTTATTTATGTACAAAAGACTATTTTCTACCCCTTCATGTGTTTTCTCATTTAAAAAAACATCCATAATTTTATCCAAATGAATTGATCCTAAAAATGAAAAAATACACCCCATACCATAGAAATAACAAAATATTTTTAATTAATTGGAAATAATATGTTATAAAATCTTTATATAAGGTATAATAAATATGTACCAATTTTTATAATAGGTTAAAAACGTTTTTAAATAATTATACAGTATGATTGAATGTTTTTGAAGGTTGTAAAATGTGTGGAAAGGGATGTTCTCACCCCATTTACCATTATTTTGGTTAAAATTATATATATTTATTAATGAAATTATATTAGTATATGATAAATGAAGTTTTTAAATATTATATCATATTTCAATTTATTCTGATTTTATTTTCAGAAGATACGTATATTCAATTCATTTGATTAATTTTAACTTCCATGAAATGATATTTGTAAGGGATTTCATCGAAATATCCTTTTGTTGAAGAATGTCTTCATGATATGAACCATTAATCTATCGTAAGGTATACATATTGGCACTATGTCATCACATATCCCTATTTTATATATAAAATTTATATCTAACGTTTGATTATATTAATTCTATCATAGATATTATGATTTACATGTTCAAAGTGTCATTGGACACTTTTAATGTTTAAATATTTAATTATAATATAATTTTCACCATTTTAATATTAATGATAGAATTTTAAATATTTTATTTTAATGTATGTAAAAGTATTAAAAATAAATTTTTATGTCTATTTTGAATTTCATTCAACGGTTTTAAAAATTAAATTCTTTTATTGTTATTATATGGAATATTATTTGAAAAAAGATTAAAAGAATTGATCTATTCGTAATGTATACCATGATAATGAATTTTATGATGTTTTGGACATTATTTTGATTTTAAATTTATGTAAAAACATTTATGTTTGTTTAAATGAATAATTTTATTTACCTTTTTGTGTTTTTTGGTATTGATAATGGATTTTGAGTGAAAATGTTGTTATCGTATTGAAAAAGGGTTCTTGAAGGAAAATGATATTTTTATCTAGAATTGTATACATATAGGATAGAAATTGATTTCACCCGAAATTGTGATGAACGTTTTATATTAATGATATAGTACATGATCATTTTTCGAAATGTGTGAGCCCGATATAACTTATATAAACGATTGGTCACCATTATAGCTCTCAACTGAGCCTAATAAGGCCTAAATGAAGGGTTTGTCCTTATTATAGATCAAAAGAGTTCTTGTAACAACATATATAAAGGATTCACCCCATTATATCTCACATTAGAGACTAATATAGCTTATCACAAGGTTGATTTCAATTATAGATCTCCAATTTATTAGGTAATAATAATATTGGATTTTGTTCGTATGGTCATTCAAATTGATAGGGGGTTTAAAGGGGTTTTTGTATATGTTATTCAAAGTCACTAAAATATTTTTTTATTTATTTCTTTTTGTTTTAATGATTTTCACTAGTCCAATACATTGATTGTTTTATTTGAAAATGTTTGTTTACTTCACACAAAGAAAAATAAAAAGTTTTCATATTTTTCACCATACTAATGGTTATATTAATTTTTATTTCCCTTACTAATTTTTTCTGTTCTCATCCCAAATATGAAAATATTTTTCACTAGCGTAATGGATGAGTATATACAATGGTGATGAAAAAATGAAAATTTTGATGTTATAGAAAGAAAACATGTTTAATTTTAAGAAGTTTTTTTGATGAATATAATGGATATTGAGTATATGTTTCCACTTATAATGTATGTCTTTAGTTTATAAGAGTTTTCCCTACTTATCAAAAATAATAAACATAAAAGATGAAAGAATTTGACTTCTAGTAATAAAATACACAAGAACCAATCATTTTAAAGGTTGGGTCCTTACACTATGTCATGATATATGTCAGTAAAAAACACACAAAAGTTCTGATGTAGGGGTGATTAATGAAAATCAATAGTTTTTCACGAAATTAATTCCCTACACACACCACTTGGATATTTCATGTTAGTACATTTATATAAATTTTTTTTATCAGTTTATATGAAATATAATTCATATAAAAGTAAAAAAAAATCAATCCAAATGATTTTTTCTAAAACCAAAACAACATTCCATGAAAAAAACTTAGAATTCCTTAAAATATTTCTCAATCCATTAGCATACACATTAAATTGTTCCTCAATTATACAAAACCACACATGCATGTCCAAGTGACAATTCCATACCCATGATAAGTCTCTTAGAAATCTTCCAAGTCATCATAAGGTAACCAAATCCCAAGGGAACCAGTTGAAAGAATCCACCGTGTAGGGCCATGTTATTATTCCCCATTGGTAAAAAACACATATTTAGGGCCACATCAATGAAAGGTACTCACAAAAACCATGTATTCCAAATAACATTCCATAGAAACAATTCCAATACATTTTAATGAATATTTATTTTATTAAAACCATTTTCCACCCTATGTTCCATGAAAATACAAACCACCATTTCAATGTCATCATTTTATAATTTTGAAGCCAATTTCCAATTACCCCAAAAACCCAATATGTACAATTTCATAAATCATCACTAAATTATGTTTCCATACAATAATTCACATTAAATTAACAATTAAAACCATGAAATTAATTCCATATGAAGTAAATTCATAATTTTATAAATTATATGAATTGAGAGTGGATCCATAATCCCAAGAATCTAGGGACGAAACAAAGAATGACCTAAATTCAACAACAAAAAATGTTAGAAACTCCTAAATTTGAATTTGATCTTGTTACCTAACATCAGTATCACCATATTTCGTCATGATTATCACCACAAAAAATATATCCCTCGCCAACAGATTGGATATATCATTCCATGGGAGTAAATATCAATAATCTAAGAGAAAATATCAAAAAATGGAGAACTAGAAAAGAAATATGTCCTCTAATACAAACAGAATAACAAACAGATTGATCTGGGATGAAGAGGAATGATCTCCAAATACATTTCGAAGAGTGGAATTTGGGATTGGGCCAAACTAGGGGATGAAAACATTTATTAGAATAACTGAATCATATCATCAATTTTCCTATATAATTTTTTTTCACACACTATTAGTACACATGGTAAGGAAGACTATGGGTATGCTCTAAAAATTCTTATGCCCCAAAATTCATGGATTATCTTAGGAGGTTTCATGGTTTTTCCAACATAAACACATAACTGAGTTCCTACCCAGAGACCACTACCTCACTATTCACAATTTTCTATAAAATGTTTCATGGTATTCAATAACCATTCGCAAATCATAACCCTCTATAAAATCCCAAAAATATTCCCAAATGTATCCTAACCATCCCAAATTTATCCCAAACACATTAGATTGAAATAAATCACACATAAATGATGACTTACATTATATTTATTGTATTAAAAGTAAAAACATAATTCATCCTTGAGTTGTCTTTTAGTATATATATATAATTTGTTTCTATTTATGGTAATTTTTCATAATTAACCAGTGGTGTAGTAAAATGGGATAGTTGATGAGATAAATATTCAAAATGGTAGGTCTATCATGCCCATGTGGGTTAAGAAGCAGTTAACTATTAAATAGTGGTAGATAATGAAGATAAAATTACAACTAAATAATGACCACAATTATTTGGTATATTTAACTTATGGGTAATTTTTTTATCTATATTAGATACATTATCATATCACTCAAATGAGAAACTAACATTTTTACTGGTTAGATTACATATTTATGGTTGGTAGATGGGTTCCCAATATAACCACACTAATTTATTTTTGAATAGTCTCGTGGTTTATTAAATTAATTTGGTCAACATTAATTTGATTTACCGACGTGTAATATGTGGTATTAGTCATAAATACCTTTATAAGATGAATATAGGAAATTTTGGTATGTAATTATTTAGAAAATGAAAATGGAGGCATCTATTTTTGAAAAATGAATAATATTCACCGATATATATGGGATAATGTTACATATTGTAAGTGGTAGCCAATCATACAGGTTATTGGGATATTAGATCATTCAATATATTGGTGATGTGTTATTAGCCTTGATTCAGGCACATAATACATATAGGATCCTAATAAATAATTAAATAAACCTATAATTAAACCCTTTTTAGTTAGAGTATTTAACAATCACATTCAAAATAGAATTAATGCGTCATCGGAAAAAATCATTAGGGATAAAACAACATTATCAGCAGCTATTATGGTCAACCATTGTTGAGAATGACCATATCCAAAAATACACCAAATTATAAGATCATGGGTTGTTTCAACAATGTTGAGGATGAATTCATAAACAATACAAATATAAGGAATTAATTATTTTCTCAATTAAATCGTAAAAACATTATATAGTTGTATGTGTTGGTACGAAACATATATTGTTTCTTGACCCAGAGAATATAGGATTACCCTCGGGTATTCATATCCTTGTGTCTCTTATAAGTTTCCTTTCATGTTAGAATCAATTATTGGAGTAGATACATTTATTCTATGGTGATTACAAATCGAAACTACAATCCCTACCAGGGTTTCAATGTACATTGGTTCTATGAATTAAATGTTATTAGTTAAATTAAAAACTTATTATAGCATGCTTGAATAAATGGTTGGGCCATTTAAATCCTATTTAAAGAGAACATTAAAACATTCTCATATTATTCAGTAAAGTACTGAGCTATGTAATCAATATTTAGTTTATTTTAAAATTTATATTATTTTTATATTAAAGACTTGTCACATGTTATATTAATCATCCACACCTAATTTCTCATTAAATTCATATATAATATAAATAGGAATAAGAGAAATGTTGTATTCATATAAGGATAACCTTAATATCAATGCAAAATCCTATAAAGGAACACTTGATTATAGGAATTAGATAACGACTAAAAATTATTTCATACAAGAGAGGGGAACTGATCACCCTTTAATGATAATGACCTTTCGTAATACTAGTATGATGTTTTGTCTGGATAATTCATCAAACAAGAACATAATAAAAAATTTAATCGTATTTTTCACCCTTGTATAAATAAAATTAAATCCCTATATTCAATATCTTGGCCAAATATTATCTTTACAGTCCTACAAGATTACAATTGAATATGAACTGGATCATCTTTTGAAGAGACACTGAATTACAGATATCAATGAGGGGAGTTTATAAGAAAAAATAATCTTAATAAAAATACATAATTTAATTTTATACATTAATAATCCATTCTGATTAAAAATAGACTCACAATATCATGAATATATATTTTAGGGACCCTAGGGACTAGGTATAAATAAGAATTATTTTATTATACTTTTGAACATGTCCTAATAATTTCACTATACTATATCTATATCATGTTATCTCTTATTTTTTACTCATCATCATATTCAGGGGATTAGAACCATTAGAATGTGGTGATCTTGAACACTTAGTAAGGTAAAGTAACATCAACATGTCATTAAGGTTTATGTAATAAAAATATGTGAAAACATGGGTAGAGTAGAAATTAGATATCAAAATAATAGTTATCAATAATAGAAATATTTAATTCGTTATATAATCACATTTAATATAAAATTAAAAATAATTTATTTTATAATATTCATGTGAGATAATAAATATGAACCATAAAGTATAATTAATGAAATATAATAGGAAAATAAATAATTAGTAGACTAAATAATTAAATAGTAAAAAATAAAAAATGTGATCATTTCAATAAAAATTGATGGGAAATATTGTATAAATGATTGTTTCAAATCAACATTATGTGAACAAACAAATATGTGATCAACTCCATCCACAACCAATTTAAAAAGCTGTTCGTGAAAATTTCCATATAAAATCTTTTGATCAATGCTATACAAGATTATTTAATCTCAATAAAATTATAACTCATGGGATATAAAATAATAAAAAGTGATAATTTTTCTGTTTATGGAGCCCAAATTTTATAATAATATTAATCCAATAATTTTTGTACCATAAGAATAAGAAAATATTCATACTATTGGAATAAGATAATTATCCCATTGAAAAGACCTATGTTTCTTAAAATACAACTCAAGAACATTCAACTTTCAATCCCGATAAAGATGATAGATGAGGGGACCAAAAAAATTCCTAGGGTAATTAATGATATGTAAAATGGTGTTTTTATAAATAAAAACAGCATTTTATGTTAATGGATAAATCACTTTAATAATCATGAAGAAACTTTCAATTTTTAAATAGATTAAATCTTTTAAAAATTTCATATTTAAAATAATCATCAAGTTTGATAGCAATTTTTTAATATTAACTATTAAAATAATAAATGGTGTTCTAAAGAGGAATTTAATAAAATATTATTTTTGAAGAACCATTATGTATACTTTTATGAATTCACATTCACTTAAAATAAATTTCTTAAAATCCAAAATTACATTAAAAATAAATCTATAACATTTGATATATATATTATTATTTATTTTTTGTATAAAAATAAACACAAGTTCAAATAATTTTAAAATCCATTCAAAAATATTAATGTATTATTTATGGATATCAATTCTAATAAAGTGATAGGTTTAATAAAACAAATTTGATTGAATTATTCTATTTTCAGTTTAGAATTAGAAGTCACATTCACATTGAAATGTAATTTTTTAAATGGTAAAGTGATGAAATTGGATATCATTTAATGTAAAGTGAATTAGAAAAAAATAAAAAATTGAATAAAAAAATAATTATTCTTATATTATTATATTAATTTTAATATAAAAAATTTAATTATTAAATTTTGGAAAATTTGGGGAATATTATAAAATTCATATTTTAATAACACAAGTCATACAAAAGGATTATAAAACCTAGTTTTAATACTTTAATAAGGGAATGTTTAATTAAACATGAGATAAAAATAATGATGTTACTATATGTAAAAGAGATCATTGGATTTATGGGGAAATGTTGAAATTTATGTAAATAATAATTAAATGGAATGAGATTTTATTTAAATATTGTAAAAATGTTTTTCTAGAGAAATTCATATATGTTGATGATTAGAACCAAAAGCATCATTTTATGTATATAATATTAGAATGTTTTATATAAAATCATTTAATAATGGAGAATAATAATAGGAGATAGATATTCAAGATTAAACATTACAGCTCAATGAATTATTTTATTAGTAATAAATATTATTTACAACATATGAAACATTTTAAAAATCTAGAAAGATAGGGCTTGAAATTTGACATTAATAACTATGACTGAACAAATTATATGATATATCTAACTAGTTTAGTAAACACCCTTTAAATTAAATTGTTTGCACAAACCAAACATGTCTCAATGATGTTAAATAGAGTTGTAACACCATTACACATTGTGAATATTTTAAATTGAATAAAATTTATACCAATAACGTGATATGGGTCATCAAATAGGATGAATTAACTGAATACCTAATATAAACATATTATAATGTAAACAAATATTTTCAAAGAGGTAATTGTTAAAACAATAAATAGGCCTCCAGAAAATTTATTTTGAAAGAATGAACACACTTATTATAATTACAAAATTTAAATAATGAATTAAATTATACAATATAATTGAAATAGATATATTAATAGACTATTTTTATTTTACACATTATTCATTTCATTCAAATTTTATTAAATTATATGATAATTATTTTCTATAAGTATATTAGATAGTTATTTTTTATATTTATTATAGTATGCCAGTTAAATTGATCATTTTGAACTAGATACATAATCGTGGGGTTATTCATCATTTTTCTCTAAATGTTAATCATTATTAGATCATTACAGGTACAATAATTCCTGACCTATTATAGTTTATAATGTTAAAATTTCATTCTTTCAGTGTTTTAGTTATTTTTCTTATAAATAAAATTGGTGGTATCCATTTTTCATTGATTTTTATAAAATTAATGGTGGTATCTTATGTATAGAGATTATTATTGACGTTAAATTTAATGAACCCACTTAGAATAATTATTTATCTATTTATATCAAATATAATCATCAATATGTTCTAATAGACAACCATTATGTTATTTTATATTATTTTTCATGTCATTTATTAGAAAGAAAAATGATTGAACATATGATAGTTTATGGATGATTATCATTACAAAATTGGTTTATTTTAGAATAATATCATTAATATATAATAAATGTGATATTTTTTATGTTCATTAACTAATTTTGAATAATATTTTATAAATAATTAAAATCGAGGAGATCATGACTAATATTAATTCATGGATGCGATAGTCTTCACATACAAATGATCAAAATTATTTTGTTTTCATAAATGTATTGGAATTAATAAATAGTGTGGTTTAATTAATATAGAAACAAAAAATAATATTAATGATAATTAGTTCTATATAATGACCTGGATAGGATATAATTTAACTTTATATTTTTTTGACTATCATTTTAAGTATAATGTAATACTCATGTTGGGACCTTCATATTTCTCTTAAACTTATACATAGAAATTAAATGTATTAGAAAACTAAATAAGACTATAAGATATTGAAAATAATTAAGGGTTCCAGGTGATGAAACATAGAATTTTTTTAGGTTTATATTATAATTTATAAATGTGTCAGGAGGTGGTGGAATTATTCATATTTTACAAGTGATGAAAATGGAACATTCATGATTACCCGTTATTCTTGAACATTGGAATAAAAACATTTAAGGCTAAATGAAACATATAGTAAGAACTATTATCTATTATGGTGACCTTTGGTTCAAAAACCCTGAAATACTCATTTAAAAATTTTCTTAAAAAGGTTTTAATAATATTTCCACATTATTTATCATTTCACAATTTTTCCATAAAATGGTAAATTATTTTATCCCATAATATTAATATTTCATTAAAAATATAAGGTAAAATCTCATAACAAATTTTTCATTGCTGAATCAACATTTATCCACAAAACAAAATAAAAAAATTTACACTATAAAATAAAATTAATATTAAATTGATGCATTTAATATATATAATAAAATAAATATAAAATAAAATTTATTTTTTATGATATATATTCATTATCTTATTTAGTTTTGATTACAATATGAACTAATTATAATATATATTTATTTATATATTTTAACATTTAATTTTACACATTTTTTATAATAGATTAATATATTTTTTTAGATAAAAATTATATAATATGAATAAATAAATTCATTGAAAATAATATTTTTACCATTATATTTTTGAATAACCATATTCTCATTAACAATTACTACATTCCTAAAATTCAATTTTAAATTGATAAATATTATGAATATTTTGGTATATAATATTAAATCCATTTTTATATATTTAATTATTATATGTAATGAAAAAATATTATAGAAGCTAATGAAAAAATAGAGTAAAATATTAGTTTGTTTCCATAACATTGAATATTTTTATTATTATTGAATATTGTTTATTCAAATGATTAATAGTATAATATAAATATAATGTTTCAAATTAATTGTTTATAAATAATTATTTTTCATTTTTTATTATGACAATTTCTAAGAAGTGATTGTATTATAAATATAAGTATTTTCCTACATTTGACATAATTTTTTAAAAAAAAAACTAAATCCACTTATGCTATTTTTTTATGTGTAATTAAAAAATCATGTTGAATTTATAAAATATACTTTATAAAATTTTATATTTATCTATTAAATTTAATTTCAATATATATAAATTTAATTTAATCTTATAGTAAAGAAAATCTAAATCATTAAGTGCACATAATTATTAGTTGTTTTAATTTTGAAATACTAAAATGTTTTTTACTTATAAGTAGAATTACTTTTAATAATTTTTTAACAAAAAATATATCAAGTCCTATTTTAGTTCTAGGTGTCATGTGATGTATTATATTAGACACAATGCATGGATAATATATATATATATATATATTACATAGTTTTTTGGTGTTTCATCCCTTAAAATAAATTATTCCGACTTATTTTTATTTATAATTCCATAAAGCAAAAAACCTTGTGTTCTATTATAATTTTAAAAAATATATTATACCAATATATCTAAGTTATTATCATTCTTAATAAATGAAAAATATTTATCTAAAATATGTGTCATTTAAGGATTATTGGGAAATAATTTTTTTTAACAAAAGTTTTCTATTTATTTTTGGTTTGCTGAAATGCTTTCAGAATAAGAACATGAATTTACTATGGAGTTTTATTGTCATTACTGCATAAATTAGTTTGTAATGGATATAAGAGTTTTTAAATCTCAGGAATTTTTTTTCATCATAAGTTCCAATAATAATTCGTATTATGGTGAGTGAGAATTAATTATTACAAAATGATTTAGGAATTCATGGTCAAAGTACCAATATTAATGAGAAGATAACACATATGACATGATGGAAACATTACCTTATGAATGAGGGAATTATAACTGACAACATGTAGAAAAAGGAACCTACAATATGATGGAATTACTATCACACATATGAAAAAAGATAACATACCACAACAATGAATATGAACCTATCACATGATGAAATGTAGTTATGCCACTTGAATTATTTCTTTTCTCATGAATGGTATGTCATGTGACCATGGACACACATAGTTGGTTTAATGGCCACATACACATATGGTATGTCATATAACAATGGACATGAATGATAGGCAATGAGACCATGGACATACACAATAATTCAATTGAAAATGGAATCAAATAGTAGGTTATGTTACCTATTCCAACACTATAAGACAATCACCACATGATCATTCACAGGGAAGATTAATATGTAAATGATATAATTTATCCTGAATCACACTATGTAGACTACAAAATAAAATTGTTATTATTTAGTATGGATGAATATAGTTATAATTGGTTTTTTTAGTTTTTGCGATGTGATATTATTCTTGTAAGATAAAAATGATAGTATTCTATATCATATTTCAGGTTGATATTAGTTACTATTTGGGGAGGTGTTTCACAACAATAGTTGGGTTCCATAATTGTCTAAAATTAATTTTTAAATGAAATATTATATATATTAAAATCATTATAGATTTAAGGATTTGGTCATTTATAATTCCAATGAATTATGTTCTGATTTAATTACTATTCATTTGATGCATTATTTAATATCGAAGAACATGTGATAATTATACTTCAATCTGAGATGTGTGGAACGATTCCTATGAAAGCATGAATATTAATAATAATGAATTTTTATGACCCCTCCCCATAATTTATACATATCATGTGCAAAAAAATAGAACGAGAGAGTTAGTGACCCCGTATTCTATCCCCCAGTAGGCCTCAGGTTTGTCAATAGAACCAAGGGTATAATAAACACACACATGAGATTAATTTCCCTTTAAGAGAACAGATGCGAAAGAGAGATATATGAAAAACATCAACGAAATTCAAATATGGATAAAATATAATGTAAAAACCCAAGTAATCATATGAAATGACATAGAATAACCACTATAACTAAAGGGAAACATGAAATTACCAAAATAAAAGTAAAGAAGGTTGTCAACACGATGTCCAATGAGCTATTGTAAATCCCACATTCTAGTAGTATCCAACCTGATTTCTTACATACTCTAATTGACCATAAATAGGTTTATATATATAGTTTCATTATAAGAGTATACTCATTAAGAATCATTACTGAAAATCTAACTATAATGGTAAACAATGCATGAAAAAGAACAGTGAAGAACAAGTGAAACTAAATAGTCTCCAAAACAGTTATACAATGTTCCCACCTAGCCTGGAAAAATCTCACCAAGTATCCAATAAAAGATCATATAATGTAAAAATAGTATCATTGTTACTCTTCTACAACTTCCCCACTTGTTTTCAACTATACCCTAATGTCACACGTCATAAGAAACTCTATAAAAAGTACTAGCACAAAACCACCTAGGTGAAGCACAAATATATACACCTTGTGAACCACACCACCATACCCATGAATAAAAATTCTACTATGTAGATCCCTACATCAACCAGAGCTGATATAAAATATATCATACATTAGGTATTATTCCTCAAGTTAATACACCTCATACACTGAGTAGGGATCCTCAAATAATTATAACCTATACATGATATTCCAAAAGTAGGGATTAAGAAACAATATCTAGAATATAAGTGAGTTAAATGGGCATAAGACATTATATCCTTTTACATACGTATATGAGTAAAAATAACATCCTAAATTCAGGAAATAATAAATTACAAGTGAAAAGAGTGGTTCTATAGGGGTAGACAGTTATCCATCTTCCCATCAAGATATTGAAAAAACCCCTAGGCTCAAAAACCCATGGGGTCAGTTTACATATCCAATAGAGTGGAGTTGGGTATAAAAACAAAAGGTGTACATGATATAATATAACTAACAACCACATTATACGAATAACATAGTCTCAAAATCAATTAAATATAATATATCTCAAACTCTAAACTACCACTACACCGACCATATATCTTATAAGAACACAACCTTTCAAAGAGATAGATTAAATTGTCTTATCCCTTTTCATATGTTTCACATTATGTTATTTAGATCATCAACTATAAATTATCAATTATTATTTTACACTATAAATTTCATTTGAATTATAATATACTTCCACACCCTTCTAGCATAATAAAATAGAATCCATTACTTCTTAGAATTATAACAATTGCAACGCATCTTATAAATACCCATCCCCATGGTTTAGACAATTATTAATTTTTTAGCTACATTAATTGTCATATTACCATGTACTCTAATAAAACTTATTATGCTACCAAACAATGTATAAAACAATGATAATTTATCGACCTCTGTATGTTGGGAATGGAATGTGGACAAAACACATGGAAATCAGCCGAACAATAGGTTCAAACAAGCATCCAACATTCATATAATTGGGTAATCATAGCTTCACCATGTTCCTTCAACCCAGGTGTCCCCCCTAACACCCAGAAGCATATCCCAATGCATCCCACCATCACTAGTGTCAAATACAACAACAACATCCATATAGGCTCATCCATACTAAGCTCACGTCACATCTGGGTTTTGCTGCCCCATATACCACAAAATATTATCATGCTCAGACAAGGAAAGATCACATCACATCATAATAACTATGAAACAAACATATAAAAAATACTTTTTCCACAAAATCAAGGCATAAATCATTAACATACTACGATCTCTCCTGACTCGAATGAAAAAGTCATGTGTCCATTATAAGAAATCATGAAACTAACTCAATGTAATGGAAATATATTTTAACAGATAATCAATTCATAGACCACCTTGAATTAACCAATTCATTATTTACATGTTATAAATACCGAAATTCAATATATTATATTATACAAGATCTCATGAATATATTAAAAAAATTATTTTACAGGACATTATTTTTTTATCAACAGGAGTCATCATTCTTGACATGTTTTTTTAATTCCATTTACACATGGAAGATCAAATCAATTAATAATGATTGTAACATTAATATTACCTCACACTAGATTCATTAAACATGTCTCTTTAACCTTTTATCCAATTAATTAGTAATATTTCCGGAATTAAGTTTCATAGAAATTCCACAAGCTAATCCTTGCATAATAAGATAAAAATTAATGCCAAAATATCTTGAAAAATTAGAATAAAACTATTTTCATTGTAAAAAATAGAAACACAACCATATAGTCAATACAAATTCTTTAATTTTATTCACGCAATTATTATGTTTGTTTCTTTTTCTATCCATTGGGGATAAATCACTTCTGTTCAATGATTTAATGTATAATAAGATATGAAATCGATCCCCTACATAAAAATGGTGTCAACATAGTTCATATAATAATGGACTAACAATAATTATATAGATTTCCTCTTCTCAAATAACTTCATCCAATAGAGGAAGCCACGCCATCCGAACTGTCAAACAAAAAAACCACCATTAAACACATGGATAAGAGTCTCCATCACGTGGAGAATAGAAACAAAAAGAAAAATATTGATGAAAACATAATAATGTAGGTATAGGAAACATTTTATTGAAAATGTATTGTGATAGATCAACGATTAATTCACAATGATTTATTATCATCGATATAATCTCCAAAACACCTACAAATGATATTCGATACCCAATATTATGAGAGGAAGTTATAAAGATATAGGGATTGTGAAAAACTAAAGATGCTGAAACATTATATAACATACATCACGTGTGATTTACATGATTTGTAATCTCTTTTCACATCCTGTAATCCTCAGGTATTGGTTTTCTAAATAAATGTTTCACCTTTTTACTTTATACCCCAAACAAATACACTTCATGAACCTGACAAACATTATGTATAATTATTAATTGGTGTATAATAAATCATGTTTCTAGAATTTAGTATCTAAGATCCTCTAGACTTCTTCTAATCTTATTCTATGCCACATTTTCTACTGAAATTGGTAAAGGGTTGATCCATGTGGATCTGGGCCATTATATTAGATACCACTCAAAATATTATCTTCCTAGAGAATCCAAAACCAATGCAGACTGTAATCCGAAAAGGGTCATCTAAATGGCCACCCCATGAGAAATCACTCAAGGCTTTTACCACCATCGGTTCACAACCACACAACTATGGGAACAATGTGAAACCACACAACAAGAATAAACATATCCTAACTACTCTCTTGATGGAGATTCCTTTCAATGTGAGTGAGCTATAACATGATATAATAGAAAGAAATAACAAGAGAAGAAGAATATCAAAACATCAAAATGAATAACATTTCTAGAAAACTAAAAACATTAAAAACTCATGGTATTGACTGTGTTACCATAAATCGCATTCCCAGGTACACTCCTCTATACCGTTGTGACTCCACACGACTCGAACCGTGTGTACAGTACACCTGTGCAGCATCTTCTTCGAGAAGCCCTTGATTTCTTGTAGGATGCTTTCCTAATGTTGAATCTTCATCATCATTGATCTCTCCCACATTATTGTTGTTATAGTATCTATAATGAGAATGATAGATCTGTAACACATGACATATAGTGTGTATCCCACTCATCTAATAAGGAATCATTATCAAATATTCCATAGACCGAACATGAGATAACACCACGAAAGGAAAAACAAGTAGGGGAGAGTGATTACACCCACGGAAAATGATTCATTATCCATTATAGGGAGTCACCTTCAGGGAACATATGATCCCAAATTCCAAAATCTATTGGTCATCAACTATCATGGGCCAAGGATTTATGATGATCTGGTATTGCTTTTATACTATCGTGAAATACATGAACCATCTTTGTCATTTTTAGTTCTAGTTCTAGACCAAGAATTGAGTACTCACTGACCCCAACCAAGAATAATTAAGAATGGAATGTTCAACTACGAAATTCATCAAAGAGTTCGATAAAAATCATGATGTGAAAACTATTATTTTAATCCAATTCTACCCTGGGTTGTTTTCTGTTCCATGATCTTCCAAAATCCAATACATAAGAGTGAAAAATGTCATCATGAGTCTTGATGGTCCACTTAGTGTGACCATATATTTTTGGATGAAAAGTAGTTCTATGTAATATTTGTAAACCAAAATCATGATAGAGACCACTACAAGCCCTTGAGGGAAGATGATGATATTTATAGAAATTATCATCCTTGGAACTCTGTTGAGTCTCACAACCTCCTCTAGACACTTCCTTAATAAAACCTTCATTGAGATCAACTCCTTGATCACAACAAATTGGATTGATTTAATCCAACGATCATATACAATCCATTATCATCATAGAACATCTATAATGAGGGTATAAAAATAACAAATCCCTTCAAGATATCTTAACAGATCCATTGAGGAACATCTATATGCGAGAGAAAACAACCAGGAACATAGTTCTTGGACTTCACCATCTAGATGACCAATCAAGAATAAAAAAACTCTGTAACAACACGATTCAACCAATACGACCATAAATTACCCTTCAACAACAAGTACATTATTATCACCCTAGTATGTAACGCAAAATGTGATTTATAGAACTCTATGCGATCAATCTCACACATTTTTAAAGGACCAAAATATCAACCCTGAAACAACACTCGGTATTGTTTATCCTTAACCAACCATCTGGGGACTCACTAAAAACAACTCATTCTCTTCAAACCTCCACCTCTAGATCTCCCAATTAGTACTGTTCCATCAGTTTCACCATATAGAACAATACCTTCATTTGAAAAAAATATCTTATGCCACAAAATTCACTATTATTTTTGGGTAATGAAGAAATTTCCTCTATCAATCTCTAGGAATAACATGATTCCCAAACATCATATTTTCGTTACTTCATTCTCAGGGAATCATCTAAAACATTTCCCATTCAAGTTTTAAATGAAATTTTTTTTTTATCCAATAAGAACTCCATCCACTGACCTTGGGGAAATTTGAAGTCATGTCGGGAGACAATATACCTCATGATCATATGATAAGTAGAGATCATTGTTCTCTCTATAGTGAGGTAATGTCTCTACTTCCACCTAACAACAAATAAGGGTGGAATCGTTAGGATTAGGGGGGGAAAAATTCCATGTCCTAAAATAAATGAAAGATCTATAGATTATAAAAACATGTCCCAACGCAAGACAAGATGTGTCACATAAAACCCCAAACTGAACTTCATTTTATGAAAGACAAGGAACTAGAGCACTGAACAACATCTCCATTATAGACTCAAAATTTGTCTTACACTGACCAGTCCATAAGAACACATTATCCTTTCTAGTAGTAAATGTCATAGTATTTTCATCCTGAGAGAAACCATATATGAACTTCCACTAATAACATAGAAGTACAAGGAAACATCACACCTCTACCACTATAATGGGAGATACCCAATACAAAATTACATATATTTTTCAAAGTTCCATAAATATTAAATTTTGGGACATAACATACCCCATTAAACGTACTTATAGAACAAAAATGACACACTTCAGTATCATCCCAAACAACAAATAACGATTAATAACTACCAAAACATCACACATATGCTTTCCATTATCCCACTCAGATATAGAGTACATAAGGATTTCATTGATGAAAACCACCAAGATCCAATCCTAGAAGCAACGTAGCATAACACTAATTTACCTAATGAACACAGTAGAAGAATTATCAACACTAGAATTCAACACAAAAAACACATAATTACATAGATGATAATCGAAATCAGACATCAAGATATCCTCATTCATTTCTCACATATGATGATATTGTTAACAGAAATAGACCTTGGATAACCAAAATGAACCCATTAGTTTATCGAATAAGCCATCAATCTATGGAAGTGGATTTTGGTTTTTCATTTTCATTAGTTTAATTTATCATAATCGACAAAAAACTATAAACATCCATTAGCATTAATCATGAAAAAAATTGGATAACCCCATAGTGACACACATAGCTGAACAAAACCACACTAGAATGGACCAATGATGATTATATTCTGCACTCAAAACTCAAAATGTTCATCCTATATAGTGACATTGATAAATGAGACATGTCTTGATAAAGTTTAATCTCACACTTGATCATTCATCAATGGGGTACACTACATCCTTTTCTATAATGAAAATAGGGTACTACACTATGAACATAAAAATATCAAAATTCTAATCCTCTGAAGAATACTAAATCAGATCTTCCATCAAGGACGATATGATTGGAACATTCCTATAATCCATCTAAGGGTATCTCTTGACATCAAACACTGCTAGCTTTCCATCATCAGTAAATAATAGTACTTACCTTCTAAATTAATCGATGATACCCTAAATATAATAAAACTAATACTTGATGACTATGATTTCATATGTTTATATACTAAAAAATTTAAATCTCCCAATGAGTGGTGATATACCATCAATTTCTCTCAATTTCAATACAAATGAAACAAGTTTCCTCGACCAAAAACTGGTGTATTCATTCTCATGGTAACTATAAGTCTCTCTACCTCCTGTCACAAAGCATGGACATGGTCATGTGATATGATGAAGTGTGTACCTACCAGATCAATCATGGCATACAACCATGTAGGAAAAATAAAACATTACCTCGAACATCATCTGTCTCACAAAGTGCCAGAAATGCTAAGGAATTAATATGACAATGACCTACTCCACGACCTCCCATGCCATGATGAAAACCACCTGGGTGGCTATTATTTACTCTCTATGAATGGGGAGCATCAAATGTCTATTCTCTACCTTCCCCATATACTATCTTCTATTCTTGAACTAGAGAAACCTACTCCTATTCTTTGGATGAATCATTCTCATTGGAGGATCTTAAAGTGAAAAAATTGGTGCATACTAACTGTATAGAATAATCATGCACTCTTTATACTGGTAACCACATCATCCACAAGAAAAACTATAATATAATCCCTTGTCATAGGCATGAGAGACCCTTCCATAGAGGAGTCAGAAATTGAGGCATGGGACCTTCCAATGAATAATAAGATTCTATTATATCGTAAAATCATTTTCCCATGAACATAGCTATAAATCATGAGGAACCATAGTGAATCCCTTCCTATTAATATACATTTATGTTTAATGTATACACTATGACCTATTATCTCACCAAAACCTAAAGATACTTCTTCAGTGTGAACATGTTGACTCTAAAATAGATATCTTGATGAAAATCCTCATTGAAATTCCTCTCCCTAATATATTGATATGGAAATAGGCCCAAATCATATAATATAGTGTACCTAAAATTTATCCAAAACTCCCGTACACAACAACATTACTATAAATGGATTAGAATATCCTGGAGACTTGCTACCATAATAGTCTATGAATAAAACAAGATTGAACAATGGTCTCATAACTACCCCCACAAGGATATTAACATAATGAAATCTTTGAGGAATAAGAACCACCAGTTCCTTTTCTCCCCATTAATCATTTTTAAAGGCAATGATACCCATTTGTTTTTTAGAGAACAGATTGAACTAAAGGATATCTCAACCTCAACCAACCAGTCATCCATGACTGCATCTAAAATTGAACCATCATAGATGTACAAACTCTGGTGCTACAACTCTTAAAGATTCCTACTCCATGTTTTATCTTAGTCAACCTCTACCATATGGTTATCTACAGGCACAACCTGTTGAAAACCATTTATGTAAACACGAATTGGACATCGACCAAGAGACATGGGTTCAAATGAAATACTAGATAGATTTCCTAAACCAGAAATATGGTATATATTAACATTAATTATTTGTTTTATTTTATTTTTTTATGTTAAACCATCTCTTGTTCTACCAATCCAAACACATGTGCAAAGAAGAATGAAATTTGATCTTTCTTAGGTCTCTACCCAACAACTAGTATCACCTCATTTATTTGATGACATAACCATAATAGTTTTATTCATTAGATCATAGAGGGCTCTAAATACCTATGTTTAAGATAGTATCACATGATTACAATGCTATTTAGGCTTAGATGATTGTTTGTTCCCTATCATTCCATGAATCCTCACTAATTCCTAACTCATTAATCTGTAATATCCCTCAATGAGACCTCTAATATCACTCATTCATGACCCTATCCCAGGATGTGTACCTCTCCTCGACCATAAATGAGAGAACATAGATAGTGACACCTGAGTCCAGCCTCCAGTACACCCAATGTTGGCGACTAGAACCAATGGTATAGTAAACACATAGATTGAAGGGATTCCTTCTAAGAATACACCAGAAAGGGATACATTAAAGTATCTTATTCCATTCCCACATTTTCAATTTATATTAAATAATTCTTCAAATATTAATTAACAATTATCTTTTTCCAATTTAAATTTTATTTTAATTATAATAATGTTCCACACCCTTCATCCATATGAAAAAAGAGTCTACTACTTATCAGAATTATAATATTGGAAATGCATCCTATAAAGCCTCAACCCCATGGTTTAGATAATTATTCTGTTGTTAACAACATGAATTTATATATTACCATATACTCTACAAAAACATATTATTCTACCAAAAAATGTATAAACCCATGAAAATACATCTATCTTAGTATGTGGGGAATGTAAAGTAGATACAAATATGTGGACATCAGCAAAACAATTGGTTCAAACAAGCATCCAAAATTCATATCATTGGGTAGGCCCAACTGTAACCAATTCTGTCATCCCAGTGGTTCTTTCTAAAACCCACAAGAATGTCCCAATGCATCCTACAATCAAAAGTGTCAAATAACACCACAATAATAGGGCATCCTTTCCACATATACCACAACATACCTCCAAGATCATCCATACAGAGTTCAAATCACATTTGGGTCTCCCTTCCACAAATAAAACAAAATACTATCATGCTAAGAAAGGGAAAGATCACATCACATCATAAGACCTTTGAAACAAACATTGAAATAAGAAAATGTGTCCCTAAATCATGGTATTCTTCTTTAACACACAATGATCTCCCATGAATCCAAATAAAAAGGGATGTGTCATTTATAAGAAAGCTGGAATCTAATTCAATATAATATAAATATATTTTATCATACAATAGATTCATATTCCATATTAAATTAACCAATTCATTATTGAAAAGTTATAAATGTGTCAATGAAAATAATTAAATAGTACAAACTCTTATAAATTCATTAAACTATATATTTTACATGCATTTGTTTCTTTTATCGACAAGATTCAACATACGTCAAATGTTTATTCAATTCCATTATGACATGGAAGATAAAATCAATTAAAAATTACTGTATGATTAAGATTACAACACAAAATATTCATTAAACATTATTCTTTAACCTTTTATATGATTAATTAATAATGTATGCTAGATTTAGGTTCTTTATGAATTCTACAAGCTAGTACATTTAGAAAATGAAAAAAAGAGATAGAAAATTATCTTTCAAAATAAGATGTAAACTATTTTCACTGTACAAAACAGAAACATCACAATTTTATCAATTCCATTTCATTAATATTGTTCACATAATTATTATGTTAGTTTCATTTTCTGTTAAATTGGAATAAATAACACTAGCTCTATGAATGCCTATATATAAATAATACGCAATGGATCCCCTACCTGAAAATGGTGTCACCATTCTTTGTGTAATAATTGAATAAAAATACATATTTCGATTGCCTCTCCTTCAAGAACAACATCTACAAAATGAATCCACCCCACATCTGGAACAACAAACAAAAAAACACTATTAAAAACAATGAGAATGGTCTTCATCACATGGATAAAAGAAACTAGAAGGAAAATATTGGTGAAAACTAACGAATGGAGGAATACCATACATTGGATTGAAAATGGAATGTGTCTGATCAAAGTTGAATGTCAGATGATTGATTCTAATTTCTGGAATCTCCAAAATACCTGCAATGGAGCTACCGACCACTATAGAATGAGAGGAAGTAATAGAGCTATATGACTTATGAAAAACTAATATAGCACAAAAATTAAATAACATATATCATCTGGGATTTTCATTATGTGTAATGTCATTTCATATCATGTAATACTTAGGTATTGGGTTTTTTATAAAAACTATGTCAAATTTTTATTATATAACCCCAAAAATACACTTCATGAACCAGACATTCATGATCTGTAATTAATAAATCCTACGAAATTAATCTTGTTTCCAAATTTTTGTATCTGAGTCCCTCTAGACATCCTCTGAACCTTCTCTTGGAAAATCATTATTTGGAAACATGTTAATGGTCAATCTACGTGGATCTGGTACCTTACATTAGATACCACTAAAAACATTTTCATCCAAGATAATCCAAAACCAATGTTGAGAGGAATCAAAAAGGGGTCATATGAAAGGCCACCCCATGCGAAATATTTCAATGTTCTCTCCACCATTGGATCTCAACCACACCACTATGGGATCAATGTGAAACCACAAAAAAGCATAACTGTATCCTAACTCCTCTCTTGGGGGAGATACCTCTCAATGTGAGTGAGCCAAAAGAAGAACCGAGAGAATGACATATCAAAAGCAGAAAAATACTGAAACCTAAAAACATTTATAAAAAATAAAAAACATTAAATATGCATGGTACTGAGCTCATAACGGTATGTCACATACTTAGGTACACTCCTCCATACCATCGTTCTACCACAAAACTCGAACCAAGGGGATTGAACAACTATTAAATAGATTCCCCTAGAAGCCCTTGATTTCTATAGATCACTTTCCTATAGTTGACACATCTTCATCATTGATCTCTCCCAAATAAATGATGTTATATTATATATGATGAAAATTATGGATCAATGAAACATGATAAATAATATGTATCTAGCTCATATAATATGGAATCACTATCTGATATTCAATAGATCCAACATGAGATAACACCATAAATGGCCCATCAAGTTGGGAAGAAAGCATACACCCATGAACAATGATTCATTTTTCATTATAGGGAGTCTCCTTCAAGGAACGTATAATACCCAATGCCGAACTCCAGTGGTCAACTACTATGATCTTCATAAGATTTATGAAGATATATCATTGAATTTATCTTCTCATGAAATACACGAACCATCTTTGTAATTTTCTATAATTATTTTGGACCATGAATTTTGTACTCTCCAGCCCTAGTCTAGGATAATGGAGAAAAGAATGTTCAATCATAAAAGGGTTAAAATAGTTTCATACCAACATGATGTGAAAACTATTATTTTAATCTAATTGTACCAAGGGTTGGTGCCTGATCCATGATCCTCCACAATCTAGGTCATAAGAAAACTAAAATTTCTTCATGAGTATTGATGGTCCCTTTTTTATGCCCATCTGTTTATTGATGGAAAATAGTAATATGAAATATTTGAGAACCAAAATCATGAAAAAGACCACTATAAACTCTTGATTTAAAATGAAAATATTGATCTGAAATGATCATCCTTGGGACATTGTGGAGTCTCATCATCTCCTAGAGACACTACCTCTACAAAAAATCGATTGAGATAGACTCCATGATCACTAAAAATTTGATTGATTTCATTAAATGATCCAATACAACCCATATAGCATCAATGAATCTCTATAATCAAGGTAAACTAATAACAAATCCCATCGAGATATACTCTCTCATCCATTGAGGAACATCTATTTGTATGAGAAAACAACCAAGAACATGTTTTATAGAATTCACCATCAAGAAGACTAAACATCGTGAAACAAAATCCAAAACTACATGATTCAACCTAGGCCACCAAAAATACCCCCTCAAAGATCACATATTCATTATAACACCTGGATGTACCTGCCAATGGATATAGATGTAACTGTCTAAGATCAATACAATGCATTTCAAAAGGAATAAAAAACACCCATTAAACAACACCTCGTGTTTTTCATCCTTAAACCAACCATCAAGTGCCTAACAGAAAAAAAACTCATTCTCTCCAAAACACCACCTCAAGATATCTCAGTTGGGACTGTTCCACCTATTTCACAATATCTGACAATACATTCATTTGAAAAATCTATCTTATTACCCAAAATTCTCCGATATTTATGCGTAATATTAAAATTTACTTCGTCACTCTCTAGTAATTACAAGATTCCCAAACTTCATAACTTTGTGGCTTTATTCTTAAAGAATAATCTAAAATATTCCAATTTCCAGGTGTAAATGAAATTTTATTTTCGTAATCCTACAAGAACTCCACCCCCCAACATTGGTGAATGTTCATCTCATGTCGGAAAAAATATACCTTAGGATCTTATGACACATAGAGACCATAATGCTCTCTCAGGTGACGTAATGTCTCCACTGACATCAAACAATAAAATGCGGTAGAATAGTTAGGATCAATGGGGAATAAATTCCCAGACCCAAGATAAATTATTTATCACGTAATTATAAAACCATGACCCAACGCATGACATGAATCATAAAAAAACAAACCAAACCTCATTTTTTGTACGATAAAGAAATCGAGAACTAACCAGATTCTCTATAAGTTATTAAAAAATTACCTTATAATGACCAATCGATATGAACACATAATCCATTCTAGTATTCATTGTCAGAGGATTTTCATCCTGAGAGAAATCATCTATGAACCTCCATTAATAACATAAAAGACTATGGAAACATCACACATCAACCACTATCTTGTGGGATAAGCTATATACAATTACTTCTATTTTTTAATGATCCAATGTTACTCAATGTTGTCTTATAACATGCCCCAAGAAATGGACTTCCCGAACTAAAAACAGACCCTTCAGTAACATCCCAAAAAACTAATAACAATGATGAACTGCAAAAACATTATAAAGATTCTTTACATTATCCCCCAATGGATATAGAGTACATAAGGATTTCATTGATCAAAACCATCATGAAAATTCCAGGACACCATGAAACATAGCATTAATTTACCCCATGAACAAAGATAGGGAATTATCCACACCATATTTTACCACAAAACATGTAATTATCTAGATGATAATAGAAATTACACATCAAGATATCACCATTAATTTCAAACATATGATTATGTTCTAAATGGAAATCAACCTTGCAAAACAAAAATGAAACATTTAGTTAATCAATGAATCATCAATCTGTGGTAGTGGATTGGAGGTTTTCAGGGTCATTGGATTAATTGATGTTACTTTATAAACAATTATCAACATCCATACGCCTTAGAAATTAACAAAAACTATTTCGCCACATTATGACACACTTGGATGAACAAAAGTAAACTAAAATGGACCAATTAGGATTATATGTAGCTCTCAAAATTCATAAGGTGCATCCTATACAAGGATTTTGAGATATGAAAATATAAAACTCACACTACTAAACCTCTCATGAATACAACGTCACCTCTTCCATCATGGATGAACTGTTTGGAACACTCCTCAGACCCATCTATGTGTATCTATTGCCAGCAAACAAAGCTACATTTCAGTCATCATTAAAGAATATATCCTACCTCATGAAGCAATCCATAATATGATACATATAATAAAACTAAAAGATTATGATATTGATGTCCTATGTTTATATCAATAAACATAATAAATATCACCATGAGTGTCGATATACCATCATTATCTCTTTATATCTACATACATCAAACATGTTTCCTCGACCACCGACTGTGGCATTAATTTATATGGTCACGGAAAGTCTCTCTAACTCATTTCACAAAGCATGTACATGATCATATGCTATGATGATTTTTCTACCTCTCAAATCAACCATGGAATTCAACCAAGTAGAAAAAACTAACCAATACCTCAATCTCTTTCTATCTCACCAAATGATGGAAATTCTAAATAATTATGATAAAAATGACCTAAACCAAGACCTCTAAATCCATGATAAATAGAACCTTTATGGTTATTCTCTATTCTATATGAATAGAGTCCATCACTAGGTTATTCTCTACCTGTCCAATTTAATATCTTATAATACCAAACTACAACAACCTAGTACTGCTTCCTCGATTGGAACTTCCTTATTGGAGGATCCTATAGTGGAACAACTAGGGCACACTAACTGTAGAGAAAGACCAGGCACTATTTCTGCTGATAATATCATCCTCCACAAGAAAAACCCCAATATAATCCATCATCATAGGCTTGAGAGACACTTCCATAAAGAAAAGAGACATTGAGGCCTAGGACCTACCCACACAAAATATGATTATATTATTTCCTAACAACTTTTATCCCTATACCAGAGATCTTCCTCATGAGGAACCCTTATAAATCCCCTACAACGACTATCTGTTTCTGGATAATGTACTCTCAATGATCACTTATCTCACCATCACCTCAATATACTTCTTTTGGGTAAAAATGTTGACTCAGAAATAGATCTCTTGATAAAAAACATCCTTGATATTACTCACTCTAGTATTGTAATCTGAAAATAGGTCCAAATAATATTATTGAAGATTCATGAAATTGATCCAAAACTCTCTTACACTACAAATTTCCGATAAAAGGGTAAGAATATCCAGGAGACTGGAAGTCTTAGCATTCTACGAATTAAACTAGACTCTTAAATAGTCTCATAACTTTTCCCAAAAAACAATAAACATCATACAATCTTTGAGGAATAAGAACCACCACTACCTTGCCGCCCCATGAAGCATTGCCAAAGGAAATGATACCATTTTCTCTTTTAGAGGATGGATTGAGCTGAATAATATATCAACGTCCACTAATAAGTAATCTATGATTGCATCTGAAATAGAACCATCATTCCTCTATGGACTCTAGTGTTGATACTCTCAGAGTGTCCTACTCCATGTGTCATAATTTTCATCCTCTACCCTATGGTTATCTACATAAACAAACTCTTGAAAACCATCTATGCGAACACGAATAAGATGTTGACCTAGAGCCATGGATGCAAAAGAACAACTATTTAAATATATTAAACTAGAATATAGTATATATTAACATTAATTATGTGTTTTATTTTATTTTTTTCTGTTTTAACCATCCAATTTTATACCCATCCAAACACCTGTGCAAAGAAGAATGATGTATGATCGTTCATAGGTCTCTCCCCTACAACCAGTATCACCTCATTTAAATTCCTATGTAAGCTTAAAAGTTGGTTCATCAGATCATAGGGGTCCATAAATACTTATATTTATTATGGAATCTCATGATTACAATGCATGGTAATCTTAGATGATTGTTTCTTCCCTATCGCCCCATGAAATCTCACCAATTCCTAACTCAATAATACATCGTATCCCTCAACCAGATCTCTAATACCATTCTTTCATTACCCCCTACCAATGATGTGTACACCTCCTAGACCATTAATGAAAGACCATAGATAGTGAAACCTTTTTCTGGCCCCTAGTATGCCCTAGGACTGTGACTGGCACCACTGGTATAGTAAACACTCAAATAGGAGGCATTACCATATAAGAGAACACATGAAAAATATAGTTATAATACAGAAACTAACAAACCCCTACATAAAAATCAATAAAAATTAAAACCCATGTGAAAATATGTAATGAAGTGAATGTGATTTTACAACTAATAGGGAAAACTACAAGTATCAAAATAAATTTAAAGACACTTGTGACCAAGAATCCCAAATAGTGCCATCAAAACCAACAAGCTAGTAGTTACCAATATGATCTCCAAAATTCTAGAACTGATTTAAAAATGATATATATATATATGTGTGTGTGTGTGTGTGTGTTTGTGTGTGTGTGTTGTTTGAGTATAATGTTATACTTATTAGGATAATGACATGAGACTCTTTTGTAGGTGGTAAAGAAATATTTGTAAATCATAGTGGACAACAAATAAAAAAAATTCATCACCTGGACATGTATACTTAGTTCCCATCCTTACCATGGATACTCTAACCATGTATAGAAATAATACCATATAATAAATAATGAATATAAATAGTACCAAACAAATTTTTCCCCATTATTTTTCCTGTATACCCTAACGTTGCACATCTTAATCATATCTCTCCAAAAAGGCCAGCCCACAAAGACCTATGAAATACCCCACAATGTGGACCTCATGCAACACACTACCACATCCATGAATAAAAATGTATCTAGGTAGTTTTAGGGTTCTGACAATACAAGTATAACATATATCATAGATCAATTATTATACCTCAGTGTAGCATAGGCTATACAATAAGTAATTTTCTTCAAGTCCCCACAGCCTATTCATGTTATACCTTTACCAGTCCTTATGGAACTATATTAAAAAATAAATGTGTTTAAAACAAAAAAACACAATTATATCCCACTACACACAAATATGTTGAAAATTAACCACTCTGTATACCAACACAAGAAATAACCAAGAGATTATAGTGGGTTCAAAGGGGGTAGTTAGCCATCAGTCCTAACATCATGATATTTGGGAAACCAACCAGATTCTTGAAAATCAGTAGTGGTTCTATTTCCCAAACCAATAGGGTGGAGTAGCATATCAGAAAAATATAATTTACATGATATAATATATCTAAAAACAAAAATATGAACATCACCAATTCTTAGATTCAACTACAGCTAATGTCTCTCAAAATACTAGATGCAACTACAAAACCAGATACTCTAAATGAGCACAATCATTTATAGAGATACATTAAATTATCATATTCGTCAATTGAAATTTATGTTAATTAATTAATTAACAATTAATTGACCATTATTATTTTCCACATTACATTTCATTATCATTACAAAAACATTTCATTCAATCCCAAAATAAGAAATCAGAGTCCATCGCTTCTCAGAATTAATACACCATTGTTGCATCTGATGATTCTATGAACCCATGGTATAAAAAATATTAATTTTTTAATACCATTACCTGCCATATTATGAGTTAATCAAAGAAAAAAAATAATATTCTACCAAAAATTTTATACAACCCATCACATACATCTTCATCATGTAGTGGAAAAAGGAATGAATATAAATAAAAAAACTGACCATCATCCAAAAAATAGATTAAAATAATAATCAAACATTCATATCATCCAGTAATCCCAACATCAACCAGTTCTTCCACCCATTATTTCTCCCTTGATATCAACATTCAAATCCAAATTCACCCTTCTTTCATATGAGTCAAATACTACCATGAAAACCATGCCTCCCCGCCCCATATATCATAACATCCATCCAGGATTATCCATCCTAGGTTCACATCACATCTTGGCTCCCCAACCCATATACCACAACATCCCTCTACGCTCATCCATCACAGTCTTAGATCAAAATAGATAAACCATTTGACAAACAAGTCAACCAATATTTATCCCTAAATAAAGGATTCCATCCATCACAAGAAATGATCTCTCATGGTTCCAAATCACAAAAAATATAGCATTTAAAAACATCATGGAAAATCAGTCACAAACAATTTTTCATATTTTATAACAAATTAAATTCTAATAACATATTTAACTAAATGATTAATTATTTATATGTTCCAATAATAATAAATCTAACTTCAAATTTAGCTTATGGTATCAAAAAAATTGTGAATAATTAATTTAAAATCCAATTAATTGTTTTATCGACAAGAATCAAAATGTTTCATATATTTATTTAAATAAATTAACACATGTATGATCAATTAATTTAAACATCCTATTAACTTAAAATACCCAGGTCTATGATGGTCTCTCATGTTTATATCACTTTGTAAAAATAGCTGACATTTCTTCCCTATCATCCCATGAAACCTCAACTGTGCCTAACTCAATAATACATCTTATCCCTCCATCGGTCCTCTATTACCAATCATTCATGAGCCCCTCAGAAGAATGTTTACCACTAAGAGACCATAAATTAGTGAAGAGGTATATTGACACATGATCCCTTCCCCCAGTAGGCCTCAGTATGGGGACTGGCACCGATGGTATAATAAACACACCATTGGGATGAATTACCCTATTAGAGAACACGCATGAAAGAGAGAGATAAGACTGAAACCAACCATCTCCTACATAGAAATAAATATAAAAGAATACTCAACTAATCATTTGTAATGACATTAAATAAATACTATAACTTAAGGAAAAACTACATGTACCAAAAAATGTAACGACACTTGTGACCAAGAAGCCCAAACAATGCCACAAAAACCCACATGCTAGTAGATACCAGCCTGACCTCTAAAATTAACCAACAGAATTTAAAATTGTTTATATATAGCTAGGGTTAGTATAATGGTATACTCAGTAGGATCATAAAATTATCATATTTTGGATGATGTAATGAAATCATTCTAAATAATAATGTACAAAAATTGAATCTAATTAATCATCTGAAAAGGTATACATAGTTCTCAGCCTCAAATTGTCTACTATCACTATGTATATAAAAAATACTATATAATAAATAATGAATATTAGGGTACCAACCATCTTCTTCCCAATTGGTTTTCTAATCTATCCCAATGTCGCACATCCTCTACATCTCACTCCAAAAAGGATACCCCTCTGACACCTGGGAAATTGCCACAATGTGGAACTCAGGAAACACACCGCCACATATATGAATCCAAATATATCAAGTCAGAATCTGGGTTCAAATAAACATGTATAAAATGTATCAAACATTAAGAATTTTACCTCAATCTAGCATATCCCATACACTGAGTAATTATCCTCGACCCATCAAAACCTATACATGGTATACCATTAGTCGTCCTTATTAAACTATATATAAAATAAATGTTAGTTAAATAACCATGGACCATTATATACCTCTACACACATATATGCTGAAGAGTTACCATTGATGACACTAGCTCATTTAACAACAAAGAGATGATATTGAGGCTAATTTTGGTAGTTATCCATCATTCATCTCATCGGGATATTTGGGAAAACACCCATATCCCTCAAAATCATTATGGTTTCTGTTTCTATAACCACTGAGGTGGAGTTGAAAATGATAAAACAAATTACATGATATAATATATCTCACAACCACACTATGAATATTACCTAATCTTAGATTCAATTATAGCTAATGTCTTTCATAATCATAAGTACCACTACAAAAACTAGATACCGAATATTAACACAACCATTTAATGGGATACATTAAATTATCTTATCCATTTTAATCAGTTGAAATATATGCTAATTAATTCATTAAAAGTTAATTAATCGTTATCATTTTCAATATTAAATTTAAGTATCATTATAAAATCATTTCATTCCCTATATGAATAATAAAACAGAGTCCAAAACTTCTCATAATTATAAACTCAACATTGAATACTCGGAAGCTCTGACCCCATGGGTTAAAAAATTATTCAATTATTAAAAACAATAAATTTCATATAATGAAGACTATATTTAAAAATACTATTCTACTAAACAGGATATACAACCCAACACATCCATCTCCCTCAGGTAGCAGTGAAAGGAAAGAAGATAAATAAACAAACTGACCATCATCCAAAAAATAGATTCAAACAAATATTAAACATTAATGGAATTGGGTAATCCCCGATTCAACTAGTTCTATAACCCATGATGTCCTCCCTATTATCCATATTCGTATACCAATGCCACCATCCATAAAATTCATGAACTGCTACCATTAAAACCAATCATTGCCACCCCTTATACCACAACATCCATCCATGATTATCTATCCAATGTCCACATCCCATCTGGGCCTCCTCACGGAATATACCATAACATCCCTCCATGGTCATCCATCCTGGGAAAACATCATATCACAAACATCATGAAACAAATATATCAACCAAGGTAGTATCCCTAAATAATGGCATCCATCATTCACATACAACAAGTTCTAATGGTTCAAAAGAACAACAAACATGTAATTCTCAAACAACCTAGAATCATAGTCCCCACAATGTAGTTATATTTTATAACGAAATTGATTAATATTAACTCTTTAATTAACCGAATAATTATTTATTGGTTCCATCTATAGGAAATGTAATAATAATGTTTGAATAAGATATCAGAAATGAATTGGAAATTAAATTAACATCCCGTTAATTGTTTTACTGATAAGAATTAACATTATTCACATATATATAAAACTAAATAAACACATGGAAGATCAATTAATTTAAATATTAATGCATCATAAATAGTAAAACTCATCAAATCCATTAAACAAGCCTCTATAATATTTTATCCAAATAATTAACTATTAATTTAGAATTTATGATCCTCACCAATTACATATGCTAATAGAAGAAAAATATGAATATAATAGAAACCAAAATATCTATAAAATCAAGTGTAAAATTATTATCATTTTACAAAAAATCAACATCTACATGTGATCTATAATAATTCATTAATCTAGTTCAAGTAAAGATTAGGTAAATTAAATTGAGATCCAAAGAGATTAAATCATGACAGCTCTATGATTTCAAAAATATAAGAGAGGAAATGAATCCACTACATCCAAAAAGGTTTCAATGTTAATCACATGAAAATAGGCCAACACTGTAGACCCCAATCACCTATCCTGCATGAACTACATCCACCATAGGATGCCACATAGCAACCATGCCTAAAAAGTACTAAAAACCTACATCATAAACATGGAGATCAAGATCCATCACACTAATAGAGGAAAGAGAGGAAAAATTAAAAAACTTAATAGAGGTAGAACATACCCTATATTGATGATGGATTTATACAGATAGGAGATGGAACAATGATGATTGATTAACATTTAGTGAATCTAAAAAATTCTCTAAAGGGAACCGCATCCTGATGGAAAATGATTAGAAGTGTTGAACTAATAGGATTTTTAAAAAACATATGTGGCTAAAACATTATAAAACATACATCATCAAGGAATTACATGACCTATCATCCAAATTCACATCATGTAATCGTCATGGTTTGGTTACACACTAAAAATTGGTCACATTTTAATTATTTAACCCTAAAAACTAACATGTCATGAACCAATCTTAAATGAGGTGTAATTCTTAAATGTCATGTAATTATTTATGATTAAATCATTTTCAAACAAGTCCCTCCAAACATCATATGAGTTCCTTGATCATTATAATCATGCAAAGGTTCGATCAAAATGGATATATAGCTTTAAAATGACTGATTAATGAAATTGTATCATATATGCAATGAGAATGAAAGAAAAAATAATACTATATATAGTAACATTTTTCTAGAGAAGAATATAAATTTTCAGAAATAATCGTTGTTTCAAATGGATATTCAATGAATCCTGTTTTGTGAGGATAAAATTTTGATAATGATTATATAATTCATGGATATGTAATGGAATTGATTAATGAATGTCTATTTTAGAATTAATTGGACACACTTTTGATAGAATTTTAAATTATTAATGAAAAGATACATATTTATTAACTTTTATAATTAGTTTTTTAAATGTAAAATTTATTTGATGGGATTGAATCTTGGAACGATGATGGATCAATGGATGATTAAGAGGTCATTATAATTTATCATGTTTTCATTGAGTTAAATATAGTTATGAAAGATATTTCTTTTAAACCATATTATGATTATAAAATATAATAATTTAGAGGGTTTGAATTCCAAAATATTTACAATAAGGTAAATAGTGTAATTATAGAAGAAATTTATGAGAAAACAAAAATTTCATGGTTTATATTTATATATTTTATAGATTTTATTTGTATTATATTGGAGTAAGATTGAGTTTTATATAGAAGGAAATGATAGAGGGAATTATGATGTGGTCCTTATAAACTGCTGAACATGAAATAAAAAATGAGTAAGAACTAAATTATAAAAGAGTTATTGTGAAAAAACACCATATGCATAAGTACAATGTATTGAATCCCATTATTCAACGATTATTCATATATTTTATAAATAATATTATAATATTAAAAAAAATTAATAAATTACACATTAATATGACTATACTGAAATTAAAGTAATGAACATACCATGAATGATGAAATCCAAAAGGATTGTATTGAATAGGGAATTATGCTCTCAGATTATTTAAAAATCATTATATAGAGTAGATAAACTACAAATACAGTGAAACATGTAAATAAATTTGATTTTATGGGTGTATAGGGATATTATTATTCACCCCATCAAGGAATATAAATCCCAACTAGCCTATAATATCACATTTAGTAGGGGTTTTGTTGTTGTCTCTGGTATAGATGATTTTGGTATAATAATAAGTCTACCATGGATGTTTCAAACATGGTTAATTGTTACTGGATTACCATCCATGATAGAGAGAAATAACAAATCTATAAGGATTTAATTCCCCCAATTTATTGAGAATTTTATTGGATGTTGTAATGGATTCTATAGAATGTTTCATTTCCTGTTTGGATGTTTCTCCCACCACAACTATAGATAATAAGAATATTTAAGATGATTTATGAACAATTAATGATATAAATTACTCTATATAATAATTTTATTATATAAATGTTAATGGAATTGGGATATATAATGGTATTTAGGATCTGTTGAACATTATTTATGATGGGATCAAGAATATTATTAAATAAATATAAAAAATACAGTGATTGAAATATGATTATACAAAAATGGGGGACGGTGGATCAATTTTTTTTAAATTTTTCATAGGGTATAATGATATAATAAACACTATAATATCTTTTTATAAAGCATATATCACTCTAAAATTGTAGACAGGCTAATTAGAAGACTTTCTTATAGATTTGATTCAAAAATTACATCATTTGGTCCTATAAATCATAAAAACAGTATTCTTGGCACCATAAATCGAAGGGAGATGGAAAATAAGAAAGTATCTGATCTTTCTGGGTGAAGAAATTATGCGGAGTGCCATGGCCCCACGCTCTTCGTGAAGTGAGGAGGCATGATGATCTGTGAGTCGGTATGACATTTCAGTTCCCTCTGAGAAGTGGAATCCATCTTCGCGTGGAGTGAGCTCCAGTTCGTGACGCTCTTTCCTACAAATACCAGACTCCCCTAGGCTTAAAAGTCGGATCATCTGACCTTTCACCTTCTATTCTCTTAAATCATGAATCACATTCTACTCTACGATCCATGAGATGCTAAAGGTATTGTTTCTCTATTAAGTGACTCCCCTTTTCCTTGTTTTCACCCCACATTTGAGAGGGATGCCTTTTGTGAAGCCCATGGGCCATTGTGAAGGGAGGAGATCCTCCCAGGGAATCAGGTCATTGTGGAACTTTTATGCTTCGTGTAGCACATCCCATGCACACGTGACTCAAATGATATGGAAAATTCACTGTTCCTTGCGAATAACATTCCTTCATAGAACCTTTCTTCATGTGTCACCCATGCTTCGGAGGGATTTTCTTTTGGAATTCCCTTCCTCTTTGCAAAGAACCACTTTTATGCACCTATGCTTTATGCCTAGGCTAGGATACATAACTTCAAAAATCCCACACCTTCATGAATCCCTTCAGATGCATGGAGCACCAGAGCTCAATGAGGCCTCAACTCATAAAATCATTTTATATGAAACTCCCTATCTCGTGAAACCTCTTAGTTTCACATGAAGTAACTCCAAAGTATCTTGGGAAACGTTTCATATTGTCTTACCTCGCCTCATGCTTATTCTCATAGGTACACTAACAGCTACAGATTATTCGCAAAGCCATGCTAATGTGGACGCCCAATGGGATCACCTCACAACACCCCTCAACCTTAGTATTGCCGGTGCATTACCATCCCCAAGGTGAATAGGGTACCCGTTATGTATATCCTAGGGTTGCAGAGTAAACTCGCCTCGTCCGAGATGAAAAATGTTAAACTTCCAAGCAATGGAATCCTCATCATATGATTTTAAACTATGACTTCCCCCATGAATCCTACATGGGGAAAGGGAGACCACAATGGTGTAAGCCCCTAGAATTTCTTTCCATAGGAAGCATACCAACACCTTTTTTCTTCAATGCCAAATCCCTCTCGTGATGGGATTTTTCATCACCGGGCCTCCATCATGGAGTATGTCTCAACCTCATCTAGCTACTAACCAGATGTAAGACCCTTTTTCTTTATTGGGATGCTAACCACGTGTAATCCCTTTTTTCCTATTTGTGGTTCGATCACGTGTAAGCCCTACTCCATTTCCCATGGACGAACCTTTCGCGGTGTTATCATCAGGTATTTGATGTCTCTTGTTTCTCAGACCGAACGTGACTCATGTGTCCATAGAGCAAGAACTGACCATGAACACTTTTCTGTGTATCTTAGAGCGTATTCCCCACACAACCTGAACTACGGGGTCATTGATCCTTTCTAAGGAATGTTTTGTTGGAAACCCCCATGAGGATCAATCCCACCATTAATTGGTTGCACTAACCCCCTTCATGTTGTTTCACTAACACCTAAGGAAGCCTAGAGTGTAATCCTGACACCACTTTAACTACGAGGTCTTTGATCATTGTTAAGGCAATGTACGCAGGAAGCCTCCATGAGGTTTAAGACCACCATCCATTAGTTGCTCCGACCCCCTTCACATCGGTTCACCAACACCATGGGCAGCCTAGAGTGTAATCCCCACACCACATGAATTATGGGGTCATTGATCATTGTTAAGGAAAGGTGTATAGGAAGCCTCTATGAAGATCAAGCCCACCATCCAATTGGTCATTCTGACCCCCTTCATGTCGGTTCATTCACACCTTGGGCCACCTCATAGTGTAAACCCTAAATACGCCAATAACCAAAACTACGAGGTCATTGATCATTGGAATGGAAAGGTATGTATGAAGCCTCTGCGAGGTTTGAGCCCACCACCCATTGGTCCCAACCATCTTCAAATCGGTGCCCCAAACACAATCGGAATATTCGAGGACATTGATCCTTGCCATGGATAGGTACGTAGGAAGACTCAATGTGCTTCAAACCCAACACTCGGTCACTCTAACCAATTTCACGTCGGTTCTCCCCCATCCTCCATGACGTTGAATTGTGGGCCCCAATCAGTATAAGTCATTGTTTTCCCAGTCAGCGGTAAAATGTTTCACACCAGACCCATCCTAAACTATGGGGTATTTGACGTTTTCTAAGGCAAGGTACATAGGAGGCCACCACAAGTTTCCAGCCCCACCATCTATCTGGGCCCAAGATCCCCATTCACGCCGATTCGACCCCATCCATCGGTAAGTCATTGTGACCTCATTCGGTAGTAAACTGTTGTTCCTCCATTCAGTGGTATGCTGTGGAACCCTCAGTCGGCTGTAAGCCATGGTCATATGAGCTACGGGGACTTTGATTTCCTGCCATAGGGATACGTAGGAAGCCTCTCTGAGACTCATTCCCATTTCAATCTCCATCTACTTCAAGGATCCATAAGCATTCCATCCTCATTCATACCCGGTCCACCGCATCATGGTGGGATCATGCCACCCCATTTTCAATTCCTTTTAACAACAATTGGAAAGCCAACCACATGATGGCCCCAACATCTGTGTTCCCTCCAGGGGTTGCACCCATCTTATACAATCTATTCAGTGTTTTGATTAGTCTCATCCATCTCTTCTGGATGTTAAACTTACGGAATACCCTTTGTTAAACATGGAAAGATGAGGAAAACCACAGAGACATGACTATGGAATATAATTCATCTTATTCGATGCAGGATTCCTTGAGATTCCATGCCCTTGGGAAGCCATATTACAAGGGGAAGAAACCTATATGCACCAATAATACAGCGCCCAAGACACACCCGTGATGCCCAACGTGACTACTCACCTAACTGAAGTTTTCAACCCTAATTGGAACATTTCGAATGTCTCGACAGAAGTAGAATAATTTAAAGGTGTCCATGATGATATGGAACTTGAAATAGTTTCACGAACAACGTCTTAAATCAATAAGGTAGACCCAGACTAGGTGATGAGTTCTGAGGAGGAATCCACGGAAGGAAGAACCGGCAGCCCATCATCCAGTTTCGATCAAGGAGAAAATTTCCATGATCAAGGAGTGGATGTCTCCTGCCATTGGAAGGTGAGAATGTGGGGAAACAGATAGCGTTGTTGTCCTGCCAAACAAGACGGACGTGTGCACCCCAACGAAAGTGTTAAAAACATAAATGGTGAACACGATGAGAAATTATTCACCTCAACAAAGAGATTAGTAGTGTTAGAGGTATTAATGGAATGACATGTCACCATATTCAGTTATCTGGCCCTGTGTCCCAGCATAAAAATAGCGGTCCTTGAGTGAAACTCACTAAAAGATGGAATAGTAGAACATTGGACATCCCATTCTGTGACATTGTCAGGTAGAATCCTCTTACCGATCTTTGGATATGAGATGATGTAAGGGCATTGGTAGTCGATTCAATTTTTATTTCAGCATTGATAAGTTAATCTCCTTTCTTCCTGGAATCAGGTTGCTGCATGTGGAATACGATCATCGCTTGCCCACCGATGCAGAGGTAGGGGAAGCGACAACATGGCCATCTCACGTGGCTCCACCGCATCCATGACAGCTTCTACACCCACGGTCGTGTGGCATCCACGAACCATCTCTCAATATGAGGTTCTTTAGCAGAGGGTATTCAACGGCCTGATGCACCATTATAAAGAGGAGGGAATAATCCCGACTCTGGATATGGCCTGCTTGGAATTGGAGGTGTCTGCGCCTCTTCGTCAATGCCGCCCCCGAGGGCCACACATGGAGCCACTATTCTCCATGACAACATATAACAGTTCTGGGATCCTCTCCCTGGAAATAATTGATGACTCCCTGCCTTATGGTGATGAGGTAGATGACATCTGGCCTAGCCCGATCAGAGTCCCATTCCAGGGGCTCCCAGTGAGGGTTCCCACCCAGCTGGGTCAGTGCCACCGCCCGGTCTTGATGGATGAGGAGCAGGTAATCCACGTACCTACACTACCAACTCTGGTTCATCCGACCTGATGCTGGCGTCGAGCACAAGCTGAAGAGGACACCCGCCACGGGGGATCAACGCCGACAGCTACTATTTCCTGCGCCACCGCTGACGCAAATCATCAGTTCACTGTATACACTGAGCAGGGGAAGATATAAGCCTGGCCAAGATCGAGGCCCCAACCACCCCACGGGAATGCTTGGTCGACTCTCTTGGTCACCATTATAAGCTTTGGCCGCCGCGAGCTAACCCACAGTGATTCCACCTAGTACAGAGGTCCCCCCATACCACTACCATAGAGAGCGCAGACTTTATCCGATTCGAGACTCAGTATGATGGTCTGCACTGTCCCACCTTCAATCCCAATGAGGGTCCACCCCATAGTATAAACACTCAGTATAGATGTCTTCCCCATGAACACTACACTGGATATGGTGTCATTCCTCCCGCCCCCGACCACCGGTTTGCGGGCGTTTTGCATCGGGTATCTCTTCAATGTGGGGATCCTCCCAGTGTCCACTTAGCAGCTATCAAAGGCCCTCCTCACCTCATCAACCAAAGGGGTGAAGGCCACCATCGCTCCACCCACACCCTACACAAATTTCCTACCCATGTTCAACAAACCCAGTACAAGGACCCTCCTCATATTGAGGTCCCTAGGTGAAACAAGCGTGGTGGTCCTCCCCTTGTTCCAGCCAGTTGCAGGGGAGGTCTTACCCACACCAGCAATACACATGGAGGCCCTACCCATGATCCTTCCTATTTCAGGATCAGTCTTGCGCAACCCAAAGCTATACATGAAGGTCCTCCCCAAATCCCTTTTGACATTGGTCTCAGTGATACTCTCCCCCAGCTTAATCAGGTGGAAACCCTCTACGCCTCAACACCATTGTAGCTGAAGGACCTCGTGTCAGTAATATGCCTTGTCCAGAGGAGCCACGTAAAGGATGGAAGGTGGGTAATCGACTCCATAAGAAGAATTATGGGATGGTCTGCACAGAGAACAAACCAGTTGACTTCTCAGACTCTGAAGCGGAGTATGAATCAGCATGGGATCCCTCCGCTCACTCATTCGAGTCAAGGGATGGGGCTGGAACATGGTGCATCATCCTAGTACTCTGGGAATGCAAGGTCCATCGGATTCCCACCTCCATCCACTGGTATATCCATGAGGATTTGGTCTAGAAATCCTATAGGTCACAGTCATGCAATCACCACTATCGCCATGAGAAGTCCTCTCTACTTTAATAAGAGATTAGAGAGAACTATTTTGGGGACCAATGGCGGGTGAGCAGCATTGCGACATATTTCCAGTATCCCTATCCCCTGAGCCAGGAACTATGGCCATCAGCCCATCATTCCACGAAATAGTGGCCATGTCGCTACTCTGTTGGGAGGACAACCAGAGATTGGGCGGCCAGTCAGCCCGTTCGACATACTCCCCCCCCCCCCCCGCCGGCCTACATCCCCATTGGTCTGCCTCAGTACCGCTGCCAGTTCCTCAACCACCCCATGTTGATGAGTGGGGTAATAATGGGCTAGACCCTAAATCTGAGATGAAGAGCTTATCGAATATCCTCACAGTGGACCACTTCCTTGGTATGTTCTTTCCCGGTGCAGCGGAAAATTGTTTCGCACCCGAATGCCTCACCCTAGAGGACGTTTAATGTTTATGCCAAACCCTCTGGGAAACACAGTTTCTCCATCTTCATCAGTGAGTGGTCTATCCCAGGACCTAAAATAATTTTGAAGCCATTGCAGACTATTCTGTCTAGTTGATCTGGATGCACTTCCTATGGACCAACGCCCCGAGTCACCCGGCCACCGTAAGGTCCTCCATGAGCAATTCGTTCAGAGATTAATGATACTTCACATGATCATCAAGGAGACTTCCCCCTAAGAGGAAATCTATGAATGGGTGTAGTATGATGCTCTCCTCTTCAGTCTTATCTGGTGGTAGCCCAACATGCTAGGCGGTATCGAGGACATTCACCCAGGAAGGGTCTTGATCAACATGACCGACATAGTGGACAAGGAGGATGAGTTGGAGATTCTGGCTGGGGACATAACCCTTGAGGGCGTTCCACCTCTATTGGACCCATTGGGGAGTGTTACTCACTAGTAGAGGAACCTACTAGGTCTCTCTGCGTCATCCGAGGAATTAATACTAAACCGGAATTTCGGTAAGGGTAAAGAGCACCTTGGAGTTCCAAAGCACTCCGACCCATTTCCCTCAGTACAAAAGATGAAGGAAGACAGTGAGAAGGCCACATTGATCCAGCCACTTTCCGAGGAGATGAAGTTGGACGATATCCTTTTTTATAAATTTGTTGTAGAGGGACGAACATAATATTGTGATACTATGCCAGGGCAGTATGGGTATGAATAATTCCACCATGGAGAGCTGCCTCTAAAAGACCATGATCGTCCCGCCCCGGCAGGCAGGGTTGAGGCTAGATCATATGACAACATGGTGCAATATGTCTTGGAAAACCCTCCTGAATGGCACATCAATACAAGGGACCCAGCTCGAGCACCCCCATGCGCCCTAAATGTCATGCCGCAAACCTCTCCATGAGCCATTGGGTCTACATACCGTGTTGAAGAACCCACCAACACTCTCATGGTTAGGGATCCCCATAATGGTAGGGAACCTGCCTAGATGATCAAATTGTGGCACTCATTTCCCACCTTGAGGCATTGGAAACACAACAGGAGGAAATCCCGCCTCATGGCAAGCCATATTCAACATGGGTGGGTTTTATTCTGAGACCTTCAGGTTTCGGGAATCCCATATTCTCTGTTATTAACAAGGTGAGGGACCTGTCACAGCACCTGGACCACTTCAACTCATGGTGTGGGCCCATATAAAGGACTTCGGTGCAGCAGGAGGCTGCCAAGCTCCACTGCTTTGTTCAGACATTGTAGGGGCCTGCATTCGTCAGGTAAAACCAGCTTCCCATTGGATCCGTAACCATCCGGGGAGGACCTTTACAGGAAATTCCTCTACTAGTTTAGATCCACCACATGGAAAACTAGCATCACATACATCATCAAGTACAAACAAAGGACTAATGAACGTGTCCCAGACTTTATCACCCGGTGGAAATGGTTTACATTTTCCCATGACATGCCAATGACTCAGGAGCAATTACTGATGATCTATGTATGAAATGTCATGATGGAACTTGTTCCCTCTATGATAACCCAGAATACCCCTGGGGATCCCCATACTTCTTCGATAAGGCCTAGTCCCTAGATGAACCCCATGCAACAGGCCAGCCAGACATGTCTTTTGGCTCTCGCAATTCTCGCAAGAAGGGATGTCAGAGGCAAGCCTGCCATAGTGGACCAAATAGAGGCCCCATATAGAATGAATTATTACCATAAGATCCACCTCCTCTACCTTACAGAGGCCTACTACAACAGGCGTGGCCTCTGGCCCAGCATCGGCTTCCTCAGAATAGGCAGGTGCTCCCGCGTAATGCACTGCCACTACCCAGGTGGGAAAATTAGGTTCCATATCCTTGAAAGGCTCCTCCATCCACTCATTAGGGACTAGATCCAAGGCCCCCCATTCCGGAAAGAAGAAACCATACCTACTCGTTCAGTGAGAATCAGGTTCGAAACTATTTACGAAGTGCCTTCTAACAGGGGATGGTGTGTTATCTTGAGTGCAGAAGGCCAGAATAGGCAAACCTCAATGATCTCCCCAAATAATGCTCTATTATCAGTTCCTGGGGTACGCCCTCAAGTAGTTATACATGCTCAAAGAATGGATTGAAGACCAGGTCGACAACAACATAGTCAGGAAGGGCCCAACTCGGATACAATTGTCATTCATTGTCATAAGGCTAGACAGCAGCAATGATAGAGAGGGCGAGTGGTAGATGGTTTCTAAATTAGCTGAAGTCTTTAAGGGACACAACTACCACTTATACATCATCATATCAGTCAGCCTCTTTCTAGAAGAGCAATCATCAGTGGTGTAAGAGAAAGAAATGATCCCCTCCAATGCCATCGGTGTTCCATACTGTCGGTGAATTCATGCCCCAAGAGATGGGAATTCCTCCCTGAATCTACCCAGTAGTGCATGACACTTCAAATGATAGTCAAGGGTATGTTTTGGTTAATACAGTGGGGTTCGTAAATCCCTATCTGACTCCTGATGATAGGGATCACTAGGAGAACCCCCCCCCCCAACGTCCCCATTTAACACCAGTGTTGGCAGATCCATGACTACATGGGTCATCAAGGCACATCAGTTGGCACCTCTGGCCAAGCCGTGCATGCTGCTAAGACCAGAAAATAGTCCCAGCGCCAATCTAATTATGCATATCTTATTCATCTGGTGTCTTTAGGTCCACCTCCTACACCATTTGTGCTACTGGACCAAGAAGAGTCACTATGTCGTCAGCGTGATCAGCCACGCTCCACCACGGACTAGTCTCAATCAGCTGTCCCTAGCATAGTAGTCATTCTGCATGCTTCAACTAGTGAGCTGCGGGACATTCCCACTACCAACCGGCCACCGGTCTAGCCAGTAGAGCTAGCAATACTTCATGTTTCTGAGCGTCCTCCTACAAGAAGAAGCTCACGCATAGCACGAATGTATACTGTTATAAAAAATCATTCCAGCATTCTAGCTAGGCTCTCTATCCTCGGGGCCCTTCCCCTGTCATCAGATATGCGCGAGGCCCTCTCCAAGGATTTATAAATCCCCATACGGTTTGAGATAGAAGTAGTAGCTACAGAATCCTTTCATGTGGTGGTGGTTAGATAATGCTTAATGTCAGGCCATTATATCCCTCTCCGGAGAAGATGAAGGTTCTCCCATACAGGGGCACATTCACCCCCTATACATCACTGGTTGATTCAATGACATGGAGGTCCTCCACTCTCTTTTTGACACTAGATTTGGGATTAACCATATCCCAACACGGACACTGCAGAAGCTGTTGTTATCCAAAGATGACCTGACTACCTCCGATTTATAAATCCAAGGATATGACAAGACAGAGCAGACCCTAGTCGATAAGATCCATTTGAATACCCAGTTTGGGGACCTAGTTTCTAGTACCGAGTTTTTTGTTGTCTGTTAAGACAATACATACAATGCATTGATGGGCAGACCATGGCCCCCCTACACACGGTAGTCCCCTCATCGTATCACCAATGCCTCTTGTACTCCCTCAATGGTCGAGTAGGTGTACACCAAGGTGATGCGTATCCTTTTGAATCTTGGTAAGCCTGCTACCTGGATGTCAACTATTACAAGAGCAAGGAAAAGATTATTCATGCTGGAGAGTTTGAACCAGTTGTGGTTGCAACTAACCCTTGGGAAGGTCTGGATGATGCCTATGTCATCCCGATCCATCAATTGGAGGCCACAACCCCCAACATGGGGAAATGTTTTGTTATATATGGTATATGGGGAAGCATATTCCCATGTATAAACAACGACCGACGATCACCTCTTACTCCTACCCAAATCAGGCCTAGGTGATCCGAGAGCCTCCTACCCCTATACGGTATCATGATGTATGCCCCATAGTAATGAAAATACGTCATACATGCCTATTTCTACAAGATTAAATCAACCGGATTAAGCTGACGTGCCACTATTTCATTGATATCATCTAGTGTGGCCCATTGGGCTGATGACCAGACGAGATTGGACCAACATAATTCATTGTTATGGTTTTTCCAGCATGTGAATTGCCTGATGTGCTATCCACTGCCGCCCAGGCTGGCACCAGCCTCTCACAGGGGGATGTCGATCCAGAGGAAGCTTCTTCTACTGGAGATCCCCCCTTCACAAGAAAATAATAGGATTTAAAGGATGCTCCTCCTACCTTTGAAGAGGGAGTCTCCACTAGGGTCGATGAACTGGTAAAAGTGAACCTTGGTAGTGAGGAAGACCCAAGACCCATATTAATTAGTGCTGCCATGCCCTTCGAGGAGCAGTGATGATACATAGACATCCTGAAACAACACCGTGATGTGTTTTCATGGAGTTACGATGAGATTTGAGGACTAGATCCTAAAGTATCCATCCACCACCTCGGTCTTCCGGAAAATCATCGTGGGTTCATGCAACCTCCCAGATAGATGCACAATTCTCACGGTGCCATGGTCGCAGCCGATGATGACCTGCTCATCAGAGCCAACATCGTCAAGGAGGTCCAGTACCCCAAATGGCTAGCCAACATTGTTCCAATCATGAAGAATAACAAACAGATCAGAGTCTGCATTGACTTTCCCGACCTCAACCATCACTGTCGGAAGGATGATATTCCCCTTCCTGTGACTGAATTGCTGATTGATGCTATAGTCAGGTTCCATCCCATCTCCTTCATATATGGTTACTCTAGATACAATCAAATCAAAATGGACCCTAATGAAGAGGATTCCATAGATTTCAGGGCACCACAAGGTACTTTCTATTACCAGGATATGCTCTTCGGCATGAAAAATGAAGGCACTACCTATCAGTTGTCCCTGCATTGCATATTGAAGCCAATCCTTAGGACATTGGTGGAATGTTATGTTGATGATCTGGTGGTCAAATCCCACCAATACTGAGACCATTTTAAGGATATTGTGGATGTTTTTAGTTTCCTCTGTTCTCGCCACCTGGAGATGAACCCGTTGAAGTGTGCATTCGGGGTCACCTATAGGACATTCTTTGGCATTGTTGTTAGGTAATGGGGCATCGATATCGACAAAGAGAATATCAAGGCCATCAGTAAGATTCCTCCCCCATGAAATATTCAGGAGCATAAAGGTTTCCAATGCCACTTAGTCTACATATGCTGATTCATTGAGAATATGGCCAACAAATGTAAGCCCTTTTATCGGCTCATGAATAATGGCTCTGACTACTAATGGGACAAAGTGTTCCAGACTGCGTTTGAGGAAATCATGCAGTATCTACTCCAGTCATCAGTCTTGATGCCATCCATCTCTGGTAAACCACTAGTTCTTTATGTGACTCCATCAGAACGATCTCTTGGTGTCCTTCTCACCCAGAAGAATAATGAGTGGATGAAGAGAAGTCTTGACAAACTCATCTGCTTCCCTCTCGATACGATGACCAGATACTCCAACATCGAGAAAAGTTTCCTTGCACTCATATTTCCATGAATAAGTTGTGAAATTACCTATATCATCATGGGGTACTGCTGGTATCCAATGTAAACCCGCTGAATTATATCATGAGATATCCTATGATGACAAGCCGACTAGCACAGTTAGTAGTAATCCTCCAGTAGTTTGACATCAGGTTCGTGCCTCAGAAGGCTATCAAGGGACAAGCATTGGAAGGTTTTATTTCAACCCATCCTACCCCTACAAATCAGTCCCTAGATAGGGATTTTTCCACTGAGGTAATCCTATCAGAAGATCATTCAATACCGTGTTGGAAAATGCACATCGATGGCGCCTCCCAGGGCCCCACCGGCAGAAGGATCAATGATCCCAGAATCAACAGAGTAGGCCTGGGAATTGTCATTATTACCACAACATATTCCATTCTTCTGTACTAATTCCTATTGCCAGAAATCTACACCAACAATGAGTCAGAGTATCAGGCTCTTATCATTGTCCTCGAGCTAGACCTCGAGATCAATGTGCACCATTTTTATGTGAAAGGGGATTCTGAACAAGTCATCATGAAAATCAACAGTGATTACATCGTCAGAAATCCAATGCTCATACCATTATTGTAGGACACTCTACAGTTAATGGACTTGTTCCCATCTCGGCCAGATTTACTCATGTCCGTTGATCTCATAACGATCAAGTGGATTCCCTGGCCGGCCTGGCTATATCACTTGTAGAACCCGAGAATGAAGATCAGATTATACATGGGGCACATTAAATATTCATTACTCCAGTAACCCCAGATGATGGAGATGGCCTATGGATAAGCCATCTCACCACTGGAGGCTCCACGTCAGGACCCCCAGGTTTCTCAGAAGCAGTGGTTGAAGAGAATCCCGATTAGAGAGCCCCCTTTATCGAGTATCACCAAAATGCTTACCTCCCAGCTCATCGGCCTGAGTGTGAGAGAATCTGATGTTGTGCGCTGCAGTTTACCCTCCAAAGTGGTCCCAGTCTAGAGAATATTATCTAAAAGTGTGGGTTTGATGTTTTCTTCCTCCATTGCATCCAGAGATTTGTGATTCCCCATGTCGTGATAGAGGTTCATGCCGGTTCATGCAGTTCCCACTAGACTGGGTCGAAGCTATCTCACCATGTCCAGAGACATGGGTACTTTTGGCCCTCCATAATCCAAGATTGCATCGAGTTCTCCATGAGATGTCACGAGTGAAAAATTCATGCTAACATCATGCATCGGCCGCAAAAACCTCTCGACTAAACCAAGTACTCTTGGCAGTTTTCGGTGTGGGTACATGATGTCATAGGACCATATCCACCGGCGACAGCTCGCTAGTGCAGGTTCATACTGACCACTATGGATTTATTTTCCATGTGGGTAGAGGTAGTTCCGCTCAAGGAGGTCAAGTCCTATTCTATCATTGACAACGTGAGATCCAATATCATCTACCAGTTTTAAGTCCCTCATGCCGTCCTCATCGATAACGACACCAACTTCCAAGCAGCTGAGTTGAAGATGTTGTACGTCAAGTACAAAATACGTTCGAACCATACCTCCCTCTTCCATGCTTAAGAAAATGGGAAGACTGAGGTGTAAAAAAGACCCTCTCTAACCTTTTGTATAAAATGGTTGGTTTGAACAAGAATATTTGGACAGAAAAGCTCCCCAACAACCTCTAGGCTTATCCGACGAAGGATCGTAATTTTACCAAGGTGTCACCATATTCTTGTTGTATGGAGCAGAGGCTATCCAAGCAATCGAGATCGAGCTGCCTCTATTACGCACTATTTAATATGATCAGTAGGCACCGGATATGGTATCCAAAATTCTTCTGGCTGAATTGGAAGAACTTGATGAGAATAGGCTTCATGCCCTGCACAATCTGGAAATGCATCAAAATAAGATAGCTAGATCCTTCAAAAAAAAAATTTGTCTCCTCTCTTACTGTAAGGCGACGTAGTATTGTATCTCCAGTCACCAATTATCCCTAGTAGGAAACCTCCCAAGTTGGAGCCTCAATGGGAAGGACCTTAAAAAATTTACAGGGTTTACCCCAATGGTGCATACTCCCTGGTGACCATGGATGGTGAGAGTATAACACCTCCCACCAATTCCATGTTTCTCAAGCAATGCGTTTCCTGATCTATATGGTTCTGAATAACCATAAATTTTTCTTTCAAGCATGACCCTAAACTTTTTGGTCCAGCAAGACCCTAAACTACTTCGTCCCACGTGACATTAAATTGTATTTCATCCTGCAAGATGATAAACATCACCCTTAGGACTACATGTGGCTTGATTCAAATTTCATGGGATATGTATGAACACTAATTTTTTTTCCTTGAGCGTAGGCCCAAATTATATTATTTGACTATTCCACCTGGATATAGTTCTATTGGAGGATCCTTGTAGGGTATAGTGTAGGCTTTTTAGCCCCACTCATGTCAGTATTACAATGGTCGCACCATGTGCCCACTCCCCATTTTTTCTATCCTCCCACATTCTAACCGTACGAAGCTAAACTGCATGGCCATCAAGAACTACATACGGCTGGATTCCCATCCTCATGGGATATGTAGGAATGCCCGGACATTTTGTCTATTGGCCCAGCCCAAATGCCAGATTCTTCCCTCAGGTTAAAACATATGGTGTGGTGCAGATTTTTTCCCTAATACAAATTGAGCTCATCCCGATCCCACCATATGTCCCACTCCCCGGAGGTGTTCTCCACATTCACAAATTGGTACAGCTATGGTTCAACCACTATTTTAATAGGAACTCCATCATCATTCCCATCTAGAAGTGCCCCTGAATGGTAGGGATGCTAGGCCCAAGGGCTCTCCTACCACTTCGGGCAACGACCTCGAGGATGTTGAGAAAAAAACTGATACAAGTCCTGCATTATGAATATCGTCATCAGTCGATGCTCATTTGTTGTTCCCAGAACAAGTCACATAGGGGATTTTGTGTTTCGAACATAGTCAACAACTGTCATTTTTTGTTAGATCCACCCCACGATTCCCCAAACAATGAGTGTAGTGGTCCATTCGGTCTTGTTGTATCTCCAAGAAATGAATTACGTTTGGGATATGCCTACAATTAGACCCACATATGAAAGGGAGAGCTGGGTCCGGATCCTTGTTTCCCACAACGAGGACTACTCATTTGGGGTTAGGAGTTAGAATATGGCGGTAGCCGCACAAGAGGTCATATGCCTACCATTGGTTGGGATGCCCAGCCTCAGACCCCTTGCCCTTTTCCAGCCACATGGCCTCTTCTGGGCCTTCGCCTAATTTATCATATAGGGATGTGTGGTGTGGAGTGGACTTATTTTATCATTCACGGCAGGCTATTTCACCATGCCACAAATATCCCCTTGAGACATCCCTACCGTCATTTATCATCCATACCGCAAGCACATGCCCTACCATGTTTCACGTGCCCAATATCAGGCCCCCAGATAATGTCATAACTCTTATGGGCCTGTACGGTGTGGTATGGGATTATTTCCTCCTTCACGTCAGTTTACTCATAGTGTCGTATGCCTCCCTTGGTTGGGGTATCATACCCCTTTCTTCATCCTCATTAAATGACATTAAACTAAAAAATGGTCCGGCCTTTCCATCCATGGCCCAGCCTCAGGCCCCATGGCCTTTTCGGACCCTCATCCCAGGTTCTCACTAAGGGGTGTACGGTGTGGTATGTGGTTATGTCTCCATTTACGTAGGGTTACTCGTCGTGCTGTAAAAATCCCTTTTTTGGTATCTTCCCCCTTTCATCATCCTCACTGCAATACGTTAAACTGTAAACTGGATGGCCCTTTCCATCCAAGGCCCAACCTCGGGCCCCTTGGCCTTTTGGGTACCCGTCCTAGGTTCTCACTCAGGGTGGTATAATGTGGTATGGGATAATGTCCCCATATACATCGAGTTACTCATCATACTATACAACTCATGTTTCTGGGGGATCTTCCTAATTTATGTCCTAAAAATGTAATGATAAACTGCACATTACTCACTTCAGGAACTATGTGTGTCTTAATTCCCATCCTCATGGGATTCATAGGACTACCCAAACGTCTAGACTTTTTTTCCATCCCCATCTCTTAGAAACCCCCCTCTCATTTTTCCCCATGTACTACATTCCCCCAAATAAATGAATATATGGTATTGTATGGGATTATGTTCTAACTCACTCCAGGTGTTGTAATGACCACTCCCTATACCTTCTTTCTCCAGAGTGTTCTCCATCCCCTTTTCCCACAATCATACTTTTCAAATCGTCCACCATATAGTAGGACCCCCTAACCGTCTTCAGTGATTCACCAATGTGCTCGGTAGTACTCGGGTCCAGCCCCATGAGTGTTGGATCCTACCTGGACATGCTTTCACCTGTTTTTTCAGGCATCATCTTCCCCTTCATTTGGGATTCCTTCACCCTTCACACATGAAATGTGTAACGACCCAAAGATTCATTAATGGAAAATCCCTCTTGATCCAGTTAAATGTTTCTTTATAAAAAAATGTTTTTATAAGATGTCAACTTCTTTAGTTTAACGTTAAGATTTGTGACCATTACTTTTATAGCCGTTGAACAGTGATCATCTGGGTAGTTTAAATATAAGGCTTTAACGAACCAATTTTTCTACTCAGACAAAGGAAGCGATGGCCTCCTCCAGTAGAATTTCCCCTTACGAAGCCCATTTGTCGGAGCTCGGAAAGGAGGTGGCATCTTTGGGCTTTGCCCTTGACCAAGCCCAAGCTGAGATTCATCAAGTCAAGCTCGAACGTGATCGTCTACGGGAAAAATGGAAGTTGATAGAGATTACCACTCGAGCAATGTTATCTGAGCAACCCCAAGAGTCTGTCACCATCGCACACCTTACCCATTGGTCTTATGCGGCTATTTTAAGGGGTTATGTAACAAATAAGTAGCACCATGTTCATGTACATTATTTTTGTATATAATAATGAATATAATTTCTAGTCATTTTTGATATTTTTAATTAGTTTTTAAAGTACAAACGGTGTTTTTAGTTATTATTTAATTAAGAATTATATTTTATTAAATTAAAGGATTTTTGAATTAAATAATATTTTAATAAAATGTTATTATTAATATTAAATTAATTTTTATTAAATATAAATGATCTTATAATTTTATGAATGCAATTAAAATTTTTATTAAGGTTTGAAAGCCATTTCTGTCAAAACCCGTGAATTTTTTTTATAAATGTCGGTTTTTATTTTAAAAGTGAAAATTCACATATTTAGAAAATTATTTAGATAAAATAAATATTATTTTTTGAATCAGGACGTCGAAATTATCCAACGGTGAATTTTTCATAATTTTCTGAGACAGTCAAATTTTTGGGTAAAAATTAAATACCATTTAAATATATAATGTGTTTTATGACATCATAATGACCCAATGGTGATGTAATAAAATACCATAATCCTTATGTTCGGCCAATATATGTTTTATCATTAAAATAATGAGGTTTTGGGTTTTTTTGACTCACTTTTCAAAGCATTAATGGAGCCCTCAAGACTTATTCAACACTTTGCCTTTTTAAATTAATTTCCATGGGAGTGTGACTCACCTCCACATAAGCAACCCTAATTTTTTAATAAGTTCGGACCTTGGCCTTGTAAAATATTGTTTTCCTCTTTCCTTTTCAATAAATCATGGGCAAATACCATGGGATGGTTTGTGGTTTGGATTATTTTAATATAAGGGGTCCCAAACCTAACTAATAAAGAATTCTCTCACCTTTCCTATATAAACCCACCCAAGCTCCCACTTAATCCTCACCCAAAGCCCTTGAAGTTCGTCCAACCTCTTCCCTACTCTCTCTAGAATCCTCTCAAGGTGCCCCAAGCTCCCAAGAAGCCTCTCACAAGCCTCTCTCTAGCCTTTGGAAGCACACTTCCAAGTAAGGGGTTTTCTTCCTTTCTCATTTTTTTGTCAATTTTCTTTAAGTTGTATTTCCCTTTTTATTTGAATTATGAATGTTGGGGTATGGTTTCATACCTCCCCCATACTTCCATCTTATTGTTTTAATGATGGTAGAACCCTTTCTCTCTCATTAAATGCCTCCCATGTACACCCGTTACTATGCCGAAATTCCGAAAGGAACTTCTCTCTCTTCTTTTACATTCAAGCAATACTTTTGTATCATGAATCTAAATTCAATTTCTATTGTTGGGACATGTATATATATGATCTCCTTACTGTCCATTACATGTAAATATGATGTGGAACCCCTTTCTCTCTCATCAAAATTTTTTATAAATTCTTATGTCACGCCGTTACGCTGCCGAAATCGCACCGATCTTCTAAGCCAATGTCTTTGTGTAGTGAATACCATGCCCATTTCTCCATCAAGGGTATTCACCTTTATTCACATTTACATATTGATTATAAAGTTTCATGTATGAATTCCACTTTCCTTTATCGTGGAAGAAATGATTATGTTTTATGAATCCATGTTTTATGATCCAGGTGGCACACTTATGCATGAAATGAAATGTTTAAGAAGGGTGCGCCCTTTATAGCACTCCAATGCATTGGGTAAAGTATAGTATCATGATACGTCATATGCAATGAGTGTTTACTCATGCTAATTCAAGTGCAACGAGGGTTTACTCGTGCTTCAAGTGCAATGAGGGTTTACTCATGCTCCATGTGCAATGAGCCTTGGCTCATGCTAATTCAATGTTAAGTGTTGTTGCCACATTTCGATGTTATGATTATCATGCTTTATCATGCCTTTATGTTAATGTCTCTCTTATGCTCTATTGATATGACTATTGCCTAACATGTATCGTACTCCTCATGATATTCGTTGTGTACTCCCTTACTGGGCTTTATAGCTCACCCTTTTCTTATGCATGTCCTCAGGTTATTCCATGCAATGCTAAGTACGAAGGAATGTAGTGGTCTTGTAAAGGAAGTTTTCAATAAGGATGTTGTATTTCATGTTTAAAGTTTTTATGTAATGATCCTAAGCCCCAAAGACACTAAACCTCTCGATCTTCTTTGTTGTATCAAGTGAAGTTTTATGTAATAAAGCATGTTTAAGTTGTAATAAAAAGTAGGGTTGTCATAGTTGGTATCAAAGGATAGGTTTCGTTATTTTTGGGATTAGGAAACCCTAGTAAAGCCTTAGATACAAGAATAAGAATAATAAAAACATCCCTAAGTTTTTTTAAATACTAAGTAAGTGGTTTATCAAACAAATACATCCCTGTCTGGATACGAGCAGGTAGAGGCGGCTCTGGCACAGATGTATCCTAGGGGTAAAACCCGAAAACACCACTTTGAGCTAGACTCGAACGGGAACTGGTGCACGACAACAGGACTTGATTCACTCTTGGTTATGACACTCCCGGGGGATATGTTTTGATAAATTCACTATCATAGTATGAACCCTTATTAAGGGAAAAATGCCCCTAAGAATATATGTTAGAAGGAAGATCATGAAAATCCTGGATTGAATCCTATAGACTCATGAGTTAAAGAGATTAAAGTTTATTTATAAGTCATAAACTTTTGTCTTTGGATTAACCTTTATGTGTTACCCCTAACTTTCCTTTTATTCCAGCCAATGGCCGGTAATAGGAGAACTCGGGCTAACAACCGTTGTGATGATCAGTGTGATGATTGTACTTATGAGATGCCCAATCCAATGGGAGCAGGAATTGCAAACTTTGTCACGCTTCTCTCTCACCTAACTCAAGTTTTGAATAGAAACACTGGTCAAGTGGAACGTTCAACCCCCCCTAAGAAAGAACAAGTCTCTATTGAAAGCTTCATGAGACAAAGGCCACCTACTTTTAGTGGATCATCTGATCCCATGATTGCTGAACAATGGATCAACTCCATTGAAAAGATATTCTCCATCCTCCAATGCTCTGAAAAAGAGAAGGTTCTCCTGGCGGCTTATCATATGGAGGGTGAAGCTTATCAATGGTGGACATTGATCAAAAATACAAAGCATGAAGAGGAGATCGAGGATTTGGAATGGAAGGTATTCTGGAAGATGTTTTTCGATAAATATTTTCCACGCACCCTCCGTCTTAAGATGTAAAGGGACTTCCTTTCCCTCAAGCAGAAAGATGAGGAATCTGTGGGAGCGTACGAGGCAAACTTCACAAGGCTTGCACGAAACGCTTCCGGCTTTGTCGTTACCCCCGAATGCAAGGTTGACCGCTTCTTTGGTGGGCTGAAGCCTAGCTTGCGGAAAGCATTAGCGATCTGTGACTTCGACAGCTATGAGGAAATTGTCCGATGTGTCCTCAAGGTTGAAATGGAGATCGGAGAATCACAGGGGTATCATGGGGACAAGAAGTGGAAGGTGGACTTCAATGCTGGTGGTCCGATGGATAAATCCAACGGCGCTAAGAAATTCCAGCACCCCACTTGCCAAAAGTGTGGAAAGAAGCACCCTGGAAGTTGCCTTAGGGGGACAAGAAAATGCTTTAAGTGTGGGAGAGAAGGGAACCTAGCTGTTAACTGTCAGCAAGAAGGACCCGCGGCTGCGACGGAGGGGAGGAACGCTCCGTTCGAACCTCAATGCGTTGTTCAATGCTTCAAATGCAATGAACCGGGTCATTTTGCGAATCAGTTCCCTAATCCAAGGGTTATCAGAGGCAATCAACAACCTCCAAGACAGCAAGGAAGAGCTTTTGCCATCACTTCTGCATAAGTGAACACCGACAAAGAAGTGGTGACAGGTACGCTAGTTATTCATTCAAGAATAGCGAACGTACTTTTGATTCAGGTTCTACGCATTCTTTTATATCTCAAAAGTTTAGTAGAACAATCCCTGCACCACCACAAATCCTGGATGTAAAGATGTCGGTGAGTACGGCAAATGGGGAAATCATTGCATCCCATGAGTATAAGTCCTCCCCTGTTATAATCTGTGGATTTAATTTCCCGGCGAACCTCGTCATACTCCCTTTGGTGGAATTTGATGCAATTCTTGGCATGGATTGGATTTCCTTATATAGAGCCAACATAAATTGTCGAGAGAGGGATATCACACTCCATATGTAGAATCGACCCCTGATTCTTTACAAGTGTTAGGAGGAAGATGAATCTCCTTTAGCTCCATCATCTCAAGCATGGATATTACTGCCTTATGAGCACGCATATCTGGCTCAGATGATTGAGTCCAAGGAAGAAACCACCCTTGAAGAAATGCCTATTGTGAGGGAATTCGCTGAAGTATTTCCTGAGGAACTTCCTGGTCTTCCTCCAAGAAGAGATGTTGAGTTCTCAATTAAACTTATACCTGGGGCGCTACCAATATCCAAGACTCCATATAGAATGGCTGTGGTTGAGCTTGAAGAACTGAAGAAACAAAAACAGGAGAATCTGGATAAAGGGTTTATACGCCCAAGTGCATCACCATGGGGTGCACCAGTCCTCTTCGTCAAGAAGAAGGATGAGTCAATGCGGCTTTGCATTGATTATCGTGAACTTAACAAAATCACGATAAAGAACAAGTATCCTATCCCAAGAATCAATGACTTGTTTGATCAGCTGCAAGGAGCTCAATACTTCTCCAAGGTCGACTTGCGTTCGGGATATTATCATGTAAGGGTGAAGAAGGAAGATATCCCCAAGACTGCTTTTCGTACAAGGTACGGGCACTATGAATTCATAGTAATGCCTTTTGGACTCACCAATGCTCCAGCAATATTCATGGACTTGATGAATAGAGTCTTTAGAGATTACCTAGATAAATTTGTGGTAGTCTTTATAGATGATATTCTAATATACTCCAAAACCAAGGAGGACCATGAGGAGAATTTAAGAACTGTACTGGAGACTTTGCGCAAGGAGAAGCTCTATTCCAAGTACAGCAAGTGTGAGTTCTGGTTGAAGGAGGTCTCATTCTTGGGCCATATCATCACAATCAATGGGATATCAGTGGACCCCTCCAAAACAGATGCAATTGAGGGATGGCCGAGGCCAACATCGGTAACTGATATCCGTAGCTTCTTGGGGTTAGCTGGATATTATCGACGATTTGTGAGATACTTCTCATGATTGTCCAACCCTCTTACCAAGATAACTCGAAAGGGAGTAAAGTTTGCTTGGAGTGATGAATGCGAAGAAAGATTCAAGGAGTTGAAAAGGAGGCTTATCACTGCACCCGTGCTCACTTTACCCACGAGTGGGGAGCTTTTTGTGGTATTCAGTGATGCTTCGAAGAAGGTATTAGGATGTGTGCTGATGAAGAATGATAAAGTGATATCCAATGCCTCAAGGAAGTTGAAAATCCATGAGAGAAACTATCCAACGCATGATCTGGAGTTGGCGGCGGTGATCTTTGCCTTGAAAATCTGGCGGCATTATCTCTATGGAGAGAAATGTGAGATATATACTGACCACAAGAGTCTTAAATATATATTCACACAGAAAGAGCTTAATATTCGCCAGAGAAGATGGATAGAGATCATAAAGGATTATGACTGTTCAATACATTACCACCCTGGGAAGGCGAACAAGGTGGCGGATGCCCTAAGTAGAAAGGATCCAGCAATTCTATCAATGATGAGAATTGAGAAGGATCCAATCTTCTTAGACTTGATGAAGATGGACGTGGGAATCATAAAGAAGGGAACATCATAAATCCTTTCACAAATGATTGCTCAACCATCTCTTTTGGAAAGGTTAAAGGATGCTCAAAAGGATGATGCGAGAATCCAAGAAAAAGTGGAAGCTATCAAAAAGGGAAAATCCTCAAAGTTTAATGTTAATGAACAAGGAATTGTGCGGTTTGGGAAAAGTCTATGTGTCCCATAAAGTTCGGAGCTGTAGAAGGAACTTTTAGATGATGCACATAGTTCAAATTTCTCTATTCACCCAGGGAGCACAAAGATGTATCAAGATCTCCGAGAAAACTTTTGGTGGGATAATATGAAGAAGGAGATCACTGAATATACATCAAAGTGCCTGGTGTGTAAGCATGTGAAGGCAAAGAGGCAGAAGTCTAAGGGGATGATGCAACCATTGCCCATACCAGAATGGAAATGTGAGAACATCACCATGGACTTCGTCACTGGACTTCCAAGGACATCCAAAGGCAACAATGCAATCTGGGTTGTTGTGGATCATCTTACAAAGACTGCACACTTCATTGCTATTCGAGAGGATTTCTCTTTGGATCAACTGGCACGGATATATATCAGGGAAGTGGTACGGTTGCATGGAGTACCACTATCTACTGTGTCGGACCGAGATCCAAGATTTACCTCTATGTTTTGGAAGAGTCTTCAACATGCTCTGAATACTGATCTGAACTTCAGTACGGCCTATCATCCTCAAACTGATGGCCAATCCGAGCGGACTATCCAAACACTTGAGGATATGTTTAGAGCATGCTCAATGGACTTTAAAGGAGGATGGGATCAACATCTTCCTCTAGTTGAGTTCTCTTATAATAATAGTTTCCACTCGAGCATCCAAATGGCACCATATGAAGCCCTATATGGGAAAAGGTGCAGAACACCAGCATGTTGGGATGAGGTCGGTGAACGTAAGCTGCTTGGACCAGAAATGGTCGAAGAAATGGTGGAGAAGGTGAAAACCATTCAGAAGCATATCAAGGCAGCCCAAAGTCGACAGAAGAGTTATGCAGATAATCGTCGACGAGACCTTGAGTTTAAAGTCGGAGACATGGTGTTTTTACGCATATCCCCATGGAAGAAGGTCATGAGGTTTGGAAAGTAAGGGAAGTTATGTCCAAGGTACATCGGCCCCTTCGAGATTCTTGATCGTGTTGGGGCTGTGGCCTATCGACTAGCACTTCCACCTACTATGGCCAAGGTTCATGATGTCTTCCATGTATCCCTCTTAATGAAGTACATACCAGACCCTTCACATGTACTCTCTTCTGAGGTGGTACAATTAGAAGACGATCTTTCTTATGAGGAGCAACCAGTGAAGATCTTGGATCGTAGAGAAAAAGTTCTACGAAATAAGACAATGCCCCTCGTCAAGGTGTTGTGGAGAAACCACAAGTTTTAAGAAGCAACTTGGGAGTCGGAGGATATGATGAAGCTAAGTTACCCACATTGGTTTTAGTGTGGGAAAAGGAAAATTTCGAGGGCGAAATTTCTTAAGGGGGGAATGTTGTAACGACCCAAAGTTTCATTAATGGAAAATCCCTCTTGATCCAGTTAAATGTTTCTTTATGTAAAAAAATGTTTTTATAAGATGTCAACTTCTTTAGTTTAACGTTAAGATTTGTGACCGTTACTTTTATAGCCGTTGAACAGTGATCATCTGGGTAGTTTAAATATAAGGCTTTAATGAACCAATTTTTCTACTCAGACAAAGGAAGCGATGGCCTCATCCAGTAGAATTGCCCCTTACGAAGCCCATTTGTCGGAGCTCGGAAAGGAGGTGGCGTCTTTGGGATTTGCCCTTGACCAAGACCAAGCTGAGCTTCGTCATGTCAAGCTCGAACGTGATCGTCTACAAGAAAAATGGAAGTTGATAGAGATTACCACTCGAGCAATGTTATCCGAGCAACCCCAAGAGTCTGTCACCATCGCACACCTTACCCTTAGGTCTTATGCGGCTATTTTAAGAGGTTATGTAACAAATAAGTAGCACCATGTTCATGTACATTATTTTTGTATATAATAATGAATTAATTTCTAATCATTTTTGATACTTTGTAATTAGTTTTTAAAGTACAAACGGTGTTTTTAGTTATTATTTAATTAAGAATTATATTTTATTAAATTAAAGGATTTTTGAAATAAATAATATTTTAATAAAATGTTATTATTAATATTAAATTAATTTTTATTAAATATAAATGATCTTATAATTTTATGAATGCAATTAAAATTTTTATTAAGGTTTGAAAGCCATTTCTGTCAAAACCCGTGAATTTTTTTATAAATGTCGGTTTTTATTTTAAATGTGAAAATTCACATATTTAGAAAATTATTTAGATAAAATAAATATTATTTTTGGAATCAGGACGTCGAAATTATCCAATGGTGAATTTTTCATAATTTTCTGAGACAGTCAAATTTTTGGGTAAAAATTAAATTCCATTTAAATATATAATGTGTTTTATGACATCATAATGACCCAATGGTGATGTAATAAAATACCATAATCCTTATGTTCGGACAATATATGTTTTATCATTAAAATAATGAGGTTCTGGGTTTGTGTGACTCACTTTTCAAAGCATTAATGGAGCCCTCAAGACTTATTCAACACTTTGCCTTTTTAAATTAATTTCCATGGGAGTGTGACTCACCTCCACATAAGAAACCCTAATTTTTTAATAAGTTCGGACCTTGGCCTTGTAAAATATTGTTTTCCTCTTTCCTTTTCAAGAAACCATGGGCAAATACCATGGTATGGTTTGTGGTTTGGATTATTTTAATATAAGGGGTCCCAAACCTAAATAATAAAGAATTCTCTCACCGTTCCTATATAAACCCACCCATGCTCCCACTTCCTCCACACCCAAAGCCCTTTAAGTTCGTCCAACCTCTGCCATACTCTCTCTAGAATCCTCTGAAGGTGCCCCAAGCTCCCAAGATGCCTCTCACAAGCCTCTCTCTAGCCTTTGGAAGCACACTTCCAAGTAAGGGGTTTTCTTCCTTTCTCATTTTTTTGTCAATTTTTTTTAAGTTGTATTTCCCTTTTTATTTCAATTATGAATGTTGGGGTATGGTTTCGCACCTCCCCCATACTGCCCTATTATTGTTTGAATGATGGGAGAACCCTTTCTCTCTCATTAAATGCCTCCCATGTACACCCGTTACTATGCCGAAATTCCGAAAGGAACTTCTCTCTCTTCTTTTACATTCAAGAAATACTTTTGTATCATGAATCTAAATTCCATTTCTATTGTTGGGACATGTATATATAATATCTCCTTACTGTCCATTACATTTAAATATGATGAGGAATCCCTTTCTCTCTCATCAACCTTTTTTATAAATTCTTATGTCACGCCGTTACGCTGCCGAAATCGCACCGATTTTCTAAGACAATGTCTTTGTGTAATGAATACCATGCCCATTTCTCCATCAAGGGTATTCACCTTTATGCACATTTACATAATGATTATAAAGTTTCATGTATGAATTCCACTTTCCTTTATCATGGAAGAAATGATTATGTTTTATGAATCCATGTTTTATGATCCATGTGGCACACTTATGCATGAAATGAAATGTTTAAGAAGGGTGCGCCCTTTATAGCGCTCCAATGCATTGGATAAAGTATAGTATCATGATACGTCATGTGCAATGAGTGTTTACTCATGCTAATTCAAGTGCAACGAGGGTTTACTCGTGCTTCAAGTGCAATTAGGGTTTACTCATGCTCCATGTGCAATGAGCCTTGGCTCATGCTAATTCAATGTTAAGTGTTGTTGCCACATTTCCATGTTATCATTATCATGCTTTATCATGCCTTTATGTTCATGTATCTCTTATGATCTATTGATATGACTATTGCCTAACATGTATCGTACTCCTCATGTTATTCATTGTGTACTCCCTTACTGGGCTTTATAGCTCACCCTTTTCTTATGCATGTCCTCAGGTTATCCCATGCAATGCTAAGTACGAAAGAATGTAGTGGTCATGTAAAGGAAGTTTTCAATAATGATGTTTTATTTCAAGTTTAAAGTTTTTATGTAATGATCCTAAGCCCCAAAGACACTAAACCTCTCGATCTTCTTCGTTGTATCAAGTGATGTTTTATGTAATAAAGCATGTTTAAGTTGTAATAAAAAGTAGGGTTGTCATAAAAGGACCCCCGGATGGCATGGATTCTCGGCCCAAGGGCCCTCCTACTAGTAAGGGCCAATGTCTTCGAGGGTTTCGAGCAATGAATTGATACGAGCCCCACGTTGTGAATAGGATCAGCGGTCGATGCTCATTTATTATTCCCATTTGAGGTCACATGATATGGATTCTATGTTTCGAACATGGTCAACAGATATGCATCATTATCACACCAACCCCATTGTGATTATAATATATTATACATAATTCACACCCTTGTCCACATCATCATGGAAATGTAGAATGTCGAAATTCGTTGTACTATTCATCAGGGCGTATCCCCACGTTTGAAGGAGAAATCTGTGATAAGGAAATAATTAATGCTCCTCAATGATTTCCCCTATGCATGTATTTCACATATTTAAAATACCTTATCTACCCTTGTCTCCTACACAGAGTTCGACTCACGTAGTCTTAGAGATTTGATTAAGGATAACACTTATTTTGAATAGTCCTGCTTTTCCATTGTTCGTGTTCTAGGACCTTAAACTAAGATATTTTCATATTTCCCAACTGTAGAAATACGTTAAAAATTATTCCCATCCTCATGGGATATGTTAGAAACCCAGGGAATCTCATCTTTGGGTCCAGCTTAATTGATATCCAATCTCTCCTAATTCCTACCCTCTTACCTTCTTTTGGCCCCTTGGCCCAAGGATTATTTCACAGAATCTCACGCGGTGTGGTGTGGACCTCTTCCTCATTCATGTTGGGTATGATTTATTGCACCATGAACATTCCCCCTTTATCATCATCTCTGCAACGTCTTTGTCACATGATGTTAAAATTCATGGATGGTCCCATCACATGACCCTAAACTGTGATAGTATTGTCCTGTCCACACGATGAAAAACTATGCTTCATTGTGCTGCCCTTGCTCAAGGGGCATCATGTTTGGTATCTTTCAAACACCATACCATTTTTCAGTGCCTTAATTGGGGTTGATTCTTGTTGTAATGCCTAGATTTTCTATTCTAGGACCATCATCTTAAAAACACATCCATTAACCCTAAAGGACAAAACAGAAATATCAAATGCTGTGTCTTCAAGTACGATGGCCAAACCTGCACACCCCATTTATCCCTGGAACTGTTTCTTACCACGCCACTTCTTAGAACTATGTTCAGCATGATTCTCATCTTCATGGGATACATAGAGATGCCCAAGCATTTCTCCTTGTGTTAATCCCCAGTAATGATAAGTCCTAATTCTCATCTTTTTTAGCACCATTGACTAAACCCTTTTGGGGGGAACCATGTGGCTACAGTCTTACCCTGAAAAAGTTCGGGATTCCCCAAGGTAATGTTGGGAAGTGGCATTTTCCTTGCCATAGAAATCCTTCCAAAGAGTAAAAATGATCCATGATCAGTTCGATGAGTTCAAATAACATGTTTCCACCACTGTGATGTAATTAAAATAGTGTCATATTATATTAGAACAAACAACTACTCTATCTTCCATGCCTTGCATTCCATTTACTCAGACCCTCGTCCTCTCTCGTGTCCAAAGGATCCCCCTAAAAGTGTGGATGCTCAGCCTATGGCTTGCCTACCATCCTGTGCCAATGTTCCGGAAGGAAAATAGATGACATTCTGAGTCAGGCCCCATGTTTTGAACAAGTTCTGCAGTAGCCCCTCATTTTTCATCCCCATTTCAGGCTAACACAATATCAAGGTTGTGTTTTGAACGAGGACAACAGTTATCTTTTATTTTCATGCCGTCCCCACAGTGTTCCAAATTTAGGGTATTTAAATTCACACATTCCATTACCTTATGTTATTATTGGCTTATAATTCCCAAGTCATTACACCACTCGTGCACTGGAGCGCATTGGGAACATGACACATCGATTGTTTTGAGGTCCTCGTCCTCTGATCGGGCCTCCCCACTCTCTTCCCATAAATCTAGATTGGTTATTCCTGGCCCTAGTTTCCTAAAGAATGTTCTGCACTCCAACATTTGAACGGAATAATAGGGTGTTCGTCCCTTGTTTCTCACATTGGGCCTGACCCATGTGAGCTTAGGGAATGAAAGCGGGACACACCACAATTGTCATAGGAATGAAATCATCCAACATGAATAATGGGACTCATGAATGTAGTGGGCATAAAATAATCAAAGCGTCAAGGTGAATTCAATGGTTACAGTCATAACAACACCCTTGGTTCGACCCCTTCTATGGATGAGCTGACCTCTTCAAAAGAGTGTAGCAGCATTGCCACTATCTGGCTGGTGGCATCCCTGATTTGATGCCACCTATTGAGTTCCCACTCTTTAGTAGAGATGGGGTAGAATTCATTAGCCGCAATTCGGGCACGCTCCACGCTAGTCCAGAGGACATTCAATTTGTCGGAGGCTCACTTCATGCCCACTTCATCCTATTCCAGCTAGGACTACAATCAAACTATTTGCGCATATTTCACGTTGAGGGAGGCTGAGTGCTAGTCCTCTTGAAACTATGGCTGTTGGACCTAATCTTCAGCCTAATGGAGTTTCTTGATGTTTGCCACATTCCTTCTCTGCAAACACACATCGAGGCCACGATCATGCTCTTGAATCTTCTCCGCCATAAGATCTCGAATGAGCATGTGAGGACGTTGGGAATGAACTAACCCAGAACACAGTTTTCCTTGTCGCGAGTGATGTCTGTCCATCTCATCCAACCATAGTGCTTGGTGGTGTAATCAATGAAGCCCTTGATCTGCTTCCATGATTGACAATGGACTATACTGTTGTCATCTTCATCAGAGGTCGTCTCATCCCCGTCAGCGCAGATGGAAGGATCATATGCAGGGAATTCCCCAAGGAACCCATCACCCGGGTCCGTATCCGATGTGGGATATGGCATGGCAGGAATTGGGCTGTCCAACTGAACCTTATGGTCGGACCCCACCACGATGATCTCAGTATTAGATTTATGATAGTCCCACTAGTGATCAAGAGTTCCATTATTCGATCAATTTAAACCTCCACCACCCTAACCACTAGAATTCCCTTGGGAAGGGTGCTTCCCGGGGTACCAAACAACCTCGCCAAGGCAACCCATGCCATTCGGAGGATTTTTTGAACCAAAAAGGGATCATGGAAATTAGTTAACATGGGTGATTGATGATAGTCATTAATTTGGTAGAGGAGACTTATAGATATTGAATTCATAGTCTCATTCTTGGGTTGGTGTCTTCCAGACCCCGAAGCATGGAACTCCATATATTGTTGGATGGTTTGATGATTCAAGAGCCACTTCGGGTATTTCGACCCTTCCAGACATGCTGAACTCTCTGGAAGTAGGCGTGGTCCCCGAAGTTCATCCATCTGTATATCATGAAGAATGAGAATGTTATTTGTGCACAAGGCCCCTGACAAAATTTAGATGTAATTAAGGACTCGAGAATAACCTGAATGTGTGCCCTGAAGAATGGGTTTGGAATCATAAACTCTAGGGCCTCAGTGAAATATTAATGATTCAAGTATTTATCCCCGAATTCACCCTCCTCCAACGGGCTCATTCTCCCAGCCTCATCTCCCAAAGAGGATTCATCTGATTCTTCCGACAGAGGGAACCATTCCTTTATGTTAGTAGCCAATGACTGAGGAGGAGTAGTGTGATCAAGAAACACCCTGACTCGATCCTTTATCGAATTCGGGGTGCCCTAGGAGTTCATAATGTCCTCCAGATCTGTTAGGTATTTCTCCTCCTCTTCCTCGGATACCTCCAAGATAGCCCTGATAGGGCCTATCCTGAGAAAAATCCATCCTGAAACAGTTCAGATCACTACGGGAAAAAGGGCTTTTTGCGACGGGTTATTTGCGACGGGAATAAATCCCATCACAAATAGTCTTGCTAAAAACTTATTTGCGATGGGGGGATTTTCCCGTCGCAAATAACTACTTATTTGCGACGGGGAAATCCCAACCGTCGCAAAAGGTTGGCGCGCATTGCGCGCCAAAACGCTGGAAAATTATTTGCGACGGGTGGTTACCACCCGTCGCAAATAACCGGCCGTGGTCAAAAGTATTTGCGACGGGGGTATACCCCCGTCGCAAATAACCGGCGGCGGTAGAAACTATTTGCGACGGGAATATACCCCCGTCGCAAATAGTATGTCGGCAGGTTATTATTTGCGACGGGTGACGTCGCAAATAACTATTTAACTGTTGACCGTAATAAATGCGGGCTAAAGTATTTGCGACGGGTCCCGTTGCAAATAGTATTATTTGCGACGGGAAACCCGTCACAAATAGTCCCGTCGCAAATAATCTACGTTATAAATACACCCAGCTGTTTTTTTCCATTCACTCTCAACTTCTCTAATTTTAGAGTTTACAGTTTCTTAAGTTTAATTTTTTGCAGATTTGATATTGAAGTCTTCAACAATTATCGGAGATCAACCTCATATCAATTTTGAAGGTATTTATGTTATTTTTAATTTAATATTTATTTTTAATTTTTTATTAGTTTTAATTTTTTTAATTAGTTGTAATTTAATTATGTTTAGATTGTTTTGTTATTTAGTAAATTTAAATTATTAGTATTCATTGTTCATAGTTAATGGTAATTAGGAGTAATTAATAATAATTATAAATAATTAATAATAAATAGGAATAATTAATAATAATTAGTCATAATTAGGAATAATTATAGTTATATATATATAGTTATATTTAGCCATATATTAATATAGATTTATATTAATATAAATATATTCGGTTATATGAATGAATATATATATATATATATAGATATATTTATTCATATATTAATATATATATTTATTTGTATATTAATATATATTTATTCGTATATTAATATATATTTATTCGTATATTAATATATATTTATTCGTATATTAATATATATTTATTTATATATTAATATATATTTATTCTATTTGTATATATATATACATATAGATATATATATATATGTAGTTATAAGTTTTTATTCGTATATTTATTTGTATATTAATTAATATATATTTATAAGCTTAGTTTTAAATAAATTTATAAAATATGTGTTTTTATTTGTATTTATAAATAAATAAATAAATACATATATACAATACACACACACATACACACACACACACACACACATATATATATATATATATGTATAGTTATGAATGAATACATAGAAATGAGGGGGTGAAAATCCTATGAGAATGTTAAAATGACGATAACTTTTAATCCGTAAGTCCGTTTCAACTCCACAACCAGTCAAATCGAAGAACATGAAACGATCTTTGATATGATATGCGGTACAGGCCAAACGGACATCCAGATCGGAAGTTATAGCCATTTGAATGTTAAAATGACCATAACTTCTAATCCAAGAGTCCGTTTCAGCTCCACAATCAGTCAAATCGAAGAACATTAAAAGATATTCGACATGATATATGGTGGAGGTTTATCGGACATCGGGATCAGAAGTTATAGCTGTTCGAATGGTGAAAAAACGAGGTGCCCCGACTAAAAACTCAGTTTTGGAGGCCTTCGGGGCCTTTTTGGGCCTCGAAAAAACCTTGGACGAGTTGCACCCGTACATAGGTCTGTAGAGCTCGTCGCAAGCTTCGATTTGATATGCTGTAGAGCTCAAACGGAGTCCCGGATCAAAAGTTATGGCCGTTTGAAGTTTGGGTTTCATTTTCTTCTTATTTTCCATCTTTCATTAATTTTTTTATTTTTTTTATATTCAAAGAGTTATTAAATGACTATTAATTGATAAAAATTATGTAATTATTAATTAAAAATATTTTGTAAAATATTTTATAACCCACATTTGTTGAACATCTTATACATTCATATTTTATTTTTATTCATCCTTTCTAAAACATATTTTAAAAATAAATATTATATTTATATCAATATAAATAGGTTTATTGATTTATATATTAATAAATAATTTTTAATTTTTTTTTAAATTTTTTATTATTATTTGCGACGGGAAAAGGCCCGTCGCAAAAACTTATTTGCGACGGGCCCGTCTCAAATAAGTTTTTTAAAAAAACCACAAATCTATTTGCGACAGGTCCTTTTCCCGTCGCAAATAAGTGTTTTTGCGACGGCGTTTTCCGCAACGGGGGATTTGCGACGGATCCCCGTCCCAAAATGGCATTTGCGACGGGATCCCGTCGCAAATGACCCGTCGCGAATGCCTATATTTCCTGTAGTGGATGTTGCCACATCTCCAACGGGTCATGAAATTTCCTGTTAACTTCCCAGATGTCCTAGTTCTCTGGGAAGACAGCATTCTCGTGCATATAAATGTGGCGCATCCGCTTCCCTAGATCCTGATTGGATATTCTATAGAACCCTCTAGGTGGCCTCCCCAGAGGATTTCTCTTCTCTTCTTGGACCACTGTGTCCATTTCCACTATTTCCTCTCCTTCACCTGGTGCGGGTCTCACTACAACGGCAACCCCACCCCCATAAGATTCCCCTTACGCCTTCTAACCTAGGACCTTAGGTTTGGGAGGAATTCCATAATCAACTCAAAGTGTTGTTTTCTTCATCATTTCCCCCAGCTAGGCTTCCTTCCAACTCTGGGCATATTCAATCACTATCCCGATGAAAGCGGTCGGCAGAGGAAGCTGGTTCTGAATCTTCCCATCTTCCCGTGTGAACATGAACCACATCTTCCTCATAAAACATTGGTGTTCCATGTAGCGCTCCCCCAAATAGACCAACACGGTCAGTCGCTACATGTAAAAGAATTTCCTAGAAAATTGGTATGGGGTGTACAACTTGCATAGAGGATCACGATCCATCCTTGCTACCAAAACTCCACCTCAAAAGCCCCGGAGATAGGCATGGTTCTCGTCAATTCCACGACCATAATCAGTGAATACCCCCCTTGGCAATGGAAATAGGTGTAAATTTAAATCCTCTACCTTCCACACTCGGTTCAGAACGGACGGTGTGGTCATCATGGCAGGAAATCTCTTGACAGCATTCAGGGTGGATGGACAAAAGTTCGATTCCAAAGGGGAAATGGGGATCAGGTATTCGTACACCCCCCTGACATGTGCCCCTATACACCCATACAGGAGGTGAAATGTCCCCCATATTCTCTTCGGCCTCTACCCCTCACTAATATGATGAAACATCTTATACACCTTGGAGATCATTGGTATCCTGAGATTGACCCACCCTCCTGTCGCCAACACGGATTTCATAGTAAATGTTTTGGGTCGCACTTCCATGTTGGGGTCTCTCACTTGTAGGATCCAACCACATATGAGTGACGCGATGAATGCTACTAGCCCGACTATCTATTGTTGTTTGTTGATGATAGTAAATACCTACTTCATCCACTGGTGGTCCTCCAAAAGAAACTAGTATGAGTGATCCTTACACTGGGCCCCCTTCGGGAAAGTTTGAGGCCTCGCCAGAAACTATCTATCCTCCAAAAATTTCAAGAACTGTTTGAAACACAGATAGAAATGGACTTTCCTCACCACCTCCTTGACCTCTCCCGGCACATGCTCCATCAAAGCCATTCCCAGCCGCGACACTTTCTTTGGGACCTCCCATTAAATTCGTCATACATTGCCCCCTGTATCGGGGCCCCCGAGATCTTATTGACATCCCACAAGAAGATTCCAACTACCCAGTGGAGAAAATGGAATGTCTTGGTCCTCGATGACCAACTGCTCAACAGCTCCTACATCACCTACTTCAGCTGGTAGATGTGAAACATGAAGGCCCAAGATACCTCATACAAGACCACTCCTCCTAGCTCCACCCCAAACTCCTCACACGATGAACCTACCTAGTAGGCCAACGCCCAATTATCTGTGATGATGCCACCTAGACATAGGTCCCACTCCTCAGACCACCCCTTCTCCAGGTTCCCCAGAGTTGCCTTCTATATAGTCTGATGCATGGTAGAGACATATATGGATGTAACTCCTTCCAATCTACATTATTCAGGTGGTTGTATAAGTAGTCAACAATGATGGGTTTGAAGTCCTCTCGGGCATGGTTGTCGGCCGACCAGAACCATTAGCAATCACACAACGTGGTCCTGAACCAGTAATCTGGTTCATCCTGTCTTCCTTCAAGGATGAACATGTCATCCCTCAGCTTGAATCTATAAAATGGAAACCTCTTACATAACAATTAGTTCCTCTAGATCTCTGATTGGAGCTCCACCAAAGAACCATGGTCAGAGTGGCTCCGAATTAGCTATCCTAATCCCAAACTGAGAGCTATCTCATCTTTTTGGGTAGAATCTTCAAGGACCCCCTGGGAAACATCATGACGATCTATTCAGTATTTTAGGTTGGTCTAATTTTGGGGTTCATTCATGATGCTCGTTTGTGGAGCACGTTTACAAAGCATGTTCATGGAACCCTGCCTCAACCTCCAATCGTGGGGTCGCGAAGTGCACTTATGGGAAATTAGAGAATCGCTATGCACCCTAATGAAGAAAATCTGATTCGCGGAGATCCATCACAGAGTATGCAGAACATTGCGAATCGAGAGTGTATAATCCAAAATCGTGAAAGAGAGAAAGGACAAAAGAGAATTCAGCCCATCTATTTTTAGGCGATGATCCTCAAAGCTTCGCAGAGCGTCTCGACCATGGTGAGCTTCGTAGCACGCCCAACCAACCTGTCCCTTTCCTACTCGGTGATCCTCCTTCTCGGTCCACCTTCACGAACGACCAATGAATTTTGGCGAATGACCCTCAGAAATTGAACCCTGATTTCACCTCATATCCAATTATTATGGGAGGAATTGTTGGTGCAAAAAATCGAAGGGAGAAGGATAATAAGAAATCCATTCATGCTTCCTCACGAAGACCTTCCACAGAGCGCCATGGACCTGTGCCCGCTGCGAAGCAAGTAGGCAGGATGCTCCACAAGTAATTTTGATGTTTTCATGACCACCGTGAAGCAAGGACGTGGGATTCTCTACGAGATGATTTGACATTGGTGAGCCGGCCTTGAATCTAGGAGGTGGGTTTCTCTGCGAGCCGATTTTACGTTCGTGAGCATGTCGCGAAGAAAAGAGGCGGGATGCTGCGTGAGGAGATTTGACGTCTGTGAGCCCGCTGCAGAGTGGAATCCATCTTCGGGCCGAGTGATCTATGCTTCTCCACGCACCTTTCTTATAAATACCATCCTCCCTTAGGCACAAATGTTGTATCATCCGACCTTTCACAGTATCATCTCTCAAATTGCGAAGCACTTTTTACATTCCAAACCATGAGCTTCTCAAGGTAATTTTACTATGAAAAGTTCCTCCCCTTTTCATTATTTTCAACCCCTCTTTTGAGAGAGATGACATTCAAAAATCCCATGTTCCATTGTGAAAGAAGTAGATCCCCATGGGGACTTGGGTCAATGTGGAAAATTTATGCATCGCGATGCACCACCCATGCACACGTGACTCAAATGCTAAAGCATAGTCATTGTGCCTCAGGTTGTACAGTTCTTCACATGACCTTTCTTCACGAGGCACCCATGCTTCATAAGAATTTTCTTCTTGAATGAACTTCCACTTCATGAAGCACATCTTGTATGGACCTACGCCCAAGGCCTAGGCTAGGAAAGATCACATCATGTAGCCCGCAACTTCACGAAGACCTTCCATTTCATGGAGCACCAGAGATCTACGAGTCCTCTACTCATAAACCCCATTTTCTCTCTAACTCCCTCTCTCGTGCAACCTCCTATGTTCACATAATGTAACTTCAAAGTCTCTCGGGTGATGTATCTCATTGTGTTACCTCACATTATGATTCCTCTCATAGGCATGCTAACGGCTATTGCTTCATCGCATAGCCATGCTAACGTGGACCCCCAATGGGATCACCTCATGATACCCCCAAACACAACATTTCCAGTGCATTCCCTTCACCAAGGTGTAGAGGGTACTGGTTACGTATGTCATAGGGGTGTGGAGTAAACCCACCTCGTTTGAGCTATATGACATTAAACTGCCAGGAACCACCATCCTCAGCGCGTGATGTTAAATTGTGACTTCCTCCCATGCATCATAAGCATGGAAAGGGAATCCACCCTAGTGTAATCCCCTAGCTTTTCTTGCTGGAGGGAACATTCCTTCCCCTCCTTTCTTCGGTGCCAAATCCCTCCCTCGCTAGGTTTGGTCGACACCAAGCCTCAATCATAGAGTATTCCCCAACCTATTAATGCTGCTAACTAGGAATAAGCCCATGTTTCCTCATTGGGCCTCTAACCACTCGTAATCTCTTGTTTCCTCATTGGGTTGCGATCATGTGTAAGCCCCACTGAATATTCCATGGAGGCACCTTTCATGGGATGATCGTCAGGTATTTTCTCTCTCTTGTTTCTCACACCGAGCATGACTCATGTGGGCTTAGAGTAAGCACTGACCATGAAATCGTTTCTGTGCTACCTAGAGCATATGCCCCACACCACCTGGACTACGAGGCCTTTTATCCTTTCCAATGCAAGTTACGAAGGGAGAAACCATGAGGTTATTGCGCACCATCCATTTGTCACTCTGAACCCCTTTATGTCAGTTCACCAACACCTTGGGAAGCCTAGAGTGTAAGTCCCACACCACCTGAACTACGAGGTCTTTAATCCTTGCTAAGGAAAGGTACATAGGAAACATCCAAGTGGTTCAATCCCACCATCCATTGGTCGCTCCGACCTCCTTCGCGTCGGTTCACCAACACCTTGGATAGCCTAAAGTGTAATCCCCACACCACTAGAACTAAGAGGTTTTGATCCTTTCTATGGAATTTTACGTAGGAAGACACCTCGATGTTCACTCCCACCATCCAATTAGTCGCTCGGACCCCCTTCACATTAGTTCGGCAACACCTTGGGCCGCCTCAGAGCGTAACCCCCCAAATTCCCCTATAACCTGAACTATGAGGTCTTTGTTCCTTGCCAAGGTAAGGTACAAAGGAATCCACCATGAGGATTGGGTCCACCACCCATTGGTCTCGACCATCTTTGCATTGGTGCACTAAAATCCATCAAAAACAACAAGGAATTTGATCATTAAAAAGGCGAGGTATGTAGGAAGCCTCCAAGAGGATCAATCCCAACACTTAGTCACTCTGACCACCTTTACGTATATTCACCCTCGTCCTACATGACGTTAAACTGTGGACCCCAATCAGTGGTAAGCCATTGTTTCCCCAGTCAGCAGTAAGCCATTACACACCCACTACATCTTGAAATATGGGGTATTTAATCCTTTCCATGGAAAGGTACGTAGGAAGCCTCCACGAGGTTCAAGACCCACAATCTATCTGGGCCTTAAGTCCATATTCATGCCGATTCTGCCCCATCCAGTGGTAAGCCGTTGTGGCCACAATTAGCGGTAATCTGTTATGTCTCCCTTCAGTGGTAAGCCATTGAAACCCTCAATCGGCAGTAAGCCATCATCAGATGAACTACGACGACTTTGGTTCCCTACCATAAGGATAAGTATGAAGCCTCTTTGTGACTCAAGCCCATTTCATTCTCCATCCACTTCATGGAACCATCTACCATCAATCTTAATTCATACCCGACCCGCCATATCCTGGTGGTATCATGCCACACCATTCCCCATTTAATTTAATAGAATATGGGATGCCAACAACATGTTGTCCCCAACATCGGTGGTCCCACGAGGGGTTTCACCCATCTGCTCCACTCCAGTCAGTGTTTTGACCCGTCTGATTCGTCTCTGCATGACGTTAAACATGTGGCATACCCTATGTAAAATAAGGGAAGCTAAGGAAAACCTCAAAGACATACTGATGGAATATAATTCCTCACATTCAAAACGGGATTCCTTCGGCTTTTGTGCCCTCTAGAAGCCATATTATAAGGGGAAGAATCCAAGATGCATCAATGTTCTAGCACCCATGACATGCCAGTGATGCCCAACATGACTACTCCACTAACTGATGGTTGCTTCCCTCACTGGAACCTTTAGAATGTCCTGAAAAAAGTATTTTAATAATCCGGTGTCTGTGAAGATATGGCTCATGGAAGAGTTTCATGAAAATTCATAAAACTATAAGGGAGACCAGTACTTGGTGATGAGTTTAGAGGAGGAATCCATGGAAGGAAGAACCGACATCTCATCATCCAGTTTCGATCATGGATAAAACGTCCTTGAACAAGGAGCAGATGCTACCTGCCATTGGAAAACTGGAATGCGGGGGAAAGGACAGCACCACCGTCCAACCAAATGAGACTCATGCGCGCGACCCGACGAAAGCGTCAGAAAAAAATATATCTGGGTGATTTTCATAGTATTCTCATTAAATATGTGTCGATTATATAGTATGATATAAAATGGAATTGAATGAATGATCATTCAATCTATATCAAATACCATGTACATGAATAATCTAATAATGTTATTATTTAGAATAAAGTGAGTGATTTTGAATCAATTGATAATGTGGGTCAAATGTTTAATGATTTAACGTAATTATATTATATAAATTAGAATAGATTCATAGGTATGTATGAAGTAAGGTTTTATTTAATATTTTTTCATTGAAAATTTCATTCAAAATTTTCTAAAACTAATGAAATATGAAAATATTTATAATGATGAATGATGGCCAAAATGTTAGATATAGAATAATATATAAAAATGTTTTATTTAGAATGATTGACTAATATATATAGTAAATATAAAATTTGATTTTGTTTTCAAAATACATTTAAGATGATGAATTTTATGACTATATAGAAGGTAAAATATATAGTTATTTAGTGGCTGAGATTTTTCTTACTATGTAGGTGAATGATATGATTTTTACAAGGGATGATATCTAAAACTATGAAGAAATTTTTTATGAATTTGATTTGGAGTTCACATTAAAATGATAATTGATTGATTCTACCTAAATAATTAATATGTAAGGGAAATATTAAAACAATATTAATAAATCCATTTAACTAATTTTCAATTAAGATATAGGGACTAAATAATATAAATCATTATCATCAAAAGAGTCTAATAACATTAATAACATACACATTGAAGATAAATTAACTAATAAGAATCTTAATGAAAACATGGGATAGAAGGACAATGAATTTTATGTATTATAATAGAAACTAGTTGAGCTAACTAAGGAAACTTTATATTATAAAATTAAACAACTTAGTTTAGAGAATGATATATGTAATTCAAATCATAGATAGAATAAAATTGACTATATAAAAGGGTAATAATAGACCAGTGTTATTAGGAATTATTATAAGATGAATAATCATGTAAAAATTTTCTATATTTACCTAAAACAAGTGAATTAAAAAATTATATAATTTATATAAATACAAAAATGTTTAAAAACAAAAATATATAGAACATTAGTTATCCTTATAAGAAGTTTTTAATGGAAATTTCACTTTAATATGAATAGAAAACATTTGGTTTAAAAAAATATTTTTGATAGAATAATGTGGAAAAAGTAATATATAGATTCTGAAATCATAGTAGAAATTAATATTATGTATATTAATAGTGTTGTGGAGGAATTAGGGAAATAAGGAAGATTTATAGGTCAAATAATCAATAGTATAATCCATCTTGTAGGTTTTAGCGGATGACTATAAAGGGGAGCCATCACACTCAATGATGATATAATCAAAAAACAATCAAAAAAATAATTTTATTATTGATAATTGATTTAAAATTTTGGAAACACTATATAAGAGGTGTGATTAGCCTAGAAATTTTGAAAATTATGGTATTTTATTTCGTCCATGCCATTATGGTTTTGAAAAAAATACTACAAATCATAAAGATATAGAAGAAAAATGAAGAGAGAAGTATATTCTCTTTGAAGCTATATCTAAGGGTATAATAGGAAAACTACTATTGAATAATAACATTGGGTGTTCATTAGTAATTAAATTATATTTATAACCATTGGATAATTTTAAATAATAAAAAAGGTTTACTGAATTTTATAAATTTTGAGTCTCCAAAAATCAAGGGCATTGGATCTCTTATTATATGTAATGATATACAAAAATACATAAGTATCATATTTATTGATGTATTAGAAATTATATATTTTCGTTTTTGAGAACAATATGATGAATTCAATAATGTTATATTAAGAAGATATGGGATTAATTTTAATAGATTCAAATTTTTTTATCTTTTGATAAGAAGAATGTATGTAACGACCGAAAGTTTCATTAATGGTAAATACCTCTTGATCTAGTTAATTGTCTCTTTATAAAAAAATGTTTTTATAAGATGTCAACTTCATTGGTTTTATGATAAGAGTTTCGACCGTTACTTTTATAGCTGTTGAACATTGATCACATGATAAGTATAAATATAAGGATTTAACGAACCCAATTTTACTCAGACAAAGGAAGCGATGGCCTCATCCCGTAGAATTGCCCCATACGGAGCCCATTTGTCAGAGCTCAGAAAAGAGGTGTCATCCTTGGGCTTTGCCCTGGACCAAGCCCAAGCTTAGCTTCATTATGTCAAGCTCGAACGTGACTGTATACGGGAAAAGTGGAAGTTAATAGAGATTACCACTCGGGCGATGTTATCTGGGCCGCCTCAAGAGTCTGTCACCATCGCACACCATACCCTTCAGTCTTATGCGCTTTTTTATGGGGTTATGTAAAAAATAAGTAGTAATATGTTCATGTACATTATTTTTTGTATATAATAATGATTATAATTTCTAGTCATTTTTGATACATTGTAAATAGTTTTTAAAGTAAAAAATGGTGTTTTTAGTTATTATTTAATTAAGAATTTAATTTTATTAAATTAAGAGTTTTTTCAATTAAATAATATTTTAATAAAATATTATTATTAAAATTAAATTAATTTTTATTAAATATAAATTATCTTATAATTTTATTAATGCAATTAAAATTTTTGTTAAGGTTTGAAGGCCATTTTTGTCAAAACCCGTGAATTTTCAACAAATGTTTGTTTTTATTTTAAAATTGAAAATTAACATATTTAGAATTTTTTTAGATAAAATAAATTTCATCTATGGAATCAGTAAGTTGAAATTATCCAACGGTGATTTTTTCATAATTTTTTGAGACAGTCAAATTTTTGGTTAAAAATTAAATACCGTTTAAATATATAATGTGTTTTATGACATCATACTGACCCAATGGTGATGTAATAAAATACTATAATCCTTATGTTCGGCCAATATATGTTTTACCATTAAAATAAAGTGATTTTTGGTTTGTTTGACTTACTTTTCAAAGCATTAATGAACCACTCAAGACTTATTCAACACATTGCCTTTTTAAATTGATTTCCATGGGAGTGTGACTCACCTCCAAATAAGAAACCTTATTATTTTAATAGATTCGGACCTAGGCCTGGTAAAATATTGTTTTCCTGTTTCCTTTTCCAGAATCCATGGTCAAAACCCATGGGATGGTTTGCGGTTTGGATTAATTTAATATAAGGGGTCCCAAACCTAAATAATAAAGTATTCTATCACCTTTCCTATATAAACCCACCCAAGATCCCACTTCCATTTCACTAAAATCCTTTGGAGTTTGTCCCACCTCTTCCCTAATCTCTCTAGAATCCTCCCACAGTGCCCCAAGCTCCCATGAAGCCGCTCACAAGCCTCTCTCTAGCCGTTGGAAGCACACTTCCAAGTAAGGTTTTTTTCTTCCTTTTTCATTTTTTGTCAATTTTCTTTATGTTTTATTGCCCTTTTAATTTCAATTATGAATATTGGGGTATGGTTTCTCACCTCCCCCATACTGACCTATTATTTTTTGAATGATGGGATACCCCTTTCCCTCTCATTTAATGCCTTCCATGTACACCCGTTACTATGCCGAAATTCCGAAAGGATCTTGTCTCTCTTCTTTTACATTCAAGCAATTCTTTTGTATCATGAATTTAAATTCCATTTATATTATTGGTACATGTATCTATATGAACTCCTTACTGTACATTACATGTAAATATGATGAGTAACCCCTTTCTCTCTCATCAACCTTTTTTCATGAATTCTTATGTCATGCCGTTACGCTGCCGAAATCGCATCGATTTTCTAAGCCAATGTCATTGTGTAGTGAATACCATGCCCATTTCTCCATCAAGGGTATTAAACTTTATGAACATTTTCTTATTGATTGTATAGTTTAATTTATGAATTCCACATTCCTTTATCGTGGAATAAATGATTATGTTTTATGAATCCATGTTTTATGATCTATGTGGCACACTTATGCATGAAATGAAATGTTTAAGAATGGTGCGCCCTTATAGCGCTCCAATGCATTGGGTAAAGTATAGTCTCATGATACTTAATGTGCAATGAGTGTTGACTCATGCTAATTAATGTACAATGAGGTTTTACTCGTGCTTCATGTGCAATGAGGGTTTACTCATGCTCCATGTGCAATGAGCCTTGGCTCATGCTTATTCCATGTTAAGTATTGTTGCCACATTTCCATGTTATGATTATCATACTTTATCATGCCTTTATGTTCATGTTTCTTTTATTCTCTATTGATATTCCTATTTTCTAACATGTATTGTACTCCTCATGTTATTCCATGTGTACTCCCTTACTGGGCTTTATATCTCATCCTTTTCTTATGCATGTCCTCAGGTTATGCCATGCAATGCTAATTACGAGGGAATATAGTGGTCATGTAAAGGAAGTTTTCAATAAAGATGTTGTATTTCATGTTTTAAGTTTTTATGTAATGATCCTAATCCCCAAAGACACTAAAAATATCGATCTTTTTTGTTGTATCAAGTGAAGTTTTTTGTAATAAATCATGTTTAAGTTGTAATAAAAAACAAGGTTGTCATAGTTGGTATCAAAGGATAGGTTTAGTTATTTTTGGGATTATTAAACCCTAGTAAAACCATAGATATAAGATTAAGAATAATAAAAACATCCCTATGTTCTGGTAAATACTAATTATGTGGTTTATCAAACAAATACATCCCTTTATGGATACGAGCAGGTAGTGGCGGTTCTGACACAGATGTATCCTAGGGTAAAACCTGAAAACACCGCATTGAGCTAGACTCGAATGGGAACTGGTGCACGACAACGGGCCTTGCTGTACTCTTGGTTACAACACTCCCAGAGGATATGTTTTGATAAATTCACAAGATTAGTATGAAACCTTATGAAGGGAATTTTAAAAAAAAATCCTTATAAATATTTGTTAGAAATTAGCTCATGAAAATCCAAGATTGAAGCCTATAGACTAACGAGTTTAGGATTCAAAGATTATTTATAAGTCATAAAAATATTTCTTTGGATTACCCTTTATGTGTTACCCCTAACTTTCCTTTTATTCCATCCAATTGCCGGTAATAGGAAGACTCGGGCTAACAACCGTTGTGAAGATCAGTGTGATGACTGTACTAATGAGATGCCCAATCCAATGAGAGCGGGAATCATGAACTTTTTCATGCTTCTCTCTCAGCTAACTCAAGTTTTGAATAGAAACACAGGTCAAGAGAAACATCCAAACCCTCCTAAGAAGGAGTAAGTCACTATAAAGAGCTTCATGAGGAAAAGACCTCCTACTTTTAGTGGATCATCCGATCCCACGATCGCTAAACAGTGGATCAACTCCATTGAAAAGATCTTCTCAATCCTTCAATGTTTTGAACAAGAAATGTTTCTCCTAGCTGCTAATCGTATGGAGGGTGAAGCTGATCAATGGTGGACGTTGATAACAAATACAAAGCCTGATGAGGAGATCGAGGCTTTGGAATGGAAGGATTTTCGGAAGATGTTTTTTGATAAATATTTTCAGCGCACCCTCTGTCTTAAGATGGAAAGGGACTTCTTTTCTCTCAATCAAAAAGATGAAGAATTTGTGGGAGCGTACGAGGAAAACTTCACAAGGCTTGCACGATACGCTTCCGGCTTCATCGTGACCCCTGAATGTAAGGTTGACCACTTCTTTGGTGGGATGAAGCCTAGATTGTGGAACGAATTAGTGATCCGTGACTTCGAAAACTATGAGGAAATTGTCTGATGTTCCCTCAATGTCGAAATGGAGATTGGAGAATCACATGGGTATCATGGGGAAAAGAAGTGTATGATGGACTTCAATGTTGTTGGTCTGATGGATAAATCCAACGGCGCTAAGAAGTTCAAGCACCCCACTTTCCAAAAGTGCAGAAAGAAGAACCCTGGGAATTGCCTTAAGGGGACGAGAAAATGCTTCAGGTGTGGAAGAGAAGGGCACCTAGCTATTAACTATCGGCAAGAAGGAGCCACAGTTGTGATAGAGGAGAGGAACGCTCCGTTCGAACTCAACGCGTTGTTCAATGCTACAAATGCAATGAACAGGGTAATTTTGCAAATCAGTTCCCTAATCTAGGGGTTATCGGAGACAACCAACAACCTCCAAGACAGCAAGGAAGTGATTTTTCCATCACTTCTTCCGAAGTGAACCCCGAAAACAAAGTGGTGACAGGTACGCTAGTTATTAATTCAAGAATAGTGAACATAGTTTTTGATTCAGGTTCTACACATTCTTTTATATATAGAAAGTTTAGTAGAACAATCCCAGTACCACCACAAATCATGGAAGTAAAGATGTCGGTGAGTACGACAATTGGAGAAATCATTGCATCCCATGAATATAAGTCCACCCCTGTTATAATCTGTGGATTGAATTTTCCGAAAAACCTCGTCATAATCCCTATGGTGGAATTTGATGAAATTCTTGGCATGGATTTGCTTTCCTTATATAGATCCAACATAAATTGTCGGGAGAGGGAAATCGCCCTCCATATGGAGAATCGACCGACGATTCATTACATGTGTCAGGAGGAAGATGAATCTCTTTTAGCTCCATCATCTCAATCATGGATATTACTGCTCTATAATCACGCATATCTAGCTCAGATGATTGAGTCCAAAGAAGAAATCATCCTTGAAAAAATGCCTATTGTGAGGGAATTTGCTGAAGTGTTTCCCGAGGAACTGCCTCGTCTTCCTCCTAGAAGAGATGTTGAGTTCTCAATTGAACTTATACCTAGGGAATTACCAATATCCAAGACTCCATATATAATGGCGGTTGTTGAGCTTGAAGAGCTGAAGAAACAACTACAGGAAAATCTGGATAAAGGGTTTATACGCCCAAGAGCTTCACCAAGGGGTGCACCAGTCCTCTTCGTCAAGAAGAAGGATGGGTCAATGCGGCTTTGCATAGATTATCGTGAACTTAACAAAATCACGATAAAGAACAAGTATCCTCTCCCAAGAATCGATGACTTTTTTGATCAGCTGCGTGGAGCACAATACTTCTCCAGGTTGGATTTGCGGTCGAGATATTATCAAGTAAGGGTGAAGAAGGAAGATGTCCCCAAGACTGCTTTTCGTAAAAGGTACGAGCACTATGAATTCATAGTAATGCCTTTCGGGCCCACCAATGCTCTATAAATATTCATGGACTTGATGAATAGAGTCATTAGATATTACCTTGACAAATTTGTGGTAGTCTTTATAGATGATATTCTAATATACTCCAAAACCAAGGAGGACCATGAGGAGCATTTAAGAACTATACTTGAGACTTTGCGCAAGGAGAAGCTCGATGAAAAGTACAGAAAGTGTGAGTTCTGGTTGAAGGAGGTCGCATTCTTGGGCCATATCATCACAAGAAATGGGATATCTGTGGATCCCTCCAAAACAGATGCAATTGAGGGATGGCCGAGGCCAACATCAGTAACGGATATCCGTAGCTTCTTGGGGTTAGCTGGATATTATAGAAGATTTTTGAGAAATTTCTCATGATTGTCCAACCCTCTTACCAAGCTAACTAGAAAGGGAATAAAGTTTTCTTGGAGTGATTAATGTGAAGAAAGCATCAAGGAATTGAAAAGGAGGCTTATCATTGCACCCGTGCTCACTTTACCCACAAGTGGGGAGTTTTTTGTGGTATTCGGTGATTCTTTGAAGAAGGGCTTAGGTTGTGTGCTGATGTAGAATTATAAAGTGATATCCTATGCCTCAATGAAGTAGAAAATCCATGAGTGAAACTATCCAATGCATGATCTAGAGTTGGTGGCTGTGATCTTTGCCTTGAAAATCTGGCGGCATTATCTCTATGGAGTGAAATGTGAGATATATACATACCACAAGAGTATTAAATATATATTCACAAAGAAAGATCTTTATATGCACTAGAGAATATGGATAGATCTCATCAAGGATTATGACTGTTGAATACATTACCACCCTGGGAAAGCGAACAAGGTGGCAGATGCCCCAAGTAGAAAGGATCCAGCGATTCTAACAATGATGAGAATTGAGAAGGATCCAATCTTCTTAGACTTGATGAAGATGGTTGTGGGAATCATAATGAAGGGAACATCATCAATCCTTTCACAAATTATTTCTCAACCATCGCTTTTGGAAAGGTTAAAGGATGCTCAAAATGATGATATGGGAATTCAAGGAAATGTGGAAGCTATCAAAAAGGGAAAATCCTCGGAGTCTAATCTTAATTAATAAGGAATTGTGCGGTTTGGGAAAAGACTATGTGTTCCATCAAGTCCGGAGCAAAAGAAGGAACTTTTGAATGATTCACATAGTTCAAATTTCTCTATTCACACAGGGAGCACAATGATGTATCGAGATATCCGAGAAAAATTTTGGTGGGATAATATGAAGAAGGAGATCGCTGAATATACATGAAAGTGCCTGGTGTGTTAGCAAGTGAAGGAAGAGAGGCAGAAGTCTACGGGGATGATGCAACCATTTACCATACCAGAATGGAAATGGGAGAACATCACCATGGACTTTGTCACCGGACTTCCGAGGACATCCAAAGGCAACAATGCAATCTGGGTTATTGTGGATCATCTTACAGAGACTGCACACTTCATTTCTATTCGAGAGGATTTCTCTTTGGATCAACTGGCACATATATATATCAAGGAAGTGGTAAGGTTACATGGAGTACCACTATATATTGTGTCTGACCGAGATCCAAAAATCACCTCTATGTTTTGGAAGAGTCTTCAACATGCTCTGAATACTAAACTGAGCTTCAGTACGGCCTATCATCCTCAAACTGATGTCCAATCTGAGCAGACTATAAAAACACTTGAGGATATGTTGAGAGCGTGCTCAATAGACATTAAAGGTGGATGGGATAAACATCTTCTTCTGGTTGAGTTTTCTTATAATAACAGGTTCCACTCGAGCATCCAAATGGCACCATATGAAGCCCTGTATGGGAAAAGGTGCAGAACACCGACATGTTGGGATGAGGTCGGTGAACGTAAGCTGCTTGGACTAGAAATGGTCGAAGAAATGGTCGAGAAGGTGAAAACCATTCAGCAGCATATCAAGGCAGCCTAGAGTCGATAGAAGAGTTATGCAGATAATCGTCGACAAGACCTTGAATTTGATGTTGGATACATGGTGTTTTTACGCATATCTCCGTGGAAGAAGGTCATGAGGTTTGGAAAGAAAGGGAAGTTAAGTCCAAGGTACATCATCCCCTTCGAGATTCTTGATCGTGTTGGGGTTGTGGCCTATAGACTAGCACTTCCACCTACTATGGCCAAGGTGCATGATGTCTTTCATGTATCCCTCTTAAGGAAGTACATACTGGACCCTTCACATGTACTCTCTTCCAAGGTGGTACAATTGGAAGACGATCTTTCTTATGAGGAGCAACCAGTGAAGATCTTAGATCGTAGAGAAAAAGTTCTACGAAATAAGACAATGCCCCTCATCAAGGTGTTATGGAGAAACCACAAGTTTGAAGAAGCATCTTGGGAGTCAGAGGATATGATAAAGCTGAGTAAACCACATTTGTTTTAGTGTGGGAAAAGGAAAATTTCGAGGGCGAAATTTCTTAAGGGGGGAATATTGTAACGACCCAAATTTTCATTAATGGAAAATCCCTCTTGATCTAGTTAATTGTTTCTTTATAAAAAAAATTATTTTATAAGATGTCAAATTCTATGGTTTTATGATAAGAGTTGTGACCGTTACTTTTATAGCTGTTGAACAGTGATCACATGATTAGTATAAATATAAGGCTTTAATGAACCCAATTTTACTCAGACAAAGGAAGTGATGGCCTCATCTAGTATAATTGCCCCATACGAAGCCCATTTGTTGGATCACGGAAAAGAGGTGGCATCCTTGGGCTTCGCCCTTGACCAAGCCCAAGCTGAGCTTCATTATGTCATGTTCGAACGTGGCCGTCTACGGGAAAAGTGGATGTTGATAGAGATTACCACTCGGGCGATGTTATCCGAGCCGCCCCAAGAGTCTGTCACCATTGCACACCTTACCCTTAGGTCTTATGTGGTTGTTTTATGGGGTTATGTAACAAATAAGTAGTACTTTTTTCATTTACATTATTTTTTTGTATATAATAATGAATATAATTTCTAGTCATTTTTTATACATTGTAAATAGTTTTTAAAGTAAAAATGGTTTTTTTAGTTATTATTTAATTAAGAATTCAATTTTATTAAATTAAGGGTTTTTTGAATTAAATAATATTTTAATAAAATATTATCATTAATAATAAATTAATTTTTATTAAATTTAAATGATCTTATAATTTTATTAATGAAATTAAAATTTTTGTTAAGGTTTGAAGGCCATTTCTGTCAAAACCCGTGAATTTTCGATAAATGCTGGTTTTTATTTTAAAAGTGAAAATTAACATATTTAGAAATTTTTTTAGATAAAATAAATTTCATTTCTGGAATCAGTATGTCGAAATTATCCAACGGTGAATTTTTCATAATTTTCTGAGATAGTTAAATTGTTGTGTAAAAATAAAATACCGTTTAAATATATAATGTGTTATATGACATCATAATGACCCAATGGTGTTGTAATAAAATACTATAATACTTATGTTCAGCCAATATATGTTTTAACATTAAAATAACGTGATTTTGGGTTTGTTTGACTTACTTTTCAAAGCATTAATTAACCCCTCAAACTTATTCAACACTTTTCTTTTTTAAATTAATTTCCATGGGAGTGTGACTCACCTCCACATAAGCAACCTTATTATATTAATAAGTTTGGACCTTGTCCTGGTAAAATATTGTATTCATCTTTCCTTTTCCAGAATCCATGGGCAAAAACCATGGGATGGTTTGTGGTTTGGATTAATTTAATATAAGGGGTCCCCAACCTTAATAATAAAGTATTCTCTCACCTTTCCTATATAAACGCACCCAAGCTCTCACTTCCTCCTCACTAAAACCCTTTGTAGTTAGTCCAACCACTACCCTACTCTCTCTAGAATCATCCCAAGGTGCCCAAAGCTCCCAAGAAGCCTCTCACAAGCCTCTCTATAGCCTTTGGAAGCACACTTCCATGTAAGGGTTTTTTCTTCCTTTCTCATTTTTTTGTCAATTTTCATTAAGTTGTATTTCTTTTTTAATTTCAATTATGAAAGTTGGGGTATGGTTTCTAACCTCCCCCATACTACCCTATTATTGTTTTAATGATGGGAGAACCCTTTCTCTCTCATTTAATGCCTCCCATGTACACCTGTTACTATGTCGAAATTCTAAAAGGAACTTCTCTCTCTTCTTTTACATTCAAGCAATACTTTTGTATCATGAATCTAAATTCCATTTCAATTGTTGGGACATGTATCTATATGAACTCATTACTGTCCATTACATGTAAATATGATGAGGAACCCATTTCTCTCTCATCATCCTTTTTTTATGAACTCTTATGTCACGCCGTTACGCTGCCGAAATCGCACCGATTTTCTAAGCCAATGTCATTATGTAGTGAAAACCATTCCCATTTCTCCATCAAGGGTATTCAACTTTATGCACATTTACTTATTTATTTTATAGTTTCATGTATGAATTCCACATTCCTTTATCGTGGAATAAATGATTATGTTTTATGAATCCATGTTTTAGGATCCATGTGGCACACTTATGCATGAAATGAAATGTTTAAGAAGGGTGCGCCCTTATAGCGCTCTAATGCATTGGGTAAAGTATAATATCATGATACGTCATGTGTAATGAGTTTGACTCATGATAATTCAAGTGAAACGAGGGTTTACTCGTGCTTCATGTGCAATGAGGGTTTACTCATGCTCCATGTGCAATGAGCCTTGGCTCATGCTAATTCCATGTTAAGTGTTGTTGCCACATTTCCATGTTATGATTATCATGCTTTATCATGACATTATGTTCATGTTTCTTTTATTCTCTATAGATACGCCTGTTGTCTAACATGTATTGTACTCCTCATGTTATTCCATGTGTACTCCCTTACTGAGCTTTATAGCTCACCATTTTCTTATGCATGTCCTCAGGTTATCCCATGCAATGCTAAGTACGAGGGAATGTAGTTGTCATGTAAAGGAAGTGTTCAATAAATATGTTGTATTTCATGGTTTAAGTTAATATGTAATGATCCTAAGCCCCAAAGACACTAAACCCCTCGATCTTATTTGTTGTATCAAGTGAAGTTTTATGTAATAAAGCATGTTTACGTTTTAATAAAAAGTAGGGTTGTCAAAATGTAAACTAAGGGAAACATGATCCTATATTGAGAGGAAAAAATTTCAAGAGATTCTTGTATTATTAAAGAAAATAAATTATAGTCTAAAGTCATAGACATATATTATCAACATAAATGAATATTTTGAAACAAAGTGGATATTTTTGTAACGTTAATTTTATGATAAGAAGGTGATATTGGTGTTTAACCATATTCTAGAAAGTGATATTTTCACATTCTAATAAAATTTGGTTTACATTAATACATCTCATCTCATAATGGTAATTCATTAATGAATACATTGGACCATGATAAAATAATCCTAAAATTTAAATTATTATTTTATTTCTTTTATTTATTATTTCAATCCTATCATATGTATTTATTTTTAATTGAAAAATCGGGGCCTCTCATGATTTATGAATGTCTCTAGAGATGTGGTAAGAATGGGTGTCTATACTCTTTAAATATGATTATAATAGATAATGGTGTGGAATATAAAAAGGAATCTATAAATGTTATCATGAATATAATATTATTCATTATTATCCTAGATAACCATATAGTCTAAAAATATAATAAATCAAATAAAAAAGAGAATGATTGGGTTAGAAGGCTCTTTCCATGTCACTTGAACATATTAATTCAGAGTTCAAGTGAAGGAAAATTATTTTCCCATCATCATACATTTGAAAGATCTAATTTTATTCCCCAAAATCATATATTAAAAAATATGAGATATATTAATTGAATTCCCTTTTGATATACTCTAGTATTTTTGGATAACATTACAATATCAATGTAAGAGGTAAAATTCCTAGGAAGATTGATCAATAAAGCACTGATGGTATCTTTTTTGGATATTTTATAAATGGTAGAGGACCCATGTTCGGAAATAATAAATATAGATTATATTTTGATTATAATAATATAAATGATTTAGTTTATTATTGAAGGATGGTTTCATAGTTAATTTTTGATATATGATGATGTAAATATGAAATTGCTCATTTTAAGCAATATGTGAAAGTTATTGAAAAAATATATAAGTTGAAATCTATATTGGATTTTGATATTGTTATATATTTCTCATCTGATGGGGGATAATGGTTTTTTTCTCAATAAATGATGACAATTAATAAAGAGGATAAAATATAATACAGGAACTTAGATAATAGGTTCAAACCAGATGATCTATGAGTACTTTTTCAAATATTACAATGTTATCCAAAATAAACCCCATGGATGTTGTAGAATAAATGGTGAATCAAGACTGTATCAATTCCATAATTTATAAATTTGAGAAGTGATAGAAAAAAAATATGGGGATAGTACCAAAAATAGGATATAAAAAAGTTAAATTTACAAAGTGGTATTTCAGAAATTGTTGAATGAAAATGTTTTTGTCATATACTATAAGGTGATATTGGTTTGAAAAGAAACACTCAAAATTCATTTTTATTGTTTTATACGATACCATTACAACAATAAAATGACATGAATCTATGAATATAAATATTATTATTTCTAAAAAAATAAATTATGTTTTTATTAATGGAATTTAAGTCAACAATTTTAAATAAATATCTGGAGGAGGAAGTCTATGTAATGAAAAAATGTGGATTCATTATAAATGAGGTGGAGTATGTATGTAAGTTGGAGAAATATTTATATGGGCTTAAGAATGTTCAAGGGTATTATTATTCTAAGATGTATTCTAGTTTATAGAATATTAAATCAAGAAATTAATTCGTGACAAATACTTATAAATAATATATGATCAAGATGTTTCTATCATTTTATTTGTTCACCCTGAGGATATAATATTTTAATATAATAATGTTGAAGGATATGTTCATTTTTTGAATTATTAAACATAGTTAACTAAAATATATTTTTTGGAGGTAAAAATTTACTTGTTTGGTGTTAAAATCAATTAATATAAAGAAAATATTTTATTATAAATAAATTAAAAAAAACCAAGGAATAATAAAAAAATTCAAAGAAGATTCAAAACTATTTTTAACACCTTTCTTAATTGAAATGAAATAGTTTGAGGTTATTTTATAGAGAAACGTCATAGAATGACTTTATGAAATATATTTCAATCCAATTATATATTACAGCCTATAGAACTAAAATCGTTTATGATGTCATGCTTTGAGCGTAATTACAATTATATAAACACAGGTAATGTGTTTGGATTAAAAAAATTACCCTTGCAAGCACGGTTAGAATGGGTTTTCTGGAGGGGCATTCATTATGGCCAAAAACTCTGAGGACTAAATACGGTCTGTATTGGGAGGAGTGGGAGGTTAGGAAGCTGTCTAGACTGGGAAAACGGTTAGACTTCAATTGTAAATGCTTCAAAAAATTTCTTGATAGGTAGTAGGTCATGGGGACATTAACATGTGGCAGGCTAATTGGACTGGGGAGAAACTCTTCTTCCCTCACTGCCCAATCCCGGACCTCACTTTCAATGTAGTCTGCCGCCACCCCAGATTTCTTGAAGCAATGCTTAGCCCGAGAAAGATGAATGTCTGTAAAAAGATAAAACATAAAGAGGATGCCGACCGACTCTAATTTATAGAATCCAACTCTGGAGTATTCAACGGGAATGATTACCGGCGTATGCTCAGCCAGGGGAGCGTTCGTGACGAGTGGGGAACACATATTTGGTACAAAGAACATCCATCCAAGATGTCCTTTTTGATATGGAGGGAAAAGAAACAAGCTATATCGATTGATGACAACATCCAGAAGAAAGGAATTAATCTAGCGTTAAGATGTCTCTGCTGCTCTCATCCTCAGCCAGAGTCTATTCTACATGTTTTCATAAAGAGTGACTGGGATGTGTATTTATGGACCTAATTGTATGTTAGGGGAAGGTACAACTCAACGTGTTCCTCCATGAAGGAGTTTCTTGCATGTTGGTTTTCAGGTACGAGGCAGGATGAGATGGAGTATAAAATCTGCGATGTGGTGCTTACTGCAATATTATGGACGATCTGAGAGGCATGGAATAAGGTGTGTGTTGAGAGGCGGTGGTCCCTCTCCTTAATGATGGTGAAGATGAACGTAATGGTGCATGAGTTATGAAATCTACTAAAAGTAGGCCAGAATTCCCAGATGCCGTGTGAATTCCTGCACTGGCCGAAGGTATGCTACTGGTCGCGGGGCTACTGGGTAAGGTGGATGACTCCTTTAGTGGGGCTCAAACATAATGTTGACAGCTTCTTCATGGATGGACAGATGCGAGGAGGCGGTTTGGTGCGCGAAGGAAGAGGCTCTGTTATCATGGAATTCCACAGCTTCCACAACCCAGTCGATTACTTAGGGGTGGAAATTCATGCGCTGCTCATATGTGTGGAAATTTTTAACAGTCTTTTCATGGTTTGCTCTAATGTAGAATCAGATTCCAGGATCCTGATTCGGGTCCTGCATGGGAAAGTGTGTGACATCCCCAAATGATAAAGGGTTAAATGACTAAATGATATGACTCATGTCAACAAGGTGCATCTTCCTTTTCGGGAGCCTACCTGATTAGAACTCCACAGTTAAGCGTGCTTGGCCTGGAGTAGTGATCAGGATGGGTGACCTTCTGGGAAGTTTTTCCAGGGTGTGTGTGAGTGAGGAAAAAAGTACACTAGAAAGGAAAAGTGTTGGCATGTGGGGACTATCATTAGTCAGATGACCCGTTCAGGCAAGTGGGTGGAACCTGGGGTAGGACCCACGTGTCTGCGGGGCAACTAGGGGTACCTGGTGGGCCAGGACCCAACGACCATGTTAAGGCGGGGTGCTTGTGCTGTAACCGGGACCCGGTTGTCACATTTGGTATCAGAGGAGGAACTCAGCCTTAAGTGCGCGGTGCACTGCCTAGGTTGAGTTGTAGGCCCCACAATGAGGGCGTTGTGCTCTAAAGGGGGGGGGTGATTGTATCATCCCCAAATGATAAAGGGTTAAATGACTAAATGATATGACTCATGTCAACAAGGTGCACCTTCTTTTTCGGGAGCCTACCTGATTAGAACTCCGCAGTTAAGCGTGCTTGGCCTAGAGTAGTGATCAGGATGGGTGACCTTCTGAGAAGTTTCCCAGGGTGTGTGTGACTGAGGACAAAAGCACACTGGAAAGGACCAGTGTTGGCCTGTGGGGACTATCATTAGTCAGATGACCTGTTCAGGTGCGTGGGCGGACCCTGGGGTGGGCCCGACGTGTCTGCGAGGAAACTGGGGGTACCTGGTGGGCCAGGACCCGACGACCATGAAAAGGAGGGGTAGCTCTACTGTCACCGGGACCCGGTTGTCACAATGTGAATGTGTCGTGGGACTATAATTACACTGTTCGTAGATGTGCTGGTGTGATTCCTCAAGATTGTACTACTCTCCATATCCCGAGAGAAGCTAATTTTTCGGCGGATGCTTTATCTAGAGAGAGCGGTCCAGAGGATTCTCGAAGGGGTATGTAAGAACCTTTTCCAGCGGTATGCCCTTGGGCTACATCACTTTAGGCCTCCCAGAACTCTTCGTAGAGGAAGGTTGTTCCCATTTTGAGATTTAAATAAATAAAAATGAATTTTTCATTCGCTGACTCTTAGTACAATAGAAACTGATAATATAGATCCCAATAAAAACAAAACACATTTAATATTGATGAATACATAGTGGAATGATTTTTTAATGATATTATTCTACTTTTCTTGCGTATTGATAATAAAATTACAAATAGTAAGTCAAATAACCAATGTTCGGTTACTCTTAGTACTATTGAAATAGATTATATAAATCGCAAAAATTTACAACAAAATTAATATAGAGAAGGACATATTTGTAAGATTTTTTTTAAAGTTGATGATTCTACTTATCTTGTGTTTTGATAATGAAATTAGTAGCATTAATTCAATTAACTAATGTTCAGTGACTCTTACAATATATTATATATATTTAATGGAGTCTTACTTCTGGGAGAAACTGGCATCATTTTGCATAAAAATAACGATTGCTTTGTGACTCTTAGTACAATAGAAACTTAGAATATGGATCTCACTAAATTTTCAACACTATTAATATAGATGAAAACACCATTGGAATAATTTTTTTAATGTGATGCTTCTAGTTATCTTTAGTGTTGATAATACAATTACTAGGAGTAATAACAATATTCTATTACATTGTTCACAATAAAAAAAGATTGATATTAAATACCACTTAAACATTGATCATTTTTAATGAAGTTAACTAATTATGGAGTTTGTACCTATGATAGATTATGTGGATTATATTTCAACATAATAGTGTTAAAGAATACATTTAAAAACATGAGGTTGCTTATGGTCGATCAACCTCAACCTCCTTAGGTATAAGATAACTAATTGTATTCAACCTATGATGTGGTATTTTGTTATTATTGTTAATTCATGTAAAATTTATGGACAAATATATACCCATAGATACGTTCTTTAATTATTCTCGTATAGAATATATTTAGGAGAATTTTATAAAAAGGGTTTTTTATATTGTCATCACATGTGATATAAATTTACAATTTCAATATATTATTGAAGATATTGGATAAAAGTTTTATAGTTTTTTAGTCTATTTTAATAGAGACAATGTGAAGGTAAATTTTATTCATAATGTTATGTTTCAAATTATTTTTATTAACAAAATTATAGGAAACATGGTATAATTTTTCAATGATTATTATTTACTAAATAGAAAAATATCACATAAGTATGAATTTTTGGATATGGATCCATTGATTTAATTTTATAACTCTATTGGGTAAAATAAATTTTAGGGAAAAATAAAATAAGGAGAAAATGTGCAGAAAAATATTTTTTTTAGATGTTTATTATTTGGGGATGAATTTGGAAAACATGGATGTGGACTATTTACAGTGTTGTCATTTGATGTTATTGCAGAATATAATATGAAATTGAAATTTGTTTTATCTTATATGATGATTTGTTTTTTAATAATTATACAATCTTTTTCTTATTATCATTAGTGAACATTGGGTACCAAACTTATGAAGAGAGAAGTCACAATCATTATAGTGACTGTAATATGAAAATAGAACCTATAATATAATGAAAATCTAATAACCACATAATATAATTTAATCTCGTGACATGATAAAAATTAAAACAACCTCACTATGGAATGTGATCATATGTCGGGAATAATGGAAAAAATGCCAAATTAATTAATGTGAACCTAGTCTAAATACAAATTTGTTCCTACCACATGAAGGAAGGATTATTATATTCATTATAGATTATGTGTCTTTGTAAACAAATTATAAGTCATGTTAACATAGAAATTCATGGTAATTTATGTGACCATAGGGATAATTATTACTTCATACAATCAGAAGACCATATGGTATCGAATGTGATCATGGACATACATAGCTGGTCACGTCAATGTGGGAAAACATGATTGGTTGATTGATGTAGGATTATATAGTAGGTTGATCAACTACATGATCAGCCTCCTGAAATATTATGATATTAAATATCTAACTTATCAGGAATATCATAATGAAAATTTTGACATTGAATTGGAAATGTTTTTTTTTAAAATATAAGGAGATAAATAAATTGTTATTTACAACTATTTCTTATAATTAATTTTCAAAATGAAAAAACGAGACTTTATTTTATCATATTTACATTTATTTTATTGAATAATTTTTTGCATTATTTATATCAATAGTAGAATGGTTCCATGATCATATTAAATTTATTTTTAATGAAAAGTGTAACATATGAAAATTATAGTGTAATAAATGAAATGATGATGTAAATTTGCAATGCATTGTGATATGAAATTATCATTGAACACATGATGCATAATTGTACATTTAAGATCATGTGGGAATTATGCTAAAAATTGAGATTCCATTACTAACTTTAGTGATTTCATAAATATTAATATTCAGATAATGATTCATGCAATTTTAACAAAGTGGAAATGTAGAGGAAGTATAGACTTATACAAAATACAGTTAGAGGTGGTTGAAAAGGGGAAATTTATAGAATTTATATATTTCATAGATTGAGTTCCCATGTGTCTTAGGATGTGAGGATAATCGAAAAATAATTTTTTAGTATGCCAATATATTAATAGAAATTATTTTTAGAATGTTTATTATATAATTTTGTTCTGAATATCGGATGATGCTTCTCAAGAATAATGCAAAGATGAGCTGTTATATGATTGTACATTGTGATTTAAATTATTAAAAAAATGAATATATTTAATTTGAATTAAATATTTGTTAAAAAGAACATTAAGAGTCTATAATATGTTTTTCATTTTTATATATTGATAGATAGAATTAATGAAGTGACTTCTTATATGAGTTATTTTTAAGACCATATATGATAATTCATGATATATTATTTAAAATCAATTATTATGGTTTAGTAAATATCTAAATTATGGTGAATGAGGAGACAAAAATGATATTTTATGTTTTTTAGTTATTGTTGTTTTAGATCACGTAAAATTATTTAGTCATAAGAGAGAGATTTTATATGAATAAAGAGAGAGACAAATAAAGGGTTTCTAATCGTTGTTGCGCATGAAATAAAAGTATAATAAATAATATATTTTCAAATAGCATGTGTAATGAATCGTAGAATCACAAGTGATGATGAATTGAATAATGTGGGTGAATGAATATTACATTATGAATAAATAATATTTTCATGTCAGTTGGAAGGGAGTCTAATGCAATGTCGAATGACTATATTGCATTGATTTTTGTTGAAAACACATGGTTTATATAAACAAATAATATTTTTTTACTAATGTACTATATGAACTTATATAATTTCCATATCATTCCAATGACTAGATATTGTTATTGAGTTGTGGACCCAATAAATACATGTATTCCTATGGGTGTGCTACTTAAATGTGATTCACTATAGTCATTTCTTCCATAATTTTTGTAAATTCTATATTAAATGAATAAAACATAAAAAAACTAAAAAAGGTTCAACACCCATATTTGTGGACAAAAAGAGACATGTATTCATTTAAAATTTTCTATATTTAAATTCTTGAACATGTTTCTAATAAAAACATCAAAAGACAAATATTGTGTTCAATTAAGTCATAGAAAATGAATATATGAATATTAAAAGTCAATCGAATAATATATTACAAAACGAAACCATTATTTCATGCTATGTTAAATTCATATGTAATGGTATAATTAGACCAACCTATCAATCGTTAAATTTATCCAACATTTTCTATAATTAAATTTGTTATACTCTAGACCACCTAAAGATTTGAGGGGTGAACGAGGGTGTCACGTTTTTATTTTAGTTAGATGGAACTTTTCATTTTACAAAATTTTATATTTAAACATATAATAAAGATTTATCATTTCTTTTAGAAAATTCTATCTTATCCTCAAATCATAAATGATGAAAAAATCATCTAATATTAATAAGTAGATACTAAAAAATAACTAAAAAATTTAATTATTAAAATTTAGGTGAATATAGAAACATGAAAATATTAATTCATTTTAAGACATAAAAAATCCATTCACCATACAAATATTCAAACCACCCCAAGAGTGTATATTTTATTATCATTTAGGAAGAACTCTATAAACACCATATTTTATGATACTTTTTATCATATTTCCATAATTATATTATATTATCTAAACATATCACGGTCACCTAGGTTATACTCTACATATTAACCAGTGCAGAGGAAACAAAATAATGAGGTGATCTTGACAATAAATTATGGTACTTACTCATCAATATGTAATCATGATTTTCATCACAATAATATGAAAAACCATCAGTAGGGGATAAATGTTATATTTAATGATCATGTTAAAATAAAAATATTCCATAAGTCATTATAGGATGATATTTTATCTTAAATAAACACAAAAATTACAATGGAAAATGGAAATAGGATATAAAATATGTTCTATGGATAACCACAATAGGAATATAACAAATAACAATTTCATATGTATATTTGATAATGAAATTATCAAAATAGAAATTTTTTATCATGTCTACCAAAAATCATTAATGAAAAATTATAGGAGTTCATTTCCATGAACTATCATGTGAAAGCACCAATTTGTGACCATTTCCACATACAATCGTGTGACAAATCAATATATGTCCATGCATATACATAATCATGTGAAAAACAATTTACATGATCATCTCCACCCCAAAAAACTGTATCTAATTATATATAAGATTGTAATGAATGAATTTTTGGGTAGTATAGGGACACGTTCATAACAATAATTACCACATACACATATGTGTTCTATTATAACAAGATAACATTCATAAATCAAACATTAGTTATTTGGAATATGGAAAAGATTTGGGTTTCCTGAAAAAATCACTAGAAGATTTCATAAGAGATGAAATTAAATAAGATTGATTATGAAATAATAAGATACACATTTTAAAAGAAATAATGTCACCAGGAGTTGGGAAATATGAATAAAATATCTATTATGTAATTAGATAAATCATTTTTAAAAACATGAAGAAACATATATTTTGAAGAATATATGAAAGCTCTTAGAAATTTAAATTTAAAATCCAAAAACATTCATGTCATTTAATTTTTTAATGATTCGCCATTGAATGGAAAAAGGGTGTTAAAATTTAAAAATTAAAAAAAATATTATTCATGGTAAAATAATTAAATGTTTGATCATAAAAATATAATAGTTTAAAATCAATTTTTATAAATTAGTAATACTCTTAAAAAAATCATTATATTTTGAAAATATATGAAAATTTAAATTTAATTACCAAATAATCTAATATTATAACTATTTTTCAAATCATTTATATACAATAAAAGGAATATTCAAAATTAAGAATTATTTTATTTGGATATAAAGTTTTTTTTTGGATGAAAAATTTATATTTACGAAAATATATGATGTTACGGTCCACTGGATAAGTTATTTTCAAAATGTAATGTGAAAACATCATTATTCAAATTAATCATCCATAATATAGTATTATGATTACATAAACGATTCCTAAGGACACATTTTTTTGGAATATATAACATTTTAATTTCAAATGATTGAAAAACATGTTAATATTTCAAAATAAATTTCATAAAAACCCATGTAATAAATTTTTTTATAGAACATAATTTTCAATGATAAATGTAATAAAACATCTTTAAATAATAAGTAAAATTTGTTATTTAAATGATAAATCATTTTCCTAAATTATAATATATCATTATAGATCATTGATTTATAGAAGTAGTATATCACCCTTACATAATTAAATATTACATCATAATGCATAAACATCCAATCTGTATCTACATTTCCAAAATATAGATCTTTTGTGATATACAAAGCCTTTTATATAAATTCGTCACATTTTTATCCATAACATAGTTATACATAGTCACCATTTAAACAATTTGAATTTATTTTAAATGTTTTTACTACATTAATAATATTTTTATACTTATAAAAATAATGAAAAAATTGTTATTGTATCAATAATCATAACAACTTCCCATTTCAATATAATCATAATGATCAAAATATAAATATTCATTCAAATTAAATACACATTAATATAATAATATTTTCAATATACATTTCTTAATAAATATAATAATAATAATAAAACTCATATATATTTCCTTAAAGTCATGATAATCTCAGGAAATAATTCTCAATATTTTCTATAATTTACCCTTAAAAGTAAAATAAAAATCAATTTAAACCTAATAAAATTGTATTACCTTGTGAAATAATATTATTTAAAGAAAATTACATAGTATGAATTGATAAATAGTATTGGATACATCAGTAAACATTTTCACAAAACACATAGAATCACATTTATAAATAGAATAACAAACTCAAAAATTTATAACAATAAGTTACGAGATTTATAAGAGGTTAAATCCGTCCCTTTACCCAATCCACTGAAATTATATATTGATTACACTTATCATTATGGGTGAAAACTATAAAATTCCATAATTTTAAATTATAATTTTGAATATTTATCAAAAAGATAAATATTACACTTTTATACATGCATAATTTTAAAAAAACTAAATATTAGTAATAAACTATAATTGTAAAAGGGGAATATATAAAATGTATCCACTTATAATTACATGAATAATAAAAAGATAATTATCCTGAAATATCACAAGAAATTGTTACCTAATTATTACAGGGTAATTTATGAACGGTATAAAAACATATGTATGCAATATTACCAAAAGATAATTTTTGAAAACCATCATATGGTAATTATAAAATGATAATTTATTATTGAAAGATTATAAGAAAAAAAACATTATTATTTATATTGAAAAGCATTTATTATAATGGAATAAAACATTTTTCTAAATTTAACTTTTCATGATTATTACAATGAATTTGGTTTAATACTTTTTGTTGAGATGATGAAAATTTGAAAATATGTTGGCCTAAAATTTTAAATTTAAATTTTCTTATGATATATAATGTATCATTTCAAATGGTATATTATAAATTCTTCAATAAAAAGAGTATTTTTCTTTGATTTCATAACACATGAATAACTTCTATAATTGAAATGGTTATGGAAAAATTAATATCAACATGGACCATGTGTCCCTAGATATTTAGTTATCCACTATTTCTTTCGACCAACGCAAGGATTTTTATCATTATTATTAACATCGATAATTATGTGGTTAGAAGTTATTTTACTGTAGTGAGTTTTATTATAGAAGTTTCCTTGTTATAATATTTGAGTTTGACTAATTTGTAGCTATGATTTACTTGTGATCGTATATAGGTATGTGTATAACACATGAAACACATTATATTATTATTTTCTTGAAAATTGTATGAATCGATAAGTTACCAAATTTATACGATTCACATGTTGAATTTAGTGAAGTTATTAATATAATTATTTAATGATATGTTTTTTATCATTCCCTACATTATGGTGTATCTTCTTTCCTTTAAAGGATTTATACTAAGTATACATGATAGGTGACCAACATGGTATGGTGATCCCATACATTGGGAGTGTTCAAGATGTGAAATGATGATAATAACTAAACATGGTGTATTTTAGGACAAGATATTAGTAGATTCTTGGAAGATTTTGATAAAACATGCAAATTCTTGATTCCTTGTGGATTCCAAGAATCCTATTTACTATGTTCTTTGTCGATTCTAAATAGAATGTAAACTTGATTGAATGTAGATTATGAGTAGAATGTCCAAAAAATTCATTATATGTTCTTCGTTCCATTAATATATATATATTTATATATATATGGATCGTATAAAATAATTTTTTAATTGGTTGATATCATCATTATGGAATAAAACTAAAGCAGGTACGTTGGGGGGTTTTATGAAACATGGTTGGGCATGACCACTCATTTATACATTTCATGGTTTTATGAATGTGAATTTAATATAAAAATGGTATTAAATTTTTTTACATAGACACAATTTATTAAGGACTCGTAGAATGTGTTTATTGAGTCACGTACTCAAACTATAATTCTCTTATAGATTTCATGTCTAGAGATCTATTTCATTGAAATAAATTGTGTTGGATGGAAAAGAATAGGTGTATAGAGATACTAGTAGATTAGGATGGACATTGGAGACCCCACATGTTTTTTTATATTTATACCCAAATATCCTATTGGTATTTCATTACACCATTTAATACAATCTAATTTAGTGGCATGTTTGTAATATCTTGGTATCTATATGTACTATGATAATATTTTATATTATTTAACATGTTCTTTAATATTCATTTTATTTATTATTTGAATGTAATTATACTGAGGTAATAGTATCCCAAATTAATGACTTACACCCGGCAACATCTTCGTAACACAATACACATGGGGAGGTGATTATAAGGACACCTTAGCATCCATATCTGGCTAGATTGTATCAGTTATTGTGCAACTAATGGAATTAAAGAATGACGATTTGATAAATCAAATTTTTTATTTTTTATTGATTTAGTATAGGGTAGATAAGATGTATGATGGTTAGCAATTGGTATGGTAACTATGAAAGTATGTGGCCATCATTATATAATTGAGTTCTGATATTCCATAAGGTATGGATAATATTTTTTTTCTGTTAATGTAGTTTTAATTTACATTTGGTGATGGACATGATGTTGATATGTGATTTATGGGATTCGATATTTACCATGGATTCATTACTCGGAACATAAGATCATATAACCAATATATACATGTTTTGGAGATTCATAAAAGAAGCTTATTTAATTTCATGTATTTGAGGTATCTTTTCTATATAGTTGTTCACTAAGGGATATATTATTATTATAATATTTGTTTATATGACAGAATTTTCATTAATTATTTTAAATGATCATGAAATTTTGTTGATATATATATATAAATGAAGATTCTATCTAATGTCTGATCATAACCCACAATGATATTTGTATCACTTATAGGGGCGAGGTGAATCTGTTATACATTTTCTTTTACATTCCTTTGAAAGTGAAACTACCTTCATGTAAAATAAATTTTTTCATTCACTAATGAAAACATTTCAAACATAGATCTATAAGGACACACATAATTTTAAAAATGATAATTCAACGTGAAAAACTACATCCTTGGTCTGGCTTGGAGAAAATCATAAACCACACAATAAAATAGAAAACAATAATTAGTATGGAGTACAATGAGTAAGATTACACTTTCACTCATGTAGCACTATGATGAAATCCTATTGGATTGTTTCTCCCTCTAAGTACAAATAGTGTAAATCAATGTTTGTGTAAAACCAACCAAGGATTCTTTTAAATTTCCACAAATTTATTCTTTGAGAAACAATTCATTAATTTCTTACCTAGAAGTTGGTACGATCTCCATAGACATTGATATATAATTAAATCTAATTTCTCGATTGGATCATCAAATATTATTCCCCATTCAGATTCTTCAAATCTTATTTCCCTATGTGATAAACATATATTTATAAGAATACATTAGAGACAATCTAAAAATCTTACTACCTGAGTGAGAAAATATCAATATGGAAATTAAGAACTAATTATCATGCCTGATACGATGACCAGTTGAATACAATTACAAGAAGAATATGAAAAAAATAATTCCTCTATATCAAATCCTACAAATAGTTTAAACAAATCACACACAATACAATATTTAAATCATAGATTACCCATAAGTCACCCATTTAACATGAATCCAGTGAAGTATTTTTTAAACAATTGATATCTTCCCATTGATAACACTATCAATTGTTATGATGAGAGAAGGGATATAAAAACATACCTCAACCATGATTAGAATGTGGTTGAACCCCCATGGTCAGCCTAAATTTGGAAAAGGACTCATTCAGTAATGGTTTTGTGAAAATGTCAGCAGCTTTTTCTATTATTGGAACATACTGCCACACCAATTCATTCATCTACACAATATTTTTGATAAAGTGATATTTTATATCAATATGGTTTGAATGTGAATGATGAATTGGATTCCTTGTAATATTTATTGTACCATAATTATCACATCTAAGATGAAATGTGTACATCACTTCAATAATTAAATCTCCTAACTGAGTTTTCATCCATATATGTTGAATATCATCTTGAGTGGAATCATCATTATCACATGAACCCATAATGAGAGTTACATAATTAATTATTTTACGAAACCTAACACAATTATTTACCAAAAAGTATAATCTTCTAGATGTGGATCTTATATCTTAAACATTTCATACCCAATCTTCATCCCAATACTATAAAAAATAATAATTCTTGAGTTGTCATAATAGATTTTGAATTTTCTGTGCCATTGATGTATCTATGATATTTTTGGGCATATAAATTTCATTATTTAGGAACACTATAAAATATCGATCATAAATTAACATCATAAATAATTTCGCTACTTTTGGAAAGAAAATATAATAAACTTGCATTCATCTATTGATATTTTTTCATATTAACTTCTATTCTTTATCTACCAATTGTAATCATTTTTCCCACTAACATTGGTGTAGAGATAGGTTTTGTTCTTAACATGGAGAACCTATTTAGAGGTTCCATAGAAAACTTCTCTTAGGAAAGAATAATATGTTTCATCTTTTGTAATAATTTTATCCAAATAATTTATTTCATTTCCCCACATGGGGAAATTTTAAATACATTTTTTATTTCATCATAAAATCATTCATCATTCCGAGAAAATAAAATATCATCAACAAAAATAATTATGATTAGGAAATAATCTTTTCCTTCTATTATATACATATTTCAATCAACTCATCTTTTAATGAAACTCATATTCTCATAGAATGTATCTAATTTGGAATACCATCCATTCAGAGTTTTATTAAGCACATATAAAGTATTCTTAAATATCAATAAATAATATTCATCTTTTCTAACAATATTTAAATAAGGATGTTCAATGTAAAATTCAACATCAAGATCACCATTTAATCATGATAATTTGATATCCATTTGAATGATATTTCATCCTCCGAAAATATTAATATAAATAAAAATTATAAGTGTTCAAAATCATTCAACTGGGGAAAAGGTTTCATCAATGTAAATACCATAATTTTGTGAATACCCTTTAGACACTAATCTTTATTTATTTCCAATCACTTCTCCTTACTCATTATGATTCGTCAAGAAAATACAATTTATGGTCATAGTTTTTTTTATCGATTTTTGATATGAGATCATATGTATCATTCATTCCAATATAATCTAAATCTTCATTAATGGCCTGAACCCATTCTGGTGGCTCAAAAGATTCTTTTACTTCGTTCAAATATAATTTTAAATAAAAATAATTGTGTGTAATTGTGTTTATTATTATAATTGTATTAACCATCTAATGTTGATATTCAATTTTATTCTGAGCTTCCACCTGCTTCCTTATCCTTAGATGATATTTTGAAGTATCTTCCTCATCACTATCAATAGTTGAGTCCAATTATTTATCTTCAGTATGATTTCAAATATATATATCCTTTTCAGAGTTTTTTTCCTTATCTTATTCACCTTCCTTTTAAATCTGTGTATTTAGGTTTTTCTTAGATTATTCAATTAATCTCACCTCAATATAATCCACAATTATTCATGTTTTTTTATTGAAACAAATATATCAATTTCCTATTAAAGTATAGCTTGAAAAATTTCATCTTCACTATTCTTTTCAATCATTCAATTGTATCCAGATTTCATTGTTATAATACATGGAATCCCAAAAACAATAAGTGTTTCAAAAAAAATGTTTCTCCAAAAAATAATTAATAAGAATTAATATCCAAAAAAGAACTATTGAATCATCGAATTATAATATAAACAACAGTACCAATGGATTTCCTCCAATAAAAAAGATAAAGACCATGTTCAAGTATCATAATTCTTCTGATGTATTCCAAACTTCTATTCATTCATTTAGTAGCCCCATTATATTGATGAGTATATGGGGAGAAATAATCCTGAAGAATTTCATTCTTTTCACTATAAATTTAAAATTCATCATTTCCGTATTCACTACCATTTTTTCTCTAATCATCTACAATGAATAGACACATTCTTTTGCAGCTTTACTAATGAAACATCAAAACTTTTTCAAAATATCTAATATATGTTTCATATAAATATCACAAGTAATGTGATTATATTCATAAATGAATGTTTTGATTCATTTATCTCCATTTTATTTTCTTTTTTTCTCATTGTCCCAAAAATATCATAATAAATTTGATCTGGGTGTTGTTCTGAACATATATCATCTTTCTTATAAACTGGTACTGTAATCTATCATTTTTGAAAAATAGTTAAATATAAATATATTCTTCTTGGAATATTTATTATTTATGAAACACTGTTTCCTTTAGATATATTTCTTTAGTTTATTAGAACCATGGGTCTTAGAATTTTCATTCACAGGTAATTTTCATCCTCCAATTTGTTTTATATCGGCCTATTGTAACTATCTTTCCATTTTTTCAAAATTCAGAAAAAATCCAGATTATCTGAAGATAAATTTTTTACCCCCATCATAAAATTTGGAAACACATAGAAATTTTTGTTTCATCCTAGAAACATAATATTCATTCATGGATTTATAAATTTCAATTCCAGCGATGGATGATCCAACAACATTGATTCTCAAGTTTCCAAAACTGCCAAATTTCCCTATTCCTTCTTATAAATATTTTACATTATTCTACAAAATCAAATCTCATGTCATATTTGAAGAACACCCACTATGAATAATCTACAGCTACTTTCATTTTGTATATTTTAGAGCGGTTTCAATAATATTATCTCTTTCTTCTTCTGATGAATTCTTCACTTTTGGCCTATGATAATTTCTAAGATACTCTTGTTATTATGTTAATAATGTTGGACATCCTTTTTCATGGATTACAAATTATTCACATATTTCACATTTAAATTCTAATTTTTGGAAGTTATTTCCAATTCTTACTCATTAATTTTCTGGATTAATAGAAAAAAACATCAATGACATCTTCTTTTGATGGAATTGACGCCTCCTTAAACCTATCCTTTCATAACATTTGGAATGATAGTAATATTTTTTGTTGAACCATAACATGTTTCTTGAATTATGAATCCACAACAATACCTGATGTTTCCATAGAAATAATATTTTATATTAATGCTTCCATACTGACCTAAATTTTGAATACATTTTACAAAAACCTTATTGTATTTATTTTCTATAACACCATCCTTTCAGTCATCAATCATAATCTTATTTTTATTTCCATCCTTAGTGGAATTTGAATTATTTGAAATCATTGTAGTTCTAGAATTTTTGTAAAATTTGTAGGATATAGTGTAACTCGTAACTTTTGAATTCATAACATTGTCGGATTTGGACACATACATTACATTCTAAACATTAATTTTTTTTATTAAAAATTTCCATCATTCTTCACAATATTTGACGACAACATTTTTTATTCTTCTTAAATTTCTCTTTTTGTGAACTCTCACCAAACTCAGAGATATAGTTTTTAAACTTGTATTTCATTGTTCATCATTAAATATTTTTATCATGTATATTCTTACTCTTTTTCTTTTTTCATAATCTTCACCTACATAACATCATTATAATTCTGTTCTTCTTTGATAGATTACTTAAGATCATCCAATTCTTTTACCAGCACCCCCTTATCTTAAATTTTTTTTCATTATTTAATATTCATGAGCATTTTACTTCCAAATTTTTGTTTTTTATATTCATGTATTCTAAACATCTATATAAATTTTATCAATAATTATTTAAAAAGTTATTCATGTTGATTTTCTTCATCCTAGGAAATAAAACATCGAATTTATTCATAATTTACTATTGAAATAAGAGTATTCTCAATAAAATATTCATTTTTTTTATTTATCATCACTACCATATTCATCATCATATTTAGATAAGAAACTTATTCTTTTGGATTTAATCTATTTTTTATCTTTCCCCATGGAATATAGTTTTCAATTATCTCTCTATTTCTTCAATGATATTTTTGTCCATATTTATTCTTCATCACTAAACACTTTTTTCATTATTTTAGTATAATTAGAAACATAATTCCCAATAGCACCACATTCCAAACATTTCAAGGGAAAATTCTCTTTGTATTTCCTAGTTAATATTTTCACAATTTTTAGAAAGAGTGAATAAAATATCATCAAATTTATTATATACCTCATTTTTAGAATAATATTCAGTAGTTTCATCTTTAATTATAACCTTCTGTCAATTTTCTTTCATATTATCCACAAAATAAATTTCCCTATCATCTTGTTTTTTTTTCTTTTCTTAGATTAGTTCATTATCATATCATATATAAAGAATCTTATATGAAATCATCAATAGATAATATTTAAAATTCACTATCATCTAGTGAAGAAAACATTTTCAGTATACATTTTTGGAGGAATTATAAAAATGTATCCAACAAATATAGAATAATTTATCTTTAAAAAATGATAAATAATAGTGAAAATAATGTCATTTGGCCTAGTAATGATGTCCCCAATGGATTCATATTCACCCATATTCAAATTTTCATACGCTAATCACCTAATTTTTAATTCTTCATTCATCACTTTTTTATTCACTTCATATATTATTTTAAATGTTTCCCATATGACTTTTGTCTTGGAAACACCATTAACCTTTAGGAATTAACATTCATGAACGGAAAATAATATATAATTTTTAGATCTTTCATCATTCTCATAATTCTTCTTAATAAATGATGTAAGATGAAAATTAATATACATATGATGAATCCTATTTTATTGTCGCCGTATAAACACCATATCTAGTAGGAATAAGTTATGGAATCATCTTTTCTGTCCATATAAGATAATTATTTAAATTGAATACCATAACATCATTACAATTAACAAAAATCTAATTATCAATGATATTCTCTAAAAAAACATCACAAAATATTAAGTGAAGGGTAAATGGTCCTAATACCACTTGGAAGTGACATGTCAAGATATTTTTATCATTAATATGGAGAGTGGTTGAATCAGTGATACATTTCTTTTATGTTTATCTAAAATTTAAATAGCTTTCACCTCCTATTAATGATTTCATTCCATGATGAAAAAAACTCAAATCCATATCAATAGGGATGTATGTATTTACAATAATTACTTTTCAATGTGAACATCTTCGTCAGTGGTATGGATTGGAGAAAATCCAATACCAAAAAATTGCAATGGAAATCAATATTTTGGATGGAATACAGTGAGTAGGATATAACCTTTCACTTGTGTAGCACATGGAAGATAATCTAATAATATGTGTGCACCCTCTTAAAACAAATAGGGTAATATAATGTTTGTGTAACGACACATATTACATGGGATTATTTTCAAATTAAACCAATGTATTCTTTACAAAACAATTATTCAATTTCTTACCCATATGCTAGTAATAAATTCAAGGTAATTGATAGATAATAAACATATAATTTCATAGTATGATCATATAATATGATAATCCCATTATGATTATTCATATTTGATTTCCAAATACGATAAACATATATCTGTGAGAATATTATCGAGACAATCCAGAACTCCTTCATCCTCAATCCTTAAATCCCAAATCTAATGTCATGATCAGATTGCTTATCCTTATACAATGACAATCTAAATATGATGAAAAGCTTATTATGATAAGCAACTGAATATGGGGATCAATTAATAAAATGATAAACTGAATAAAATGGAGATATTTCCTCTTCTCATTTCAATAATCTCCATTAAAATTTCATTAAAACAGAAAAATAAATTAAATATTATTTCACCTTACAACATCATAGTTTCTCTCTATAATCCCATGAAGAGTAAATCTATTAGTAAATTACAGAATGCATTTTTCTATTTATAAGTGATTCATGTTTGGTTTTGGTGGGATCCCCAAAACAATCCTTTTAAACCATATTCACACAAATCATGACTTACCATGAATTTAGGATGAATTTATTTCTTTATTAACACTTCAAAATTCTTATTAAATCATCTTCTTAAATTCATTTCTCCTTAAGACATTATTTTTAGTAACCAATTAAATTATGATTCCTATTTAAATTATCTCAGTATTTCTTTTCATTAGGATTATCTAAACCAATTATGAATAAATAAATAAATAAATTATAAATAATTCATTTTTTCAAAATCCATTCTAATTATTAATTATAATGCTCTATAAAAATTGAAGAATCAAAAAAATATTATTTGAATTACAAACTATATGTTGACAAAAGAATGAACCATTTACATTAACTCTTCATTTGATCCAGTTGATCAAAATCTTTTGAAAAAGTTATTAGAGTTCATATTAATTTCTTAAAACACATCAACATCAATCATTGAGTATTTATATGTTTTAGATTTTGATTTAACTAGAAACTAGTACATTTGGTTTCTAATATTTTTTATAAATCATCCAAATCTTCGTGATTCATTCTCTACCATTGAAAACTAATTGAAACATATAATTTAGATAACTACATTGTTTATTGGTCATCCTCAGAATGTTTAGGATCAAAATAAACTCAAATACTTTACCATATATCATATTAAAATCCATTCTTAATTAATATGATTTACATGAATTTGAATAGTATCATTATGATAAGGTTGAATAAGATCTGCATAATATTTTATCATTCCATTTTGATATGATCAAATATAATATTCTTGGCATAATTTCTTTCAATCCGCCTTTATTTCATCAATATTTAGTCACATGTTTTCAAAATATTCAAGATTTATGAAAATTCCAATATGATTAAAGAATCATCACATTTAAATTGTAGCAATGAAAACTATGTTTCAGATCTAAACTGATCACACCATACCTAGCATATTCAAAGTAAATCTAATGACCATTTTATTCCTATAATATTCTTCCTCGATAAGATTATATTTTAATTCTATATTATGTGTCAATAAAAAGAGATCTTTCTTCCAATATGATTCTCTTGAATATGATTGATATTTTAAGAATTATGTGTTTAACTGTACTAATATGATCGCCAGTCCTAATATCATCTATTACAATGTGATGAAATTTTTTCTTTTCATATTAATCGTTATTTAGAAAATAATTAATGATATATAAAATTATGCACATCATCAAATTTTTCCTAAAAATGAGCATTTATGTAGTCCCAAGGTTAGGTAATAGAGGGTTATAACCTTGGTGAAATGTAGAATAATTTGATAAAAATTAGTTCTCCTATAGACTATTTAAGATTAATACAAAGAACAGAATTTTTCTAAAGTTTTTTCATCAAATTAGAGAAGTTGTATCCTCAACATAGTGTTAATCTAGTACATGATATGAAGGTTGGGATACACCAGTATGTTTGGATGTTTCTACATTACCAATGTGTTTTTTATGAAAATTATTTTTATAAATATTTCATGCATGATCTATGGTTTAGGAAATAATCTTTTTTCAACCTGAAAAATTTCACTTAATGTCTGTCATTGGTTGAGGTGTTCCAAACTATGGTCAAATATTTGTTGATGTCATCTCTGTTATTCATCCTCATTCTAGGTCACTATAGGCACTTACGATGCAAATGAATGGGATGAAGTTTTGGTTGGATTATTTATCCAATTAAATTATTTATGGGATTAAAATGTTAATATATTATTAAGCTCATGAATAATGAAAAGTTTAATATGATGCCCATGTATCATGTTCCACTATATGATATGATATTACTCATGATATAGAATGTTTATTATATGTTTTATGGGATTTATTAAGCTGAGTACGTTACTGCGGGGTGCACCTGTGTTTTTTTTCAAGATGTTAAATGCTAGTATTTGAATCATCATCAATTAGAAGAAGTTGTACAAGGTGAAAATAATAAATATATATCCCTTTCCTATGATCAATGGTCATTGGATTGGTTGGGGTAGATTTTTTTCTCCAAGATTGATCATTGATCAGGATATCAAATGTTGTGAGTAATAAATGTTAAAATTCAAAAAAGATCTATTTTAGAGACAGTACAGTTTTTATAGGTACCAGCTAATAAAATTTATACGAATTAATGAATTGAATGTTTAAATGGATTCTTATTAACAATATGATCAGCTTATATTTTTACTCATTCATCATTGTGGTCATCGATTATATCATTATATACTATAAGACATGAGATCAACATTATATGATATTATTGATTTTTTCAGCTATGTGTCGATGAAATTTCATTTTAACCATTTTTTAGAACTGTTAAATATGGATTTTGAAGGATATTTTTCTAGAAAATATATTTTTTCTTATGAGTATATAAATTAACATAGTGTAAGTAGAGTTATTAATTTATAAAACACACATGAATTTTTTTTATATTTGGATCATTATTTATTTAGTCGGATGATACTAACTATTTATAAAAGACATATCATAAATATGAGTATCCTTTTATGTGTTGATGAATAATGGAGTAGTGTTCCAAGACTTCACTGATGTGAATTGGAATTTATTCATCTTAATATAGGTTTACTATTACTATAGTTATAATACTAACCTATCCAAGGATCAAATACACTATAAGTTATGATTCATCAGGTTTTAACCTATAAGAAGGGATGATACAGGGAAAGTAGGTAGTAGAATGTGGGTCTTTTCAGCTCTGACACCATGAGATTATCTATGCAACTCAGGAAATAGATATGGATGGAATGATCTATAATATGAAGTTTGGGAGACACCATCTCTCTAGTGGGAGTTTTCTTCCATTATTACTATATGTTCCATTAAAATAAATTCATATATATGGATGTGAATCTATATAAGGGGTGTTGGATTGAGTATCTACACATCTTAAACATCAAGATGGATTTTGAACAAAAGGATGTTATAATTATTATAGATGATCATAGTTATAAGATGTAGGTTGATCATGATATTGATGAGTTGCATTTGGAGGATCATTAGTGTTGTATGAGATTGTAATCAAAATATATGAGAGATTTAATTGAATTTTAGGGATATTAAACATTTGAAACCATTGATTTTAAATATTCTATGTTACCCTAGGAAGAGGTAGGATACAAATTAGAGCCATATATTGTGTTGATATGAAACCATATAATTAAAGGTTATCTGATACTTTGGTAGACATTGTGCAATGATGATTATATCGTTTTTAAGGGATATATGTAGTCTATGATTCCATTAAAGCTCAGATAATGAGATATTAACATACCCAAAATTCAATGTAAAACTAGGTGTGATTAAATTTTTTACCCATTGTTGGCAGAAATATTAGTGACTTGGGATTTAGAGATTCATCACATGATTTTTTTTTCTAGATTCCATACCTTCTATAGGGTAAAGGAGAGACACACACATCCTTTGGGTTACTCTATACATATATAATACCCATTTGGATTTGTGAAAATATCATTATGATATTAGTGGCGGGGATAAATAGGTCAATGAGTATTCTTGATAATGTATTGTTGATTTTTGATTGACTGAATAAAGTATCACACCATTTACTGACTTGAGGGAATAACACAGATGTAATGTTGGGATTTATAATTGTTTAAGATATATTATGAATTTATTGATTTCCTATGGTCATTAAATAAGATAGGTATTTGTGTTTTATGTCATGAATTGTGAAATCCATGATGAAGGACCACAGAACTCATTTGACATTTATCACAATGTATCATCACTAGACAGATGGAGAGTCCACGAAAACATTACTCAAATAAAATATTTTAATGAAGAATTAACTCTATAATTCAATGGGGTATTGGATGATCACATTTCCATGGTTGGGTTAACATACACCATTCATTATTAGGATTCAATTATATGTGACCATGTGAGTACCCATAAGGAATTTTGTTCCATTCAATACTATATTGGATTGAGGTGGGTTAGGAAATATATATTTTTCAATATCTTGTTTAAGAGGGATCAATGGGAGTGAATATGAATTCATCGTTGTTGATCAGCACACTATGAAATTATAGATCATATATAGCATATAGGTGGATTCTGATGGTGTTGTCATTTAGTTCTATATTTATCATGACAGTGACTCCTAAGTCTTACCACTAATGTATACGAAATAATGGAAAACTAGAACCATATGTTTCAAGACACATTGAGATCTCCAAAGAGGTTAGGAAAATTGAATTAAATTGGGATATTCAATATAACTAATAGGTATGCCTGATGTAGTACCCCATTATTCTGTTATGTAATCCATTCTTGATGATTTTAATGGTTTTAAAGTTAAGGGTAATTAACGGGAGAGTCAATAGAAATTTAAGTGATGTTTTGAGGTAATGGGGAATTTTCACGGGCATTGCATGGGTTGTCTAAACCATGTAGCAAAACCATTCGTAGTTGGATATAGAGGCAGTAACATCCCCACGGGCAGCGCACAGTTTGTCTAACTGTGCGGCTAAACCGCGCATGAAGGGTCTATCGAGGTAGTTCCTAATGAAAGATTAGAGCATATTTTGTCTAACTGTGCGAGAAAACCATGCGGCCACATAAATGAGATCCTATAAATGTGGATATCACTCTTTTTTCCCTCTAAGTACCTCATTTAAGCTCCTAATCAGCTATAACGTGGGAGTTTTCTTCTCCTAAGGTAAAGGATTTTTCTCCCATCATTCTAGAGGTGATCCAAAGGCTTCTCTCGGTGAATCGAAGTTCGATTCTTGAGGTATGTGATCATTCTTCACCTTTCTGGATCAGTTTCCTAGATCTACATAGATATACTTGTTCTTTTCTCTCAGTTTAACATATCTTTATTTTTTATGGGTAGGTCTATATGTGTGGATTCCTAATATGTTGATATTTTGTCATGATCATTCTTGGAGAAGAGATCAAAGGCTGGTTTTTTGAGAATCGACCTGGTATTTTTGAGAGCTCTACTGCCATTGTGGATTTCATCAAAACCTTTGAGGTAAGAGGCTTCACACTCTACTCCTCTTATTATAATTTATTGGCTTAGTTTCAATTTGGTTTATTTGAAATATTTTTATTCTGAAAAGCATGGAATAAATCTTCTTTAGTGATGATATATGGTTTTGATTAAATTGTGAAATCTTGGTGAATTGTTGTGCAATGTGATTTGGATTCTTGATTTTAAAATGTTGATTTTTAACTATTATTGATGAAATTGTAAATGGTTTGATGAAAAAATGGATTTTCAATAAAAAGGAATTTTATTGGAATTGTTTTAGATTGAAATAACTTTTATGGATTTTTTATAAATAAAAAGGGTGTTCTATTGAAATGGTTTGAATTAAAATGGATTGAGATTGAAATGACTTTGATGGATTTGGTTTTTAATAAAAAGGGAGTTTTATTGAAATTTGATGGAATTGAAATGGGTTTTGATGAAATGGTATTAAATAAAAAGTTGTTTTTATTGAACGAGAGTTTTAGCATGACCTTTGGGAATATGTGGTGTGTGTTCATGTTTCATGTATGAGGCTTTCTTGAAATATGACCATGTTCTTGGTGCCAAACCATTAATGGCGCAATGGTAACTATATGTATGAGGATTGGTTGAAATATGACATTGTTATCAGTGCCAATGGTGTAATGGCACATGGGAAACAATTACCTTTGGACGACATGGTAGATCGACGAGGGACTACTAGTGAGTATAGAACTGTCATAACGAAGCATTCATGGTTGGTATCATGGGTTGAGAAATGGTTGGGTATGCGAAATAAATGTTTTGGAAAAGGTTCTTAAGCATGTCAGGTTATTTTTCTAGAAAAATAATTTCCTGAAAAATTGGTTTAAATTGCTCATGGAATTCCTTTGGTTATGAGTGGTTTTGGAAACTAGTTAATATTATGATATAAACCGATTTTGAGAAAATGTTACATATAAACAATTTTTATATAAATGTGGATAACTCTTATATCCTAGTGGAATGAGAAGGAAAGTAATTGTGGATAACCTACCGAGTTTTATACTCACCCCTACTTTGGCACCTTGGTGCTTTTGCAGATGTCGTATTCTGGGACACAGGTAAAGGTAATACATCTTATTGCTAGTGGCTTGTGGTGATTCTTGAGAGATATTGTGGAGCATGGAGTTTTAGTGTATTTTGAGAGTCTTGAGTTGTTCATCCGCTGTGTACATTGATGCTTAGTTAGGTCTTCCTCTGTTTTTTACTTGATGTAATTTGATTTAAGTGACGTGTTTATTGAACTTTCATTTGTTCATGCATCATATAGTGAATATTTGGTTATGGTTGGTTTATGGGTTTATTTCATAAAGGGTAAATCAACCCCCACATGTACTTGAAACCTTTCGGCATTTAATTTCAGCCTTTGGCACCATAGGTTTGTTGCTTAAGGCCTAGTAATGACTTATTTTACTCTCAAGACAATTAGAATTGGCGGGTCATAACAAATGGTATCGGCTTGTTCGGTCCTTGCCTAAAGAGTAGTCATTGATTTTCATGGTCCTGAAGTTGAACTTCATTCTTTTATATTCCTTGGTTCAAAATCATAGAAAGGAGTTGGATTTTCGGAACATGAAATATATAGAATAAAAGGATGTAGCTAACCCGTTTATGTTGAACTAAATGTTACCAGGGTGTTGGTTACATATGTTTTTTGGATACACTTCTAAAATGTTGGAAATATCATTGTCAAGGGTTTAGCCAATGAGATGAGCATGAAATGAATTGTAGAGGAATGACATCCCATTGGGATTTCGTATCTCACTGTGATGACTGATTTGAGATTTTTTTAATCGTGAGAATTTTTTAAAAAACCAGAAAACAATTTCAAGTAAATGATTTTGAAAATAGGGTATTTGCTGTAATTTGAAAACTGGTTGATTTTCAAATGGCGTGAGGAATGTTTTCAAAAATGTTTGAACATGGGAAAATAGTTTTTTTTAAACAATGTTGTGATAATTGATGTGATATAATTTGAAATGATAATCCATTAGTTTCTAGAGAGTGAGATAGATGGAGGATGTTGTTGGTTTAGAAAAGGGAACCCAGTAGTCATCGTCGAAACTGACCCGAAGAAGGTGCGGAGAATGTGGTTTCACCTGAACCACGAGTGAACCAAGAGATGTTTCATAGTATTGTCCATGCTTGTCATACTGTGGATATGGGGAACCAGAGGAATGAACCAAGGCCTTTGGATCATACCATCCAATTCTTGAAGCAGAATCCACCAAACTTTCAGGTTGATGTTGAACCTAAGAAGGCGGAGGTGTGGCTACGTAGGATGAATCATATCTTTGATTTCATCAACACACCAATAGAGCTGAATGTAAAGATTGTGACATATATGATCGGGGATCTTCCACTTCAGTGATGGGATTTAGTGGTACATGCAAAATTGGATGAAGGCCTTAACTAGTAGGATTTTGAAGAATTGTTCAAAAAATAATTCTATCCACACATGTTCAAGACCCAAAAAATTATGGATATCATCAGCTTGAAACAAGAGGCTATCTTTTACATAGAGTATGCAACTAAATTCATGAATTTAGTTTTTTTGCACCATATGTCGCAGCAAGTGCGTCGTTGAAGGCACACATTTTCAAATCGGAGCTATGGCAAGAGATTCGATCGAATATTGTGGTGCTCTATATTATGGATTATACAGAAATGGTGAAAATAGAGACTATTGCTAAATGTAATATGTAACACCCCAAGCATCTACGGTACGCTTCTCTTTGAATAAAGTGATAGCGTGTGTTGTACGCAACACCGAGTTCTAACACACCATAACTAATCAAACTAGCCGTTATGAATAGTAATACCTACTTTTTTAAATTATATATATTTTATATTTGAAAATGGACTTCATTTTTGGATTCGGAATATCGAATTTATCCAAAGGTGAAATTTTGGTACATTTCGGATAACTTTCATATTTTGATGAATAGTGAAAATTACTATGTTTTAATTAAAAACAACTTTTTTAATCAAAATAATTAATAGTGATAAATTGTGAATTTGAGTGGTTTTAAAGTATATTTAGAATATATTTTTACCATTTAATATAATGTTGTTCATTGGACATTATTTTACAATTAAACCGAACATAAACGAGTGTCAATCTTTTGATAGTTATTATCTCTTAAAAACACGCTTTTTGTTTTGACAGCGGGAATTAATTTTAAATTAATTTCTGCAACTTCTGTGTTTTGAATTTAGGAAAATGGATTCCATATTTGGAATCAGGATGTTCAAATTGTGTAAATAGGTAACTTTTATTTTTATACATTTTGAATAATTACTGCGGTAAATATTTTATTTACCATGGTTAAGGGTAAATCCGGTAAATAAGGGTTAACAAATAATATTATAATAATACTGAATTACCCTAAAACGTGTCTTAACCCTATTGGTTGATACATGGTCGACCATGGGAATCTTTGGGTCTATTTTGGGACCCCATGGATCCACTTGTAAGTGATAATGACACTTTATTTTAATTAAGTTAAAATGAATACAAAAATGACACAAGCATATATCTTTTAGAAAAACAATTGTTACATAGGGTTATATATGTTGGATTTTAGATTATAAATATTCATTAGAAAGATAAAAAGATTTACTCCATAATGATATTTTATTTATAATTTTTAGACATTAAATAATTTATTTTATTTATGACACAATGATGATGCAGTAATTACTATAATAGTGAAAAATTAAAATAATTGATATTATAAATACCCAAATAAATATAATATGAAACTTTTAATGAATTACACTAATTTTATAGGATAATATGATATATTAGGATTGATTTAATTGACTTTGTTTGAAGTAATCAATCTGTTATGAGTTTCACAAAAATCAACTATTGAATAGTGTCAAAATTGACATAAAAGAGTTCTTAAAACAAATATTATATTATTAATTGATATTAAATTCCTAAAAATCCAAGGATCGTCCAAGATACTTATATAATGATAGGGTCATCATTAATGTACCACTTGGGGGTCTCTTGGATGTATATAGTAAGTTTATTAACCATATTATATAAAAATACAAAGAGACATTGTAAAAGTGAAACTAATTAACTTAGAGTTAATACTTAAAGATAAGGTTAATATAAGTACCCAAACCTGTCTAAATTCTATTGGTTGAGTGGTGTTCGACCTATCCCCACCTTAGCCTTTGAATAGTCAACTTTGGAGCCATTGGAAACCGAATATGAATTTATTATAAATTAATATTTCTAGCTTTTCCAAAGGTGCCCCTCACCCCTCTTATAAAAGGGCACTCCTCCTTCTCATTTCTTCACACCTTCAAAGCATTTTGTTTCGGCCAACCTCTGCCCAAATACTCTCCCAACATCCCTCAATACAACCTAGTGGCCTTATTTTGATCATAAATCCAACCTAAGGATCCCTTTTGATCAAATCAAAAGGAAGAACCCGAAGAAGAGGTAATGATTTCACCACCCTTCTCCAAGTTCATTTCTTCTTCCACTTCTTCTTCCTTTGTTCTTACCATTCTAAAATAATAAACTCCAGTATCTCACATATACTGTGATGTTATTATAAATATGGTACAACCATATTCAGTATTCTATCCACCCTTTGAATAACATGTCACCATACGTGCGTACGTACGGACTACCGTCTCCACGTCGTGGTGTAATTGTTATTCAATATAATATTATTTGGATGGGTATAATAATGATGTGTAACTCATGTAAATAATAAATATAACATGTTAATGATTCTGTATATATGATATACCATCCATTTATATATTATTTTAATATCAAAAGAATGATATTGTCGCTCGTGCGTACGTACGGACTACAGTCTCCACGAACGCGATGAGATTCATTCTCCATCGTATCCATTCAAGTATAATTATCATTTGATGATCTAAAAATGATGTTTAAGGACTAGATATCATTCTGGATATGAATAAGATACAACAACCATGGCTCATGTAACAAAACATATAAAAGAAAATGAGTAAGTTAACTCCCGAAACGACGATAATTCTAAGATATTATTAACAAATCAATGTTAAAAGATCATATATGATATCATATTATTATATATGATTCTTGTATAATTTAATAACAACTATTTCACCATTATACAGGAGGTTAACCTACCCCAACCAAGGAAAAGTACAAGGTAAGGGTTTACTTTACAACCTCTTCATTATCCAAGGTTGTTTATACGTAATAATCTACTAGGATCTCTTTATCATCCACATCCATGTTTCTTAAAAATGCATTTCAAAAAAATTTTACTATTTACTAGAATATGAGTTAAAGTCATTTATACCCTTTTTGACTTTTATAAGTGGTTTATAAAGGAATCTTTCGGTCGTTTTCAAAACAAGGTCCTTTTTAACCTTTTCGACAGAATTAAGGTAAGAATGTTTTTTTTAACTTATACGGCGGGTGTGGCTATTTTCCGCCATTATAAAATTTTCAAAGCTTCCCTTACAATCTTATATGAATATTTTCAAAGAAAATGTTTTATTTTATATGGATCTTATATTATTTCAAAATAAAAGGAGATATTTATTTAAAAAGAATTTTGATTTCATCTATGTCAACATCCTTTGATGGATTTTAAGATTATTTGAAGTTGATTTATTATGATACAAAACTTCTATATTGTATTGAAGGTTTTGTGATATGTTTGACTCTGGATGTGCTATTTTTATACCATTCATAGTTTATGGTGAAAGTGTTGACATTTCATATGCTAGTTTTAATATGAATGTTTATGTTATGTTTAAACCTTTTCATATGGGAATGCATTGGACTTAATATGTGACGGGTGGAGCCCGCTATAGCTCCTCGATGCATCGGTAGGTCTCATGAGACAAACTAGTGTCTTGGCACAAGGCCTTGACAAAATCTTATTTTTAGTCTTGGCACGAGGCCTTGGCTATGTGGTTATGATAGTCTGGCATTATGCATTCCAACATTATGAAAGTGGTTATTGATTTTTGCATGTGATTATTAGATTAGTAGAATATCCATGTGAATAAGTAAATGGCATTATTTCATTTTATTTATGACATACCATGTTGAAAGTTCATATTTAAAAGGCTTTTGTTTTAGTTATACATTGCCTTAAATGTTTATTCTTATTTATGAAAGTTTCCGCTATATTGTTATCCTTAATGGGCATTTGATCTCACCCCTTTTCTATGTTTTATTTTTCCCAGGATGTGAAGAAGTAAGTTATGAATGACCTGCAGGGATTTTATGAGGGGTTAATAGTGTGGATTGTGGAAATATTATGTTTTTGTAGTAGTTTTTCATTTTATGATTTAATGTAAATCTTATGAATATATCTAGTGTTTCCAAGGCTACTAAACCAATCGGTCTTTCGAGATTTGATCTTTCTTATGATCATGCCAATGTTATGTAATAATGCACCGACTCTGGGTAACTGGGGTCGGGGCGTTACAGTTGGTATCAGAGGAAGTTTAGTACAAAACTTGGAAGCTAGATTTAGATAAACTCTGATTAGAGCACGTAGACCTAAGATGAACATTGAGGATTAGTATAGAAGAACTTCCTAGAATTTTGGTATTGTAGAGATTTTGTGAGTTTTCCAAGAAATACATCCCTGTCTGGATACGAGCAGGTAGAGGCGGCTCTGGAACATATGTACCTAGGGGTAAAACCCGAAAACACTGCTTTGAGCTAGACTCGAACGGGAACTGGTGCACGACAACGGGCCTTGCTGCACTCTTGGTTATGACACTCCCGGGGGATATGCTTAGGATAACTCTCATTTTCTTTACAAATCATTTTGATGGGATTATGAGTATATACTTCCTCAAAGAAAACATTCTTATTATTATGGATTATATCCATAAATAGTTCAATTTATGTTAAGTGTTTTATAAGTATGGGATTATGTATTTTGATTCATAAACTGATCTAGTTTATCCCATTGTTTAGAAATGGCGCCTAGTGGAAGAAATGGAATCCATATCAATGCACGCACTCCATGTAGGGATTTCTCTCATGCTCAAGATAATTATAGTGGGGCTGGTGATGCAACTGGTGCTGATCAGCTAATCACCATACTGGGACAACTTACTCAGGTTATGAATAATAACCTTACCCATATGGAGCACCCTGATCCGCAACGTGGAGGATCAATGTTAGATCGATTCATGAGGCAACAACCACCAACGTTCAATGGGAATACAAATCCCTTAGTATCTGAGCAATGGATATTTTCCCTAGAGAAAATATTTCAGGCTTTGGGGAGCAGTGAAAGGGAAAAAGTTATCATGGCAGTTTACCGCCTCACTGGAGATGCTGATCAATGGTGGTCATTGATTCAAAATACGAAGGAAGATGATGAAGTATCAAATATGGAATGGAGGGAGTTCAAAGATCTGTTTTTAGAAAAATACTTCCCTCGCGACCATCGAGCATATATGGAAAGGCAATTTCTGAGTCTGAGACAAAAGGAGGATGAGAATGTCACAAAGTATGAGGCTAACTTTACAAGGTTAGCGAGGTACGCTGGTGATTATATTCGTAACCCAAGAAGTAAGATTGATCGTTTCTTTGATGGGTTCGTTATTTATAGTGATGCATCGAAGAAAGGACTTGGTTGTGTCCTTATGCAGAATGATAGAGTTATTGCCTATGCATCACGACAGTTGAAAATTCATGAACAAAACTATCCTACTCATGATCTCGAGTTAGCAGCAGTGATCTTTGCTTTGAAGATATGGAGGCACTACCTCTATGGTGAAAAATGTGAGATTTATACTGATCACAAGAGTTTGAAGTATATTTTCTCACAAAAAGAACTCAACATGAGGCAAAGGAGATGGCTTGAATTACTCAAGGATTATGATTGTACGATACACTACCACCCATGGAAGGCAAACAAGGTGGCAGATGCTTTGAGTAGAAAAGACCATGGAGTTTTGAACAATATGAGAATTGAAAGGGATCCAATTTTCAAGGATCTAGTGAAGATGGACATGGGAATAACCAGGGAAGGTGAAACATCAATGCTTTTTCAAATGGTTGCCAAACCATCTTTACTATAAAGGATTAAGAGTTCTCAGACCGATGATGAAGAATTCCAAAAGAAGATTAAAGCTGTGAATGATGGGAGATTGAGAGACTTTGTGTATGAAGATGGAATTTTGAAATTCGGGAAGAGACTTTGTGTTCCCAATATACCTGATCTAAAAAGGGAATTGTTGGATGATGCTCATAGTTCCAATTTCTCTATACACCCTGGGAGCACCAAAATGTATAGAGATTTGAAGGAACATTTTTTGTGGGACAACATGAAGAGGGAGATTGATGATTTTGTGTCAAGATGTATGGTTTGTCAACAAGTGAAAGCTGGAAGGAAACAGCCTGGAGGAGTCATGCAACATCTTCCCATACCGGAGTGGAAATGGGACAATGTTACGATGGACTTTGTCATGGGGATACCAAAGACTCCTAGAAAGAACGATGCAATATGGGTTATTGTTGATCGTCTTACCAAGACAACACATTTTCTTGCTATAAGAGAAGATCTACCCCTGGAACGTCTAGCAAGACTATATATTAATGAAGTTGTGAGACTTCATGGAGTACCCCTATCGATTGTTTCTAATCTTGATCCCCGTTTTACTTCAAGATTCTGGAAAAGTCTTCAGAAATCCATGGATACTGAACTTCATTTGAGCACTGCTTACCACCCTCAGACAGACGGACAATCAGAACGGACTATTCAAACCTTAGAAGACATGTTGAGATCTTGCTCACTTGACTTTCAGGGTATGTGGGATCAATATTTACCTTTGGTAGAATTTTCCTATAACAATAGCTTCCATTCGAGTATTCAGATGGCACCATATGAAGCGTTATACGGAAAGAGATGTCGTACACCAACCTGTTGGGATGACGTTGGTGAAAGAAAACTTGTAGGCCCAGAACTGGTGGAGGAAATGGTGGAAAAGGTGAAAGTAATCCAAAATCACATCAAAGCAGCTCAAAGTAGGCAGAAGAGCTATGTCGATAATCGAAGGAAGGATTTGGAATTTCAAGTCGGTGATCATGTTTTTCTGAAGGTATCTCCTTGGAAGGGAGTCATACGTTTTGGTAAGAAAGGTAAATTGAGTCCCAGGTACATCAGACCTTTCGAAATTCTAGAACGAATTGGGGTTGTAGCTTACCGATTGGCAATGCCGCCAAGTCTCTCCAAAGTTCACGATGTGTTCCACGTATCTCTATTGAGGAAATACATGCCTGATCCGACGCATGTACTCACCTATGAGAAATTAGAACTGGAACCCGATCTGTCTTATTGCGAAGATCCCGTCAAGATTCTTGATACGAGAGAACAAGTGCTGAGAAACCGGACGACGCGTCTGGTAAAAGTTTTGTGGAGAAACCATAAGATGGAAGAGGCAACGTGGGAACCCGAGGAACTTATGATGAAGAACCACCCGAGTCTTTTTATGCAGTAATACCCTAGAAATTGTGAGGATGCAATTATTTGAAGGAGGGGAGAATGTAACACCCCAAGCTTCTACGGTACGCTTCTCTTTGAATAATGTGATAGCGTGTGTTGTACGCAAAACCGAGTTCTAACACACCATAACTAATCAAACTAGCCGTTATGAATAGTAATACCTACTTTTTGAAATTATATATATTTTATATTTGAAAATGGACTTCATTTTTGGATTCGGAATATCGAATTTAGCCTAAGGTGAAATTTTGGTACATTTCGGATAACTTTCATATTTTGATGAATAGTGAAAATTACTAAGTTTTAATTAAAAACAACTTTTTTAATCAAAATAATTAATAGTGATAAATTATTAATTTGAGTGGTTTTAAAGTATATTTAGAATATATTTTTTACCATTTAATATAATGTTGGTCATTGGACATAATTTTACAATTAAACCGAACATAAACGAGTGTCAATTTTTTGATAGTTATTATCTCTTAAAAACACGCTTTTTGTTTTGACAGCGGGAATTAATTTTAAATTAATTTCTGCCACTTCTGTGTTTTGAATTTAGGAAAATGGATTCCATATTTGGAATCAGGATGATCAAATTGTGTAAAGAGGTAACTTTTATTTTTAGACATTTTGAATAATTACTGCGGTAAATATTTTATTTACCATGGTTAAGGGTAAATCCGGTAAATAAGGGTTAAGAAATAATATTATAATAATACTAAATTACCCTAAAACGTGTCTTAACCCTATTGGTTGATACATGGTCGACCATGGGAATCTTTGGGTCTATTTTGGGACCCCATGGATCCACTTGTAAGTGATAATGACACTTTATTTTAATTAAGTTAAAATGAATACAAAAATGACACAAGCACATATCTTTTAGAAAAACAATTTTTACATAGGGTTATATATGTTGGATTTTAGATTATAAATATTCATTAGAAAGCTAAAACGATTTCCTACATAATGATATTTTATTTATAATTTTTAGACTTTAAATAATTTATTTTATTTATGACACAATGATGATGCAGTAATTACTATAATAGTGAAAAATTAAAATAATTGATATTATAAATACCCAAATAAATATAATATGAAACTTTTAATGAATTAAACTAATTTTCTTGGATAATATGATATATTAGGATTGATTTAATTGACTTTTTTCGAAGTAATCAATCTGTTATGAGTTTCAAAAAAATCAACTATTGAATAGTGTCAAAATTGACATAAAAGAGTTCTTAAAACAAATATTATATTATTAATTGATATTAAATTCATAAAAATATAAGGTTAGGCCAAGAGACTTATATCATGATAGGTTCATCATTAATGTACCACTTGGGGGTCTCTTGGATGTATATAGTAAGTTTATTAACCATATTAGATAAAAATACAAAGAGACATTGTAAAAGTGAAACTAATTAACTTAGAGTTAATACTTAAAGATAAGGTTAATATAAGTACCCAAACCTGTCTAAATTCTATTGGTTGAGTGGTTTTCGACCTATCCCCACCTTAGCCTTTGAATAGTCAACTTCGGAGCCATTGGAAACCGAATATGAATTTATTATAAATTAATATTTCTAGCTTTTCCAAAGGTGCCCCTCACCCCTCTTATAAAAGGGCACTCCTCCTTCTCATTTCTTAACACCTTCAAAGCCTTTTTGTTCGGCCAAACTCTGCCCAAATACTCTCCCAACATCCCTCACTACAACCTACAGGCCTTAGTTTGATCAGAAAGCCAACCTAAGGAGCCCTTTTGATCAAATCAAAAGGAAGAACCCGAAGAAGAAGTAATGATTTCACCACCATTCTCCAAGTTCATTTCTTCTTCCACTTCTTCTTCCTTTGTTCTTACCATTCTAAAATAATAAACTCAAGTATCTCACATATACGGTGATGTTATTATAAATATGGTACAACCATATTCAGTATTCTATCCACCCTTTGAATAACATGTCACCATACGTGCGTACGTACGGACTACCGTCTCCACGTCGTGGTGTAATTGTTATTCAATATAATATTATTTGGATGGGTATAATAATGATGTGTAACTCATGTAAATAATAAATATAACATGTTAATGATTCTGTATATATGATATACCATCCATTTATATATTATTTTAATATCAAAAGAATGATATTGTCGCTCGTGCGTACGTACGGACTACCATCTCCACGAACGTGATGAGATTCAATCTCCATCGTATCCATTCAAGTATAATTATCATTTGATGATTTAAAAATGATGTTTAAGGACTAGATATCATTCTGGATATGAATAAGACACAACAACCATGGCTTATGTAACAAAACATATAAAAGAAAATGAGTAAGTTAACTCCCGAAACGACGATAATTCTAAGATATTATTAACAAATCAATGTTAAAAGATCATATATGATATCATATTATTATATATGATTCTTGTATAATTTAATAACAACTATTTCACCATTATACAGGAGGTTAACCTACCCCAACCAAGGAAAAGTACAAGTTAAGGGTTTACTTTACAACCTCTTCATTATCCAAGGTTGTTTATACGTAATAATCTACTGGGATCTCTTTATCATCCACATCCATGTTTCTTAAAAATGAATTTAAAAACATTTTTACTATTTACTAGAATATGAGTTAATGTCATTTATACCCTTTTTGACTTTTATAAGTGGTTTATAAAGGAATCTTTCGGTCGTTTTCAAAACAAGGTCCTTTTTAACCTTTTCGACAGAATTAAGGTAAGAATGTTTTTTTAACTTATACGGCGGGTGCGGCTATTTTCCGCCGTTATAAAATCTTCAAAGCTTCCCTTACAAGCTTATAAGAATATTTTCAAAGAAAATGTTTTATTTTATATGGATCTTAAATTATTTCAAAATAAAAGGAGATATTTATTTAAAAAGAATTTTGATTTCATCTATGTCAACATCCTTTGATGGATTTTAAGATTATTTGAAGTTGATTTATTATGATACAAAACTTCTATATTGTATTGAAGGTTTTGTGATATGTTTGACTTTGGATGTGCTATTTTTATACCATTCATAGTTTATGGTGAAAGTATTGACATTTCATATGCTAGTTTTAATATGAATGTTTATGTTATGTTTAAACCTTTTCATATGGGAATGCATTGGACTTAATATGTGACGGGTGGAGCCCGCTATAGCTCCTCGATGCATCGGTAGGTCTCATGAGACAAACTAGTGTCTTGGCATAAGGCCTTGACAAAATCTTATTTGTAGTCTTGGCACGAGGCCTTGGCTATGTGGTTATGATAGTCTGGCATTATGCATTCCAACATTATGAAAGTGGTTATTGATTTTTGCATGTGATTATTCGATTAGTAGAATATCCATGTGAATAAGTAAATGGAATTATTTCATTTTATTTATGCCATACCATGATGAAAATTCATATTTAAAAGGCTTTTGTTTTAGTTATACATTGCCTTAAATGTTTATTCTTATTTATGAAAGTTTCCGCTATATTGTTATCCTTACTGGGCATTTGAGCTCACCCCTTTTCTATGTTTTATTTTTCCCAAGATGTGAAGAAGTAAGTTATGAATGACCTGCAGGGATTTTATGAGGGGTTAATAGTGTGGATTGTGGAAACATTATGTTGTTGTAGTAGTTTTTCATTTTATGATGTAATGTAAAACTTATGAATATATCTAGTGTTTCCAAGGCTACTAAACCAATCGGTCTTTCGAGATTTGATATTTCTTATGATCATGACAATGTTATGTAATAATGCACCGACTATGGGTAACTGGGGTCGGGGGGTTACATAATATCTCGGGATTGATAGGAGGAGGAATGATGATACCTACAAGAAATGGTGGGAACTCTACCACTGGGAACAAGAGGAAAAGGGGCACCTATTTCCATGGTGAAAATCGAAATCAGAACCCATTTGCGGGAATAGTAAAACTTCCTCCATGACCATAGATCAAACCAGGTTGTTTCTAATGTGGTTTGCAAGACCACATAAAGTTGAACTGTCAGAAAAGACCTCGAGCATGTAACAATTTCATGGATATGGGGCATGTAGAGTGATATTGTAGTAATCTTCTGAGGTCTGGTGTGCATGACACATCCCATGCGTCGCAAGCATCGTATTCTTCTACAGGACATGGACAGCAAAGTCAGTATCATCATCATAACAAAAATAGACATGGTGATTCTCGAAATACCATGACTCCTAAACTAGGCCAATCTCAGCAAGGCAACAATAGAACAGTGCAGCGATGAAGCAATTGCATGGATCTGAGCAGATGATGGTCAATGATCAGGCTGAACCATCTACTATGAGAGGTACGATTAATTTGAACTCTACCCTTGTGCAAGTGCTCTTTGATACTGGTGAATCACATTCCTTCACTGCTTCTTATGTTGTTGACTTTCTATGTAGAAAACTGGAAATGATGCCTTCTATTTTGAAACTAAAAACTCATCTTGGTAAAAGATAATGTCAAGACCTTTTGTGTAGAGAATGTTCTATAACTGCTGATGGGGCTGATATTAAATGGGACTTCTGGATGTTGGACATAGATTTCAATGACATAATCATGGGTATGTATTGGTTGCAAATGTTAAAGTCATACATCGACTGTTATAGGAGAACAGTTAGTTTCAGGACTGAGGACAACATCAACCATCTCTTAAAAGTAGAGTGGATGGTAAATAAAGGCGCAAAGATCGTGTTAGAACCAATGGTGGGAGTCATTTCATATCAATTGGAAGCTTTGACTTTGGCATCAATGGAATATATTGAAGAAAATATTTTTCAAGCTCTTCTAAATCAATTTCATGATGTATTTCTCAACAAATTCTTAGGGTTACCACCTCAATGGGAAGTGGAGTTTACAATTTATCTTCTTATGGGGACCAGTCCTATTTCCCTTCAATCATATAGGATGTCACCAATAGATTTGCGGGAATTTAATGTGAAGTTAGAGGATCTGGAATAAAAGGGTTTATTAGAACAAGTACATCTACATGGGTAGCACCAGTTTTGTTTGGGGAGAAGCAGATGGAACTCTTTGGCTGTGTTTTGATTATCGTAAGCATAACCAAGTTACGATAAAGAATATATATCCACTTCCATGCATTGATGATTTGTTCAATCAATTAAGGGGAGCTGAATGGTTCTACAAGATTGAATTGCGATCAGGATATCACCAATAGCAAGTTCAGAAGGAGGATAATCCAAAGACATCTTTCATAAGTAGATATTTCCATTACGAATTTGTAATTATGACTTTTGGTCAAAAAAATGCACCAGTAGTCTTCATGGGATTGATGAATCAGATATTTCAACAATATCTGGATTCTTTTGTTGTGGTCTTTATGGATGACATTTTGGTTAATTCAAAGACAAGGGCTGATCATGAGGTGCACTTGGAACATGTGTTACAAAAATTATGAGGTCATCGTCTCTATTCCAAAATATCAAAGTGTGATTTTTTGATATAGGATGTACGTTTCCTTGGCCATGTAATTTTCGAGAAGGGAGTTTTTGTTGTTCCTGGAAAAATAGAATCTGTTATCTCATGGAAACCACCGAAGAATGTGTTCGAGATACGATGTTCTCTTGGTCTAGCTGGTTACTACCGACGATTTGGGAATGATTTATCATGACTAGCTTCACCAAGGACAGATCTGACAAAGAAGAATCCACCATTCCTATGGATAGAAGTATGTCATATGTCTTTCTTGGAAATGAATGTTCGGCTGACATCAACACCTATCTTGATTTTACTAGAATCAGGATAGGGGTATGTGGTGTAATGTGATGCTTCACGGTTAGGTTTGGGATGTATTCTCATGCAAGGAGACCATGTTGTTTCTTATGGCTCAAGGATGTTGAGGGTTCATGGGAAGAATTTCCCAACAGATGATTTGGAGTATGTTGTAGTCATCCATGGTTTGAAAACATGGAGACATTATCTATTTGGTGATAAATTCACTGTGTTTAATTATCGCAGAATCTTGAAATGCATTTTCTCACAGAGGGATTTTAACCTGAGGAAAAGGAGGTGGATGGATTCTCTCTAGATGTTTGACATTGACTTTATGTACACACCTGGGAATGGAAATTCTGTGGTGGATGCATTGAGTAAAAAGTCATATGTTCAGTTAGCGAAAGAAGCTTCAAATGAATGTCAGTTGATGTCGGTCTTAGCTGACATGCATGTGAAATGTTAAATCCAAGGTGATGTTGCTATTTTAATTTCATCTATGATTGTTCTTAATTTAGTAATGATGATCAAAGAAGCAAAAACATCTGATTCAAAGTTTTTGGTTGTATGATTAAAACATAATGGTGGGGATATCATTGATGGCTGGAAACTTGATAGGGGATCAATTTTTTGTTTCAGAGATCGGATGGATGTACCTATGGTTTTTAAGGAAGAACTCTTTCATGCTTACCACCATTCAAGATGGGCTGTACATCCAGGTACACAGAAGATGTATAAGGCATTGAAGGAGCGGTTTTGGTGGAGCGACATGAATAGAAAGGTGTCTGAGTTCATCTCGCGGTGCTTAAATTGTCAGGAGGTTAAAGCAGAGCATCAAAGACTAAATGGTATGTTACAATATTTACCTATCATAGTTTGGAAACGAGATCATATAGCATTGGATTTTGTTATAGGTCTTCCAATAATGGTCCGGAAACACAATTCCATTTGGTTGATAGTAGATCGTCTAACCAAGTCAGCCCATTTCATCCCTTTTCATGAAACTCGTATGGTGGAAGATCATTCAAAAATCTATATCTATGAAGTGGTAAAGAGGCATGTTTTACAAGTGTCTATAGTCTCAGATAGGCATCTGAGGGTCACATCCCGTTTCTAGAAATAATTTCATCCATCCCTTTGAACTCAATTGACTATGAGCACGGTGTATCATCCTCAAATGGATGGTCAATCCAAGCGGATGATACAGATACTGGAAGACATGTTGGAGGATGGTTTAATGTATTTTGGGGCTCATGGGAGGATCATATACCCTTAGTAGAGTTCTAAAAAAATAACAGCTATCAAGCCTCGATTTGCATGTCTCTATTTGAAGAATTGTATGGGAGTCCTTGTCATTCTCCACTATGCTGGGTTAAAACGAGTGAAAATTCACTAGTTGGACAATTCCTTGTCCAAGAGACAACAACGAAGATTCAGTTAATTCGAAAGGGGGTGCATATGGCTCATAGTTGTTAGAAATATTATGCATATCACCGCCGAAGACCATTGTCGTTCGTTATGGGTAATCATGTCTTCCTGAGGATCTCTACAATGCATGGACATTGTCATTTGGGGAATCCTGTCAAGTTATCTCCTTGATACATTGGCGATTTTGAGATACAGGAATGAGTTGGAGAGGTGGAATATCAGTTGGAATTACCAACATGGTTCAGTTGGGTCCATAATGTCTTCCGTGTATCTCAGTTGAAAAATTATTAGCCTGATCCGGACCATGTGATCAGCTCGGATCACATTGACCTAGATCTATATGTTTCGTTGATAAATATCCCAGTACAGATTGTGGATAGGAAAGATAAAGTATTGCATGGAAAAATCAACATTCTAGTGTGGGTTTTAGGGAAGCATGGTCAGATTCAGGAAGAGACTTCAGAATGCGAGAAGGAAATTAATGAGCAGTGGCTGGAACAGTTTCAGTTGGGTGAAAGTTTTCTACTTTATTAGGATGGAAAGACCAATGTTGGGGAGAATTTAGTACCCCAATTTTCTGGTATGTAACCCTTTCATGATGATTTTAATGTTTTTAATGTTAAGGGTAATGAATTGGAGATTTTGGAGAACTTCAAATGATGTTTTTAGGAAAATGGGAAGTCGCATGTGCTGCACATGAGTTGTCTAAACCATGTGGCCAAACCGTGTGTAGTCGGTCTTGGAGGTAGTAGCATCGGCATGGGCGGTGCACCGTCTTGTGTAACCGTGTGGTGAAACCATGCATGAAGGGTCTGTCAAGGAAGTGGGTGACACACAGTTAGAGCATGGTTTGTCTAACCGTGCGAGCAAACCATGTAGCAACTTAAATGAGATCCTATAAAAGTTGATCTCACTCGTTTTTCCTTTAAGTTCCTCGTTTAAGCTCTTAAGTGGACATAACTACGGATTTTTCTTCTACTAAGGTCAAAGAGGGTTCTCCCATCATTTTGGAGGCAATCCAAAAGATTATCTTGGTGAATCGAAGCCAGATTCTTGAGTTATGTGATCGTTCTTCATCGTTCTTGATCAGTTTCCTAGATCTACATAGATATAATTCTCATGTTCTCTCGGTTTCTCAGATCTACATATTTTATGGGTAGATCTAACTGTGTGGATACCAAATATGATTATATTTGGTCTTTATCTTTCTATGATAAGAGATCTATGGTGAGTTTTGGTAGAATCGACCCAGGTTTTTGAGCGTTCTTCGGCCGTTGTGGTTTTCATCAAAAACATTGATGTTGGAGGATTCACTCTCGACTCCTATTGTTAGAATTGATTGTCTTAGTTTCAAATTGGTTTATTTTAATGGTTTTTATTGCGAAAATAATAGAATAAATCTTCATTAGTAATGATCTATGGTTTTGATGAAATTTTGAAATCATGGTTAATTTTTATGAAATTTGATTTGGCTTCTTGAATTTAAAATGATGACTTTAATTTATGATTGCTGAAATTGTAAATGGTTTGATGAAAAAACTGAATTTTCAATAAAAAGGTCATTTAATTGAAATTTTTTGAGATTAAAATGACATTGATGTATTTTGTTTTAAAAAAATGGAGTATTGGTGAAATGGAATGAGATTGAAATTACTTTGATATATTTGGTTTTCAATAAATAAGGAGTTTTATTGAAATGGTTTGGAATTGAAATGGTTTTGAAGAAATGGTGTTCAATAAAAAGATGTTTTTATTGAAATGGTGTTTTGGCATGACCGTTGGGAATATGTGGTGTGCGTTCATGTTTCATGTACAAGACATTGTTGAAATAATACCTTGTTCTTTGTGCCAAACGTTTAATGGAACAATGGCAACTATATGTATGAGGCTTGGTTGAAATATGACCATGTTCTTAGTTCCAAAGGTGCAATGGAAGATGGGAAACAATAACAGTGTGATGACTTAGTAGATTGACGAGAGACTACTCATAAGTATGGATCTATCAAAAAAAAGCATGCATGGTTGGTATCATGGGTTGGGAAATGGTTGGGTATGACAAAATGTAATGTTTCTGAAATGGTTCTTAAGCTTGTTTGGTTATTTTTATGAATAAATTACTTGTCGGAAAATTGGATTCAATTTATCTTGGAATTTCTTTGGTTATGAATGGTTTTGGAAACATGTTTGTATTTAGTTATAAACTTCTTTTGAGAAAAAATAATAATATAAAATGGTTTTATATGAATTTTTATAAATCTTATATCCTTGTGGAATGAGTAGGGAAGTAATTGGGGAAAACCCACTGAATATTATTCTCACCCCTGCTTTGGAACGTTGGTGCTTTTGCAGATTTCATATTCTGGGATACAGGTAAAGGTAAAGAATATTATTGCTAGTGGCTTGTGGTGATTCTTGGGAGATGTTGTGGAGCTTGGATCTTATGGTGCATGGAGTTGTAGGTTTTTTTAGAGTCTTGAGTTGTTAATCCGCTGTGTACTTTGATGCTAAGTTTGGTCTTCCTCTGTTTTGAACATGAAGTAATTTGATATAAATTAAGTTTTTATTGGTCTTTCATTTCTTCATGCATCGTATAGTGAATGTTTGTTTATGGTTGTTTTATGGGTTTATTTCTTAAAGGGAAAATCACCCTCCACTTGTACTTGAAACCCTTCGACATTTATTTCCATCCTTTGGTACCTTGGGGATGTTTTTGAAGGCCAAGTAATGTGTCATTGTACTCTCAAGCCAATGAGAATTGGCGGATCATTACAAATGAAATGATGGAGGAGTAAAATATCTATGTATACATGGACATTTATATGAATGTTATATACTAAAAGCACATTGAGTTGAAGAAAATTCATATTTATAATAGAGTATTGTTTATAAAAAAAGTTTAACTGATAATTTCCATCAAGGGAATATGATATGACTTGTTCAGAATAGGTGGAACCATAGAAAAATCCCTGAGGAAAGGAAGGATCAGTTGTTTTTTGTTGAAGATAATTTCCTGTAGTTGTTCAAGAAATCCATCAATAGATACATCATCGGGTCTAGAATCAGATAGAAGGTTAAAATAGTATTATAACATATTACTAGTGGATAGTTATAACATTTAATGTTTGATTTTTTTATTGTTTTATGTGGAAATTAATTTAATCATTTAACATTACATTATAAGTAATTCTATTTGTGTTTCCTTGAATAAGGGTAAAATATATATTAATGGTTTCTAATATTCTATATAATAGTTTTAGAGTCTTATATAGATCTATGATTGGATCATGGGGACTATCTGGACACTATGTAAATATAAAACAATTTGTTAATAAATTTTATTTCACGTGGATATTTCGTTCAAAAAATATTTTCTATAGAACAATGGTTCTGATGAAAAATTGGACACTACTATTAAGTCATGAATTTTTGCTCTATCCTTGATTCAAAATAAGCTTTATGTGAATATGTATTTTTGAAAAATAAAAAATAAGGGTAAAATTTTAACTTTATTATTATTATTATTGATATTAATTTTATTTTATTCCATATTCTTCTCTACAGACACCAGTATTACAATTTTCAAGTGGTTGTGATCCAAATATAATCGAAAACTCATACATTTAACGATTTTATTTTTTATTTATTAATGTCGAAAAAATTAATACTCAAGTATCAATTTATATTAGATAGAGAAATAAAATGTTAATTTAAAATTTCATTTCAAATTATCTTTATTATAGTCCTATAATTAATGGTTAATCTAATTTCCTATGTTAGCTGGTCCTATTGACCTCATGTGTCCCCATAATACAAATTCATTTAATCATTGAAGCCTATGATAATATGTTTGTATTATTTTTCCTAGTTTACCAAGTCTAACTAATATCTTTATGCCTCCCATACACATTTTCATATAGAGTAGAATTGGTTTTTTTATTTTCTTCAATCTATTCTTCATCTCAATTATGATAAAAAATATTGATTTTAAATAAATAGGTAAAATATTAATTATATAAAAATATTTTATAAAAATATTATCTGGTATTTATGTAAAACAAGAAAAAAATTGTGGTTATTTATTCCACCATAATTACATAAAAATAATAAAATAATAATTTATATAAATTATGGAATTATAGTTTATTAAAAATTATGAAGGATAATTATAAATAAATATAAATCGATGATTACAAAAAATTTTAGAGATATAATTTATAGAAAGAATAAAATATAATTATTAATAAATTATCCATGGATAAATTTGAAACCTTCCAAATGATATTCATCTCAAATTATAAATATATAAATTATTAAATGTATCAAATAACAATTATGTTTATTATAAAAATATAATTATCACGATTTATGAGAAGATAGTGTAAAAAATTTATTAAAATACTATAATGTGACATTATAGAATCCTAATCAATAAAATATAATCATATATTATTTATGAGATGAATTTTTTTTATAGAATTATTATTAATAATGTTGAGAAAATAAAATTATTATATTATCAATGAATAATTATAAAGGGTTAACATAAGTTTTCTAGATCTAATTGAGATATATTATAACATCAAATGTGGTATAATTATTAATAATGTGAAAAAGAATGATAGTGCATAAATTGTCCCAAAATATAATTTGGAAATCCTCAGAGTGTGAGAATGTATTATCATTTGGGATATATCATTTCATTTTAAAATAAAAATTGTTATTTATGTTCTAGTTACCCTTACCATTCATCAAGCATTAACATGTTCACAACACTGATATATTCCCCAATATCTAATATTAGTGACCATGGAGGTTTCCACTACATCTTGTAAACCACATAGTGATGTTTTTTCTTTCTCCTGATGTTGAGGACTTTTGAGAGTGTATGTTTTCTTCTTCTTTGGGATTTGGTTATTTTTTTTATTATAATTTTTTTTCTAGGAAATTTGATAACCATTAATGAATTGTGATTCCATATAAATGTGTGTATAGACTGCAAAATCCAATAGATATTATTTCTTTGAGTATTGTTATAATACAAATATTTAATGATGGAAATGATTCAAATGTTCACATTTGTTCAATTATTTTTCACATTATCTTGGGTTATGTTCATTATAATGCTATAACGTTTTGAGTTTGATATTGACTATATATGATTTTATCTTTGTAGAAAATATTTGTTATGATTTTTTTATATTTATCCCTTAGTGGGTGAGTTTGATTGATGTGCAATGATGATGGTGGTTTATCATTATTCCCATGTTGGCTAGAAGTAACATGTTTCATTTTGTACTATAATGGAATCAATTGAAACATAATTTCTTGAAGATTTTTAGAAGCTCAGTAACTCAGTTCCTTATGGATTATGAGTAGAATGTAACCCTAAAGACTATTGGATTATGAGTAGCATTATATCCTGAGGAGTTTTGGATTTTGAGAGGCATGCTAGAAATTATTATATAGATATTCTGATAATTTTCTGATGAATCAATATCATTATTCTGGAATGGATCCAATGATGGAATGCCATAGGTTTTTTAAAATACTAGTACGGGTGTGGATATTAGGTATTGTTTTTATTAATGTCATTCTAATTTATGAATTCAGTATATTCATATAATGAACCTTTTACATGTGGGAACATATGGTTTAAATCACAATGGTGGTGTCCTACTGAGTCTTATACCAACTCGATACTCTGGTATATTTATATTCTTGTAGATTAAATTACTATATATCCAGAGAGTGGAATTATCCCTATGGTGAATATCTGATCATAGGTGTATAAATTTTCTATAAGATTTGTATAGAATCTATTAGATCCCACCATTTATTTATTTATTTATCAACAAATTTGATGATGTTTTTTATTACGGTTTTGGATTCTGACTTTTTTGTATAAAATGTTTGTCATTTCTAAATTATATTCATATAATCAGATAATTTATTTTATATTTTTTATTTTTGTATATACTTATTTGAATTAAGACATTATATTGTTGTTATAATCTATCCACTTTTGGACATAGTACCTCACACCTAGTATTATGCTTCTTACATACAAAGATGAGGGTTTGTGGTGTGGGAACCTCTCAGTCAGATCCTGTTGTTCGGGTACATGTTTAATGATTTCGGCATTACCCATCAAAATGAGTTATATAAGGATTACATGGAATATTAAAATATTTTCATGAACCATTAAATAATAATATAAAATAAAATCACATATTCCTATCATAATAATCCATAAATATTCAACAACCCCATTTAAAAAACATTTCATGATTTTGAAATATCCCATGCATTTAATAGCCTATTAAAAACAAAGAAATGTGGAAGGAGTGGTCAAATTGAAAAAAACGTTAATTATTTTATAATATTAAATAAAATGATGAATAATTTATGGAATATGTAAATATTTTTGACAATGTATGTATTAAAATAAAACATTCCTTTTCCATTTTTTTAGAATGATTTATATAAAATTCATAAAATAATTTATCATGAAATAAAATTATTGAAATTAAAAAGTGAAAAATGTCCATTATAATAAATTTATATCCATATAAATATACTGAAAAAATTATTTTAACAAAATGTTAATGGATGAAAATTATATAGTAAATCAATCTTGGAAACATTCAAAACAATGTTATTGAGATAAAATGACCCTTCCCTGAGGTCGTACTTTTCAAGTATATTAATTATATTACTAAATAATATTATTATTAGAATAAATTATATTATTAAAAATCTATTAATTGGTTTCTTTATTTTAATTAACTCCATTTATATAAAATTACTTAGTCAATTAATTTCACATATATTCTTTTGATGATATAAATCTCATATAACAAAAATATATTTGGTCTTAAGACTATGGTGAAAGGATGTATTAATACATCATCTTAAGAAATGTATTGATAAAATATTTCTAAAATCTATAAAGTAATCTTACTTCTTAAATCAACCTATATATAACTTTATGAAAAATAAATAACTTTACAATCATGGAGGTAGTATGTTATATATATGTATGCAGAAATATTAAATTCATCGCTGAGAAAGAGGAATCGAAACTAATTATAATTTTGTAATTCAAGATTTTTTTCTATCATAAAAATTATATTCAACCATTAAATGAACATATATATAGTATATATCTTGTTTGGGCATAATAAACATATTATATCTATTTTTGTAATAGTTTATCAATAAGTATGCATGAAGGATGTTATAATGTTTCAATAGATGGAAAAATAATAATTAGATTTTATCTAATAATCATGGATTCATAAATAAGTTATCAAAAACATATTTATAAATTAAATAAATTATTATTACTATCTATGTCAGGTGGTTGTGGGGAAAAAATACATCAGTTCAAAAGTTATTTGTCTTCTGTACAAGGAAAGGATGGTTTCATTTTCCATTTAGTGGAAGAGTGGGATGGATATTGGTAATTAAATTAATATAATATCAGTAGAAAAATTATATTGGGGATATTATTTTATCTTGTTTTAGGAAAATTTTAATGTTCAATAAGAAGAAATAAAATGAATGTATTCAATTAAAAACTATAAATCATATTCAAAAAACATTTTTATGATCATTACAAAATTATTCATAGGATGGATTTTGGAAAAAAAGGCCTCTATAATGTGGAAATTGATTTAAAAGGATATTCAATACATATTTTCCCAAAACAATATCTTGATGTGTGTAGATGATCGGATAAGCTATCCTCTTTTATATGTTGGTAAGAGACCATAAATTGAATGTTTATAATGATTAGAATAAATTAATGTTTTACTCATACCACATAGATTATTAATATACAATTTAACAGTAAGAGAAGATATATGGTATAAATAAGTCCATGGAATTGAATTTTGACATATTTATAATGAATTTTAACCATTATCTATTTACCTTAACACCCAGTAAACATTTTTTATCTTTAACTATGTTAAAATATTATTACTGTTTTACTATTAATTAGGATAAAAAATTATGTTTATGTTTTTTACTATTATTAATTATGTTTATTTTAAATATGGAATCCATTTTATCAAATACAATGATATAAATTGTAAATATTTTATATAAAATTTTACACAAAATATTATATGGAAAATATTTTATGATAAATTTTTTTATGTATAACAATGGATTTATACCATATTAAAGTATAATTTGGATTGAATACATATTATATAGATAATTTATAATTATAAGAATTAAATTAAATTTAATAATTAATTCAAAATTGAATGTTTCTTTTAATGTACTTAAATAAAAAAGGCATTGTTTTGTAAAAAATAACATTGTTCAATATTGAATAAAAAGTCAATATTTTCCAAAAATATATGAAAAAATAATATATTGATATTTAAAGCATGATAAGTTATGAAAGTAAATTATCTTTTTAAAATTTTTATTATATAATCTGTAAATAATTATTTTATATAATATCTTATAATACATGGAAGCTAAATTTTGATAAAAATTAAGCCTTTTCATTTTCTTGAAAACATTTCTAATAATATTATTAGGAATATAATTCTATCAAATATAAATATTTAATGATAAAATGATATGAAAATGATTTATCATAAATGTAACTAATCTATTTCATTCATCCCCCTTCAGGTAATTTATTATTGGAAATTTTATTCACTACACAATCAAATAAGGATATTTCACATTAATACAATTTTATAATTCTACTGTCAATTCTTGAATAATTTGGTTTTAAATTGTCATAAGCTAATTAATCACCATATTCTGAATCATTTTGTTTATATGGTAATTAATCTATATGGGTGGTTGTTTATATGAAATGTTTATCTCCTACTAAACTATTTTATGGATCAAAACATGAGAGGAATCCATATTATATTTTCATTGAAATAAAACATTCAATATGTTTTGTACATGAGATATAAAGAGTTAGGGACCCATAATAATTAACTGATTGATAATTCCTCAAGATTATGTAAGGCCCAATCAATCATAGTAATAAACATCCATTATTTCTAACTAGAAATAATATTTTTTCGGGAGATATAGAAAAAAACATGATATCTAATATCAAATGAACAAACATTACTCTCCTTATATATATAACATTTTTTCATTATCTTATCCACCATTATGTGAAACTAAATCATATTCACAATATAAACTAGGTATTTTACCACATTTGGCCATAATAACTTCCTTTCATAAAATTCATCTCATAAATTTATATTCTGACATAGATTTCAATATTATGCATGAAAAGCTGACAGATAAATAATGGAATGAAAATTTTTATTATGTTCAAATAAAGAAAAATTGTGATCCAAAATTCCTCATAAATATATTCATAATTCACATAAGATATCCAAAATATCTAAATATTTATCTCGAATTATTCATTAGATTGGGGATGAACGGATCTGTTAGAATCTAATTCAGTACATAATGACTTCAATTGTCATTTAAAGAAATTATTAGTGAATATTATATCACAATTATATATTTTTGAAATATATACTACATGAAATATAATTAAATCCTTTAAATTAATTCAAAAAGTTTATCCTAAAACATATTATATCGAAATGGATGAAAATGACCTGTATAATTAAATTGATAAACAACTACACAAATAATATGACATCCTGGATATTTCATTCTTAATATGAAAAAAATACATTGACATATTCTTCCATTTCAATTATTTCATAGGAAAATTTCAATGAATAACCAATAAAAATTTTATTTCTTTTTAATAATATTAAAATGGAAAACAATTTCTAGTAAAATCAACTATATCTTTAGGCATTCAATCCTACCAAAAATGTCCTCAAAAATTCAAATAACATTTTTTCTTATCCAGAAATGAATCAAATAGAGAACTATGAGTATAACTAAATAATTTGTCCTGTAATTTTGAATCACATGGAAGACATAAGATCATTCCAAATACGTTAACACACTATTAATCAACATAAGTATCTAGAATTATACCCCTATGGACTGAATCAACATTTTCATGTACGACCCAAAAATTATTTTGAGCTGACATAATCAAAATTTTCCTCGATAATAATAAAGACACCTTGAATGAAAACATTGAGAGTTTCTTGAAATATTTCAATGATAACATTAATCAAATAATTATCAAATATTTATTGGTTTATAAATATAATAGTTAACGTATCATTATCTATTTGATATAATTGATACAATATTATAATTATTTAATCAAGATATTATTGAAATTTGTATTCATAATCCTTTATAAATTCTATCAATCTCATTTGAATCATTTTCTACTCTTTATGATTGACTAAATATTTAAAACATTTTTATAATTATATATAACACTTTACTGATCATAAATTAATTATTATAAAATTTTAAATAAACAATAACTGTGAAACATCATGGAAATGTATATGATCATCTTCCAAAATAATTATTAACTTATGTGAATCTTAAAAAATAAACCAGGGAATATATATTAAAACCCAACCCATTTCCTATAATTAAGAATCATTATAGATTATAGCCTCACCATTTCTATATAGAATGCCCAAAACTAGATCATTTATTAATCTTATTCTCAATTAATAGAGATATTCAATGAATTTAATTATTTTGATAAAACTAACTAATTTTAAAATAAAATATATATTTTATTACAAAACACTATTTTTTTCTACATTATACTAATAATATCATCCAAATATAAGGAAACTAAAAATACCTGAAAATTTTTTTTATCTCAATCATTCATCAACCACATTATATTTAAATGTATTCATTGATATATTAAATATTTTGTGTTATTTTTTTGAAATTTAATTTTATTACAAAAAATTATTTCATTTACAAAATATTTTATAAATTTTATTTCGTTTTAGTGTTTCCATAATAATATTTAATTGTTTTGTATCATCCTCATAAGCTTTAAAATAATCCATAATATCAACATTAAAAACAAAATGACATTCATCATAATTTTCATGGATAAATTATTTAAAAATATATTTGAACACACCTATAGAATTTTTCAACCCAATGGGAATAAACATAAATTAAAAATTCCCATACCAATCATAAAAATTTATCTTTAGAATATCATCATATTCCAATATTAGATGATGGTTCCTAGAACTAAGATCATCATTGAAAAAGAATAAACCTCTTTAGATATTATCTTACATGTCATCGTTATTATTAAACAACCTCATATTCATAATATTAAATTAAATTAATGATATATAATAAATTAAAATCCTCAAATTATCATCATTATATTTATTAAATTATACAACAGAACACCAAAGTGAATTTATATGGTAAATTAATCCATTATCAGAAAACACATACAACTACTTTTTCAAATCTAGTCATTGTACCTGACCCATTCCACAATTAGATTTTAAAATTATTAGAGAACCAAGAACTAAGATTACAGTAATCTTAGGTTCTAAATCATGTATAATAAATTTTTACTCATCAGTAAATGAAAATATATATTATATCTCTATAGCTAAAATATTAATCTAAAATGTGTTCACATTTTATATAATATCTCAATTGTAAAACTAATTTTCATCTCATAATAATTTAATATTTTCTTGACATGTTATAAATGATATGAATTTATTCCAATATAAAAATACAATATAAATTAAGAAAATAAATTATTTGGTGTAAAAATATATCTTACGATGTTAAAATGAAATATAATCTATACACATGACAACATTATATTCAATAATCTATAAATATAGTAGGATACTATGGAAGATGCATCTAAAGTGGAAAATAATATGATTCTTTTATGTTTTAGAATCCATATCATTCATTCATGCTATTTTCGTAAAAAAAATATATCAATTATGGATGTGGATTTTTTATTTTACAATAGTATTAATTTCAAATAATTAAATTTTTATACCTTCAATCAAAATTTTCAATATTATAATAGGAATAAATAATCAGTAAAAAAGTTACAAATTTATGTAATGGACAAACATCATTTGTTGTAGCTAAAAAGAATGTATTCACATTTTTACCTTATAGTCATATTTCATCCCATCGTCTGTACTCTTTTTCAGAAAAAACATCTACATAAGGACACATCTCATTGTGTTTAAAAAACATCTCTTGTAGAAAATTAGTATACTTATTACCACAACTAGGACATTTTTCATTATAATAATGAATACAATGTTGAACATTACCACATCAATGAAACATCCCAAATTTTATAAGACATTAATAATGGTTTTTACCACACTTATCACATAATGATATCATGATTTTCTTATAATAACATTTCTTCAATGTATTTTTCTTATTTTCCATCAACATCAGATTTTTTTCATAAAATAATAATCATAAATAATCTCTAATTTAATTTTCAAGAAAATAAATTAAAACTCACATATATTTTCAATTTAATACATGAAAGTGTTATTGGACATATTTTATTTAATCATAAGTCACACAGATTAATTATTCTATCATGATATTGAATGTAAATTAATGTGTTTTTTGCTAGTATGATGAGGTTTTCTTTATATGAAGCCTTTAATCATTCATCCTTCCCCAATACAATATCATTTCTATTGTATTAAACCACCCATTAGCTATAACTAGGTTAGAATATTCATGTATTGATTGTTATTTATTCTTCATAATGTTATCCACTATTGTCATCAACATTTGATGTAGAACACATTTCTCTCCAGCATTCATTCCACCACCATTTATATACTCCACCAACCAATGTGCCAGAGAAAAAATTATTCAGTTCCAATTATAACCATTCATGGTTGCTAATTTATAAGGTAAATTTCTTCTTCGGACCTTCCTACATCAATATCCATTTTCCCCTATAAGAAATCATCCTGAATAGAGATAGTATAGATAAATTTACATTCTACTATGAGAATTAAATATCATGATAACTATAATATTCCATCTCTAATGTATTTTTACAAAAATTAGTGTAACCTTTATTATTTTTAAAACCTTCTATCAAATATCAACTATATTTAACAACCTCTAAGAAATCGTTAAAATTTAGTATTTAGACTAGAATTTAATATGATGAATTCATAGAGGTATTTTACTGATATTGTTTTATAGAATTATGTAATCACCGTTACATAAAGAAATATTACATCAAATTGTGGAGACTTCCACATATTATCCATTATTTTAACTTAAACGTCTTTAACAATATTATACATTTATTTTTCATGAAATATATATAAAAAAACTCTCTTGAACTCATACACAGCCTTACTCATCTATGAAACCGTATGATATTTAAAAACAAATAATGGATGATCACAAGAGGATCAATAAAGTTCAAATAAAAAAGAATTAATGAAATGTGTTAGTCACTGAAAACACATAAAAATTTCCCTTATTCCAAATAACATCTAGGTTCCAAATAAATATATCTTACCAAATAAATCAACATTAATGAATAATTTTTTTTAAAAAAAATATCAATATTTAATATAAAAATATTATATATATTTATTTGAAATAATTAAAAATTCATGAAATTCTATTCACAATGTTTTAAATTTCAATAAAGAGTTTTAATAAAAAAATTCCTTTAAACATAATTTCAATATATGAAATTTAGAAGTAATATATATTTTTTGTAGAAAATAATTGATATACTACATAAACAATGTATGTAACAGTGGAAAGAATTTTCAAATCACTATTATAATCATGCATATAAATAAAATATCCTAGCTGGTAAATTTCAATAATCTTATTGATGGAACCTATCCAATTTACCCATGTCCCCACCCAACCACCGATTCCCATATCGGGACTACCCTATGCCTACCTCCCAATGGCCAGGGGCTGGTTACTAGCACTTGTAGGGCTTATCCCTATTACGTTAATGAATTTCCTTTAAACTTGTACAAACACTCAAATTATAATGCTACAGGAAGAAAAAACTACTAACTGATGTAGTAAAACAGTGCTGAATGTAAGCGGCCAGAATACAATCCAAATTCAAAAAAGTACATATACAGCTAAAAATTACAATAAAACTAAACATAAAAAAAAGAAACAACTCTTGGGTCATCCTTCGACGAGGCTACCTAATGTGTATGTACAGATCGTCGCCTCATCACTTCTCTCCCACCCATCTCATCTATGTACCTCCTGGTACTGACTCCCTCAAACCTCATCCCAGGAGGTCATCGTCTGTACAAGACACAACTAGTTGCGGGTGAAGCCCATGTTGGGGTGAGTATAAAAATATCCCGTGGAGACCCTAAGACCCCCAAAGGTATCTCATAATTCGACTAAGGAAAACCACAAAGCATGATCTCAATTGCAATGCATTAAGCAATAGACACATCTCAAAAAACGTCTCAACTCAAACTCGGCTTTCATTGAAGTATATAAGTACATATGATTTGTCACGAATCTATATCTTCTTATTCTGTCAAGAGGCACTATTTATGACCATTTGGATTCTGACCCACACATGATCGATAGGTACATACACCCGCAATGATCCACACAGGTTCCGACCCACCCAGATTTGATAGGTAACTAACCCCTTCTTACCCACACAGGATCTGACCATCACAGGATCAGTATACACTGACCCACACGAGATCGTTGAGCACTGACCCACAAAGGATCTGACCCACAAATGATTAGTATGTGATAAACCCCACCGGATTGCTAATCGTTGACCCACATATGAACTGACCCACACATGATCTCTATGTGATGACCCACGTAGGATCACTGAGCACTGACCTCTGTATGTTCTGTTTCTAACCTCTTCCTCCCTGCCTGCCACTGGATTCTACCCACTAGGTGTGCTCGATATATATAAAATCTTCCCTCGAGATATCGGTTGTACATAAACCTCCATTAAGATCTGCAAAAGGTGTAACCCTAAGAACCACCATGTCATATGGGTTGCAATTTGATAGACTGTCCGTCAATCGGACACTCGGTCTGTGAGTTATTAGTGTTTTACTTATATGGGCTCGGTTAGATTTAGGTTTCATCCAAATATTCCATACTACTTCTAACTCCAAAACACAAGAGAATTATTGAAAAAGACTTTCTCGATCCAAGGATCCCAATGCTGCAGATGTTTTTTTCGAACAGGCTTTGGATTCTCAAGATATGGCCCTTTATGTGTTTCTAGGCCCAGTTGGCCTAAGTCCATTCCGACCCGCTCGGACCGAACTTGCCAGACTCGATCTAGGCTGGGCCGCAGCAATCTTGTCCTGGTCTGCATGGGTGTGGCCCGCAATTGGAGTCCCACAAATTGCGGCCCGCAATGGGGATTCCTAGCCTCGTGAGGCGTTGCCCGCAAAGGGAGGCCTTGTACCATAGGTTACGGCCCGAAAGGGGATGGCCCAAACATGTACGGTGCGGCCCGCGAGGTGGTGTCCCAACCACAAGGGGTGCGGCCCGTGAGACAGTGGCCCTACCACTGTCCTCCCTAGCTGGCAGCGGTGGTGTGACCTCTGATCTCCCAATCTCTCGAGTGGCCCAATGGCCGTTCAGTTAGGTGAAATGTAGGTGTCATGTTGGAACCTCCATATCTCCTCAGAACCCGCATAGTGGGTTCCTCATCCATGTATTCACCATAGGATTTGGCTCACTAGCGGCGTGATGGTCATGACTCCTCCCGTCTGTGGATGAATGATGTGTCGTATGCTTCCTCTGATGGTTGTGGCAGACGAGCCTGGCCTCATAGTCACCAGCGGCATGTGATGGTGCGCCGTGCCTCCTCCACTCACCATGGCAGATAAGCCTAGAACCCTTTTTACTCTCCAAAGTAATGCGAAGGTGCACCACACCTCTTCTGTATCCGAATAGTGACGGTCGTTACGGGGACCGTCATAGATTTGTGTTGCAACCTCCTCTGGCAGCATGCGTCGGTGCACGCCTTCTTTGTAGTCGGTCGGTGTCACAGTGCTGGCGGTATTCCATGGAGAACTCAAGGGTGTAGCAATGACTGTAGAGGGATTGGGCCATGTTCATTAGGGCCGCAGCTCTACTTTATCTCATAAACATGAGGGAGGATAGAGTGGTTCAATAAATTCACATGAAATAAATGATAATCCAAACTCCTACCTCGAAAACCCTTTAGAATGCATCTTCTCTAGAAAGATTATCATGTTTATCATTCCCGCAACTGGTTCCCAACAATGCCACCTGTACTTTGACCTTTAGTTCATGGTTCGGTGTCACCCATCACCTCCTGCTGGGATCATCTCTGTCTTCTAAGGGTTTAGCGACTCAACACACCTCCAGCACTACGTTACATGGTGAAGTTGTGCCGTTACCCCTCCCCAAACACCATATATATAAGAGAGGGGGAGGGTAAGTAACGATGTGGAAAATTAATAGGGGACTCATTAATTATGAACCTTCTATATTCTTTAATGACATCTTTACATAAGATTGACCGGTCAAGCCATTTATTTTCTTGACACATCGTTGTCCCCACACTCCTCTCGTACATTGGTGAAGAAAAATGAAAATAAAATAATAAAATTATGTCATTTATTTTATTTAAAATAACGTCACATAACAAATTATTTTCTCCAGGCCTACTACGGTCAATGTAAAGCCTCCATTTTTTGAATCATGACATTGTGGATTCAACGGTGCCTTCAGAATTTTAATCCGAGAAATGGTTTAAAAAAGATAAATCACCACTCACATGTTAACTAAACATACCCGAATGAAGTTCAAAAATTTTTCCTGGCACACCGGGCCTTGGAATCAGGAACTTTCAATTTTCTCATACTTGTAATAATTCCACCAAAATAAAAAAATTACTTGGAAAATATGGGTCTTTATAATGTCCCCACCTTAGGGCTTTTTGTCCCCGAAATCTACAACTCAGACTATGGAAACAAATTGGTGCGATGAGAAAAAATCTAAGCCTTCTGCTCCTATGTGCTCTCTTGGAGGATCTCTTGCTGCATGCGGACACACACTAGAGGTATCGACTGCCAATGAATGACCTACTTCTATCGATCATCAATCTCCACTGGAAACTCTGTAAGTGTCACCCCATCATCGATTTGCAACTTGCTGTGGTTGATGATTTGATACAGGTCATGCACGTATATCTTCATCTAGGATATGTGGAAGACTGCGTGAACCCACTCCAACTGAAGTGAAAGATCCAAGATGTATTCCACCTCACATATCCATTGATGTATGAGAAAAGGTTTGATAAACCTCGGTGAGAACTTGGCACCTCGACCAAATCTTTGTAGTCTATGTAATGGGGTGACATGATAAAATACGTTGTCCCCCTCCTCAAACTCCAAAGGTCTCTATCTACTATCATCATAAGACTTCTGCCTTCTCTTTGTAGTCTTTATTTTCTCCTGGATGGTCTGCACATTCTCATTGGTAGCCCATACCAACTCTGGACCCATAAGTGCTGACTCCCCTGAGTCTCTCGAGCATAGAGGGGACCTACAAGGTTGACCATACAAGGCCTAGAATAGTTCCATACTGATGGTGGAGTGATAACTATCTTTTGAATGCGAATTTTTCAAAGTGAATGGGATCCTCTCAGCTACGTCCAAAAACTAGGGCGCATGCACAAATCGTGTTCTTCATCATCTGAATGGTCCGCTCAATCTGAGCATCCATCTAAGGATGAATGACAGTGCTCAAATGTAGCTGAGTCCCGAATGCCTCCTATAATCCCTTCCACAACCAGGATTTAAAATTTGTGTCATGGTTAGAGACGATCATCGATGGCACCCCATGATGTTTTACAATCTCTAGTATGTAGAGGCGTCCCAAGCCCTCTATATTTCCCTACTCTCGAATGAGTAGGAAGTGGGACGACTTGGTGAGTCTGTCAACGATCACCCAGATGGAATCATGTCCCCTGGACGTACATGGAATCCATTTCACAATGTCCATGGAGATCCCATCCCACTTCTACTCGGGCACATCTAGTGGCAGTTCTAATCCTACTAGAACCATATGCTCAACCTTTACATACTGATAATTGAGTCATAGGAAAACAAATACCACTACAGCCTAATTCATTCTTGGAAAATAGTTATGATGGTGAAGGACCTGATACTTATTTTCTACACTAGTATGTACCGCAAGAGGTGATGTATGTAACACCCCCAACAACTCCTCTTGTATCACCACTAGTACCATGATACGTCCTCTAAAGAGGATGATGTGCTCCCCACATTTGGAAAAAATTTCATGTGCCTATCCAGATGATATCTGAGCCCGTTGAGCCTCACGAAAAATTTCCCCCAACTATGCGTCCCCAACTCTCTAAAGGTGTGGGGGAGTCACTGTCATAGACCGGATATACGTTGATGCATCTCTATCCACAAAATATATATTCAACGAGATAAGATGCTCTGTCGCCTCACTCAAAAATGGGAAACTAGACCTCATGCTGAGTATATCTACTACCATGTTTCTCTTCCTAGAAGTATAGTGTATCTCAAATTAATATTCCTTGAGGAAATCTGGCCATCACCACCATCTCAGGATCAGGTCCTTTTGAGAGAATATATACTTGATACTCTTATGATTTGAGTGGAATGTAAAATGGTCGCACATGATGTAATGCCACCACACCTTCATGAATAAGACCACTACATCTAACTCATGGTCATTGGTAGCATAGTTCTTCTCATGTTTCCTAAGCTATCATGATCCATAGGTGATCACTGGTCGCTCATTCATCAGGACACACTCATGTGCAGACCCTGAGGCGTTACAATAGACTACATACCCAACACCCTCTTCTGGTAGTCTCAAGATGGGTGCAATCAATAATATCTTCTATAATGCCTAAAACTATGATGGAAACTCTCTATCCATATAAATATCTATCTAATTATATTCAATATTGACAAGGGTGACACTAATCTTGAAAAGTCAGTCAAAAATCTCCTATTATATCCTTCCATCCCTAGGATTCTCTGTAACTCGATCACACACCTGGTTGGATCCCAAGCAATGATCGCCTTTATCGTCGTTAGATCCATTACAACTCAAACCTCTAAGATAACATGTCTAAGAATGTGGGACTCTAATATCCATATTGGGAACTTTGAGAACATTCCATATATATGGTTCTATTGGGATGTATCCAGAACTCTTTGTAAATGATAGGCATGCTCTGCCTCCGTTGTTGAGTACACTAAGATGTCGTTATTGAAGACCACCACAAAGCGATCGAAGAATGGTGGGAACATCATGTTCATGATTCCCATGAACACTGCAGGGGAATGTTTCGCACTGAATGTCATAACCAAGAACTCATAACGGACATACCGATATCTGAAGGTTGTCATTTCCAAATCCCCATCCCGTACTCTAATCTAATGATTGCCTAATCTGAGGTCTATCCTTTAAAACCAACAAAATCCCTTTAACTGATCGAAATGATTATCAATTATCGGTAGTAGATACTTTTACTTCACCATCACCTAGTTCATGCACCTATAGTCGACATAGAGTATTAAACTCTCATATTCCTTCTTGGGGAACAAAATCGGGGAAACCCATGGAGAAACGTTGGGCCTTATGAACCCATTTCCCTGAAAGTCCACCAATTGTACCCCTAACTCATGAAGCTTTGCTGGAGCCGTCCGATATTCTACTGTAGATATCAGTTCTATCCCGGGATATAAGTCGATGTGAAATTCAACCACTCTACGTGGAGGTAGTCCTGGATAATCATATGTAAAGACATCGACATATGGTCCACCACTACAGGATAACTAAAAATATCAACATCTACTTCTCTGAGGGTGAGGTTTGACAACTGATGTCCAATCAGATGCACCATACTTTGGGTAAGTCCATCTTGTGATGCAAAAGTTCCCTTATTGATGGTGAAGGAAATCTAGGTCCCATGTATGTGGACAGACTGCACGTTGCACCAAATACAATTAATATGAGCATGGTCTGTGGATAACCAGTCAATAAAAAAGATGACGTCATAAGGCCTTGATGCCACTATAAGGAGATCTCAGTTGAAGCTCTCCCATCCTATAATAAACATACACTACCAAAAACAGTGTATAATCATAGAATCGTCTCCCGTAAAAGTCTCTAGCATTAAGGATCAATCCAATGGCTCCAACTAAATCTCCATATTCCGAACAGGGGCTATGTCAATAAATGATTTTCTGGAAACTGTGTCTATACGTACTATAGATAATGTTTATTAGACACAAATAGTACCTCTAATCATCTCCGGAGTGTCGTGGTTATATTCCTCAGCAGCTTGGAGTTATGCTCATCCATACCCACCTGTCCATGTGGTCGAGGTGGACCACATGGTGGTGGAGGATGTAGAACCTCGTATCATCGCCCACCGCCTGCTACATGACCAGCTCTTCTACCACGTCCGACTTCTGCCTGCATATCTCCTCGAACGAACCTCTGCATCTTCCGAGATGGTCCCTCGGCCATATTCTAGTTGTCCATAAGGTGGGTCGGGCAGTCGTGAGCCCCATGACCCCACCTACCACACGTGCAGCCCAGCATGTACCTCATCTGACCTTCTCAACCTTGCGAGCTACGCACCTCGGACCCTGCATCGCGAGGCCGTCTACCAGAAGTCCTGGTCTGCCTGGGCCTGTGTTTCATCTGCCTAATACCAGTCACTGATAACTCTTCTACATGTCATCTGGTGGTGGGTCTCACTAACAATTATTTCTTAGTTAAGAATCTTTCCACCAAATTTGTTGTCTCTATTAGCTCATCATGCATCAATATGCTGAGTGATACCATCGAGGCTCTGATCTCCCATCGAGGAACATTCTCAATGGTCTGGGGCATAAAGAAAGGGCCTCATACCATGTTGGTGGAGTAGTAGGAGAGATCAGTGAACCACACTGAGTACTGGGACACTATCATACTGCCCTATGGTAGGTGCAATAGCTCTTGTATACGCATAGAGTGTAAGGTCTCTCGGATGAACTCTGCCTTAAAAATGATCTCAACGTCTGACCATACTAGGGTCACCTCATCGTGTATCTAGAGCATCAACCACCACCATCTCCTTGATGCTGTCTAAAAGAGACTACCTATTAAGATCACCATAAGGTCCACAGATTTTCCAACCTTGTGAAAAAATATGGCTACGACTTCCAAATACTCTTCAGCCACCTGCGGGTCCGTCTCACCTTTCAATCTCAGAGGTCGCTACTAATAAATCACATTCAACATGCTCAATTGGTGTGCACACTATACTGGTGGGGATGGTAGAAACAACATCCCAAAAGGCAACATTGTTGTTGGTACAACACCTGAGGGTGATAACACCGTAAAAGGGCCTCCCATCGAGGCCTCATCGCTCAGTGGGCCATCATCGCGCACTCTCACAGGAATCCTAGATGGTTTTCTATGTAGCGACATCAAAAATGAAAATAGGTGTCCCATGGTCATTGAGTTATACCTAGTGAGATGACTCAACAGATCTAAATAAAACTTTTCAAAACACACCCAATCAGTGTTTTCATTCACTGAGTATGAAAATCATAATTTAGGGTTTGGGTGTATGGATACGTCGGCCACCGAACCAAAACTAGATTTCTCAAACTAAAAACCACACTCATAACATTTAAAAATATTTCCACATATAATATATCCTAGTCCTTTCCCATTAGTTGAAACGACTCCTCTAATACCACTTTGTCATGACCCGTCCTCGGGGGCCTATGTTGTGACTTCCCCATACCCGCCTTCCAAAGGCCAGGGGCTGGCGACTAGAACCATAAAGTCATATATATATAATGGGAAGGAATTTTAATTATTATTTTACAAACACACATACTGGAATGAAAAAAGAAACAACCACTATGCAAATTTTATATTAAAAGAGTACAGAATGTAAGTGACGAGAAAACAAGACCATCTAGATAAGTATAAGTACTACTAGAATGTACAATACAAATAAAAAATAAATAGCACATGGGTCATCCTTCAAGGATCCTAACTGAAGGGTAGGTACGAATCACCTCTTTAGAACTCTACATTCAACTGTCTCATCTGCGTACCGCTAGGTTATGGATCCCTCAAACATCAGCACAGATGCTCGTCATCTACACAAGACACAAAAGTTGAAGGTGAAGCTTGTGTAGGGGTGAGTATAACAATACCTATTAAGGACCCTGAGATCCCCGAAGGTCTCTTGGAATTCCACAAAGGAAAACCAAAAAGCATGATCTCAATCACAAATCACAAGGGAATAGACAATGCTCCAAAAGTGTCTCTGCTCAAACAAATTTTTCAGTGATTTATAGATGTACACATGATTATTTGCGAACCTAGATCATAATATTATTTTAAGAGGAACTACTTCAACCCATACAGAGTCTGACCTATATAGGATCAATAGGTGCTAACCACGGCAACGATCCACCCAGGATATGACCTGTCCTGAGTCGATAGGTAAATAACCCCCAGTGACCCACATAGGATCTGTCCCACATAGGATCAGTATGCGCTGACCCACATAGGATCACTAAGCCCTGACCCACAAATGATCTGACTTACAGAGGATCAGTTCGTGCTGACCATTACAGGATCTCTGAGTACCGACACTCTCATGATCTTACCCAAACAGGATCGGTATGCACTAACCCCACCTGATCTCTGAGGGCTAACCTCCGTATAATCTGTCTCCATCCTCCGACTCACTGCCAGCCATTGGATTCCTCACACCTGGTGTGCTTAAGTTCTGCATAATAATCGCTCGATATATCGATCGTACCATGACCATGACTAATAACATCAATGGAGTAACCCAAATAAACACTAGGTTGTATGGGTTCCAACACGATAGAAGGAGCATCAATAGGACGCCCAGTCTATGAGTTATAAGCGTTTTACTTCTGAGTGTCCTGTTGGATTCACGTTGGATCCAACCCGAATATACTTCAACTATAACCAAAACTCAATATGAGTATAGAAAAAGAACTGTCTCAATCTAATTATCCCTACTCCATAGGCGATTTCTCAAATGTTTTTCCGGTTCTCAAGATATGGCCCATTACGTGTTTCTGTGCTCAGTTGGCCTTAGTCCGGTCCGACCCGGTCGGACCAACCCGTTCTGGGCTGGGCCACGGTTGGCATAGACTATTGGGCCATTTTCAGGACAATCCCACTAGGGGGTGTCCTATATGGGCATCACCCACGGGGGCCACCAGTACGGGCACCCACAAGGGGCGTCATGAAACGGGGCACCTGCAAAGGGCGGCCCACAACTGGGCACCTGCAAAGGGTGGTCTAAATATCGATGCCCAAAAAGGGAGGCCCACAAAATAGAATCTCGGCCACGTGAGGCATGGCATGAAAGGGGCGTCTCAACTACATAGGGGGCTGCATATGAGGTGGGAAGCCCTACTCTATAAGGCATGGCCCGCGAGGTGGTGTCCTATCTGCCTAGGGTGCGGTCCGGGAGATAGAATCCCACTAGAAAGCGTCCCATCCACTGTCCGCCCTCACTGGTGGGGGGGGGGGGGGTGTGACCCCTGGTCTCCCTAACAGTCGATTGTTAGGGAGTCCTTTTAGTTTGGGGAAACTGCGGCACTTCCTGATCACTGTGGAACCCACCCAGTGGGTTCCTCCGTTGTGGGATCGACAACGACTCCTGCTCGTCGGTGGGGGGCTAGTTTCTTTGGCTCCCATTTGCAGCCGGACGATGTACTGACGCCCTCCACCGATAATCGTTGCTGACGAGTCGCCGCCCCTTGGTCTCTGGCTGTGCACGTTAGCCCGTTGTGCCGACTTTACTAGTAGCAGATGGCGAGTGGTGGCCCCTTTTTGATCACTGGTACTATGCGACGGCACACCACACCTACTTTGTGGATGGATAGCGCCTTCCGTTCTGATGAATTCCATGTCTTTTTTCCATGGACTACTCTTGCAGCGTGCATCGGTGCACACCGTCTTTGCAGTCGGTCAGTGTCTCCGCGCAGGTGGTATTCTATGAAGAATGCAAGGTTGTATAAATTATTGCAAGGGGTTTGGGACATGATGGTTAGGCCCTTCCATCTGTGTTATCACATAAACAAGAAGGGATTATAGAAGGGTATAAGAAACTCACTTGAAATAAACGAGATTCGAACCCTCTAACTAATAAATCTGTGGGAGAGTGTCTGTGCTTGATGGTGGATCATGTTCTTTGATACCAGAACCGGTTCCCAATGACACCACTCATATGTAATCCTTCGGTTCATGGTTCGATGTCACCCATCACCTCCCATGGGGATCAGCTCCATCCTCTATGGGTTCGACGTCTCGACACAACATCAACACTTCATTTCTTGGAGAAGATATGCTGATCCCCATCCCCAAACACCATATATTTAGGAAAGGGGGAGGGTATGTAAAATTGTGGGGAATTAATAGGGGATAATTATTTAGGAATCTTTAAAATTCCCCAAAGACATTGTTTCTTATGATTGACTGGTCGAGACATTTATTTTCATGACACATCACAGGCCCCACACATTGCTTGTCCATTGGTGGAGAAGATTGAAAACAAAATAATAAAATTATTTCATTTCATTTCTATTAAAATAGTCACAAAGCATATCTTTTTCTCCAGAACTACTACGGTCAATGTAAAGCCTCCCTTAAGTGAATCTTGGTGCTCTGGATTCAATGGTTCCCTATGATTTTTATCCTGAGAAACGGTTTAAAAGGTAATAAATTTCAGTCACGTGTTTACTAAATGTACCCGAAAAATGTTCAGAAATTCATTTCAGGCACACTGGGCCATTGAATTAGGTGCCGACAATTTTTTCAGACTCATAATATTTCCATATAATTCAAAAATAACATAGAAGATCTAGAACATTACAACCCCATCCCTTTACCAAATGCATTAGAGGGAGATATTTGGTTTACCCATGTTCATGGCTTATATTAGGTTACCAATTATCATAATATATATCAAGGCACCCATCCATAATTTTTTTAAATATTTATCAATTAATCATTGGACATAAATCTTAAACTATCATACTCATACAACTATTTCTTTCGATATATAGGAAAACAAATTTGGATGTTGAAATGTCAATTAAATTTATATAAATATTTTAAAACATATAGAATAATGTGGAAGAATTTTTTTCATTGAATAATACATTTATTCTATATAGTAATATAAGATTAAAAATAAATTTATAATGTTATAAAAATCTTTTACATCGTATATATTAATATTAAATTTTAATTTTTAGTTTTGTATAAATATTCTTTTTAAATTACGTAAAATGATTCCTTTAGAAAATATTTGTAAGATCGTAAAATGTGACAGAAAATGTATTTTATAATTAATTCATTTGTATTTCAAAAAATTTGTAATTTTTTTAATAATGTGTACATTGATGAAAATTATCTAAAAAAATTTATTTAAAACATTTAAAGCACCGGTATAAATGATCTGTGTCACATACTTCTCGTTTAAATCCACAAGTGTGTTATTTGTAATAATAAATAATATACCTATGTTATTAATATAATTTATTAATAACCATTTCATGTTAACAATACATTGGATTTTATTTATTTTCATGTTATATACACTTACATAATCAATTATGTTCATGTCAGTTGTTTGATGATATTAAAATAAAATTTACAAAGTGATTTTATTTATTTAAATATGTGAAATGTGTTATTATTAGACCACATATATAATTACAGTAGTTACACAGTAACTGGGAGTCTGTTTATAAGTGTTATTGAGGACAAACATTGAATTGTTTAAAAAGATAAATATAAATTACTTCTTTGAGGAATAAAAAGGGATCCAAATTTTAATATATGAAATTAATATAAAAGGTAGGTGATACGTAAGGACATAAAATTGGATTTAGTCATGTTTATAGTCCATTTAAACCATTATCTCTTCACATTAACAACGTAGAAAATCATTTTTATACCTAACCAAATATTATAAATTGTTAATTTTTTACAATTAATTATGTCAATTATTAATTATAAACATTGCTTTAAACCAAATTAAAGTATAATATTTATTAAAAAAACACCTATTTGATTATATTTAACCAAACATTTGTAATAAAATTTTATAACTAATCATTAATAGAATTTTTCGGTGTAAATATGAGGAATGAAAATATATAATTTTTATTATTCATCATAAAATAATTAGTTTTCTCAAAATAACAATAAAATTTAAACTAATCCAATTTTGATATGACTATTACAAATATTATTTTCAATTTCCCTAATTAAAATATATTATTATGACATTGACATTATAAAAACCATATAATTCTTGAAATTTGTTTTGGGAAATAATTATTTTTTACATTTGATAGAAAAATTAATATATATTAGGACAACATATATTACTCTATAAAATCATACTAATGAATATTAATAGGATAATGAAATTTTATATAATAAATTAAAATTATTATTACATGTATATGTGAAATTTTATGATTTGATGAGATAAAAATTAATTTGAATTTAATATATAAGGATGATCATTTGAATGAAATGAAAATATTAAAATGTAAAAAAATTCATCTTAAAGAGAATATGAATTATTCACAAAAATTCCCTAATTTTATATGTATGAAATTAATGGATGTTGAAGATTTTATTTTAATTTTTAATTTAAATATGATATAACTGTCATTTTTATTATTAAATATTCTAGTTGATGAACCCAACCACAGAAGAATATAATTAAAGGTGGATAATTATCACTCAATGAAATATTATTTGAGTTATTAATATCCACAGTGAATTTTTTTAATTAAAATCAATTGAAACAGAATAATTGAAATTGAAAATTAAATACCAATAATAATTGATAATTGATGACATCAATTATACAATAGGTATAATACACACATTTTAAATGAAATTTAATTCATAAATAAATCATTTATAGCAAAAAATAATATTGAGGTGAAACATTGTTTCAACTATGGTATCTTTTGAATTGAGGTATTTTTGATGATATGACGAAAAAGGGATATTTGTATCCTAATAATTACATGAATATTTTAAATATTAATTAATTAATAGTTATTACATCATTTGAAATGTTTCATGGTTATTAGAAAGAATTATGTTTAATGACAGTTTTTTTGGAGATGAGAACCACCATACAATAGTTGTGGACATCCAAAAATGTGATTGAATATCCTATATTAAAAATATAACATTATTAATAACATAATTATTTTCTCTATTCATATTTATAATCATTTATAAATATTCTTTATAATTATTCATATATGTATGTTAATTAGCAATTGTAATACATAATATCTATAATGATTAATTCAGATCATCTTGTATTATTTTTATAATTGCAATGTTTTTTTAATTATTCCCTAAATTTTCTTAAATTTTAGATTATAAATGGAACATGATTTTATGTAGAATTTTGATTTATAATATTCAAATTTAATTATATGAGATTTTTAGTTATGTTTATTATATTTTTTTTTTCAAAAATCATTTTTCAATTATTTTATATAAAAAACAATGGTATCCAAAATAACCAGGTTAATATTTATGTAACCACATTATATATTAATAAAATAATTATTTGATTATATAAATTATATTAAATAATAAAGTATTCTCTCATATTAATCCATTATATTATTTTATAGCATTGTTGATTTATGTGTTTAGATCGTCCACCAAATTAACATACAATAATTATTTAATGATAATTGTTATCATGGTGTCTTATTTTTAAATTATATAATTATTAAAAAAATTATTTTATTATATAAATTATATAAACATTATGAGTAAAAAATAAATTGGATTTGGTAATGAATAAAAATTATATTAAAAAAGTATCTTCATGGAGTTGGTTATTTAATGGGCGCTTGATAGATAGTCATTCATTTCTCTATGTGAATGTATAAAAATAAATAGTGGATTTCTACAAATAAAATTAAAATAATCTATAAAAATGATAATATTTTCATTAAATTACTATGGTTCTGATATGTTTTCCTATGAAATGTTACGAATAAAAACATGAGGAATAAATATTTCTCAAAATGGGACCCTAAACATTCTATTTTATTTCTTTATTTAAATGAATGTTTAAGGATATATAATTGGCCCAAAAGAAATACGAACAAGAGAAAGGATTCAATGAGGTGAAAAATTGAAGATTATGATGGTTAAATAATTATTGAATGTTATAGATAGATTTTGTTCAATTGTTCCACTTTCATATGTGTTGAAAAGAGTAATTCTGTGAATACCCATTATTTTTCAATAATTTCATGACTTGATTGAAGGGTAAATAATACCAAAAGATGATTATAATGGATTTTAGGGTAAGATAAGGTTAATAAAGAATCTATTTATCTTTTTATCACATGTTTTAATCGACATTAAAATTGCTCGTTTTAATTGACCACTTTTACATCTTGTAACATTTTTTTACAATTTAATTAATATATTAATAAAAATATAACATGACTTATACAAAATAATTATTGTTAGAAGAACCATAACACAACCCCAATATTTTAAAATTTATTGGTTAAATACTAGTTAAAAGTATTTTGAATTGAAATAATAAATATATAAAAAACTATTTTAGAAAATGTTGTTCTAGTCATTATGTTTTCTTAATATTATTTATTATTGATATCAAATTTAATCAGTACTTATTAATTTCTATATAGGATCAAATATTATATTATAAATGATATTCAAAATATTTTAATTTATTTTATTTAAAAAAATTAACAATATTAGCATAATAATTAATTGAATATAATTGTTTTACTATTATACTAGTTATTACTATTCATTATGGAAATATTATATTTATTCTCAAACATGAAAGTGAACTTATTACATATAAATTTAATGTAGATATTTATGATGAAATTAATTTTTAAAATAATATATATATATATATATTATGTAAATAAAATATTAATACAATATAAATAAAATATATTTTAATGTAAAATATATCTTCTTATTTATAGTTAGTTAAAAATTGATTATATATTCAAAATATTAAATTTAAATTAATTATTTAATATTATTATTATATTACTTCATGAAAATATTTCAAAATATTTGACGTTAATATATTACTTTGATAATGTCTCAAAAGAGATTATATTAACAAAAATATAATTTTTTACTATTAACTAATAATAAAATATTTTAAAAAATACTTAAAAACAAATTTTTATTAGGATTTTATTTTTTTGGATGAAAAATTTATTTTATAATTGTAAAATTTTATTTTTTTTATACATTTATATTTTTAATGAAAATTTAATATATATAATTCTTAAATATATATATTATAATCATTTCTGTTTAAACCCAGATATCATCATAATTTTATTTCATAATAATTTATAATTGTTTAAAATACATTTCATTTAAGAATGTTGTAATTATAATAATTTTTTTAAATAACAAATGTTTCAAGGTATTTCTACATTTTGTGGTTTTTGTGAGTAATGATATATGATATAGTATTTAGAATATATATATATATATTATAAAATCTCGAGGTGCTATAGCAGGAGAGAATTAATCGCCCTCTTACATTCATGAATATAATGTATTTATATGTTATAGTATACTTCCACAAACAATACCCAATCATATTCAATATAAACTCACAACATAGATGATCAACAATTTATAAAAATTAACCTCCCACAATTCATCGGTCAAATTATCATTGATACATTTGATAATTTATATAAAAGAGTATAAACTATTTAGCAATCACTAAAAAAATTATCCTTCCTACTCAATCACATTTTCTATTACCATTGGAACCCATAATGGGGTTTAGTTGTACTGAATATCCAATAAAAATCATTGTTTTAGATATAGAGATTTATTTCAAATATCAAAAATGAAATCACAAGAAAATAAATCAGTGAAATTAACATTAAACATCAAAAAACATTTATTTGGCTTGAAATAAATAATGGATTTGAAAATTCCCATGATATTAATGTAACATTTGACAAGTAATTAATTTTCATTATTAATTTATTTATAATTTATGATATTTAAAAGTCATATTTCCCCCAGATGATTCATGAAAATTACACTATATATAGGATTGAGCATTACAATGATAACTGACCCTATGCTGTTTATATTTGGTAAGAGAAAATGTTTATTGAACACTGTTTTGATAATATATTTCATAAAGAACTCCATATTTTCTAATTTTATATATTGACCACATAAAATAAAATATTGATGATTTTTTATTGACTATTTGAATCCCCAATTAGTGGATTGATTATGCCACACCTAAAGAGCCCACATAAACAAGGCTCATATCCATCATAAAAATTTATACTAATTCACATCCCAAAAATTTACTTTCACCTAGAAAATTTCCACATTTTTAAATCCTATAAAAATTCATAATTACCAATGTATTTCATTTGTAAAACATTGAATACATTTACCCAGAAGAAACATTCATCTTGATTTCAATATTTCCAAAAAATAATACTCAAAAAATCACTGAATACCTTACCAATTACCTTAATGAACACTATGATATTTAATAAAAAATGGATTATATAGCCACCAACTCTTTTTTTTCTGTATGATCAGATAAAATGACATTATATGTTAAATGTGACATTGCATTTATATATTTTGGATAAATACCACAAAAACATTCTGATAACAAATCATTAGGATAAAAAACCAATCCCATTTCCACCAAACTTAACACATTAAAGGTACAACAATCTCCCATATTTTGATTTTTTGGATGAATATCTACATTATTACAAAAAATATCAATCATGATTATACATACATTGTGCGAATGGGAATTATCAAACCACAACCTATATCTTGATAGAAATATATCACAACATAGAATAGGAAAAGATAATTATTTTTAGGTAAATACATACCCTAGTGATAAGAAATATTTTTCTGAATGAAAATATACTCTACCCCTTAAAACATGAACTCACATATTCTAAAAAACACATAATTTTTAAACAAAATAGAAATAATTAATTTCATCTTGTAAGGAATAAAATGTGATTTCATAGTAAATATATGTTCCAAATTTCTACTAATTGTTAAAATAATCTATGAATCATTAGGGGTTCCTCAAAATATATTAATTATTTATGATGTGATATATGACTATATTTGGCGTCAATATATTAACTATTTGCTTAGAAGCATTAATGGTGAAAATATAATCCAAATGGTCTCGATTGTTGTTTCATGACAACCTGATATAAGAATATTTCTCTATCCCATTAATGAAATGATATCTAATGTTAATATTAATAGAATTTTAATTTTTAATGGATTTTTTGAAAGATTTATTTACTCTATCGTTTAACAATATATTATTATTAGTATTGTTAACTAACACCCTCAATTCATCCAATAGATTCATCGTCCAAATCAAGTGAGTTCAAGATATAGTAGGAGCATCACATTCAATCATTGTAGAACATAGTGGGATTGAGTTATATTTTCTTCATTATTAATTTAAAAAACTATCTCATAAGGGGAATATTATACAATATAACATTCTTTTATCATCACACTCACATACCAAACCAATATATTTAAACTGATATTGATGGAAAATATTATTAATTTTTAAAAATAATTCTTCTTATTAATTTTACTTAAACTTAAAACAAAACTTTTTTTTCATCAATAAATTATTATAATTTTCAGTCACACTAAAATTTCTCACAAGGAAAAAAATCATAGAAAATATTTTTATAAAATAATTAATGGTAAAGGTTGATGCTAATTCATATAAATAGTTTTCATATAATCACATTGATAGTACATATATTTAATTGTTTTCATGGTCAAATTATTGATGTTTATGGATGTATGTCCTCCATCTATAATACATATTTTTGTTTTAATGGATAATTTAATAGGGATAGACTGATAAAATCTTATATATCAATGAATTATAATAAAAAAATTAACTCAGTTTAACATAAAGGAAATCTCAAACTGATTGTTCATTTGATTAAAAGATTCATGAATTTCATTCTACTAATTAATTAAAAAACTAATATTACATGTATATGAAATTATAATAACATTATCTAATTTTATATTTCTTACAGACATATTGATGATCACATTTCCATAGATGGATTATAACTCTTCCACGTAGTTGTACGACCTTAAAAGTAAGGGAATTTGGGCCAGTTTCAACTAATAAAACCCATATTAAATTTACAACCTCCTTTTATATAAATATCAGGAACAAACACATCTATTTGACCAATTTACAACTCTTAATTAATATCAATATTACAAAATGTAGACACAAAATCATTTTGAAAATTTTTCTTCTGTATATATTCAGCCATTAAAATTAACATACCATGTTCCTCCAAAATTAATATCAAGGAAATTATATCATTGAAATAAAAACATTACTTTGTATCGTAATTATTTTAAATAAATTTATACTTATTAATATATAAACTTTCCACATATTGCATCAACCTCTGGAAAACCAACTATGTTCAAATGAAAATTTTATCATCAGGTTTTGGAACGAGATTCAAAGTTGAAATATTTTAGATATATAGTAACATTGTATCAATACACCCAATAAAAACATCAAAATAAAAGGATTGTCACATTGATTTGGGATTACTTTCTGAGATTAGTGAAAAATAATATATAAACAACTAGTATTCTTTTAATATTATATTTTTTTATATGAATATTTTATTTTTCCCTTAGTATGTGTTAGTTTAGGCTATTTTTCATTTAAATTCTCTATTACAACATTTTTATTAGAAAATTAGTAATTCAGTTGTTCATTCTCAATATCCTAATTCTCATCATCAGTCTGATATGACTAAACATAAACAATATGTAGAGTCAATTTATCTTTAAAAAACATTATTTATCAACATTATTATTATGTTTTTTACCCTTTTGTAATTTTCTATTTAATATGAAGCATTTAATTTTTGTTATATACATGATTTTTTAAATAAATGCATTTAAAAAATAGTTCAACATATTTTTATGTATTTCTCTCCATTTCTACAAGGCATATATTATAAACGGAAACCTTATTTAGTTGTTTTCGTCCAATATTATCAACATGGTATTTATTATTTATTAAAAAAAAGTAAAGAAAAACAATTTTTATGTTGTTCATATTGGGATTCATTTGGTATTATAATTAGTGTGCTTTCATGTTATAATCATTTCATGTTAAACATATATGGTAAATATAAAATTATTTGATCTCAGATTACATATGAAAAAATTTTGTGTGTAACAACCAATGAACTTATTGATTTTTTTTTTCATTCAAGAATTAAAATATTAAATTCATTTTTAATTTAAAATTAAATAATTGATATTTAATGAAATTAATGTAATGATACTAATGAAATAGTAACTTGATATTAGGAATAGTAATATGAAAATTAGAAATTTTAATCTGGGAAATAGAATAACAAACTAAAATTATAATGTATAAATATCATTTTCTATCCTATAAGTGAAGATATGACATATTTATATCATTGAAATGGTATATGTTTAATCAGATAATTTTAAATTATGTGTTATTATTCTAGTGCATCATAAATAATTAAATACAATTTCTAGAAAAATTTAATAATTATAATGAAAATGTATTTTAATAAAATAATGTAATAAATTATTATTTTCTTTTCCTATTCCTGTATGAAAAAATTATATGAACTGGATTAATTATTCATGATATTATAAAATTTATTTGATATTTTAAATTGTCCTTTTTTGCATAAAATAGGATTTTATTTAAAAATAAAATTTCTCATATATAGAAATTTAATTTGATAAAATGGTCGGAATTTGTTAAATCTACATGCTAAAAAATGGGTTTTTTGAATTTTAGTTTTTCTAAATACTTTAAATTTTAATGAATGTTTAAATTATATAATATAATATAATAAGCTAAATAGATGAATTATTAACTCATCGATGATGTTATTTTGAGGTAAGCACAGTTTGTTCAGACTCACATACACTAATTAATTTACTGGGTACCAAAACCAACATTATTTTTTGTTTTCAAAAGGATAATTAAATAATGATCAAATTAATGGACCCCCCTCTCCTCCATGATACACAAAACTTTTACCCCCAATTTTCTCACAACTATAAATAAATATTCGTTATCCAATTATATAAAAATAGTATTCCTTTGAAACTCCCCACATACATGACCTTTTCATCTCACCAATTGGAGAAAACCATAGTCCTTAATGAGGTTCTCAAGGATGATAATTCAAGTGGTAATAATTCTCTTCATTTTTATTTTATTTCTTGTCAAATTATTTTTTTTTCTTCTAATCTCTTCACCTCAACATACACATGTGGAATGAATACTATAGTGTCAAATATATAATATATTGTTATAGTGATTATGGATAAATTAATCATCATACTAATTATCCATTACAATATATTATTAAAATAAAAACATTTTCTGTGATATGTCGATTTACCGACATCGTAGACGATTGGTCTTCCATTTCCGTTACAGCCTTCATGGATGGTCATAAAAACATTTAAATTTTTGAAAAAGATATTAATGTGTATGATATAGAAACATGTATAGTATAAAATTATTCTATATAGATTATATTAAAATATATAGAGAATATTTTTAATGATTATCGAAGAATTGAATAAATGATCAAAAAAAAAAATACCATTAATGTTATATCTAATGATTCATCATATTATATATAAATAAAAAGAGTTAAGGTAGAAATTAACTTTATGGAGACATGTTAAGAAAATTTCATACCATTTATAGAGTTTTATTCCCATTTTAAAATACATATCATTATGTATCGACCATGGAAACCATGTTCAACACTTACCCAAAACAATGGAAATAACAAAATTAAATTAATAAATTGGTAAGTTGATGTTATAAAATGATTATATAAGGTGTTATAAACATGAATATGTTTCTTTAAATTTTTAGTAACACTCTTTTTATATTATACATGACGTTTAACCTCATTTTACAAACGTTCAACCAGAGGTTATGTAATTCATAACCCAATTTCAATTCGTTGGGGTAACCTTCTACATCATTGATTTTGTCAATACTATGATTTTTGTGATACATATGTATGATATTTTATGTTTTATTATGTGTATTTATTGTTTTTATACATAATATTTCTCAATTTATTAATTATCACTCCAATGATATGATATTTGTAAGGGTATCCTCCTAAAAATTCAATTTTAATATTCTATTCTTAATAAATTAAAAATGAATTTATTTATGAAAGTGAACATGTTTTTTGATGATTATATTTTTTATGTAATTTATAATGATTAAAGTAGTACAAATATATAATTTCAATTTATTGGGCATGTGTAATTTGGAGTTTTATTGTACAAATATAGAAATTGTAACTGTGATTGTTACATCATAAGGTTGTCATGAGGGTAATGTTGTATGGTTGTCATGAGGGATAAAAATCATATTCTAGTCATGATGGTTAGAATTTATTGTATTTTACTCTCCATGATACATATGATGTTTTATTTGTTTATAGATATATATTTTTACAATATAATTATATGATACATTATGGGTTAGATGTATGTCTCTGTGAAAAAAAATCATATATAATTATTCACGAAATAACTGTTTATATACTTCTTTTTTATATTCCTTACTATTTATTTTGTCTTCATTTAAAATTTTGAAATGTTTTTCATAGGGTTCAATTATGTGTAAGTTATAAACAAAATCCACGATGAATGTTGTAAAGACATTTCATGAAAATATTTCATTTTTTAAATAAATTAATTTTTATTATGGAAAAATTGTTATTGTTTTAGATGTAACCACTCTGCATGAATGTGAGTTTTTATGTATGAATTATGACCTAACATTATAAAACTCTAAACTAAAAAGATATTTGGGAATGTAAAATGTGAATTCTAATAGAATTAACTAGATTATGTAATGATAAATGTTTTGTCATTACAGATAGTATCAAAGAAAGGTTTAGATAAATTTAGGGGTTAAGATGATATTAGTAGAATACCATAAAATATTTGTTCCATATGTATAGGATGAAATGATATAGAATTTGAATATTATCATGTTTATTCATATTATATATTCCTATTCAAATGGGATTTTTATATAATAAACCAGGATGATGAAGTTAGTAGGAACTGAGAGGCTAATATACATTGGAATTTTCAACCTAGAATATTAGGGATTGGAACTAAATTGGATGTTATAGTAATTGGTCAGTTGACATAGGCTATAAATGTAAATGTAATCCATTAAAAAGAACATATATAACTACAATAAATGAACCTGATGAAATTAGAACATTTTATATGGAAATACCCTCATTTTGCCAGTGGATCTTTTGACCTTGTTCTAGTTGATGGTTTTGTTAAAGACCATGAAAATATATTAAAATTCATGGGATCGATAGATAATCAATGTGTATTCATTCAATTTATCATTTTTTTGGTTAATTTGACAATTGGGGGACAACAGTCGAGAATATCAAGGATAGAAATGAGATTGATGACTTATAATGGGATGAATTTAAAAATCATTTCCATGAATAATATTTTCCTAAGGTGGTTTGACTTAGGATGGAAAATAAATTCCTCCAAATAAAAAAATGAGTAGGATTACATGGTTGTGTATTTAGTAAACTCAACTGTAATGGTATGATCTAATAATTATTCGAGATCGTGATAGAAATATCTACCCTTGTTTACAATGTATTGAAGACAGGATACGAGGGGTGTTGGATTCCTGTGAATTAAAACGTTATGAGACACTTTTCTGATTTCCTGAGAGGGTTTAAATATTTTTTTTTGGTGATCATGTGTACTTTGAATACAATAATTAGAATATGTCTATATGGAAAATGATTGGTAAGGATAAATCCCAGAAATCTAATGTAAAAAATGTTCAGACTCTAAGTTGTGAAAATAATGGTAAAAATAACCATTGGGATTTCCTTACCAATATCAGGAAGTGTTTTGGATTTTATATATTTATAAATATGTCCCTTGATTATAATGAATATTATATTATTATAAATCATCAACATAAAACTTTAATTATTTTTGAAATTTTGTGAGATGGGTCATTATGAAATCACTTTCCCAAAGAATGATCTAAATGATGGAATGAATCATGATTATAAGAAGAATGGTGTAGTGAGATCCTTTTCCACAATATTAGTATATTTTTTCCGTCCAATGAAGTTTTATTGGGTACTTTTTTTGTCTACAATTTTTTTCTAATGTCTTGTTTGATACGGGGTCCTCATATTTCGTTATTTTAGAGAATTTTAACAATAAATTATAAATTTCACCTCATGAAATGGGATCGGAACATATGGTTAAACCATCAAGGTAAATATTATAGGAACAGTCATTATAATAATTTTTTATTTCCTTTCATTGAAATATTTTACTTGAAAAACTTATTGTTTTACCTTTTGTAGAGTTTGATGTCATTCAAGGAATGGATTGGCTTATATAAGTAATGAAAATATTGACTGTTGATATAATGAAGTTATTTTTTAGAATTATTTTCATCATGAAAACATGAATTAATCTATACAATTGATTATATATCAGGATTCTATGAAACAAATAAATGTTGTAAATTTATGTTTTCTTACTCATATTATTAAAAATAATTGAACTATTTTGATTAAATATATTCTGGTGGAAAATTAATTCCTGGATGTTTTCTCTAATTAGTTTCATTATTTCATAGCTGATTGGGAAGATTAATTTACCATTGACGTGGTTCTTGATGCTAAAACAATTTCAAACCCCCATATCAAATAGATCTAATTGATCTTATTGAATTGAAAAACATGTTGCATGAGGTTACTGGTTAATGCATCATTCATCCTATCACTTCAACATGGATAATCCTATATTATTATTAAAAAATAATTATTACTCAATGATATGTTTCATTTATTATACATATTTGAATAAAATTACTATTTAGAACATGTATCAATTTCCTCATATTGATGAATTGGTTGACCAGCAAATTTGATAATAATATTTTTTCATGATTGCCGTGAGACCCCAGTTACATCTAGTAAATTTGATAGGGGATGAAATTACTAAAATTTTTATTCATACCAAATATGTTTATTATGAGTTTTTTTCTATTTCATTAGTATTGATGAATTCCCCTATTATATTCATGGATCATATAACTAAATTATTCCTTCAATACTTGGATCAGTTTTTTTGTTATTAAGGTTGATGGTATATTGTTTTTCGATAATAGTTTTAACGATCATTGAAAATCATTTGATTATTTTCTTGGAAACTATAAAAGAAAATAATTTATATTAGAAATTTTAAAAATGAGGTTTTTTTTTGAGAAAAAATTTCTTTCTTTGGAATGTTAAAAATACATATCAAATAAGAGTTGATCCCATGAAAAAAACATGTTTAATGATTATCAAAGACCTAAACATGTAATAGAGATTTATATTTTTAATGTATTTTCATATTATTAGTGAATATATTTTAAAAAAATTCACTATTATCTTGACTACTAACTGCGTTATCAAGTAAAGGGGTTACAATTTTTTGGATAAAAGAATATGATTTTTTTTACGAACTGAAGAAGAGATTGGGGAATGCTATAGTTTTGGACGTAACATCTAGAAATGGATAGTTTCTAATTAATATGGATTCTTAATTGAACGTACATGGTTGAGTTCTCATTCAGAATGATCAGGTAATTACTTATGCTTTATGACAATGGAAACCTCATTAGTTAAACAATCTGACACATGATATGGAATTAGAAGATGTTGTTTTTGATTTAAATATTTGGATGCATTATTTATATCTATCCAATTGTAAAATATATGATAACCCAAAAAGGATGTAGATTATTTTTAATAATAATTAATTAACCATGAGGTCGATAAGATGGTTTGAATTGTCTAAATATTGTAATTTCACTATAAATTACCATTATTCAAAAGAAAACAATGTAGTGGATGCCTTGAGTAGAACATTTCATTCAATATTAAGCATGTTAGATTTGTAAAAATACCCCTTGATTAATTATTTTATAAATATTATCATGGATATTGTTGTTATAGGAAATTACTCTATTTTGTTTCACGCATCAATTGATTCATCTCAATTTGAAACAATTAAGCATTCATAATGGGAATACAAAAAGTAACAAAAAATGTTGAATTGGTACAAAAGGGTAATATAATAGAGTATAATGTTGATAAAGATTGGGTTTTCTGATTTTTGAATAGAGTTTTGGTCCATTGTGATTCCCAACTGATGAATGAATTGTTTTTTGAATCTCACAGTTATCGATTTTCACTTCATCACGACAATGATAATATAAAAAAACCGGAAGATTACTACTTATCGGATGGAATGAAATGATATATTTTAAATTTTCCATTGAAATGATTGACATGTAAATAGATAAGATTAAAATAAGCTATAAAAATGATAATATTTTCATTAAATTACTATTGTTCTGATATGTTTGCCTCTGAAATGTTACGAATAAAAACATGAGGAATGAATATTTCTCAAAATGGGACCCTAAACATTCTATTTTATTTATTTATTTAAATAAATGTTTAAGGATATATAATTGGACCAAAAGAAATACGAATAAGAGAAAGGATTCAATGAGGTGAAAAATTGAAGATTATGATGGTTAAATAATTATTGACTGTTATAGATAGATTTTGTTCAATTGTTCCACTTTCATATGTGTTGAAAAGAGTAATTCTGTGAATACCCATTATTTTTCAATAATTTCATGACCTGATTGAAGGGTAAATAATACCAAAAGATGATTATAATGTATTTTAGGGTATGATAAGGTTAATAAAGAATCTATTTAACTTTTTATCACATGTTTTAATCTACATTAAAATTGCTCGTTTTATTTGACCACTTTTTCATCTTGTAACAATTTTTAACAATTTAATTAATATATTAATAAAAATATAACATGACCTATACAAAATAATTATTGTTAGAAGAACCATAACACAACCCAAATATTATAAAATTTATTGGTTAAATACTAGTTAAAAGTATGTTGAATTTAAATAATAAATATATAAAAAACTATTTTAGAAAATGTTGTTCTAGTCATTATGTTTTTTTAATATTATTTATTATTGATATCAAATTTAATGAGTACTTATTAATTTCAATATAGGATCAAATATTATATTATAAATGATATTGATAATATGTTAATTTATTTTCTTTAAAAAAATTTAAAAATATTAGCATAATAATTAATTGAATATAATTGTTTTACTATTATACTAGTTATTACTATTCATTATGGAAATATTATATTTATTCTAAAACATGAAAGTGAACTTATTACATATAAATTTAATGTAGACATTTATGATGAAATTAGTTTTTAAAATAATATATATATATATATATATTATGTAAATAAAATATTAATACAATATAAATAAAATATATTTTAATGTAAAATATATCTTCTTATTTATAGTTAGTTAAAAAATGATTATATATTCAAAATATTAAATTTAAATTAATTATTTAATGTTATTATTATATTACTTCATGAAAATATTTCAAAATATTTGATGTTAATATCTTACTTTGATAATGTCTCAAAAGAGATCATATTAACAAAAATATATTTTTTTACTATTAACTAATAATAAAAAAGTTTAAAAAAAATACATAAAAACAAATTTTTATTAGGATTTTATTTTTTTGGATGAAAAATTTATTTTATAATTGTAAAATTATATTTTTTTTATACATTTACATTTTTAATGAAAATTTAATATATATAATTCTTAAATATATTTATTATAATCATTTCTGTTTAAACCCAGATATTTTCATAATTTTATTTCATAATAATTTATAAGTGTTTAAAATACATTTCATTTAAGAATGTTGTTATTGTAATAATTTTTTTTAAATAACAAATGTTTCAAGGTATTTTTACATTTTGTGGTTTTTGTGAGTAATGATATAAGATATAGTATTTAGAATATATATATATATTATAAAATCTCGAGGTGCTATAGCAGGAGAGAATTAATCGCCCTCTTACATTCATGAATATAATGTATCCATATGTTATAGTATACTTCCATAAACAATACCCAATCATATTCAATATAAACTCACAAAATAGATGATCAACAATTTATAAAAATTAACCTCCCACAATTCATCAGTCAAATTATCATTGATACATTTGATAATTTATATAGAAGAGAATAAACTATTTAGAAATCACTAAAAAAATTCTCCTTCCTACTCAATCACATTTTCTATTACCATTAGAACCCCTAATGGGGTTTAGTTGTACTGAATATCCAAGAAAAATCATTGTTCTAGATATAGATATTTATTTCAAATATCAAAAATGAAATCACAAGAAAATAAATCAGTGAAATTAACATTAAACATAAAAAAAATTATTTGTCTTGAAATAAATAATGGATTTGAAAAATCCCATGATATTAATGTAACATTTGACAAGTAATTAATTTTCATTATTAATTTATTTATAATTTATGATATTTATAAGTCATATTTCCCCCGGATGATTCATGAAAATTACACTATATATAGGATTGACCACTACTATGATAACTGACCCTATGCTGTTTATATTTGGTAAGAGAAAATGTTAATTGAACACTGTTTTGATAATATATTTCATAAAGAACTCCATATTTTTTAATGATATATATTGACCACATAAAATAAAATATTGATGATTTTTTATTGAATGTTTGAATCCCCAATTAGTGGATTGATTATGCCACACCTAAAGAGCCCACATAATCAAGACTCATATCCAGCATGAAAATTTATACTAATTCACATCCCAAAAATTTACTTTCACCTAGAAAATTTCCACATTTTTAAATCCTATAAAAATTCATAATTACCAATGTATTTCATTTGTAAAACATTGAATACATTTACCCAGAAGAAACATTCATCTTGATTTCACTATTTCCAAAAAATAATACTCAAAAAATCACTGAATACCTTACCAATTACCTTAATGAACACTATGATATTTAATATAAAATGGATTATACACCCACAAACTCTTTTTGTTTTCTGTATGATCAGATAAAATGACATTATATGTTAAATGTGACATTGCATTGATATATTTTGGATAAATACCACGAAAACATTCTAATAACAAATCATTAGGATAAAAAACCATTACCATTTCCACCAAACTGAACACATTAAAGGTACAACAATCTCCCATATTTTTATTTTTTGGATGAATATCTCCATTATTAAAAAAAATATCAATCATGATTTTACATACATTGTGCGAATGGGAATCATAAAACCACAACCTATATCTTGATAGAAATATATCACAACATAGAATAGGAAAAGATAATTATTTTTAGGTAAATACATACCCTGGTGATAAGAAATATTTTTCTGAATGAAAATATACTCTACCCCTTAAAACATGAACTCACATATTCAAAAAAACACATAATTTTTAATCAAATTAGAAATAATTAATTTCATCTTGTAAGGAATAAAATGTGATTTCAAAGTAAATATATGTTCCAAATTTCTACTAATTGTTAAAATAATCTATGAATCATTAGGGGTTCCTCAAAATATATTAATGATTTATGATGTGATGGATGACTATATTTGGCATTAATATCTTAACTATTTTCTTAGAAGCATTCATGGTGAAAATATAATCCAACTGGTCTCGATTGTTGTTTCATGACAACTTGATATAAGAATATTTCGCTATCCTATTAATGAAATGATATCTAATGTTAATATTCATAGAATTTTAATTTTTAATGGATTTTTTGAAAGATATATTTACTCTATAGTTTAACAATATATTATTATTAGTATTGTTAACTGACACCATCAATTCATCCAATTGAATCATCATCCAAATCAAGTGAGTTCAAGATATAGTAGGAGCATCACATTCAATCATTGTAGAACATAGTGGGATTGAGTTGTATTTTCTTCATTATTAATTTAAAAAACTATCTCCTAAGGGGAATATTATACAATATAACATTTTTTTATCATCACACTCACATACCAAACCATTATATTTAAACTGATATTGATGGAAAATATTATTGATTTTTAAAAATAAATCTTCTTATTAATTTTACTTAAACTTAAAACAAAACTTTTTTCATCAATAAATTATTATAATTTTCAGTCACACTAAAATTTCTCACAAGGAAAAAAATGATAGAAAATATTTTCATAAAATAATTAATGGTAATGGTTGATGCTAAGTCATATAAATAGTTTTCATATAATCACATTGATAGTATATATATTTAATTGTTTTCATGGTCAAATTATTGATGTTTATGGATGTATGTCCTCCATCTATAATACATATATTTCTTTTAATGGATAATTTAATAGGGATATACCGATAAAATCTTATACATCAATGAATTATAATAAAAAAATTAACTCAGTTTAACATAAAGGAAATCTCAAACTGATTGTTCATTTGATTGAAAGATTCATGAATTTCATTCTAATAATTAATTAAAAAAATAATATTACATGTATATGAAATTATAATAACATTATCTAATTTTATATTTCTTACAATCATATTGATGATCACCTTTCCCTAGATGAATTATAACTCTTCCATATAGTTGTATGACCTTAAAAGTAAATGAATTTGGGGCAGTTTCAATGAATAAAAACCATATTAAATTTACAACCTCCTTTTATATACATATCAGGAACAAACACATCTATTTGACCAATTTACCTCTCTTAATTAATATCAATATTACAAAATGTAGACACAAAATCATTTTGAAAATTTTTCTTCTGTATATATTCAGCCATTAAAAGTAACATACCATGTTCCTCCAAAATTAAAATCAAGGAAATTATATCATTGAAATAAAAACATTACTTTTTACGTAATTATTTTAAATAAATTTATACTTATTAATATATAAAATTTCCACATATTGCATCAAACTCAGGAAAACCATCTATGTTCAAATGAAAATTTTATCATCATGTTTTGGAACAAGATTCAAAGTTGATATATTTTAGATATATAGTAATATTGTATCAATACACCCAATAAAAACATCAAAATAAAAGGATTGTCACATTGATTTGGGATTACTTTCTGAGATTAGTGAAAAATAATATATAAACAACTAGTATTCTTTTAATATAATATTTTTTTATATGAATATTTTATTTTTCCCTTAGTTTGTGTTAGTTTAGGCTATTTTTCATTTAAATTCTCTATTACAACATTTTTATTGGACAATTAGTAATTCAGTTGTTCATTCTCAATATCCCAATTCTAATCATCAGTCTGATATGACTAAACATAAACAATATGTAGAGTCAATTTATCTTAAAAAACATTATTTATCAACATTATTCTTATGTTTTTACCCTTTTGTAATTTTCTATTTAATATGAAGCATTTAATTTTTGTTATATACATGATTTTTTAAATCAATGCATTTAAAAAATAGTTCAACATATTTTTATGTATTTATCTCCATTTCTATAAGGCATATATTATAAACGGAAACCTTATTTAGTTGTTTTTGTCCAATATTATCAACATGGTATTTATTATTTATTAAAAAAAGTAAAGAAAAACAATTTTTATGTTGTTCATATTGGGATTCATTTGGTATTATAATTATTGTGATTTCATGTTATATTCATTTCATGTAAAACATATATGGTAAAAATAAAATTATTTGATCCCAGATTACCTATGAAACAATTTTGTGTGTAACAACCCATGAACTTATTGAACATTTTTTTCCATTCTAGAATTAAAATATTAAATTAATTTTTAATTTTAAATTAAATAATTTATATTTAATGAAATTAAGGTAATGATACTAATGAAATAGTAACTTGATATTAGGAATAGTAATATGAACATTAGACATTTTAATCTGGGAAATAGAATAACAAACTAAAATTATAATGTATAAATATCATTTTCTATCCTATAAGTGAAGATATGACATATTTATATCATTGAAATGGTATATGTTTTATCAGATAATTTTAAATTATGTGTTATTATTCTAGTGAATCATAAATAATTAAATACAATTTCAAGAAAAATTTAATAATTATATTGAAAATGTATTTTAATAAAATAAAGTAATAAATTATTATTTTCTTTTCCTATTCCTGTATGAAAAAATTATACGAACTGGATTAATTATTCATGCTATTATAAAATTAATTTGATATTTTAAATTGTCCTTTTTTGCATAAAATAGGATTTTATTTAAAAATAAAATTTCTCCTATATGGAAATTTTTTTGATAAAATGGTCGGAATTTGTTAAATCTACATGCTAAAAAATGGGTTTTTTGATTTTTATTTTTTATAAATACTTTACATTTTAATGAATGTTGATATAATATAATATAATAAAATAAGCTAAATATAAGAATTATTAACTCATCAATGATGTTATTTGGAGGTAAGCACAGTTTTTTCAGACTCACATACACTAATTACTTTACTGGGTACCAAAACCATCATTATTTTTTGTTTTCAAAAGGATAATTAAATAATGATCAAATTAATGGACCCCCCTCTCCTCCACGATACACACAACTATCACCCCCAATTTTCTCACAACTATAAATAAATAATCGTTATCCAATTATATAAAAATATTATTCCTTTGAAACTCCCCACATATATGACCTTTTCGTCTCACCAAATGGAGAAAACCAAAGTCCCTAATGAGGTTCTCAAGGATGATAATTCAAGTGGTAATAATTCTCTTCATTTTTATTTTATTTCTTGTCAAATTATTTTCTTTTCTTCTACTCTCTTCACCTCAACATATACATGTGGAATGAATACTATAGTGTCAAATATATAATATATTGTTATAGTGATTATGGATAAATTAATCATCAGACTATTTATCTATTACAACATATTATTAAAATAAAAACATTTTCTGTGATATGTCGATTTACCGACATCGTAGACGATTTGTCTTCCATTTCCGTTACCGCCTTCATGGATGGTCATAAAAACATTTAAATTTTTGAAAAATATATTAATGTGTATGATATAGCCACATGTATAGTATAGAATTATTCTATATAGATTATATTAAAATATATAGAGAATATTTTTAATGATTATCGAAGAATTGAATAAATGATCAAAAACAAATACTATTAATGTTATATCTAATGATTCATCCAATTATATATAAATAAAAAGAGTTAAGGTAGAAATTAACTTTATGGGGACATGTTAAGAAAATTTCATACCACTTATATAGTTTTATTCCCATTTTAAAATATAATTCATTATGTATCGACCATGGAAACCATGTTCATCACTTACCCAAAACAATGGAAATAAAAAAATCAAATTAATAAATTGGTATGTTGATGTTATAAAATGATTATATAAGGTGTTATAAACATTAATATGTTTCTTTAAATTTTTAGTAACACTCTTTTTATATTATACATGACGCTTAACCTCATTTTACAAATGTTGAACCAGAGTTTAAGTAATTCATAACCCAATTTCAATTCGTTGGGGTAACCTTCTACATCATTGATTTTGTCAATACTATGATTTTTGTGATACATATGTATGATATTTTATGTTTTATTATGTGTATTTATAGTTGTTATACATAATATTTCTCAATTTATTAATTATCACTCCAATGATATGATATATGTAAGGGTATCCTCCTTAAAAATCCAATTTTAATATTCTATTCTTAATAAATTAAAAAGGAATTTTTTTATGAAAGTGCACATGTTTTTTGATGATTATATTTTTATTAGTAATTTATAATGATTAAAGTAGTAAAAATATATTATTTCAATTTATTGGGCATGTGTAATTTGGAGTTTTATTTTACAAATATAGAAATTGTAACTGTGATTGTTACATCATAAGGTTGTCAGGAGGGTAATGTTGTATGGTTGTCATAAGGGTTAAAAACATATTCTAGTCATGATGGTTACAATTTATTGTATTTAACTCTCCATGATACATATGATGATTTATTTTTTTATAGAAATATTTTTTTACAATATAATTATATGATACATTATGGGTTAGATGTATGTCTCTGTGAAAAAGATTTCATATATAATTATTCACGAAATAACTGTTTATATACTTCTTTTTTATATTCCTTACTATTTATTTTGTCTTCATTTAATATTTTGAAATGTTTTTCATAGTGTTCAATTATGTGTAAGTTATAAACAAAATCCACGATGAATGTTGCGAAGACTTTTCATGAAAATATTTCATTTTTTAAATAAATTAATTTTTTAATGGAAAAATTGTTATTGTTTTAGATTTTACCAATCTGCATGAATGTGAGTTTTTATGTATGAATTATGACCTAACATTATAAAACTCTAAACTAAAAAGATATTTGGGAATGTAAAATGTGAATTCTAATAGAAATAACTAGACTATGTAATGATAAATGTTTTTTCATTATAGATAGTATCAACGAAAGGTTTAGATAAATTTAGGGGTTAAGATGATGTTAGTAGAATACCTTAAAATATTTGTTCCATATTTATAGGATGAAATGATATAGAATTTGAATATTATCATGTTTATTCATATTATATATTCCTATTCAAATGGGATTTTTATATAATAAACCAGGATAATGTAGTTAGTAGGAACTGAGAGGCTAATATCCATTGGAATTTGCATCCTAGAATATTAGGGATTGGAACTAAATTGGATGTTATAGTAATTGGTCAATTGACATAGGCTATAAATGTAAATTTAATCCATTAAAAAGAACATATATAACTACAATAAATGAACCTGATGAAATTAGAACATTTTATATGGAAACACCCTCATTATTCCAGTGGATCTTTTGACCTTGTGCTAGATGATGGTTTTGTTAATGACCATGAAAATATATTAAAATTCATGGGATGGATAGATAATAAATATGTATTCATTCCATTTATCATTTTTTTGGTTAATTTGACAAGTGGGGGACAACAGTCGAGAATATCAAGGATAGAAATGAAATTGATGGATTATAATGGGATGAATTTAAAAATCATTTCCTTGAAAAATATTTTCCTAAGCTGGTTTGACTTAGGATGGAAAATAAATTCCTCCAATTAAAAAAATGAGTAGGATTACATGGTTGTGTATTTAGTAAACTCAACTGGTATGGTATGATCCAATAAGTATTCGAGATCGTGATAGAAATATCTACCCTTGTTTACAATATATTGAAGACAGGATACAAGGGGTGTTCGATTCCTATGAATTAAAACGTTATGAGACACTTTTCTGATTTCCTGAGAGGGTTGAAATATAGTTTTTTGGTGATCATGTGTACTTTGAATACAATAATTAGAATATGTCTATATGGAAAATGACTGGTAAGAATAAATCCCAGAAATCTAATGTCAAAAATGTTCAGACTCTAAGTTGTGAAAATAATGGTAAAAATAACCATGGGGATTTCCTTACCAATATCAGGAAGTGTTTTGGATTTTATATGTTTATAAATATGTCCCTTGATTCTAATGAATATTATATTATTATAAATCATCAACATAAAACTTTAATTTTTTTTGAAATTTTGTGAGATGGGTCATTATGAAATCACTTTCCCAAAGAATGATCTAAATGATGGAATGAATCATGATTATAAGAAGAATGGTGTAGTGAGATCCTTTTCCACTATATCAGTATATGTTTTCCGTCTAATGAAGTTTTATTGGGTACTTTGTTTGTCTACAATTTTTTTCTAATGTCTTGTTTGATACGGGGTCCTCATATTTCGTTATTTTTTAGAATTTTAACAATAAATTAGAAATTTCACCTCATGAAATGGGATCGGAACATATGGTTAAACCATCAAGGTAAATATTATAGGAAAAGTCATTATAATAATTTTTTTATTTCCTTTCATGGAAATATATTACTTGAAAAACTTATTGTTTTAACTTTTGTAGAGTTTGATGTCATTCAATGAATGGATTGGCTTATATAAGTAATGAAGTTATTTTTTAGATTTATTTTCATCATGAAAACATGAATTAATCTATACAATTGATTATATATCAGGATTCTATGAAACAAATAAATGTTGTAAATTTAGGTTTTCTTACTCATATTATTAAAAATAATTGAACTATTTTGATTAAATATATTCTGGTGGAAAATTAATTCTTGGATGTTTTCTCTAATGAGTTTCATTGTTTCATACCTGATTGGGAAGGTTAATTTACCATTGACGTAGTTCTTGATGCTAAAACAATTTCAAACCCCCTTATCAAATAGATCTAATTGATCTTATTGAATTGAAAAACATGTTGCATGAGGTTACTGGTTAATGCATCATTCATCCTATCACTTAAACATGGATAATACTTTATTATTATTAAAAAATAATTATTACTCAATGATACGTTTCATTTATTATACATATTTGAATAAAATTACTATTAAGAAAATGTATCAATTTCCTCATATTGATGAATTGGTTGACCAGCAAATTTGATAATAATATTTTTTCATGATTGACGTGAGACCCCAGTTAAATCTATTAAATTTGATAGGGGATGAAATTACTAAACTTTTTATTCATACCATATATTTTTATTATGAGTTTTTTTCTATTTGATTAGTATTGATGAATTCCCCTATTATATTCATGGATCATAAAACTAAATTATTCGTTCAATACTTGGATCATTTTTTTGTTATTATGGTTGATGATATATTGTTTTTTGATAATAGTTTTAACGATCATTGAAAATCATTTGATAATTTTCATGGAAACTATAAAAGAAAATAATTTATATTATAAATTTTAAAAATGAGGTTTTTTTTTGAAAAAAAATTTATTTCTTTGGAATGTTAAAAATACATATCAAATAAGAGTTGATCCCGTGAAAAAAAAACATGTTTAATGATTATCCAAGACCTAAACATGTTATAGAGATTTATATTTTTCATGGATTTTCATATTATTAGTGAATAGATTTTATAAATGTTTCACTATTATCTTGACTACTAACTACGTTATCAAGTAAAGGGGTAACAATTTATTGTATAAAAGAATATGATTTTTTTACGAAGTGAAGAAGAGATTGGGGAATGCTATAGTTTTGGACATAACATCTAGAAATGGATAGTTTCTAATCAATATGGATTCTTAATTGAACATACATGGTTGAGTTCTCATTCAGAATGATCAGGTAATTACTTATTCTTTATGACAATGGAAACCTCATTAGTTAAACAATCTGACACATGATATGGAATTAAAAGATGTTGTTTTTGATTTAAATATTTGGATGCATTATTTATATCTATCCAATTGTAAAATATATGACAACCCAAAAAGGATGTAGAGTATATTTAATAATAAGTAATTAATCATGAGGTCGATAAGATGGTTTGAATTGACAAAATATTGTGATTTCACTATAAATTACTATTATACAAAAGAAAACAAAGTAGTGGATGCCTTGAGTACAACATTTCATTCAATATTAAGCATGTTAGATATGTAAAAATACCCCTTGATTAATTATTTTATATATATTATCATGGATATTGTTGTTATAGGAAATTACTCTATTTTGTTTCATGTTTCAATTGATTCATCTCAATTTGAAACAATTAATCATTCATAAAGGGAATACAACAAGTAACAAAAAATGTAGAATTGGTAAAAAAGGGTAAGATAATAGAATATAATGTTGATAGAGATTGGGTTTTGTGATTTTTGAATAGATTTTTGGTCCATTGTGATTCCCAACTGATGAATGAATTGTTGTTTTAATCTCACAGTTATCCATTTTCACTTCATCGCGAGAATGATAATATATGAAAAAAACCTCAAGATTACTACTTATCAGATGGAATGAAATGATATATTTTAAATTTTCCATTGAAATGATTGACATGTAAATAGATAAGATTAAAATGAATCTATCAAAGGGGATGCTTCATCCATTTCTAGTGCTATAGTGGATGTAGGAAAATATATCTATGTACTTTTTGTTGTACTAACAAAGTCTTCTCGAGGTAAAATGTGATTTGTGTTATTATTAATTGGTTGAATTAATCATCAATTTTCCATCCTATTCAAGATTATATGCCTTTGTATCATCACTCTCGGCTGTACCTCAATGGTATTGTCAATTTACATGCATTCCCTTATTCCATGGTATCTGACTGTGCTCCCATGTTCAATTTTAAATTTTGTAATGTCCATTAGAATACATTGGGAAATGAATTAAATTTCATCACTGTAATTCATCCTCAATTTTATGGATTGGTCGATAGAACAATTCAGTCATTGGAGGATATGCTTTTACATTATTCAATAGACTATCAAGGATGCTGGGATCAACATATTTTTTTAATTTTGTATTTATATAATAACATTATTTATTCTAGTATATAGTCGAAACAATTTGAGGCATTATATGGGAAGTGGTGTCCACCATTATCATTTTGGGGTTATGTAAGGGAAATAATGATCATGGGACTAGAATTAGTAGAGGAAGTAGCAATGAATGTGATGATATAAATCAGCACATGAAAATAGCTCAGAGGAGGAAGAAAAGTCTTGCAGGTAACATGAGTAATGAATTTTCTTCCAAGGTAGGTGATCATGATTTTCATAGAATTTCATCATTTAAAAGTGATATTAATTTTGGTAGGAAAAGAGTGTCAGTCAACGGTTTATTAGATCTTATGAAAGCATAGAAAAATTTTGAATAGTCGCCTACCAAGTAGCTTATCCTTTGATTTTTTCTTAGGTACATAATGTTTTCAGTGTTTCATTGTCGAAAAAGTATATTCTAGATTCATCTCATGTTTTGAACCGATAAGTAGTTAATTTGGATGAGAAAATTACATTTGAATAGAAACCTATATAGATTATTGTTCCTAGAGAGAATGAATTTCAGAATACATTAATACAATAGGTTAAGGTTTTAGGAACAAAGAAAATATTTAAAGAATTAACATGATTATATGAAAATTCTATGAAGAAAATATACTCTTTATTGTTGAATATGTAAATAAAAATTATAAAGAAAAAATTTCTAGAAGGTTTAAATAATGTAACAAACTATGTAATTATTAAATAATTTTATTAATTACAGAATTATGATTTTTAATTCATTATAAATTTAAAATTAAATAATTGATATTTACAGAAATTAAATAATTTTAACTGATGGAATTGTAACTAGAACATCATAATAGAAACATAACCATTATAAACAGTAATCTAGATAATAGAATAGTAACATCATCTAATAATGTAACAATAAAATTTATCCATTCTATATGTGAAGTTATTATGTAATCATTGAACATTTTTATATTATTTTTTTAAAATTATAAACTAATTGTTGATATTTTTGTGAGTCATAAATATTTAATTAAAATATTATGAATGATTTATTAATTTTAAAAAATCAATTCTAATAAATATTTAATCATATATTATTATAATATTTTTGGATATAAGTTAATTTTATGAGACCTTGATTAATTTTTCAATGTTTCATAAAATCAGTTATAATTTTAATATTATTATTTCTCATGTAAAATATCATTTCTTTAAAAAATTAAATTTATCATATATATACTATTATTTTGATAAAATGGGTTTCAGTTTTTAATTCAACATGTAATAAAATTATTGGAGGGTCTTTTGGGATTTTTCTGAAATACATAATTTTTTTGTGAATATTGGAATATGATAATTTATAATATAAGATAAATAACTAAATTATTAATCCATGGGTGATGATATGCTGCGGTAAGAACTGTCATTTCAAACTGAAATTCACTAAATAATATTTTTTTTGTAAGAATAATCACTATTTCTTGTCTTGAGAAAAATAATAAAATAATGTGTAATACAATGGACCCCCATTGCCTTCCTCAACTATAAATACAACCCCAATCCAACTCATCTCCTCACAAGAGAAAATCAGTGTTCCATGTCCCGTTTCTACCCAATAATCATCTGAATACTCTTAACCACATCAGAACCCTACTAGTCTTAAGAAAATTACAAAACCAAATTCTTTAAAGAGGTTCACAATGAGTATAATTCTAGAAGAAAAAACCAACAATATTTTTTATTTCCTTTTAAAATATTTTTCATTTCAAATAATCTCTTAACATACCCATATACAATAGTCATGTAAACTCTATTTTCATATATATAATTCATTTTTATCTTTTATATAGAAAAATGAATCATCATACTTATTTTCCTATCCCACTATTTCTAAAAATGGAAACATCATCCATGATGTATTAATTTAATGACATCATGGGGATGGGTTTTCCATTTCCATTACATATTTTATATTTTATAATTACTATATATATAATGTTAAATTATATAATGAAACTTATTCATTATTATTGAAGAATTTCCAAAATGATATAAATGTATACCATTGATGTTTTATAAAATAATTTATAAGAATATATGGAATCAAAATAATTTATGGTAATATTTAATATTATATAAACATATTATTACAATTTCATTCCATATATGGTGTTTCACTTCCTTTGGAGAAAGAAATACTTTACAAACCGACCATAGAACCCATATAAATCATGCACCTGATACAACGATATATAAAAAAATTATTAATAAATTGGAGGAATGAGGGAAAAAATGATCATATACCATGTTATAAAATTCATTTTTTTGGTATCATATTAATAAAAAACGTTATCCATTATACAAGAGTTTTGTACACTTTTTATTTAGGATGAACATGAGGCAAATAAATTCTTAACCCAATTTACATTCATTGGGATAACCTTCTACTTATTTAATTTTTGTTATGGTAATATTATTTATGATATTAATGTTTAATATATTTTGTTGTATTATGTGTAATTATAGTAAGTATATGAATTACTTTAATTTTATTAATTCTACCTCTTATGATATGGTACATGTAAGGGAATCATCTTTAACAATCAACTTTTAAATTCATAATTTTCAAGAAATAATATTAAATATTTTTATGAAAATGTTAATTTTCTATAATTATGTTGTGGTCGTTTGGAATTGTACATGATTAAAGAGGGGACCTTTATATCCCTTTCAATCATTGGGTGTGTGTATGTTGGAGGTCGGATGTATGGTTACTCCAAGTGTAACTACGATGTTTACACCATAAGGTAGTCATGAGGGTTATATTTTATGGTAGACATATGGGTAATAAATCATAAGTTAGGTGTGAGGGTTAATATATTAAGTGAGTAACGACCCAAGATAAACTTTTATTTTAAGGTTTTAGGAAAATAACATGTTTCAAAATTTATGTTTATGATAATTTATGAGTGACAAGTATATATTTTTTAAAATAATTTCATATATAAGTATTAATCTACTAAATGTTTCACTCCTTCTTTTTAACTCCCACACAATGATTTTTTTCTCCTCCCATGTTTTTAATTTTTTAAATAAAAGCCATTATATTAGGAAAAAAATTGGAATTGTTTTATTTGTAACCACTCTATATGCATGTGAGTTTTTATGTATGAATTATGTCTTAACATTATAAAAATATAAAATAAAATGATCTATGTGAATGTAAAAGGTGAATTATATATTAATATACTCGACAACGTAATGATTAAGTCTCAGTAATTATATTGTGTGGTAGTATTTTGTAATAAACGTTTTTACCATCTCTACGAAGAACCTGATATTTATCTATAAAAAAACATTTTATCATATTATACATAGTTATTTACTAGTATTTTATTCAATGTTTGGATGATTTGTTTTAAACTATTTTAATATAAAATCCTTCCATTTATAAGATGATATTTTCATAGTTCAAAATATGGATTCATTCTCAACAATTTTTTTTATGTTTTTAAACATGTTAACTATATATTACAATGTTTTATAATAAAGACATTTATAATCCATGTTTATGAATCATTTAATGAAATAAAATAAATATCACACTGGAAGTAATTATTTTTCATAGGTCCAAAAATGATAATGTATACAATATAGAAGAATGTGGGACTATATATCACACATTAAAAAATTTAATGAATTATCTACCTTCTTCAAATTCAATAAATACCTCATAACATTATATTCTTAATGTTATTTAACTCTCATAGAACCACCATTTAAATCATAATATCTATGTGTATCATTTTTAATAATGTTAAATTCATCGTAGAAATATTTTTCCTACTAGAATCTTTCATGTAAGTTTTACAATACTTATTAATACTGGTGTTCCAATAATGAAAAACTTCATGTTTTGTTGCCAATATTTGAATCATTTAGGCTTCATCCTATACCTCCAATTGATCACATCTTGAAACTTATACATTATTTTCAAATTGATCCATAGAATTTGTATATTTTATACATTATTATTATGATTCTCTTCTTGTGTAGGATTTTTCTTCTATATTCTTACATAGTATACTTATTTATTATTTGTTTTACTTAATTTTCCTCTCAATATAAGGTTATTTATCCTCGACCATATTTTCATTTTGGCATTATTATTCTTTATCGAGACATTAAAAATACAAATAAAACATGATTTTATTCTTTATATGGAAATAAATATAAAAGGTTAAATTTCCTCCAACATTGAATAGATACAATATAAAATATTATTTTAATTTTTCATTTTAATTTTTTTATAATTTTAGAAAATAGTGCCATGATGTTCTTGTTATTTTCATCACTCTCACCATCATTAATTTAGTCTCTTTAGAACTCAATATCCATTAATTGTTTTTAGATTTAATCTTGAAAATGAAATACATTTCCTCCTTCTAAATCATATAAAATATTTTAGTATTTTTAATTTGATAACTCAACAGAGTATTGTATAACTCCTTGTTGGTCAGAGTGGAAACTCAAGAGGGGTAGATGAATTGAGTTACTAAATAAATTTTATGTTAGAAAAAATATGATAATGATTCCCCAATTCTAAAATATTCATGTTAATTAATCCAGAAGATATATAAATGTTTAATTGGTTAAAATATTTCTAAAATGTTTATTAGTCCTCAGTTGAATCTGTATAAAACACTTCTTCAACATTTGAAACTGGTTTAGTGAATTAAGCATACACACATAGTAACCCGAACTAAAAATCAAAGTCAATGTAAATTCTTTTTATGTTTTTGAAATTTTAAGCAGTGGAAAATAGACAAAAAAGAGTACTACTAAATATTTTACCTAGTAGAGTAAAACAAGAGGTTCAGTCTCATGTCGAGAATTAATCTTTTCCACTTGGTGACCACCTATCACAAAGAAGTTTATATTAACAATATACTTGATACAAAACATGTATTAGGATATACAATAGTTTTCACAGAGTTTCCATGGCTCACACCCACTACCACAGTTCTCTCTGGGAAAAAAACAATACAAACCACACATTGTCTCTTCTACAGTTACACATGGTAAAAAGGTATAAGTGATGTTAAATGTGATGATTTTCAGTATCCTCCAGTTCCTGAATAGGAGACAGCGTGTGCAACAAATAAACAAACACTTATCATAAATTTAAAATAAAATAACACAATAGAGTTAATATTATAATATTTTTTTAGAAAGGTCTATGTGTTTGTAGTTCATCTCTTGCCTCCTTGGAGTAATGAAATTATTGCTCACGTCTTTCTCTAGATGTTATCTTAAAAATTTAGTGTCTCTGCTCCAGGATCTTACTTCCAAGTACTGAGGATTTCTGATTCATGGTTTGAATGAGATTTTAAAAAGCACAAGAGGTAGACAGAATTTTTTTGGAAAGGATCTTCGTGATGCTCTTGAGATCACAATGTAAGTGTCGGATGGTTCTTCCTTGATCTCTCCGATCTAGAGAGTAAGCTCTATCACATGCATTCATCTCACTTTCTTTTCTACCTCAGTCTTCTATTGTATATTTGATATCCCACTATAGGAATAATAAAACCACAAACTGTCTTCCTCATACCTCATATTTTCCCCAGATATGGTCTCCTTATATGTTAACAATCAACATTAACTAAGGTCATAAACATTAAATTTACCAAATAAGACCATTAGAATAATCTTAAAAATTTGACAAATTATGGTGTTCATGAGTGAGAATCGGTAGACTAGTAGTGGTAGCCTTCTCAACAGCAAGATTCATCGGTAGACTGCATCAGTAAACATCATTGGTACCCTTCTCAATAGTAGGCCTCATAGTTAAAATGCATTAGTAGCCTTCTTGGGTAGCCTTCATTGGTGTCTTTTATCAGTGTCTTTCATTAGAAACCTTTATTAGTGACCTTCATCAATATCCTTCAATTGGAGACCATCTATCGGTGACCTTCATTGGGGACCTTTATTTGTGACCTTCATCAGTAACCTTCTATCAGTTACCTTCTATTAGTGGCCTTCATCAGTGACCTTCATCGGTGACCCTCTATCAGTGACCTTCATCAGTGACCTTCTATCAGTGACCTTTATCAGTGACCATCATTGGTGACCTTCTATTATTTTCCTTCTTTCGATGAACTTCTACTTACAAAAAGTATGCATAGTATGCATAATCAAGAGAGTAGTGAGTTTAATGATATATAGTTTTCACTTGATTGATATAATACATATTAATGAAATATCATTATCATTAAAAAGAATCATGCTTTTGTGATTATCAAAACAGGTGAGTCCAACAATCTCCCTATTTTGATAATCACATGTTATGTTAGTGTATATTTAGATTTATGTATTATTTAATCCGGGTTAAGAAAATTTGATAATATATTCATAGGTGTGAGTGTTAAAATATTTTGGATCAGTACAATTGAACCTTGTTTATTTTGAAAAAAAAGCATAATGTCCCCCCCTTTATGATTAACAAAATGAAAATAAGAAAACAAAAGAGGAAAAAGTGGATTTTTTTATTTATGAAGCAAGAATACAATATAAAAAAAGATTACAAGGATCCCAATCAACAAATACATACCATATTCAATCCACACCAGGTATGTCCATGGGTGTTTAGTCTTTGGAAGATGAGGAGGCAAGTCTAGAAGATGGTGGGATTGGATGAGGTACGTTACTGAGAAATGTAGTCGGAGCTTCTACAGAGGATTCAGTAGACAGATAGTGAGTAGATCCCTGGGGAATCATAGAGGATAAGAATCTAATGGCTTGTGCAGGATTCATCAAAGGGGTATCACTAGTAGATCCTGAGGTAGCTAAGGATGAAGGTAATGCTATACAAACAATAATTTGAGTGTGTTTCCCCATAAATAAGGGTAAAATAAGATTTATGAAAACTATAATAATGTTTACTCTTATTTACACAACTGAGATAAAATCAACCTTATTCTCTATTAATTTCTTCATGGCATGTTTCAATTCACTAATACTACTAACTAGATCCATAAAAGCCCGAGTGACAGGTGGGAAACTTATGTTTTTTAATTACATCATGAAGTGACCATCCATATGATGCTTTGTATACACTATTTTGTAATATAATACAACTAGCTCTTGGATGGCCTTATGATACTAAGTAGCCTCCCATAAATAATCTCTCACAAACATATGAATTTCCTTGATTGTGGAAATGACCTGAGATATAGTCTATGGTTGTGAGGTAATTCACTAGAAAACTTCTCAACTTCTTCTATATCAACTAACCAGAAATCTTCTAGATTAACAAGAGGAGAGGCCGAAAAGGAAGCATATGCACACATAGGTGCCATTGTAAAATCCACTATCACCTTAAAATAATTGGTCAGAACACCGATCAACCTCTTCACATTATCATCTTATCCACTCACATGTGCCTCCATAGACTACCTAATGTCTTGAAACCCAGTAACCATCTGATGAACAACACTCTTAACATAATTAAGGACCTTTTTCAATTGTACCCTTGATTCCATACAGTAGTCTAAACTCACAATTGATTGTATCACAAATTCCATAGAATCAACCAAGGTTCTAACCAGATTCTCACATTCCTTCACTTCATGAAGCTAATTAGATTGAGTGGTAGAAACTATTATTTCTATAGAAGATGCCACAACATCTTGATTGATAGAAACAATTCTCTCAATATCAATATATCACTCATCAATGTTTCTCTTCAAATATGATTTATTGATTCTAAATAATCTTTCATCACATAATCTTATGGTAAAAGAACTACTAGATTTATAATAGTGGTCATTGAAATCGAGGTAATTGGAGGGAATTTGTTAGGCTTGTCATCATCAGAGTCTCCGTAATCTAATCACAAGACCATGAATCTAGGATCTTCTTAACAAATCTTCTATTCCATGAGAAACAAAAACTGCACCAATGGGAACAAGTTCCACCTCCTCACTTGGAGCATTATCCTAACCAATTACATTCATATCTATTATACCTTTTTGAACAACTGCATCAAAAGGAGTGCCCAATTCCACTTCTTCTATTGAATATTCAACTAATACCATTGAATTATAGCTTCAACTGATTCAGAAACCTCTTCATGTACACATTCCATGGGAATGAGACATAGAAATTCCACATCACATTTATAAGAAGATGTTTCAAAATTATCTCGACTAGATTTAGTTTCATCCTTCTCCTCTAAGGTCTCTCTAATGTGACTTAAGACATATTATCCTCCTTCAACACTGGTTTCCTCATCGTCGATTACCCTTAAGATAGTCTCTATTCTATGCAATCTCATAGGTGGTAAAGGCTCAACAAAAGATACAACATTGGCATGAGGACATGAGTGAAGGTCTAGATCAATCATATCATTTATAGGAGAATCCTCTCTTTCTTTTAATACATCAACCTCTTCGTATTCATCTGAGTATACTGGCTCCACTACATTATTAATAAAACATGGAACTCTATTATTATTTTTACTTGTAGGATGGGTGACAGGGTTGAATTCTTCATACAAAAAAGCCTCATAGTCCATCCAGTTTCCATGACAAGGGTTCCATTTTATCTTAATAAACATGAAAATATTCATGGCAATGCAAGTGATTTCCCTTATAACTAATGTTTCATCCTTATTTCCAACTACGCAATTCACTTTCAGCATCATGGATATAAACCTAGCATGTATGGAATCATTTTACTTAGTACTAGGCATTTTCATATCCACTAATTTAATCAACAACAACCTTCAAAAATTTAACTTCTTTACATGAAATAACAGATACAAAATAAACATGTCCTGATACATCAATGTAGCATAGTCCCCTCTCATGGGACTCAAAACATGCAGAACAATCTTAAATAACAACCTGTATTATCCTTCCATTTCAGTAGCATTCAAATTCTTATGGATTTCATTCCCTGTTAGTTCATCCAACGAATCTTCAAAACATATGAACTTAATAGTGGGAGGCACCACTGCAGGGTATTAATAAAAAATCCATTCAAATGGAACTTCTAAACATATTACCCATTCGACAGAGGAGAAGATCACACTTACACCATTTATATTTGGAGACATTCAGTTCTCATTCTTAGCCTACTCAAATTTATAATACTCATAAAATTTCATCACTAGCATCAGGTAATAAGGTCCTTTGTTTTTTTTCAATGCATTCCACCAAATCCTGAGCTTCGAGTACCTTCATCAACAGATACATTATTGACAGTGGCAATTCCAAACATAATTCCTTCTCAACAAAAATTCCCCTCTTCGAAAAATGTGGATTGAACTACTTTTACACTACCTTGCATCCACTACTATACGTAGCTAGAGGTATCTTGGGGATCATTTCAACTCATTCATCATCAACTAGCGGACTATTCAGTCTTTCCAATACAAACTGGAGCGGTTTGAGGGTTTTTGCAGAAGGTCAGGTTCCAATATTAGAGAGAAAGAGTTTTAGGGGAGGATTGAAGTGGATTGAAATGTGGTTTGTTCTATTATTTTATCATTTTGGGATTTTAATAAAAATAGAGTAAAAATAACTATGATTAAAAAAATCAGATTCCTGAAATAAAATTACAATGTCCCAGACCTATGGTTGACTATTGGTAAGGTGCCAGTGGTGAGGTCCTAATGGCGAGGTCCTAATGTTAAGATCTTAATGGCGAGATCCTAACAGTGAGGTCCAACTGTGACATCTAGCTATGAGGCCCTAACAGTGAGGTCCAATGGTGTAGTCCTGATGGTGAGGTCTAAACGGTGAGGTATAAAAGGTAAGGTTTTAATAGTGAGGTCCAAAGGTGAGGTCTAATTGTGAGGTCCTAACAGAGAGGTACAACAGTGATGTCCTACTGGTGAGGTCTTAATGGTGAGGTCCAACGGTGAGGTCCTAACATAATTGTTTATCATAACTAACTCATGTTTCATGTAATTTGACATCCCAGAACACAAAGGAATTGGGAATATATCATCCAATTAGTGTTCAATTCCAATGAATTCAAGTGTGAGATAACCTTTTTGATAATCATATATCAAGAAGTGATGTATCACATTGATGTACCCTGTCATATCATGAGATACTAGATTTTTAGAGATGTTAATAGCACTTGTATTATCATAGTTTTATCATACATGATTGAATTGATATCCATAGTCCATTGAAGTTATTTTCATCTACATAATTTTTATCACAACAACTATAAGCAGCTATATATTTAGTGTTGGCAGTGGATAATGCAATATAATTATGTTTCAAAATACACCATGATACTAGTGACTTGACCAAAATGTGACATGTTTCAGAGGGGCTCTTTCTATCTAATTTGAAATCATAAATTCAGCATTTGAATAACTTATAATATCAAATGATTATCCTCTGGGATAAGATAGTCTTAAATTTTTAGTATACCTGAGATATTATAAAATACTTTTAAGAGAAGTTAAAGGAGACACATTGGAATTGGATTCAAATGAGCAATCATGAATACACTAAACATAATATCAGGTCTGCTAGAAGTAAGGAAGAGTAGACTCCAAACCATACCTCTGTAATGTAATTGATCCACTAATTTACCAGTTTTATCATCATCTAAATTGAATGTGGTACTCATAGGTGTATCACTACCATTATTCGTATCCATGTCAAAATATTTCAAAGGTTACTTAGTATATTTACTTTTATTTAAAAAAATACCATTTTTATTCTGAAAAATTTGAATTCCAAGGAAAAAATTAAGTTCCCACGTTAAAATCATTTCAAATTCAACATGCATCATTTTTGAGAAATTAGTACATAAGTAATTTTTAGAGGATCCAAAAAATTCCATCTGCATAAATTTTTACTATTAAAGAATCATTGGAAAATCTTTTAATTAAAACGGTTGGATCAGTTATTCCCTTATTAAAACATTTTTAAATAAGAAAATAACTATGTATATCATACTAATATATTTGAGCTTGTTTTAGACTATATAGTGATTTAGAAAGTATAAATACATTATTTTAAAAATGGGGATACAACACGATGTCTCTCTGTAGACAACATGCAATGTGTCTGGGGTGTTACACGATCAGTCTGGACAGGGGTACACGCCCATGTGAATGACTTCAGGGAACACAACATGTAGTAAATGTACAAGCCATGTAGTCCTATGTTGTAAAACATGAGGGATTTCTTTATCATTTTCCCTTTCATACACTCTTTGATTATAGTCCTTGATAAAATTTATCTAATATGTGTGCTTGAATTTTCAGAGTCATGCCACTGAGACGTCATCCGGTTGTACGAAAGTTTCTTGTCGGTGATCAGACACTGAACATGGCTGATTAGGGACCACTTACAGTTCCTCCTATTATGCCAGCCTTGACACCATCCATTGGACATAAAATAGGTTTTGATGCACAGTTGAGGGTGGTCTTTTTGAGGATGATACATACCTTTCAGGGAGCACCACATCCTACCCCGTCGATGGCTGATTTGATGCAGGACTTCCAGCAGCAGCATCATGTTACCTTCTTATGTTATGGAGGACCTCAGACTACTGATCCTTGGGTAGAGGCCACACTGATGATTTTTGAGCCTCTGGGGATACATCCAGAGAGGAGGGTGAAGCTTTCTACTTATATGCTCTGAGACATTTCCATGATATGGGTGGATTTTGTCTCACAGGCTGGATGCCAGCAGAATCTAGTATGGGATGAGTTTTAGCACATATTCTACGATTACATATATCTAGAGACATGGAGATCCAATTGAGCCCTGGTTTTTATGATTCTAGAGTAGGGTACTCTATCTGTTATAGAGTATTTTCTCTCGCTTCATTGAGCTGCAACATTTCAAGCCTATAATAGTAGGTGAAGAGTTGTTCCATACATAGAAGTTTGATAATGGTATGAGGCACGACATTCGGTCACAGGTGATGATTTTAGGTTGATATTGATATCTTCTATCCTCAACTAGGCGCTGATCACATAGTATAATCTAAAGGATTCTGTAGCTGCGATCTTTGGTCGTTCGACATCCAGAGTTAGTGTTCTTGCAGTTAATATTATGAACCACTGTAGAGAGGCTGCCTGAGAAGATCAGTGTAGGCGGGATGCATCTTCTGGTAGCCTGTTGGTGTTCTACCAATGTGGGAGAAGTGGTCATACGAGGCCACGTTGCCCAAGGGACCCAGTGGAGTGCTGATCGTGGGGAAATATGGGCCAACTTCAATGATTTTGTCAGTTCTTCTCACCATATACTGGTGAAAGGGGTTATTCTATGACACCTCTTTCGGGAGTAGTGCAACTAACTTCACACCAGTCTTGGAACTAGAGTTCTTCAAGCTGTTCGGGCCGAGGTAGAGGTCATGGCCAAGGTAGACAGTCCTATGTTTTAAGCAACATAAGGGAGGATCAGCTTAGAGTGGTCGGGTAGGGTCACAGGGCCGTGGTACTTGCCAGACTTTTGCAGTGGAGCATACCCAGTAGGAGTAGGATCTCGGACCTTCTACCATTCGAGAAACGATCTTTGTAGCCTCAGTTTTACCATCTTCTCTTTATGATATAGGGGTTTCCCATAGCTTTATCTCTATTGAAATCATGGAGAGCCTTGGTCTCTATATCATTTCTTCTACTATTGTTTTGACCCTAGACTCTCTGTTGGGGACAAGAACATGTAGTGTACGCCAGGGAAAGGAATTCCCTCTTGAGGTTGGTGGGTGTCACTTCCATAGGGATCATTATGTCCTAGAGATTACAGGTTGTGATGTCATTCTCAGAATGGACATTCTAGTTCCATTCCAGGCTGTCGTCGACTATAATCACCACATGGTGAGTTTTATATCACCAAACGTTTGATATTTTCTTAATAGGGGCGAATGGGATGTCCAGGCAAGTAGAGCGGGTCCAGACCATCCTGGGTTGGGATGAGTTACAACCATGATTTCTAGTATTTATTTGGATGACCAAGGGATTTCACAGTTCTACTTTCCTCCAGTGGTGGAGCATTTCAGTGTTTTATTTCCAGAAGACTATTTAGTTTTTCCTCAGAAGTGTGAGGTAGACTTTAAGATTGAGCTTGTGTCAAGTGCAGGCTTGATGACCATTCCTCCTTATAGGATTGCTACACCTGAGTTGGAGGATCTCAATAAGCAGTGGTAGTAGTTGCAGGAAAAGGTATTCATCCAACCCCGTACTTATCTTTGGGGTTCGCCTATCCTGTTAGCAATGAAGGAAGACGGTAACATCAGTCATTGTGTGTATTATCGGAAGCTGAACAAGTTAATGGTTGAGAATCGATATCCCTTGCATTGTATTGATGTTCTATTTGATCATCATATATGAGCATGGATGTTCTAAAATATTTACCTGAGATCTGGTTATCATCAGTTGCATGTTAGACCATCAGATATACCTCTTAAAACCATCAGGAGCTGGTATGGTCTATATGAGTACTTGGTTCGGTCTCACGAACACCCCTCCAGTTTTCATGGACCTGATGAACCGAGGGATCCATCCATGCTTGGAATCCTTCATAGTGGTTTTCATGGAGAATTTGTTTGGTGTACTATCAAACTGGACATGACCATGCTACCCATAATCAGATCAATTTCAGTACACGGGTAGAGCATCAGTTATATGCTATGCTATCAAAATGCCACTTTTGGATGGACCAGATTAACTTCTTTGTTCATGTTATCTCAGAGGCAGGAGTATTAGCTGACCTAGAGAAAGTGTGAGATATAGTTTAATAGGAGCATCCTAAGAACATATTTGAGTTTCAATGTTTTCTAGGGCTGGATAAATACTACAGACGTTTCATACAGGTCTTTTCATGCTTAGCAGCGCCACTGACAGTTCTGACCAAGAAGGAAGAGAAGTTCTTATGGTCAGATTCTTGTGAGTCAGCCTTTCAGTAGTTGAAAGGGATGTTGACTTCAGCACTGATTCTAGGCTTTCAAGAGATAGACAAGAGTTATATTTTTTTCTTTGATGCGTTAGGTTTCGGGCTGGGATCTGTGCTTATGCAGGGTGATGGAGTCGTTGCGTATGGGTCTCGGCAATTGAGGCCACATGAGAGGAATTACTCAATATAGGATCTGGGGTTGTTAGATATTGTTCATGCCATATGTAGTTAGAGGCATTATCTTCTGGGAGAGAACTTTGTGGTTTTCACCGACTACAAGAGTCTCAAGTACATCTTCACTCAGTATGATACGAATTTGAGATAGCAGAGGTGGGTTGTGTACTTGCAATCTTTCGAATTTGAGCTTGCATATATGCCTGGTAAAGGCAACATAGTGGCTGATGCATTGAGCAGGAGGAGTTAGACACTTGTAGCTTAGGAGTCCAACAATTAGTGGCAACTTATTGCTCTATTCTTTGAGATTCATTTGAAGGTGCACAATAGGCAGGGGAAAACTTTTCTTTCTTCTGTAGCTGCAACCTATACTCTTCGTGATCAAGTTCGACTGAGGTAGCCATCATATTTTAAGGCCTAATTCTAAGGAAATGAGTGTTAGAAGAAGACCCTATTCATAGATGGACAGTAGGTGAGTATGAGATCTTGTGTTTCTTTGGACGCGTATGGGTGCCAGTATATATATGAGAGGAGAGGATGCAGGATTTTCATTCCTCAGTTTGGGTAGTTCATCCTTGCATCACAAATATGTATCATGATCTACACCGTCAGTATTGGTGGCAAGGTATGAAGAAGAGCATTTCTGGTTTCATCATGAGGTGTTCTACATGTCAGTAGGTGAATGTGGTGAATAAACGACCAGCAGGACTCTTACAGCAGTTACCCATTCTTGAGTGGAAGTGTAATGATGTCATATGGACATTGTGACCGGTTTGTCGACATCGCCTTTAGGGAATGATGATGTTTGGGATGTCGTTGACAGACTCATGAAGGTTTCACACTTCTTTCCGATCAAGGAGACCATCAGTGTTGATGAGCAGTGATGGTTGTACATCCATTAGATTGTACATCTTTAGGAAGTTACACACTCAATTTTTTCAAACAGGGATGATAATTTTACTTCACAGTTCTGGAAGGGGATTCAGAAGGCTTTCGGTACATAGGTACTTTTGAGTAAAACATGCCATCCAAAGACAGATGGCCAATCCAAGCGTACGATTCAGGTGCATGAGGATATGCTCTGAGCATTCATTCTGGATTTTTGAGGTTCTTGGGAGAAGCATAAACCCCTTTTGGAGTTTTCCAACAATAATATTTTTCATGCAACAATTCAGATGACAACTTATGAGGCTTTGTAGGGTAGGCCATGCCAAACACCATTATAAATTTCACCTCATGAAATGGGATCGGAACATATGGTTAAACCATCAAGGTAAATATTATAGGAACAGTAATTATAATAATTTTTTTTATTTCCTTTAATGGAAATATATTACTTGAAAAACTTATTGTTTTACCTTTTGTAGAGTTTGATGTCATTCAAGGAATGGATTGGCTTATATAAGTAATGAAAATATTGACTGTTGAGATAATGAAGTTATTTTTTAGTATTATTTTCATCATGAAAACATGAATTAATCTATACAATTGATTATATATCAGGATTCTCTGAAACAAATAAATGTTGTAAATTTTGGTTTTCTTACTCATATTATTAAAAATAATTGAACTATTTTGATTAAATATATTCTGGTGGAAAATTAATTCCTGGATGTTTTCTCTAATGAGTTTCATTGTTTCATAGCTGATTGGGAAGATTAATTTACCATTGATGTAGTTCTTGATTCTAAAACAATTTCAAACCCCCATATCAAATAGATCTAATTGATCTTATTGAATTGAAAAACATGTTGCATGAGGTTACTGGTTAATGCATCATTCATCCTATCACTTCAACATGGATAATCCTACATTAGTATTAAAAAATAATTATTACTCAATGATACGTTTCATTTATTATACATATTTGAATAAAATTACTATTAAGAACATGTATCAATTTCCTCATATTGATGAATTGGTTGACCAGCAAATTTGATAATAATATTTTTTCATGATTGACGTGAGACCCTAGTTACATCTAGTAAATTTGATAGGGGATTAAATTACTAAACTTTTTATTCATACCAAATATGTTTATTATGATTTTTTTTCTATTTCATTAGTATTGATGAATTCCCCTATTATATTCATGGATCATATAACTAAATTATTCATTCAATACTTGGATCAGTTTTTTTTGTTATTATGGTTGATGATATATTGTTTTTCGATAATAGTTTTAACGATCATTGAAAATCATTTAATAATTTTATTGGAAACTATAAAAGAAAATAATTTATATTAGAAATTTTAAAAATGAGGTTTTTTTTTGAAAAAAATTTTATTTCTTGGGAATGTTAAAAATACATATCAAATAAGAGTTGATCCCATGAAAAAAAAATGTTTAATGATTATCCAAGACCTAAACATGTAATAGAGATTTCTATTTTTAATGTATTTTCATATTATTAGTGAATATATTTTAAAAAATTTTCACTATTATCTTGACTACTAACTACGTTATCAAGTAAAGGGGTTACAATTCTTTGGATAAAATAATATGATTTTTTTTACGAACTGAAGAAGAGATTGGGGAATGCTATAGTTTTGGACGTAACATCTAGAAATGGATAGTTTCTAATCAATATGGATTCTTAATTGAACGTACATGGTTGAGTTCTCATTCAGAATGATCAGGTAATTACTTATGCTTTATGACAATGGAAACCTCATTAGTTAAACAATCTGACACATGATATGGAATTAGAAGATGTTGTTTCTGATTTAAATATTTGGATGCATTATTTATATCTATCCAATTTTAAAATATATGATGACCCAAAAAGGATGTAGAGTATATTTAATAATAATTAATTAATCATGAGGTCGATAAGATGGTTTGAATTGACTAAATATTGTGATTTCACTATAAATTACCATTATACAAAAGAAAACAAAGTAGTGGATGCCTTGAGTAGAACATTTCAATCAATATTAAGCATGTTAGATTTGTAAAAATACCCCTTGATTAATTATTTTTTAAATATTATCATGGATATTGTTGTTATAGGAAATTACTCTATTTTGTTTCACGTTTCAATTGATTCATCTCAATTTGAAACAATTAAGCATTCATAAAGGGAATACAACAAGTAACAAAAAATGTAGAATTGGTACAAAAGGGTAAGATAATAGAGTATAATGTTGATAAAGATTGGGTTTTGTGATTTTTGAATAGAGTTTTGGTCAATTGCGATTCCCAACTGATGAATGAATTGTTGTTTGAATCTCACAGTTATCCATTTTCACTTCATCACGACAATGATAATATATAAAAAAACCTGAAGATTACTACTTATCGGATGGAATGAAATGATATATTTTAAATTTTCCATGGAAATGATTGACATGTAAATAGATAAGATTAAAATAAGCTATAAAAATGATAATATTTTCATTAAATTACTATGGTTCTGATATGTTTGCCTCTGAAATGTTACGAATAAAAACATGAGGAATAAATATTTCTCAAAATGGGACCCTAAACATTCTATTTTATTTCTTTATTTAAATGAATGTTTAAGGATATATAATTGGCCCAAAAGAAATACGAACAAGAGAAAGGATTCAATGAGGTGAAAAATTGAAGATTATGATGGTTAAATAATTATTGACTGTTATAGATAGATTTTGTTCAATTGTTCCACTTTCATATGTGTTGAAAAGAGTAATTCTGTGAATACCCATTATTTTTCAATAATTTCATGACCCGATTGAAGGGTAAATAATACCAAAAGATGATTATAATGGATTTTAGGGTAAGATAAGGTTAATAAAGAATCTATTTAACTTTTTATCACATGTTTTAATCTACATTAAAATTGCTCGTTTTATTTGACCACTTTTTCATCTTGTAACAATTTTTTACAATTTAATTAATATATTAATAAAAATATAACATGACCTATACAAAATAATTATTGTTAGAAGAACCATAACACAACCCCAATATTATAAAATTTATTGGTTAAATACTAGTTAAAAGTATGTTGAATTGAAATAATAAATATATAAAAAACTATTTCAGAAAATTTTGTTCTAGTCATTATGTTTTCTTAATATTATTTATTATTGATATCAAATTTAATGAGTACTTATTAATTTTTATATAGGATCAAATATTATATTATAAATGATATTGATAATATGTTAATTTATTTTATTTAAAAAAATTAAAAATATTAGCATAATAATTAATTGATTATAATTGTTTTACTATTATACTAGTTATTACTATTCATTATGAAAATATTATATTTATTCTAAAACATGAAAGTGAACTTATTACATATAAATTTAATGTAGACATTTATGATGAAATTAATTTTTAAAATAATATATATATATATATATATATTGTAAATAAAATATTCATACAATATAAATAAAATATATTTTAATGTAAAATATATCTTCTTATTTATAGTTAGTTAAAAATTGATTATATATTCAAAATATTAAATTTAAATTAATTATTTAATGTTATTATTATATTACTTCATGAAAATATTTCAAAATATTTGACGTTAATATCTTACTTTGATAATGCCTCAAAAGAGATCATATTAACAAAAATATATTTTTTTACTATTAACTAATAATAAAATAGTTTAAAAAAATTACTTAAAAACAAATTTTTATTGGGATTTTGTTTTGGACAAAAAATTTATTTTATATATGTAAAATTATATTTTTTTATACATTTACATTTTTAATGAAAATTTAATATATATAATTCTTAAATATATTTATTATAATCAATTCTGTTTAAACCCAGATATTTTCATAATTTTATTTCATAATAATTTATAATTTTTTAAAATACATTTCATTTAAGAATGTTGTTATTATAATAATTTTTTTTAAATAACAAAAGTTTCAAGGTATTTTTACATTTTGTGGTTTTTGTGAGTAATGATATAAGATATAGTATTTAGAATATATATATATTATAAAATCTCGAGGTGCTATAGCAGGAGAGAATTAATCACCCTCTTACATTCATAAATATAATGTATCCATATGTTATAGTATACTTCCATAGAAAATACCCAATCATATTCAATATAAACTCACAACATAGATGATCAACAATTTATAAAAATTAACCTCCCACAATTCATCGGTCAAATTATCATTGATACATTTGATAATTTATATAGAAGAGTATAAACTATTTAGAAATCACTAAAAAAATATCCTTCCTACTCAATCACATTTTCTATTACCATTGGAACCCCTAATGGGGTTTAGTTGTACTGAATATCCAAGAGAAATCATTGTTTTAGATATAGAGATTTATTTCAAATATCAAAAATGAAATGACAAGAAAATAAATCTGTGAAATTTACATTAAACTTCAAAAAAATTTATTTGGCTTGAAATAAATAATGGATTTGAAAAATCCCATGATATTAATGTAACATTTGACAAGTAATTAATTTTCATTATTAATTTATTTATAATTTATGATATTTAAAAGTCATATTTCCCCCAGATGATTCATGAAAATTACACTATATATAGGATTTACCATTACTATGATAACTGACACTATTCTGTTTATATTTTGTAAGAGAAAATGTTAATTGAACACTGTTTTGATAATATATTTCATAAAGAACTCCATATTTTATAATGTTATATATTGACCACATAAAATAAAATATTGATGATTTTTTATTGACTGTTTGAATCCCCAATTAGTGGATTGATTAGGCCACACCTAAAGAGCCCACATATTCAGGGCTCATATCCAGCATGAAAATTTATACTAATTCACATCCCAAAAATTTACTTTCACCTAGAAAATTTCCACATTTTTAAATCCTATAAAAATTCATAATTACCAATGTATTTCATTTGTAAAACATTGAATACATTTACCCAGAAGAAACATTCATCTTGATTTCACTATTTCCAAAAAATAATACTCAAAAAATCACTGAATACCTTACCAATTACCTTAATGAACACTATGATATTTAATAAAAAATGGATTATACACCCACAAACTCTTTTTGTTTTCTGTATGATCAGATAAAATGACATTATATGTTAAATGTGACATTGCATTGATATATTTTGGATAAATACCACGAAAACATTCTAATAACAAATCATTAGGATAAAAAACCAATACCATTTCCACCAAACTGAACACATTAAAGGTACAACAATCTCCCATATTTTGATTTTTTGGATGAATATCCCCATTGTTACAAAAAATATCACTCATGATTATACATACATTGTGCGAATGAGAATCATCAAACCACAACCTATATCTTGATAGAAATATATCAAAACATAGAATAGGAAAAGATAATTATTTTTAGGTAAATACATACCCTGGGGATAAGAAATATTTTTCTGAATGAAAATATACTCTACCCCTTAAAACATGAACTAACATATTCAAAAAAACACATAATTTTTAATCAAATTAGAAATAATTAATTTCATCTTGTAAGGAATAAAATGTGATTTCATAGTAAATATATGTTCCAAATTTCTACTAATTGTTAAAATAATCTATGAATCATTAGGGGTTCCTCAAAATATATTAATGATTTATGATGTGATGGATGACTATATTTGGCATCAATATCTTAACTATTTGCTTAGAAGCATTCATGGTGAAAATATAATCCAACTGGTCTCGATTGTTGTTTCATGACAACTTGATATAAGAATATTTCGCTATCCTATAAATGAAATTATATCTAATGTTAATATTCATATAATTTTAATTTTTAATGGATTTTTTGAAAGATATATTTACTCTATAGTTTAACAATATATTATTAATAGTATTGTTAACTGAAACCCTCAATTCATCCAATAGATTCATCATCCAAATCAAGTGAGTTCAAGATATAGTAGGAGCATCACATTCAATCATTGTAGAACATAGTGGGATTGTGTTGTATTTTCTTCATTATTAATTTAAAAAACTATCTCCTAAGGGGAATATTATACAATATAAGATTCTTTTATCATCACACTCACATACCAAACCATTATATTTAAACTGATATCGATGGAAAATATTATTAATTTTTAAAAATAAATCTTCTTATTAATATTACTTAAACTTAAAACAAAACTTTTTTCATCAATAAATTATTATAATTTTCAGTCACACTAAAATTTCTCACAAGGAAAAAAATCATAGAAAATATTTTCATAAAATAATTAATGGAAATGGTTGATGCTAATTCATATAAATAGTTTTCATATAATCACATTGATAGTAAATATATTTAATTGTTTTCATGGTCAAATTATTGATGTTTATGGATGTATGTCCTCCATCTATAATACATATATTTCTTTTAATGGATAATTTAATACTGATAAACCGATAAAATATTATACATCAATGAATTATAATAAAACAATTAACTCAGTTTAACATAAAGGAAATCTCAAACTGATTGTTCATTTGATTGAAAGATTCTTGAATTTAATTCTAATAATTAATTAAAAAAATAATATTACATGTATATGAAATTATAATAACATTATCTAATTTTATATTTCTTACAGACATATTGATGATCACATTTCCCTAGACAAATTATAACTCTTCCATATAGTTGTACGACCTTAAAATTAAGTGAATTTGGGGCAGTTTCAACCAATAAAAACCTTATTAAATTTACAACCACCTTTTATGTAAATATCAGGAACAAACACATCTATTTGACCCATTTACATCTCTTAATTAATATCAATATTACAAAATGTAGACACAAAATCATTTTGAAAATTTTTCTTCTGTATATATTCAGCCATTAAAAGTAACATACCATGTTCCTCCAAAATTAAAATCAAGGAAATTATATCATTGAAATAAAAACACTACTTTTTACGTAATTATTTTAAATAAATTTATACATATTAATATATAAAATTTCCACATATTGCATCAAACATAGGAAAACCATCTATGTTCAAATGAAAATTTTATCATCAGGTTTTGGAACAAGATTCAAAGTTGAAATATTTTAGATATATAGTAACATTGTATCAATACACCCAATAAAAACATCAAAATAAAAGGATTGTCACATTGATTTGTGATTACTTTCTGAGATTAGTGAAAAATAATATATAAACAACTAGTATTCATTTAATATTATATTTTTTTATATGAATATTTTATTTTTCCCTTAGTATGTGTTAGTTTAGGCTATTTTTCATTTAAATTCTCTATTACAACATTTTTATTAGAAAATTAGTAATTCAGTTGTTCATTCTCAATATCCCAATTCACATCATCAGTCTGATATGACTAAACATAAACAATATGTAGAGTCAATTTATCTTAAAAATCATTATTTATCAACATTATTCTTATGTTTTTTACCCTTTTGTAATTTTCTATTTAATATGAAGAATTTAATTTTTGTTATATACATTATTTTTTAAATCAATGCATTTAAAAAATAGTTCCACATATTTTTAAGTATTTCTCTCCATTTCTATAAGGCATATATTATAAACGGAAACCTTATTTAGTTGTTTTTGTCCAATATTATCAACATGGTATTTATTATTTATTAAAAAAAAGTAAAGAAAAACCATTTTTATGTTTTTCATATTGGGATTCATTTGGTATTATAATTATTGTGCTTTCATGTTATAATAATTTCATGTAAAACATATATGGTAAAAATAAAATTATTTGATCCCAGATTACCAATGAAAAAATATTGTGTGTAACAACCCATGAACTTATTGAACATTTTTTTTCATTCTAGAATTAAAATATTAAATTAATTTTAAATTTTAAATTAAATAATTGATATTTAATGAAATTAAGGTAAGGATTCTAATTAAATAGTAACATGATATTAGGAATAGTAATATGAACATTAGATATTTTAATCTTGGAAATAGAATAACAAACTAAAATTATAATGTATAAATTTCATTTTCTATCCTATAAGTGAAGATATGACATATTTATATCATTGAAATGGTATATGTTTAATCAGATAATTTTAAATTATGTGTTATTATTCTAGTGAATCATAAATAATTAAATACAATTTCCAGAAAAATTTAATAATTATAATGAAAATGTATTATAAGAAAATAAAGTAATAAATTATTATTTTCTTTTCCTATTCCTGTATGAAAAAATTATATGAACTGCATTAATTATTCATGATATTATAAAATTAATTTGATATTTTAAAGTGTCCTTTTTTGCATAAAATAGGATTTTATTTAAAAATAAAATTTCTCCTATATAGAAATTTTTTTGATAAAATGGTCGGAATTTGTTAAATCTACATGCTAAAAAATGGGTTTTTTGAATTTTAGTTTTTCTAAATACTTTACATTTTAATGAATGTTAATATAATATAATATAATAAAATAAGCTAAATAGAAGAATTATTAACTCATCAATGATGTTATTTTGAGGTAAGCACAGTTTGTTCAGACTCACATACACTAATTACTTTACTGGGTACCAAAACCAACATTATTTTTTGTTTTCAAAAGTATAATTAAATAATGATCAAATTAATGGACCCCCCCCCCCTCTCCTCCACGATACACACAACTATCACCCCCAATTTTCTCACAACTATAAATAAATAATCGTTATCCAATTATATAAAAATATTATTCCTTTGAAACTCCCCACATATATGTCCTTTTCGTCTCACCAAATTGAGAAAACCAAAGTCCTTAATGAGGTTCTCAAGGATGATAAATCAAGTGGTAATAATTGTCTTCATTTTTATTTTATTTATTGTCGAATTATTTTCTTTTCTTCTACTCTCTTCACCTCAGCATATACATGTGGAATGAATACTATAGTGTCAAATATATAATATATTGTTATAGTGATTATGGATAAATTAATCATCATACTAATTATCCATTACAACATATTATTAAAATAAAAACATTTTCTGTGATATGTCGATTTACCGACATCGTAGACGATTTGTCTTCCATTTCCGTTACCGCCTTCATGGATGGTCATAAAAACATTTAAATTTTTGAAAAAGATATTACTGTGTATGATATAGCCACATGTATAGTACAGAACTATTCTATATAGATTATATTAAAATATATAGAGAATATTTTTAATGATTATCGAAGAATTGAATAAATGATCAAAAACAAATACTATTAATGTTATATCTAATGATTCATCATATTATATATAAATAAAAAGAGTTAAGGTAGAAATTAACTTTATGGGGACATGTTATGAAAATTTCATACCACTTTTAGAGTTTTATTGCAATTTTAAAATATAATTCATTACATATCGACCATGGAATCCATGTTCAACACTTACCCAAAACAATGGAAATAACAAAATCAAATTAATAAATTGGTAAGATGATGTTATAAAATGATTATATAATGTGTTATAAACATGAATATGTTTCTTTAAATTTTTAGTAACACTCTTTTTATATTATACATGACGTTTAACCTCATATTACAAACGTTGAACCAGAGGTTAAGTAATTCATAACCCAATTTCAATTCGTTGGGGTAACCTTCTACATCATTGATTTTGTCAATACTATGATTTTTGTGATACATATGTATGATATTTTATGTTTTATTATGTGTATCTTTAGTTGTTATACATAATATTTCTTAATTTATTAATTATCACTCCAATGATATGATATATGTATGGGTATCCTCCTTAAAAATCCAATTTTAATATTCTATTCTTAATAAATTAAAAAGGAATTTTTTTATGAAAGTGAACATGTTTTTTGATGATTATATTTTTATTAGTAATTTATAAGGATTAAAGTAGTAAAAATATATAATTTCAATTTATTGGGCATGTGTAATTTGGAGTTTTATTGTACAAATATAGAAATTTTAACTATGATTGTTACATCATAAGGTTGTCAGGAGGGTAATGTTGTATGGTTTTCATGAGGGATAAAAATCATATTCTAGTCATGATGGTTACAATTTAATGTATTTAACACTCCATGATACATATGATGATTTATTTTTTTATAGAAATATTTTTTTACAATATAATTATATGATACATTATGGGTTAGATGTATGTCTCTGTGAAAAAGATTTCATATATAATTATTCACAAAATAACTGTTTATATACTTCTTTTTTATATTCCTTAACATTTATTTTGTCTTCATTTAATATTTTGAAATGTTTTTCATATGGTTCAATTATGTGTAAGTTATAAACAAAATCCACGATGAATGTTGCGAAGACTTTTCATGAAAATAGTTCATTTTTTAAATAAATTAATTTTTTTATGGAAAAATTGTTATTGTTTTATATTTTACCACTCTGCATGAATGTGAAGTTTTATGTATGAATTATGACCTAACATTATAAAACTCTAAACTAAAAAGATATTTGGGAATGTAAAATGTGAATTCTAATAGAATTAACTAGACTATGTAACGATAAATGTTTTTTCATTACAGATAGTATCAAAGAAAGGTTTAGATAAATTTAGGGGTTAAGATGATGTTAGTAGAATACCTTAAAATATTTGTTCCATATTTATAGGATGAAATGATATAGAATTTGAATATTATCATGTTTATTCATATTATATATTCCTATTCAAATGGGATTTTTATATAATAAACCAGGATGATGAAGTTAGTAGGAACTGAGAGGCTAATATCCATTGGAATTTGCAACCTCGAATATTAGGGATTGGAACTAAATTGGATGTTATAGTAATTGGTCAAATGACATAGGATATAAATTTAAATGAAATCCATTAAAAAGAACATATATAACTACAATAAATGAACCTGATGAAACTAGAACATTTTATATGGAAACACCCTCATTCTTCCAGTGGATCTTTTGACCTTGTGCTAGTTGATGGTATTGATAATGACCATGAAAATATATTAAAATTCATGGGATGGATAGATAATCAATGTGTATTCATTCCATTTATCATTTTTTGGTTAATTTGAAAAGTGGGGGACAACAGTCGAGAATATCAAGGATAGAAATGAGATTGATGCCTTATAATGGGATGAATTTAAAAATCATTTCCTCGAAAAATATTTTCCTAAGGTGGTTTGACTTAGGATGGAAAATAAATTCCTCCAATTAAAAAAATGATTAGGATTACATGGTTGTGTATTTAGTAAACTCAACTGGTATGGTATGATCCAATAATTATTCGAGATCGTGATAGAAATATCTACCCTTGTTTACAATGTATTGAAGACAGGATACGAGGGGTGTTGGATTCCTGTGAATTAAAACGTTATGAGACACTTTTCTGATTTCCTGAGAGGGTTGAAATATAGTTTTTCGGTGATCATGTGTACTTTGAATACAATAATTAGAATATGTCTATATGGAAAATGATTGGTAAGAATAAATCCCAGAAATCTAATGTAAAAAATGTTCAGACTCTATGTTGTGAAAATAATGGTAAAAATAACCATGGGGATTTCCTTTCCAATATCAGGAAGTGTTTTGGATTTTATATGTTTATAAATATGTCCCTTGATTCTAATGAATATTATATTATTATAAATCTTCAACATAAAACTTTAATTTTTTTTGAAATTTTGTGAGATGGGTCATTATGAAATCACTTTCCCAAAGAATGATCTAAATGATGGAATGAATCATGATTATAAGAAGAATGGTGTAGTGAGATCCTTTTCCACTATATCAGTATATTTTTTCCGTCTAATGAAGTTTTATTGGGTACTTTGTTTGTATACAATTTTTTTCTAATGTCTTGTTTGATACGGGGTCCTCATATTTCGTTATTTTTTATAATTTTAACAATAAATTAGAAATTTCACCTCATGAAATGGGATCGGAACATATGGTTAAACCATCAAGGTAAATATTATAGGAAAAGTCATTATAATAATTTTTTTATTTCCTTACATGGAAATATATCACTTGAAAAACTTATTGTTTTACCTTTTGTAGAGATTGATGTCATTCAATGAATGGATTGGCTTATATAAGTAATGAAAATATTGACTGTTGAGATAATGAAGTTATTTTTTAGAATTATTTTCATCCTGAAAACAAGAATTAATCTATACAATTGATTATATATCAGGATTCTATGAATCAAATAAATGTTGTAAATTTAGGTTTTCTTACTCATATTATTAAAAATAATTGAACTATTTTGATTAAATATATTCTGGTGGAAAATTAATTCTTGGATGTTTTCTCTAATGAGTTTCATTGTTTCATACCTGATTGGGAAGATTAATTTACCATTGATGTAGTTCTTGATGCTAAAACAATTTCAAACCCCATTATCAAATAGATCAAAAAGATCTTATTGAATTTAAAAATATGTTTCATGAGGTTACTGGTTAATGCATCATTCATCCTATCACTTAAACATGGATAATACTTTATTATTATTAAAAAATAATTATTATTCAATGATACGTTTCATTTATTATACATATTTGAATAAAATTACTGTTAAGAAAATGTATCAATTTCCTCATATTGATGAATTGGTTGACCAGCAAATTTGATAATAATATTTTTTCATGATTGACGTGAGACCCCAGTTACATCTATTAAATTTGATAGGGGATGAAATTACTAAACTTTTTATTCATACCAAATATGTTTATTATGAGTTTTTTTCTATTTCATTAGTATTGATGAATTCCCCTATTATATTCATGGATCATATAACTAAATTATTCCTTCAATACTTAGATCAGTTTTTTGTTATTATGGTTGATGATATATTGTTTTTTGATAATAGTTTTAACGATCATTGAAAATCATTTGACAATTTTAATGGAAACTATAAAATAAAATAATTTATATTAGAAATTTTAAAAATGAGGTTTTTTTTTGAAAAAAAATTTCTTTCATTGGAATGTTAAAAATACATATCAAATAAGAGTTGATCCCTTGAAAAAAAACATGTTTAATGATTATCCAAGACCTAAACATGTTATAGAGATTTATATTTTTCATGGATTTTCATATTAATAGTGAATATATTTTAAAAATGTTTCACTATTATCTTGACTACTAACTACGTTATCAAGTAAAGGGGTTACAATTTATTGGATAAAAGAATATGATTTTTTTACGAACTGACGAAGAGATTGGGGAATACTATAGTTTTGGACGTAAAATCTAGAAATGGATAGTTTCTAATCAATATGGATTCTTAATTGAACGTACATGGTTGAGTTCTCATTCAGAATGATCAGGTAATTACATATGCTATATGACAATGGAAACCTCATTAGTTAAACAATCTGATACATGATATGGAATTAAAAGATGTTGTTTTTTATTTAAATATTTGGATGCATTATTTATATCTATCCAATTGTAAAATATGTGATGACCCAAAAAGGATGTAGAGTATATTTAATAATAAGTAATTAATCATGAGGTCGATAAGATGGTTTGAATTGACAAAATATTGTGATTTCACTATAAATTACCATTATACAAAAGAAAACAATGTAGTGGATGCCTTGAGTAGAACATTTAATTCAATATTAAGCATGTTAGATTTGTAAAAATACCCCTTGATTAATTATTTTATAAATATTATCATGGATATTGTTGTTATAGGAAATTACTCTATTTTGTTTCATGTTTCAATTGATTCATCTCAATTTGAAACAATTAAGCATTCATAAAGGTAATACAACAAGTAACAAAAAATGTAGAATTCTTAAAAAAGGGTAAGATAATAGAATATAATGTTGATAAAGATTGGGTTTTGTGATTTTTGAATAGAGTTTTGGTCCATTGGGATTCCCAACTGATGAATGAATTGTTTTTTTAATCTCACAGTTATCCATTTCCACTTCATCGCGACAATGATAATATATAAAAAAACCACAAGATAACTACTTATCGGATGGAATGAAATGATATATTTTAAATTTTCCCTTGAAATGATTGACATGTAAATAGATAAGATTAAAATGAATCTATCAAAGGGGATGCTTCATCCATTTCTAGTGCTATAGTGGATGTAGGAAAATATATCTATGTACTTTTTTGTTGTACTAATAAAGCCTTTTCGAGGTAAAATGTGATTTGTGTTATTATTAATTGGTTGAATTAATCATCAATTTTCCAACCTATTCAAGATTATATGCCTTTGGATCATCACTCTCGGTTGTACCTCAATGGGATTGTCAATTTACATGCATTCCCTTATTCCATGGTATCTGACTGTGCTCCCATGTTAAATTTTAAATTTTGTAATGGACATTAGAATACATTGGGAAATGAATTAAATTTCAGCACTGTAATTCATCCTCAATTTAATGGATTGGTGGATAGAACAATTCAGTCATTGGAGGATATGCTTTTACATTATTCAATAGACTATCAGGGATGCTGGGATCAACATATTTTTTTAATATTGTATTTATATAATAACATTATTTATTCTAGTATATAGGTGAAACAATTTGAGGCATTATATGGGAAGTGGTGTCCACCATTATCATTTTGGGGTTATGTAAGGGAAATAATGATCATGGGACCAGAATTAGCAGAGGAAGTAGCAATGAATGTGATGATATAAATCAACACATGAAAATTGCTCAGAGGAGGAAGAAAAGTCTTGCAGGTAACATGAGTAATGAATATTCTTCCAAGGTAGGTGATCATGTTTTTCATAGAATTTCATCATTTAAAAGTGATATTAATTTTGGTAGGAAATGAGTGTCAGTCAACGGTTTATTAGATCTTATGAAAGCATAGAAAATTTTTGAATAGTCGCCTACCAAGTAGCTTATCCTTTGATTTTTTCTTAGGTACATAATGTTTTCAGTGTTTCATTGTCGAAAAAGTATATTCTAGATTCATCTCATGTTTTGAACCGATAAGTAGTTAATTTGGATGAGAAAATTACATTTGAAGAGAAACCTATATAGATTATTGTTCCTAGAGAGAATGAATTTCAGAATACATTAATACAATAGGTTAAGGTTTTAGGAACAAACAAAATAGTTAAATAATTAACATGATTATATGAAAATTCTATGAAGAATATATACTCTTTATTGTTGAATATGTAAATAAAAATTATAAAGAAAAAAATTCTAGAAGGTGTAATGAATGTAACAAACTATGTAATTATTAAATAATTTTATTAATTACAGAATTATGATTTTTAATTCATTATAAATTTAAAATTAAATAATTGATATTTATAGAAATTAAATAATTTTACCTGATGGAATTGTAACTAGAACATCATAATAGAAACATAACCATGATAAACAGTAATCTAGATAATAGAATAGTAACATCATCTAATAAAGTAACAATAAAATTTATTCATTCTATATGTGAAGTTATTATGTAATCATTAAACATGTTTATATTATTTTTTTAAAATTATAAACTAATTGTTGATATTTTTGTGAGTCATAAATATTTAATTACAATATTATGAACAATTTATTAATTTTAAAAAACCAATTCTAATAAATATTTAATCATATATTGTTATAATTTTTTTTGGATATAAGTTAATTTTATGAGACCGTGATTAATTTTTCAATGTTTCATAAAATCAGTTATAATTTTAATATTATTATTTCTCATGTAAAATATCATTTCTTTAAAAAATTAAATTTATCATATTTATACTATTATTTTGATAAAATGGATTTCAGTTTTTAATTCAACATGTAATAAAATTATTGGAGGGTTTTTTTGGGATTTTTCTGAAATACATAATTTTTTTGTGAATATTGGAATATGATAATTAATAATATAAGATAAATAACTAAATTATTAAGCCATGGGTGATGATCTGCTGAGGTAAGAACTGTCATTTCAAACTGAAATTCACTAAATAATATTTTTTTGTAAGAATAATCACTATTTCTTGTCTTGAGAAAAATAATAAAATAATGTGTAAATCAATGGACCCCCATTGCCTTCCTCAACTATAAATACAACCCCAATCCAACTCATCTCCTCACAAGAGAAAATCATTGTTCCATGTCCCGTTTCTACCCAATAATCATCTGAATACTCTTAACCACATCAGAACCCTACTAGTCTCAAGAAAATTACAAAACCAAATGCTTTAAAGAGGTTCACAATGAGTATAATTCTAGAGGAAAAAACCAACAATATTTTTTTATTTCCTTTTAATATTAAATATTTTTATGAAAATGTTAATTTTCTATAATTATGTTGTGGTATTTTGGAATTGTACATGATTAAAGAGGGGACCTTTATATCCCTTTCATTCATTGGGTGTGTGTATGTTGGAGGTCGGATGTATGGTTACTCCAAGTGTAACTACGATGTTTACACCAGAAGGTAGTCATGAGGGTTATATTTTATGGTAGACATATGGGTAATAAATCATAATTTAGGTGTGAGGGTTAAAATATTAAGTGAGTAACGACCCAAGATAAACTTTTATTTTAAGCTTTTAGGAAAATAACATGTTTCAAAATTTATGTTTATGATAATTTATGAGTGACAAGTATATATTTTTTAAAATAATTTCATATATAAGTATTAATCTACTAAATGTTTCACTCCTTCTTTTTAACTCCCACACAATGATTTTTTTCTCCTCCCATGTTTTTAATATTTTAAATAAAATCCATTATATTGGGAAAAAAATTGGAATTGTTTTATTTGTAACCACTCTATATGCATGTGAGTTTTTATGTATGAATTATGTCCTTACATTATAAAAATATAAAATAAAATGATCTATGTGAATGTAAAAGGTGAATTATATATTAATATACTCGACAACGTAATGATTAAGTCTCAGTAATTATATTGTGTGGTCGTATTTTTAAATAAACGTTTTTACCATCTCTACGAAGAACCTGATATTTATCTATAAAAAACCAATTTATCATATTATACATAGTTATTTACTAGTATATTATTCAATGTTTGGATGATTTGTTTTAAAGTATTTTAATATAAAATCCTTCCATTTATAAGATGATATTTTCATAGTTCACAATATGGATTCATTCTCAACAATTTTTTTTATGTTTTTAAACATGTTAACTATATATTACTATTGTTTTATAATAAAGACATTTATAATCCATGTTTATGAATCGTTTAATGAAATAAAATAAACATCACACTGGAAGTAATTATTTTTCATAGGTCCAAAAAAGATAATGTATACAATATAGAAGAATGTGGGACTATATATCACACATTAAAAAATTTAATGAATTATCTACCTTCTTCAAATTCAATAAATACCTCATAACTTTATATTCTTAATGCTATTTAACTCTCATAGAACCACCATTTAAATCATAATATCTATGTGTATCATTTTTAATAATGTTAAATTCATCGTAGAAATTTGTTTACTACTAGAATCTTTCACGTAAGTTTTACAATACTTATTAATACTGGTGTTCCAATGATGAAAAACTTCATTTTTTGTTCCCAATATTTGAATCATTTAGGCTTCATCCTATACCTCCAATTGATCACATCTTGAAACTTATAATTTATTTTCAAATTTATCCATAGAATTTGTATATTTTATACATTATTATTATGATTCTCTTCTTGTGTAGGATTTTTCTTCTATATTCTTACATAGTATACTTATTTATTATTTCTTTTACTTATTTTTCCTCTCAATATATGGTTATTTATCCTCCACAATATTTTCATTTTGGAATTATTATTCTTTATCGAGACATTAAAAATACAAATAAAACATGATTTTATTCTTTATATGGAAATAAATATAAAAGGTTAAATTTCCTCCAACATTGAATAGATACAATATAAAATATTATTTTAATTTTTCATTTTAATTTTTTTATAATTTTAGAAAATACTGCCATGATGTTCTTGTTATTTTCATCACTCTCACCATCATTAATTTAGTCTATTTAGAACTCAATATCCATTAATTGTTTTTAGATTTAATCTTGAAAATGAAATACATTTCCTCCTTCTAAATCATATAAAATATTTTAGTCTTTTTAATTTGATAACTCAACAGAGTATTGTATAACTCCTTGTTGGTCAGAGTGGAAACTCAAGAGGGGTAGATGAATTGAGTTACTAAATAAAATTTATGTTAGAAAAAATATGATAATGATGCCCCAATTCTAAAATATTCATGTTAATTAATCCAGAAGATATATAAATGTTTAATTGGTTAAAAGTTTTCTAAAATGTTTATTAGTCCTCAGTTGAATCTATATAAAACATTTCTTCAACATTTGAAACTGGTTCAGTGAATTAAGCATACACACATAGTAACCCGAACTAAAAATCAAAGTCAATGTAAATTCTTTTTATGTTTTTGAAATTTTAAGCAGTGGAAAATATTCAAAAAAGAGTACTACTAAATATTTTACCTAGTAGAGTAAAACAAGAGGTTCAGTCTCATGTCTAGAATTAATCTTTTCCACTTGGTGACCACCTATCACAAAGAAGTTTATATTAACAATATACTTGATACACAACATGTATTAGGATTTACAATAGTTTTCACAGAGTTTCCATGGATCACACCCACTACCACAGTTCTCTGTGGGAAAAAAACAATACATACCACACATTGTCTCTTCTACAGTTACACATGGTAAAAAGGTATAAGTGATGTTAAATGTGAGGATTTTCAGTATCCTCCAGTTCCTGAATAGGAGACAGCGTGTGCAACAAACAAACAAACACTTATCATAAATTGAAAATAAAATAACACAATAGAGTTAATATTATAATATTTTTTTAGAAAGGTCTATGTGTTTGTAGTTCATCTCTTGCCTCCTTGGAGTAATGAAATTATTGCTCACGTCTTTCTCTAGATGTTATCTTAAAAATATAGTGTCACTGCTCCAGGATGTTACTTCTATGTACTGAGGATTTCTGATTCATGGCTTGAATGATATTTTAAAAAGCACAAGAGGTAGACATAAATTTTTTGCAAAGGATCTTCGTGATGCTCTTGGGATCACAATGTAAGTGTCGGATGGTTCTTCATTGATCTCTCCAATCTAGTGAGTAAGCTCTATCTCATGCATTCATCTCACTTTCTTTTCTACCTCAGTCTTCTATTGTATATTTGATATCCCACTATAGGAATAATAAAACCACAAACTGCCTTCCTCATACCTCATATTTTCCCCAGATATGGTCTCCTTATATGTTAACAATCAAAATTAACTAATGTCATAAACATTAAATTTACCAAATAAGACCATAAGAATAATCTTAAAAATTTGACAAATTATGGTGTTCATGAGTGAGAATCGGTAGAATAGTAGTGGTAGCCTTCTCAACAGTAAGATTCATCGGTAGAATGCATCAGTAAACATCATTGGTACCCTTCTCAATAGTAGGCCTCATAGTTAAAATGCAATAGTAGCCTTCTTGGGTAGCCTTCATTGGTGTCTTTTATCAGTGTCTTTCATTAGCAACCTTTATTAGTGACCTTCATCAATATCCTTCTATTGGAGACCATCTATCGGTGACCTTCATTGGTGACCTTTATTTGTGACCTTCATCAGTAACCTTCTATCGGTTACCATCTATTAGTGGCCTTCATCGGTGACCCTCTATCAGTGACCTTCATCGGTGACCTTCTATCAGTGACCTTCATCGGTGACCTTTATCAGTGACCATCATTGGTGACCTTCTATTATTTTCCTTCTTTCGATGAACTTCTACTTACAAAAATTATGCATAGTATGCATAATCAAGAGAGTAGTGAGTTTAATGATATATAGTTTTTACTTGATTGATATAATACATATTAATTAAATATCATTATCATTAAAAAGAATCATGCTTTTGTGATTATCAAAACATGTGAGTCCAACAATCTCCATATTTTGATAATCACATGTTATGTTAGTGTATATTTAGATTTATGTATTATTTAATCTGGGTTAAGAACATTTGATAATATATTCATAGGTGTGAGTGTAAAAATATTTTGGATCAGTACAATTGAACCTTGTTTATTTTGAAAAAAAGCATAATGTCTCCCCCTTTATGATTATCAAAATGAAAATAAGAAAACAAAAGAGGAAAAAGTGGATTTTTTTATTTATGAAGCAAGAATACAATATAAAAAAAGATTACAAGGATCCCAATCAACAAATACATACCATATTCAATCCACACCAGGTATGTCCATGGGTGTTTAGTATTTGGAAGATGAGGAGGCAAGTCTAGAAGATGGTGGGATTGGATGAGGTACGTTACTGAGCAATGTAGTCGGAGCTTCTACAGAGGATTCAGTAGACAGATAGTGATTAGATCCCTGGGGAATCATAGAGGATAAGAATCTAATTGCTTGTGCCAGATTCATCAAAGGGGTATCACTAGTAGATCCTGAGGTAGCTAAGGATGAAGGTAATGCTATACAAACAATAATTTGAGTGTGTTTCCCCATAAATAAGGATAAAATAAGATTTATGAAAACTATAATAATGCTTACTCTTATTTACACAACTGAGATAAAATCAACCTTATTCTCCATTAATTTCTTCATGGCATGTGTCAATTCTCTAATACTACTAACTAGATCCATAAAAGCCCGAGTGACAGGTGGGAAACTTATGTTTTTTAATTACATAATGAAGTGACCATCCATATGATGCTTTGTATACACTATTTTGTAATATAAAACAACTAGCTCTTGGATGGCCTTATGATACTAAGTAGCCTCCCATAAATAATCTCTCACAAACATATGAATTTCCTTGATAGTGGAAATGACTTGAGTTATAGACTATGGTTGTGAGGTACTTCACTAGAGAACTTCTCAACTTCTTCTATATCAACTAACCAGAAATATTCTACATTAACAAGAGGAGAGGCCGAAAAGGAAGCATATGCACACATAGGTGCCATTGTAAAATCCACTATCACCTTACAATAATTGGTCCGAACACCGATCAACCTCTTCAGATTATCATCTTATCCACTCACATGTGCCTCCATAGACTACCTAATGTCTTGAAACCCAGTAACCATCTGATGAACAACACTCTTAACATAATTAAGGACTTTTTCCAATTGTACCCTTTATTCCATACAGTAGTCTAAACTCACAATTGATTGTATCACAAATTCCATAGAATCAACCAAGGTTCTAACCAGATTCTCACATTCCTTCACATCATGAAGCTTATTTTATTAAGAGGTAGAAACTATTATTTCTATAGAATATGCCATAACTTCTTGATTGATAGAAACAATTCTCTCAATCTCAATATATCACTCATCAATGTTTCTCTTCAAATCTGATTTATTGATTCTAAATAATCTTTCATCACATAATCTTATGGTAAAAGAACTACTAGATTTATAATAGTGGTCATTGAAACTGAGGTAATTGGAGGGAATTTGTTAGGCTTGTCATCATCAGAGTCTCCGTAATCTAATCACAAGACCATGAATCCAGGATCTTCTTAACAAATCTTCTATTCCATGAGCAACAAAAACTGCACCAATGGGAACAAGTTCCTCCTCCTCACTTGGAGAATTATCCTAACTAATTACATTCATATCTATTATACCTTTTTGATCAACTGCATCAAAAGGAGTGCCCAATTCCACTTCTTCTATTGAATATTCAACTAATACCATTGAATTATAGCTTCAACTGATTCAGAAACCTCTTCATGTACACATTCCATGGGAATGAGACATAGAAATTCCACATCACATTTATAAGAAGATGTTTCAAAATTATCTCGACTAGATTTAGTTTCATCCTTCTCCATTAAGGTCTCTCTAATGTGACTTAAGACATATTATCCTCCTTCAACACTGGTTTCCTCATCGTCAATTACCCTTATGATAGTCTCTATTCTATGCAATCTCATAGGTGGGAAAGGCTCAACAAAAGATACAACATTGGCATGAGGACATGAGTGAAGGTCTGGATCAATCATATCAATTATAGGAGAATCCTCTCTTTCTTTCACTACATCAACCTCTTCGTATTCATCTGAGTATACTGGCTCCACTACATTATTAATAAAACATGGATCTCTATTATTATTTTTACTTGTAGGATTGGTGACAGGGTAGAATTCTTCATACCAAAAATCCTCATAGTCCATCCAGTTTCCATGACAAGGGTTCCATTTTATCTTAATAAACATGAAAATCTTCATGGCAATGCATGTGATATCCCTTATAAATAATGTTTCATCCTTATTTCCAACTACTCAATTCACTTTCAGCATCAAGGATATAAACCTAGAATGTATGGAATCATTTTACTTAGTACTAGGGATTTTCATATCCACTAATTGAATCAACAACAACCTTCAAAAATTTGTCTTCATTACATGATATAACAGATACAAAATAAACATGTCATGATACATCAATGTAGCATAGTCCCCTCTAATGGGACTCAAAACATGCAGAACAATCTTAAATAACAACCTGTATTATCCTTCCATTTCAGTAGCATTCAAATTCTTATTGATTTCATTCCCTGTTAGTTCATCCAAAGAATCTTCAAAACATATGAACTTAATAGTGGGAGGCACCACTGCAGAGTATTAATAAAAAATCCATTCAAATGGAACTCCTAAACATATTACCCATTCGACAGAGGAGAAGCTCACACTTACACCATTTATATTTGGAGACATTCAGTTCTCATTCTTATCCTACTCAAACTTATAAGACTCATAAAATTTCATCACAAGCATCAGTTAATAAGGTCCTTTGTTTTTTTTCAAAGCATTCCACCAAATCCTGAGCTTCGAGTACCTTCATCACTAGATACATTATTGACAGTGGCCATTCCAAACATAATTCCTTCTCAACCAAAATTCCCCTCTTAGAAAAATGTGGATTGAACTACTTTTACACTACCTTGCATCCACTACTATACGTAGCTAGAGGTATCTTGGGGATCAGTTCAACTCATTCATCATCAACTAGCTGACTATTCAGTCTTTCCAATACAAACTGGAGCAGTTTGAGGGTTTTTGCAGATGGTCAGGTTCCAATATTAGAGAGAAAGAGTTTTAGGGGAGGATTGAAGTGGATTGAATTGTGGTTTGTTCTATTATTTTATCATTTTGGGATTTTAATAAAAATAGAGTAAAAATTAACTATGATTAAAAAAAATCAGATTCCTGAAATAAAATTACAATGTCCCGGACATATTGTTGACTATTGGTAAGGTGTCAGTGGTGAGGTCCTAATGGCGAGGTCCTAATGTTAAGATCTTAATGGCGAGATCTTAATAGTGAGGTCCAACTGTGACATCTAGCTATGAGGCCCTAACAGTGAGGTCCAATGGTGTGGTCCTAATGGTGAGGTCTAAACGGTGAGGTCTAAAAGGTAAGGTTTTAATAGTGAGGTCCAAAGGTGAGGTCTAATTGTGAGGTCCTAACAGAGAGGTACAACAGTGATGTCTTACTGGTGAGGTCTTAAGGGTGAGGTCCAACGGTGAGGTCCTAACATAATTGTTTATCATAACTAACTCATGTTTCATGTAATTTGACATCCCAGAACACAAAGGAATTGTGAATATATCAGCCAATTAGTGTTAAATTCCAATGAATTCAAGTGTGAGATAACCTTTTTGATAATGATATATCAAGAAGTGATGTGTCACATTGATGTACCCTGTCATATCATGAGATACTAGATTTTTAGAGATGTTAATAGCACTTGTATTATCATAGTTTTTTCATACATGATTGAATTGATATCCATAGTACATTGAAGTTATTTTCATCCACATAATTTTAATCACAACAACTATAAGCAGCTATATATTTAGTGTTGGCAGCGGATAATGCAATATAATTATGTTTCAAAATACACCATGATACTAGTGACTTGACCAAAATGTGACATGTTTCAGAGGGGCTCTTTCTATCTAATTTGAGATCATAAATTCAGCATTTGAATAACTTATTATATCAAATAATTATCCTCTGGGATAAGATAGTCATAAATTTTTAGTATACCTGAGATATTATAAAATACTTTTAAGAGAAGTTAAAGGAGACTTGTTGGAATTGGATTCAAATGAGAAATCATGAATACACTAAACATAATATCAGGTCTGCTAGAAGTAAGGTATAGTAGACACCAAACCATACCTCTGTAATGTAATTGATCAACTAATTTACCAGTTTTATCATCATCTAAATTTAATTTGGTACTCATAGGTGTATCACTACCATTATTAGTATCCAAGTCAAAATATTTCAAAGGTTACTTAGTATATTTACTTTTATTTAAAAAAATACCATTTTTATTCTAAAACATTTGAATTCCAAGGAAAAAATTAAGTTCCCACGTTAAAATCATTTCAAATTCAACACACATCATTTTTGAGAAATTAGTACATAAGTAATTTTTAGAGGATCCAAAAAATTCCATCTGCATAAATTTTTACTATTAAAGAATCGTTGGAAAATCTTTTAATTAAAAGGGTTGGATCAGTTATTCCATTATTAAAACATTTTTAAATAAGAAAATAACTATGTATATCATACCAATATATTTGAGATTGTTTTAGACTATATAGTGATTTAGAAAGTATAAATACATTATTTTAAAAATGGGGATACAACACGATGTCTCTCTGTAGACAACATGCAATGTGTCTGGGGTGTTACACGGTCAGTCTGGACAGGGGTACACGCCCATGTGAATGACTTCAGGGAACACATCATGTAGTAAATGTACAAGCCATGTAGTCCTATGTTGTAAAACATGAGTGATTTCTTTATCATTTTCCCTTTCATACACTCTTTGATTATAGTCCTTGATAAAATTTATCTAATATGTGTGCTTGAATTTTCAGAGTCATGCCACTGAGATGTCATCCGGTTGTACGAAAGTTTCTAGTCGGTGATCAGACACTGAACATGGCTGATCAGGGACCACATGCAGTTCCTCCTGTTATGCCAGCCTTGACAGCAGCCATTGGACATAAAATAGGTTTTGATGCACAGTTGAGGGTGGTCTTTTTGAGGATAATACATACCTTTCAGGTAGAACCACATCCTACCCCGTCGATGGCTGATGTGATGCAGGACTTCCAGCAGCAGCATCATGTTACCTTCTTATGGTATGGAGGACCTCAGGGTACTGATCCTTGGGTAGAGGCCACACTGATGATTTTTGAGCCTCTGGAGATACCTCTAGAGAGGAGGGTGAAGCTTTCTACTTATATGCTCCGAGACACTTCCATGATATGGTGGGATTTTGTCTCACAGGCTGGATGCCAGCAGAATCTAGTATGGGATGAGTTTTAGCACATATTCTACGATTACATATATCTAGAGACATGGAGAGCCAATTGAGCCCTGGTTTTTATGATTCTAGAGTAGGGTGCTCTATCTGTTGTAGATTATTTTCTCTCGCTTCGTTGAGCTGCAACATTTCAAGCCTATAATAGTAGTTGAAGATTTGTTCCTTACATAGAAGTTTGATAATGGTATGAGGCACGACATTCGGTCACAGGTGAACATCTTTAGGTTAAAATCGATATCTTCTATCCTCAACTAGGCGCTGATCACATAGTATAATCTAAAGGATTCTGGAGCTGCGATCTTTGGTCGTTCGACATCCAGAGTTAGTGTTCTTGCAGTTAATATTATGAACCACTGTAGAGAGGCTGCACGAGGAGATCAGTGTAGGCGGGATGCATCTTCTGGTATCCTGTTGGTGTGCTACCAATGTGGGAGAAGCGGTCATACGAGGCCACATTGCCCAAGGGACCCAGTGGAGTGCTGATCGTGGGGAAATATGGGCCAACTTCAATGGTTTTGTCAGTTCTTCTCACCAGATACTGGTGAAAGGGGTTATTCTATGACACCTCTTTCGGGAGTAGTGCCACTAACTTCTCACCAGTCTGGGAACTAGAGTTCTTCCAGCTATTCGGGCCGAGGTAGAGGTCATGGCCAAGGTAGACAGTCCCATGTTTTAAGCAACATAAGGGAGGATCAGCTTAGAGTGGTCAGGTAGCGTCACGGGGCCGTGGTACTTTCCAGACTTTTGCAGCGGAGCATACCTAGTAGAAGTAGGATCTCGGACCTTCTACCATTCGAGAAACGATCTTTGTAGCCTCAGTTTTACCATCTTCTCTTTTTGATATAGGGGTTTCCCATAGCTTTATCTCTATTGAAATCATGGAGAGCATTGGTCTCTATATCATTTCATCTACTATTGTTTTTACCCTAGACTCTCTGTTGGGGACAAGAACATGTAGTGTACGCCAGGGAAAGGAATTCCCTCTTGAGGTTGGTGGGTGTCACATTCATAGGGATCATTATGTCCTAGAGATTACAGGTTGTGATTTCATTCTCAGAATGGACATTCTAGTTCCATTCCAGGCTTTCGTCGACTATAATCACCACATGGTGAGTTTTATATCACCAAACGTTTGATATTTTCTTAATAGGGGTGAATGGGATGTCCAGGCAAGTAGAGCGGGTCCAGACCATCCTGGGTTGGGATGAGTTACAACCATGATTTCTAGTATTTATTTGGATGACCAAGGGATTTCACAGTTATACTTTCCTCCAGTGGTGGAGCATTTCAGTGTTTTATTTCCAGAAGACTATTTAGGTTTTCCTCAGAAGTGTGAGGTAGACTTTAAGATTGAGCTTGTGTCAAGTGCAGGCTTGATGACCATTCCTCCGTTTAGGATTGCTACACCTGAGTTGGAGGAGATCAAGAAGCAGTGGTAGTAGTTGCAGGAAAAGGTATTCATCCAACCCAGTACTTATCTTTGGGGTTTGCCTATCCTGTTAGCAATGAAGGAAGACGGTAACATCAGTCATTGTGTGTATTATCGGAAGCTGAACAAGTTAATGGTTGAGAATCGATATCCCTGGCATTGTATTGATGTTCTATTTTATCATCATATATGAGCATGGATGTTCTCAAATATTGACCTGAGATCTGTTTATCATCAGTTGTGTGTTAGACCATCAGATATACCTCTTAAAACCATCAGGAGCTGGTATGGTCTATACGAGTACTTGGCTCGGTCTCACGAACACCCCTCCAGTTTTCATGGAACTGATGAACCGATGGATCCATCCATGCTTGGACTCCTTCATAGTGGTTTTCATGGAAAATTTGTTTGGTGTACTATCAAACTGGACATGACCATGCTACCCATCATCAGATCAATTTCAGTACACGGGTAGAGCATCAGTTATATGCTATGCTATCAAAATGCCACTTTTGGATGGACCAGATTAACTTCTTTGTTCATGTTATCTCAGAGGCAAGAGTATTAGTTGACCTATAAAAAGTGTGAGTTTTAGTTTAATAGGAGCAGTCGATGAACATATTTGAGTTTCAAAGTTTTCTAGGAATGGATAAATACTACAGACGTTTCATACAGGTCTTTTCATGTTTAGCAGCACCACTGACAGTTCTGACCAAGTAGGAAGAGAAGTTCTTATGGTCAGATTCTTGTGAGTCAGCCTTTCAGGAGTTGAAAGGGATGTTGACTTTAGCACTGATACTAGGCTTTCAATAGATAGACAAGAGTTATATTTTTTACTTTGATGCGTCAGGTTTCGGGCTGGGATCTGTGCTTATGCAGGGTGATGGAGTCGTTGCGTACGGGTCTCTGCAATTGAGGCCACATGAGAGGAATTACTCAATATAAGATCTGGGGTTGTTAGATATTGTTCATGCCATATGTAGTTAGAGGCATTATCTTCTGGGAGAGAACTTTGGGGTTTTCACCGACTACAAGAGTCTCAAGTACATCTTCACTCAGCATGATACGAATTTGAGATAGCAGAGGTGGGTAGTGTACTTGCAATCTTTCGAATTTGAGCTTGCATATATGCCTGGTAAAGGAAACACAGTGGCTGATGCATTAAGCAGGAGGAGTTAGACACATGTAGCTTAGGAGGCCAACAATTAATGGCAGCTTATTGCTCTGTTCATTGAGATTCATTTGAAGGTGCACAATAGGCAGGGGAAAACTTTTCTTTCTTATGTAGCTGCAACCTATACACTTCTTGATCAAGTTCGACTGAGGTCGCCATCATATTTTAAGGCCTAATTCTAAGGAAATGAGTGTTAGAAGAAGACCCTATTCCTAGATGGACAGTAGGTGATGATGAGATCTTGTGTTTCTTTGGATTCGTATGGGTGCCAGTATATATATGAGAGGAGAGGATGCAGGATTTTCATTCCTCAGTTTGGGAAGTTCATCCTTGCATCACAAAGATGTATCATGATCTACACCGTCAGTATTGGTGGAAAGGTATGAAGAAGAGCATTGCTGGTTTCATCATGAGGTGTTCTACATGTCAGCAGGTGAATGTGGTGAATCAACGACCAGCAGGACTCTTACAGCAGTTACCCATTCTTGAGTTGAAGTGGAATGATGTCGTTATGGACATTGTGACCGGTTTGTCGACATCACCTTTAGGGAATGATGATGTTTGGGATGTCTTTGATAGACTCATGAAGGTTTCACACTTCATTCTGATCAAGGAGACCATCAATGTTGATGAGCAGTTATGGTTGTACATCTGTTAGATTGTACGTCTTTATGAAGTTACACACTCAATTTTTTCAAACAGGGATGATAATTTTACTTCACAGTTCTGGAAGGGGATTCAGAAGGCTTTCGGTACTTAGGTACTTTTTAATAAAACATACCATCCAAATACAGATGGCCAATCCAAGCGTACGATTCAGGTGCATGAGGATATGCTCTGAGCATGCATTCTGGATTTTTGAGGTTCTTGGGAGAAGCATATACCTCTCTTGGAGTTTTCCTACAATAATATTTTTCAAGAAACAATTAAGATGACAACTTATGAGGCTTTGTAGGGTAGGCCATTCCGAACAACATTATGTTGGATGGAGGAAGGAGAGGTAGCCTTAATGGGACCTCTTCTTCTTCAAGAAACCTTAGAGCAGATAGAGTTGATTTGGAAGAGGATTGATACTGTATAGTCTCAGAAGAAGTCATATGCTGATCAGCAGAGACAACCTCAGGAGTTCAAGGTCGGGGATTAGGTTTTCATGCATGTCACATCGATGTTGGAACACAAGAGGATTAGGAGATATGTTATGCTTTCACTGAGGTACGTCAGACCATTTGAGGTATTAGAGATAGTTGGGCCATTTTCTTATCTGTTGCAGTTACCTCAGTGGTACCAAGATATGCACGATGTCTTCATCTTTTCTTATCCCCAACGTTACTTTTCAGACTTTTCTAATTCTTTCCAACATGACTAAGTCAGGTTTGAGGTGGATTCTTCTTTTTAAGAGCATACTATCTAGATTTCCAATCGTAGTACGATGGTTCGCCATGGCCGGTCTATTCCTCTAGAACTGGTGATATGGTAGAATGAGCTAGTACAAGAGGAAACTTGGGAGAGGGAGGCCGATGTTCGATTGCATTGGCTGGAGCTATTTGAGGGTTTTTCTTCTACACCGCGTTAGGGAAATTCCGGAATGTATTTATTTAAGGGGGGAAGTTTGAAAGAACATGTTCATTTTCTCAGGTATGTTTTTCCTTTTTCTGGAGTTTTAGATAGAAGATGAGTTTTTGTAAAATTATTAAGTACACGTTGTGTACTTTTTGAGTACACGACATGTACTTCATTGCTGCCGGAGTCCGTTTCCTAGCCGAGTCAGGGCCACACACATGGTCATGTGGGGTGACATTGAAGATGCCTAAATTGGAGTATGGAAAAGGCGAGTACATGCCATGTATGGCATAGAGAATTCTTGGATCCCCCACTCGCACATCCATTCTCTGAATCGACCACCGTCTATTGCGTTGGATTCACAGTGGTATGGTCTTTTTTATTCTAGAGCATAGATTTCCAATTCCTCCTATTTTTCATGTTATCGTGGGTTGAATGTTTTATGTGTTTTTTCTATCTATGATGTTCTATGGAGATTCAAGGTTTGAGGTTCATTTATATTGATATCCTAACACCGAGGTTGGTGGTTTGTGCCTTTCCGTTATAAGTCATTGAGTTTTATGTTCAATTTCCACCAATACCCTTGAATGGGGTATTGCGTGTTTATTGTTTTGCCCCTATTGGTTTCCTACCATGTGTGTATGCCTGTGTGGATGATATTTGGATATTAATAGGATTGATTATTATGATTTGGATGTCTCATCCCACGAATCTGATGTTTAAGACCATTTGGTCTGGTCTAGCTTTTGGTCGCTTTCCTGTTTTCCATGCCTGTTGATGTAGGATAGAGAGTTTGTATTTATGACATTCTTGATATGATCTAGACTGTTTATCCAAGTAGTTTAATAGGTTTAGTTTGTCTATATTTCACTGTTATGTCGGTTGAATTAGAAAGGGTTGTGAGAACCTGGTGTAGTATACTAAAGGGGGAATTGACCGGGTGAGCATCCTCAGAGATTCTTTGAGCACTTTTGGCTATAAGGGGTGATTGACCGGGTGAGCATCCTCAAAGATCTTGGAACTACTTTTGAATATAAGGGGAATTGATTGAGTGATCTTCATGAGATAGTCCTTGATTGCTTTATACTAAAAGGGGATAGACATCATGAGCTTCCTCAGAGAGTCTGTATTTGAATTAAACTACATGGAAATTAAGGGGAATTGACCATGTAAGCTTCATGAGATAGTCCTAGATCTTGGGGATATAAGGGTAATAGACATGTGATCTTCCTCAGAGAGTCCTTGACTACCTTGTACTATGTGGGGATTAGACTGTGTGAGCTTCCTTAAAGAGTCTTTCCTTAATTTTGACTATAAGAGGATAGAACGTGAGCGCTTCCTCAAAGAGTCTTTGTTGAATTCATATACAGACCCTGAAGGGTTAGACCGAGTGTGCTTCCCAGAGGGGTTTTTTACATCTTATGTAGTTTCAAAGGTGATGGTTGACAGTACTTCCTAGAGGGTTACCTATTTGTGGCTAGTTGTTTGATTCATAGTTTCTTGTTTGAGTTGTGGATTGTTTACTACTGAGTACTTTCCTAGATGTTGTTTACTATTTACTGTTATTGTACTTTTAACATCCATATAACCACTGACTGTTAGGTAAAAATCATCGAGTGGGTGCATAATGGGATTTATTGACACACTATATTCCATTCATGCTTTTCGGCCCAAACAGATTATACTGTTGCAGGTATAGATAAGGGCATGCACCCTTATACTTCAGGTACTCGACTTGCTATAGTGCTGGAGAGAATGGGACCAAGCTATGGCTTACGATGCTGATGAGATTATCTATTTATTTTTATTTTTGTACATTGGTTAAGAATAGTTGTATTCCATCATTGTGACTTGTTTGGCTGATTTCCTAGACATATGTATCAGAATCATTTCATATATATATATGTATGTGTGTGTGTGTGTGTGTTCTCTAGTTGTTTACTATTATAGTCTATCGCTGATACTATTGATGGATATTTACTACTTCTATTATTTTATGTGTTTTTTACATCTACTGTTTTCTCTGCCAATGAGGGCATAGTTTCCCCACTATCACACCCAAGGCCCTCTTTGCAAGTCAACAGCCTCTGACATTCAGGGAAATGCGCTTAAAGGCTTGTGACAAACCTGGTACGGGGTGCCTCTGGTTGGCTTCTGGAACCGGGACGTTACATGATTTTTAAATTTATCTCTTTGAAGAATAGGATGCATTACAAAGGGTACGATGGAATGATGAGTGTAATTGTCACCCGAGGTTCCCATATTTGTAAGGAAATTGGAATGTTGGTTAGATTTGTGATTGTTTTGTCTTCTAATATAATGAATTAAAGATAGAGTATCATGAAAATTTATCTATTATGATGTAATTTTCCATGCGAGGTGAATCTGACCCTTTATAACTACTTGGACAATGGTGAATGAGTATCTTTCCAACCATACATTATTCAAATTTAATTTTAGTAAAACTTCAAAAACCTAGATAAAACCAATCATTATTGGATTGAGAGGAGTGTCATGCCCTCTTGAGCCATGAAACCCATCAAGGAAGTCACCATTGAAATCTTTGAAGGTTATTACATATCCAGAATGTCCATGATTTCCTCTCTTTGTTCCATCTGTATAATATTTGGTCCAACCTAAAAATAGAGGTAACTAGAAGTCTTTAATAGTGCTAAGAGAATTAGGATAATTACCATGTTTGTGGAATTATCTCGAACATTAATGTCCCTGATTGTTTAATAACAATTTTCATCCAGAATACTATTTTCCAATTAAGACGCATGAATAATTGATGAGAGTGCATCTTTGTGGTTGAATGCATCATTTTCATGTCGATACAAGGTCCTTCTCCTCCATATAATATGGATATCTTCATTACATAAATCTAGGAAGATAATATGGACATGCTTTGAGAGTTGAACATGGAATATTGAATAATTAACTAATCATTGATTATAACATACCAAACTAGAAAAATTGAATTTATCAGTTCTGTTCGTTGGTATAGGCCATTCTAAAAATACAATTGACTTCATAAGATTAACTAATATTATATTGTTAGAGATAATATGGCCATGAAAATAAACATCATGAATCCAAAAAATATGAAATAAAAAATTTCTTTTATAAATCATTCCATATAAAAGACATAAAAATGAATGAAATAGATTTTTCATGGTAATCAAAATTTTAATAATATATAAAATTATCCAAAATGAATACTAATAAAATAATAAATATATTCCATGAATAATATTTTCATTATATCAATAAAAAATTCAGTTTCATTTTTCCATTAATATATAATTAATATCAACTCATAATGTCAAAACATTAATCGAAAAGATATTTGTATAATGAATTCCTTCATTACTCAAAATTTATGACAACATAAATAAAGGAAAATCATTAAAAAATAATAGTCTCCTTGCATTTGATCAAATAATTCATCAATGGGATGTACATGGAAATTTTTATTTATCATAATATAATTGATTTCCCTATACTCAATGCACAACATAATGCATCCATGTTCTCATTAAAAAAGGGAAAAGGCGCTTCTGGTCAAACACTAGTGTGAATAAATCCATTATAACACATATACTCTATTTTTTAAACCTAAACCCCTAATTCAACAATTCCAATTCAATAGGGATACATTGATATTTTCATCGAATAATGTATTCAATAAATAAAAATATACACTTCTTAATATATATGATATTGAGGTAATTTTATAATAAATACATAAATGTATTCATATAGAATAGGTACTCCCTAAATTTGATGATTACCTTATACATCCTTATAATGTATTCTATTAATACCTATAAATCTAATTAGGTAGTGGTAATATGGTTGGATATAGTATTTAATTATTTGATGAAATCCATTATCTAAATATTAGGAATTCAAAATCATTATCAAGAATCAACATTTCCTTCTTCTAGAATTTTTTTCCTTATATTATAAATTATTGTCCGTACTATTTTTTTATTGAATTAAACCATATATATGATAATATGGTTAGAAAGTGGTGGATGTTTATGTGTCATAATGTGGACAGTATGATACATTCTCAATATTGTGTGACTTCCCCTATGAGTTCATAGAGACAACACCCTCAATAAAATAAAATTTGAATTGTTTAATTTTTATGGAATGCTAGGTAGATATAAAATAGTGTGAGGATCGTGAATCAATTAAATCATTAATTAATTTGAAAATATGATTATTTTCCTTCAACCACTTCATTCAGTAAATGAACCTTAGTAGTGATAATTTAATAAGCTTACCTTTTCTACTAGGCCTCTTCTTTAGGGTATTTCCTTAATTCTATAGAGTCATTTTTTAGCATAGTTCCCTACATAAATATTTTTCAAACACTGAATATACGGTTTTATATTAATAAAATTTCATTCATTATCCAACAGACACATAATGATTAATATTCAAAAAAATCTCAATCCATGAAATCATTTTTATTGTGTGATTCGATCCATAGTTTTTATAGGGTAGAAGTCATTTCATTCTCTTCTCTCCTATGATGAATTACATTTTTCGTATTATTTTTACATCCTATTCTTTTCATAAAAAATATTTAATCTATATAATATAGGTAATTAATATCCCATTTTTAGGCAACATAAAACATTATCATCATATGGTGAAAAATAATGAGAGACAATGGCACTTTGGAGACGTGGATTAATCTCTTCAAATAAATTCTCAATACTGAACTTTATGTATCATATATAACATATAGGATACATCAATATCATTTCAATTCTAGATTCATTATATATGAAACATTCATATAAATTTTATATTAAGATAAAGAGCTTCTTATTTATTTATTTTTTAATTATATTGATGGAAATATTTGTCAAGGAATTTAATTTTACCATATTTCAATTTCATTAGATCTATTTCCTCATACTACTATGTAATTTTTATTAAATACCACAACTGTTAAAAATCAATATTTGAACAATGAAATAAAAGTTTTACTATTTCCTTTTCATTACATCTAAAATCTATTAACATATTTTCAAGATACATAATTCATTTATCAATAAATAAAGGATTTCTAGTCTCAACAAATTATGGGGACTTACATCACATGATGAGATCCAACATAAGAGAATCATGATGTGTAATTGGTTAATCCATTTAGAAAATTTTATTTTTAAAAACATAATTATGCTATATAAATATAGTTATAATATGAGATGTTTCAATATTGGCTTCATTGTCTTCCCTAGTTGGGAATTATCAACACCATCTACGAGTTTTGTTACACGTCATTCATCCAAGATCCATTTATAAACTGTGAAAAATAATGTATTACCTTATAAAATTATGAATATTAAATCATAATGTCTGATTATTAATATGGTGTAAAAAACTAAATTTAATATTTTATCCATTTTATTCATAGATTTATAAACGTGGATTTTTTGGGGGATTTTATTATTGTCAATTATATAGAAATATTTTTCAATGTAAATGTGAATTATATAGTTCCCATCGATAATAATAAAATTTCATTTATTCAAACATTAATGACCTCAGATCCAATAACATAGTGATATTTCCTATTTCATTAAATTTTCATAGATACAATATGAAAAATCCATTAGAATATATTATTTTAATAGTTTTTGAGAACCATATATATACACACATCAAACCAGATTCAAAATGGTTATAGAAAATAAAACATAACACAAAACTACGTAATATTAACTAATATCCGTGAAAACTCCCACAATGATTTCTTGTTTATATCCTTGATAAATTGAACAAAATAGTCGTGAGTTTATTTTATCAGTGTGGATTACATATAGTTGAAGGTATCATGAATCAATATTCATAATCAATATAAAAATGTAAATAGGTAATATCGCATTCCATTAAAATAACATGAATATCGTGAAATTATAATGTGTAATAAAAGTGGAATGGAAAATAAATGTATAAATAATCCATTTAATAAATAACTTAAATTGAAATTAATCCATAAATAATTTGATATAGAAATTTTCATTGATAATATAAATAATATAATAATCAATTAATGAAAATATTATGTATTTTAAATCACTATATAATGTATCATAATACCTCTAACATCACGATCAATACTCAATAATTTTTAAAACTATAGGTATATACCTCCTTAATTTGGATGACTTATTTATCTCATGAGACCTGTTTATGCATTGAGGAGAAACCAATAACTTTACCCACTATTATAAATATTTTAAAATCAATCCTCACATATCTAATGATATATTTAAATCCCGAACAAAAATCCTTATTAATAAATCAATATTGATTAAAGGATGTAGATTTATTAATATTTTCTTAGTTAATCACAAATCATTCTAACTAAAAAAAATATGTACAAACTGTATATGTATGTGGAAATAATCATATATATCATAAAAATATGGAAAATTTAGAAAATTTTAATTTCCAATGGGAAATGATCAAAATTAATTTATTGTTTAATGATAAAGTTGGATAATTAAAATTAATGTGAGATGGAACAATAAATCATAACTCTTCATAATTTTCATGATATATACAATTTGATGGAATATTTAAAATTTAAAATTAACGTAAAATGAATTTTTAATGTGTAATAATATTACTTGACACATAGGTATTAAATAAATTATATAAAATGAATTAGGTTGATAGCATTATAATATTTCTAAATGATGGGAAATTGAGACAAAGTCCCCAAGGCATTTAGTAATATCTAAATAAAAACCTCATGAAAAGATATAAAATAATACATATTTTTAAATAAAATTTATTTCAATTATGTGAATATTAGTGAATAATCACTTGATTGATGTAAACAACATAGTAAATATATGTGTTAAATTTGTCTTATTTATCACATAATAATAATATAAACATAAAAAACACTTACCTTGAGCCAAAGTCATAACATAAGTTATTTATCTTCATGAATAAAAAACATATCCAAATTATTTACTTACATAATTATCTTTATTTCAAATTTTATTATTCATTTTATTTTAGTTAATATCATTTTATAAATAATTACTTTCCCATATAACATTATGTTGGGTGATTTGATGATATTTGAATTGTGTGCTAAAAATGAATTAAAAATTTGACTATTGTTATTTGATTCGATTATTTCGATATTTCATGAATAATAATAATATTAATAATATCATATTTATAAATAAAATATAATTTTTGGTCAAATATGGATATAAGGATTAAAAATAATTTATGTTACGACCATGCAGATGTTTAACCATATGTATGCTTGAGTTACATTTCTATTTTTCGATGATCATTAAGAAATTTAGGTCTGTAATATTTAATATTTATATAATGATTATAATTTCATAAATACCATATTATTTATTTATCCATGCTTATATATATCATCCATGTGGTTTGGTGGGGGAAAATAGTCTCATTGCTTTATGAAGGGGGTAGTCAAGACAACATGAATGATGTTATCTACATTGATTGATTGAAATGGTATGGAAGAAAATTATATATTAAAATTCCAGAATAATGAATATTCCATTAATATCATAATGATGGTATTTATGTAAAATATATTTATTAATTGTATACTTATTTTATTCCAGGTAAATAGTTTGTAGAAATGAAATATATTGATTCTTGAGGTGGTAGTGCACCATACACAAGAGAAAAAATATCAAATAACCCCTATGAAAAAGATGTTAAATATATATAAATATATATTAAATAATTACTCCATATGTGTATTTATGAGATACATATAATTTAAATACTTTATATTTATCATCAAACCCTACCATGAGAGGTTTTGATGGAAAATGTGTCACATCAATTTGTGAGGTTATAGTTCGTTGTACACATGAGTGATGATCTTATTTCTCATTTACGTGGTGAAAATTTTGATATTGGTTAAGAATAAAAAAATTTACATATATGTATATAAGAGATACTACTGTGTTACACAATAATGGATGAATAATATTTTATTTGGGTGGAAAAAGAAATAAAATAGAAATTATTGTAAATGAAATTTACCCCATTCTGGTAACCTGCATATGTTTTCCTCCAAATCCATCCTAACATGATGTTATGAAATAAATAAATCATTTATAATGAGGGTATATATGTTGGGAATTTAATTTATTTGGGATTTGAAGAACCAAAAATTATTTATGGTGTGAATAATAGAGGTGGGGTGTAGCCTTTTATATGTGAGTTGAGGGGATCACTTGTATTTTTTCAAAATAAAATGGTTTTCCTGGGCCATTCACATAAAAAAGTGTCCAAATTATTGTATTATAAATATTTATAAATTATGATTTTTATATATGGACGTCCAAATAGATATTATATATGGGTTTCGTTAATTTAAATGCTTAATGTTTATGTTTAACACAGGGTAAACCCATTTTTACAGTAATCGTGGTAATTAATTTTTATTGTTTTCACTATTTATTTTTTGTCATTAAATGAAGATGAAATTATTACATAATATATGTTATAATTATTTCAAATAATGAATCAATATATCAAAATTACAATAACATACTTGAATATAATTGTTTTAAAAAAACCATGGACATTACGAGAAAGCTGGGTTTTAATAGAGAATAGTAAAAAGAATAAATAGTTATTATATCCAAACACTATATTAAAATGATTATGATGACATAAATTGAATTTAATGATGTATAATTTTTCAATTTTAAATTGAATACAATTTTTAACTTTAAATAACTTTAATAATAATTTAAATAATAATGAATATTTCATTTAAAATTCAATATTTTCATTATTATTAAAAATAATAAATTAGAAATATCCAAAAACATTATTCCTAAATCTACTTTGATATTATTGTTTAGAAACTAATTTTTAATTTATAAAATACATTTTTTAAATAGTTAAATGATTATATTATACTGTTTTTCTAAAACATGACTAAACTGTCTTTTATGAAAAATCACTTTTTTAGAAAACAATTTTTTTTAAATTTAATTATTCCTATTTTAATATAAAATTCATATTTAACAAATAAACATATAAAAATATATATTCTTCATAATTTATCATTTTATATTCATATTTTATGTTTCAAATTCATGATTGTAATATTAATATTAAAATAATATTTTCATAATGTATCACAAATTTCATAAACCTGATGATGTGTGTATCGAATAATATCAATGAAATTTAATTAATTGTTTTTTATTTTTTAAAATTCTTGGGGAATTACAAAAAAATTTATAATATACTAAAAAATTAGCCTTTGTTTTTTGAAAATCAATAAATATATATATGTATGAAATTTCACATTTTGAGATACATTTATAAAAAACAAAAATGAATTTGTGTTTCATATATTAATAATTAATAATAGATAATTAAATTTAATATTAAAACTACAATTGTGAATGGAAGAGAAATAATATATAAATAATTAGTTTGGAAAAGTTGTACAAAAAATGTTCTTTTTTAAATTAATTTTATTGTATGAGATTAATTAATATTTAATAGTATAAGTGAATAATTATTATAAGTAGTATAAAATTAGATCTATGAAACTATATTTTTTGAAAAATTTGAAAGATAAATAATAGAACGATGTTAATTTTTATAAGAATATAAAATTTTATGAATATAGCAGTTACCTTTAATGATTCATTGTTTCCATATAGAATTCTATTATTCTTCTGGAATATGAGTTGAGTCTAATAATCACTCATTATTTTTGTATGTTTTAGTTTGATAAGTTGGTAAAATAACATATATGATGAAATAAAACATAATATCATTAATAAATAAATATATGAACGTTTATAATGTAATGTGTATGCATGTAAGCAGTTTCATCGCTTGAAATAACGATGAAAAACATGAATAACCAATCGGATTGATGTTATTTATGTATAATATAATCCATTTTTATTGAATAAATCAGCGAGATAAAAAATTCACCAAATTAATTGTAATTAATGATCATATTTTTTTTATTATTTCATTGTTGTGATATATACTACATGATTTTAATGATAGTACATGAAAAATTAAATATGAATGATTTTGGATTTTCAAGAAATTGTAGCTAGTAAATGAAAAATTGATATTGGTAAAAACATTTCCCTACATCCATTCACATGAACCGATTGCATCATAAAAATAGGTTTTATATATACATTATTAACAAATACCTCTTTTTACAAAAAAAGTATCCAAAGTCTCCAAATTATACTACATCCTTTGAAAATTTTAATATATGTAATATAATAATGATAAAATAATGTGTGTAGTAGATGCATGGGAAAAAAATGTATATTAAATATTATTCCATTAAATAGAATAATTCGAATCAATTTACCATGGAATACACTCATTTATTAATTTTATGATATTGATGTAGTTCTCAATCATAATATTGAGAAGTCTTTCTTTATTATTAAAAATTATAGTCAAGCAATTATTTGTGATGATTATCTAAAACTTGTTTTCATGAAGGAGAATTAATGAATTGAAATATATAGTATTCCTCTATATTTTATCAAAGAGAATATTTTTTAATTCATGTACAATTTTATCATATATAGTTGATTATACTTATAAATCTACAGAAAAGAAAAAAAATATTAGGAATCTTTAGGTAAATATTGAAAATATCAATAAGAATCTAGATTTTTTTTTCTAGTGGTAATTTACATTGAATATTATCTTATCTATGTATAATAATATTATTTTAATGATAATAGGATACTATGTTGGAATTTAGAGTTCAAAAAATGTTTTTTGAGAGGTAGTTGATGTCTGATAAATTGGGGTTTTTATTATTGGTTTATTCAGTATAGATACATTTACATTAATCTGAATGTAAAAAAAAGACTATCTCTATCACATTTTCGATTACCAATACACAACCTAAAGCAAAGTTTATCATTAATTATTATTTTTGTGATCTTAAATATCAATTTTTTCAATGATTTAGTAAATAAATCACTAAATCTAAGACATAGAGATACAATAGGGTAAATTTTATATTTTGGTATGAAATTATACATGGTCAGCTAATTATTGAATTGGGGATAGGTAATTTTTTTCATATATCCATCCATAATATATTTTTATGTGGAAAAATTGTCACCATCAAACATTGGTGAAGATAGAGTGTGTTGCTGAAAGGAATTTATGACATATAAATCATCGAGCATGAAAAATTCTTCCTGATGGTGCCCTAGAAAATTAATGATTAGGTAACACATAATGTAATAAGAGAATGAAATTATGTAAGAGAAAATGAAACAATTACTACATGCAGTCAAATTTTTCCATCAAACACTAATAGAAATTAAAATTTTTGTTACTGTTTTTTTACCTCTAAACATTCATTGATATGAAGTACAATTACTCATGATAGGTTTTTCCTTTCAACATCAATCCACCTGAAAATTCATTTTTTTAATTTCATACAATTTTCCACAATCAGAATAACAAAAATGAAAATTTATTTATTAAAAATCATTTAATTTCATACATGAAAAATGAAGAAAGCCAAAAAATTAAAGGGAAGTGTTATTTGTGATGATCTGAAAAAATGCTAATGAATCTAAAATATTGAATCAATCATCTTGAAAATAATATACATTAAATTACAAAAATCTCAATATAACAATAACATAAAATCTCATTATAATTACAATATATTCATTGAAATGTTAAAAATATAAAAAATCATAACATTCATTTTGTTAATATTCATTATATATTATAAACTATTATCAAATAAGATATATCTATCAATAAAAATTTATATGTGTATACTATAGATCATAAATAATAGAAAAATGAAACATTTGTCTCATAACTCTGATCTTTTTAATTTGAAAGTAGTGAATTAATGAAATCCAACTATCTTAATACTGAACATATTTATAGAATAATGTAATAAATTATCAGATGCTTCATATACTTTTTACCTGAAAAAATTACATTATAAGGAGTAAAAATGTAAAATTTCTCTAAATAAAAACAATAAATTGTATATGAACTTAAACTAAATAGACTCTTAATCCTCATTTTTTTCATGAAACTCATTAAATCTATCAACATTACAATCAATTCTGTCATCATCATGTATGAGCCAATCAGAAGACACCCCTTTCAATTACATAAAATGTAAAACATTACATTCACTGTTCATTAATGTGATAAATGATATCTTGGGCAGGGTCATCACATACCCAAATAAGTAGAAAAAATTTACAAACATTTTCACGAAATGTTTTACTCATGTGAATAGTTACCAAGATAATGATAAATACCTCTACTAAATTTGACAATTGTGATTGTTTTCATACAACATCATAAAGTTGTACATCATATTAGCTATATTTTTATCATTATTATTAATGTTATTTATTTTTTCCTATAATATAAATATTTTTTAGTAGCATGTGGACACAAATAAACAAAAAAATATATTTTAAATATATATTTTAATCTGATCCTTAATTTTTTTTTAAACCCAATTTTTTCAATGTTATATGGGGTTTCAAGAAGGTAAGATATTTCAGTGTCAATTTATTAAATTAAATTAATGTAAACCATGCTTGAAAAATAGAATATTGATTTCACATAATATTTTTAATGGTGATAATAAATAAAAAAATTACATTAATTAACATAAAACCACCATCTTGCTTTGATCCTTTTTAGGTTCAGTGTTTTGATCCATATTTTATATTTATGTTTTACATAAACAACCTTTTCCTAAACACCTAAAGTGTAATAATATAAAACAAAAAGTAAAAGGAGACAACATAAATTAGTGTATAAAAATATGTTTTTTAAATTTAGCATGCATACGGGAAAAAATAGTTTTTCCTACAAAATGCAATAGTTTCAAATGTGTAATATTTTTTATACCACTCTGAGATCATTATAGAAAAAAATACAATTACATTTGAATGAAACATATTATTTGACATTAATTTATTATTATTCATGTCCTAGGATATATAATATTAATTTATTATTTTTTAATTACATAAATAATGTAGGAAAATATTTCTTATCTAGATGGAAATTCCAAAAACACAACTAAATTATTAGTTGTGTCATCATCAACGGGTTTTTTCATAGCCTCATTTTGGTCTCTGATTTCCAAATATGGTACATTTTAATATGATTTATAGGATATCAATAAAATAATAATTTTCTCATTTTACATAATATATGGTCCATCCCCTTTAGTGATGTATTATGATAACTCAAAAAATAAAAAAATATATTATATTAATAAAAATAGTTAACAATAATGTCTAAATATGTAAATTAATTTAATCCCACGCAATTTAGTTTTTATACATATGAATATCTGATCATGAAAATCTAATGATAACCACTGAGGTTCCTGAGTCAAACAATAATAGAGGGGAGATAATTTTCATTCCAAAATGCAAAGTAATTGAAGAATGAAATTGAAATCTATGAAAACATACTTTAAATTGTATTTACTCTTTTTATAATTTATTCTTTCCATTTTTCATGTGAGATTCACAATATCTCCTTCTTCTCATTATAGAAATATATGAAACATTTACTTTTTTAGTCTATTTCAATAGAATTTCTTTAATATTTTATATTAATGACTGAGTGTTCTATTAATTTTTATTATATTATACATTATAATATTTTAACAATTCAAATAAAAAAATTTATAAATATATGTTTGTTCACATTAATTGATATAAGAAAATAATTACTTTTAAAAATATTTAATGGAACATTCCAATAATATGAGTTTCTTCACTATAACATACCCATGTTAAATGAATACAATGATTTTATAATTTGAGTAACAATAAGATAAATATGATCATATGTTTAATTAACATACCCATTATTATAAATTACATGTACTGGTAATTCAATGATATATATGTAGATCTTATCTTATACATTATCCCATCAAACTCAACATAAAAATGAATAGGTGAAATTAAAATGTTTTAGTATTTCTAAAAGAAGCCTATAAAATATAATAGTTATTTTATTAGTATATTATTGTAATCTTACCAATGGATTCTAAAATATAATATTCAAATAGAAATTAATTAATAATTCTATATAAAGGAAACCTCCTTTATTCTGATTTAAGGGTTCTCAATGGGTGAAATGTCAAATATATATATGAAAAACAATAAATAAATAAAACATAATAATACATTAGTGTCAAATATAAGGTAAAATATTTAACCAAAATAAAATAAATATTTTTAAAATGTGAAAAAGAATAATTATTAATTATAGAATAAACATAAAGATAATAATATTTAATCAATTCATTATGTTGATCATAGTGAAAAAGTCATGTATATAAAATTTCATTCTGAATCTCCAAGGTTTACATTACACCCTTTAATGAAATCATGTCAAAGATCATCAACTAAAATTTATTCTATATATAATATTGAATAAATTTCTACATAAAAGATTTTAGATAAGTTTGTGTGTAAGGAATACTCATTAGGTTTTATATCATCCTTCATTTCGAATCTGTATATTATTTTAATGATGGTAACAACATGACAATTTTTTTCATTAAATTTTTCTGTATATGAAATTATAATATTTTTTATTCAAATATAATGAAAACATAAGTTTTAATGAAAATATTATTCTTAATTGGAATGAATCTAAAAAAATCTTTATTGATGGCTTAAATGGTATTTTCCCAATCACTATAAAATAAAATAAAACCCATCCAAATGGATAAGTCAAATCCAAAATTTCTATCAAGAGACAATATTATAATAGATTACCCATATTTCCTATTAAAATCACAAGAACGCCAATATGTTGGGCCCCACTCCTCATGTCAATAGATTTCACATGCCATCGATAACAATTAAATGTTATTTTTTTAATAATTTTAATATACTTGATACAAAACCTACATAAATGTGTCAAAAAAATTTCCCTAGAAGTTCCCTACGGTAAGAATATTGAAACACGAATAACTAATTACATATCGGGATGTTAATTAATTTTTTTTGAAAAAATTAATTTCAAATTGAAATTATTATATAAACCAAATATTATTGGAAAACCAATATGAAATACAATTTATATGGATAATAAAAATTATTATAGGTCTGTTTTTGTTTTTTTAGTAGAAAAAATCATATTGATTCCATAAAAAAAATTATAATGATAAATTTTTTAATATAATGGAAATATATAAAAAAATCAATATATCTTTCTATTCATATACTTCAACATCAAAAAAAGTTTTCAACAACATTATTATATTCTTGAAAGAACATTAAAATGTTAAGTTGAATATAAATCATTTTGAAAATGGCATTAAATTTTAAAAATAATATGGAGATACCTTTATGTATTTCTTAACATTCACAATCATAGTTTATTTTAGACCAATTATATATATATTTAATGCCATGAAATTTTGAATAAAAAATTACATACAAACTTAAAAATGTATCCCCTAGAAATTTTCCCTTCCTGGTAACTTTTGATAATATCATTATTTTTGTATCATTTTAAAATTTTATATTCAATCAAAATAAATAAATAAATTTAATATATAAAAATAAAATATTGAAAATATATTTTTGGTTCCTCTTATTTGGAATAATCTAATGATAATTAATAGGTTATGGAATAATGGATTTATTTTCTATGTGAATTAATATGTATCGAATGATATAAAATCAAATGATGCATGATGCTCTCCAAAACAAAATTTATAGTAGTAGTATGGAATTTTAAACTTAAAAATCATCATATGCTTCAAATTTTGGGGATAAATCCTTAAAAAATGAAACTCAAATCAATTAAAACACCAAATTCCTCTTTATTTTTGATTGTGTGTAGTCTACCAATGATTAAAAATATTTAATAAGATATGTTGGTCATCAATTATGAAACTATAAAAATATTCATCAACAATTCAATTCTTACTTTTTCAAGAATATAAACATTGAACATAGATAGAGGAAAATACACTTGTCATTTTTGTTTTTTTTGTTTTCCCATCAAAGTTTTTATTATATATAGATATGTTAGACCATGATCCTCACTTGGATAAATTCCATGTAATACTTTAATATCTACAATGTCATGTTATGATACCTTTGTATGAATTTTTTCCTTCTCATTAACAAAAATAATTCAAACAAATGATTTAGATAAATATTTTTCTACATGTGAAACAAGCAGATTGTGGTGTCATGGAAGATTCTCCAAATATTGGGGTATAAAGGAAATCAATTTAATTTCCAATTTTATGTCAGCATGTCTACATCATTTATTATATCATTAATCCTCGATATATATTTTCGATATATGTCATTCAACCTATTCATCCAATTTATCAGTTATATTCCATTATGATATTTTTGTGGTATCATTATTTATATTTCCCGATTAAATTAATATTTATTTCATTGAAATTTGTTAGTTTTACCCATAAATACTCAATTATACATGTGTCAAATTATGTTACCTCTTATCTAGTACATTGACCATGTTACAACATTGTAACATTAAAAATGATCATTTTATTGTTCTTCCAACCAATATATTACCATATTACATAAAGTTACTAGGTTTGAACAATATTTATACATTTAATATAGTGAACTAATTTTCACATTAATCATATTACTTTATACAAAAATCATATAATATAGTCAACTCATCAAAAAATGAATATATATATACGTTGATATAACTTTTGGGAGACATAGTTCCATGTATAAATAATGAAATAAAAAAAATGTGAATGATTCATATGAAACCATGAAGGAAAATTATAAATCATCACGATAATAGGAGTTATGGTATATTGATAGGATATTATTTGAAATGGAATAAACCCGCTACATTCCCAAATTAAAATATAATTTTATGAACCACTTGATAACTCAAGATACATATCATTAAATTTACTTGTAACATATGAATCTATTTGTTGATTAATCTTCCCAAATTTATCTCACACATGATCATTCTATATCAAGATATTAACAATTTTTTATGAAAATAATATCATATTCATTCATGGAACCTTTGGGATGGAAAAAAACCCTTTTATTACATTTTTCCATTATTTAATTTCATATTAATTTAATCATTACTAGTTCTCTACCAAAAAGAACCATAATTTTTATAATTATCAATGAAATTTTATTCCTTTTGAAAATGGATACTATCATTCAGTAATGCATCAATATTTTTATTATTATTCATAAGTTTTATGTTAACCACATTCACCATTTTAATGGGTATGGTAATTTTGAAACACTATGAATATCTATCTTTAATGGTTTTATTTGTTTATCTATTTACTTGTATATTGACCCATGTAAAAATTTCAAATGAATGGTTTTAAAAAAATGATAATTTAAAAAATTATCCACATCAAGGTTATAATGATTTTATCATGTCATTAACCACTATAAAAAATTTCCTCATTTTAATTTTATAATGAGATGTTATTTGATTTCTCAAATTTGATAGCATTGCCTAGTATGTCAAGCATATCACATCCATAAGAATTAACATGGTGAATATAAAAATAATATTATCACTATTGAACAACACCTCCCCATGAAAATTAAATATTAATTATTTATAATCCATTTCTATGATAATAAGATGACCATAGAAAAATATCAAAGAAAACAATATCGATTATTATAATATATACATCGAAACATGAACATTTTATCCCATATAAATCTAGAAAATGAAATATAATGTTATAAATATACTTCACAGAAATAATACAAAGATGTTCCACTAAATTTAACCAATCTATCATTACTAAATAAATTCATTTTATAATTTCTAACATATTATAGAATTTTCAATAAATTAAATACAAAAAAAATTAGATAAAGGACATAAAAATTAAATATATAATGTGGAATTTACTAACAGGTAAACTAAAATGAGAAGCATCAAACAATTATAAAAAATAAACCAAAATTGACTATATCTTTTTCATTTTATTAATATTTGTGTTTTGGAAAATGTCATAAAAAATAACTAAAAAAATTAATAATCATGTATTAGAAGGAGGGAAGGGTTGGGGGAGAAGTATAATGTACTTTTAGAAATTAAGAAGATGATATAAAAGTAATAAAAGTACAGAAAAATACAACGACACTCGAATAAAATTCCATGAAGCAAAAGGTATAGTGTTTAGGGTTTTCATTGCACATTTTAAGAATACAAAATCAAATGTGGTGTAGGAATTTCCACCCTAATGATTAGGAAAAGGGGGAAATTCCATAGGCATGGAGAGTATTTCCTACGTCAATTGAAGAAGATATATTAATACTAAATGATACTACCATGATGAGGATTTAGGAACACTGTAGTTCCAGAAAGTTCACCTTAGAAATGGAGTGGAGCACCGAATTCAAGAGAATGTTTGTGATTGAATCCAATATATTGAATCCCTTCAAGAATCGAGGATACTATCTAGTAGTGGGGGGAGAAAATTTTTGTGTTAAAAATAAATTACAAAAGAAAAAATAACAAATTACATTTAATATTTTAAAAATAAAATTGTACCACTAAATAAATATATACAGAATTTATTAATTTTAAAAATGTAAATAATTATGATATATAATAAATAATAATATAGAAATTCAATATGTAAATAACAATATAATTAATTAATATCTTGATGTGTAATGATTTTAAAATATTGTCAAAATTTATTTATGAAAAAATATAAAATAAATTTTAATATATGAATATTAATTATTAAGTTTATATATTTAAATTATGTAAATAATTTGTTATATTTATATATGGTTTGAATTATTAGTTTTTAAAAATAAAATATCATAATAAATTTATATATTTAAATAAATATGTAATTATTTATTAAATTTAATTAGTTAAAAAATATAAAAATTTTGTTTGAATTTTTTTTAATAAATCCTTTGAAATTAAATATTGTCTTCTTTTATAAGAATAAAAACCTATAATAAATTTTTTTTCCTGTAAATTGATATAATACTCCAGTTTTATACATTAAATTATATTATTGAAAATAATAATTTTTTGGGTATTAATTATTAATAATTATATATTTATTAATTGAAAAATTGGTAGTATTAGTTTGATGATGTAAAATATTTGACCCTTAAAAATGACTTATTGATGTTAAATTATCAATACCAATAGTTATATATTTAGGTTAAAAATGTTGTTTTTCTTAAAAAATATAGAAATAAATCGTAATATCTATTATCAATGGATTTTTTTTCAGTAGATATATTGTCAATAAATAAATTTATACTAGTATATGTCATCTATATATTGAAATCGAAACATGTGGATTCACGTGTGACGATACCTAATGAAAATGTAATGGAATAGTATCAGTTTATAATTACCCATTGATATCTAATGCAATTATTGGAATTAGATGAATCCAATAATGATAATTAAATTAATTTCTTTCAAACATCCTTATCATAACAAAAATAATTTAAATCACATTAGATCATGTCAGAATTCCCATATCATTATAGGGAAGTGTGAATCTAGTGTCATCATCATAGATATAAGAGATGAAATATGGAAAATAGTAATGAATGTGGAAAAATAATCACATTACCAGAAACACTAATGATCAATGTCTCTATATACAATCAATCTTCACTCTAGATGAATATTTTTTTTATGAATTTACGTTTGAATTCATAGGTTTGAGAACTATAGCATCAGGATGTTGAATGCATTTTTTAGAGACTTACTTGGTTCCAACAATAATTTTTTTACTAATTAATATCATTTTCAATTTTTTTAGTCATTATACAAAACTATGAGCCACCATGTGGGGGTAACTTTTAAAATCATTGTCAGAACTTATTATAAGATCAAATTGTTTTGTGAAATCACTTCCAAAAAATTTAACATTGTTGTTTTCATTTCCTATAATAAAAGGATATTTGAGAAATAAACTTGAATTAAAAAAGAAATTTAGAACCCATTAATGCCATAACTATAATCCAAGAAGTCATAAAAATACAGAAAAACTATCTAAGACCTCATCCAAACAAAGATATGACTCAAATAAAAAAAATACTAAATGGATGAAGACATTTCATAAAAGTGTTTAAATGTAAAATACCACTATAACAACCAATCAAAATGAATTTATTAATCTATAATTTCATCTAGACATCTTATTCATCCAACCATTCCAACTAATAGCACACATATGATTCTAACCATAATGTTTCTTCTTTAATACATAAGTATCCCCATAATAGTAAAATTGGAGGAACTGTTTTCCCTCACATAATCTTTTTTCCAATAAAATTATTCCAATTGTCATTATTCAATAGAATATTTATTCTCCAACCAAATTTCTATTATATAAATATAGTGGTAATAATATGGATTATAATTTCTAATACCAAACACATAAAACACATCATTCACACCTCATTGTAGTAGTGTAATATTAAATTGATTATCCAATATCAATATTTGTTTCATTTCCATGATCTATTACAAAATCATTGTTACAATTACCACTTAATTCATAATCATCCTTTTTAATTGATGTTATTTTTTCATGAAATATCAATAAACCATTATAAACTCCAAAGATCACAATTTTTCTTGTTAAAAAAAACTATTTACTACATGATTAGTGATATATTCTTGATTAACTACACTGGATAATATATTTCCAAAATGTTCAATTGGATAGATAAATATTTAATTTCATGACTTATATAAACATATGACATAATGATAGAGTCATCTATACATATCATCAGAAAGATATATTTGTATCAAAGTGAAAAATATATTATTACAAGAGAACTCTTCTAATGAAAATTGGTCATACCTTGAACCACTGAGATGATGTAAATGTGATCTAATAATATCATCAATAATCAAGATCATACATTAGTATTTCCTCTATTCTATGTACTGGTATGTTAGAAAAATATTTTTTTATATTCATATTCTTTAGATAGGCCTTTCAAACATCATAAAGTGAAATGAAAATACCAATCTAATATTATACATATTAGAACATCTTTCAGTCACACAGATGATTAGAGTCTACATTTGGTTTACCTTTTGATGTCCCACATTTACAATTATCTTCAATACCATATATCATGTAGACTCTGCAAAAATCATATCCTTATCATTTTATCCATGGTTCGTAGTTCACATTTTCTCAACAAAAATATGTGTTCATATGCTTTCTAATGTCCCGAATTGAGTGCCACACATTGGTTCCCCAAGCTGGTTTCCCCATAACCTCTAGTGCACCTCACCAAACGATAGAGTCTACCTACTAAAAGAGATGATATAATATCAATCTTGGGAATGCTATACTCTCTTTATCAATTTCAGATATCAACAGATGTAAATAAATAATATACAACAGAAAAAACAAACCTATTTCCATAATAAAATAGACGAAAACCAAAATCTAATCCAAATATGGAATCAATATCCAAAAATGAAGCAATTTATTTTTCATTAAATAATAAATTTCATATGTCAATATGTAAAAAAAATAACTAATCCAAACTGAAATCTTCTATGTAGGTCCTAACATTATTTATGGTTCCCTCATCCATAATCCATCCCAACATTTATATAAAAAGGGACTCCCAACCCCATCGTTCCCAAACACCATGAAGTATCTTTGGGTATCGATAGGGAAGCTAAAGTAGGGTGTGGGTACAACGTCATAGGACACCTTCAAATGCATATAAAAAATATTCTATGAATTAAAATGTATATATTTTTATAAATAATTACGTTAATTAAAAATTAATTTTTTTCTTCAAAACTCAACATTAATTATTTAACAACAAGAATACCCTCGGTCTCACAATGACACCCAATACAATAATGCCTTCTTCATAAAATATCAATTCCTGAAAAATACCACATAGGGAAAAGGAAAATTCATTATAACTCAAAACCTTTCATTATCCATTTAATTCTATCTCTTATCATAGCCATTTGAAACCATATCCCATTACTAATATCACAGTGCTAAACGTGATGTCTATTTCCCCATGGGATTGGAGAATCTTGGATTTTCCCACACCTCGTGCATATTTTTCGTATTATTCCTAATCCAAAAAAAAATATTATCACTTAAGTATATTTGTCGAGAACATTATATAGAATACCTCATGGGTATTTGGAACAACAGTCCATTTACTATAATCCATTTCTAAATCACTGAAATATATCGTGCATATAAAATTAAAATAGGTTAATCCTAATTATCCCAGAATTCTATATTTCACATAATGGTATAAAAATACAATCATCAACACAATCATTATTCATCACTTTAATAATATAAAATAATATGAATAATTCATCATTAAATTAATTATCATTATTTAATTTCATAACCCATTACTAGTTCATGGTTAATCTAAACATCCCTTTATTACTATTTTCAATCAATTCCATATCTCAACAATTTAGCAAATTTTACAATACCTTTTAATTGAAAAATTACATTATCCTAATGTCCCATTAATTTCCTAGTCACATCATTCCATTTATTTATTAATTATTTATTTAACCCAATTCAATATGTCATTTACAAACATTTAAATTTCTATTTCACAATTACATATCAAAAAATAAAATCAAGACTATTCAATTTTCAATATTGTTCTCTTAACACAAGAACATAGATAATAATTCTTTGAAATGAAAATCCCAAAATTTAAAAAGGTAATTCAATTTTAAAATTATATATATGATATAGATCCAATACAAGAATAGGTGTAGATCTATAAAAATGATGTTTTATTTTTCATGAATGATGTTTAAAATCTTTTATAATCCATGAAAGAGCTAAAAAAGTAGTGATATTAGGATGGATCCATGATTAATAGGGGTAGTAACTAGGGTTTTGATAATTTTAAATATTTTTTGGGATAAAATAATTAAACATGCATGAGTTCCATGGTCACGCATTATTTTCTATACTCTACACCATAATTGTGAGCTTCCCTTAAGGGACACACAATTACTACTAAAATAGTGCATGGTGTTCCAAACCATGTGTCAACTATGTAATCCAACTCTCTATATTGTTTCTGGGTTTTTTGTGCATAACATAATGGTATGGGAAAACCGTACCCCACACATAGAATTTCCATTTTCGGTTAAAAAATTATAAAAAGCAATAAACCCCCTAAAACAACATTTATATAACAAAAAAGGGAAAATAGTATATTTATATGATCATATTAAATCATTATAAAATATTGGGATCTTAAAATATCTACAAATTACAAAAAATCATCTTAAAATTGTACTCCCATATATCTCTTTGATTTTGAGTTAAAAGGATTGGCCATTGAGGTGGGATATATTTTTTTCTTCCATATTTCCTCCCGATCAAACCCTGGTTACCACAGTAGTCAAACTATTATTATGGTCTTCCCCCACAAAACATGATTATAATCGTCCAACACACATATTAGATGCTCCTAAAAGGAGGTATCAGTATCAAGATCAAAATCATCCACATCAATCGCATGTGAATTAATGGGGAGATACCACCAAATATGTGTCACATGTAAAACATAATGCATAGTATTATACCTCTACAGAAGAGAAAATCCATATTCCATCTTCACAATTCTTCTAATATTCTGAATTGTTCTAACAAGCTTGGGAGCCAAAATACCCTTCCAATAAATCCTATAGTGCCACAATATAGGAGAAACTCAATGGAACACATGATCACCATCTACGAAAGCTAGGTAACCACGCCGTCTATCAGCATATGAAATATTCTTTCTCTAATACATATCCATATGTTTTAGAATCAGCTATACAATATTTTAAATCTCTTGAATGTGACTCGGTTCTTATATCTCTAACTCACCCACCTCATTCTCCCATAAAGGTTATCTACATGGAATTCTATAAAGATCCTCAAAAGTTTCAATCAATATACTTTACTAATAAATGTTGTTATATGAAAACTCAGAATAATTTAGTTTATTCTCCCAACTCCCATTAACCCTAAGAACAAAATCTCATTGAAAATCCTCTAGAACATGTATAGTGCATTTTTAGATCCCATATTTATAAGTGTTTAAATACATAATCAGTAATACCATTGTACCATGATCTTTATAAAAACCATTAAATAAGAATAATGTGATGCATGGGTGACAATATATTAATTTACTCCACTGAAACCTATATAGAGGAAATGTATTTCAAACATACAAATCCATCAACTGATCCAACTGATAATTTTTTCCATATAGTCATGAACTGTGATACCATCATAAATTAGTCTATAATTACCCAAACACAACCATTCTTCTGATTTCTCACTCCAATAACCAACAAAAATATCCTGGTAAGGTCATACCACGTTGATTCAAGAATGGAAAAAAGATGTAGAAAACCACCTGGTTATTGAATCTCAAACATTTCATATTGACTAGTGTAGAATTTTTCCCTAAAATTTATAACCTCTTTTTTTCATTCCCAACCACAAATAATGTCTATATAGGTCTCATTACATTTTGTTCCAACAAGGATGTACCTCTCATTCCATGGAATAACACTGAAAAATCATATCCTCTCAGATACACATTGGTATCATAAAATTATATATGATATAGTCGATGTCAATATTTTATATGGTCAACTCGAAAGGTGACAACCCACCTTCAAGGCTTTCCCTCATGTCCAAACACTAAGGATATTCATACAACCTCTATATGATCTCACTCAAAATTGTGTACTAAAATATCACTCACAGATGGGATATATGCTATGGAACCTTTAATACCACAACATGCATCTCGGCCATGAAATACATAATCTTCCATTCCAAATGGGAGTATTGAACATTATGTGTCTGTGTATTTCTAATAAAATATTCAGCAACAACATTTACCCTATCAAGTGAATACGCTAGATAAATATCAAATGGGTGCATATACTCAACCCACCTACTGTAAAAAACTAAATCATTCAATGAAATGATATAATTTATTATATTATGATACATATAAATAGTAATCAAATCATCCAAATTATAATGGTACAACCAATTCAATGAATAAACAATAGCATTCAAGTTGATTTTGTGTATATTTAAATTTTATTCACATGGCCTCAACTGACATGACCCACGCACCACATACAGATATATTTTCATGAACATATCCCCATTTCATATCCTAGATGTGTTATAGAAAGCATTAATTTTCCCACCCTGCTCAAGGAGGCTCAAGAGCAGAGTGGTAGTCAATTTCTTATTCATCTTGTGGAAGTATTTCTCACATTCAATAGACCATTTGAACTTTATACCTTCATTATAAATCCCGGAAGGGGTGCTTCAAAATGGGAAATTCCTAGATGAACCTCTTGTATGACCATATTAATCCTTAAATAATTTGAATATTGAAAATATTCACTAGATTCTCTGAATAAAAAAGTATGTGTACCTTCTCTGGGTCCACAGATACACCTTCTTCTTAGATGATGTGACCCAAATATGATCTTAAAAAATCCAGAATTAAAACTAAAATATCTTATAATATAGTTGGTGCTCACTATGTATACTCATGAAAATGACAATAAGTTAGGTATGAACTTAATGAGAATTGGAGTAAAAAAATATGCCATCCCAATTGAGCATATAATCAGAAATATTCAGCTTCTTCTTATCCCAACAAACACAGTCCCTGAAATCACAATAAAACTATTTATTACTCGGTTTTCTGGGGAAATTAGATATTTTAAATTTATCTAAAAATTAACTTCTTAGATTAATTTTAAATTGATCTCATAATCTCTTTCCAAATATAATAAAACCATATTCAGATACAATGTATTATAAATTCATATAGTTAACATATTTAAATTTTGACTAAATGATATCATCTTTATATCAAGATAATATTATATTTTCCAATAAGCATTATTTTAAATCATTTTATAAATAAGTGTTTCCATCCATTCTTTTGTAATTCCAATATCTATTATTACTATATCCATGAATATAGTGTCACTTGAAATAAATATTTGGTTTATAACTCAATGATTATTCTTACTTAATACATCCATGATATTATTATAATTCCCTAGGTGGTAGTTTATTGATAAATAATAGTCCTTGAGTACATCTATCAATATTCATTCCCTCAAGTTGAGATCATATTGTAAAAATATGTATTTTAGGATCTTATTGACTTTTTATATCTCACATCTTTGACCTTATAGATAATTACATAATATCATGAAATTAAATATTACCACTACCAACTCGAGATTAGGGGTTTGATAGTTCTTTTCATTGTTCTGAAATATCCATGATGAATATGGAGTACTATTTTCGTTTTTCATTAAAAAAACCATGTCCCATCTTCAATGAATTATGAAATGTAGAAAATAAATAATTTCTAAATAGTGTATTAAAAATAAATTCATTGAACAATATATTATTTATTTCATCTAAAAATTCTTTAAAATACAATTTTTTTGAAATCAAAACTACTTTATATAAAATCCTTGTTATAGGTAATTAAAAAAGAAACAATCATGGAATAATATAATTAAAAAAGAAACATTATTTCATAATTTTAAAAGGAAGGAACATTATATTTATCACTTAGAAGAATAGGATGAATTTCACAATGTATGTTGGAATGATGAGTGTAATTGTCACCCGAGGCTCCCATATTTGAAAGGAATTGGCATGTCAGTTAGCTTCTCGATAGTTGTTGGTTATATTATAATGCATTGAAGATAGATTATCATGAAAATTTATATATTTTGTTGTAATTTTCCATTTGAGGTGAATCTGAGACGTTCTAACTGCTTGGAAAATGGTGATTGAGTTACATTCAAAACATACATTATTCAAATTTAAATGATGAGAAAAATCAACTACATTGATCAAACCCATCATTTTTTGCATTAAGAAGAGTGGAATTCCCTCTAGATCAATGAAAACCTTCAAGGAAGTCACCATTGTAATTTTTTAAGGTTTTTCCATAGCTAGAATGTCTAGGATTTTTTCTCTGGATTCCATTTGTATTACATTTGATCCAGCCTACAATTGGAGGTAACCGGAAGACTTTAATGGTCCCATGAAAATTTGGATAATTATTATGTTTGTGTAATTTTCTCATAACATAAAAGGAACTGATTGTTTAAAAAAAATTCATCGTGAATACTATTTTCCTAATTAGACACTAGCATAATCATTGATAGTGAAACTTTGTGGTTGAAAGGAGCATTTTCGTATCAAGACATGTTCCCTCTCCTCCATATAATATATATTTCATCATCCCATGAAACTAATAAGAGAATATGGACCTTATTTGAGTGTTGAATTGGGAATATTGAATAATTAACAAATCTTTGATTCTATCATACTAAACCATCAAAATTGAATACCTCATTTATGTTCCTTGGTATTGGCCATTATAAAAATACATTTGACAATATAGGATCAACTAAGATTATATTGTTAGATATAATATGTCCATGAAAATAGACATCATGAATCCATAAAATATGAAATAAAAAATTTCCCTTATAAATCATTCCATCTAGAAGTCATAAAAATGATTAAAAATGATTTTTCATGGTAATCATAAATTTTATAATATATGAAATTATATTGAATGAATACATATAAAATAATCAAGATATTCCATGAATATTATTTTCATTATATTAATAAAAAAATCAGTTTCATTTTTCCATTAGAATATAATTAATATAAACTCCTAATTTGAAAACATTAGTTGAAAACATATAGGTATAATTAATTCTTTAATGAATCAAAATTTATGACATCCAAAATGATGGAAAATCATCCAAAAATAATAGTCTCCATGCATTTGAACAAATAATTCATCAATGTGAAGTAGATGAAAATTTTTATTTTTCATAATAGAATTGATCTCCCTTTTCATTTGGGACCATGTCTGAGATGCTTCATCTTTGTATGCCATGGGAACCTTGGGAATCAGTTCCCGGACATAGTACTCTACGATGGGGGGGAGCAAGTCCAGCACCCACCTCAGTACCAGTAGGTCCCAGCCAGGCCCTTTCAGCAGTTCCAGCAGGTGTAGCGGGCTCCCGCTTTGCCGAGAGCATACGTTACAGGAGAGGCCGGCCTCAGGGAGCTTTTTAGGGACCTCGACCCGGGTGCGGTCGGGGAGGTGGTCAAAAATAGAGAGGCAGAGGAGGTGGTCGAGGGCAGTTGCATGCCAGGGAGGCAGCAGTTCCAGCAGGGCCAGAGGTTGTTTGACATACGATCAGCTTGTTTAGTACCCTTGCATATTCCTTGTTCGACAAAGGATCTTCACACAACATTTTTACACCCATTGTGGCCCATGATTTGGGTTTATATGCCGATAGACTTCCAGTGCTCCTATTACTGAGCACACCAGTAGGAGGTCAGACCGACTTGTTGTATGTTTGTCGATGATGCAGACTGATGATATGGCCACATCAGTCAGTCATGGATCTTCTACTATTGAAAATACATCCGTACGATGTCATCCTAGGCATTGACTTGCAGTTCTCTATATGTGCCATCATTGACTTCTTCAGAGGAAGGGTAGTGTTTTCAGACTTGGGAGGCCGACGAGTGACTTTCATTGGCGAGCAGAATTGCCAGGGGAGCAGCAATTGCGGGGAACCCCTCCTCACCTTGTTAGCTGAGCTATCAGTGGAGTCAGTGGATGCCGAGATGGTGGAAGTTCCAAGGGCCTTCAATGAGTTTATGGAAATCTTCTCTAAGGAGGTGAGAACTCTAACCCCACGGCGTGACATCGAATTTGGGATAGACTTGAAACCTGGTGCTCATCCGATTTCTATGGCTCCCTAACGGATGGAACCTTCAGAGCTACGAGAGTTGTGGATACAGATTGACTTTCTGATGAAGAAGGGTTTTGATCGACCAAGTGTATCACCGTGCGGTGCTCTAGTCTTTTTCGCGAGGAAGGAAGATGGTGGTCTCAGGCTGTGCATGGACTACAAGAGGCTGAATCATGTAACGGTCAAGAATCGCTACCCTCTTTCAAGGACAGACGATATCTTTGAAAAGTTAAAGGTGGCGGGATGGTTCTCTAAAATCAATCTGCGATCTGGATATCACCAGTTGACGGTGAAGGAGGGAGACATCTCAAAGACATCCATTAGGTGAAGATATGGGCACTTTGAGTTTGTTGTCATGTCATTCGGCATCACGAACGCTCCAGTTGTGTTCATGGGGCTCATGAACTTTGTCTTCTGGGAGTACCTGGATCGGTTCGTAGTCTTATTAATTGACGACATATTGATCTACTCAAGATCAGAGGAGGATCACACTGAGCACTTGAGAATGGGTTTGGAGGTCCTCCAATGACACCAACTCTATGGGAAGTTGTCCAAGTGCATGTTCTAGACGCGATATGTGAACATGCTTGGGAACGTGGTGTCTGAGAAGGGGATATCAGTGGACCCATCGAAGGTCAAGGTGGGTTTTCATGCGTAGCACCCAAGAACGTGGAAAAGGTTCGTATTTTACTCAGGCTGGCAGGTTACAACTGGACGTTTGAGCCCAACATCTCCCGAGATTCAGCGCCTTTGACAACCATGACGATGAAGGACCAAGCTTTCGTATAGGATGAGCAGTGTGAGGTAGCCTTCAATTATCTAATATAGATATTGGTTAGTGCCCCAATGATGAGGTCACCATAAGAAAGGGAAACGAATGAGGTGTTCTGTGATGCTTCACAGCAAGGCCTCAGATGTGTGTTAATGCAGAGGCAAGGGGTGATCTCCTATTGGTCTAGGCAGTTATGTCCCCATGAGCGTAACTATGTCCCTCATGATCTGGATTTTGCGGTAGTCCTGTTCGCACTAAAGTTGTGGCAGAACTACCTTGTTGGGGAGCACTTCGTTGTCTTCACGGATCATAAAATATTGAAGTATGTCTTCTCCTAGTGAGACATGAACTTATAGCAGCAAAGGTGGGTGGAATTCCTTCAAGACTACGACTTCAATATTTCCTACACCTCTAGAAAAGGGAATGGGGTGGCTGATGCCATGAGTAGAAAATCACAGAAGGATGCGGTTCGAGAGTCGAAAGATGCTTGGAAGGCAATGGAGGAGTTGGTTTCCCTACACATGGATGCCAGGATGGATGGTGGTAGAGGTTTCCAGTATCAGATGACATTTCAATCATCTCTATTGTGACAGGTAGAGGAGTACCAATGGGGAGACACATAATGTGAAGTGATGCGGGACTGGGTTAAACAAGGTGATGCTCTAGAAGGGTGGGCGGAGGATGGTCAGAATTAGGTTCTTTTCCAAGGAATGATTTTTTTTCCAATGGAGATGCATGAGAGGTTTCTTAGTGAGTTCCAAAACTCACCCCTTGTGGTACCCCAGGGAGTTTCCAAGATGTACTAGGGCTTGAGGGGTCAGTTCTGGTGGCCCAGGGTGAAGCAAGCAGTGGCAAAGGATGTGGCCAGATGCCTAGTGTGTCAATATGTGATGGTTGAACATCGTGTTCCAGGAGGATTTATGGAGCATTTGGATGTCCCAGAGTAGAAGTGGGATGCCATCTCGATGGATTTCGTCATGGGACTACCCACGGTTCATGGAGGATGTGACGCTATCTGGGTAGTGGTGGTCCAGTTGACGAAATCAGCTCACTTCCTAGTGATTAAAGAGTCGGGTGCAGTGGATGCCTTAGAAAGAAGGTACATGTATGAGGTGGTGTGGTTTAATGGATTTCTGAGATCCATAGTCTCGGATAGGGATTCACAGTTTACCTCGCGAATCTAGAGAGGATTACAGTGTGCTTTTGGCACCCAGCTACGTCATAGCACTACTTTCCACCCCCAGACCGATGGATAGATAGAGCGCACCATCCAGAAAATGGAGGACCTGCTGCGGGCATGTATTCCAGATTTGGGGGATCATGGGTATGGGACATTAATCTGGTAGAGTTTGCTTATAATAAATGCTTCCACTCTACCATTGGTATGGCTCTATTCGAATCCTTGAACAGATGGTCATGTCGTTCACCCGTGCGTTGGACCGAGGTTGGGGAAACAAGTGTTCTTGGCCCGGAGGTGGTGCATAGCACGACATAGAAGGTTCAACATATACGAGAGAGGATGAAGACAGCTCCAGACTCTCAGAAGTCGTATTCTGATAATAGGAGTAGACCCTTGGAGTTCGGGTTCGGGGACAACGTATTCTTGAAGGTCTCCCCTCGGCATGGACAACATAGGTTCGACAGGGGGAGTAGGATTTTTTCCAAAGTTCATCGGACCCATCGAAGTGTTGAAGTGGTTCGGTGAAGTGGCTTATCAGCTAGCCTTACCACCACCACTTCTGAGAATACACGACGTCTTCCATGTGTCCTAGCTTCGTCGATATCTGCATGACGACTCACACGTCCTTGACTGGGGAGATCTAGATATCAAAGGTGATGCAACGTTCATGGATTGACAAGTGATGATCAAGGATCGTGAGGAGAAGGTGCTCTATGTATGAACCATTCCTCTAGTTCGTGTGTTGTGGACGCGTGGTGGGCTTGAAGAAAGTACCTAGGAATGGGAGAAACAGATGTGCGCCCAGTACCATGAGATGTTTTGAGTAGTTCTGTTTATTGTACTTGGTTGTGATGGAACACCTTATCTTTTTAACCATAGAATGTATGGTTTTCCCTATTCATTAAATGCATGAGAAATGTCCTGACTTCAGGGAGTGGAGGACTCGATCCCTAATCAAGACTCAATAAGGTGGATGTGATTAAACCTGTGCGGGTGAGTCAGTGCCACCCGAAGCGAATAATATCTTGACATGGAAGAAGAAACTCCCTAACTCGTATGACTGGACAACATTATCCTTTAATGTTTCATGGTCTCTTAATGAGGGAAGGTGTTCCCATGTGTCCGAGAGGCTCACTCCTAAGAGGTATCTTTAGGGGTGGTTGTTTGGACCCCCTTCCTTTCTTCATGCTTGGTTTTAAATTCTTGAGGACGAGAATGCATTGGGAGGTATCTGATGTGATAACCCAAACCCGCACGGTCCATCCCTTTACTAATTTCTGGATCCTATGGGTGGAGTCTTGGTGGTAGGAGGTCATTCCGGCGTGCGACCGATTGGCGTGTGATTGATCAGCCTGTGACCGCTCTGCGCGAACAGTCGACTGATTGGCGCGACCAGTCAGCGCGACCGATCAGCGTGACCGGTCAGTGCGACTGATCAAAGCGACCGATTGGCACGACAGATCGGAGCGACCAATCGGCGTGACCGATTGGAGCGACCGATCAGTGCGACCGATTGGCACGACTGATTGGCGCGACCGATCAGTGTCACCCAGCCTTATTGGGTCTCTATTCTACAATTTTTCCCGTAACACCTTTTAAACCCTTTTTAAATGGATAAAATCCATTTAAAGCCCATAATTAATACCCAATAATCCCAAGGACCCTCTCTAATGTGGGATATTATATAAACATTAATATCGTCATGTGTAACCCCCCAACCGTGTGGGGAACCACGATCCAAATTTGAAGACATTCAAATCCCCATACCTCGTATCAACAGGATCTTATCTATATATCGCACATTAATTTATTCTTCTTTATTCTTCCTCTTGGCTGACTTCCTTTTTTTCTGAGTGCCTTGGATTTCCCTACGTCCCTCCCCTACAAGTTGTGATTTTCCCTGTTCTTAGCGCATGGAGAAAAACTTCGATCTTTGATCAATAATGTAGGGCATTTTCCTTCATCTCTCTTTACTGAGCATCATGATGGGTGGGTGTGATTTTGTTTCTATGGGGATTGATGAATCCAAACATAAAGAAGATAATGAACGGACCTTAAATAATGAATGGGGTGTGATAGATGTTCTGCTATGCACTATTATGTTGATATGTATTGTGAATTGTGTGGGCCTATGCTCACTGAAAATCATGGTCGTTGGTGGTCTTTCCTTGCACACTAATGAACCATGTCTTTTGTGATGATTAAATGACTTTTCCATGAAATTGGTTAATCACGTAAACATAGTTTGTTGAAATGGATGTTCAGTAAAACAAGAATCTATGTGTGACTCCCAGGTTAACAAATAGAAAGAAGAACCCTATGAATGATGTTCTTGAACCTGAAAGTTTCCAACTCTGTTTGGCAGTAGGTGTGTTGTTCTGCTTGGTGCTTATGGGAATATGTGGACGGGGATGGGATCCTCTGTTGTGTTACGGTTGTTGGTTGTGAACCTGATGTTGTGTGGTTGCTCTGCTATGACACGAACTCGGGTGGGATCCTCTATTGTTGAGAAATAGTTGGTTTTGGGTTTTAAGTACATGTTGTTGTGTCTCAAAGTATTTTTTGTTTCCAGTATTTTGAGGTATCTCACTTATCCATGTTTTGTGGTTTTCTTTGGTTCCAGTACATTTAGGGATCTCACGTATCCCTTTGTTTTAGTGACTTCACAAGAGAACCAGGTGTGGATGATTAAATTGTAGTTTTGTAGTTTCTGTTTTCCTAGTTTGTGGTTATGCCTATTAGTTAACCAGTAGTGCAGGACTTTACTTAAATGGGTTCACATAAATATGAAGCTCATAATGGATTCAATAGGGGATTGGTTTTGGGGATGAGTTGCGACTTGGCCGCGAGTGTTGTGCTTCTCTTTATGAATGACTAGTAACAAGGTTGTTTGTGCTTTGGTTTTTCAACCCCTAGGTGGGGATGAGTGTTTGTTACCTATAATGATATCTTTAGTTTTTATGTTCCTTATTCGCGCCCCACCCAAGTTGAGAACATAGTGTCGAATACCCCATTTCATGGGGAGGGTGTTTTTTCCAACACTTCTATGAGTGGCTGGTTACTAGCTCCATTCTTCTCCCTCTACCAAATATTCCAAGACTCTTTGGGCAGGCTGTGATGGCCTCGAGTCCATTATTATTCTAAGAATCTTCAGGCTGGGTAGTTGTGGTGGTTGGCCCAGGTGTTTGTGGGTAAGTTGTTTTCCAATTGTCTTAGGGATGAGGACTATGTGTCTTTGGGCATGGCTGTAATTGTTATGACCCAAATTTTTGCAGTCGTGGTTATGCGTGGCGGTTGTGGACCAAGTGTCTACGGGTAGGATGTGCGGTTGTGTCCCAGGTGTGTGCTGAAGGGTTTAGCAGTGGGACTACGGTGAGGTTATGGCCCATGTGTGTGCGGGTGGGGTTTGGCAGTGGGAATGTGGTGAGTATGGTGGGATTGGTTCGATGCGTAGGATGTATTTAATAACTAGTTGGAAAGTGGCGCGGGGTACCCAAATATAAATGTGCTATTACTATACATTACTTTCCTTGCGTTATTTGGGAAGTGTGCCTTGGTGAGGCTTGGGAGGATATTTTACCTTGTTAGGTGCTTTGGTTTCTCGTTTCTCATAGGGCATTAGAATGCTTCCCCACTTGTGCATGAGAGTTTTTTGTTTCCTCTACTGGTTATACTTTTATGCTCACCCTATGTGAATAAAACTGCTTTCAAGATTCCAGTAGAACTTCAGGGATCGTGTAGGACCATTTTAGCCCGGACCTTGGGGAAGTTGTTGTTGTCGTTTTCCTTTTTCTTGGTACTTTACCTTTGGAGTTTTTGTGGCTTGTATTATTTATTGTTGAACAAGCATATGGGAATGGGTACCTTTTGGATTTACCTTTACTTCCATCTTTGGTATTATTGGGGTTGTTATCTTATCTCTCGATCCCTTCCAAAAAAATGGTAATGCCTTCCATTTTTGTGTGAGACCTTATACCCTTGTTGTTGGTCGCCACTCCGGGACCTATTGAAGGCGGGTCTCAGGGGTCGTTATATGTCCTTCAACTTAATGAAACAAGGGCCTGGAAATCTGATGTCTCTTTCCTTCTTTTGGTGAAGGTGGGTCATGACATTGCCTTCCCTCACATAATATTTTTTTCAAATAAATTTTTTCCAATTTTCATTATTCTATAGAATATTTATTATCCTACTTAATTTATATTATATATATCAAATGGTAATGATATGTATTATTAATTATAAGATAAAACAGATAATACACATCATTCATACCTAATTTTAGTAGTGCAATATTAAATTTATTATCGACTATCGATATTTATTTAATTTTAATGATCTCTTCCAAAAACCATGGTTCCAATTAACACATAATTCATTATCATATTTTTTTAATTGATGTTATATTTTCAAGAAATCTCAATCAACTAATATAAACTCCAACGATCACAAATTTTCATGTTAAAAAGAATGATGTACTACATCATTAGTGGATGATTCTAGATTAACTACACTAGATAAGATATTTCATAAAAGTTAAATTGAATAGATAAATATTTAATGTCAAGATTTATATAAACATATGATAGAATGATATGGTCATATATAAAGATCATCAAAAGGATATATTTGTATCAAATTGAAAAATATTTTATTACAAGAGAACTCTTCTAATGAAAATAAGTCATCCCTTGAACCACTAAGATGAAGTAAATTAGATCTAATAATATCCACCACAATTAAGATCATACACTAATATTTCATCATGGGATTGGAGAATATTGCCTTATCCCACACCTCATGGGTATTTTGTGTATTAGTCCAAGTCCCAAAAAAATAATATTCTCACGTATCTATTTTTTTTCCTAGAACATCATATATAATACCTCATGGGTATTTGGAACAATAGTCCATTTACTACACTCCATTTCTTAATCCATGAAATATATCATGCATATCAAATTAAAACAGGTTAATCCTAATAATCCATGAAGTCTACATTTGACATAACGGTATATAAATCCAATCATCAACACAATCATTATTCATCACTTTAATAATAATAAATAATATGAATAATTCAACATTAAATTAATTATCATCATTTATTTTCATAACCCATTACCACTTCATGGTTAAGCCAAACATCCCTTTATTACCATTTTCAATCAATTCCATATCTCAAAAATTAACCAAATTACACATTTCTTTTTAATAGAAAAATTTCATAATCCAAATGTCCCATCAATTTCTTAGTCACATCATTCCATTTATTTGTTTATTATTTATTTAACCCAATTCAATATGTTATTTACAAACATTTAAATTTATATTGCATAATTAAATATCAAAAAATATAATCAAGACTATTCAATTCTTAATTCTGAACTCTTAACACAAGAACATAGATAATAATTTGTTTAAATGAAAATCCCCAAATTGAAAAAGGTAATTCAATTTAAAAATTATTTATACGATCTATATCCAAAACATGAATAGGTGTAGATCTATCTAAATGATGTTTTATTTTTCATTAATGATGTTTAAAATCTTTTATAATCCATGAAAGAGCTCAAAAAATTAGTAATATTAGGTTGGATCCATGATGAATAGTGGTTAGTTACCAGGGTTTTGAGAATTTAAATTAAATTTTTGGGATAAAATAATTAAACATGCATGAGTTCCTTGGTCGTGCATTATTTTCTAAACTCTACACCATAATTGTGAACTTCTATTAAGAGACACACTATTACTACTAAAATTTTTCATGGTGTTCCAAACCATGTGTCATCTTTGTAATCCCACTCTTTCAAGTGTTTCAGGGTTTTTTGTGCATAGCATAATGGTATGAGAAAACTGTACGCCACCCATGAAATTTTCATTTTCCATAAACAAAACAATAAAAAAACCCCCTAAAAAACATTTATATACAAAAACATGGGTAAATAGTATATTTATATGATCATAACTAATATTTTTAAAATATTGGGATCTTAAAATATCCCCACATTACAAGAAATCATCTTCAAATTGTACTCCCATGAATCTCTTTGATTTTGAGTTAAAAGGATTGGCCATTGAGATGGGATATATTTTTTTCTCTTCCATATTTCCTCTCGAACAAACCCAGGTTACCACAATAGTCATACTATTATTATCTTCATCCCCTAAAAAACATTCTTAAAATGATCCAACACGCATATCAGATGCTCTTAAAAGGAGGTATCAGTATCAAGCATCACATCATCCACATCAATCGCATGTGAATTGATGGGCAGATACCACCAAAGATTTGTCACATGAAAACATCGTGCATAGTGTTATACCTATATAGAAGATACAATCCATATGACATCTTCAGAATTCATTTCATATTCTGAATTGTTTTAAGAATCATGAGATCCAAAATAACCTTCCAATAAATCTTACAGTGACCCAATATATGAGAAACTCGATGGAACACATGATCCCCGTCTATGAAAGCTAGTTATCCACGACGTCTATCATCATATGAAATATTCATTCTCTAATACATATCCATATATTTCAAGATCATCTATACTATATGTTAAATCTATTGAATGTTACTCTATGCCAATATCTCAAACTCACCCACCTCATTCTCTCATAAAGGTTATCTACATGGAATACCATAAAGATCCTCAAAATTTTTATTCTATATACTTTACTGATAAATGTTATTATAGGAAAACTCAAAATGATTTATTTTATTCTCCCAACTCCCACTGACCCTATGAACAAACTCTCTTAGAAATTCCTCTAGAACATGTATAGTGCATTTTGAGATCCCATATTTATAAGTGTTTAAATACAACCTTAGTAATACCATTGTATCATGCTCCTTATGAAAAACATTCAATAAGAATAAAGTGATGCATGGGTGACAATATATCAATTTACACCACTAAACCCTATATATGAAAAAATGTTTTTCAAACATTCAAATCCATCAACTGATCCAATGATAATTATTTCCATATAGTCATGAACTGTGATACCTTCATAAATTAGTCTAAAATTACCCAAACACAACAAATCTTATGATGTCTCACTCCAATAACCAACAATAATATCCCGGTAAAATCATACCGTGTTCATTCAGGAATAGAAAAAACATGTAGAAAACCACCTGGTTGTTGAATCTCAAACATTTCATAATGAGTATTATAGAATTGTGCCCTAAAACTTATAATCTCTTTTTTTCATTCCTAACCACAAATAATGTCTATATAGGTCTCATATCATTCCGCTCAAACAAGGATGTACCTATCATTCCATGGAATAACACTGACACATCATCTCCTCTCGAATACACACAGGTATCATAAAATTATATATGATATATTAGATCTCAACCTCTTACATGGTCAACTTGGAAGGTGACAACCCACCTTTAAGTATTTCCCTCATGTCCAAACACTAAGGATCTTCATACAACCTCAATATGATCTAGCTCAAAAGAGTGGACTAAAATATCACTCAAAGATGAGATATATGCTATGAAACCTTGGATACCACAACATGAATCTCGTACAAGAGATAAATCATCTTCATTTCCAAATGGGAGTATTGAACATCATGTTTCTCCGTGTTTCTTCTAAAATATTCAGCAACAATATTTTCCCTATCAAGTGAATACACTATATAAATATCAAATGGATGCATATACTCAACCCACCTACTATAAAAAAAATTAAATCATTCAATCCTATGATATTCTTTATTATATTATGATACATATAAATAGTAAAAAAATCACCAAAATTGTAATGGCACCAACCATTCAATGAATAAACAACTGCATTCAACTTGAGTTTGTGTATAGTTTAATTCCATTCATGTGGCCTCAACTAACATGACCCATGCACCACATAACGATATATTTTCATTAACATATCCCCATTTCATATCCTAGATGTGTTATAGAAACCATTAATTTTCCCACATTACTCAAGAAGGGTTATGAGAAGAGTGGTAGTCAATTTCGTATTCAACTCTTGGATGTAATTCTCACATTCAACAGACCATTTGAACTTTTTACCTTCTTTATCGATCCCGGAAGGGGTGCTTCAAAATGGTAAAGTCCTATATGAAGATCTTTTACTACAATATTAATCCATAAAAAATGTGAAAATTGAAAATATTTATTAGATTCTCTAAATAAAAAAGTATGTGTACCTTCTTATGGGTCCACATATACACCTTCTTCTTAGATGATGTGACCCACAAATGATCATAATCAATACTAGATTAAAACTAAAATATCATGTAATATAGTCGGTGCTCTCTATGTATATGAATGACAATGACAATAAGTTATGGATGATCGTAATTAGTCTTAGAGTTCAAAAATATGTCATCCCACATGGGCCTATAATCAGAAATTTTCTGCTTCATGTTATCCAAACAAAAACATTCCCTAAAATCACAATACAATTTTTTATTACTAGGTTATCTGGAGAAATTAGATATTTGAGATTTATCTAAAAATTAAGTTCGTAGATATATTTTGAATTTATCTCATAATCTATTTCAAAATATAATAAAATCATATTCAGAAACAATGTATTAAAAATTCCTATAATTAACATATTTAAATTTTTACAAAATGATATCATCGTCATATCGAGATAATTTTATATTTTCCAATAAGTATTATTTGAAATCATTTTATAAATAAGTGCTTTCATCGATTCCTTTGTAATTTAAATATCTATTTTTACTATATACATGAATAGTGTGTCACTTGAAATAATCATTTGGTTTATAACTCAATGATTATTCCTACTTAATACATCCATGATATTATTTTAATTCCCTTGGTGGTAACTTATTGAGAAATAATATTCCTTGAGTACATCTATCTATATTTATTCCCTCATGTTGAGATTATTTTGTAAAAATATGTATTTTAAGATTTTATTGTCTTTTTATGTCTCACATATTTGACCATATAGATAATTACTTGATTTCGTGAAATTAAATATTATAACTACCAACTCAAAATCAGAGATTGGATAGTTCTTTTCGAGGGTCTGAAATTTCTATGATGAATATGGAGAACTATTTTCATTTTTCATTCATAAAAAACCATGTCCCATAATCAAGGAATTATAAAATGTAACAAATAAATAATTTCTAAATAGTGTATTAAAAATAAATTCATTGAACAATATCTTATTTATTTCATCTAAAAATTCTTTAAAATACTATTTTTTTGAAATCACAACCACTTGATATAAAATCCAGGTTATATGTTTTTAAAAAATAAACAAGCCAAGAATCATATAATTAAAAAAGAAACATGAATACATGATTTTAAAGAAAGGTACTTTACATTTTTATCTTTGAATAATAGGAATTATTTCACATGGTATGTTGGAATGATGAGTGAAATTGTCACCCGAGGCACCTATATTTGGACGGAAATTGGCATTTTTGTTAGCTTCGTAATAGTTGTTTGTTATAGTATAATGCATTGAAGATATATTATCATTAATATATATATATATACTTATGTAATTTTCCATATGAGGTGAATTTAACACGTTCTAACTGCTTGGACAATGGTGATTGAGTTACTTTAAAACCATACATTATTCAAATTTAATTGATGAGAAACATCAACTACCTTGATAAAACCCAACATTGTTTGCATTAAGATGAGTGGTATTCCCTCTGGAGCCATGAAACCCTTCAAGTGAGTCACCATTGTAATCATTGAAGGTTATTCCATAGCAAGAATGTCTTGGATTTCCTCTCTAGGTTACATATGTATTAAATTGGATCCAACCTACAATTGGAGGTAACCAGAAGACTTTAATGGTCCCATGAAAATTTGGATAATTATCATGTTTGTGTAATTTTCCCATAACATAAATGACCCTGATTCTTTAATGGAAATTTTCACCATGAATACTATTTTCTTAATCAGATGCACGAATAATCAATGAGAGTGCATCTTTGTGTTTGAAAGAATCATTTTATTATCAATACATGTTCTTCTCCTCTATATAATATGGATATCTTCATCCCATGAAACTCTAAAGAGGATATGGACCTACTTTGAGAGTTGAATTGGGAATATTGAATAATTTACTAATCATTGATTGTAACATACCAAACCAGAAAAATTGAATACCTCATTTAAGTTCGTTGTTATAGGCCATTCTAAAAATACATTTGAATTAATAGGATCAACTAATATTATATTGTTTGAAATAATACAGCAATGAAAATAATCATCTCGAATCCCTAAAATATGAAATAAAAAATTTCCCTTATATATAGTTCCTTCTAAAAGTCATAAAAATGAATAAAAAGTATTTTTCATGGTAATGATAAATTATAGAATATATAAAATTATAACCAATGAATACTAATAATATAATCAAGATATTCCATGAATAATATTTTCATTATATTAATAAAAAATAAGTTAAATTTTTCAGTTAAAATTAAATTAATATCCACTCCTAATTTCAAATCCTTAATCAAAAATATATATATATAATGACTTCCTTCATTGATCAAAATTTATGACATTCAAAATGAAGGAAAATAGTTACAAAATAATAGTCTCCTTGCATTTTATCAAATAATTAATTAATGTGAAGTAGATGAAAATTTTTATTTATCATAATAGAATGGATTTCCCTACAGACAATGCACAACATAATTTATCCATGGTCTTCTTAAAAAAGTGAAAAGGGGTCCCATGGTCAAAAACATGGGTAAATAAATCCGTTACCACTAAAATGCTTTATTTTTTTATTAAAAACCCCAAATTCCATAATTCCTATTCAATAGGGTGTTTTTGATATTTTCATTTAATAAAGTATTGAATAAATATAAATATACAATTCTTTATATGTATGATATTGAGGTAATTTATTAAGAAATACATAAATTTATTCCTATTAAATATGTACTCCCTCAGTTTGATGATTACCTTCTACATCCTTATATTGATTTATATACATCCATATCAATTTAATTCAGTATTGATAATGGAGGTGGATATAGTCATGAATCATACGATGAATTCCATTCTCTAAATATGTGGAATTCAAAATCCTTATCAAGAATCAAAATTTCCTTCTTCTAGAATTTTTTTCATTATATAGTAAATGATTGTCCATAATTTTATTGATTGAATTAAACCATATATATGTTAATATGTTCAGAAAATTATGGATGATTATGTGTCATAAGGTGGACTGTATGACACATACTTAATAAAGAGAGACTTCCCCTGAGATTTTTTAGCGACCACTCCCTCAATAAAAAAATTGAAATGTTTAGAATTCATGGAATCCAAGGATGATATAAAAGAGTGTGAGGATATTGAATCAAATATATCATTAATTTATTGGAATATATGATTACATTACCTTCAACCACATTATTCTGTAAATCAAACAAATTAGTAATAATTTAATATGCTTACCTTTTCCCCTTTACCTCTTCTTTGGGGGATTTCTTTAATTATATAGAAACATTTTTTAGCGTAGTTCCCTACATATATATTTTTCAGACTATGAAAAGAATTTTTTCTATTAATATAATTTTATTCTTTATCCAACTGATCCATAAAGATTAATATAAAAAAATATCAATCCCTTTAAGCATTTTTAGATTGTGATGCGATCCATATTTTTTACAGGGTTGAAGTCACTACATTCTCTTCTTCTCCTATGATGCATTACATTTTTCGTATTATTTTGACATCCTATTCTTTTATTAACATAGATTAAATATGTATAATATAGATAATTAATATCCCATATTTTGTAACATAAATATTTATCAGCATATTGTGAAAAATAATGACACAATAACACATTGGAGACTTGGATTAATCCCTTCATATAAATTCTCAATACTGTACTATGGGAATCATGTATAACATATAGTATAAATAAATATTATTTTAGTGGTATATTCATTCTATATGAGACATTATTATTCGTTTTATATTAAAATAAATATCTTTTTATTCATTTTTTTGATTCTATTGATGAAAATATTTGTCATGGAATTTCATTTTAAAATATTGAAATTTTGATGAGATCTTTTTCCTCATTCTACTATGTAACTTTTATCACTGACCACCACTAATAAAAATAAATATTTGAACAATGAAATAAAATTTTAACTATTTCCTTTTAACTACATCCATTATCTATTAACATCTTTTCAGGATACATAATTAATACATCAATATCGAATGGTTTTTTAGTCTCAAAAAATTATGGGGACTTCTATCACATGATGAGATCCAACATAAGAGAATAATGATGTGTAATTTGTTAATCCATTTATATAATGTGACTTTTAAAAAATAGTTATGTTATCTAAATCTAATTATAATATGAGAATTTTCAATACATTATTTATTTTCTTCCCCAGTTGGTAATTATCAACACCATACACGAGTATTGTTACATGTAATTCATCTAGGATCCATTTATAAACAATGAAAAATAATATATTACCTTATAAAATTAGGAATATTAAATCATAATTTATGATTATAAATATGGTGTAAAATACATAAATTTAATATCTTATCCATTTTATTCATATAATTATAAACATGGATTTATTTTGGGGATATAATTATTTTCAATTAATTCGAAATAGTTTGTAATGTAAATCTAATTTATATAGTTCCCACAGATTCTAATAAAATTCCTTTTATACCAGCTTTAATGACCTCATATCCAATAACAGAGCAATACTGCCTATTTCATTACATTTTCATAGATACGATGTGTAAAATATATAATAATATATTAGTTTAATAGTTTTGGAGAACCATATATATACATGAAACCAGATTCAAAATGGTAATAGACAAAAAACCATAACACATAACTATATAATATTAACTAAATCTGGGAAAACTCATTCAATGATATATTGTTCACATCATTGAGAAATGGAACAAAATAATCATGATTTTATTTTATCAGTGTGGGTTACAAACAGTGGAAGGTATCATGAATCAATAATCATAATCAATAAAAAAATTAAATAGGTAAAATCAGATTCCATTAAAATAACATGAATATCATGAAATGATAATGTGTAATAAAAGTGGAATGGAAAATAAATGTATAAATATTCCATTTCATAAATAACATAGATTGAAATTCATCCATAGATAATATCGTATAGAAAATTTAATTGATAATATAAATAATGGAATTATCAATTAATGAAAATCTTAAGTATAGTTTAATTGATAATATAAATAATGGAATTATCAATTAATGAAAATCTTATGTATAGTAAATCATAATATAATGTGTCATAATACCTCTACCTTCATGATCAATCCTCAATATTTTTTAAACCAATTGGTATATACCTATTTAATTTTGATAACTTATTTGTCTCATGAGACCAGTTGATGCATCGAGGGTAAACCCATAACTTTTCCCAATCCTTATAAATATTTTAAAATCAATCTTCACATATCTAGTGGTATATTTAAATCATGAAAAAAAATCCTTATTAAAAAATATATACTGATTAACAGATGTTGATTTATAAATATATTATTAGTTTACAACATATCATTCAAACTAAACAAATTTTAAAAAAAAATGTATATGTATGTGAAAATAATCATATCTATCATAAAAATATGGAAAATTTAAAAAATTTAATTTCTAATGGGAAATGATAACAGGAAATGTATTGTTTAATGAGAAAGTTGGAGATCCTAAAATAATGGGAGATTTTACAATAACTTTTAACACTTGATAATTTTCATGATAAATACCAATGGATGAATTATTTAAAATATATACTGAAAATAAAATAAATTTTTTATGTGTAATGATATTACATGAAACATATAAATTATATAGACTATATAAAATAAATTAGGTTGATAACATTATTATATTTTGCACTGATCAGAAATTGAGACAAAGTTCCCTACGAATTTAGTAATATTTTAATAAAAACTCCTAGAAATGATATAACATAATATATATTTTTAAATAACATTTATTTCATTTATTTTATTTTTAGTGAATATTACTTGAACTACGTAGACAAACTAGTAAATATATGTGTTAAATTCGGCATATGTATCACATAAGTAATACATAAACATAAAAAACACTAACTTTGAGCCTAAGTCATAACACAAGTTCTTTATCATCACAAATAACAAACATATTCAAATTATTTACATAAAAAAATATCTTTATTTAAAATATTATTATTCATTTTATTTTAGTTAATATCATTTTATAAAAAATTACTTTACCAGATAACATTATGTTGGGTGATTTTATGATATTTGAATTGTGTGTTAAAAATAAATTCAAAAGGTGACTATTGGTATTTGAGGCCCTTATTTAAACATTTCATGAATAATAATAATAACAATATCATATTTATAAATATAATTTAATTTTTGGTCAAATATGTAAATAATGTTTAAAAATAATTTATGTTACGATCTTGAAGATGTTTATCCATATGTATGAATGTGTAACAATTCAATTTTTCAAAGATTATTATGAAAATGAGGTAAGTAATATTTTATATTTATATAATGATTATAATTTCTTAAATACCATATTATCTATTTGACCATGCTTATATATATCATCCATGTGTTTTGGTGGTGAAAAAATAGTCACATTGCTTTATGAAGGCGGTAGTCCAGACAAACATAAATTATGTTATCAACATTCATTGAGTGGAAAGGTATATAAGAAAATGATACATTAAACATTAAGAATAATAAATGTTCCATAAATATCAAAATTATGATATTTATTTTAATTACATTAATTAATTTTATACTTTTTTTCATTTTTGAAAATAGTAATTAAAAATGAATTATATTGATTCTTGAGGTGGTAGTGCACTATACACAGGAGAAACAATGTCATAACCCCTATGAAAATGAAGTAAAATATATACTAATATATATTAAATAATTACTCCATATGTATATTTATGGGATACATATAATGTAGATTATTTATATTGATCATAATACACTATCATGAGATGTGTCGACGAAAAATTTGTCACATCAATTTGGGAGGTGTTAGCCCGATGTACACATTAGTGATGGTGACATTTCTCATTTATTAGGTGAAAATATGGATATTGGTTAAGAATAAAAAAAAATTACACGTATGTATATAAGATATACCACGGTGTTAGTCAATAATGTATGAATAATATTTGATTGGTGTGGATGAAGAAATAAAATAAACATCACTGTTAATTAAATTTACCCATTTCAGGTAACCTACATATGTCTTCCAAAAAATCCATCCTAAGATGGTGTTAAGAAGGAAATAAATTTTCTAGGATGAGGGTATATATGTTTGAAATTTACTTTATTAGGGATTTTAAGAACCAAAAATTATTGAAGGTGTGACTAATAGAGGAGTGGGTGTGGACTTTTATATGTGAGTTGAGGGGAACAGTTGTATTTTTCAAAATAAAATGGTTTACTCGGGTCATTCACATAAAAAAGTGTCCAAATTAGAGTATTATAAATATTTAGAGATTATGATATTTAAATATGGACATCCAAATAGTCATTATATATGTATTTAGTTAATTTAATGCTCTATTTTTTTAGTTATACACAGGGTAAACCCATTTGTACAGTAACCGTTGTAAATTTTTTTTATTGTTTTCATTATTTATTTTTGTTCATAAATTTAAGAGTAAAGAATTACACAATATAAATTATTATACTTCAAAATACTGAATCAATAATTCCAAATTCTAATAACTTAATTGAATATACGTGGTTTAAAAAAATCCCATGGACATTATGAGAAAGCTGGGTTTCAAATAGAAAATGGTCAAAAATATAAATAGTAATTAAATCCAAACACCATATTAAAATAATTATAGTGACCAAAATTGAATTTAAAGATATATAATTTTTAAAATTTTACATTGAAAACAATTTTTAACATTATATAACTTTATGAATAATTTAAATGATAAGGAAGAGTTCATTAAAAATTGATTATTTTCATTATTATAAAAAATAAATCAGAAAAATACAAATAAATTAACCCTAAGTCTACATTTATTTTATAGTTTAAGAAATATTATTTTATTTAAAAAATATTTTTTAAAATATTTAAATACTTATATTATATTGTATTTCTAAAACGTGAGTAAATATCTTTTATGAAAAATCACTTTTTTAGAAAACAGTTTAATTTATTTTAAATGATTCATATTTTAACATAGAATCCATATTTAACAAATTAATGTGTAAAAATATATATTCTTTATAATTTAATATGTTATATTCATATGTGATAATTAAATTGCATGATTATAATATAAATATTTAAAAATATTTAATAGAGTATGACAAATTTCATAAACATAATGGTGCGTGCATCCAATAATAACAATGAATTTATATTAATTGTATGTTATTTTTTTAAAGTCACTGGGAATTAAAAAACAATTTATAATATAATAAATATGATCATTTATTTTTTGAAAATCAAAAAATATATATGTGTTACAATTTTCACGTTTGAGATTAATTTTTAAAAAAACAAAACTGCATTGGTGTTTCATATATTAATAATTAATAATTTATAATTAAAATGATTATGAAAACTACTATTGTGAGTGGAAGATAAATAATATATAAATAATTAGTTTGGAAAAGATGAAAAAATACTCTATTTTAATTTAATATTATTGTGTTGCATGAATTAATATTTACTAGTAGAAGTGAAAAATTATTATCAATAGTATAAAATTGGATGTAATAAACTATATTTTTTGAAATATTTGAAAGATATATCATAGAATGATGTTAATTTTTATAATAATAAAAATCTTATGAAGATTTATGTTACCTTTAAAGATTCATTATTTCCATATAGAATTCGATTATTCTTCAGAAATATTAGTTGAGTCAAGTAAGCACTCATTATTGGTGTATGTTTTAGTTTGATAAGTTGGGAAGATAACATTGATGATTACATAAAACATAATATCATTAATAAATAAATATATGAACTTTTATAATGTAATGTGTATGCATGTATGTAGTGTCATCCCTTGAAATAAAGCTGAAATACATGAATAACCAATTGGATTGATGTTATATATGTATGGAATTATCCATTTTTATTGAATAAATCATAGAGATTAAAAAATCACCAAAGTAAGTGTAATTAATGATCATATTTTATTTATTTATTTCCTTATTGTGATAAAAACTACATGATCTTCAAGATATTACAAGAAAAAGTTTATTTGAATGATTTTGGATTTTAAGGAAATTGTAGCTAATAAATGAAACATTGATATTGGTGAAAACATTCCCCTAAATCCTTTCACATGAACTAGTTGAATCAAAAAAATAGTGTTTATATATGTATTATTAATAAATAACTCTTTTTACAAAAAAGCATCCCAAAGTGTCGAAATTATACTACATCATTTGAAAAAATTTAATATATGTAATATAATAACGTTCAATTATTGTGTGGTGTAGTTGCATGGGGAGAAAAATATGTATATTAAATATTATTCCATTACCTAGAATAATTTGAATCATTTTACCATGAACTACTCAAATGGTTTAATTTAATGGTATTGATGTAGTTCTCTAACTAAATAATGACAAGCAGTTCATTAGGATTCAAAATTTTAGTCATGCAATTATATGTGATGATTATCTAAAACATGTCTTCATGAAGGAGAATTAATGAATTGAAATATATAATAATCCACTATATTTTAGAAAAGAAAATATTTTTTTATTCATATACAGTTTTACCCTATATAGTTGATTATACTTATAAATATATAGAAAAGAAAAAAATTAGGAAACTTTTGATCAATATTGAAAATATCAATTAGAAACTAGATAATTTTTTATGAGGTAATTTATATAGAATATTATCTTATATATGTATACTAATATTCTTTTAATGAAAATATGAGACCATTTTTGAATTTATAGAGTTCAAAAAAGTGGTTTTTTTTCAATGTATGACTCTCTGATAAATTGGGTTTCTTGGTATTGGTGTATTCAATACAGATAAATTTACATTAATATGAAAGTAAAAAAAGAGACTCTATCTATAACATTTTTCATTAACAATTCATAACCTAAACCAACGTTCATGGTTAATTCTGATTTTTGTGATCATAAATATCAATTTTTTTAATGAATAAGTAAATAAATTACTAAAATAAGACATAGAGAAAAAATAGGGTAAAATTTTAATTTTTGTATGAAAGTATACATGGTCATTCTAATTAATGAATTGGTGATTGGTAAGTTTGTGCACATATCCATCAATAATATATTTTTATGTGGAATAACTGTCACCATCTAACATTGTTGAAGATATAGTGCTTTGATAAATAAAATTTATGACATAAAAATCATCGAGCATGAAAAATGCCTCTTGATAGTGCCATAGAAAATTAATGATTAGGTAACACATATTGTAAAAAGAGATTGAAATTATTTAAGATTAAATTAATCAATTATTACATGTACTCACTTTTTTCAATCATACTCTGATAGAATTTAAAATTATGTGATTTTTTTTCCTCTAAAAATTCATTGTTATGAAGTAAAATTATTCATGATAGGTTTTTCCTTTCAACATCAATCCTACAGAAATTTCATAATCTAAATTTTCTACAATGATCATCAATCTGAATCACAAAAAATCATGTTTATTTAATATAAATCATTGAATTTTATTCAATAAAAAATGAAGAATGATAAAAAATTGAAAGGGAAGTATTATATGTGATGAATTGAAAAAATATGAAAATGAATCCAAAATATAGAATCATTCATCTTGAAAATAATATACATTAAATTACATGAATATCAATATAAAAATACAAAAAAAAATCTCATCCAAATTACCATATATTCTATGAAATTTATAAAATATCAAAAATCAAAAAATTCAATTTGTTAATAATCATTATAATTTTAAAAAACTATTATCAAATAATATATCTCCATAAATAAAGAAGTATATGTGGATAATATAGATCATAAATAATAGAAAAATGAAACATTTTTCTGACAACTTTTAACCTTTTTCATTAGAAAGTAATAAAATAATGAAATCCCACTTTCCTAACACTCAACTTATTTATAGAATAAAGTAATAAATTGTCAAATGATTCATATATTTTATAAGTGAATAAATTACCTTATAAAGAGTAAAAATATAAAATTTCTCAAAATCACAATAATAATTTGTATATGAACCTAAAATAAGTAGACACTGAATCCTCATTTTTTTCAAGAAACCCATTAAATCTCTCAATATTACAATCATTTTCTTCATCATAAACTATTAGCCAATCATAAGACACCACTTTCAATTACATAAAATTTATAACATTACAATCACTATTCAATGATGTGATAAATAATATCTTGGAAAGGGTCCTATAAAACCAAAATAACTAGAAACAATTTAGCAACATTTTTGTTGAATTCTTTTTCTCATGTGAATGGATACCAAGATAATGATAAATACATATATTAAATTTGACAAATGTGATTGTTTTCCAACATCATCATCAAGTTTTTTTTAATATTATCAATGTATTTATCAATATAATTTAATATATTAATATTTTCCTATAAATTAGATAATTGTTTATAGTTTGTGGACACAAAATACTGAAAAAATAATTTAAATATACATTTTTATCTGATCATTATGTTTTTTTTCAAAACCCAATTTTTTCAATTTTATATGGTGTTTCATGATGGTAAGATATTTCAGTCCCAATTTATTTCATTAAATAAAGATAACTCATGCTAGAAAAATATAATATTTAATTCACATTATTTTTTAATGGTGATAACTAAAATACATTACGTTAATTAATATAAAACCACCATCATGCTTTGATCCTTTTTAGGTTCATTGGGTTTGATCCATATTTGATATTTATCATCTACTTTATAATACATTTCCGGAATACCTAATGTGTAATAATATAAATTAAAAAACAGTAAAAGGAAACAACGTAAACGAGTGTATAAAAATTAGTTCTTTAAATTTATCATGTATAAGTGAAAAACTAGTTATCCCAACATAATGTAATAGTTTCAAATGTGAAATATTTTTATACCCATCAATGTTTTTTCTAGAAAAAATAAAATTATATTTGAATGAAACATATTATATTATATTAATTAATTATTATTCGTGTCATAGAATATATAATATTAAATGATTATTTTTTAATACATAATTTATGAAGGAAAATATTTTTTATCAAGATGGAAATTCAAATAACACCACTAAAATATTAGTTGTGTCTTCATGAATGGATTTTGTTTTTTTCATTGCCTCATTCTTTGTTCGGATTTCCAATTATGATACATTTTACTATGATTTATATGATATCAATGAAACAATCATTTTCTCAATTTACATAATATATGCTTCATCCCCTTTAGTGATGTAATATGCTATCTCAAAAAATATAAAAATACATCATATTAATAAACAATTGATAATAATGATGTCTAAATATGTTCAGTAACTTCATCCCATACAATTTCTTTTTTATTCCTAAGAATATTTGATCATGAAAATCTAATGGTAATCGCTGAGGTTCATGAGTCAAACAACAATAGAGGGGAGATAATTTTCAGTCGAAATCGAAAATTAGTTGAAGAATAAAATTGAAATCTAATAAAACATACATTCTATTTTATTTAGTCTTGTTAATCAATTATTATTTTCATTTTTCCTGTGAGATTCACAATATCTCCTTCTTCTCATTAATGAAATTAAAGAAACATTTAATTTTTTCATCTTTGTCACTATTATTTCTTCAATATTCTATATTAATGACTGAGTGTTGTGAGAATTTTTATTATTTTATCCATTATGAGATTTTAACCATTCAAATAAAAAAAATTAAATATATTTTTATTCACATTTATCAATATAATAAAATAATTAATTTTCAATAAATTTAATGGATCATTCCCATAATATGAGTTTTTCCACTTCAACATCCCTATATTGAATGAAAACAATGATTTTATAATTTTAGTTACTGTAAGGTAACTATGGCCATAAGTTTAATTAACACAAGCATTTGTATAAATTACATGTACTACTAATATAATGATATATATGATGATCTTATCTTACACTTTATCCGATGAAACACAACATAAAAATTATTAGGTGAAATTAAAATGTTTTTGTTATTCTAAAAGATTCCTAAAACAATATAATAGTTATTTTATTAGTAAATTATAGTAATCTTAACAATGTATTCAGGAAATTAAAATTAAAATATAAATTAATTAATAAATTAATATAAAGGAAAACAACTTTATTCTGATTTATTGGTTCTCAATGGGAGAAATATAAAATATATAAAAGAAAAAAAATTAAAAAATACTAGATAATAACACATAAGTGTCAAATATAAAGTAAAATGTTAAACCAAAATAAAAAATATGTATTTTTCAAATGTGAAAAATAATAATTATTAATTATAGAAGAAACATAATAATAATAATATTTAATCATTTCATTATGTTGATCATAGTAAAAAAGTCATGTTTATACAATTTCATTCTCAATCTCACATGTTTACATTGCTTCATTAATTAAATCATGTCAAAGGTCATCAATTGAACCTTCTTCTATATCCAATATGGAATAAATTTCTACATAATATATTGTAGATTAGTAGGCGTGTAATATATACTCTTTAGTTGTGATATCATATATCATTTCAAATCTTTATATTATTTTACTGATGAAAACTACATGACAATTTTAATCATTATATTTTTCTGTATATTAAATTATATGACTTAAGATTCAAGTATAAAGGGAACATAATTTTTAATAAACATTTGATTCTTAATGGGAATTAATCCCGAAATATCTTCATTGACACTTTCAATGGTATTTTCCCAATCACACTAAAATAAAATATGACTCATCCAAATGGATATGGAAACTCCAATATTTCTATCAAGAGACAATAATATAATACATTCCCAATATTTCCTATTACAATCACAAGGACACCAATATGTTGGGCCCACTCAACTTATCAATATATTTCACATGCCATCGATAATAATTAAATGTGAGTTTATTTAAAATTTTAATATACATTTTAAAAAACTGACATAATTGTGTCAAAACATTTTCCCTAGAAAATCCCTTAGGTAAGAATTTTGAAACACTAATAACTAATTTCATTTAAGGCTGAAAATTTTTAATTAAAAAATATATATAATTTGAAATTGAATTTATGATATAAAACAAAAATTATTGGAAAATCTATAATAAAGATCATTTTTATGGATGATAGAAATTATTACAAATCTGTGTTTGTTTTTGTACTAAAAAATATCATTGTGATTCCAACAAAAAAGTTATAAAGATATAATTTTTAATATAATGGAAATATAAAAAAATTCTATATATCATTTTGTTCATATACATGATCATCAAAATAAGATTTCAACAACATTATTATATTCATAAAATAACTTTGAAAATATAAGTTGGATATAATTCATTTTGAACCTTGCATTAAATTTTAAAAATAATATGGATATAAATTTTTGTAAATCCTCACATTCACAATTATATTTTATTTTAGACCTAATATATATATATATATTTAATGAAAATAAAATTTCCAGAAAAAATTACATTCACAGTTAATAAATGTATCCTCTAGTAATTGGTCCTTCATGGTAACTTTTGTTAATAACATTCATCTTGTATCATTTTAAATATTTTAATCAATAAAAATAAATAATTAAATTATATATATAAATATAAAATATTGAAAATATATTTTGGGTACCTCTTAATTGGAAACATATAATGATAATTAATAGGTCTTGGAATCATATATTTATTTTTTATATGAATTAATATGTATAGAATGATGAAAAATGGAAGGATGCATGATGGTCTCCAAATGGAAATTTATAGTAGTAATATGTAATTTTAATCTTTGAAAATCGTCATATACTTCAAATTTATGGGATAAATCCTTAAAAAGGAAACTCAAATCAATTAACACACCAAATTCCTCCTATGTTTCATATTCCATAGTCTACCAATGATAAAAAATGATTCTATAAGATATGTTGGTCATGCATTATGAAACTAAAAAAATATTCTTCAACAAATTTTTTCATAATTTTTCAAGAATATACTAATTGAAAATAGATAGAGTCTATTACACATGACATTTTAGTTTTTTTACTTTTCCATAAATGTTCTTAATATATGTAGATATGTTAGACCTTGATACTCACTTTTTTGAAGTCCATGTAATAAATTAATATCTACAATGTCAGGTTATGATTTCATTGTATTTATTTTCCACCTTATTGACAAAAATCATTCCAACCAATGATTTTGATCAATATTTTTCTACAGGTGAAAAAACCAGATTGTGGTGTCAGGGAAGAATATCCAAATATTGGGGTAGAATTAAAATAAATTTCTGTTTAAAATTTATGTAATCATATCTACATCATTTATTATATCATTAATACTTGGTATTTTTTCGAAATATGAAATTCAACCGATTTATCCAATTTAACAGTTATAATCCATTCTGATATTTTTTTGGTCTTATTATTTATATTTCCCCAATAAATGGATATTTATTTCATTGAGATTTGTGAGTTCTATCCATGAGTCCTCATTTATCCATGTATCAAATTACGTTACAACATTTGAAGTACAATGATCATGTTTAAACATTGTAACATTGAAACTGATCTTTCCCTTGTTCTTACAACCTAATATATTACCATATTATAGAATGTAACTAGTTTTGGACAACAATTATGCATTTAATATAGTGAATTAATTTTCTCATTCATCATATTCCTTTATACAAATATCACATAATATAGTCAACTCATCATAAAATGGTTGTGTAGATACATTGATATAACTTTTCGGTGGCTTAGTTCAATGTATCAAAAATGAAATAAGAAATTGTGAATGATTCATAAAATACCATGAATGGAAATTATAAATCATCATGAAAATATGAGTTATGGTATATTGATAGGATATTATTTGAAATGGATTAAACTCACTAGATTCCTATATTAAAATAGAATTTTATGGATCACTAGATAACTCGTGATACATATCATTATGTTTACTTGTAACATCTGAATCTATTGAGTGAATAATCATCCCAAATTTATCTCACACATGATCATTTTATATCAAGATATTACCAATTTTTATGAAAATATTATCCTATTATTTCAAGGAATCATTGGGATGGGATGAAAACCCATTTTATTACATTTCTACCACTAGTTAATTTCATAATAATTTCATCATTAGTAGTTATCTACCAAAAAACCCATAATTTTGGTAATTATCACTGAAATGGATTTCCTTATGAAGACAGAAACAATCATTTAGTAATGAATCAATATTGTTATTATTATTAAAAAGATTTATGTTAACCTCTATCACCATTATAATGGGTATGGTAATGATAAAACACTATGAATTTCTCCTTTTAATGGTTTTATATGTTCATCTATTTCCTTGTATATTTTCCAATGTAAAAATTTCAAATAAATGATTTCAAAAAAATTATAATTTAACAAATCATCCACATCAAGGGTATAATGATTTACCCATGTCTTTAACCACTATAAAAAAAATATTCTCATTTAAATTCCCTAATGAGATGTTTTTTGGATTTTGAAATTTGATAGCATCCCCCAGAATGTCAAGCATATCATATACATAAAAAACATGTTCAATATAAAAAATAATATTATCATCATTGACCACCAACTCCCAAAGATAATTCACACTTAATTATTGATAATACATTTATATGATAATAAGATGTCCTTTGAATACATCTCAAAGAAAAAAATATCGATTATAACAATTTTACATCAAAACAGAAACATTTTATCCCATATAAATGTGGAAAGAATATCATGTGATAAATATACATCCCAACATAATACTGAGATGTTCCCATAAATGTCACCAATCTATCATTACTAAATAAATTCATCATATAATTTCCAACATATTAATCACTTTTCATGAAATTAATGAAAAAAACAATGTTTTGGCTGAATGACATAAAAATTAAATAAATATTGTGGAATTTATTAATAGGTAAACTAAAATGAGAAGCATTAAACTATAATAGAAAATAATCCAAAATTTACTATTGATTTCTCAATTTATTAATAATTTTTTTGGTAAATGTTATAAAAAAGATCTCAAAAATTAATAATCATATATTAGAAGGTGGGATGGGTGGGGGAGTAGTATAATGTACTTATAGTAATGAAGAAAATGATATAAAATTAATAAAATAACAGAAAAATGCAAGGATACAAGAATTATTTTCAATGAAACAAAAGGTTGAGTTGTTAGGGTTTTCATCGCACCATATAAGAATCCAAATTCAATTGTGGGGTAGGAACGTCCACCCTAATGATTAGGAAAATGGGGAAATTCCACATGCATAGAGGGGATTACATATGTCAAATTCAAGAATATATATTAATACTAAATGAGACTACCATGATGAAGATTTAGTAACACTATAGTTATAGAATGTGCATGCGAGAATTGAAGTGGAGCACCAAATTCAGACGAATGTTTGTTATTGAAGCCAATGAATTGAAGCCCTTCAAGAATCGAAGTTAGTATCTAGTAGCGGGTGGAGAAAATTTGTGTGTGAAAAATAAATTACAAAATTAAAAATAATATAAATTTTCAATATGTCAATATCAATTAATCTCTTGATGAATAATGAATTTAAAATATTGTCAATTATTTTTGAAAAAATATATAATAAATTTTCAATATGTTAATATACATTATTATATTTATATATTTAAAATATGTAAATTAATTATTATCTATTTATATGGTTTTAATTATTAGGTTTTTTAAATTATAATATCATAATAAATTAATTTCATTGAAAAATATTTTTATTATTTATTAAATGTAATTAATTGGAAAATATAAGTATTTGTTTTTTAATAAATCCTTTAAATTTAAATATTGACTTTTTTTATAAGAATAAAAACCAATAAAAAATATTTTCTTGTAAATTATTGTTAAAATCGAGTGGTTTACATTAAATTATTCTATTGATAATAATATTTTTTGGGAAATAATTGTTAATAGTAATTTATTCCATAATTAAAAAAATTGTATTATTTTTATAATAATGAGAAATATTTGACCATTATAAATGATTTATTGTTGTTAAATTACCAATACCAACAGATATATATTTTGGTAAAAAATGTTATTGTTCTTAAAATATATACAAATAAAACATAATATCTCTTCTCATTGAATATTTTTTTTCAATATATATTTTCTATAAATAAAATTATACTGGTATATATCATTTTTATGGTGAAATATAAACTTGAGGATTCACATGTGAAGATACATAATGAAAATGTAATGGAACATGATCAGTTTATAATTATACATTGATATCTACTTTATTTAATCAAATGATATGAATCCAATAATGATAATTAAATAAATTTATTTCAAACATCCTTATCATAACAAAAATAATATAAATCATATTAAATCATGTTAGAATTCCCATATCATTGTAGGGTAGTGTGAATCTAGTGTCGTCATCATGTATGTGATAGATGAAATTGGGAAAATTGTAATAAAAGTAAGAAAATGACCACATAACAAGAAACAGTAATGATAAAAGTGTCTATATACAATCAATCTTTACTCTAGATGAATATATTTTGTTTGAATTTACATTGAAATTCCTAGGTTTAAGAACTATAGCATTATGATGATGAATGAGATTTTTTAGAGATTTACTATGTTCGAACAATAATTTTATAAATACTTAATATCATTTTCATTTTTAATAGAATTTATACCAAACTATGTTCCACCATGTGGTAGTAACTGTTGAAATATATGTCATAACTTATTATTATACCAAATTGTTTTGTGAAATCACTTCCAAAATGTTAACACTACAGTTTTCATTAACCTATAAAAAAAGGATACTTTCGAAATAAACATGAATTCTATAAGAAATTTAGAACCCATTAACCCCATAATTAAAATCCAGAATTTCATAAACCTAAAAAAACTATTTAAGACTTCATCCAAACAGAGATATGACTCAAATAAAAAAATTACAGAATGGATGAAGGCATTTCATAAAAGAGTTTAAAATTAAAATACCATTATAATAAAAAATTCAAATGATTTTATTCCTCTATAATTTCTTTTATACATCTTATTAAACCAACCTTTCCATCTAATACCACACATATGATTCTGGCCATAATGTCTCTACTTCAACACATAAGCATTTCCATAAAACTCAAATGGGAGGAATTGTCTTCCCTCACATAATCTTTTTTTCTAATAAAATATTTCCAATTTTCATTATTCTATATAATATATATTCTCTAACATAATTTCTATTATATAAATAAAATGGTAATGATATGTATTAATTCTAAGATAAATCAGATAATACACATCAGTCATACCTCATTGTAGTAGTGAAATATTAAATTGATTATCAGCTATCAATATTTAATTCATTTTCATGATCTCTTCCAAAAACCATGGTTCCAATTAACACTTAATTCATAATTATATTTTTTTAATTGATTCTATATTTTCAAGAAATCTCAATCAACCAGTATAAACTCCAAATATCACAATTTTTTGTTAAAAATAATGATGTACTGCATGATTAGTGACTGATTCTTTATTAACTACACTAGATAGGAGATTTCAAAAAAGTTCAATTGAATAGATAAATATTTAATGTCAAGATTTTTATAAACATATGATATAATGATATGGTCATATATAAATATGATCCAAAGAATATATTTGTATCAAATCAAAAAATATTTTATTACAAGATAACTCTTCTATTGAAAATATTTCATCCATTGAACCACTGAGATGAAGTAAATGAGATCTAATAATATCAACAACAATCAAGATCATACACTAATATTTCCTCTCATCCATGTATTGGTATGTTATGAAAATATGTTTTTTGAGATTCTAATTCCTTATATATTCATTTCCAACATCCTAAGGTGAAATGAAAATACCAATATAATATTATACTTTTTAGAACATCCTTCAGACACATGGATGAATATAGTCCACATTAGGTTGTACTTTTGATGTCTCATATTTAAAAATATATAGAATCTCATAAATTAGGTAGAAACTCCATACATCATATCCTTATCATTTTCATCATTATCCTTAGTTCACATTTTATGAACAATAATAAGTGGCCTATAGCTTTCTGGTGTCCCGAATTGGGTGCCGCACATTGGTTCCCCAAGCTAGTCTACCCCTAACCTCCAAGGAACCTGCAAAAATTATAAAATATACCTTCTAAAAGAGAGGATATAATATCAATAAAGGGAAGAATATACTCTCTTTATCAATTTAAGAGATCCATAGAAGTAAATAAATAATATACAACTGAAAAACCAAACCGATTTCCATAACAAAAATAGACCAACATCACATTCTAAACCAAATATAGAATCACTATCCAAAACAGAAGAAATAACTTTTTCATGAAATAATAAATTCCATATGTCAATATGTAATCAATATAACTAATCAAAACTGAAATATTCCATGTAGGTCCTGACATTGTGTATGGTTCCCTCAAACATAATTCTTCCCATCATTTCCATCAAAAAAGGGACTCCCACCGATATAGTTCCCTAACACGACGATGTATCATTGGGTATCGATAGGGAAGCTAATGTAGGGTGTGTGTACAATATTGTAGGCCACCTCCAATAGTATCTAAAAATATTCTTTTAATAACCACATATCTAGTTGTAAAAATAATTATGTTAATTAACAATTTATTTTTCAAAACTTAACATTTATTATTTAAAAACATGAATACCCTTGGTCTCACAATGATACCCAATACATTAGTACCTTATTCAGAAAACATCAATGGTTGAACAACACCACATAAGGAAAATGAAAATTCATTATAACTCAACACCGTTCCTTATCCATTTAACTATATCTTTTATCATAGCCATTTGAAAACATGTCCCATTACTAATATCACGGTGTTGAACGTGATGTCTATTTCCCCATGGGATTGGACCATCTTTTCATGTCTCACACCTCATGGGTATTTGATGTATTAGTCCTAATCCCAAAAAAATCTAATGTATGTATTTTTTTCCCTAGAACATAGTTTATAATTCCACATGGGTATTTGGAACAATAGTCCATTTACTACACTCCATTTCTCAATAAATGAAATATATCATGCATATCAAATTAAAATAGGTTAATCCTATTTACCAATTAACACTACATTTCACATAAAGGAATATAAATCCAATCATCCACACAATCCTTATTCGTCACATTAATAATATGAAATAATACTATTAATTCATCATTAAATTAATTATGGAAATTTATTTTAATAAACCATTACCACTTAATGGTTAAGAAAAACATCCATGTATTAACATTTTCAATAAATTATATATCTCAACTAGTTAACAAATTACACAGTACCTTGTAATTGAAAAATTGAAAAATCCGAATGTCCCATCAATTTCCAAGTCACATCTTTCCATTAATTTATTTATTATTTATATAACCCAATTAAATATGATATTTACAAGCATTTATATTTCTATTTCACAATTACATATCAAAAAATATAATCAAGACTATTCAAATTTCAATTTTTATCTTTGACCATAAAATCCTAGATAATCATTCATCGAAATAAAAATCATCAAATTGAAAAATGTCATTCAATTTTTAAAATTAATTAGATGATCTAGATTTAAAACAAGAATAGGTGTATATGTATCAAATTGATGTTCATTTTTTCGTGAATGATGTTTCAAATCCCATATAATCCATGAAAGAACTCAAGAATATATTGATATTAGGATAAATAAATGATGTATAGGGGTTGGTAACTAGGTTTTTGAAATTTAAAATTAATTTTTGAGATAAAGTAATTAAACATGCATGAATACCTTGTCCGCACATTATTTGCTAAACTCTACACAATAATTGTGAACTTCTCTTAAGTGAAACACAGTTATAACTAAAATAGCACATTGAGTTCCAAACTATGTGTCAACTATGTAATCCCCCTCTCTCTAGTGTTTCACAGTTTTTTGGGAATAACCGAATGGTATGGGAAAACCATCCGCCACCCATGAAATTCCAATTTTCCCTAAAAAATGACAAAAACCCACTAAAAGAACAACTATATACCAAAACTAGTGTAAAATAGTATATTTTTATTATCATAATAAATCATTATAAAATGTTGGGATCTTAAAATATCCCCACATTACAACAAATCATCTTCAAACTGTACTCCCAAGAATCTATTTGATTTTGTGTTAAAAGTATTTTCCCTTGAGATGAGATATTTTATTTTCTCTTCCATATTTCCTCTGGAAAAAACCCAAGTTACAACAATAGTCAAATTATTATTATGGTCTTTCCCCAGAAAACATACTTATAATGATCCAACTCGCATATTAGATGATCTTAAAAAGTGGTATCTGTATCAAGCTCAACATAATTCATGTCGATTGCATGTGAATTGTTAGGGAGACACCACTGAAGATGTGTCACAAGAAAAACAACATGCATAATATTATACCTCTATATAAGAGAGAATCTATAGGCCATATTCACTATTCTTTTCATACTCTAAAATGTTCAGGCAATCTTGGGAGCCAAAATACTCTTCCTATAAATCCTATGGTGACCCAATATAAGAGAAATCCTATAGAACACATGTTCACCCTCTATGAAAGATAGGTATCCATGACGTTTAATAGCATATGAATTATACCTACTCTAATGCATGTCCATATGTTTCAGTATCAGCTATACTGTATTTAAAATATCTTGAATTTGACTTGGTCCCAATATCTCTTACTCGAAAAATTCATTCTTCTATAAAGGATATCTATATGAAATACCATATAGATTCTCAAATTGTTAAATCTATATTCTTTACTAATAAATGTTATTATAGGAAAACTCAGAAATATATATTTTATTCTCCCAACTCCCACTGACCCTAAGAACAAACTCTCATTGAAAATCCTCTAGAACATATATATTACCTTCTAAGATCCCATATTTATAATGGTTTAAATACATTATCAGAAATACCATTTTACCAGGATCCTTATGCAATCCATTCCATAAGAATAAAGTGATTCATGGGTGAAAATATAACAATTTACTCTTCTGAACGCTTTATAGAATAAATTTATTTCAAACAAACAAATCCCCCAACTAATACATAGATAATTTTTTCCATATAGTCATGAACTATGATACCTTCATCAATTACTCTACAATTACCCAAACACAACCATTGTTATGATCTGTCACCCAGATAACCACCAAAAATATCCTCGTAACATCATACCACTACCATTCATGAATGGAAAAAATATGTATTAAACCACATGGTTGATGAATCTCAAACATTTCATATTGACTAGTGTAGAATTGTGCCCTGAAACTTATAATATCCATTTTCATTCCCAACTAAAAATAATGTCTATATAGATCTCATTACATTCTTTTCAAACCAGGATGTAGCTCTCATTCCATGGAATTACACTAACACATCATCTCCTCTTAGATAAACATAGGTAGCATAACAGTATATATGATATAGTCGATCTCAACCTCTTATATTGTCTACTAGGAAGGTGACAACCCACCTTCAAGGCTTTATCTCATGTCCAAACACTCAGGATCATCATATAACCTCTATATGATATAGCTCAAAAGTGTGTACTCAAATATCACTCAAACATGGGATATATTCTATGGAAACTTCAATACCACAACATGCATCTCATCCACGAAATCCATCATCTTCCATTCCAAATTGGAGTATTGAACATCTTGTGTCTGTTTATTTCTACTAAAATATTCAACAACAATATTTCCCATATCAGGTGAATATTCTAGATAAATATCAAATGGATGCATATACCCAACCGACATATACTAAAAAAATTTAATATTTCAATGAAATGATATTCATTAATATATTATGATACTTATAAATAATAAAAAATTCACCCAAAGTGTAATGGCTCAAACAATTCAATGAATAAAAAACATCATTTAACATGAGTTTGTGTATAGATTAATTCCATTCATGTGGCCTCAACTGACAAGACCCATGCACCACATACAGATTTATTTTCATGAAAGTATTCCCATTTCATATCCTAGATGTGTTATATAATCGATTAATTTTCCCAAATTTCTCAAGAAGGGTAAACACCAGAGTTGTAGTCAATTTCTTATTCAACTATTAGAAGTAAATCTCACATTCAATATTCCATTTGACCTTTTTACCATCTTTCTCAATCCCATAAAGGGTGATTAAAAATGGGAAAGTTCTATATGAACCCCTTGTATTGTCATATTAATCCATAAAAATGTGACTATTGAAAATATTCATTGAATTATATGAATTCAAATGTACTTGTACCTTTTCTGGTTCTACAGAAACACCTTCCTATAAGATGATGTGACCCGCAAAAGTTCTTAATCAATCTAGAATTATCACTAAGATATCAGGTAATATAGTCGATGCTCTCTATGTATACGCATGACAATGACAATAGGTTAGGCATGATCTTAAAGAGTCTTGTAGTACAAAAATATGTCATCCCAAAACACTTCTAAAAATTAATTTGGGTACACGTAGAAAATTTAGATCATAAGAGATATAAAAATCGTTGTTGATTTCATCATCCTGAATTGAATCAAAAGATATCAAAATGGAAATACATACATTTTAAATCAAACTGAGGTATATAAAAAGGTTAAAATATCATATCTTGACACCCTAATATCATGTTAATAAAAGAGAAACACATGATCCTCTCAAATGGTTTATGTTATCATCGATATGTGGAAAAAAATACTAGTTCATCATTGAAATCCAATTAATATTTTGTAAATAAAAAAAACACATGGTCCCATAATTATTCTTAAAAAAACAAGACTTGAGAGCCTTAAGTTGAAGTACTCATATTGATAAATCCCTGATACCTTATCTCTTCTATCTATTACATAATCTCATGATTCAATATTTGTTTCATTATATATGGTTTACTATAAATTGGCTTAGAACTAGGAATTAGTCCAATCATAAACACCACTCTGAACTCATGTGGTATCCCTGATAAACCCTCAAAAGGAATTTCCTTGAACCAGTATACCATTTTTTAATTACATTATTATTTACACCTCCATTATCAAATAATAGTCTTTCAACCTAGATGATGAGCTCAGTAGTTGATAATGAATTGGACATAAAATTACCATCAGGATATCCAACTCTCCATGATGAAAGAAATTTTCACATTCATGAGACATAAAATCCACTATAATATCGCCACAATCAATATTTTCCTAGAATTATAACAACCATTCCATACATAACGTTAATTAAAAATCAGAAATATCATTTTTTTAAAGATCCTAACTGAACTGAAACTCCCCAACCTCTAATGAAAAACCCTTGCACAAAAAGATATGTATGGACTGTATTCCCAATAGTTTATCAATTATCAAAACCCGACTCATTAACATCAATGTTGTTATAAAAAAAATTAATTTACTTAATATATAAAATAATAAGATCCATCAATATCAAATAAGGAATGATAAAGTGTATAAGTTACATGAATTGTGCATAAAACTTTTGATTGAACATCCTCGATGTCCTCATGTGAAAGATAAACATAATGAAACTATAATATCCTTCATTATAATGGTATAGTATGATCCTGAAAAGGTAAATCACTTTGGTTATATGGGAACACATTCTCAAATGCTCCTCATCCACTGATATGACTACCATAACTAGTAAAACACCATCTTCTAGAAGGTTATGGGATTGATGAACACCATTCAACACTCTAGTTATTTTGATTTAATCCATGAATAAAAATATATAGTACATTCCAACAAAATAGTTTGTTGATGTCTCGTCCCATTCTAAAACTAACACTATACCTGTGGTCAAGGATCATTTCTTTAAAAGCTACCCCACTGATCATAATGGTGATAGATCACATGATTAAGACACTTTATATTAGATCCTTAACATTATCCACTATGTTTTTCACATATCTAGTAAAAAATTCCATGGGGAGTATTCGTACACAGAGAATGCATACCTCATAGTCTTCAATACGAATCCACATCTCCAACACTAGATTCCTCCGTAAAGCTCCTCTAAAATATGAGAGCCTATTCCATTACCTCAATAGTCATCATTAACAAAAATACATTAACAAGGGACATAATCTCATATTTAATCCCATAAAAAAATCACACCATATCTCTCTCTTCCCCTACTATCTCGGGAGAAATGGGATAATTGTAAGTCAAGAGACCAACATAGTTCATTATAGACATACTCCAATGGGTTATCCAAATAATCATTTCTTCCCTATCTTATGTTATTTTCAATATGTAAGGGTTCTATGTGAAAATATATAATAATCCCTTTCATTCCATATTTTCTATGTTATCACTAGTAAAATGAACATTATACCAATGCTTCACTGATCCTCACTACATATAAACTTACAGTTTGACTTTTTTCTCAAAAGGACTCTCATTGTAATCAAGGACCTGTTATATTGGATCAATCCCAAACTCACCTTCCTTAAGACTACCCTATATTTTGAAAATTGGATGGTGATGTAATTTAATCTCACACATCAAATCTATCAAATATTCACAAAACTTCTTGGTTATATTTATATAATAATCATAAAATTAGAAAAGATATCACATAATTTATCTCCAACTTCCCTACAAGGGAGTATTTAAGCCCATAGGTCCATTACTAAAGGAACATTTATAGTAATGTCCTCTTATAATCCTACCAAAATGTTTTTATTTGAGTAATATATATATAATTTCGAAAACATATCTAATGACATATTTCACATCATTATCACATTTATGGGGTTTTTCAAAAATCAAAACCAATTCATCCACTATTCCCTGCAAAACTGTCAAAACAAAAGAGTTATTAGTACCCTTAACCATCCCTCACTGAAGTTATGGTAAACAAAGGGTAAAAACATTCGCATATTCATGTATCTCATTAAATAACCATTTCATATTGTTTTCATCATTTTTTTAAGATTATATTTAACAATATGCATCATCAACTATTTAAATTCACACTGGAAATAAAATAACATTCATATACACAACCAACAACAAGACCTTCTTTTTCGATTGATATGTAAAAAGATACATGTAACAACAAATACCTAGTGCCAATAATTATTCATTTATACTCATATACCATTCCACACTAGGCTAGGAGTAAAATATTATATAACTAAATAAACATAAACCACGTCATGCAACAAATGCTTCACTCAATGTGAAATAACATAAAAATGTAATGTCAAATATTAATAACAACAATACCAATATGAGTACTTGTAATTTACCTCACTACATGGGTTTTCTACATCCATGGAAGAGATACTTATAAATATCTAAATGTACTTAATCTCATGTTTACATTTTATAAATAGTATGAAAAAGAATAATAGAAATAAACATCATCTATTGCAATTTTATGATATCACAGCTAGAGGTCCATACACTGATACAATGATCTGGTTGGCCACATGACCTCAAAAATGCCTCCCAATAAGCCAATGCCTAATATCTAGTAGTTTGGGTCTAATATCAATCATTAGGATTCTATACCCTTTTTCAAAGGAGAATTATAATGGATTTAAATAAACAATATCCAATTTAACATCCTAGATTAAATCAATAACCAAAATAGGCCAATATCACATGTTGAATCAATATTTAAAATAAAATTGAAAACTGAAATAGTAAATATGTCAATCCATAATAAATTTCAAATATCAAAATGTATAACCCAAAATGAAGACAACCCAACAACTCCCAAAAGTGTCTCAATATCATGTCTAGTTCACTCATCCATGCTTTATACCAACTCAACCATATAATATGGGTAACATTCCCTTATCATGTACATCCATCATGATTTTAATTATGGTACATATCAAGCATCCCAAGTAGTGTGTCACTTAAATTACGTAAACCACCACCAAAAGTTTCTAATGAAATATCCATTCAATAATAGTTTATGTAGTGGTATATAGATTATAGTATAACTACATGTATACATATTTTCAGAGTTCACCTTTATTTATTTGACCACATGAAAAGCATTGGGTTCACAATGAATACTAAACCACCAAAACCTACCTCATCAAGTTCTATAGTATGAATAATATAACATACAGAAAATAAAAAAAAATCTTTATTATGCATGTGCACTAATTATCATTTTTATTCCATTTCATATCATGTCTATTTTTAACTCGGTTCAATGATAATATTATGGGTGTGTAACATCATGTATAGAACCCCATGGTTATTTGTACCATTATCCCATATCCCACACCTCATGGTTATTTAAAGCATCAGTCCTTATCGTATATTGTAATACTAAAATGGCTTTCTTTAAGGATAAAATGTCATGAATAACACCACAAGATATTTTGAGTATCAGTTTTGGTCCCACACCCCATTTCCGAATCAATCAAATATATCAAACAAATTACATATAACAAGGTTAATAAAAATTAACATTATAATCAACATTTTACATTATGGTATTCAAATACAATCCTAAACTAAATAACAAATCTTCATAGTAATACGATGGATTAGTATGACCAATTCATCATTAATCCAATTATAATCATTTAATCAAATATCTCATTAACCCTTCATTGTTAAGTCGATCATCCCTTTATTCCCATTATCAATCAATTATATATCTCAACAATTAAACAATCACATGATCACAATAAGTTGAATAATTCCATTATCGAAATATACCAATAATATCATAATCATATTATTCATATGATTAATTAATTAATTAATTAATCCAATTCATGAATATATCTACATGCATTGAAATTTATATTACAAAACTCCATATACACAAATATAATCAATACTATAGGATTTTAAATTTAGATAACCTACATCAAGATCATTGAAAACAGTTCACCAATCTTGATATCACCCATTTGAATCTAAATTTTCAATTGTAGTATGAAGAACAATATTGATATCCAACAGTGGATGAGGTGAAGATCTTTCAAATAGATCTTCTATATTTCATGAACAAAGCTCATATGAATATTCGAACCCTACAATCTCTTAATATACGGGGTTACATTTTTTCTGAGATTAGGAACCTAGTTTTTGAAATGTAGGTCCCAAGCATTAACTTCCCCATTATTCCTAATAAAATTAAAAAAATTCACCAAAAAAACCCCAAACAATATCCCAAACATAATATTCCAATTCAAGGGTAAGAAGGTTCCTATAAAATAGCATGATGAATATATAGAAAATATTTTGATGTCATGAGAATCTACAAATACACCCTTTATTCTCTTTATAATGAACCACTAATAGTTACATGACTCCTAATCAATGATTATCCTTATAATACCCTTGGATCCTATATACCATGTATTCTTATACTAACATGATCATGATTCTATTAAACATAAATATGGTAGATGTTTGTCCTTACCAATCATATGTCACTTTTGCTGAGTTTGTGTGGAGAATTCAGGGGAGTGTCCAATCTATCTATAATTCATTAAATGTTGAAAACAAACTCCCATAGGTGCATGTGAAGAAAACATACACCACTCCAAATACATATCATCAACCTGGTGAATATAATTAGCATTCACCCTTTCATTTTGAATGGTGTGTGCATAGATTCACTCGATAAAAATATACTATATTAGAATGGACTTGAATAAAATCTACCATAATATACTACCAAAACCATTATACTTTTTTCGGCATTATGATGCACTTATAGGTATGTTTTGAGGCCACAATTACTTAAATGGAACCTCAATTAGGGTCATAATCCAATATCTATAATCCACAATTATTATTTCATATAACAGTCCATGATAAGAGAAAAATATATTAGACTTATAAATTGAGAATTAAACTACATCACTATCATCATTCCCTATTGGTGTCCAATGAAGTTATGGAATTTATCCAAAATTAATAAGTCATAAAGGAATACAAAAAAAATTATCTTTAAAGTTCTCCATTATCAAACCCATAAGCCATATAAATTTTTTAATAATGTTCCTCCATATTATATTGGGTGACTGAAGAATATACGGATCCAATTTCTATCTTCTCTCACCAGGACACTTTCCTAGGACCAATATCCCCTCAATGATATCAATCCAACACTCTTTATAATCATGAAATGTATTTCCATAGACATATTTCTATTGTTATAAGATAAAATCTCAGGAAAAATTATCCATAGTCTATTATTCCATATGAGATAATATTCCATGATTAAGAAAGCCTTTCACGATGTTTTCCAATCCTATATTCCTCCCGTATTTCCCAATGATATCGTTAAGCACAAAAGTTCCAAACCTACATCTCAGTGGTCCTCAACTTGTGATTTCGCAGTCGGAGTTCTAGGAAGCATCTAGCCTCATGGATCTGACCCTGGTTGCTCGATTCAATCATCGAAGATACTTGTTTGATGAATTTGATCGATTTGTGTTCAGAAAATGGGATCTGCAAGATCGCTAAATTGTTGGGCTTCTTGGTACGCGACATCAGATGATTCGGTTTGCTACGAGAGACGACCTGATTAAAGCATGTTCCAACGCTCCTCGTCGATGTAGTGATTTCAAGTTCTTCCAAATTCACTGGTCGTTCGATCTGTACTTGAACTGCGACCCTCCCTCTATCGTGACATGGGTAACCCTACCTCAACGCCCCTTACCTTTTCAAAATCCCTCTATTATCCGCATGATTGGCAATATGGTTAGCCGTTTATTATGCTCGGATGTCCACACCTATGATGTATGTCACTCTGTTAACCCACACATTTTTGTTGAGGTGGACGTGCCAAAGCCCCCGGTAGATTGGATTTGGATTACTATTTGAATAGAGTTTAGATGGAGGCAGGCCATGGTGTTTTAATCCTGGGTCGTCTTCTTTTTGAATTGTCACCGTCTGGGTCATCTAGTGTCGCAGTGAAATGGTGGAGGGAGGAGACATAGATTTTCTCTGATGGCTAGGGTGGTTTAGGTGCAGAGTCAGGTGCCTGGTTTTGGCAGGACGTCTGATTGTGAGAAGAAAAATGCAGCGGTAGTGGGAAAAATGGTGGTGGTCCCTTCCAATCCGCTGGTCAGTGCAGTCATTGTGTGACCCAAAGCTGATCAGAGGGTGGAGGATGGTGCGAAGCTGGCAGTTGGCAGTGATGTTGGTAAGGGTGTCCCTAGTTCTGATGGGATGAAGGTTCGCAACAAGGGTTTCGAGTGGTCTGAAGAGAATATTTTTGGGGCAGTGGCACTATTGAAGTCTGCAGGTTGTATGGATCGGCCCTCAGTAACTATGGAGATCCGTGCTGGTGGGATTCAGGGTCATGTTGATGGAATCGCTGGTGTGCTGGCCTATGTTCCCACGGGGAACCGATTTTAGGGAATTGAGCAGGAGAATATAGGGGAGGCCTTGCAAGAAGACAACTTGCAGGACAGGAGAATTCTACATTAGGAGGTTGCAGTGTTTAAGAGAAGTGAAAGAGGGATTTGTGAAACCACTAAAGTGCTGGAAAATCGGCAATGTTTAGCCATGATTGATACCAATTGTCAGAGGCATCAGACCAGAATAGAGCTTCATCAGGATATACAGATCCCCAGTAAATGGGGGGATTTATCCTATAGAGACCATGAAAATGAGAGTGGCATGGTTAGCCCCTCATATAGCGATGTTGTTCAGGGAGGGAAGAAGCTGTCGATTGGGAGTCAGAAGAATATGCTTGCATCGCTGCGAATACGACTAAGGAAGGACTACTCCTACCTATAAAGGCCAAGGACCAATAGATCATTTATTAAAGGTATGCAATCTGCGAATTAACTCCTCTATTTTCAATGGATGAATCATAGGAGAAATTATGCTAAAGTCCTCAAGAAATGCAAAATCTCATAATGGGAAACAACAACTATGGATGATGTTTTCAGTCATGGAGGTTATGATGGGTTGGACATTGATGGTATGTAGTTTATCTTTGGGTAATGTTGTGCTTGTTTTCTATACTTTTCCTTTATTTAATAAATGGTTAGGGGATTTTCCTCTGATTAACCTTTCTGGGAAGAGATGTACATATAATAGTTATTGCATTATCCTGGGAAAATATTTAAATTTAAAAATCACACACCTATGAGGCATAGAATTTTGAATAATAAAGTAGTTAATTTTTAAAAAATAAATTAAAATTAATAAATGTGACATATTAAATTTGAAACAACATTCATGCATTGGATGCATGAAATCACTAAAATCCTATAAAAATATTTTTACATAAGAGTACAATATATCAATATTAATATAAAATAAAATATTCAATAACAGAAATCCTAAATTTATTATCCACATATATTTAAATTAAATAGAAAATTTTTGGTAAAATTTTTAACTCGCCTACTTGAGTACCAACAATATTATAACAATAATATTATAATACCATGCCAGATCCATTGAAAAGGATATATCTATGAACATATTAGAATCATTGTAACATGAATCAACATTCCAATGAATGAGTTTCAGATGAACTCAATCACGACTCAACATATTCAAGATGATGTCATCTAGGTGGTGGGGCCTCAATTATTGTATGGGTACACTATATCCTTGGTTTATATATCCAAGAAACCAATACAGAGGAGAATTTGATAATAATCTAAAAAATATTTGTAATAGAATTATATGAAAAAAAATCCCCGTTCTATCAATATTTCACAAATGATAATAAAAAAACCATATAATAGAATGTAAATTTATAATGAAAAAATATTGTAGATAACAAGTGGTTTTATAACAAGAAACATGGATTCCACCATAACTCCACAACTCTTGCATACAATGCTAAATAAGTAACCTAAAATAATCCCCTTTCCCTTGAATTGATCTCAAACCTTAATATCTTCATTTTAGTAGATACCATGGAATGTGTGAGTATAACAACATAAGAAACCACCTATAAATATTATATATGTTTTAAATATTTATATAATTTTTTATATAATGATAATAAAGTATATTAATTAGAAACAATCAAATGTCATTTCATCATGTAACAATAAGGCTTCTTATAAACCCTTAACCTACCAAGAATTCAAATAACCAATTGGATATATTATTTATTGTTTCTAAAATATAAAAACATGATTACAACATAATCCTCAGCCTATTCCATAAGGCCTTCAACCCTTTGGTAAGCCCGTATTTTCATCACCACAACCAGAAATATATCAGGTCAGTATTTAAGGTCATCATAAACCAATTCGTATCTCATTATAGTCATTAATGATATAATTCCCTAGAATATATCATTCAAGATCCTATAAAATTTATTTTTCCCATTTACATATACATTATGATTATGGAATTCACAAATCCTAAACATTTTACCTTGATAATATATAGAATAACTGTACAAGAGAAAAAACATTATACACACACACAGTAAATAATAAAGGATTTATTGATATATACACATTTTAAATACTATGATACCATGATTAGACTCTTTTTCCAAACACAAACATGTATGCAATATCATATAGTTCTATAAAACTCTAGAAAAATAATAAGGATCATACAAGAAGAAGTTAATTGATTCTAGATGTTATAGGTCACTACATCAATCATTTCCACATCCCAATTTTCCTTATAACGAATTCCAAATCACCAAATCATAAATTACTAGTGATGATTCATGAAATATAACATTTAAAGTGTTATAATAAATAATTATTTACCAAATAATATCTAATATAATGAATGAATCTTGATGAATCAAAGAAAAATAAAAATCCAGATTTACACATTCCATTTCCTCAATAATTAAAATGATATACAATTATATCATGTTAAAATTAACTGATTTATCAATGAATTATCTGATATATTAACTACATAAAGGATAAGGAAGTAGATCTACAAAGTAAATGTAGATTTTTAGGGGGAAATAAAATAACTTGAAATTCAAAATATCTACATATCTAAATGATATAAAAGTTTCATATATATGAAATGAATTCACTATGAACACTAACTAGAATCCCATATAATGAGGGATCAATGTGTAGGATGAATAATTAAGGATTTATTTCATAGTTTTAGGTTAAAATAATAAATTTTCAATAAAATAATTCTGCATGATTTTTGTATAAAACTATGTAACAAACCTTGTGCCATAGGCATGGGACACACTATCAAGACCCATGTCTGGATTCAATGTTTGACCACATGGTTTGGTAAAATTAATCCAACAATTCGAATACCAATATTTCTATTGTCTAGAATCTCATGGTTACATAAAATATCCATATATATACCTTGAATGAAGAAAATTGCATTCACAATTCAAGACACGTCTTATATATCCTCAAAATAACTACAAACTACATTAGATATTTCAAAAATATTGCAGAATTAAAGACTCATTTTTTTCATAATAATACTTTTAAATATTTCTATATATATTTATATAGATGTTCATTGAGACGACATGCATTTCCGAGGCCCTGTGTGCTTTTATTTAATTTTATAAAAATGTTATGTGTTTTTATACTATAAACATGTCAGTAATGGGATATCTCACAGGAGTTTGATTGGATCTAAAATCTAATACCACATTTGGGTCTGGAACGTTGTGTTCCCCCAAGGGGGAACAAAAAATAAGGCGTCGTGGGGCGTTTTGAACCCTCGCTCATTGGCGGTGTGTAAAATGGATAAATTAAATTATTAATTTTTTCATTCAATACCTCAAACATGAATATATCTTGAATGGGGACTTGGATGAGGAACATGAGGCCAACAATGAGCTCAGAACATAGGTTTTTCCCTATGCATGGTATGACTTTTGTTTGTGTCCGGTTTCGGCTTATGTGTCATCATAGAAAAATATGTAAATATGTAAATGAGTATTTACTTAATCATTTGATTAAAACCCTTTTAACATAAGTATAGAATACACATTCTGTGTTTATAGGTCTTGGCATCATAATTCATTTTTTCTAAAGATTGAAATTTATGTACTCTCCACTCCACTCCTCTAATCTCCTTGTCGTAATGGCGTTGAACTTATGAATTAAGACAGATCAAGTAGCAGCAAGTGCAATAGTTACCAACGAACATATTCTTCCACAATTATCAATAAAATATATAGTTAGGGCTTTTCTCTAGTGTCTTTATGAATCTGATTAAAAATTGTTCAAATAGATAATTGAATATTAAATATGTTCCTTCTTGCACAATCCCAAAAATTGAATAAACTGCATTTATTAGTGTATTAGTTAATTGTCACTATACATTATTCATCATTATAACTTCAAATAATCAGGTCTAATACAAACAATAGTCAAGGAAATTCGTCAAATTTGTTTATCATTTTTTTTATACTTCACCTGTTCATTGTCAGTTTCCCATTTTTGATTGGTGGTTAGATAAACACTCAATAATCAATTATCGGGTAATTGGTTGTGATGAACAATTGAAAATAAAGTCTTATAAACTCGATTTATGGGGAAATGTATTTTCAACATTGATTTAGATCCAAATTATTAACGATACCATGTAATAAGAGATATATTGTTGAAAATTTCGTATCAGGGTATCTATGATGGATCTATGTAGTTAGGGTTTTACATAGTGGTGTATAACAAGAAGAATGGTTGGTTCAGGAAGGATGATCATCATAGGAGGCCGTGTGATTCAGATTGTTCTAGTAGGGAAAGGTTGTCAGTGGCTGATCGGTTGACCAGCGCGATGGTGCATGTTTCAGTAGGGAAAGCCGAGGCGGCTACCCCTGAGTGTGGATATAATAGTGAGGTAGAAGGGGAAACAATATTTTTGAGATCCACATGTGAGATTACTAGATACCATCTTTTGAGGATGAGCTACTTTGGAAGGAGGGTTTCACACATTGGGTTTTCCTACCAAAAATCCGTATGAATAAGAAGAAATAAGGAATGGAAAATTGAAATTTATAAAATAAAATCTAATTTCAAAATAATAAAAATTTGGGGTGGGGGAACACGTGAACCACATTGGGAAATAGGGGAGGTTCTCATGGGTATCCCTTTATTTAATGTTAAAAATAACAATTAAAAAATAATAATTGTAATAACATAAAATATTTTTATTATTATTATGTTATCAGATCATCATTCAGTCACAACTTCTCCATACAACATCCAATTGACGCATCATCAGCGGCTATGTGACCCTTTCATTGAGGCAGCATTTTTATGTCCTATATCATGTACCTATCTCAAACTTAATAATCAGTCCAATTAATCTCCCTAAAATAATAATATTATTATTATTATTTTCAAACGCTGAGTTTAATGTAACTCTTACATGGAGTTTCAGTTTGACGTGGTGACTATCGAAGCACAACCCTATTTTCAAGATGGTATTTTTGAAACTAATATTAGATGGATTCATCGAGTATTAAGATCAGGTCCTATAAAATGTCCAAATAATAATAATATATTATTATTATTAATTGTTTCACCTATATAATTAATGCGTGTGATGTCCGATTGAATTTTTTTCAGTGGGGACGTGACCCTTTCTTTAGGACGTACGATTCATGTATAATGTTACATATTAAATTTTAAATTGGGAATCGGGTCAATGAAATTCCCAACATTTATAATATTATTATTGTTATGTAATCTTGCATCAGTCGTACCTCTTCCATACAGCTTTGGATTGGCGAGCGGTCAGTGACGTCATGACCCTAACATTGAAGCAGGATTTTCAAGACTAATTGAGGGTGTTTATATAAATGTTGAGGTGTGGACCCCACAATGCATTGTTCCAATTTTTTACGGTGTGATGAAAACAAGGTATTGTAGATCCACATATCAACATTGGTTTAAACACCTTCAATTAGTCATGAAAATTCCACCTCAATGTTTGGGTCGTGATGCCACTGATGGCTCGCCAATCCGATGTTGTATGGTAGAGTTACGACCGATGAAAGATTATGTAATAATAATAATAATAATAATAATAATATTGGGAATTTCATGGAACCAATTCCCGAAACATGATTTAATATACATCCTCGGTCCAGAATAATTTTACATAAAGATAGGGTCATGTCCCCGCTAACAGCAAGTCAATCAGACGTCGTACACAAACATTTCGGCAGGTCAAACCTTTAATAATAGTAATATGTTATTATTATTTGTACATTTGGGGAACCTGATTTAAAATCCAAGGTAAATAATGTAATAATACATTTTCATATTTATTGATATTTTTGAATTAAATATTAATTTTACATTAAAGTGGTTGCTATGTTTGATGGCTTACACGATACACAACAACGGGGTTCTTTGAAATCTTACATTGCATGCTATTAATATAATAATGTTATTTTAAATGGTATTTAATGCCTAGTCATTTTATTGGCAGGGATGAATAGAACTAACTAAAATATTATTATACATGTTTGTAATTTTTTTAACATTTATCCAATAATATTTAGAGGATTAAATTTTGAATGAATCTAATTTTAAACATGAATACTATAATATTCTTTAAAGGGTTGATTTGCCCCCTTTTGACAGATAAACCTTATTAAATATATTTTTTGTCACTTTTATATTATCTATTTGATAAAATAAAAATTCTTTTATTTATTCGATATATAAAAATTTACATTGGGTAAAAATTTGGTATTTTTCTTATAATGATCATTTCATAATGAATAGTAAAAAATACATTATTTTTATTCAAAAGTTCCTTTTAATTTAATTTATTTATAAGGTTTGATTATATTTTTAATTTGGTTTAACATGTAATTAGATTATGTTTTTACCATTTAATACAATTTTGGTCATTGGAATTAATTTGACATTGATATTGGCAATAAACAAGTATCAATATTTTGATTGTTATTGTTTCTTAAAAACACATTTTTTATTTTGAAAAGGCAAATTAATGTTAAATTAATTAATTAAACATCAATTTTTTTAATTTGGTAAAATATAGATCATTTATTAATTAAGAATATCAAATATATCTTATGCTTAATTTTTGGTAGTTCTCTAAAAAACATCAATTTTTTATGAATAGTAAAACCACTATATATTAGTTTAAAACTGAATTTTTCATTTAAATTAAATTTTACCTCTTATGTGAATTGAATTTATAAAATAGGATATACATAGTTGTTATTATTAAGTAACATGTGGTTCAATAAGATGAAAATAATTTTATGATTAGTATGGTTTGAGTTTTATCTACCGCAGTTAATGGTAAAGAGGGTAATTCATGGTAAAATAAAATATCATAATTACAAAAAATTACCTTAACATTTGTCAAAACCTTATTGGATGTGTCTTGGCTGACCATGGGCATCCTTGGGACAATTTTGGGACCCCATTGTGCCACTTATGATTGATAATGAATCTTTAATTTAATTAACATAAAGTAAGGGAAAAAGGACATAAATAAATATACTTTAGTAAATTAATTTTTACAAGGGGTTATATAAGTTATCATTTCATCTATAAATAATCATTAGGAAACAAAAACAATTTCCTAACTTATGATTTTTTTATAATTTTTAGATATTATATAAATACAATTATTTATGACACAATAATGATGGAGTGTTTAACTCGTTAATAAATGATTTATATAAATAATATTATAAAGATAAAAATAATATCTAACAACAATTAAATTATTATTGAATGATTTGATTTCGACCATGAGTCATATTATTTTCATATTAAATATGTTTTGGGCCATTAGAAACTGAAAATAATTATATATTAAAATAATATTTTAACCCATTCTTAAAAAGACCCTCCTCCCCCTTATAAAATGCCCCCACCTCTAACTCATTCCTCACACCTCTCAAGACCCTTGGATGATCAAAACCCTACCCAAATAAGCTCTCTATATCCCTCTCTTCCCCCTAGATGCCTTACATTATTCATAAGGCCCATTAAGAAGTGCTTTTTCTTCAAACCAATTGTAGTTACCCAAATTAATTGAGATTAAAGAACAAATGGGACACGTGGAACATGAGGTAAGGGACTTCATCTCAATCTCAAATTATTGAGGAGTATTTTTTTTAACACACAAAATTCTGGTATATATTTTAGAAAATCCTTTGACATTTTATTTATTTCAAAGATAATCTTTCTCTATGAAGCGTTTTACTAAACGACAAAAAAAAATTAACGTAAGCGGTGACAATGAACTTTCCGATGCCATGAGTATTATTTGATCATTGGCTTTCGTAACATGCCATAATGTTTTTAAAATTAAAATTAATAACACATACACTTTTATGTATTTGGGTATTGAAAAGTTTTTTTTATAATGGATTTGTTATGTCAATATATTTAAATGATATAATGTGATTGAAGTGTGGAAATGTTTTCTTTTCATTTTGTTTGTTTTATGTGTTATGAATATGTTACTGTTCATGGTAATTATTTATGTATATGGGTGGTTCTATGATAAACCTAGGATCAGTGAGACCGAGATAGCTTTCCATTGCACTGGGTAACTTGACGGAGGTAAACATGAATGATTCTCCTAAGAGATTTAGGGAATATAATGTGATGTGTATTCCAACATAAATCCCTATGTAGTTGTGATAGCTAAAATGTATGTAAGTTATAGATTCCACAAGTTACCTTTAGGATTTATTATTTCTATGTTTTATTTATAAATCTTATGATTTCATGCGGTTTGTTAAAGAGATTATGTAATGAATTCAATGATGAACTATTGTTTTCCTTCTTTGTTTTATAACCCTTACACAGCTTTTTATGCTTATCCCATGTTTTGAAATTTTTTTCACCGGACCTAAAGATTAATAGGGTCAAGGATGGGATCATGTAAAAGCCATCATATCCGAAACATAGGACTAGGTATTGCTCTTCTTTTCATGATTTTTTATTTTATGAAAAAATGGAAAATGATTACAAGTGTATACCTTGTAATTTTTGAGATATAATTTTTGAGATATAATGAGGAAACATCCCCCATCATTTAGAAGATCATATGACCTTGTCCAAGGATAATGGGGGACTAAATCATTGGAAAATATTTATGATGTGATGGGGTGTTGAGAACACCAAAAGGTTATTATAGTTGTTTTTTGTTTTGAAGGATTAGATGATCATTGGTGGTTGATGGGGAAAAATATCAGGGATTTTGAGGATATTTATGCTCTTTATTGGGATGAATTCAATGGTATTTTTATTGAGAAATTTATTCATAAGGTGGTTCATCATAGGATAGAAAACAAATTCTGGGAATTTAGGAAGGAGGATGACTCATTGGCTACTTATGAAGAAAAATTCACTCGACTGTAATGTTATTCTCCAAATTTCATACGAGATCTTCTGAATTTTGGTATGTGCTACCAAATTTGTAAAATGGGACATAAGACTCATAATTGCACTGAAAAAGATCAGATTAATGGTAAGACAAATTCTGATTTACAGTATGTAAAAAGTATTAAGTGCAATAAAATGGGTTATTATGCACATGAGTGTCCAATGAATAACTCAACAGAGGGAAAGTATCCAGACTACAAGAAAAAAGGGGTGTTGAAGTCCTTTACAACTTGTTCAGTAGATGTTGGGCTATAGAATAAAGTACTATCTGGTGTGCAATTTGTTTGTAAAAAATATGACAATGTGTTTTTTGATTAAGGTCTACAAATTCAGTCATTTTTTAAAACTATGCTAGTAAATTGGGAATTCCATCTCAAGATATGAATCCCGGTCTTATGGTAAAAACATTAGGGGAAATGTTGAGACAAAAAGATTATATGAACATTCTTGTCCTTGTGTGTGGGAAGAAACATCCTACAAACCTTATTATTTTTCCTCTAGTAGTGTTTGATGTTAATTTGGGTATTGATCAACTTTCTGTTTATCATGATAAGATTGACTGCAGAGCTAAAGAGGTTTATTTTCAAGATGATTTTCAGTTTTTGTACAAGAATGAACCCTTAATTTTGATAACATATTATGAATTTGAAAAACTAGTAAACAATGGAAATGAATTTTACCATTCACATATTGTTTAAAACAAAGGAAGAGTTCAGATTAATGATGTTCCAGTGGTAAATGAGTACCATGCTGTTTTTTCTGATGACTTGTCTTGTATTATACCTGATTAGAAAGTTGAAATTATTTTTGACTTTGTTCCTAATGCTAAGATAATTTCAAAACCCCCTTATCCAATGGATCAAATTAAACTTTTATAGTCAAAGATGAAATTACATGAGTTATTAGATAAAGGTTTCATTAGACCTACCACATTACCATGGGGTGCTCTGATCTTGTTTGTTAAAATTAATGTCGGTTTTATGAGACTTTTCATTGATTATATAGCGTTGAATAACATCACTATTAAGAAAAATTATCCTTTACCTCATATCGATGATTTGTGTGATCAACTCCAGGGAGCTCATTATTTTTCAAAGATTGTCTTAAGGACAGGGTACCATCAGTTTAAATTAATGAAAGATGGAATTCTGAAGACCCCGTTTCGTACTAGATAGGGCCATTATGAATTTGAAGTTATGCCTTTTGTTTTAACCAATTTACCTGTTATATTCATAGATATTATGAATAGAATTTTCCCTGAGTTCTTGCATAATTCTGTGGTTGTGTTAATTGGTGATATTTTGGTTTATTCTAAATGTAAATATGATAATGAAATTCATTTAAGGTTTTTCTTGAAAACCTTAAATGAATAAAAACAATTTCCGAATTTTAGGAATCGTGTATTTTGGTTAAAGTAAATTTTGTTCCTTGGTTACATTGTTTCAAAAAATCTAATAAGTGTTGATCCTTCTAGGTCAAAAGTTATTGAAGAATGAACAATAGCCAAAAATATAACATAGATCCATTTTTTTGATTTGGCTGGTTATTACTAGAGGTTTGTTGATAATTTTTCACGGTTATCTAGTCCAATGACTGAGTTAGCTCAAAAAGGTGTTATGTTCATTTGGAAAAAAGAATGTGATGATTACTTTTTAGAATGGAATAGAAGATTGGTGAATCGTCCAGTTTTGGAACTACCTTCCAAAAATGGTGAGTTTGTTACCTACGGTGATGCTTCAATGAAAGGACATGGTAGTGTCCTTATGTAGAATGATATCTTAATTTCTTATGATTCACATCAGTTGAAACCTGATTAATTAAATTACCCTGCAAATGATTTGGAATTAGCTTTTGTTTTTTCTTTAAAAATATGGAGTCATCATTTTTATGGAGTAAAATGTGAAATATATACTGACCAAGAAAGATTGAATTTTACATTCCCTATAAAAAATTGAACATCAGATAGAGGAGATGGTTGGAATTAATCAATGATTATGATTTCATGATCCTTGACCATCCAAGAAAAGAAAATAAAGTGGATGATTTTTTGAGTCAAAAAATTAATGCTTCATTAACCATGTTACATTTGGAATGAGATACATTGGTATTTGATTTGATGAATTATGGCATAGAAGTTGTTGGTGCATGAAATTATTCTGTTTGGATTTAGGTGTTCGTGAAATCTTCCCAATCATACCGAATAAAGCTTGGGAAAAAAGAATACAGTGAGTTTATGAAAAATGTATAGATGGTTCGAGAGGGACAGTTTCCTGAGTTTAGCATTGATAATGATTGTCTTTTAAGGATTGGGAAGAGATTATTTGTGCCTTGTGATTCACAATTGAGAAATGAGTTGTTATGGGAAGCTCATAGTTCTCTGTTTTCAGTTCATCCTTGTAGTACTAAGATGCACATCGATATTCGGTTGTATTACTGGTGGGATGGAATGAAAAGAGATATTGTTTATTTTACTGTGATGTGTTTGACTTGATAGGAGGTTAAAGTAGATCATCATTTACTGAAATGGATGCTTTAGTATATACCAATGCGAGGGCGGAAATGGTAAAATATATACATGGACTTCGTTGTGGGATTACCAAATACATCTCGAGGTAATAATAACATATGAGTTATTGTGGATATATTGACTAAATATGCTCATTTTCGTCCAATTCGTGATACTTTATCTCAAGATCAAGTTTCTATGTTGTTTGTTATAGAGATAGTCAACTTGCATGGTTTTCCCGTCTATATTTTATCTTAACATCATCTGGGGTTTACTTCTATCATTTTAAAAGGACATCAGAAGTCATTGGGTAATGAATTAAATATTAGTAAAACTATTTAGGTGCAATCGGGTGGGAAGTCAGAATGAACAATTAAGACCTTGAATGATACCTACGTGCTTGTTCACTACATTACCCAGGATGTTGAGACAAACATTATTTTATCTTGAATAAACTTATAAAAACAGCTTTCATTCCATTATATAGATGGCTCCATTTGATGCATTATATGGAAAGTAGTGTCAACACTATCTTTTTGGGGTGAAGTAGGTGAAAGGAAGATGACAGGACAACAATTGGTAGAAGAGATGGCATAAATTGTTATGTTGATTTAGAAGCACATGATAACAGCTCAGAGTAGGCTGAAATTCTTTGCATATAATCGAATAAGTGATCTCTTTTTGAAGTAGGTGATCATGTCATTGTCAAAGATTCTCAATGGAAAAGTTTGATACATTTTGGTAAGATTTGAAAGTTGAGTCTAAGGATCAGTAGATCTTATGAAATCTAGGATAAAGTTGGATTAGCTTCTTAAATGGTGGATTTACCTCCATGTTTATCATAGGTACACAATGTTTTTCACGCTTCAATGTTTAGAATTTGTATGCCAGATCCATATCATGTTTTAATTCCAGAGGTAGTTCAGATGTAAGAGAATCTCTCTTATAAGGAACAACTAGTACAGATTCATGACCATAGAGAGAAAGTTTTTTGTAATAACGTGATTCACTAGGTAATGGTTTTGTAGAAAAACCATATTGTTGAAAATGCAATGTGGGAATCTGAAAATGTTATGATGGATAAATACCCCCATTTATATGATAAGTGAATAAAATTGTGAGGACGAAATTTCCAAAAGGGGGAAAGGATGTAACATCATAATTAAATAATGAAATATTACATTTTAATATTTATTCATATTTTGGAATTAAATATTAATTTCACATTAAAGTGGTTTCTATGTTCGATGACATACCTGATATGCAAGAACGATTTTCTTTGAAATCTTATGTTGCAGACTAATAATATATTATTATTATTTTAAACGGTAGTTCACACCTAGAAGTTGTATTGGTGAGGATGAATATAACTAACTTAAATATGATTATACATCATTGTTATAGGTTTTAAAATTTATCCAATAAATTTTTGAGGCATAAAATGTGAATATATCTATTTTTATTCATAAATACTCTAATATTCATTAAAAGGATGATTTATATCCTTCTGATGATGAACCCTATTTAAAAATACATTTAATCACTTATATATGTTCTATTTTATTGAATAAATTTATTTTTTTAATTCAGGACAAAAAAATTTACATAGAGTAAATTTTTGGCATTTTTTAGATAATGTTCATTTTTTAATGAATCGTGAAAAATAATGTATTTTAATTAAAAATTTACTTTTAAAATAATTTATTTATATGGTAAGATTTTATTGTTAATTATTTTTAAATTTTAATTATATTATTCTTTTACCATTTAATCCAATTTTGGCCATTGGAATTAATTTCACTTTGAAATTGGACATAATCAAGTATCAATCTTTGGATAATTATTGTTTCTTAAAAACACACTCTTTGTTTTGACAACAGGAATTAATTTTTAATTAATTAATGAATCATCTATGTTTTTAATTTATAACAATATAAACCATTTTTTAATTACGAATATCAAATATAGCTTATGCTGAATTTTTTGTTGATTTCTGAAAAACATCAATTTTTTATGAATAGTGAAACCACTAAGTAGAAGTTAAAAACTGACATTTTCATTTGAATTTAATTTTTACACATCTGTGAATTGAATTTAAAAAATTAAACATACATGGTTGTTATTATTAATTAAAATTTGGTTCGAGATGATGAAAATAGTTTTTGGTAAATAGTAACTTTTGACTTTTATTTACCGCAGTTGATGGTAAATAGGGTAAATCATGGTATAAAATATCATAATAATAAATAATTACCTTAAAACTTGTCATAACCTTATTGGACGAGTCATGGATGACCATGGGCATCCTTGGGTCTATTTTGGGACCCCATGAAACCACATAAAATTTATAATGACACATTATTTTAATTAACTTAAAGTAAGGACAAAAATGATATAAACAAATATCTTAGTAAATTAAATATTACAAAGGGATAAATAAGTTATTTTTTTAACTATAAATATTAATTGTAAAGATATTAATATTTCCAACATTATGGTATTTGTTTTATAATTTTTAGACATTAAATAAAAATATTATTTATGGAACAATAATGATGCAGTGTTTTATATCATTAATAAATGATGTCTATAAATAATATTATAAAGATTAATAAATTATCTAAAAATTGTCCAATTATAATATAATGATATTATTTAGACCATGAGTCATATTATATTTATCTTTAATAAGTTTTTCACCTTTAAAAACCAAAAATAATTATATAATAAAATAATATTTTCTCACATTCTGGAAGAGCCCCTCCTCCCCCTTATAAAAATCCCTCACCTCTAACCCATTCCTCACACCTCTAAAGCCCCTTGGATCATCCAACACCATCCCAAATAAGCTCTAAATATCTCTCTCTTACACCTAGAAGCCTTAAATTTGGAAAAAGTCCCTTTAATAAACTTATTTGGTTCAAACCAAAGGAAGTAACCGAAATTGTTGAAGATTAAAGAACGAACGGGTCCTGTCATACATTATGTAATGAAATTATTCTCAATCACCATTAATTGAGTAAAATTTTGTTTTAATAATTGAAATTATTTTATACACTATATAAACACCTTGGACATTTCAATTAATTCAAAGGGAATCCTTTTCTATGAAGTGTTTTACTAAACGACAAAAAAAATAATGTTCATTTTTAACGTAAGAAGGGAAAATGAACTTTCCTTCATTGTGATTATTATTTGATATTTGGATTTAACAAAGCATAATTTTTTTAAAATTAAAATAAATACCATATACTGTTTTACCTATTTTGGTATTGAAATTTTTTTTTATAATGGATTTGTTATGTCAATATATTTAATGATATAATGTGATTGAAATGTGGAAATGTTATGTTTGCTTTATGTTTGTTTTATATGTGAAAAATATGTTATGGTTCTTGGGAATTGTTTACAAATATAGGTGGTTCTGTTATAAGCCTAGGGTGAGTGAGACTGAGATATCTCTCTAATGTTTTGGGTAACGTGACAAAGGTAAACATGAATGTTTCTTCTATGAGATTTAGGAAATATACTGTGATAGGTATTCTAACATAACTCCCTATATATATTTGATAGCTACAATTTTATTTTTTTATGGATGAAACAAAATACATTTATGATTTATGGTTTCTATTTATTATTAATAAATCTTACGATTTTATGTGGTATGTTAAAGAGCATATGTTATGTATTCATTGATGAACTAATGTTTTCTTTCATTGTTTTATAACCCTTACTAAGATTTTTATTCTCATCCCAAGTATTGAAAAGTTTTTCACAGGACCTAAATATTAATAGGTTCAAGTATGGGATCAATGAAAAGTCATGATATCTAAAACATGGGACACTACATGGATCTTTGTTTCAAAAGTTTTTATTTTATGAAAACAATGGAATCTAAGTTGAAGTGTTTACCTTAGAATTTTTGATATGTAATGTAATAGGTATGGCCTAATTATCTAAAACTCTAAATGTAAAAATATCCTCAATTATAATTATTCATTTAATTTGAGATTAATTAATGTGTATGGTTGAGTCCTTATACCTGATACACAAACTCGTTCATGCATCCTACATCCGTGTCAAAAAGAGAGTCTTGGAAAGTGGGTCGCGCTACCATAGGCATCACGTCAAACAGACCCTCCATATTGGAGTTAAATTCAACTCAACGTATGAAAATAATAATAATATTATTATTATTTTAGTTTTTTTAATATAATCTATCCCTGGGTTAGAGAATGATACCCATCAGTGTTCTTAAAAATACCACCTCGAAAGTAGGGTCACCTCCCTAGTAATGACGCGTCAATCAGACGTCGTATAGAGAAGTTGTGACATAAGGAAGATTTTATTAATAAATAATAATAAAAATAATAATAATAAATTATATTATTAATATTATTATTTTTTATTTCATTATTCTGTACATTCACTCTAAAAAAAGCATGAGAACCTCCCCTTTTCCCCATGCAGTTCACACGAGAAACCAACACCAATTTTCATATATTGAAATTCCTTTTACCTTTATAATTTTCAATTTCAATTCCTTACGTATTATTATTCATTTCTGTTTTAGTTAGGAATCCCTAATTAGGAATCATTAATGCGACACAAGAAAATCTCTCTGCCCTAACTACATCGCTTTTGTTACAACACTCAGGGATCACCACCTCGGCCTACCCTGCATGAACACACAATGTCGTGCCAATCAATCTTTCATCCCCTATCCACCTAACCCTACTCAAACCCATTAAACCGCTCGGCCTCCACTGATGATCATCCTACATCAACCAAACTTGATGTCTTCTCAACACCACTATGGAAAATTCTAACCACACTAATCCACTGAAAACTAGCCAGTTCAACCTTTTTAACAATACAACAATTCCTAGTTGGTCTTTTTGCTGATCTAAATCCAAAAACATGATGGAAATACGTTGAGCCATGGATCGAGTGTGTGTGGTTCGATTATTTGGTTGTTTTTTGAAACCAATTGCTCAATAATTGATTATGGAGGGTTTATCGAACTGCTGATCAAAATGGCACCAAAAAATGAACAAGGGAAGTGCGAATAACTAAGGCATGATTAAAATCATTGATGAATATCCTTGACTATTGTTTTTATTATACGTAATTCATTGCATTTATAATGATGAACAATGAATAATGAAAATTAATTAGCATAAAATTAATTGTAGTTAATTTATTTTTTTTGGATCAGGGAAGAAGTCATAGATTGAAGATTCAATTATCAACATTCTCAATATTTAATAAATGGTTTAAATACACCAATGATGATTCCTACTTGGATATTGGATTGATCATTGGTGAAGAAAATGTTTTTCGGGATCCGTTGCGCTCACTACTTCTTGATCTGTCAAGAATCAGAGGTTTATCGTAGTCAATGAGAAAGAGAGGAGATGAGAGGAGATGAGATTCCATCATTAGCCAAATATAATTATGAGGAAAATCTCTCTGAACAAAGAATCAATATCCTCTCATTAGGTTAAAAGTATTTTTAATCAAATAATTATATAATTAGTCATTTAAATAATTAATTATTTTCTCACGATGGAGCATAAGCCGAGCAAATGACACCAACAAAAGTTATACCCTACGGAGTGTAAAGTCTACGTTTTGAGCTCATCAACGGTCTCTGATTTCTCATTTGATTCACCATTCAATTGTAATTCAGGTGTGAGCTATTGGATGAGTAAATTCATAATTTTATTTATCCATTTATCATATCCCCAATGAGTGACGGGACCGAACATTCCACGCCGACTTATTTTATGTCGCACCTATTGGAAACACCACGTTCCAAACCCAACTGTGGCATCAGATTTCTCATCCAATCAACCATTTAAATGATACCTTTTTACCAATAGGTAGTAGTATAAAAACACTTAATATTTTTAAAACATTAATTCTGGGAACACTAGGCCATGGAATTGCACGCAGTATCATCACCCATCTCTTGAAATATTCATAGAAATATTTCAAAGTCTTATTAGACAAAAAAATGTCTCTAAATTATTCCCCCCTTCATTCTTTTCATCCTAAAAAAGGATAAAAATGGAAAAATTTTAGGATACTGAGCCCACACTTAGCTCTCCAACTCCCAGGGAAACCTGTACCATTATGTGATACCGATGAATGTGATCTAAAGGAATGTTCCACCCTTATAAAAATTTCATCAAATGATGATATGATAGTAAGAAACATTTATCTCCTCAGTTGTGAAACATGGAAGACGTCGTGTACCCACTCTAAATATTTTGGGTATGGTAAGTTGGTATGCAACCTCTCCATCTCCTTGCACAATCTCGAATGACTTGATATACTTCGGAGGATAGTTTGAATCCCCATTGATACCACTACATTCAATGTCACAACTCAATTCACTATTTTTAGTAGAAAATTGTATCATGATTCCCTATTTTAGAATATCTATATGGTGAAACACCAATGGATGTCTTGTCAAATAGGATTTCACTGTCAGTTCTTCACAACCGATTCTCCCTTACGAACTCAAGAAGCGAATGAGAAAACACTGTCAACTGAAGAAAATTTGTACCCTATTGTAAAACAGGGGTTATCCTCATGAAAGATCTATCTTTTAATATTCTCGCACTTGGTGATCCTTATTCTTCCCATAGCGCCTTTTAAGGGAATCTTCTACACAACCTCTCATTGAGTGCACAATGTATAGGAACCCTTCCACCATGCTTATACTACACTATTTAGGCCCATATGACCACATTCCTAATACTGATCATGAGATGATATCATAAACTAAGATCTAATCATCTCACGTATACTAGCTATAACATACATTTCATCTCTGTTGCACTCACTACCACACACAATATAATGGAATTCATAGGACAAAAATTTCTATTTTACCAACACCTGCTCTAGCATGCCTACATAGGTGGGGATGAATAAGGGAAATATGAGGGCACATATCAATTTTTTGAGTCTCTACTCATGCTTCCTCACATAGAAGTAGTCATTATAGATCTTGAATAGAGAGTAGTGTGGAAGGTATGTCTACCTAGTCGCATACTCAGTCACTGTCATCCCTCCCTTCCATAACTAGAGAAGCTACTTAAGTTGAAATAAGTGCATACAAGAGGAGTAAAACTCCTTAAAAATAATCTAGAAGATGTACCATGATAGTATCAACTCATCTTTTATCCGAGTAACTAAGATCCGCCAATTTATAGCAGATCTGAGGAAAAGGTCAGATGCCAAAGCCACCATATAATCTCCCAGTGTCCGAATAAGCCTGAATATGCAGATCACTAACTCTATCCAAACATCAGATGTCTGAGGTTCTGGCTCATTGTGGAAACACAATGATCTCTGACCCGCGCTGTTGGGGCTCTCAGAATCTTGGTAGGTAGGGGTGTTGCTACATACCTACCTAATGTAAGGAGCTCACCTAATGGGTCCTGAACTGAGGCCTCATCACTTAGGAGATCATCATCTAGAACCGTATAAGGTATACTATCTATTTTCCATTTTAGATACATCTGGTATGTGTTCTAGGATTATCGCGGTCAAATGAGCATATATATATATCAACAGATGTGGGGATCTGAATCAAGATGTACAGTCAAAAACTAAAACCTATATGATGCATGTTCCATTGTACCCAGAAACAAGTGTCTCAGGCTGCCGTGTCGACCATCTGGTAATTAGGGTCCTAGTGAATGTATATTTCAGCCTCCCGTAATGTCGTTGGACTTCCTAGCCTAAGTGCCACTCCCATGACACATTAACACTATTGTCCTATGACCAACCAATACCCTTTTTGGGAAAGAACCGAACAACGTCCCAAGGGTTGAAAAAGTTCTTATACCACTTTTTCACAACCCAACCTATACCTGGGACTGAGCCACAACTACACAAATCACTCCACCATATTCCAGGGGATAGAAACTAGCACTAATGGCACAAAAAACAGTGGGGGGCCCTTTCCTTGGAAACTGTACACACCCAAACGAATCCAGCACAGTGAAAATGATAATAGGTAAATAAAAAAATGCAACAATACTATAAAAGAGAAACCAAACATATATGCATCGAACATTAAACAATAAAAGTACATGAATATTACAGTAGAAAGGGAAAGGGGGAAAATACACACCCAACTAGAAAAGTTCCAAAACCTGAAAATAGTTGAAAATGTAAAACAACTTGTAGAGTCACAGTATTTAATCCCAAGATATATCTGTCGAATACACTTCATGTACCCCTTGTCCCTAAGATACTATGATATCACAGTCAACCATTATCTCATCTGAAGGGGAACACAAAATATGGGAAAAGCCCAAGCAAGGGCGAGTAATAGAATAGTGACTAGAATTCCCAAAGACTCGGGGAATCTTCATGAGAGGTACTGAAGAGGGGAGCAGTAAGAGAGAATAAGGTTCAACAGTAGTGAAGAGAAATAATATTGATTATCCAAATAAAATAGTGAATATAGACTCATCCAAACTCAAGGTGCTTGAAACAGTGAGGAGATGAACTCCCCGTCAAATCTTTATTACCTATAGTAGGAGAGTGGACTCATCCAACCACAAGAATCTAGACATGAAAAGCATTTTTCATACACCACGCATCATCACCTCTCCTAGAATAGGAGTAGCCAAACCCATCAAGTAGGAACAAGAAACAAGATATATATATATATATATATATATATATGCTAACTCAGGGAAACCCTAACAAAGGATTATGGAGATCTCCCTTCCACAGCTCATGCCCAAGAAAGTTATTAGCCATTAGATCAATGGTAAAGCAAATTTGACATTCCCTACATCTCATCACATCTCTTTAGGAGGCACTAGTGAAAGGGGAACAAATAACTGTAATTCAATACAATCCTTTTTCGGTTAAAATGACTCGTTCGCACGGTTTTAGGTCTTGTCAAAAGAATGTGTATCAATGGGGAAATCACCCCTCTTCATTGTGGTTCTCTATGTAACTTGAAAAATACCATTCCATTTTGTCACCCGGTCTAGGGTCTTCTCTGAACCATCTGGAACTATGCTACATGGCCCACCAGGAGGGTCATCTCGATATCTCTTCAGTGATTACCCTCATGGTCAGCCTGATATATTCTCGGTGACTACACTCTTGGTCAGCCTGGTATTTCCTCGGGGACTACTATACCCATCCTGGTGGGAGGGTCGGCCAGATATCTCATCGGGGACTACACTTTGGGTCAGTACAGTATCTCCTCGAGGACGACTCTCATGGTCAGTACGATATATCCTCGGGGAGTACTGTACCCGGACCGATGGGAGAGTCAGCCCAGAAATGCACTGGTCATCCTAGCTAGATGGTACATCTTAGAAAGCAATAAGGAACACTGATCATCTCTCCTGGATGGTACCTCTTAGAAATCACTAAGGAAAAATAGGCATCCCTATTGGATGGTACCTCTCAGAAAGCACTGATGATCAGTGGACATATCTATTGGATGGAACCTCTATGAAAAATAATTGAGGAATTCTGACCATCCTGGCTAGATGGATCCTCTTGGAAAAATCATCGAGGAACACTGATCTTCGGTCATGGATGGTACCTCTTGTAAAAAGGGTCGAGGGACTCTGATCATCCCTAATGGATAGAACCTCTCTGAAAAATTCCGACATAATCATAAGGGGCCACCCTGGATAGGTGAAACACCTAGAACATCTTTAATCATATCTCAGAATCTACTACAAAGGTCACCATCACATTCAATGTGGAAAAAAATTTAGGATAGGCTTCTCACATGCCAATGTGCGGGTCCAAAAAAATAGATAATAGAGATAGAGTATTCGTAAAATTGTATATGATGCGTTTGGGACCCAATCATCTTATGGACCCACCTCTTCTCATGGGCATGTACTTTTCCATAATCGAGTACTAAACTGAATATATTGTACCCCTAGTTGTGTTGGTCAACTCCCAGAGTACAAGAAATATTTAGAAAAAAATCTAACGAGCGAACATTGTTCTTTATTAAACCGAAGGGTGAAAATGTAATTTTTCGAGCAGTCCTCTTCAAATGGCACTGGATAACCAATCAGATTGCACTGTTTTGATCCATGGAAATAATTAACAAGATAGAAAACTCATTCGAAATGAATGGAATTCTGATGGAAAAGTCATATATCACCACATAGTGCTTGAATGTCATTACGAGGGGACCACACCTGGGTCTTGAAACAAATTATACAGATCAAATCATCGCAATCCTCTTTGAAAAACCAATAGAATTTACTACACATTCACCCAAAATTGATACCCAGTGAAAATGTTGAATTCAACATTAACAATTGAAAACCATGCCTCAAAGGGTCCACGCCTTAATATTTGTTGAAACAAAATCAATTAGTCCTGAAAATGTCACATCAATGTCAGTGTCATGATGTGGCTGATGGCTCGCCAATCTGATGTCATTTGGGCGAGTTATGACTGATGAAAAATTATGTAATAATAATAATGATGTTATTATTATTCGGTGTTTCATGGACCCAAGTCACAAGAAGAATTTAATATCAAACATTGGACCTATATCATCTGTCTTAATGAAATGGTAAAATCCCCATTGACGAAAATTCCATCAGACGTCGCACGCAGAAATTATGGATGGTCAATCCCTTAATAATAGCAATATATTATTATTATTTGGAAATTTTTTGGGACCCAATAAATAATCTCAATGAATGAATCCAACATCATTTTCAAAAAATCCATCGTGAAAACTGGTTCGTGCTGCTATAGGGAACACATCAAACATACAGTCCATGTAGAAGTTACATTGAACTCAACATTCTATAATAATAATTATTATTATAATTTTTAAGGGATATTAATATAACTAATAATTGAGTCGGTGAAATGTTCCCAAAAAGGTTTTAAAAATAAATCCTCAAAGACAACGTTACATTGGTGCTGACGATGAATCAATAATATGTCGTACAGAGAAGTTGTGACCGAATGGAGATTTGATAACAAAATAATAATAATATCAATAAGAATAATAATAATATTATTAATATTAATATATGATTGACCTACCATTATTCCCATGCACGACTTCCAATTTAATTTCTGTCAGTAAGGAAGTGAAACTTTCATTAAGATAGAGGATTTAGGTCCAATGTTGGTTATTAAATTCAGTTTTATGACGTGGGACCACAAAACACCCAATAATATTATTATTATTATTTTTTCTGAATCATGAATATGGCGTAACTCTCCCATACGGCATCGGATTGGTGAGCTGTTAGTGGCATCATGACCTAGACATTGAGACGCGTGTTTTAGGAGTAACATCAGGTGTTTAAAGAAACGTTCAGGTTTGGACCCCACGACCGTTGATCGCATATGTTACGGTGGAATGCCACTTTTTCATCTGGTATCAATTCTGGAAGAATGAGTAGTCAATAACGTGTTTTTTTTTCGGAGGATCATAATGGCCTGATCTGTATAATTTGTTTTGGGACAATGGTGTGGTCCCCACATGACTTCATTCCAGTGCGATGTGATGATATACAACATTTCCATCAGATGTCCCTTCAGGGTGAATGAATAATCAATCTTTTTTATTTTTGGTCCAAGGATTTTAACAGTGTGATCTGTTTGGTTAACCAGTGCCATTTGAATATCCATGCCCAATTTTTTCCCCCTTACGTTTAACAAAGAACAATGTAAACTTTTCATCATTTTTTTAGATATTTCATGTACTCATGGAGTGAACTAGAATGACTGGGGGTACTTGATTTTAAATTTAGTACTCGAGTATGTATAGGTACCCGACCGGGCGAATTGTCGAGGTCACATAGCTTATGGTCCCCACATGAACCATGTACCACATTACAAATTATATATCCCTCGTATCTACTTCTTTTGGACCCAGAAATTGGCATGTGATTATCATATGCGTTTCTCTGCGTGTAATGATATTGTGCCCTCTATATTGGATTTTGAGATTTGATTCATGATGTTCTGGGTGTGAATCCTATCTAGGGAGGCACCCTATGACGGCAACAATGTTTTAATGGGAGGTACTATCCATCAGGTATGATCAGAGTCCCTCGATGATATTATTGAGAGGTGTCATCCATCATGGATGATCAGTGTTCGTCGATTCATTTTCTGATAGGTTCTATCCATTAGGGGTTATCAGAGATCTTCAATGACTTTTCCGAGAGGTTCCATCAAACTGGGATGACCAGTGTTCCTCATTGATTTTTGAGAGTTACCATCCATCATGGATAACTAGTCATCCTTAGTGATTTGTAAGAGTTACCATCTAGCATTGATGCCCAGTGATCATCATCACATTCTGAGAGGTACCATCTAGTAGGGATGACCAGTGCAGTTCTGGGATGACCCTCCCGTCGTGCCGGGTAATATAGACCCTGAGGAGATATCGGGCTGGCCCTAAGAAAATTCCCTGATGATATATCGGGACAACCCATATTGTAGTCCATAGAGAGATATCGTGCTGACCCTCCCATCGAGCCAAGTAGAGTAATCCCCAAAGAGATACCTGGCTGACCCAGAGCGTAGTCCCCGAGGAGATATTGGGCTGACTCTGAAGTTAGTCCCCAAGGAAATATCAAGCTGACCCTCCCAGTGGGTCGAATAACATATTCCCTAATGGTTCTAATTAGACCCTTGACTATGTGACACAGTGTTATGGTAATGTTCGACATACCAAATGTCCCACAATAAAGATGGGTTCTTTCCCCACTACAGAACGAACTTGTGACTCGGACTAAAAATATTTGGGCGTGTCAGTGCCACCCAAAGTTCATGGTATCGAAGTGTAGTGATAAGTTACGCTTTTAATTGTGCCTCCAAGTAAGATGCAATGAGATGCAGGGAATCACATATGGTTTTTATATTACTACTGTGGGATACTATCGTTCTTGGGGATGAGCTTTGTAAGGGAGATCCCCTTACTCCCTTGTTTGGGTTTCTTTGACTGATAACTCACACACACACACAAATATATATATATATATCCATTTTCCAGTGCCCAGTACTTGGTTCTAGGCTTCTCCCCTTCCAGGAGAGGCAATGGCGTGTGGGGAATTCCATGTTCATTCCATGTCTAGAATCTTGTGGTTGGACGAGTCCACTCTCCTACTATAGGTTGAAAATAATCGAATAGGAGTTCATATCGTCAATGTTTTGAGATCCTTGTGTTTGGATGAGTATAAATTAACCATATTCTTAGGTTGATATTTACGCTATCCATTCAATCTTGTGGTAATGTGTTCTCTCTTACTTCTCCCCACTTTAGTAGCTCTCTTGCTACTCCATAAATCCTTTGAGGCATCCTACTAAGTATTCTCTTAATCACCCTTTATTGGGATTTTTCCCACATTTCGTGTGACCTTACAGATGATTGAAATGTTTATTGTTATATTATAGGATCATTGGGATACAGGGTGCTTGGACCACGTGTGATAGTCGTAGCTTGGGATTTAGGTGTGGGACACTCCCATTTTTTTACTTTTCACCTATTTTCGGGTTGAAGAACTTTTCATGTTGGGTGTGTATTTTTCCCATTTCCATTTTAGATTTACATTTCGTGTAATTGTAATATTTATTGGTCAATGTATATATGTTTGGTTTACCTTTTATAGCAGTATGTAATCTTGATTTCTTTTCCATTGCATTTTTGCATTTATTTTGCTGTGTGGTTGAGAACAATTTCTAAAGAAATAGACTCCCATAGTTTGTTGTGCCTTCGATGCTAGTCACCAGCCCCTGGCCTATTGAGGATCTCTTGGGGTAGTTGTAGATCGAGCCCTTGTATGGGTTAGTCCATGATAGAAGATCATAAAAATATAATTCGATGAAATAATGAAAATAAAGCATTCTTCATGATATTATTTTAATTGAAGATAAATATTGGATCTCCTTATATACATATCATATTGGTTACTGAGAGAGTAAAATCGCATTTTATATAAGAAATAATCACATGATAAAATATTTTTTTATATATGATTATTAATTCCTATTGAAAAACAATCATCAAAATTGTTTATTGTTGAGAATAATATGTGTTGAACTATTTTTTGAGTTCATTGGTTTTGATTTTTCGTGTATACGTGATGTATTTTTTTTTATTTTTTTCTTAACAAAAAATTATATTCAAACTCAATATTAATGTCTGTTGATGGTGATTACTGATTAAATTAGATGATTATTATTTTGGCCTATCATTATTTAATATCATTAGTGGAGTTCATGTCGCATAATATTGAAAAATTTATTATGATGATGAAAATGTTAGTATTATGTTGGTGATGTTAATTGAAGAATAAAGTTTACACAATGGAATATTCTATTCCAAAAAGTGTAGTCATTGTGTTTTCAGGCACCTAATTATTAGAATTATTCCAAGATATAAGGAGTTGGCTCCACTAAATAGAATTCCAGGAAAATATTTTCATGTTGATGGAATATATTCGGTCCAATACACCAAAATTGTGTAATAATATTGAAATGGATATTTAGAATATGTTTGTATCAGTGCAAGTATGATCACACTATGGTGGATATAACCATATAAATTTTATTTTCACTTGAATTTTTAATGGTCCCACTGTAATTAATTCACCATTATTCTATAAGATGATAAGAATGTGGTTCATATCATTTTAAGGTATTCTATGAATTTTTCCCAATTTTTTAGAGTTTGATTGGATTGCAGAAATTGATATAAATACACTATGTCAATACAATTATAACCCTATTTTTGTGAAGTATTACTTTGAACCACATCTACATCATACTGAAAAAATGACACATTTTTGTTTTATCACTCTGAAAAATAACATGTTTTTTATTCCAGGACAGGCCAGAACAGAGGATACACAATTAAGTGTAGAAATTTTGGATGTATGATAATCCATATTAATTTGAATTCATATATATAGTTTGGTAGTAATTTTAAAGTAATATAACTACAAATATAGAATTTAAGGTTTTGATTAAATAGATGATAACTCAATAATATTGGTTAATAAATATGAAAAGTATTTTAATTTTGAATTCAACTATTAATTACTCGAAAGTGTGACTGTTTGTTAAAAATATTTGTTAGTCTATAGTGTGATGTAGAATATGTATATGAGTACAAAAAATGTTTTCATATGTTAATGATATATAATATCCTTTTCTTATCCATAGTGAAATATAGGAATATAGAGAATAAAATGTTACTATTTTTGTCGACGTATAAGGAATAAAAATATAGAATAAAATTATTCATTTTCTATATTGATGTATGTATTTTACATGTATTATATTTTGAATTGTGTAATTTTTTTTTAAAAATAATCATACTAAACTGAATGGAGGAACTTTACATGGTTGAATAAATATTATTTGTCACTATGAATTTTCATTTTAATTTTTATGATAGAGTAAATTAGAGTAGATATACATTTAAGTATGAGTTTCATGGTTATAAATTACATGTTTATAAACACATGAATATTATTGTGGTTAGTGTGATACAATTGGAATACATATAATTGTAAATATTTTCCATCCCTCACTAAGAGAGGAACCATAATAATATATTATGTTCTATTGTGATGCTGAGGGTGTGGGTGTGAATATATATTATATCACTAAACATTAAATGTGGAAATGGTTTTTAAAATGAATTGTAAAAATATTTCAATCACTAGTTCACCCCTAACACATTGATCTTTGACATATATTATTTGTGTATTATCAATTGGTATCTTCTATAATGTTCATTTACTTTGGGATTTTATATTTGAAGCTGGTCTCATTAAATTTTTTTAAGAAATCAACCAAACTCCATATATAAAACGACAATCCAATATTAACCAAAATTTAACAACAGAAAAGGGCGGGCCAGTAATTCAACCCACTACTCCCATCCTATAGAGGTGACAGACACAGGGCCCAGTACCTCCGCTGCCTATGGTGGCTCAGCAACAAAATTGTCCCACCCACCCGTTGCGCCTGCATAACCAGGAGCTGCTGGAATGGCACCAGGAGCCACCTTCGAGGTCCACTAAGTAACCGCCTCAGGAGCCACCTATGGGGTCCACTAAGGAACGGCTCCTGGAGAAACCTCTGTGGGCCACTATGAATCGGAAAACAACGTCGAAGACCATTGATCGGTCCCCAAACCACCACCACCACCACCAAGTGCAGCACCAGAATAATCTATGGAAAATTGTTGTGCAACAGGGGCTGTCTATTCTGGTTTTTATTTGGCTTCCTCAAGCTCCCGGTAGAAGAACAGATCCACCATGTCATCCCACATGATTCCTATGCTTACACACATATGGATAACCATCTGGGTGAGTAGACAAAAAAGGCACCCAATGATATGGTTCCCCTTGTTATTGGCAGGGATTCCTACGTCAACATATAGCATTGGGGAATCGGTATCACAAAAGGCAATGGTTGGTATTTTCCCTAGTGCCCCTTCCTTGATAGGCTGGTGATCAGTTATAGGGTCAGTAAGAATATGTAGATATGGTTCAATGAATGTTGTTTGAAGCTGATTAGTAAAAGACCCATGATTATGCCTTCCAGCAATGGCTTGAGAACCCATGTAATGCACAAACATCAACACGGCCATCTGGCCATATGGCCGAGCAGACTGAACAATAATGTCCATTGGATTTTCAATTGCAACAATGTCTCTGGCAGCTAGTGCAAGGTTCTCCAAAGTTTTAGAAAGATTTATAATGTATAGACCATTGTTGTGCCGCTTGAATACGTATCTCTCCATATGAAAGTTCATCTTTTTAGTGCCAAGATGAAATTTGGCCGCAAACATCATTTGGATGTCATTAATATTAATACGTCAAAAATAGTTCACCTACCAACTATGTATAATTATAACTAACTGAGTATAATGTTGATTCACAAGGTTTTAGAGAATGTTTATCACTATTCAAAAGATATAATATTCCATTTTTCCCCACATTAATATATGAATATTTTAAAAAAACTAATTGATTTTTCTATGGGATGATCGTTTTTCTCTAATATTTATAGAATTAATTTTTATAGATAATAAATTCCAAGTTAGAATTTTTTTTTATCTTCCATTATGATAGTGAATTTCTAATGTTCGAAATAATCCAAATAGAAAAAGATATTTTAGGAAAACTGCAGAACATGTTAGATGATAAAACCAAAGTAATATAAGTGATCATATAATTTCAATGAAATAAATATGAAGACATATGGATAAATTTATGATGAGATAATATAATTTTTCATTAATAATGTTAATGATATTGTGATAATGAGTTTTGTGTATTGTGGGAAGATATAAAACTCTATAACTATAGAGAACATCCTCTATATCATTCAAGATAATTAATATGAAAATTTATCTACATTAGATGAAATGGATCGAAGTGAACAATTATTCATTGATTTAGATATTATATTATTTTATATTAAATGAAATATGATAATTATATTGAGATAAATGAAAATGAGGAAATGTTATTTCTTTTAAAGTCTAATATATACGAAGTGTTAGAAGCTGATTTTGGAATATGATGATAATGTCTAGTTAGATTCATTTTTTGATACATAAATAAGTATTTATAAAAAAATTTCACTTATCTGATAAAAATTGGGAAGAGAAATAGTAATTTTTAAATGAGAGTTACAACATAAATGTTATGATTGTGGGATTTGTTAAATTATTGTAGAAAATTAACCAAAAAACCAATATAAACCAAGGAATTTCATACATAGGTATTATATTTTTTGATTAATATTCAATACCATACAAAAACACACATCCATTGCTGATAATAGTTTAGTGACTATGGAGACTAATTACACAATATTATAATTTGGTAAAAGATCTTCAATATCTAAAATAAATATATCCACTATTAGTACTATTGAGAAACATACCCTAATTAAAGACTATCATTATAACATGGGGAATGTAAACCAAGGAAACGTTGAGTTTATATGCTTAGTATAGGTAAACAAGGGAGATGGATAAAAATAACATAAACATAAGGTAATGAGAAGATGAGGATAATATTTGAAAAAAATTCTCTAAATTTAAAATTTGATAATATTTTGTAATGGAATAAATATTTTATGTTCAGAAGATATGAGTTGAATAAGAATCATACTGCATGAGTAGTTAGAGAATAACATTGGAAAATGACCTAAATTGGTGACATACACATAATAATTGAAAATAATTCCCACTATAGTAATGGATCACTTGTAGATATATCATTGTTGTGTGGATTCAGAAACAAAACCACAATTGTAGTCAAGGAGAGATCCCCAGTTTTCCATACAAATAATATCCCCAACTGAAGAATTTTCAAACCATGTTTCATTTCAGTCCATCTCATGAAATATATATATATATATATATATATATCATTACCCAATTAATTGGATAAATATGTAGTCCCCACTCATAAAATAATGAAAATCATACACATAAAAGACAAATTATCCAAAATCACTCATCCTATCCTAACTCGTAAGATGGAATAAGTTTCATAAACATTTCATCATATTAAAACCAATATAAAATATATAGGTTTCATAATCATTGCATCATTCCATCATACCATAACCCATGAATAGAAGTGGGTTTCACAATAATTACCTCATTTTATATCCTACGGAAGATAAACTTGTTTCATAAAAATAATTACATCATAGTTATAAAACATTATAATAAAAAATATGAATTGTATCTTTTGGTCATATATCTATTAATTCATAAATAATATCAATATATGTAAACATAGACATAAAATTTTGTTGAAATGTCACCAATATTTTTTAAGGAAACAACCATTCATTGAAATTTAGTTTTTATATATATAAATTTATAAACATTATGGAAAAAAATATAATTAATAATATAGATGGAAACTTATAATAGATTACCTAAATATCCTTTAAAAATTTTAATGGGGAAAATAATGTTTCATTGAAATACCCTTTTAAAATATAAAAACTCATAAAATTGTTTTGAATATCTTTTCATTGAAATTAATATTAAAAATATATAATATAATATTAAAAATTATTTGAAACATATCTTGAGTAAAATATTCATTCCTCTATGAAAAAAAGTTATCCTGAATTAGTTTTAAAATCATAATCATTGATAATAACATTGAAAATATATAATAAAATCTCAAAAAACGTTAATTAGTATATTTCATGAGGAAAATATTCATCATTCATTCAAATGAAAATTTTAAAACATAAACCAGTTTGAATATTGTGTTATTTTAAAATAAAATAAATATATATATATAATTATTCCATTAAAATAGTTATCTTGATTATAGTAAATTTGATTCATGTCATACATATTAAAAAAATATTCTATTCATATATTCAGAAAAAACAAACAAAATTTTTTAAAAAAGATATGTAAATTTGTTGGAATTTTTATTCAAAAAGCAGAAAGACTCAATAATAAATTCAATAATAATTATTATATTTTAAAATACATTTTTATATTTTTTTTACATGATTTTTTTATGTATTAGAAAATTTATTTCGTCCATATCAAGAAATAGAGACTATTGTTTTTATATTTTTTTAACTCATAAATACCTAAAGATATGTAAATGAATGAAAACATGTAATATCTTAAATTTACTTATGGATATAACATTTCATGTGTTTCTTGATTTATAGATCATAATATTTCTTTATCTGGATCTCTCATTCCCAAGTTCTCTCCTGCACCCTCCCATGCTACCACAGTATAGGAACCAAAGGAATGGTTAGTCCACACAGTGTCTGCTCCTGCCGGTCCTCAATCGCCACTGGGTGCTCTACAAAGGTTGCTCTATACTTAATATCCACCTCTCCCTAGTCAATGACATGCGTGGGGTCATGCACATATTTTCTCAGCTAAAACATGTGTATGAAATCATGCACCCTCTCTAGTTGTGGGGGTAGAGCAAGAAGGTAGGAAACCTCACCAACCCTACGCACAATATCAAAAGGCCCAATGAACCTCAGGGATAGCATGCCTCCGTAGCCGATCCTCCGTGTTCCACGCCGTAGGGAGACTCTCAGAAAGACATGGTCCCCCTCCTTGAACTCTGAAAGACCGCGACGACGATCTGCATATGACTTCTATCTTCTCTGAGCTGTCCTCATCCACTCACGAATGACTAGAACCTTCTCCATCGTCACCCGCACCAACTTTGGGCCCATAAGGGAGGTCTCCCCGACTTCCGTCTAGTACAACGGTGACCTGAAGGGTCTCCTATAGAGGTCCTCAAAAGGTTCCATGCCGATAGTAGAGTGGTAACTGTTATTATATGAGAACTCTACCAAGTGTAGGTGATCCTCCCTTCTTATACCAAAGTCTAACACACACAACCTAAGCATATCCTCCAACACTTGGAACAATTGCTCTGTCTGCCTGTCCGTCTGGGGGTGAAATTTTGTACTCATCCATAGTCGAGTCACAAATTCCTCCTGCAGGCCTTTCCACAAACGCGACATAAACCATGTGTCGCGCTCTGAGAAGATCATCGAGGGTACTCAATGAAGGCGGGCGATATCCCGAACATACACCTTCCCTAGACTCTCCACCGAACTATGCTCCCTCAATGCAAGGAAGTTCGCCGACATCATGAGTCGGTCCACTATCACCCAAATGGAATCATGGCCATTTGATGTGTACGGATGTCCTATGATAAAGTCCATATATATGCCATCCAAATTCTAGTCTAGGATATCAAGGGGCTACAACAACCCTACCAGAACCAAATTCTCTGCCTTCACCTACTGAGAGATAAGACACCGATAAACGAGCTCAGCTATGATCTTCTTCATGTTGGACCACAAAAACTTCTGCTTAAGGTCTATATACATTTTTCATACACCATTATGTACAGCCTAGGGAGATGTGTGGAGTTACCGCATCACCTCCTCTCGCATCTCCACCGGTACTACAACATGTCCTTGGAACCGAATCTCGTGATTCCCTCCTTCAGAATACCCATTGGGTGCGTCACCCGTGGATATCTGATCATGCAGCACCTCACTGTCGACATCCCCCATCCATGACTCTCTCACATGCTCAAGGAGCGAAGGAGTCAACACAGTCGATTGCTGAAAAGTCGTACCCTCCTACACCTCCAAGTTCAGTCGTAGGGGAGCCAACTGCTCTGAAGCTTCCTGCACTAAACCAACCTGGGACTTCTTGCTAAGGGAATCTACTACTATGTTTCCCTTCATTGGTGTTTAGACTATCTCTAAATCATAGTCTTGCATAAACACCAACCATCACCACTTCCTCGAATATAAATATCTCGGTGTGATGTTGTACTTGAGACTCTGGTGGTCTGAGTAGACCACAAAACTCTCAACCAGAAGGTAGTGTCTCCATAAACTCAAGGTGAAGACCGTCACTGCCAGCTCCAAATTTTGAGTCGCATAATTCTTCTCATGGGGCCTCAACTTCGTCGACCCATTTGCAATCACTTCCCACTACTGCATTAGCACACACCTGAGCCCAACTCCAAAAGCGTCGCAGTACACCATGAACTCAATTCCCTACTCTGGCAACCACAACACTAGAGTAGTAGTCAGCCTCTATCTCCCTCCTAGAAGGCATTCTGGCACTGATTAGTCCAGGTGAATGGTCATCCCTTCCATGTCAATGCGGTCAAAGTGGAATCAATCCTGGTGAAATCTTCCACAGACTTCCTGTAATACCGTACAAACCCATGGAAGCTCTGCACCTATGATGCATTATTGGGTGGCTCCAAAGAAATCACTGCATCAAGCTTTGTGAGATTTATGTACAATCCCTTCTCCATAAGGACATTCCCCAGGAAGTGAAACTCTTGAATCTAGTACTGACACTTTGAGAGCTTCCCATACAGATGGTGCTCTCAGAGTATGTCTAGGACCATCCTCAAATTCTTTGCATGCTCCTTTTTCATCGCAGAGTAGATGATTGTGTCTTCAAGAAATACAACCAAAAACTGGCCCATGAACGGCTAGATGATCTGGTTCATCAAAGCCATTAAAATGGCAGGGGAATTCACCATGACCAATGGCTTCACCAGAAACTCATAATGCTCGTAACAACGCTGGAAAGCCACCATCGAGATGTCATCCTCACGAACTCTCAACTGGTGGTAGCTGGATAGAAGATCAATCTTGGAGAACCACTTCACACCTCTCAAAGTTTCTAAGAGGTCGTTGATCCTCAAAAAAGGGTACATGTTCTTTATCGTATCTTTATTCAGGCGACGATAATCCAAACCATGTCACAGACTCCCATTTGCATTTTTCACAAACAAAACCAGTGCTGCCCAGGGGGACACACTAGGCCTGATGAATCCCTTCTCACGATGGTCCTTCAACTGAAGTCGTAGCTCTCAATGATCTATGGGTGCCATCCGATAAGCTGTACATGATATCAGGGAAATCTCCCACTGCGATTCAATGCTGAAATCCATCTCGGGCCTTGGAGGTAGTCTCAGGACATCCTCGGGGAAGACGTACATGTAGTCCTTTATAACGATCGGGATCCAGGTGCCTGTAGCATCTGCTGGTCTGATATCCATGCTCACCAACTGGTGAGAAACGTTTCGTGGTCTCATGCTCATAGTAAATGTCTTCTCTGCCAAGAGGTCATGTTCACCAAAGATGGTGAACCTCATCCCATTAGAATGGACGCATCTGACTAGTGTACACCGATAGTAAATCTTGACATGAACCATGGAAATCCAATCCATGCCCAAGATGACATCATATGGTTCCATCGTGATGATGAGTATGTCCAACGTGAAACTCTCTCTTCTGAACGACATTTCTCACTATTTGTAGATAAAGGTCACCAACGAGGCACTTCCCATAAGAACCTTGAGGCTATGGGTAGGTGAAAGATCCTATACTAGAATTTCTAACTCACATACCAAGTAAAGTTATATAAAGGAGTAGATGGTGCATATTTCTACTAGTACCAAAGAAAGAGTAGAGTAAACACAAAGCGTACCTCGGACCATCTCATGTGCTGAGGGGGGAGGTCACAAACACCCATAGCATGAAGATTCCCATGGACTATACCGCCTAATCCCTAAGCCTGTCGTCGGCCAACTGGTGGTCGCAGTGGAAGGACCTCGAAACGTCATCCCCCACCGCTGGTTCCTTCTGCTCTGCCTGCGCTACCTCCCTGATGGCCACCCTGTCCACGCCTGGCGGATCCCTGGTCTTGGTGCTGCCTCAACCACTGCGGTGCGCCCACTACCTATCGCGACGGCTCGGTATCCCTGTTCGGGCAGTCCCGTGCAAGGTGACCTCATCCACCACAGGCAATTCATTAACTCTCTCCTAACTACCCCCATGTTATATGGTGCCACTGTGGTGTATGACCCTACCCCTGAGTCTTCTCATGGATGGGTCTCCTCAATTGAGGATTTGCTCTCTGCCGCCTGCCTGCTACCAAAGACTCTTCCCGGAAGCGGCCACTGCAATGCCCTGCCAGCTCGCATCCCTAAGCCAAGAAACTCTCTGTCATGACTTCCCACTCTAGCACCCCAACATAAGAGGGGATGCTCGGGGCTACTACACTAGCATGATTCTTCCTGCGAAGACCCTTCTCAAACATTCACGCCCGAAAGTAACTATCACATACCATATACCACAAGTAGTGTGTTAGAACGATAAACCGGGCTGAGTACTGCGCCACGGTCATCCCCCTGTGCTTCAGCTTTAGAAGCTCCAGAATTCGAATGGAGTTTAACAAGAGGAGGAGTACTCCTCCCAAAAGAGCTGATGGAAGCTATCCAACAAGATAGACGACTCCTCGTGGGACTACGTAACCAACCCCCTGTCGTCCCGAGGAAAAGGCCAGCAGCTAGGGATACCATCTGGTCTGCTGGTGTCTGTACCAGCCTGAATAGTCAGTCCACAAACTCTATACAGTATTCCGCTACCTAGGGATCCGGGTCTCTGCGTAACATCTGTGGTCGCTGACGTTGAAAGTCTCAGAGTGCACTTAGCCTGCGCTCAACCAATGCCTATGCTCCTAGTACAAACTGCCACTCTCTAGGTGGAGGTTCTACTACCGAAGCACTACACAGAAGTGGATCATATGAGGGCCCCTGAACTGGAACCTCGTCACTCTCCAGGTCGCCGTCATGAAATGGAGAGGGTAACCTGGCTGGCTGTTGTCATGGGGGCATCTGAAAACTATCAAGTATTACCGCGATCAGATGAGAATATATATATATATACATATATATCAGTAATAAATAAGTTGATCTGTCTCAAAAATGATATTCAAAGACTCAATCCTACTAGATGCATGTTCAAATGTTCCCTGCAACAAGTGCATGAGCGTATCGAGTCGACAAGCGGGTTATCAGGGTCCGGTTTACTGGATACGTCAGTCGCCCGTACCATCACTGGACTCCTTGTCTTGAGATCCAATCTTCAGACACATCCACTCTATTACCCTAAATCCCAACAAATTACTTTTTAGGGACATCTGAACAATGACCCAATGAATGAACCACCTCTGATACAACTTTATCACGACTCAAACCTATCAGTCTCGAGCTGCAACTACCCCAAGCCCACCTCCATAGGTCAGGGGCTGGCGACAAGTGCTGAAGGTGTATCAATCTCATGGAGGCCTTTGCCTAAGTACCTATACACATAGCTCACTCAATGAAAAGGTGAAAAGTAAAAAAATAAAACCAAATAATGAAGAACTATAACCCAACCACAGTCATGCATCGACTTCTTAATAGAAAAAGTAAAGTTCTATAAATTACAGACACTATAACTTAAAATAAAAAGGGAAAACACGAAACCCGAAAGTTTCAACAACCCAAAAATAGGTAAACAAAAGTAAACGACTGGTGAGTCTCCCAACTGAAATTCCTACTATGACCACTAAACGCAGCCCAAGCTCTAGTGTCATATACTCTCCTCCGTATTATCGATCAACATATCTGTATTCTGCAAGGGCACACCAAGTGCAGGTGAATCGCAAGCATGTGTGAGTGTAAAGATAATAATTAGGATGTCCAAAAATCTCTAGGGAGAAAACGCTAAACTTTTCCGATAATCCCTGATACGCTGGTGGGTAACCCACTGCCCAGCCCCGCTAGAGTGTAAACTCTGAAATGGTTTTATAACTCCGCACTTCCCGAACCATCTCTAGGTGTCACATAATCTCTATTGTGTCTTGTTTGAGAGTGTGTTGAAGGAAACCTTGACCGACACCCTTTCATGTTTCAACAATTAATGATAATTTGAAAGAAGCTCTGCACGACCAAACCGATTATGTCGTTGCAATCCTCGTGGAAAAACACGCGAGATAGACTATTAAATATCTTGAAAAGGACTCCTAATGAAAAAGTTATTCAACTCTGCCTTATTCCCAGAAGATGTCTCGTGGGGCCCACACCTCGTTCCTCAAAGTAGATGGAGAACTGCACCATCATGATTCACTTTGAAAAAAATGCCGAAACGATTACTCATTCACCCTAAATGGAAGTCTGATGAAAAAGTCGCAAAACACAACTCATAGCTTAAAAAATGGCCCATGGGTCCCATGTTTCATCTCCAAATTCAATGTATGGAACCACCATGGAAAACATTGTATCGACCCCAGGGCCATAATTCTGCTGACGACGCCTTAAACGGACTCTGTATGTGTTCGTGCCATCCGAATGAAGAATCCTGGCGAGGCGCTAAACAATACTTAATGGTGTGTCACACCACCCAGCCCCCGTCTTGGGAATTAAAAATCCATGAGAACATCTCAAAAACTTTGACCCTATCCGAGGACCGAGATTCTATAGACGACACACAAAATTGACTCCCATAGTGAATGTTACGGGTGTCCAAAGGCGAGGTGGATAACACCTAAGGTAGGGCCTTCCCGGTCCGGACGGTCCACCCAGGCTGGGCTAGGTTTGGCCAGCCCACAGCCCTTCCGCGCGGCCTGACCACTGCCCTGTGGTCCCCCTGTGCCGACCAGCCCTTGTGGCCAGTCGCTCTCCCACACGGAGACCCACGGATGGCGGGTCTCAGTCTCCATCTCGGGGTCTCGCGCCATGACCCCCATTGGGCACCGCATCCGCGACCTACGCCCACCACACCGATATGTCGTAGACACCCGCCGCGCCACTGCATGGGAGTTGTGTCGCGCCACCGCTTGGGAGTATCACTGCCAGCTCCCCCTGGGAGCCCTCTACGCTGCCGCCTGGGAGCCCGTCGTGCCGCTACCAGGGATCCTCGGAAACCCAAAATTTGGCATGAAAGCTTCCCGGGGCTCCCTCGGACGCCCCCATACTCGGATTTTCTATCCGAAAAGAGCGTTGGAAATCTAGCATCAAACCCTACGTATTAATGGTATTTTATCAAAGATTTGATTGCTTCTCGATGAAAAAATTGTAGTTCAAAGTGGATGCGGAATTTAAAAACGAAAAAGCAAACTCCTACCTTGATGGGCGTAGACCATAGCTTCATGAACGGTCATCCAGATCCACCACTGCCTTACCAAAGTGGAAGGTAATCATGAAAGAGGTTTCTCCCATTTTTTAGAGAGCTTTTTCCCAGGAGAAAAAAATCGAGGGTGAATGAATAGGGGAGGGGATTAGTTTTTACGTTGAGAAACACTTAAACACCCACTGGTAGGCCCCGTACCCAAACTTTCAATGGGGTCGGGGTTAAGCCACCACTAGTGTAAAATCCACGTTCTGATCGCAACGGTGGTCTCAAAATTTTAATCAGAGCCTCCATTTAGAAGTTGTAATGTTCATGCCTGAGGCCTCTAAATTACAAATACGCCCCTTGTGTCGTTTTCCCTAGAAGGCTCGGGCCCGCAAAAGTAACACCCCTCATAGGGTAAACGACATGATTTTGACTCAATGGTGCCCTCATTTTTCCCATAAGAGCAACCGTTTAAGATTTATTCTATTTATTTGGCATCTCTGGTGTGAAAAAACTAAAAATTTAATTCCGGCCACACCAGGGATCTAAATCACACACCGTCTGGATGCCCTTCTCTGGAATAACATCATGAAAATTTCAAAGTCCTACCGGCTCAAACCCCGGCTTCTTACATGGAATTATATATTCCATCATTATGTTAATAATATTGATGGTTCATGTGTTAGACTAGTAGAATACCCATGACTATGTTTTATTATGCCATTATATACTAATCTTGTATTTCTTTCACAAACTCTTAATGATTATTATTTGTAAAGGAATGTGTTTTCAATTATTGACCATGCCTACTGTTTATGTTATCTTCTGCTAAATTTTTTACCCTTATGAGCAAAAAATCTCATCACTTTCTTATGTTTTATTTTCCAAGGATTTCATTGAAGTGTATTATGATTTTTATGCAGGGTTATACTAAAAGGGAATAACGGAGTTCTCATATAACTATATATGTTTTATTTTATATTTGAAATTGTAATTTCAGGATTATGTATGTAATATATTTCAAAGACTACTAAATTGATCTTTCTTTCGAGACACGATTTCCTTGTATCATGCCAATGTAGTAAAATAATACACCGACTCTAGGTAATTGGGGTCGAGGATTCAGAGGTTAGAAGTTTATCGAGATGACTACCATAAATAAATTATTATTTTATCTATGAAAACAACATCGGTCACCTTTTTCTGTAGCAAGACCGCTCCCACAATGTTTACACACCACCTAGGGTAAAAGGCATTCTCTAGACGTATCCATGCAGTCAGATTTTTGAGCCGAGCATCCCTTTAGGAGAGAAATGATTTTCTCCATGTTCATAGTATAAAAATACATAATATTTTTTAAAAATGAATTCTGGGAACATCGGGTCTCAAAATCACATGAATTCATCACACATTACACATGAATTATTTGTAAAAATATTACAATGTTTAATAGGGAAAAAACACGACTCGATAAATACTCCCCACCTAGGAATTTTCATCCCCTAAAATCCATAAGACTTAGGGAAAGAAACTGAACTCTGAATTGGGTTTCTCAAACCAGTGGGTTCACTCAAAAAGGAAAAAAACAAGGACACCAATGGTTTCCAGGATACCAACTAGCACCCACTATGGAGAACCCAAGGTATTTATCACAAAATTTTTAACACAAACCCCCCTTGCACAACTAAGTCATAGAGAATATTCTTCCACACCTCGACACTATCTTCTTTGGGCGGCATGAACTAGTCCACATGGTTTTAATCACATCAAAAGTTGCATCTCTATAGGATAAGGATCCCTCTTCCTTGTGCATTCGATGCTCATAGAACTACAACAACCATGGGTCATACCAACTCTGTGAAAAAACCTCAAACATGAAATAGAATGTAAATATTAATTCCTAATAGTGTCTATCAAAACTACTAAATAGTGTAGAAAGGACACAGATAGTACTTATATCCATCTGCAGTGTCTCTAGGTCAAAAGAATCTAAGGCCTATATTTTTTCTCATCCTGGTCTTCTAGATCCATGAGCCTAGTGTGGACCACATTGGGGTGTAGGTGCAGGAAACTATCACTTCCTTCCACCTCCCGTTGTTGCACCAACTCTGTCACCATGCTCTCCCTCTACAGGCCTCCATACTCGAGACACTACCTCTTCCAAGGAGGCATATCGACTAGCTCCCTCTCAAAATCATGGAGATTTTGAGAATCTATAATAGGATTTACCCAATATTCATAAGCATAACACCTCATCAATATGGTAGACCAATAATTTTCTAAAATCTTTAAGATTCTTGAGCATCAGATCCTCTATCACGGGGTCCCCTCCAAACATGTCAAGATTATCTGGACCATAGCGCCTACCATCATATACCAACTACCAACACAACTGCTGAGGTCTCAGCTCCTGTGTGCCCAGCACTTTTGGGAAGAATATGATCATCCAGAAGTCCATCCACCACCAAGTCCCTCTCCAACACTCTATCATAGGTGGGAAGGCACAAGGAAACCACACATGCCTGGATGTCTCTATCTACGCCACGCTCGAAGGTATGAGACATAAATAAAGGGTCTTTAACCATATCTGGCCAGCATCACGACAAGTTTATAAACATTGATGAGTACTATGACACTGTCATTCACTCCATTTGATGCGGAAAATGCTCCTGGAACCACACATACCTCAGTGTGACAGTATAAAACAATTCCATGTAGATCCACTATAAATATAACCACGCGAGTGTCTCCTTTTCATGGTACTGCAACACTAGACTCACCCCTCACACGACCAAACCTTGCAGGAGGCCCGACACTAGGACCACCATATAATTTGGAGCTGTCCTCACAAGGAAGAAAACTTGAGTGATAGATTCAACCCAATCATCATCTTCGAGGGGGTCTAGATCCCCCTAATAACTTTGAGGTCGTTGCCTATGGAACTCATACAGTGCATGCATCCCGCACACATCCTCGCCCTGCATGGCCGGCCAAACCAGCTGCTCGATAGGTGGTGGCTCAACTGGAGAACAACCTGGTGGTCCAGCCTCTAAACCATTACCCTGCACATAATCCTCTAATCGGGATAGATCGTTACCACAATCCTGCTACAGAACCCTCTCTGGTTGTCATCATGGAGGCATCTTAAAATACAATCAAGACGCACCATGATAGAAGAGTATATCTGGGGGCCAAATCAAGAAGGAAATGGAAAACCCAAAACCTTGTCCTATAGGATGCAACTAACATTATTCCCTAGCAACCAGTGTCCTAATCTAATGATCTGAGAAGTAGGTTATCAGAGTCCTTGGGATTGGATATGTCGGATGCCACAACAACACTGGAGTCCCATTCCTGAAATCAAAAATCAAAACATTCTAACATAGCTTCTAGGGAAACCAAACCAAATTCCCAAATAAACCACCTACATTCAGGGATTCCAAAGGTGGAACCTCCATTTTAACCACTATGTAAAGACCTAAACAAAAATGGCTCAAGATGTGACTCCCCAAGACTGCCTCTAATATTCCAGTGGCTGGTTACTAACACCATGTTGGCTATCACACACATGAAATGATTTATCTTTAGGTACCAATACACACACAACCACATAAACCTCCATGAAACAGGCCATATATATATATATATATAAACAAAAAATAAATTCATTCATACATCTAACCAACAACCATAGTACATCAAAAGTTAAAAAAATGGAAAATAAAAGGCTTGCCCAAAGAAAACTACAAAGGTATCCATCCTTCATAGAGTGAGGGGATCCTTATCCAATTTACCCGCTAGAAAACCCATCAGCTGTAATTCGCCTACTCCAGGACCTCCTGGGGATTCATTGAAATGTATGTGGATTGAAAAAGACATTAAACATGTGTGGGAAATGCCTATGATGTGGTGAGTTAAAAAAAACCGAGTTGGAACCCAAAAAACCTAAAATTAAAAGAGAGAAACTGAAAGGAAATATTAATCTCTTCCCATCAAGAAGGATCCCAAACATGAGAGAAACTCTATCTCAAGACAATATTCAGAAAAACATGACTAGTCTAATATTCTCAGGAATATTCCCATACCTATACCATGATCATCCAGATATACATGTCTCATGAACCATGCCTCAAGAGGTACCGACCGCATAACCAGTTACATATTCTACTGAAAGATCTAAGTCCTACAAAAACCAGAAGAACACACTCCATGAGCTCTATCATCTCAACTGACATGCATCTGAGAGATACACTCTATCAGACCTCACACCACAATCCCATAGGGCCCATCTGAGATAACACACTCATCCGACATCATCACTATGAACACCATGCTGAAAGAATAGAAAGGCCAAACTCCTCATATAGGGGATCACTCCTAGGGTCTACATAGGGATACAAGAACCTACTCTGGTATGTCAAATATCCCATAGATAGGGGATCACACCCATGATCTGCTGGGGATACCAAAATCTGATATAACATTATACAAATCACAACACTCAGATAGAGGATCTTCACCCATGTAAAGGTGGTCACGACAATTCCCGAAACCCTATATTGTATAACATGTGATGTGGGGGATCATATTGAAGATGAACCAACCCTAGTAAAAAAATGCACTGAGTCGGAGATCATATAAAAAATGATTCCACATCCCTACTAAAACCCACATCCTATATAGGGGATCATATACCTGATGATATTACAACCCTACTATGAATGGACCACTACGTAGGGGGATCATAGACCCATGATGCCTCAAGCCCTATGGGGGTTTCAAGAAACATACTATATCTCTTCCCATGGATAAGAGGTCATAAGGATACCGGGAACTTGATCTAGGTAGGAGATGCAAGTGGATCCTCCTCTGGGCTTACTATAGGGAAGCCATATCTCAATCTGAAATTCATCCTATCGAGGGGTTCACAATCTTGTACTATGTTTCTAATTCCACACAATTTTACTTGGTTATTAATTCCAACTAAACCATTATTGGAACAATACAAGAAAGTTCACTCATATAATTCTAATTCAAACGTCACTAACCTGAGAGACCCACACCATTTCCATACTATGCACCTTCTTATCTCAAACCGAGGAAATAATTGTATTCTACATAGAAAAACATGTCGGATATTCTATTTACACTCTTAAAATGGATAATTGGTGAAAAGGTACTCTTAATCATGCCAACCTTGTGTGGGGACCACATGTGGATTCTAAAACTCACTATGTAGATTGCACTGTTATGACTCCTATAGAACAACGTATGAGATCGTCTACTCATTCATCCAAAACAGACACCCGACAAAAGTCATGTTTCTCCGTAAACTCACAAACCCGGCCTCATGAGGCCCACACCCTGATCTCGGTCCTAGTGCCTGGAAACTATTTTGAATTTTTTTTACTATAAATATCACAATTCCACTGATGGTGCGTCAATAGAACACTCCTTGCAGAAGTTACAGCAAGTCGAAGTTGAATAATAATCAAATATATTTATTATTTCATCATTTTGTAACCCTAAGAAACAAACACACCTCCTAAAATTCCCAAAGTAAACTCAAAAGGTACGAATCGATTAAAATAATGTTTCTCCATCAACAGATCACTTATCTAAGCTTCTGGTTTGCGAGTTATGGGGGTTTAAATAACCTCATGAACATTGTGGCTGGACCACCACCTGTCTCACCGGAAACCGCCATGTCAGAGCTGGAATCCATCTAACTAGAGCTAGAATCCACCATACAGCTGCCGCACCACTTCTATTCACACTGTATTTCCCCATAGATGCCACTGGAATCTGGCATTGCCAGCAGAAAGCTTCCACATACCACCGAGAGCACACCGTTGATCCAAAGTCATATCTGAAACATGTTTCAAAAAACATAGGACCCAAAATACACTACCCTTATGAATATTTGAAGATCAAAAATGTATATTCGGGATACAGTAAATTAAAACCCAATCCACCTACCTCACAGGAAAAATTCTAGCGCTTCTACACTAGATCTGCACTCCGAAGCTGCAGTTTTGTGGTCCTAGAGCGTCTTCCGTCATGATCTGAGTCTGGAATCATGACGTTTCATTGATTCAGACAATTTGTCTCTTGAAGGTGGTGGAGGTGTGTGTGTCCACGCCAGGGGGAAGGAGGAAGATTTTAGGGAGATTTATTTTTTTGTTTTTTTAATTATTTCATTAATTCAACAATCATCTACACCCCTGACCCAACATCCCGACGCAGAGATGTTTAGTTCACCCCAAGCGTAAATGAAGCATTCTGAACTCAACCATTCACTCCAACATTGTATCTAGGACTCCTCTCAAGAGTTATTTGAGCAGACATCCCTAAACTAATTATCCATTTATTTATGAAAATGCTACAGGTCACTTTTTTCTACAGCAGGCACGCACCCACAAAGGTCACCCCCCACTAGGGTAAACAGAATGCTCCGGATGTAACTGTGCCCTCTAATTTTGTATCTAAGATAACTTTTTGGTTATAAATCATTCACACATCATGAATAGTATAAAAATACTTAATATTTTTATAATATTTTTTTGGGAACACCGGCCCTCAGAATCACACGCTGTCTTCACAACTACCACTGAAACTATTCATCTAAATTTTCCAATTTTTTAGAGGTAAAAATCCCGAGTCTCTAAAATAATATATAATTTTTATTAATTTTAAATTATTAGAAAAACGTCATTCATTATAAAATAACAATAATTTCATGTGTGACATTATTTATTAAATTATATTTTTAAAATATAAAAACCATGGTGGAAGTAAAATAATTATATTTTAGGATGTGTAACATGATATATTTATAAAAAATTTAAATTATTACAAAAATGAAATCAACATACTTCTGTTTAGTTATTTATTTTATCATTTATTTTTGTTAGTTATTTTCTAAATAATCACTACATTTCCATTTCTTAAGAATTTTATTTACCTATATCATATATAAAATCAATTGATAAATAATTATGTTAAAAATAAAACATATATATTACAAAAAATATATGTATAACCCAAAATAAGAATTGATTTACATATCTTAATTTTTTAGTAATGTTAATGGTCCGAAAATCTCTATTTTTTTGACTTTTTCCATACTTATCCTTTTATATAATGAACATCCATTTAAAAATATCCCGAATTCTGATAAAATCAGATAAAAGAGTTAATATGGTTAAATTATTGGCATAAAATGTATTTTTTACATGTTTCTAAGTCATTTTAATCCATAAGATTATGGTTTAGTCCCTTTTAAATGTTAATTTAACTTAATCACCATAATTAATTTTAATAACATTCAAGAATATTATTTGAAATTAATTATGTTTATCTTATTAAACTAAATATATTTTACATATTATAATTGTGTATGTATTTTTTTTCAAAACAACATAAACGTAAATGGAAAAATTAAGGTTAACACAAATCTCGTAAACGAGTGAGAAAGAATGTCTGTAATGTAAATTCGTTCAAATTTTTAATTTTTTATTTTATATAGTTTAAATATAAAAATATTTACAATGACCTTCATTAAGTCAATATATTTATTATTGATCAATTTTTAATTTAAAAAACTATTTATTAAATAATTCATCCATGGTAATTATTTAATCAAAATTGCAGTTCTCTACTAAAATGAGTATTTTTCTCTATTCGTTAAAAAGATGAAACATCTCATAAAATAAAAAATAATTCAAACTAATATAGTATTGATATTATGAATTCAAAAATGATTTTTATTTGGACAATTAAAATTAATTAAATCTGAAAATATTATTTTCAAAATAGGTGCACCATTAAAATGTGATAAAAATATGTCATCTGTGTAACAAAAGCTAACTTAGTGTGGTGTGTATTGTATCATTTACATGGTGTTTCAAATATAGAATGAAAGAATAATATTTATTCAAAGAAGAAATTACTTTTATTTCTTATGTTGTTACATTGTATCACTTTTATAAAATAATGAATTGAAAAATGATTATTTTTTATTTTCATATGAGCGGTATCATTCGAGTCTTGGTTGTCCCGATTAGGACTCTAAAAAATTGAATTCAAACCTAGGGTACACAGGTCGGTTATGTTACGTTAATACTTATTGGGGTATTAAGATGTGTCGATATTGATGATTTCTATATCTTTATCATTTATATTTTTGTTTTGTCAATTTAACAGTGACTCTCCTTTTTTGGATTCCCTGTGTTTATCAGGATCTGGATTCATAATGAATACAAATGATGGATTAATACTTATGATCGTAGATTTTTACCCATGTGTTTCAATGATTCTCTAAAAAATATAGTTTTACCAATTTCAAGGATGTTTATTAGGAGTGTTATACATCATGTAATTGATACAGTTCTGGGTTTTGGTTACCATGCTAGAGACCATAGGAATATGTAGACATAACTAGATTCGATTACATTCAATCTAACACAAATATGTCAAATAAGATATTCAATTAAGGAAAACATGTGATAGTTGTTGGTCTAAGGAATTTTTTTCCATTTTGTAGAAATATTTATTTTGTGAGATTTTCTATACTGATTCATAGTATCATCTTGAGTCATTCACATGGGTTCGATAATGAATTTTATTTTTTAAATCTTCTTGATTTCATATTCATAAAACAATTCTATGATTGTAGTATTGTTTGGGTGCTCTACCATGTTGACTAGTTCATGAACTGTATGTGCTTTAATTTTTTAAATGATTCGTTGTGTTGTGTAGTACTTATATAAATGGAGAAACACGTGAGATGGAAAATTTTTAATAGGACTTCCACAGTAACTCGTTTATTATGAAAAATTGAATACCTTGTCTGATGGTTCTGTTTATATTGTTAGATGATAAATCGCAAAAGGGTTGGTCAATTTATTTAACATGCTACTACGAGATGGTATGACATCTCAAAATGATAATTCATTTCATATCTATTTACATATTTAAAATCGTAAAATTATGTTTTGGTGAGCTATCAGGTAAGGGTCTTGGTTCAATGTTTTCTAATTTGACGTTTACGGGTCTGGAGACCCATTTATTATGAAAAATATAATGAACATTAATGGGATGTTGGATAAACTAGAATGTACTGGGACACACATAATCAAAATATGTATTGTTAATAATAGAAAATGTAAGTTATGTCATAGTTGATGATGGTATGTTATGTAAGAAAATACATATCCATTTTAATAAAATTCTCAACTCTCTATCTGTAAAATAGAGATCATGACACATAGCTTCAAATATGACTAAGTACACTAATTGACAATATCCAATATTTTCTAAGATATCTATTTAAATAGATTATCATGATGTGGAAATGTTTCCATGGAAAATTTTATCAATGATATTTTTTTGAATAATCTAATTTTTTTAGAAAACTTTTCAAAATTGGATGGTTAGAAGGCCTGTTACGATTCAGGTTCGACCCCAACAAATGTATCCATCCTCTAGAAATGTGAATGTGTGATAGATGATGTTTATGCTAATTTTAAGGATGAGTGGTATCATAGACATACCTATTTTTTTATAGTGAGTATATGGTATGTTATATGGTGAGTATTTTATGTTCATTGATTCGATGAAAAGTATGTTCCAATGATTGGGAGTGAGATATGGGTTGTCGGGTGTGACCATCTGGATAAAAAGGTCCAAAAACCATGAGAGCAATCATAAAATAGATCTTATGAATTCATATTACTTTTAATAAATTTAAAAATAAATATAAGAAATAGTTGTCAAATTATAGGTACATTTTAATGACAGATTTGTGTGAAATCCATATGTGGGTGTTAAGATTGATGTAATGTCAGAAGATCTAGGTAAGCTACAATGGTCTAATGTTGAAGTTGGTGTTGTAGATAAAAGGTTTTGAGAAGGGTATGGTTTTACTTGGAGATTTCTATATAATTATGTGTAGACATATGTGGGAGTTTCCAAGACCATCATGTTACACCTTGGGATATAGGCTTTAGAATCTGGTATTGGTGATGCTTCAACCATAGGATACAGAAAATCATGAAAGTTGTTGATGAGAAGAATATAAATTGGATTACTCTATATAGTGGGATGTTTTTTTGAAGATGAAATATTATTAATTCCTCTCAAATGACTATAATACACAATAAATGTTTAGCCAATGCTTTTCATGGAAAATTTAGTGCGACCACTTGAATTCTGTCACCTAGAGTTCATCATTTTCAATTAGATAAATGACTAATGGAACTATTGATTTCGGTAATTTGGTATATTTTCCATGGGTAACACATGAAAATCCAATAATTTGCTAATAATAAATTTTTATTATGTGTGTTTTGATATCTAATTGGATATAAGATTTTTTAAACTATGGGTGGAATCTTTATAGGTCGGTTGATGATAGAGTGGATGACGTGAACATATCTCTGGTTAGTTTAGTTCGAGTATGCACTATCTCAATTATTAATCATGGGGTCTATGTGTTGAATCATGTTTAATGGGTCATGAATCATGTGAAAAAATATTTATTCCAGGTTTTTTGGCTGTTAGGATATAATACATGAACTATTAAATAATACTTCTCAACCAGGGTAGGTCTGGTGATGTTTCCCTTATTCCCCAAGGATTCATGGGGATGATAAATACTGTAGTGGGGAGACTAAAAGTTACCTTCTTTTTTACCAGTTAAATTCTCAATATAATTTAAACTAATTATTTTGTGTATGGGCCATTCATTAAATTAACCCATTGAATTTAATTAGATGTATTGGAAAAGATGAATGTTTTTTTGAATGATTGAGGTCCAAAGAAACATTTTGGATTATTTTATGATTTTTGGGAGCATTGGTGTCCATAAGAAACATAGTTGGTGCATGGTTATTACTAACCATGAGGCACAACCCTGAAAACGTTTTTGGTAAACTAGTGATTAGATTAACCATGTAGGGTGGCCCTAACTATCCATGAGAGCCATAAAGGGTGTCACATAATTTTTCAAATCAAATATTTTATGCTTCTCAACCATATATGAAGTATATAATGAATTATAGAGGGATTCAAATGGGATAGGAAAATAATGTAAAATCAAACACATAGTCATGAGAGGTGGTGAAACACTATAAAATCAGCTTTTCATGGTATACTCAAGATTAGGAAAACCATGATCATTGAGGTGAGGGGTCAAGGATCCTAATGACAGTGATTCCCTTTAGTTTTTCATGGTTTTTAAACTATTAAGAATAACAATAAGCCTATTTAAATGGAAAAAATAAGGATTCTACACTTTGACTATTTATGGGTTCCTTATCATTTTCCTTCTATAATCATGACCTTCATGCATCTAAGGTTCTCGCCTCTACATCTATCTTCCATGTCATTATCTCCTCTATTTCAGGTCAGAATCAAGTGTCATCTGGTGAGTTTGAAGCCTATAGTTTATTATTTGACTCCTAATGATTCATTTTATCACTTATTTTTCCATATTCAATTATCAATATATGAGAGATAATTCTCCCTATATTTATATAATTTGATGATTCTTCTAATTTCTCTAATTGTAGTGAGTATAAAATCCTAAAATTGAATGGGTAGACCATCCTATGTATTAGTTATGTGGTCTAGTTTATTTTCTAAAATGGGTCATGCTTTTTTAATATTTTTTGTTATGACACACATTAATTTCACCAATGATTTGACATGAAAAATAATTCCCCATCAATTAGCTAGTAAATTTGTAATATAAATTCCCTTTGATAACCTTTTTCTATTGTTTTAGGACAAGGACCTCAATATGAGCGACCCCTTGGGTTTTCCATGCTTATGGCTATGTTCCCCTCTACATATTAATAACTAATACACCAAATTATTTTCTCTTTCTTTACTTACTGTATGATTAAATTATATTAAAATATAGAATTGACATATTTTAGTTGGTGAATTTTTTCCCCTTGTCTTTGATCACTTTGAAATAGAACATTAACGTGTTTGAAAACACATTTGAAAAATTACATGTATTGATGTTCAGGAATGAATTAATTTAATTGGAATGGCTTGATAAATAGAATAAAAACATATATTTCCATAATTTATTTTTATGTAAAATGGATAAATATTTAATTCAATGGAGTTAATGAATTGATAATATTAATTACCATGAATTCAAAATTTGACACATATAACATGTTAATGAAAGGATAATGGCTTTAACCGGTGTAAATTAATCAGTATAATGATTATTACATGGAAAATAGCATTAATCAAATTTATGTTTCATATTGAAACTATGAACATTTACAAATTATAGGAGTGGTGTGACATAATCTTTCTTTTGATTCCTTAGGGAATTCATTGAGAACATTGAGGAAACCTCTTTGATTCATTAGCTCAGTTTCCATGGGAGATACCAACTATGTAATTTGGTCAATTTAGTATTATACCTTAATACATATAAATATTATGATCAATTCAATTGACTATTTTAGAGATATTCAATTTTTTTAGACACACTCATAGATTTAGATGATGCATTAGGATAGGAGGCACCATGGATACTCTCATTAATCCCCATTCAATATTAGAACATGACATATTGTGGACATGTTCCATAGACTCAGTTCGAACATTTAATTGTACATTTCTACAGATTTATCAGATGTATTGTAATATGACCCCTATGAATAAACTAGATGAGTTATAATATTAGTTGGATCAACCTTTTATGGTTAAAGAAGCCTCGTTCACACACTGGAACCATCATTATTTTATTTATATCATATGGTGACCTATATCATGATACACAGGTATGGCTTCCCTTATAATGATACTTGGTCATGATGTCCCTTACCAATATATGAATCTTACAATAATAGTTATACATGTACATGTCACAAAACAAATACATGGTTCCTAGACAATTCTTGTATATACTTGAAAATGATTATCTTAAATATGCATATATATACATGATGAGAGGTGTATTGAGAAATTATGGATTAGGATGATGTAGTTATCATTATCTAGGTCTCGTTTAGAAAACTGATCTTGAGATTTGGTAATTTCTTTTTTACCATTTTATTTTTTAATAAATGCACACTAATAATTTAAATTAATGGAATGGTTATATTTGGACACTGATTTTGGTATCCTACAAAGTATATCTCACACCATATTCTAGATTCCATTGCAATGGGGTACTCAAACAGACCTCATGATTGTAGGTCCAGTTTCACAGTCCACTCTTATTCTCTAAAACTTTTAGGTGGAACTATAAGATTATAGTACAATTCTAGAGATCCATTTGACTGTACATACACATCATTATGATTTTTTCTTATGATTTTATATATAAATTATTTATTCCTGATTTACGTTATGGATTTATCATTATGGAATATTCATTCATGATGACACATAATTTATTATTATCAGTTGATGTTTTTTCCACACCATTTATTTCTATTTTTACATTGTTTTTATCACTAATACATAGTGTATAGGATCTCCACTAAAAAATTATTAGACCCTCGAAGCCAGTCAGAACCCTCTAGTGTTTGAGGAAGAACACTTTAGTCTTTATATCTTACCAGATTTGGGACCCATTCAATTGCTTATATGTTCATTACATTAAATTTTTTTATTGATTATCATAAATATAATAATATCCCGATGCAAATATATACACTCCACACCACATTATTGAATTATTTTAATCAATCTATAATAGTTTTATTCTGAAAAATGGTGGATGTGGATTCATTTAGTTGGGTATGATTGATTGTGGGGGGGAGGGGTTTGAAAATTTCCCAATCATAAATATATGGTTCACTATTTTATTTCTCACCATCATGTGATGGATTAATTTCAAATTTTGATTGATCTTGAACCAAAAAAACCCCACAGACTCTCAAATCCATGATGACTGATGAATTTTCTTTCCAAAGGCATGAGTTCATTGGGGAACATGGCCAATGTATCTTAATAAATCACATTGATATAGATTATGTGAATTAGGGATCATCTCACCCTTTGGGGGTAATTATTTCCTATTATATGGATCTATTTAAGATTTGTTATTTTTTTTAAATCCTTTGTTGATTCCCTAGTATAAAATGGTCAATACTAGTGTTAAATGGATGTTGTTTGCTTGTACAGAATTTATAATCTATGGTATGTATTCATGGTTCTTCATCACTGAATATTTTTGTCAGTTTCTGAGGCTCTCCCCCAATGGTATAATTATTAATTGATTATATATTCAATAGTTTACTATAATTATATATCGTTTTTAGGACATGTTTGGAAAAACATCGAAACATATTTCTTTACAGGAAGATTGATGTTGTTATGATGGTGGTAATGAACCCATGAGATTAGCCACTTATATATCCTATTGATAGGGAATCAGAACCCACATAGTTTGGTTCCACCGAATAAGAAATTTCATTCCATTAATGAATATGTTATATATACCCCAAAAATACTATTTAATTCCCCAAAATAGGGATGCCTAGCTGGAAGGTTTCTAGTAAAATTTTGGTGTAGGACAGCCACTAAAAAGGCCCGAAAGTCCAAGAAGGTATGTGGTCTCCCATGTGGGTTATGATCTCATTTGGAACATGAAAAAATAATGAATGTTATTAAAGGGGATCAGAAAGAATGTATACCTCTAAGTTATATGTTCCCCTGTAGTGCGTACACCCTATTGAAGATTATGGTTGATTTGGGTTGCAATGTTATGACCTCAAGGATGTATCCTACATATCCTGGTTATATGGTAATCAATCCCCTCATAGTTTAGATGGTTGGGTTCTACATATTGTAAGATTCTAATAGAGTTGAGTGTGGTTAGGGATTATACATTTGAGTATTCAAATAGAATTTTTTTTGTTATGCATATGTTCTTGTTAATATTTTGCAGTCAATGGTCTATGATTATACAGAAATAGAGGCCTTTGTTTGGTTGGGACATAAAACCAAAATCAATCCCATTTTGATAGATATTTTTAGGTATTCTATCATATCGGAGTCCTATGTATTCGTATATTGTGTATATATCATGATCTATACTCACCTTTTTGACCAAATGAGTCATGCTCGGTGTGACAAACAAGAGGAAGTGGTAGATCTAGAGGCCATGATATCTTACCATTCATCTAGTGGATGAGGTATAGGGCCCAATTGAATACTGAAAAGAGGATGTAATTGAGACAAAACACTACCTTATTTTTATCATGGTTTGGAAAATAGAAGAAATTTTGCCGGATCATTCAAAAAAAACTCTAGGTTATTACATTAGAAAGGAAGAACATTGTTTTCTGACACCATGAAAAAAAACTAGAATAATGGTAATTAAGATTTATTTTAATGTTAAACATAAGATGATTCCCACTTTCTATTGTAGAGTAACCATATATTCATTACCTAATGAATATTATAGTTGATGTGTAATTAATATCATGTTTATCACTAGAGGAATCCTATAGATTTTAAAAAGGGTAAATAATAGTCTAATGTTATGTAGCATGGAATATGGTAGAAAACTTTAATGTCATTTTTATGTGGATGATTAGGAGGAAGATTCTTATAACTGATTGCTGTTTGAATTATTCAAGAGAATCCCTTTTTGGTTCAATTTTGTTTTGGTGTTAGGTCATTTTCATTGAGGTATTTCTTGAGGAATATTTGACCGAAGGTGCTCAGGAACCAATAGTATAAACTATACTAGTTGATGAGAAATACACCAAGGGGATAATTTTGACTCAATTATTTTCACTTATTGTAACAGTTTATTAAAACATATGGATATATAACTAGAGGAAAATAGGGCTATACAAACCATAACTAATCATTTCAATTGACTGGATAGAAAATTTAGTGTTGCGAATCTGAAATTTTTATGGGGGACAATGATAATAGTGAATAAACTATCCCTTTGGGAAATGATCAGTGTAATAAGACGATTCAAGGTGGGGTGGGGGGAGGGGGTTGATGACCCTTCAAAATTGATCATTTGGAATTAATTGATATATGATTCATTCCATAGGGATGGTCACACAGTGTTTTTGTGATGGGGATATAAAGGACCATCAATGATTGTGGCGATAAAGAACCACCTACGAAGTGGTGTCCCCATAAGGTTTTCCACAAATGGACAATCAAAAAAATATTTTATCATTATATAGGTTATTGAAAACAAATTATCATGGAAAAAATGATACTACCACCAAATTTTATCGTATATAAAGTAGATTCCCCTTAGGGGTCACACAAATATAGTTTCCACAAGTGATTGATTATATATAAAAGGGGTCATCTAGATATGGTTTTGGGTGAGTCTATTGGTTTATTATTTCTCATTCCAACCATAACATTTTGTGGTAGAAATATCATCTGGAGATCAAGGTATCTTCAAATGCTCTCTTAGGCTTCATCCCCTTACCTTATTCAACACTTCATCCCCATATTGGTTTTTTTAAATAGGAAATGTGTTACTAGGTACCAAAATAGTTGATAATAAATATTGTGGTGTGAATATATCATTTGAGGATCGCAAGGAGGACACTGTTGACTATATATGATTTCCTCCCTGGGGGACAGAAAAACTATCTTCACTTGAATAGGACATTGTGTTTGTAATGGATAGTCATTCATAGCGGTTTAAATCTGAACATGTCCCTACAATTAATTTTATTTAATTCATAGGGGATGGAGGTACCTTCACATAGAGTTAAAAATTGCATTTTAAGGATTCCTTGAGGAGAAGAAATATTATATGTTAAGTAGTGGTCTGTCTAGAGAGATTTTTATGTGGGCCCTCAAAAAACCTTGTGGCTTCCCATCCATTTTTACATTCCCCTAAAACTATTCTATTGGAATATTTTATTACCCTTTTCCATTTTCATGGGACAATATTCTTCTTTCATGAATAGTTTTTTTGTGATCAGATGTTTTCAATAACTCATAATAGTTTATCACTAATATTGAAAAGGAAAATTAAGGGAAATGAAGATGATATACCATATACCACATTCCACTCTATATATAGTCAATATGTATTCAATATGTTGTCATTTGGTCTTATAAATTTGAAAAAAAAAATCGTAATTAATTTTGTGATAATATATATTAATGATATCATTGAATAAAAATTTATAGTTACTATAGATGATATAAAAATATATTCTAATTGAAAAGAATAATATAAAATAAATTTTAATTATTTTATTAATATATTTAAAATAGCGTAAAATTATATTATTTTTAAATGTATCAATTTTATCTATAGAAACATTCAATGTTGGGATTTTTAACCTCACGATATGATTAATACAAATATATATGATTCGTAGAATTAAATAATCGATTCCAAGTGGAATAGAAAAATCACTATGGTATAGATTCTTGTTTTTCTATTATAATTATCCCAATAATAATTTTTTATAAATATAATATAATTTTAAAATATACAAACCATGTTACTGTGTAAGGGTTTGAGGTTCATCGAGAAACAAAAACCTGAATATTTGATCATTTTAAATAAGAATAGATTGTTCATTATACACATAAAAACATTTCCACTGTATATAAAAGGGTTTACGATAAATTGGGTGGATTAAATAAGATTTTGATATTTTTTATTATAAATTTTTCCATGGGGACATATTATCCCAAAATTATAGAAATGACTAATGTTTTACAAATGAATGATATGTTGTTAGAGGATGAAATTAAATACATTAATGAGAGGGATAAATTATATATGTGCTAAACAATTTCATATATAAGTACTTTTTATATTTTAATAATTTATATATTCCCTCAAATGGAGTTAAATAGTAAACAAACGAGATGGTTACAGTTGGCCAATAAATATGGTGTCATAATATACTACAATACTTAGAAAGAAATATTTTGACTATCCCTGCATGAAGAAATGATCATATTACCTTGTCAGTGGTGGGGATTACAAGTTCCACATAATTATGGATATTCAATGGATGGAAAATGAACATAATGGATAAAAAAAATATCCAAATTTATATAATTATTCATCAACTATAAATCAATTTTTTGATATAGGATGAAAATAATAATTACATGGAAATTTAAAATAATGTGTCAAATTTTAGTTTTTCATCATTTTAATTATATGGTAATTTTTTTTACCAATCTATATGTCTAACCCAATCCATATTGAAAAAGTTATCTTTTAGATGATGTATATTTCCCTACTTTTTATATTAACACAGGGTTTGAAAAGATATAAACTGATATTAAGCTCCACCAATGGTTACAAAACATAATGGTATATATTTAAGAATATATAACTTCATTCAAATTGTAACAATAATAAAAGTATTAAAAATTAATATAGAGGGATAATGTGATGATGTTAATAATATTATGAAAATGGAAGAAAATCACAACATATTTTGTTAAAAATATTTCATAGGCCATTGATAGACTAATAAATATTTATTTTTAGTCGAATATATTATAATGTTTTCACATTTCAATGTTATTTGAGATAATCTCTCTGAAAATCAATAATCCAATTTATCCACAAGGAAGTTATAGGGATGTATGATGTATGAATCCCACTAATTCAACAACCCTACTAAAAATCACATCCAATGTAGGAGACCGTATACCCATTGATACATCAACCCTACTTTGAATGTCACACTATGCATGGGATGATATTCCCCAGATTCATCAGGCCCTATGAGGTTTTCATACAAGATAGTTGATCACATACCATGGATAAAATGTCACAGGTATTCTAAGAACCCAATCTAGGGAAGGAAATATAGAGGATCCTCCTCTGCACTCACTAGAGGAATTCCAAAACTCCATTATAAATTCATCCTATACATGGGATCACATACCTATACTAGGATTGTAATTCCAAATGTTTTGTAATAGGATTTCCTTTTCACACAAAACCTATTAGGAACAAATAAAGGGATTTCACTCAGACATAGCTAGTTTAAATGTCCCTAACCCATGAGACCCACAACATTTCAATACTTCGCACCTTTGAGGCCCATACTGAGGACATTGTCGTGTTCTACAAAGAAAAACACACAGAATAGGCTATTTACATGCCTAAAAAGGACAACCAGTGAAAAAGGTAATATTAATTGTTTCAACCATGTGTGTGTACCACTCGTTGATTCTGAAATTCATCATATTGATTTCACTGTTGTGATCCCCTCAGAAAAATGTATGAGATCTTCTACGCATTAATCCAAAATGGACACCAGATAAAAGCCACATTTCTCTTTAAATTACAAATCCTTGCATCATAGGACCCACATACTTATATTTGTACTAGTGCCCAGAAACTATCCTAAAATATTCTCTTTACTATCAGGATCATGACATCACTGACTGCACGTCAATTGGACACTCCATGAAGAAGTTGTTGTGGGTTGAAGCTTAAAATTAAAAATATGTTATTATCTTTTCAACATTTGGTAGCCCCAGACCATGAACATGAATCTGAAATTCCCAATTAAAACTGAAAAGGTATTACTCAATTTAATGAATATGTCTCGAGAAATGACTCACGAATAGGGCTTCTGGTTTGCGTGTTACGGAGGTTTAAAGAACCCCCAGAACATTCTAGGTCGCCCACAGCCGGTCCTGCCGGAAACCACCATGCTAGAGCTGAAACCCACCACACTAGAGCCAGAATCCACCATGTCTCTACTACACCACCACCAAACATGCTGAATTTCACATGGACAGTACTGGAATTTGACCATGCCACCAGAAATATTCTACGGACCACCAAGAGCACCCCATTGCTTCAAATTCAGATCTAAAACAAGTTTTGGAAATATCGGGACCTGAAAAACACAACCCTTATGAATACATGAAGAAGAAAAGAATGTATAAACAAGATATGAGATATTAATACTAAACCATCATACCTCACGGGAAAAACACTGATGCTTATATGATAGATTTGTACTCTAATGCTGTTGTAGTGTTTTCCTGGAGCATCTGCCGTCAAGAACTAAGTCCGACGGCACCTTGTTTCTTGGGTTTGGGAAAATTCATCGCTTGAAGGATGATGAGGTGAGGGTATTCACAATAGGGGGAAGGTGTAAGATGATGGGATGACTGATTTTTATTTTTTAATTAATTATTTAATTAATTTGACAACAATCTATGCCTCGACCCAACCTCCCAATGCAAAGAAGTTTTGGTCACCCTAATCATATATGTGGCGTTATGAACTCTACCACGTGCTCTAAATTTTGATCAAAGACTCTCTTATAGTGTTTTTAAAACATAAGACCATAAATATTTTATTCATTAATTTATGAAAACTCCATTGTTCACCTATTATTATAGCAGGCCCCTCCCACAATGGTTACACCCGACCTAGGGTAAACAAGATGCTCTAGATATATCCATTCCCTTGAATTTATGATATGAGCTACTATTTTGTAGATAAATTATTTCTGCTTTTTTCATTGTATAAAAATACATAATATTTTTATAATATTAATTTCAGGAACACCGGGCCTCGAAATCACATGTCGTCTTCAAGACTAGATTTGGAATTTTTCTTAAGAATATTTCAAACTCTAATAGGGACAAAACTTGAGTCACTACAATAATATAGTATTTTTATTAATCTTAAATCATTATAAAAAATTTCATTAATTATAAAATAACAATAATTTCAGGTGTGACATTATTTATTTAATTATATTTTTAAAATATCAAAACCATATTGGAATTCAAATATATTATTTTAATAAAACATTACCATGATATATGCAGATAAAAATAAATATTTATAAAAATTAAATTAATATACTATTGTTTATATATTTATTATTCCATTTATTTTTATTAATTATTTACTAAAAAAACCAAATATTAGAATTTCCAATGAATTTTCAATAACTAAATCATATATATAAACTATTGATAAATAATTTTGATAAAAATGACACATTTATATTTCAAAAAATAGTTATTAACTAAAATATGATTTTATTTTCATACCTCACTGTTGTAGAAATTATAAAGGTATGGAAATCTCTTTTTTTTCCATACTTATCCTTTTATATTGGGAACTTAAATTTAATAAAATCACAAATACACATAAAATTTGGACTAAGTGGTAATATTGTCAATTTATTGGCATTAAATATTTTTTGAATAATCCTTCAATGTAATTTTACTCTTTATTATTATTGTTTAGTTCCAATTTAATGTTAACTTTTCCTTAATCAACGTAATTATTTTTAATCACTTTCACGAATAATTATTATAAAATATTATGTGGATCATAATATAACCAAAATATTTTACTTATTAGAAATGTGTATGTATTTTTTTCAAAATTACAAAAAAAATATGTGGAGAAATTATGGTGAACACTAATCTCGCTGACGAGCACGAATGCAGGTTTGTAAAGAATAAACGTTCTAATGTTCAATAAAGTATTATATCTAGTTTTATTATAAAAAGTATTACAATGACCCTCATTATGTTAATATATGTATGATTGATCTATTTTAACATAAAAAACAATTTATGAAATAATTAATAATAAATAATTATGTTATCGAAAATGCATTTTTTTTACTAAAATGTTGTATTTTTCACTATTCATTCAAAATGGAACATCTCAAAAAAATAAATAAAATTCAACATTATATAAATGTAATATTATGAATTAATAAAAATATTTTATTTTTACAATTAAAATTTATAAAATTTTAAAAATTTATTTTCAAAATTGGTGTTCCATTTAAATCAATAAAACCCAGTCATGTGTGTAATACAAGATAACTTAGTGTAGTGTGTAGTTCATGATTTACAGGGTGTTTCAATTAAATAAAAACAAAATAATATTTATTCTAAGATGAAATTATATTTATTTCGTGGGGTGTAACATTGTATCTCTTTTATGACATAATTAATTGGAAAATGATTCCTTTTAGTTTTTGGATGATAGGTGTAATAAGAGTGTTGGATGTACCGATTAGGACTCTTAAATAATGAATTGAATCCCATGGTATATAGGTGGGTTATGTTATTTGAATCCTTAATAGGGTATTAACATGAGGGGATATTGATGATTTCTATCTCTTAATCACTGACATATGTTTGTGACCATTTAACAGAGACTCTGTTTTTGTATTCTCTGTATTTATGAGGATCTGGTTTCATTATTTTTAAAATGATGGAGTTATGCCTATGGTTGTATGTTTTGACCCATGTGTTTTAATGACTCTCTAAATAATTTAGTTTTACCAATTTCAATGAGGGTTAATTTGTGTGTTATACATCATTTAATAGATACAGTAGTGGGTTTTGGATTCCATGCTAGAGACCATAGGTCCTTGTAGACATTCATAGATTCCATCACTTTTAATCTTATACTTGTATGTCAAATTAGTTATTCTATTAAGGAAAATATGCAAAAAAGCATGGTGTGGGGAAATTTTTCCATTTATTATTAATATTCATTTTTTGATATTTTCAATATTGATTCCTATTAGCTTCTTGAGTCATTCACATGTGAATGATAATTAATTTTACTTTTGAAATCATCGTGATTTTTTTATAAAGAAGCCAAATGTTGGGTTGTATTACTTGGGTTCTCTACCATGAAGACTATTTCATGAACTGCAGGCGAATTAATTTTTTAAATGACTCATTGAGGTATGTAGTTGATCTAGAAATCGTAAAACATGTGTGATGAATAATTTTTAAGAGGATTTCCACAATAAGTCGAGTCTCATGGAAAATAGAATACATTTTATAATGTTTCATCTTATATTGTTAGATGATAAATCTAATATGGGAGGTTCAGTTTTTGAACATGGTGCAATGAGATGGTATGACATATCTAAATGATAATTCATTTCATATCTATTTTCTTTTAGAAAATCGTCTAGTTATGTTTTGGTGTGCTATCAGGTAAGGGTCTAGGTTTAACAATTTTTTATTGGATTCTTATGCGTGTGGAGACCCATTGATTATGCGAAATATAATGAAAATTCATAGGATAAGGGATAAACTAGAATGGAGTCGAACACACATATTCAAGAGATGTCTTTTCAGAAATTATAAATCTATGTTATGGAATAGTTTATCAGAGTATTTCTTTTAGGAATCTATATATCCATTTTAAAAAAAAATCATATTGTTTTTTTTTGTAAATAGAAGATCATGACACATTGATTCAAATATCTCTATGTATGCTAATCGACTCCATAAACTATTTGATATGTTATCTATTTAAATTTTATCCGATGAGGATGAAATGATTCTATGGGCCATGTTATCAAGGAAATGTTTTTGAATAATACTATTTTGATAGTACAATATTAATAATTAGAACGTCTAAAGGCATGTTACGATTCAGGTTCGACCACAACAACGTTATTCTACCTCTATATATGAGAATGGTTGACAGATGATATTTATGGTAATTTCAATGGATGATTGGGATCATAGACATACCAATCAAAATTTATATTGAGTATATTGTATGTGATTTGGTGGGTAGTTTATGATCATTGATTCGGTGAGATGTATGTTACAATGATTGGGAGTGAAATATCAGTTGTCAGGTCTGACCATTAGTATATAAACGTCCTAAAACCTAGAGTACAATCATAATATAGTTGTTATGAACTCATATTACATTTAATAAATTATACAAGGAATATATGAAATAGTTGTTAAATTCTAGGTACATTTTGACGTTGGATTTAGGTGAAATCCATATGTGGGTGTTAAGATCAATGTAATGTCAGGAGATTTATTCATTCTATATTTGGATAATGTTTATGTTGGTGTTATAGACTAATCGTTTAGAGAAGGATATGGTTTTATTTGTAGATGTATCCAGATTTATGTATAGACATATGTGGGTGGGCCCAAGATAATCATTGTACACCTTGGGATAAAGGCTTTAAAATCCGGTTTTGGTGATGCTTCAACCATAAATTCCAGGAAACTCATGAAGGATGATGTTGAGATGAATTTAAATTATATTAATCTATATAGTGTAATATTTTTTTGAGGAGGAAACATTAGTAATTCCATTGATATTATTATAGTATACCATAAATGTTTAGCTAATGATATTCAAGAAAAATATTTTGGGATCGATTGAGTTATGTCCTGTGGAGTTCAAGACGTTCTATTAGATGATATACTGAGGGTACTATTGATTTTGGTAATTTGGTAAATTTATTATGATTAACACATGGAAATCAAATAATTTTTTAAAAATAACATTTGATAATGTGAGTTATGATTTAGGGTTTGAAGTAAAATTTTGCAACCTATGGGAGGAATCTTCATTGGCCGGTTGATGGTAGAGAGGATGATGTGATCATGTCTCGGGTTATTTTATCTCATGTATGCACTATCTCAATGATTCATCATGGAGTCTGAGTCTTGGATAGTGTTTAATGGTTCATGTATCATGTGAATAATATATTTATTGGAGGTTTTTTGGCTGTTACGTTTTAAAACATGAACAATTGAATGAATCTTCTCAAACAGGGTAGGTATGATGATGTTTCCATTATTCCTAAGGAACCATTGGGATGATAAATATTTCATTGGGAGTCTAAAAGATTCCATTTTTTTACCAGTTCAATTCTAAAAATAATTATAACTATTAATTTTTTGTATGGTTCAATCAATAAATTAATCTGTTTTATGTAATTCGATGTATTAGAACACTTGAAGGTTTTATCGATGTTCGATGTCCCAAGAGGCATCGCAGATTCTTTGATGAGTTTTGATATCATTGTTGTCCATATGGATCATTTTTTGTTCGTTTTTAGTACTAACCAAGAGGCACAACCATGAAATCCTTTTTTGGTAAGGAATTTATTAGATTAACTATGTAGGTTGGAACGAGATAACCATGAGATCCATAAAGGGTGGCACATACTTATTCAAATCATATATTCTATGATTATAAACCATATATGATGTCTACAACAAATTAAATATGATTTCAAGTGGTCTAGAACAATAATTTAAAATCTCACACCTAGTCACATGATGTGGTGAAGCTTCTGGAAATTAGCTTTTCATGGGATACTAATGGTTATAAAAACAATGATCGTTTTGGAGGGAGGTCAGAGATCCTTACATCAGTGCTTCACTATTGATTTTCCTGGTTATTAAAACTATTCATAATATCCATGTTCCATATTAAATGGATAATGTAATGATTCACCCCTTTGACTTTTTATGGGTCCCTTCTCCTTTTCCTTCTATAATAATGCCCTACATGCCCCTAAACTTCTCCTCTCTCTATATATATTCCATGGGTGTATCTCTCATATTTGATGTCTGAATCATGTGTCATTGGGTGCATTGGAAGCATATAGTTATTCTTTTAGTCCTCATGATTCATTTTATCCGTTATCTATCCATCAATTATTATCAAGCTATGTGAGATAATTCTCCCTATATTTATGTAATTTGATGATTCTTGAAATTTCTCAAATTCTAGTTTGAAAGAAATCCTAACATTGAATGGGTAGACAATCCTATTTATTAGTTTTATGGTCTAGATTCATTCCTCTAATGTGTATTTATTTTTTAATATTTTCTTTTATGACCACATTAATTTCTCCCATGCTTTGACTCCACAAACAATTGCCGACAAATTGGATATTTCATTTGGAATATAAATTCCCTATGGGAACCTCTTACTATAGTTTTAGGTCATTGAACTCAACATGATCCTCCCCATGGGTATTCCATGATTTTGGATATGTTACCATATACACATTAATAATTAAAACAACAATTTATGTTCTTTTATTTACATCCAGTAATGATCTAATTAAATTAGAAGGTAGAATTGACACATTATAGTTGGTAAATTTTGTTTATCATGTCATTGATCACATTGAAATGGAACATTAACAAGTATGACACCAAATTTAAAAATAACATATATAAATGTTTAGTAATAGATTAATTAAATTGGAATTGAATGATAAATAGAATGACTCCTTATATTTCCATTATTCAATTTGGATTAAAATGGATGAAGATTGAATTAAAAAAATTAATGAATTGATAAGATTTATTATCATGAAATAAACATATGACACTTATAACATGTTGATGAAAGGATAATGGTTATATCATATGTAAATTATAAATTAGAATGATTATTACAAGGAAACTAGTATTTATTAAAGTTATGTTTCATATTGAAACTATAGAAATTTTCTTATTGTAGGAGTGGTATGACATAATCTGGCATTATATTTTTAAGGGAATTCATTAATAAAATTGAGGACACCTCCCAGATTCATTAGGATGGTTTCCATGGGATATAACAAACTTGTAGTTTATTCAATTTCGTATTATACATTACTTCATAGAAATATTATGATCAATTATGTTGACTATTTTCAAGATATTATAATTCCTTAGATAAACTCCATAGATTCTGCTGATTCATAAGGATATGAGGCAGCATGGATACTCTCATTGATCCCCATTCAAAATTATCATGTGACTTATGGTGGAAATGATCCACTGAATCAGTATGATATTTTATAGTATAATTCTATGGATTTATCGTATGGATTATAGTATGACCCCTATTGATATACTACATGAGTTATAATATGAGTTGGATTAACCTTTTATGGTTAAAGATGCCTCATTCACAACTTGGAACCATCATTATTTTATATATATCATGTGTTCCCCTATATCACGATACTCAGGTATGGATTTCCTTATTATGATAAATGGACATGATGTCCCTTACCTAGATATGAATCTTAAAAAAATATTGTTACATGTACATGTCACAGAAAAAATACCAGGTTCCTAGCCAGTGCTTGTACATACTTCCAAATTATTATCTTACATATTCATATATATACATGATGAGAGGTGTGTATAGTAATTATTGAATAGGATGAAGTAGGTATGGTAATCCATGTCTCTTTGAGGAACCCGATCTTGACATATTATTATTTCTTTTTTACAATTTCAATTTGATATAAATGAACACTAATCATTTATATTAATAGAATCAATATATTTGGAAACTGATTTTGGTGGCCTGTGGAATATATCTCACAACATATTATAGATTCCATTACACCGTGGTACCCAAACTGACCTCATGATTGTAGGTCTAGTTTCACATTTCACACTTTTTACCTTATGCTTCTATGTGGAACCATAATATTATAGAACTATGCTAGAGATACATGTGATCGTACATACGCACCATTAGGATTTTGTCTTATGATTTTATATATTCTTTATCTATTCGAGGTGTATGTTGATGATTTCTCATTATGAAATATGTAGTCCTGAATAATTATCATTTATTATTATTATTTTATGTTTTCTAAAGACCATTTATTTCTATTTTAAAATTTTGTTTATCACTAATATAGATTGTATTGTATCCCCACTAAAAAATTATTATACCATCGATGCCTGTTATAAGAATCTAGTGTATGAGGAGGCACACTTTAGACCTTATAGACTATTGGATTGGGGAACCATTTTATAGGTTATATGTTCATTACATTACATATTTTCAATTATTATCTTAAATATAATAATATAGAGGTCAAAAATTATACACACCACATCATATTTTTGATTTTTTTATTCAATATATAGTTGTATGATTCAGAAAATTTGGGATTATGGATTAATTTAGTAGGGTATGATTGATTGTGGGGGGTTTGAATATTTCACAATCATTCATATAGGGTTCAATATTTCATTTCTCACCCTCAGTTGAAGGTTAAATTTCCAATATTGTTTGATCGGGAACCAAAAAAACCCAATGACATTCATATCCAAGATGACTCAAGACCATACATTACAAAGGAATGAAATAATTGGGGAACCCGGGCAAGGACACATTATAACATACATTGAAATCGGGGTTGTGAATTAAATATTATCTCACCATTTTGGGGGGAATAATTTCCTATTATAGGGAACTATTTAAGATTGATGACATTTTTTTTAATCCATTATTGATTCCAAAGTAAAAAAGCGGGCCATCCTAGTGATAAAAGGATGTTATTTACATGTACATAATTTGTAATCTTATGTATTTATTCATGGTTCTCAATCAATAAATATTTTTGACTATATTTGAGGTTCTCCCAAAATGGTATCAGTTAAAAATGAATTATATATTCTATGGTTTACTATGATTGTAACTCTTTATTTAAGAAATGTCTTCAGGAAATCTAAAACATATTGTTTTCCCGGGAGATATAAGTTTCTATGATGGTGGTAATGAATCCATATGATGAGCTTTCAACATATCATATTGATAGGAGGCAGAACCCATATAGTTAAGTGAAAATTAATAGGAAATAACATTCCTTTCATGGTTATGCTATATAGACTAAAAAATACTATTTATTACTACACAACAAGGATGCTTAGCTATATTTTTTTTCTTGTTAAAATCTGGTGTGGGACATCCCATGAAGAGGCCTGAATGACCTAGAATGGGTGTGGTCTCCCATGTGGTGTATGATCTCATTGGTAAAATTTCTATATAAGGATGGTTATGAAATGGAATAAGAAAGAATATATACCTCTTATTTATAGGTGCCTCTGTAGGTAGTACACCATAGAAAATATTAGGGTGGATTTGGTTGCATGGTTTTGACCTCACGGAAGCTCCCAACATATACATGAAATTCGGTAATCAATTCCCTCATAGTTCATATGGTTATGTTATACATATTATAAGATTCCAGGAGAATTGAGTGTTTTTTGGTATTATACATTTGTCCTTTCCCATGGATTTTTCATTACTAGGGATACAACTTTTTGAAGGTTATTTAGTAAATGGTTCAGGATTATACAAGATAGGAGTCATGTGGTTGGTTGGGTCATAAAACCAAAATGAATCCCATTTAGATAGATATTGTTAGGAATTACATCATATTGAAGAACTATGGATTTGGCTATTATGTGTATAACATGATCTCCACTTACATTTAAGACCACATGGGTCATGCTTGGTGTGATAAACAAGAGGAAGCGGTAGATCTAGAAGCCATATCAATATAGCATTCATCTGGTGGATTAGGCTTTTTCCTAATGGAATTGTGAAAAGGGGAAGTAACCGAGACATAAATGCTGCTTTTTTTACAGTGGTCTAAAAATGAGTAGAAATTTTGTCGACTCGGGTAGAAAAGGACCAAGCTATTACTTCAAGAGGGATGAAAATTGTTTTCTAAAACCATGAATAAAATTTAGACTAATGGTAATTCAAATCGGTTGAATCATAAACATAAGAGTAGGCCCACTTTATATTTTACAGTAACTTTAGAATCATTACCCAATGCATATAATGATGGATGTATAAGTAATATCATGTTTTCTCTCCGGAGGAATCCTAAAAACATTACATATGGTATATAATAGTCCAATTTTAAATACCATGTAAAATGGTATAAAACATTAACGTCATTTTTATTTGGATGATTAGAAGGAAGATTCATATAAATTGTTCGTCTTGGAATTATTCAAGAGAATCACTTCTTGGTTAAATTTGGTATTGTTGTCAGGTGATGGCCTTTGAAGTGTTTCTTGTGGAATTTCTAACTAAATGTATTTAGGGAACCCCTGAGGATAATGTAAACAAGTTTAATGAGAAAGACCCCAGTGGTATAATTTCGACTCAACTATTTTTAGTGATTGTAATATATTATTTCATCTTATGGATATATAAGTAGAGGAATATAAGTCTATACAAGCCATTACTGAAAATTTCAATTGCCTGAACTGAATTTTTGTGGTGTGTCTCGGAAATGTTTAAGGGGGACAGTGATAATATTAAATCTACTAACCATATGTGCCAGGATCTTTGTAAGAAACTGATTAAATGTGGGGGTGGGGGGATTAGGTCCCTTCAAAATATATCATTGTGAACTAATTGATATGTGATTCATTTCACAGATATGGTCACCTAATATTTTCTAAAAGGGGATGTAACAGACTATAAATGATTGTGATGACAAAGCACTGCCCGCGAAGAGGTGTCCACATAGCTTTGTCCACATATTGTCTTACATAATTATATTTTATCATTATATAGTGGATATAAAACAAATCATCATGACAAAAATTATACTACCACCAAATGATATCATATAAGAAGGGGATTCACCTTAGGGGTCAAACACATATTGTTTTTCTAAGTGATTGCTTCAATACACATAAGGGGACATCTAGATAAGGTTTTCGGTATGTCTATTTGTAGAATATTTCTATTTAAAACCTTTATATTATGTGGTAGATATACCATCTAAATATTGAGCGATCTCCAAACTTTCTCTAAGGCTTCATCCCCTTCTCATCTTCCACTATTCATCCTTACTATGGTTTTATATATTGGAAATGAGTCACTAGGTAAAAAATATAAAATCATAAATAGTGGGGGTGAAAATATATAATTTTAGGATCGTAAGGGGGACACCCTGGACCACATATGATTTCCATTAAGGTAGAAAAAAAACACAATGTTCACTCGAACATGGTTTATACTTTGTGAGGGATAGTCATTCATAGGGGTTGAAATCTAAACCCATCCCTTTATTTTATTTTATTTCATTCATGGGGGATGAAGGTACCTTCACATAGAGTAAACAATTTCATTCATAGGATGATTCGAGGAGAAGAAAAAAATTATGTGGAGAAGCAGTCTGTGTTGAGAATTTTATTATGTGAGCCCTCACCAAACCATGAGGCTCCCATAATTTTTTTCATTCCCTTAGAACTCTTCTTTTTGAATTTTTTACACTATTCAATGTTCATGTAACTATTTTCTCCTAGCATGAATAGTTTTTAGGGCCTAAAACCATTCAATAACTCATAATGGTTGATCACCAATATTAAAAATAAAAATTAAGGGTAATTAAAATGATATACTACTTACCACATTCGACTCAATATATAGTAAATATGACTTCGTAATTTTTATCATTTGGTATTATAAATTGAAAAAAAAACTCTTATTGAATTTAGTGTTAATATGTATTACTGATATCATTGAAGAACAATTTATGGATATTATAGATGATATTTAAATATATTATAAGGGTATAAGAAGTATATAAAATAAGTATTATAGATTTTATAAATACATTTAATATAGAGTAAAATTATATTATTTTTAAAGGTAACAAATTGTGATAAAAAACATTCTATGTTGGGATTTGTAACCCAATGATAGGATATATATATATATATATTTGATTCCTTGAATAAAATAATTGATTGGATGTTTAATAGACCAATCAAACTGATAGAGATTATTTTTTTTATTAGAATGATCCTTAAAATAATTATTGATAAATATAATATAATTTTAAAATCTAAAAACCATGTTACTCTGGATGGGTTTGAGGATCATCTAGAAAGTAAAGTTGAATATATGTTCATTGATAATTAGAATAGATTGTTCATTATACACATACACACTTTATAATTGTATATAGAAGTGTTTATGATAAATCAGGATGCTTCAAATAAGGGGTTGGGATTTTTTTATTAAAAATACTTCTTGGGGATAGGTAATCCCAAAATTATAGTAATGGCTAATTTTTTATGAAATGAAAGAAATGATGTTGGAAGAAGTAATTATATTCATTAATGATATAGATGAATTATTTATGTAATGCAAACTATCATATATGTGAACTATTTATAGGGTAGTAATGTATATAATCCCCCAAAAAGAGTTAAATATGAACCAAATGAGATTGTTAGAGTGGACCAATGATTATGGTGGAACAATATACTAAAATAGTTATAAAGAAATTGGTTGAATATCCCTAAAAAATTAAAGGATCATATTACATTATTAATGATGGTTATTACAAGTTCCAAATAATTAGGGATATTTAATGGATGGATACTGAATCATAAATTATTGGAAAATATAAAAAAATTCTTAAGTGATTCATCATCTATCCAATAATTTTTTGATCTAGGAAGAAAATAACCATGTCATGGAAATTCAAAATACTGTAACAATTTTAATTTTTTTTACCATCCTAACTGTATAGTTAAATGATTTTTAAGAAAATTTACATCTATCCCATGAAATATATGTAAAAGTAGCTTTTTTTTGATGTACATTTCCAATCATGTTATATTCCCACAAGGTGTGAAATGATATAAAATTATATTAAGAACCACCATTGGTTACAGAAAAAATGGTATATATATAAGAATATATATAGTCATTTGTAGGGTAACGATAATAAAATTATTAATAAAATTAATATAGAGGGATAATATGATGTTGTTAATAAAATTATGGAAATTGAAAAAAAAATCATAATATATTTTGTGAAAATTCATTCATATGCCTTTGACGGCCAAATAAATATTTAATTTTAGTGGATTAAATTATATTCTTATCACATTTCAATGATATTTGAGATTATCTCATACCCAATCAATCATCCAATTTATACATAAGGAAGTAAAAAAGATTTATGGTTTACCAATCCCAATTATATATTTTTAATATTTTAGCATCAAATCAATGTTTTAGAAATTACTCTATTAAGAAATTGTTTTAAATATGATCATTTTTAATAAATAACATCATGGAATACATATTAAATATTAGAGGATAATTTATACATTTAAATATATTTTAAAATATTTCTCAAATAAATTTGATGGATGTTGGGTCCAACATCATATATCGGTCATGTTTTTTCATAATGAAAATTTTCACTCCAGTATAATTATAGAACAATATATATCTCTCAAAGATAAAAGTTGTAAACAAGATGACATAAAAAGATATATTGAATAGAGGAAGCTATAAGGACATGAAGTTATTCAAAAAATTAGAGATATATTTCATACAAATCAAAATAATATCAATAAATTATAAAGTCTGCAGAAGATATATTTTAATAAGAATTGACCATATTAATCGTGCAGTGTTATTAAAAATTTATTCCTTCAAATATCACTAAATAAAATGGTTATGAGATCTAGGAAGTATGTAAATATTATCCCTATATATGGTGTCACATATAAATTCTTCAATCTCAAGGGTAGATTAGATTATAAACTTGAACTTTTGTCGAACCTATCCTATGTTAATGACATATTCCTTCTTCCAATTCTGATGCAATACATAACAGAAAAATATAATTTCCAAAACACATTCTCAGTAGCATTGGGATATGATCTCTCTTATGGGAAAATACTCGTAGAAATCATTGAATTTTCATATAAATTATTTTTATGAAAACTTAATCAATTGTTTAAAGATCCTTAATAGAGTTAAATTTACGAGAAAGATACAATGAAACCCATTAAATTAATGATTTAAAAGTACCCTCAATTTTCCATGAGTAATGAATATTTACATGTGAAACTATTTTATGACTATATAACACAACTTACATTAATTTTACCTGCTTAATATATATTGAATATCATCTTTTACATGAAACAGTAAAATTAATTGAATAACGATATATTTTTCTAATATAATTTATTACTATGAAATATGAATAGTATAACATTTTGGAAAAAAATATGAATCACTATAAGAATAGAAAAATTAGAATAGAATAAAAATATATAAAAATACCACAAATATGAAATCTGCTTCTTTATGACAATCTATAAGGTTCATACATATTGTTAAAATTATTTATTAAATAAATAATATAAAATTAAATATAATTTTATTTAAATGAAAAATATAAATAGGATTTATATTCTTCATAATTTATATAAATATATATATATATATATATGAATATAATATGGCCATTATATATATTTTTTATGGATATATAGTAATAAGACATATTTTCATTATACATATGTCTATTTGATATATCATTAATAAATATAAAAATTTAATTTATATACTTTTTAAGAATAATATCATTTTAATATATAAAAAAATTAATAATTATAGGTATATTGTATTCATAAAACATATAGGAAAAAATAAAAAGAAATTATAAAATAATTTCACAAGAATAAATAAATATAGAATGAAATATTTAACCACATTTTTCAATTATTTGGGGAGGTTTATATCTCTAAAAAATAATTAATATCCCCATCGTGACAAAAGTCGTTGATAAATCAGTTTAATAGTTGAATATTAAATGATACCATGATTAACTGTTAACAAAAAAAATACTTTTTATTGATTATAAGAATCATAGAAGGTCAAATGTGAGATTTAATTTATTTAAATCTTTTAGAAATATTATAATTAATTGTAATGATAATAAATAATATGAAGTGAATATTAATAATAATGAAAATATAGTTTCAAAACATATAACAAAAATTGTGAAATACATAAATCATCTCCTTAACAGATGATAAAGAGAGAATTATTTCATTACTGTACATGGTGGCTATGAAATAGATAAGTGTAATGAACAATGATCTACATTGGCTATTGGTAATGAATGTAATCATCCATTAATTGATGATTATAAAAATTTATTCAATGGTCCATAATGATGGAATGAGTTGTGATGATGCATTGAGTGGCTAAATAGATATTGATTATAATGAAGGTGTATAAAAATAAAAATATTTTGTGTTGATTAAATAAAATAATGATAAATCCATTAATGGTAACTATTATACATAAACTTAATTTAACGAGACAGAATTTCCACCATTACAATATCAATAAAAGGCAAATGATAGTTGAGTCTATTTTATAGAATGAACTAAATGATGGTCATTATACTATTTGTGATGATACATTTTGATGTATTCAATTTCATTTTATAGAAATGAAAAAATGATACATCATATCAATATCCAATAGTGGGAATTTTTTTAATAAGATATATGGAGATCCTACGCATTACAATGATAAATTCCAAGATCTTTCTAGGATGACAAACACTTTCAAAAATTTTATTCAAATATATTATGATATTGTATCCATATTATTCATCAATATTTCTCAATAATAATAAATTTAAAATTTAAATGTTCATTGTAATTTTATTTGGAGCCTAATTAATATATTTTGGAATAAATAATTAAAAAAACAATTCACACCCATTAGAATATGTTTATGTATATATAATTATTAATAAAATATACATATTTTTAGGAATTTAATGTTTTAAAATATTGATTATGATTTAATAAATAATCATAAATTATATGATAAAAATACTCCATGGGTGTAACAAGTGTTGTAAAAAAAATACATATTGCTATCATTTGTGTAACATATTACTAATATCTTTGTTTTCAATTGACTTAGATAAATTTTTCATTTTAGTATTTTTTTTCATTGGACATTTAGAATATGATGATGGTTTATTATATTTAATTTATTGGAGTATCATTTTTATGTCCATAACTAGCCCATAAGAAAAAAATCTATTTTACATTTTCTATGTTAACATTGTATAATGGTTTGTTAATTATTTTGACAAATGAATTTCTAGTACCTTTTTTCTAATATATATTTTTTTATGATATTTATCTTCTTGTGATATTATGTTGTATTTATTATTTCATTCATATGTTTTTTTATTATTCAATGAGACTTTAACCCGTGTTGGAACTATTTATTAATTATTTGATACTTAAAATGTATTCGATTGTAATCGTGTATCTGTAGTTTTTATTATTTGGTGTATTTTAATTAGGAAACATCTATGAGATGATATTTTATTATAAAAATAATGAGTGACTTATCATATTTAATTCTCAACGTAAATGTTTTGGTGTTGTAGTTTTTCATTTCAATATGAATCATAGAGAGGTTTTCCTATGTACAAACTATGATAAAATAATTATAATTGGATTATCTTAAGTTTCTACTTCTTGTATTAGTTATACCTTCCGTTTTAGATAACAATTGGAATTAGCATATTTTATCTTCTTTATTTCAATGTTTGTTTATCATTTCTATATTTTATTTATTTTTTAACTAATTCATCCCGTGTAATGATGTTTTTTTAATTATAGGTGTGGGTGTGTTATATTTTTATTTTTATTTTCTAGGTAATGGGATCTATTTCTATATTAATTATTCATAATTTTTATAAAATATCAATAAATATTTCTTTTATGTATTAGTAAAAATATTAATATATTTTAACAATTATTTAATGATAAAATTTAATATTTCAAGATAAAATAATTAATGATATTTGACTAAAATCGATTAATTTCAGAAATTTAAATTTCTAATTACTTTTCTTTTCATTATGGGGTTTAATTTCATCTCTATAAATGGTTGATTTTAAGGTATAAAATTATATATATATATATAATAAAATTAATTATTACATTATTAATATTAATTTATAAGAAATATATGTAAAAAAAATTAATAATAAAATAGAATTTTCAAAAAAAATTGTTTAATTAATTAGTGTTTTTTATATTAAAAATAATGTTTATTATTTTTTAAAATATACAAATATAATATTAATTTTCTATTTATATTTGTCATTATTAATGTTTATTATAACAATATTTTCATTTTTACCCATTAAAATAAAAATCATGGTAATAATATTGTTACAATAAGAATATAAAATGAGTTAAATTGGTAAATATATATTTTATTGAACAAAAATATAATATAATAACATATATAATTAAGTGAATGATGTAATTAAAGATGAATGAATATTATTTCCAAATTATTTACCCATATTTGAACCCTTTTTCTAGATAAAAAAAAATCATTTGTTATTCATTATGAAATGTGTATTCGAGAAAATGCCACCCAAACTCACCAATAAAAGGTCCCCACGTCTAATGAACTCAATCCATATATTTTCATAAGTTTAATAATGAATCTTCAACCAAATTCATTCCCATGAAATTAAATCTATGGTTTTTGGATGTCTTATGAAAGGAATTAGTCATAAGTCCCCCATTTCTAAGAGGAACTGTATGAGGAGATTCATGTATTCAAAATAGCAATAATCTTATACTTAATAATTAATTTATATACCATTCAGACAAATATTCATAAATATAATTTTAAAATAATTATAAAAATATAATTAATAATCATTATTAGGAATGTTACTATGAATATAATGTAATATTTTCTTACACATTCTGTCATTATAACACATTCTTATTTTTGGACAGTTTTACTCCTACATGAATAATGTCATAAAACATATATAAATAATTATATATATAACATAAATACTTGAAAAAATATTTATTACTCATTAAATTCATAACTTTTGAAAATTACAATGTGGTCATAATCAGAATAATTTCGACAACAAAATTATTACCTTTGTATAGTCAACAATAATAAAAATATATTTTTAAGAATACAATTCTATAATTTTTCATGAATTAAATTATATAAATATGGGAAAAAATTTATATTCAACACATTATATATATATATTCATTTACATTTCCCATTTTACTAACACATGATCATGTATAATAGACTGGAACTACCACACCAATGCAAGTAAACAAATAACAGGATAAGTAATAGCCGATAATTAATATTAAAAAATAATGATTAAAAATTGTGTAATAAAAGGATACACATTAATATTAAATTCTAATATTAATATATAAATATTATTCTCATATATATTTATAATAAACCTATATATATAATATAGGATATTAGAAAACATCCAACTGAGTGGTTGGGGGTAAAATGTAAGGGGTTTTTATCCTAATTTCCCTCCATTGAGACCAAATTCATATCATCCAATATTTTTCATTTATATAGTTTATATACTATATATATGTTATATTTCATCATATTTATATTTTAATAAATTGTATTTAAATCTCCATTTCATGTTATATCATTCAAGATAATTTGATTCCAAAGTCACCAAAGTCATAGTGGTTTCTCCATAAATCTCATGTTTAAGGGGATATTAATTTTACTCCTTATCTTCCAAGGGAATAATTAAATATTTCCATAAAGACATATATTTCCTTCTAGAATAGAAATTTTTTCGTTTACATGTCTGAATACGATTAGACCTACCTTTATATTACAATTCAACTAATATTATTGTTGTAATTATAATAGACCTTATCTCTTCATTTATGTTTTGAATATTTTTATTTGTTGTTATGATATTTCATATGTTTTTGTGGATTAACTTTTCAAAACATACATGACTAATCCATCTAATTTAATATTTTCCATCAATTGTTATAAATATGTGGGTAATGAATCTTTCGTAGCATTTTTCTCAAGGTTTCATTCTCTATGTATTTTCTTTTTGATTCTTCATGAAGAATTATTTTATTAAATTCTGGGTATTCTAAATAAAATATTATAAAATTGGTCATTATTCTTTTAAAAAATCATTCCTTTTTAAAATTAATGTTATCTTCTATGAATTGTTATTTTTTATTATTCTGAAATATCAATTTTTAATGGATCGTATAATTTTTACTTAAACAATTTCAATTTATTTTATTTCATATTATGATTCAATATAATTATATTATAATCATAAAATATAATTTCATTTTATGGATTGATTATGATTTATAATTTTACATTCAATTATGAATCCCATTTGATAATTTGAATGATTGTGTAATGAGGGGAGACAGGGGTGACAGAGGAAAACCCTAATTCTAAAAAATATAAAGATAAACCAAGGGTATATTATGTTGAAATTTCCAATGGGTAAAATTTAATAGATCATGTTTTGTATAATGAGTAATTTCATCTTGAGTCCAAACCTAATTAAATGAAAAATAACTCAGATCACATTATAGGTCTGCATAAAAACATTACATAGGTTGTGAAATCACCTCCCTCTCTCTACATTTTTTATTTTTAAATACCACCACTTAGAAGGGTGATAAATAATGGTTGAGTTTCACATGGTTTCAAAAAACAGGATATAGTTGAAAAATGTGTAAGGATACAAAAAATATTCCATCATCTAATGGGTTTTGGCCTCGAAGGGTGAAATGATATGAAAATTCCTGGATCATACCTAATAGAGTTTGGATGTTAAGGGATTAGATTATAAGAAAACGACTCCACTAGGTCATTGGTAGTATCATGGGGTTTTCCAATCTTGATGAATGTAAGAGACCAGTATTGGGCATGAGATAAATTTTCTTTAATGTTGAGATTATTGAGTATTTAGTATTGGGATATTAATTTAGACGATGAGAATTTTATGAATACCATTTCCAAGAATTGGATTTGCATCTTCATGATTAACAAGATTTACTAGAATCTAAGGAATATCCATTATATAACATCCTATTTTGGAAATCATACGGAGATGGAAAACAAACATAAAATCCAAGTTTATCCCACAATGATTGAATTTTATGAAGGTGGATATTTCTAAAACCCTAATGGAGTAGGTAATTCTCATCCAAAGGGATGAAAGTACCAAAATTGGAATCCAATATTAGTGGAATTTTTTTCATTAGTTGAAAAAAATTCTTGATATGAATTCTGGATGAAAAAGTGTGATTTAATGGAATTTATATAAACTCAAGTGACCTGATATGGATGACTAGAAGAACAGGAAGGTTATGGAATCCTTGCATCATACACCTTCAACATCTTGATTTTCTTCAATAATTATTGTTGTTGTAAATTTTTGTACTGGTAGTGATAAGGGAAATCTACTAAACCATGATACATAGATAACTGATTGGGGATTTTTTTTATTTCCACCTGATTTTCTTATTAAATATTAGAACACAATGAATGCCCTCTGAATATTGGAATTCCACTAGAGGGATCAGTTTGGGGGAATGGATAGAATATGTAAAATGTATTCTTATTCAATAGGCATATCACTACCAATTGTAATATCTATTTGGAATATAATATATTCTTATAGCTACTTTTCCCAGATGTTATGTGTTGATCGATGGGTGAGGTGGTAATTGTACCTATGAAGAAAAACCAAAAGTAAATCATTGAAGATGTGAATTATTGGAATCACCCTAAGGAGGATAGCTTTCCAAATGTAGAAGGAGTTCTGGAAAATTAAGTGATTGAAGAAACAAATAAGTCTATAAATATGTGTTTCTTTCAATATATTTCACCAATTCAAAATGCATCTCATGATTCTCTATAGCTGCAAAATGAGAAAGAGTTATCATATGTGGATACCTCTCATGTACTAGTGGTGACACATTCTAATGAACTCCTCATGATAATGCACAATATCGATGTGTAGGATAAAGCCTATATGGTGTCCTCAATTAGTTCCCTATATGTGAGTATACCCGAGGATCACCAAAAGTACCTCTATACTATTGAAAACAAAGCTGTGGATGTGGGGATTCTCATTAGTAAATTCCTAAGGGATTTCTAAGAAGAAGGTATCCAAAGATCAACACTCTTAGTATGAAAAATATGTTAATAAATTGACACCCCAAAATAGTTTATTCTGCATTGATTGAGATGAATTCATTCCAATCATTCAGCAGTTTCTAATCCCCTTTATTAAATACAATGAAGAAGAATCTATAAAATCTAAATAAAATAATGAGACAAGCCTGGGTTTCAACCTAATGGATTTAAAAAAGTATGGGAAGGAATTCTGAGGGTATATATACTATGGAAAATCAGGGAGGTCCCAAAGAATATGTAAAACTAATTTTTAATGAATATTTTCTATTTTAGAACTCTAATGGCCAGGGGATCACCCAAATGGCCAATGAAATTAACCTATTTATTTTTGACAACAAATATATGCTTATTAGAATTTATGATTAGATGATCCAATTTTCTAATTTGAATGAATTTTGGTGGTATTTTATGGGATACAAATTTGTCTCAAGAAAATCACATGATTCCAATATAGAACACCTATAGGTTCTAGGTCTTGAAACCAACCACAACAAATAGTTAATCAAGAATCCATAGAGTTTTTAGTCTATTGAAACATATCATTTTTTGATCTATCATTCTAATTTGTGTATGCTTAAACTTGTTTCATTAGAATAAAATAGTTATCTGGAGACCTCAATGTGATTTCTGAATGCATGATCCAAAAATGGTTGGAATTGGCGGATTTTGTTACTATAATAAATCTAGCATAGAATCTTAGATATAATTTTATTCATACTACCACTTTAGAATTATAGGATTATATTTTTTATTATTATTTCATTGAGGTCCCCATTGTAGGGGATTATTTCACATGGATAGAATACACACATAATCATAGGAAGGTATTAAAGATTGATAGATTCATTGTTCTGATGGATAATCAATGTACATCTAATGGGGTTTCATGATTCACTGTAGAAAAATATCACTCTGACCACAATACTATTATTTTGAATGTAAATACATATATGAAAAGGACATACCCTATTCAATTTTATTTTAATATTGGACGGTATGTATCTATTCTTTGTAGGAAACATGGTTATAAATCTAGGAAAATTTATATTTTTTGTTTCCCATTCCAAATGAATGTAGGGAAATGGATACAAATCATTACACTAATTAAAATATGGAGTATCAATTTTTTCCATAGCAACAATTAGAAATTAGGCAATTAGAAAAAATCGTTCATGTAGCTAGATCGATAATCCACACCAAGTCCCTCTATCTAGGGAGGAGATTGAGGCACATAGTAAGATATATTTTCTCTTAATAACTAATGTAATTATGGATAATAATAATTTGAATTTCTAGATGATAAAATATAGAGGATGAAAAACAATTTTCTTGGATTTATTTCTTAAGGTGAATAGGGATAGCGTTGGAAATAATGTAATAATTATAAATGGACAATGTTATACGTCTAAAAATGAGATCTCTCAAGAAATGGTAGACAATATCATGACATTTTACTCTAATGATCGGTCGAGATATCGAAAAAAATACTGGGAATATCAATATATGTATTGAGGAGCATCATAAACAATATATTATTAACACTCCACATAATGATGAAATAAGGGAAGCATTATTTTCTCTCAAAATTGAGCGGGCGCCCATCCCTAGAAGTTTTTTATAAAATTTTTCAATATTTATTATTTTATAATTCAAGATGATATTACATAGGGAATAAGGTAATTCACCAATCACACCTCCATTCAATATGGGATTAACTCATTCCTAACTTCCTTAATACTCTGAATACTAATTCACTTTATAATAATGAATTTAGGCATGTGACACTTGGTAATTCAATTACCATGATCATTAGTAAGATCATCTTGAACTTCATGGGGAAAGTAGATTATGACATTATTAACCAAAATCAATTCATAATTTTCTTGCAATAAATACTCATGATTTTCAATTCATAGATTTAGATAGTATAAAATAAATAATTATGAAATAAAAGGAACATAAATTTTCCCTTAAAATTCAACATTTAAGGCCTTTGACATACTAAAATTTATATTTCATCATGAGGTACTCATAATATATGGATTTTAGAAAATTTTATTATGATTATTTTTACAACAAAAAACTCATCAAGGAGGTCAATTCTCAACAATGTGGTGTGCATTGGTTTTCTCAAATGTTTAAGGGGTGTGATTCAAGGTGATCTTCTATTAAAGATTTATATTCACTGATAAAGACTAATTGAGTAATTTTGTTAATGAACTCTTGAAAATTGAATTCTATAAGAATGTAAAGGCTGGGAAGAATGACTTTATTCCTTTATAGTTTATTTATGTAAACAAAATTTTTTTCATTTAAAATCGTAAAAAATACGATATATTTTATGAAGGAGAACATCCTTCATTAAAAAGAATTTTCTAGATTGGCCATAATGAGATAAAAAAATACATCAGACACTTTTATTAAGGTTTGTCCATTGGAATGAAAAAAAGGATAACACTGTGACTTGGGGTGATTAAGGGATCTCTTTTCATTAAACTATCTTGGTGTCCCCCAAATATGATGATAGGTGAAGAGGCAGAATTTTGGAGAAATATAATATGATATTTTTAATCAATGAGAGATGTATAAAAGTATATAAATAACCATGTAAATAAGAGTTTTCATGTTATCTCATTTTCACATCAATGTTTTTTATTCATTATGAATCTACATATTGATTATGGGTTGTATCAAGGAGATTAAAATCATGGATAAGAACTTTATACAGATTGGGTGAGTCCTTGAAATGTTGCTAATTACTAGTCATGGGAAGAAATACATTAACCTAGTAGAATTTAGAGGCCTTAAGATCAAAGACTGTAGAATTTATAATAATGAACATACCTTGAAAATTATTTCAAACTTGATTCAATTGATTCAAATAGTGAAATCATTTCTATTTTAATTAAAGGGAGGATATTACATAGATATAAATATTTACTTTCCTCCTTGGTTTGTCCTTCCATCAATCATTCCATTAATTGGATCATGTGTGATACTAAATGGATGGTAATTATGTGATACAATATTAATTTTTTGTGCATTGAATCACTTAATAATTGACTACAAGAAATCACGAGTATTAAACTGGATGATAGTCACATGTTTATTGATGAATTTTTATCACGTAATCCCATGTATGGAAGTGTGATTACACGACAAGTTCATCTGGCTATTCAAAGCTATACATTCATGGACCTGATGATAGTCACATGTCGATTGGTGATTTAATTCTAATGGAACTATTATTCTAAAATTCCACCATTGAAATCTCACTTTATTACTTAAAAGAATATTTATTACCATAAATGGATACTATAAGAACACATATTTCAAATAATTTTGTATCATAAATTCTAAAAAATAGTTTTGGTAATGTATATTAAAATTTTATTAAATGTGATTTTTTCTATGGAGCCAGGGTGAACCCTTATGACTACATCCTTGGGTTTTTCATTTTTGATATGGATTTGAATGAAATTTTACCATGGTAGTCCAAATTCCTATCAAAATATATTTAATCAAAAAAATTGAGATTTCCATTTTGGATGATTATTTCATTCTTACTCAATGTATCTATTATAAAAATTAACAGTAGTAGTACTTTCCTCATCATTTCAATAAATACACAATATGGGTGCATCAATAGTATCTATGATGTAAAAATACATAATACCATATTTGTAACAATCATATTAAATTGAAATGTGTTTTAGACCTATTTCAATTAATAATCATCCTAGTAACTTGATAATGAAATAATCATTTTAGTGATCATCAGTATCATATCCCTGCATTTAGCTTATTTGATCATGTATAAACCCATGAGATGTTGGTTAATGAAGAGTATATTTATTTTTTGAAGAATATTTATTTAATTTCATATTTTTATTATAAAATCATATAATACATGGGAAGAATATATTTCTCCCTATAATAGTCCATACTTTTGTTTTTATCAACCTAAAAAAACATTCAAAATATAACTTAGAGAATTTTTTTTAAAGATTATTTATTCTTGAGTTACTAAATTGGTTAGCATTATAGAATGACTAAGTGAATGTTTCTCTATTTAACTTTTATAATTTATATATTTTATATCATTTTATACATGAATATTTCACTACAATTGAAAACAAAAAACATATATACATTTATCATTTATGGACGAAAATAATTAAAATCAACAAACTTCATCCATGTAATACTATGAATTAATTTCAGGAAAATAACATTTATTAAAATTACTATAATGAAAATAATTTTATCATGTAACCAATAACACATAAAAATTAATAAAACTAATAATTCATTAGCCTAAAATTTTTATGATTTCATGATTATGAATTAGAAGGGGTGTTCATGAGAAGTGAACCAAAACCTATAATGATTATAAATATATAATATATAAGTTTTTAAAGGTAAAATTATATATAATTAATATATATGAATGAATAAAAATTGATTTCATCGAATAATTATCTTAATATCCTCTTAATAATAAAACAAAATTGAAATTTAGAGAGTACTAATCACTTCAATGATATCCTTCCGCACCAAACCATAATCCTAGTAAATATTTTTTTAAAAATAAACTATATGGTGTAATATTTTATATATTTCATGAATAATATAAGGTAAATATGCAAAGAATAATCAATTATTTCAAGGAAACATAGTTCTACCAATGAAACAACTAATTATCATATTGGACACATAGTTTTAGATATGTCTCTTATATCTCTTTAGGATCAATAATATTAATTGAAAAAAATAATGATGTATTTTTATTGAAGACACAACTAAGTACATGGAATTAAAAATGAATCATGTATATGATTGATGATTTGCAGACTTATTCTAACTACCACGTTTTAGAAATAATGGTATATTACTACTCTTATTTTTGTAAAAATGGAAATTTATTTTCATACAAATATACCATTATGATTCCAAAGTGATATTGTTGAATCAAATGAATAATTAAATTATAAAATATAAAATTAGTGACATATTAATCAATACTATACATAATTTGGATATTTTTTACATTTTGGACTTTATCCCCCTTTTTACAAAAAAAACAATATTTATATGCCTAATGTGTCGTAATAGTAATCAATTTATATAACCTATGTTTATGAATTATTTAAATTAAATATATATATTTTTATTAAATAATATATATTAAAAATAATTATATATTATTTAGAAGATATATAATTGATGTATAAAATTATTTTGATTATGAATTCATTTCTACAGAAAATGGATTTTCATTATAGTTTGGGTTCAAAAGTAAAATATAATTATACCACGTATAAAAAATAAAATTAAGTGAAATTGATTATATATTCTATATAATCATAATTAATAAGTTAAACTATTTTAAATTATTTTTTCATAATGAATAGTAGAAAAGTTACTATTTTTACCACGGTAAATGTTAAAATGGGTCCTCCTATGATTAAACCATGATATAAGGGTATAATTGCAACCCAATGCTATGAAATTATTATTTTTTGAATATTTTAAAACAATAATTTGTCCTATATTATAATTCATTTCCATTTGAATTAACATCAAATATTTAATTACTCTAAATAAATCACATATTAGAAGAAATTACATGTGATTTCCTACTCTCAAATATAAAATTAAATCTCTCATCATCCTTTATTAACACAATCTGACTTATCATATTAGAAAAAAGCAATAAAATAGTCATTGTAGATTCATTACATTCATCTTTTATCTTCTAAAATTATCTTATTAACACTCCTTCAAGTTGTAATTAGTATGCCTTAGAAGGATTCTCAGAGAATATGTGTAGATAATCACAAGGATATATCAATTTAATTTATCCATATAAATCCTATAATAATTTTTTACAGTTTAAAAAATGATAACCCTTTTATCATTAATATGAGATGGAGCTGTTATTATGATGGTAAAACCATTTCCCCAATTCAATATCTAAAGGTTGAGGAATGTATCACTCATGTGTCGGTGTGGACTACAATATCTAAGTAGTGATACAATTAATTTTACAATAGATTATTTATAAGATATTATATATGATTAATAGACATTATAATACACTATATATCATTACGTTTAATGATATTTTAAGTAATCCATAGTACAATAATAATACAAAATCATTATATGAAATGTAATTATTTTTAAATGACATCTTTCTTATTAAAATAATAATCAATATTTAAAATTATTTTTACATAAATTAATTTTCCCAAAAATACATATTCATCAGTGTTTGTGATCACACCATTCACCCAATGTGATAAGGATAATTATAACCATGAAATTATGTGTCACTGGTTTTCATCAAATGTAAATGTCTTCATTTAAAATGATAAAATCACTTGACCTTCTTGATTATAGAAATTCCACACCCCAATCACTAGGATACCTTGATCAACATTTTATAATAATAGTATGTCCCTATAACCCAATAATATATCAATAAACATGATTAAAAAAGAAATTACTATAGTGAAAAATATAATTTTAAATTAATCCCAAGAAAATTATTCTATAATAAAAAAACATAATCATTTTGAATTTAATCACACTCATTTAAAACATTTTATAGTACATCAAGATTATGATCCAGATCACCTGTAGTCAGTATTGATCATCTCTTAATAATAATAATATTATTCATATATTTTGACAAAAAAAATCTATTATTGGGTTTTTCACTCCCTGTGAAATGATAAAATGGAATTAAAAACCAGCATACTATCATATAATGGTACTATAAAAAACATTTTTGGTCATCAGGTTTGGCATAATTAAAATTTTTTATATGATGTTTCATCTAGTATACTTTATAAATCACTATCTGTTAGACTATATAGATCATTATTTAGTAGAATTTGAATATTTACATTTGTAACAAATTGAATGTTTCCAACAAATATATATATTATATTTCTATATGATATAAATTTACTCTCTTCATCTTAAATTCATTATAAATTTTCAAATACTCTATAAATATAAACTCAATCTTTTATAATTGAATCTATATTGTAATAATATATTTTAGTATCTAGTAATACAATATTTATAAGTCTTTTATATTTAAAAAAAATAGTAAAATTAAATGTTTCTATAAAAAAATTATTATTAGTAAAGATAGAGATCATAACATGAGAAAATATAAGAGTGAATTATTGTTGTTTATTGTATAAAAGAAAATTATTACTCAGAAATTTCAGACTTTTTTAAAATAAAAATACACACAAGAACATTAATAACATTAAAAAAACATACCCTTTTTACAAACACATCTATTGATTACTCTAACATTCTACCCCATTGTGATTTTTCAGAGAATTTTAAATGATATATATATTTGATAGAAAGTGATCATGAAATTTTACAAAAAATATATAACCCTTAATAGTTAATATATATGAATTTTTTAAATCATTAATTTATGGATATATATAAGAAAAGGAAGAAATTTAATGACATAATAAATAAGTATCTTATCTATTATTCGTATAAGTATTTCTAATAGTTACGTTAAAATAGGGATGTTGTTTTATTAAAATCCATCAATAGTATAGAAATTAATCATTCATATAAAATATTTTAAAATATGTAATTTATCAACCTAATGTATTTTTTATTTTATATTTACTCATTTTTAAATTGTATCTTTAAAATATTTTTCTATTATGAACTATGTTTTTTCTTCTGCTGGATATATCCCAATCATGTTTGATAAATTTAGAATTTAGTTTATTAGCGGATCTGAAATAGTTAGAACATCATAAGAAAATTGCTAATCCACTATTCTTCTTTCTTTTTTACCAAACTTCTTCCTTGAAAGACTTATGTTTGGATGGGTCAAGGAACCATTTATTATAATCATCCTTATTTTACATTTTATTCATAATCATTTCGGTAAATTATTATAAAAAATGTAGATATATTAATGTGATAGAGTTAAATTGATTTTTTGGAAGAAATTTGAACAATTATATTTTAATGATAATTATTATTAAGAAGTTATTTTTATATATATAAGGGAGTCTGGATTCATTGTATATATACATTATTTATGAATTTATGTACACTATTCTCCTCTTATATGGGGTTTAATAACCAAAATAATATTCCTTATCTTTGGCATGGTCTTATTCATTCACAATCCTATCAAAATCAATAATCATGAGAAAAACTTTGTTATGATACATATGTTAATGTAAAATATTCAACATCACTATCCTTGTATGAATTTCTTTGATATAATTCCAAACATTTTTTTAAATTTGAAATTATAACATTCTATTGAATGATAAAAACATAGATATCATTTCCATTATTATTGTCTCTATAACATTTCATGGGATTCATAGAATTGAAACAGAATGATTACATACAAATTTATCATGTAAAATCTGTTTCATCATTCAATAATTATTACATATAATAAAATAAATACATTTCCATATGAGTTCTTACAAAAGATACATTTTATGAGGATGTTTTTGGGTAACAAAAACATAAACTCATTCAATGTGGTAAACAAACTAACCCACCAATAATCATATGTTGTTATATATGATTTCATTTTAATAATCTAAATGAATTATTATTTATCAAATAAATATCATTGATAATTGAACTAATATAAATCAATCAAATAATGAATGGATAATGATTCGCAAAATTATATTGGATAAAATAAAAAATAATTCATTTTTGTTATATAATGTCTTATTATTTAAAATAAATAATACCTTTCAAATTATCCACTATAAATAACCCTTTCATTTATGACACCATTAATTGAATAGTCTCCCCATGATAATATATAAGAAACCATAAAAAGTATAAATTTTATCATATAGAGAACATTATTAATTGTATAGTGTACAACCAATTTAAATAAGGCTCCTCAAAAAAATAGATAATAAGTAAAACGAACTGATCTACAACAACTGCAAATTTAAAAAAGAATGACCTGTGAAATTTTAAATGATCCAATAGTTTAAATTAGATTCTATTAATGATGAAATGAAGACAATGTGACAATTTATTTAATATGATCCCATTATTTAGGTATAAAAATGTTATAAATTTTGAGGTTATTATAAAAAATTGATTCTGATTGAAAATAAAAACATATATCAATTCATTTATAAAATTTAACCCATAATTGATGTAATAATAATAGGAAATATAAATTCTAGATATCATATAAAAATAACATAATAAGTGGTTTTATATAGTTGTTTTATAATAATTTAGAAAAATATGTTATATAAATAGGTTAATTATGATCAATCATTAGGATAAAGTAATTCTGATAAAACTCAAGATTTTGAATTTAATATCAGTTTTGAAGATTGTGGTAACAAGGAATGAAGAATGTGAAGAAATACCTGATTTAGTGAAAAATATTTCTTCTTGTATCCTTGAAGAGGACTTTTTATATATAGATATATGTATGATAATAAATGGATTAATGATAATATTACAATGATCAAACATAATTTTTCTTTGTGTAATAAAATCTATCATAATTAATGATTTAGAAAAAATGGTGTTCAGATATTTCAGTAAAATTAATAAATGAATAATATCACATGTTTTGATCCTAAACTAAACAACTTCCCATATCCATATTCTTATTTAATGAGTGATGTACATGGTTCATAGAAACTCTAACAAAACATCAGTTATGAAAAAAATGATGTTTTAAAAAAATTATTCCAAAACCAATGATTGTGTGTTTCATCAATGGAAATTGAGAACAAATACTCCACCTACAACAATTTTAAATCCCATGATATATTGAATTTTTTTTATTTCAAATTTATTCAATATTTAAGATATTTTCATTTCACGTTACATTGAAAATGGATAATTTTATATTATAGAAAAATTCATCGATTACGTTCCACACAATAACATGTTTATTTTTGAATAAAACAAGATAAATTTAATCTTTACTACATGAAACACTTATGTTAATTTGAAACATTGAATACATTACACTCACACCAACATGGTATATGCTACCGCCAACAATGAGTTTCTACAAAACCACCATTTACAGTAATAATTATTAAAATTATATTATTATAATCAAGATGTTAACAATATTATTATATGTTTTGTTAAATAATTTTTTAATATTTTTTATAATTGTTTTATTTAGAAAAAATATATTTATTATGAAGGATATAATTATTTTGTAAAGTCCTTATATGTTTAAAAAAGTTCTTTCCTCTAATTAATTTTTATTAATGACATTCTGTGAAAAATAATAAAATTAATTTTAGAAATATTTTGAAATAAAATTTCATAAAATAAAATTTATACATTAATTTGGAATCTCGAAATTAAATTTGGGTGGTCTTTTTAGATTCTGTTGAGAAATATCATTTTTAGATGAATTGTGAAAATAAATGATTTTCATTCAAAACTAATATTATTCTAATTTATTTATATGGATAAGTTATATTTTAATTTGGTTTTATTGTTTAATTTGATATAATTGTTATCAATTAATACAATTTTAGTCATGGGAATCAATTTCATTTTGAAATTGGTTTTAAAAACATAGTAAAAGTTTGGACGTTTTTACATTACAAACATGACGTGTCGTCTTGCATGTGGGTTTAATTTTAAATTATTTTCTTCCAAGTTGATGATTATAATTTGAAAAAATTGATTCCTTGTTTTTAATGATAATAATTTTTAATTTACAATATGTTCAACCAAGTATTAACAAAATATATTAATGAATGTAATTAAAAATATTTATATTGATAAATTTATAATTAAGAATATCTAGAGAATAAACCTTAAATTTAAGACCCAAAATGTCTTATAGACATTTCAAACTACCATTTTATGTCTATTATTCATCCAAGAACCATCCGTTATTGAGTTTTGACAGTTTATTGTCTATTGTTTAGATAAAACTTTGTTACACCTTTCATGAACCAAGCCTGATAGCCATCCGACCCAGCCCCCGATCCAGTCCGTGGCATGTTCGGAAAGGCTATCCATTTCCCAACAGATAGGAAAAAGTGACCGAGTATCAAAAATTATCATTTTGTATTGATTTATCCATTTTTTTAAACATAAAAAAACCAAAAATAAACAATCAATTAACTCTGAAAATTTACACCAAACAAGTATTAATAAAAACCGAGAATTGAGTTACTTTTTTTAAAACAAAAAAAGTTGAAAACAACAAACATTAACATCATGTTTTTTTCATGAAAAAGCACACAGTAAGGGTACATCACCCTCAATACATCTCTACAACACTGCACTAATAATGGAAGCCAACAACTGGAACCACCATCTCTAATGATCTTCCCTAACCTATGTCGAAAATTATAAAGACTACATACACCTATTGTTGTAATTATGTTCTGTGATTAATCCAAATAGGATTCAACCAATTAAAACATTCCATGATATAAACATTACGAGACAAAAATAATACACGTTATTATAAACAAGAAATGTGAGTAGTGATTTTAAATGGTTGAAACATTAAAAAAAAATTGTTTTCAAGAAGGAAACATTAAATAATGAAAATTTTTAAAGAAAACACACACGCTGCTGAAATTACCATCCAATAAAACCATATTATGATTGTTGGTAAAATATATTCAATTATTACTAGTGATTAAAAAATACCCCTAGGATCTAGCTACCTGTGGGGCCCTACGAACATTGTATCTTAGTGTAATATTTATCATACCCAATAAACTTTTCATTCATGTGCCACAAGGAGGGAAAACCCCAATAGCCAAGTGGTCCCCAAAAATCCTCATAGGCTAGTACGTTTTTTCATAATCAACCATGCTAAGGGAATCAAGGATGATTCCACTACATAGTCACTAGCATGCAAGTCATATTAATCTAAACAAGATACCCATGATTCCCATTTTTTCTCAATCTTGTTTCACATGTTAAAAAATACCATTTGAACATTTAAATTTCATTTAACCATCATTAAAAACAAAAAAAATCATAAAAAAGTTTTCCACACCCTCAATATAGTTTTTTCAACCCAATAAATATGTTATAAAATCACATTAAGTATGTTGTAATTATTTTCACACAAAATGCATTCAAAAATACACCATTGAAGAAAAATCCCAAAAAATACAATACCAAACCATGATTTTCATCCCTAACACCATTTAATAAATCAATTTCATGAATCATAAAATCACTCCAAATTATGAATCATTAAATAAACATGAAATACACCAAATTCCATGTAAAAAAGGTATCTTTAAAATCAAACACAAAAAAGAATCTACAAAAAATGATTTCAACAATTTTATTAGACATTTTCAAAGCGGTAACATCATAAATAATTCTTCAAATTTAAAAATACCCATTTTAAAATATACACCTTCCATAATAGTCATGAAATAAGATTTAAACCTCTTATACAATACAGTAAACCATTTTGATAACTTATAAATCAACCCCAAGAAACAAAACATGGACTTACACGGAAATTATTAAAAACCCACCTTTTTAAAAAAAACAATCCAAAATACCTCCCCAAAATAGAATTATAATCCATTTCATCATTTATATAACCAATTTCACATGTTATAGAGCATGACCAAGTAAACAAGATTGGTTTACATGTAACATACATGCCATTTCATAGAAACAATCCATTTAAAATTCAAACACTTGAAAATATATTCAAAAAATAATATTCAACTAATATATAACTAAAATGTAATGATGAGATAATTATTCAAAAAAACACATAAAATATTGTTTAGATATATAACCACATAGCCTTTATGTAAAAAACCCCATGAATAAGTGTGAAACATGAACCTCCACTCAACTGCACCACAGGAATGTGAAAACCAGCACTAATCAAGCATCTTGAATCCAGAATCCCATGATTAAAACATAGGGACGAAACCATATATTTATGAAAAATAAATCCTCAATTATTGAGGGGAAAACCCTAGAGATAAAGAAGAAATAATAAACACTCACTTAATTGAATGATCTTGATGTTTTTTACATCAAAACCCCTTCAAAAATGGGAGATGAGGGAGCATGAGAAAGACTGGACTCTTCCAATGTATTAATACCATGAATGGGGAAAAATATGGGTGAGTTTGGTTTATTTATTGAAGTGTAAAATAGTCAAAAAAATAGTAATTAATAGGTTGACACTATGCACGTTTTTTCTATATGGTTTGATAAATAATGCAACTAAATCATGTGCCCAGATTTTTCTAATAAAAAATCCTCATGTTCATCCAGTATTCAACGGGGGTCCTTAGGGAAACCTAGGGGGTATGATAAGGCAAAAATAAGATGAAATAATAAACCAAAATTTAAAATCATTCACACTCGGTTCCAGGTAAAATGACTAAGAACATGACCAAAATCGAGACAAAATAAAATTCAAAAACATGGGTATGATAATTCCCAACACCAATATTCATTCCACCATATGAAATCCACAAAAAGAGAATATTTGGAAAATATATAATACATCCATGATCAAACGGTGGTGTTCCCAAAAAAATCCTCACAAAAAGACAAGATGGACTCTTCAAATTTGAAATGAGGGATAAGAGTTATTTTTGGAGACAATGATGGACACCCCTACTACGGATCACTTACACACAATTGGGAAATCACTTCTAACTGATCAATCAATTTAAAGGATACTCTCACCATACATAAAATAAAATCCTGAAAAAATAACCTAAGAAATTCATGAGATGTTCAAACTGTCCACATGAAATGAACAAATGACTGTAAATAAGTCACCATAGCCTCGATTCAACAAAACTGATAGGGTTACTCAAATCCCATATTATATCCAGGAAGGATGTTTGTTGTAAGAAAGCCCTGATTGAGACTACCTACCACCAACCCAACATCGAGACACAACTAAATTAATGATACATACAGAACCGAATGGAATCCCCACCATAAGAATTATACTATCACTTAAGACAGGACTAGAATACCAACACATGGAGGTCTGGATAGACTCCCCACATTAAGAGACAACTAAATTTATGAAGAATAATCCCAAAAACATTATGGGAGGCCTGAATGGGAAACCCACTATAATGTGTATAATTGAATTAGAATTATTCCAAAATTCATTTTATGAGACCGATTATGGGTCTCTCCATCATCTAAACCAAAAATTTTACCTAACTAACAGATGCCCAAAAATGAAACCTAACATCGTACTAAATAGGTACTTCTCATACTACTTATTCTCCCACTACATGAGGCCCATTAAAAAAACCTCTCAACCAATAGAGACACTTTGTGGTTCACCACTGCCAAAAGAAATACCATTCTCAGAAGAGTCCAACCAAAACAGAGAACTAAATGGACATGCAACGTTAAACATACATGATAAAAAATATTAATAGTCGTACCCACAAGTGTTTACGAATAAGGGTTCTGAGAAGAAAATATTATCCCACCTCCAAATAACCATGGAATTACTTTTCCACCGACATGGATTATAACCCTATGGAATAGGGTCTAGATGTCTCTTTCTACGACATAAAACCATTTAAAATTTAACTTTCACATTGAAGCCTCAACATATCTTTACATCCCACACCACAAGAGGAAGTTAAAAAAATATCATTTACACCCATGGATGATACTAAATACATTCCAACTTCACTTCGGGTCCTATGGCTGGAGTTCAGATGATTTAAGCATCTCTTGTGTCAAAGTCCTGTTCTAAAACCCCCTAAATGGAACATATTCTTCTGATTACATAAGAAACCACATCACCTCTAAGAAGAAAACACTAGGAAATAACACAATATAAAAACCACATAAATCTTACATGTCACATTCACTAAGATAGGGTCCATGAAAATGTATAAACATTTCCCCCATCACGTTATCCAATCAATAGTAGAAGAATTAACACAAGAATAAACTGTCATTCAGGATAGATATTATCAAAAAATCTTGAAAAAAAAGGATTTTTTAAGTTGATGTCCTTGAAAACAACAACCACATCCACCTTTTCCTTTAAATTTAAACACAACATAACAAGTCACCACTCAACATGACCATAGAAACAAATTAATACATTATAATTAGTGATACCCTGAAATGAGACCCAACTAGAATGGGATTACCACAAGTAGTCATAATCACATTGAATGAAATTATTTTCTACACTGGTGGTCTAACAATAATAGTTTCCTTTGAGAAACATATGAATGACCCTAAAGCCCTTTAATATAGTACCCAAACATCGTCTACTGTGGTATTATTTGACATTACCTACTAGAATTCCCTATCACTATATCTAGAGAGAACCTACAAACTCAATGGTGTCAAACATCCAATTTTACAAATCATACAACTTAAGATAATAAGGTGTATTTCAACAATCCTCAAACAGCTTCCTACTAAAGAGGATCCACATAAATGAAAAAATTAGTGGTTGACTAAATCTATAAATATCAAGAATTATTTCCTTATGATGATGAACTAGAGGATAATCAAAATAGAGGATCTGCCAACTAGAAAACCCAAGGACCCAACAAATGTTGGTCCATTAGTTCTAATATAACACATTACCAAACCACATAAGTCACACCACCCAAAAATGATTATCAAAACATCAAACATTCCATAAAATCAAACTTTTTCTTCTATGAAAATGGTGATTGAAGTTAGAACATTCATCATTTTTATGTCATGGGACTCACACATGGATGTTTTTGTTCCACACCGAGAACCCTCCTCTTATCCACCCTTATAATCATCCAATCATTCCATTAACTATCCATATTTCTATGATTCTCATGCATGTGGCCATATATGAGGTTACCAATGATCAACACAATACCTTCCTAATTTCAAAATATAATCATTGCACCCAAAAAATCTCTATCTCAAAACCGCTAACTAGAAAATAAATACCCACTTCAAATCATAAAAACCCTTTCATAAATTCGTCAACCATTTAAATAGATAATAAAATTTAATTCTTACATATTAATTTCAAAACATTTCAATCCACTTCCAAACAATTTTCAATAGTTTAACAAAGTCTATTTGAAAAAATAATCAAAACCCTCGTTAACATAATTCTTCTTTAAAAATAAAATTTCATAATATGAACAAAAATTTATTTTCACCGACTAAAAAAACCCATTAACATTTTTCTATAAAAAAATGTCAATAAAATTACATTTCTTAAACCCTCTTTAACATAATGTTTTTATGACCATATCATCAGTTGGAAACTTATATATAAAGTTAGAGGCCATAAACCAGTCACACAACCATTACAGAGTGTGTTGCAGGACAATATCCCCGGGTCCACATGGAGTTTTAGGCCCTATAAGCTCAATGGGATTGTGGAACCAACTCCCATTTTATTTCCCAAGCATTGAGCTACCACATGGACTAAAAACATTGATGGATCCCAACATCCCCTGGTAACTCAAGTTCCTCTATGAGGTTTACTGGCCATGAACATTTCTCATAACCAAAACATTGATCTCTAAAAAACCTATATATAGTTAACCTAGTCTCTTCCACGATGAACATGACCCAAAAAGAGGTAACCTCCTATAAAACAATATCATCACGAACCATGTCAGGTCACCATCCAAATAGATTCCCTACCCAATCCATGGAATCTTCTTAAGGGCATTACATATCCTCATGGGCTGGTAGAAGATCCTGGTATCAGTAATAAGATTTTTTTAATGTTTAAATCCTGTTTGGAAACATAAAATAACCATCAATAATCAATAAACTAATATCAGATGATATTTAAAGATTAAAAAATAGCCATTAATAGTTTAATAATTTGATTCATTCTTATTTTAATATAATATCTCACATAAGAATATATAGAATAATTATTATATTATACTTGATGTGGGATATATTATTCATCCAATACATTATATAATATATTTAAAAAATAATAATTTCCCATATTCATCATTTCATTAATTTTTTAGCTTTTTAATGTAGCAAATAAATTATTTTCATTATTAAAAAAATTTTCAAAATATATTTAGTTTATTATTTTTGACAAAAAAATGGTTCATTCATTTTTTTTAATTTGGAAAAACAATTTACTTCACTCATCATGATCATTTTAATACCTGTATTAGTATCGTCTAAAAAATAAGAAATCGATTTTTTATTTTAAAAATAGATAGCTTCATCGAAATAAATTTGAACAATGATGGTATAGTTAAAATGAACACTAATAATAAAATGTTACATCATGATAACCTTAAAAAAAGAATGAATGTATACTTTATTTAAGATTACCATACATGGATATTGGATATTTCTTAATCCCATAACATTTACAAGCATGATTTAAAACATGATATTGATTTTTTTTCCAATGATGGTTGTTTTTAATATAAAATTCCATTTATTCATATGAATCAATAAAATTTGACTTTAAATCAATATAATAATGAATCATAATGAACTATTCTGTAATGTTTAAATGTGAAATAATTGATTGAATACTTGATACTAGTTATATTTTTCAATGTATTCTATGGCTTCATGAAAATTTTAACCCTAAACAACAATAAATTCATTATATATAATAATGATTCCACTAATTAATTGTTTTTCATAAAATTAAATCTACTATAATATTTGGAAGATCATCAAGTCATTTTTATTGTGTCCAAATGTTTTCAGTCAAAATCCTATAGTATATATTATATTTTCCTCTTCTAATATTCATTAACTAAATAATAATATATTGTTTTACAATCAAACTATGATATGAAAATACAATGTACATATTCCTTTCATATGGATATGTATTTTTTTCACTTTTTGAACAAATTATATAATAATTTTTTCAATGGATTGATTACATAAGATGACCAATACCATAGATTTCAAAATCAATGTTCCAAAAAAATTTGAACATAATTTGAAGCTATTATATTTGAAATTATTAATATTTTTTATCTTATATGACAATAATTTTACCACATTTGTTGAAAAGTGATTTAAAATCATCATAAATTGGTCTACCTTTTGGTTGTATAAAAACCAATGGATATGTTTCATCAAATATAATTTGAACTATTTCATGCACAATGATTATTAATATTTTTTATAACATCATACAACTAAAATGTTTTATTAATGAGAAGAAATATTCAATCATCATTATTTGGATCAGATTTATGTAAATTGTATTTTTTCTTCGAAATGAAATCTGGAAAACAAAAAAAAATTCTATATAAATGTTTTGTATTTATATCAATGAAAAACAAATAATGATATTGTTTTGAATAAGGTCGAATTAAAACATGATTTAATTTGTATAATGATATAGTATTATCTTTTTGTTAATAATATCTATCTATTGAGTATTCAATTGAAATGTTTATAGAAATATCTCATAGAAAAAAATTTATTCCATTAATTAAATAGTTCTATTTATGTGTTCAAGGATATAAGAAGTTTCCTATAATTACTTTCATAATATAAAATATTTTAAAATATAAAATTTCAAACTATCAACAATGATCACTTCAAAAAGTTAAAATAATTATTACCTCATTTTCGACCAGAGAAAAAAATTAAATCAAAAAAGTTCTTATTTTTTTATAAAATATATGCCTAAGAATATATACATTAACATTTAAAAATAACAATAAGAATATTTATTTACTATAATACATCATTTTTAGTAGAAAGAATTAAATCCATTTGAACTAACAGTATGCATAAGGATGTATAGAATTCATAGATATTTTTAATTCTCTTCTTACGATTATTACCACATTGAAGGGGGGAATTATTTTGGAGAAATTTTCAAAAGATGTAGTAAATATATAAAAACTACTCTTGAAAAAATTATAGATAAATTTCGAACAATATACTTTCATGAAATTCAATTTGATAACAATTAATGATCTTCATATCATATAAATCGGCTATATCCAAGATTATATGGCCTTATATATACATTTTTAATGTCTCTCAACCAAGAAAACAAAAAAAATGGACTTTGAATGTGATATATAAAAAGGTTATTTTTTCATATAGTTCATAAGATTACCATCATCGAATAATTTAAATTTGTTGATGTTATTGGGATTATTACAAATAATATATAAAATATTAAAAATATATTCATTACCATCAAATTCAATTTCTCTAACTTCGCTGATTTTCATGGAGAATTATTATCAAAAATTAATTTTCAACCATTATTTTTAAAAACATTATATTAAATTATTTATTTCCCATCATATGTATAAAATATATATAATCCATGAAATAAATATTTCACATATTAGAAACAAACATTTTATTATAAAATAAAAAGACAATGTTTTTTCTTCACAAATATTCATAGGTAAATAATTATTAAAAACATAACATTTTTTATACATATCAATATTATATCATAATTTTATAAAAAAATAAATTGCTTATAAATACATGTCATGTGGATATTTAATGATTGAAAACAATTTAAATATTTTTTTCCAATTTTCTAGTTTTTTACATTATCAAAAAAATATTTCCTTTCTAGGGGAAAAAAGATATGACTGAAAATGATGCTTTATTGACAGAAATCATATTATAGAAGTTTTTTTCTGTTGGAACAAAATATATTTAAGTATTATAAAAAAATTCTCCACGTATTAATATTTTATACATTTTTTTCCCTAAAATCAATTTCAAAATTTTGTTTTACAATACAATTATTATCATCAAAAGTTGACAGAGAATTATATATTTATCTAATCCGAAGAATGTTTAAATAACTTAGATTTATGTATTTATATACAATAATTAATAATTTCAATATCATTCTTAAAGAAATACTAGTATATCAAAACATGGTAATTTATTTCCTAAATTTATGAACATATATTGTAATATCATAAAAATATGGTGAACTGTTCCCATCTTCTGATGTAAAAACATATTCTTCTGATAATGAATTTGTAATAAATTGATCATCTAATGTATAAAGATATTTTTAATTTATGTTTAGTTTTTAATGCATTCATATTATACCATGTCCATGTATGATTTATTACTATATAGAATTATATCATAGAATTCTTCAAGCAGTAGACTATCATGACCACTATAAAATTGATTTTTTAAATATTTGTATCCACCACTTGGGATCTAAGTGTCTAGAGAAAATATTTTTTTATCTATTTTTCTTTAAAAAATTTCCTTGAAATTTTTTATTTTCCCATCATCCTTTGAAATATATTTCCGGTGTTCCATACATGTATATGTTCATAACAAATCATAAAAGTAGAATAATTAATTTCAATATTATAATTATAATTCATTAAATATATATTTTAATTATATCTCATTTTATCTGTCATATAGATTCTCTTTTATAACTATGAAATTTAAATATAAGCTTCAATTAAAGAACTATTTTCATATTCCCTATTATCACTATTCAAATTTTGTGAGGATTTAAAAATATCTTCTTAAGTCATAGACTTCCTCATTGATCCATATCTATATATTAATGAAAAATAAAAACAATTCTTATTATTTTCATTAAATACATATATTTTTAATCAACACTAAAACTATAAGTGATTTTTTATCAATTCATTTATTAATAGAATGGTGAAATGTTTGGAACCATTTATTTATATATTATTCTATTATAACTAATTATGCATATTATAAATACCATTTTTCAATAAATTGTATCCTTAAAAATTTTTTCTATAAAATATATCTAATGATAAAAAAATATATTCTATTGATTCCCATATTTGATTGATTCACCATATAATATGACAAAGTCTTGATTGTCTACGTGAATAATTTATCTTCTAGTTTCCAAACCTTTTGTTCTTCCATGATGAGTTACAACTATATATTTATATATAATTTCTTTTATATCACAATAATATTTCTTAATATTGATATTATATATAATTAAAAAATTAAATATTTCCAAAATCTCTACTGTTTTTTATATTTAATATTTTTCATCTCATGTAGTTTTTTTCACTTCCTTATCCCAGATCATATAGTTACTAGTATTCCCAATAAAATTATCATCCCCAGTATTTATCATAGTGGCCTTCATCTAAACATTAAAATATTCATAATCAATAATGTCTATGATTAGTATTCATCAAGGTTTCATATTCAATACTTTATAAAAATATAATCCATTATTCCTATAAAAAATTTTATCTTCCAATACAATCTGATGAATAAAATATATTTTGGGAGACCCCCTCTGATACTGAATGTAATTCCATACAAGTATGATAATATAATACAATATTTCAACAAATATATGGTTTATTAAATATTTAATATTATATAATCTTAAAACCTTCATTATAATAAATTCAATCAAACAAAACAAATCTTTCAAACAATAAAATATGTGAGTAAGAAACATATTATTACCTCCTCAATTAAAATCTAAATTTAATTTTAAAATGAAAATATAAAACATTTACATGGTTTTTTTATCTAAAATACAGAAATTTACTAAAATAAATTGTATTAAATAATAAACCATATCACGAGAAACCTCTATTATGTGAGGTTTTCACTCTCTTCAAATGTGATAAGGGGATTTTAAAACTATCATCAGGTATCCATGATTTTCTACCTATCATATTGTGTTTCTTCTAATCCTTGGATTCCTTCAATCTATATGAATAGATAAATATTATAGTCTATATAAATGGGATCTCTAAATCAATGTGATCGAAATAAAATTTTTCCACATAGTCCTAGGAGTTCTCCATAAGAATTAAAAAAAATAAAAATGCACAAACATATTAAATTTTATTTAAAATCCTACCAATGTTACGCTAAAAAATATATATCTAATTATTGAAAATTAATTTTCATTTATTAAATATATGATTCAAAGCATAAAATTAACACTCTTGAACTCATGTAGTTAGTCCACTTTTCACCCATATGGTTGTGGTCCTATTTATCATAGTCATTCTCAACACATGTAAGCTTCTTAAAAATTAAATATTCAATTATGGTTGTATAAAAAACTAAATTTTCATATTATAATATATAATTTCACCACATATTTATTAATGGATTCATTTTTATAAATTTATTAAATAAAAAATTATATATAATTTCTATATTTTATTTAATCAAATATTATTTAAAAAAATAATTTGATATACTTTTTAAATGACAATAACTATGTAATTATATCATCATGTGTTGTTTACAATGGTTGAATACATATATTTTTGGTTGTATATTCTCTAAAAAATTATGTTAATGACATATGAAAATGAAAATTTGATACCTTGTGTGATGGTAAAAGAATAAACTTAATAGAAGCGAAGTATAATACTTATTTTGAATATCTTGATGGATAGAATCATGGAAATATATAATTAAAAATAATGATTTATTGTGTCGGATTTCAAGAATAAGAGAAGGGATGAATGAGATGAAGCATTGTATTCAAACATTTGAATGAGTGATACGATGAAGTAGTATATAGATTCAAAATCTATTTGTATACATATAGTATTGTTATGAATCAAATTATATAAAAAATGATAGTAATATCTTATGGATATCTACATAAAGGTGGAAACACATCATCCTATTTCCTAGAATTATAGTTATAATAATAATAGTTACACAAAATTTTTAGAGTCGATTTAATGGACATGAATTGATATTATTTATTGAGTTTTTCACCTTATCTGGGAGAGGTCTTCACTGAAATACACTACATTGACGATTTGTTATGTTTCATAAAATTAAAATTACTTTGGAAATAGACAAAATTATATTTAAAATTACCTTATTTTATGAATATATTACGAAATGATATGAATATAATGGAGAATCCCTTGATAAAAATTTTATCATATTAAATTCATTTATAAAAATTTGGTTTTGGGATTTTATTGAAATTTTTCATAGTCAAGACGATCAGTATTTTTATAATGGACTGTAAATATTGACTATTTCTATAAGAATACATGTATATAATATATGACTATGATGAATTCATAAGACATCATGTTTCAAATTATTATACTTCATGATCATAAGGCTTTTAAAACCATGGTACAATGTAATATAAATTCCATTCATATCAAATGATGTATGTGTCAGCTAAAAATTGAAAAATGATTGATAGTTTGACCTCAAGAAAAAAGATATTCATCAGAATATGGGAAATGATACATTACTATAATTCATCTTATATAGTTAATATTTCATTATCATATGTTTCTTATAGTGTAGGACTTTCAATTACCTAGTTTATGGATTCAACATATAAAGAAAATCACATGTGTTTCTGAATGAAAAAAATGAATTTTAATATTTAAATAGAAGATAGAAAAATTAATTTGGACATTGAAAGCATTTCTGTATACATCTATAAAAGTCATAAAAACACAAAATAGTTTGTGATACATATATGATTAAATATATTTATAATATTCAACTAAGTAATGGGGGTGTAAGTTAATGATAAAAAATGGGAGTTTCTATAATCTTAAAATACAAATAAAATTAATATTTTAACATGATCATTTTATTATTTTATTATTAAAAATTCATAAATCTTCATAAATATATAAATGATTGTATGTTACTATATAATCAGACCTAATTATTTTAATATTCAAGGGATAATGATCATGTAAAACATCAATGATAAAAAATCTAGTTAATTAGTTTTCATGAATATTTCTCATAATACTACTGTATATGTTAAGATAATAATGATAACTTATAACCTTATGATCAGATCCATACCGATTGAAAAGGAATGAAAAAACAGAATGAAATATTTTCATTTTCATAATCATTAAATGTCTGAATTATTTTACATTTTAGATACCCTTGAATAAAAATAAATAAATAGATACATTATGCTCTTCATAATACATATTAAATATAAAAATTATAAATATTAAATCTTGAGGATATAGTTATATAGTTTATATTATATTACTATGTAAAGCTCCATTTCTGAAGATTGTAATATATTTATAGAACGTCTCTTTCCACAAATAGTGTACCATGAATTAGAATGTATGTAGTTACTTATATTTGAATAATTGTGAATTATATATCATAGAGTTAATTAGTGATGTTTATTATTATGATAAATATAAGGCTATATAAAAATAAAATAATATAATTTTTATAAAATTATTATGAAATGATGTGTAATGAATAATTGTAACATTTGAATACATTTTGTGTAGATGAATAAGTGAATGACATTTTAGAGAAACTGAAACTTCATATTGTATTATTTTTATTTTGGTATTATGATTACATTCCCTTCTCAACAATCTATGTATCATATTAAAAAATTAATTTATTTTTTAAATACTATTACTTATGTGATTTCTTAGATCTCGAGTGGTGCATAGACAATGAATCCATGCATCTATACGACAAAAAATATGGATTTAAAAGGATGTATTATAGATAAGTATGTTGTGGATATTATGAGAGAAATGAATCACTTTTACAATTATATTAATAATCATCAATAATATATATTATAAATAAATAATGAATAATGTATAAAATGTTTAGTTAACCAATTTTTCTTGAAGAGTAATAAATATTTTATATAGAATTTTAAGTGGTTGTATTCCTGAAAAACATGTAACAATGATTATTTCAGGAGGCTATGATAAATATTATTTCATTATATATATTTATGTAAATGAAGACTACCTATAGCATAAGAAGAATGTCATTTCATGGGTGGGAAGATATTACTAGATTGATTTTCAATATCTACATTTGATGTAGAAAAAAATAAGTTACCAGATTCTGTTAAGGACTATGGAACATAGTATGTGGACCTTTCTTTAATTACGAATAATGTGGATGAATTTTCTCAGGAGTTACCAAGTAACCCCACACCTGTAATACGGTTGAAAATTTATTATGTTGATCTTTTGAAACGAAATTTATTTGTGTTTTTTTGGTGGGGAATCTTTAACTCAATTGGATTTGAAACAATAAGGATTATGATGCCGAAATTAGGTTATATCCTTATGAAATTACCAATTATTGTTGTATAATTACATTTTAACATCTCTTGTGGTTGTTTCATATATAATTAAATAATAAATGTTCTATATGTTCTCCATCAATGAACAAGATATCAAATATTCATGATGATATGATAATAGAAAAAATTCGTTTTAGTGAAATATGTTGACAAATCTATACCCCCCCCATAGGTTTTTATTCATAGTATAATATGAAACTAAAATTGGTATCAATATATATAATACATCTTATAGGATCATTATTACTTTATTAACAAGAATATGAATCATATGATTCTCTGTAATAGTTTCTATAAATTTTAATAACATTATATTTAATAAAATAAATATATATTTAAAATGATTAATAAAGATCCCTCGATGAAACAATTTTCATCTTTTCCTACCCAAATAGATTTATATGTTTTAAAAAATAGGTAATGAAAATGAAATAAAGATATAAATTATGATGTTTTATTAAAAAATGGAATCAACATTATATGAATTTATTCAGAATAGTTACCATTTATTATCAAAATCTCTTGATTTTAAATCCTCTATATAAGAAATATTAAATTTTGATAAGGTTAATATTAGTTATTACCTCCTAAAATTATATTATAAATATATATATTAGCTGATACAGGGCCCTGGAGATGTTTTTTATATATTTTATCCTCATTAAACTTATAAATTATTGATAATTCAATACCAATAAAAGAAGCATACATAAGGTATTAAATCATTGAAAAGAAGCTAAACTCCTCAAATCCCATTTCCTAGATATAAAAACATGAAGAACCATTACTAAAATTTATTTAATGAATTTATTTAATTTATTAATTATTATAAGTCGATGAATGGGATAATTATGTGACGTGACATATGTTTTTAGATATGTTCCATGAATTGGGGAAATAGAATAAGTTCCTCAAGGATTTCATGTATTCAATGCATAAATACCTGAAAGTAAAAGAATATAGTCTTTGGATTACTCTCAACAATGGATGGTTCAAAATTCAGAATAATAAATTCTAATTTTACAGAATTATTATTAAAATAAAATGAGTTAATTATAGGACTATAAGTACACCCACAACAAGAAGTTCTTTAATTAATAAGTAAAGATGAGAAATATCAAATATATAACTGCTAAAAGTACTAGATATATTAAGAAAATGATTTTTTCCATAAAAAATTATATTAATTTCTAAAAACATAATGAAAACCACTAAGGATGAAATCGATTAATACCATCTGATGATTACATCACATTAATTTAATTGAATAAAATAATCATAAAATGTGGAAAAATATGATGGAATTGTATCTATAATGATGAATAGTGTTGGAAATACATTTAAATCTTGGAAAATGTTCAATTAAGAATATAAAGAGAGAACCAAATATATGTGATGGAATATTTATAGAATTTAATTTAAATATAATCACCTAAAAGATTCTAAAAACATATTTTTTATATTAAATACAAAAACTAGATATAGATAGAAAGAAAATAAAATAGATATAATAATGTTATCTGATATGTGTTGGATCTTCTAGATGATCATCTATTGGTAAATTGGTTAATGAAATAATATATTAGTATTCGATGGTTTTGGGGTTCCAAAATCTAGAGGAGAAAAGCTGATCAATGGATACAATCTGTTATAATGCTAAAGGAATTTTAGATAAAAATCAAATTTTCACAAGGAAAATAATGATATCATTGAGAAGTTTTATTATTTATAAAAATGTTATTTCCTAATTATAAAAAGTCAATTAAAATACTTCAATATATTACATTTCTATAAATGATTAGAAAGATCTACCATAGAATAATAATAAAGATTTTAAATAACACAATTATACAAATGAAGATAAATCATTAACGATGGTTTAATATATAATTAACTCCCATGAAGATTGTGAGGATAGTTGACATTTCTATGAGTCAAATTTGAAATAAATTTAAATTTTTTGTAAAATGATAACACACAATGGGATATTTAATGGTAATAATTATTGATGATATGAATAGGTTGAAAAAATCAATAAAAATGGGATGCAATAAAATAAATAACATATTATAGTGAAATGAATCATGAAACTCAATTAAATGAAATATATATTTTTCCAATAATGTTAATGGTCATAGTAACAAAAATTGGGAATTTTTAATAAGTAATTCTACATAGATTTTATATTTATGATTATCTAATCCATAGATATTAATTAGAAGAGGAATTAACCAATGAGATCACTTTCAAAAAGTATCACTAGAATTAGGATTCCAACACAAAAATCATGATATCTATAAGAGCCTATTGATATTTTATTTATTTACATAGAAAAATTGGTAGAGGAAAGGAAATTAGGGAAATATAGAATGAAAAAAAATTCTTATTTTAATGATAAAAAGTCCATAAGGTCTCTGAATAATTAGCCCAATAGTAATAAGCCCATTGTTCCAAAGGTGAAACAAATTATATAGTAAATTTGAATAAAACATGAAAATGATTAATCCATTTATATCAAACGTGAAATAGGTTTTTCTATATTGAGAAATATATATCCAAACTATTTCACATTATGTTAATCTTCTGAATGACAACCTCATTACCATGTTAATATTGGTTCATAATTAATAATATTTATTGATGGTGTGGTATTTTAGAATTAATCCCATAATTGTTCAAATAAATATGAATTTTCATTAATAGACTTATGAATGTATTATTGAATATTAATATCTGGAACATCCCTTCAATATTTAGGGGATGATGATGGATTACATTCATTCATCACTAGTTTTAACATGTATATGGAGATGTGATTATCTAAATGAAAGGGTAATAATTGGAACATTAAATATATTGAGGCATTTTTATAGTGGTTATTAAATCAAAATTTATATTAAAATACATTTTCCTCCACTTAAAAAAATATTATTTTAAACTAGTATCACATGTTACAAAAATATTGACACCATTATTTTCTTTGACTTTCCTATGGTTTTCGAAAAAAGGTTTTGCACAATGAAAGGGATTTGAAATTTTGGTGTGTGATTTCAATGGGAAATGTGTTTCCATGTATAATTAAGTTACTGATTTAATGACCATAAATTATTATAATAATTTTAAATTTTAAATTTTAGATCATTAATTCTCATAGAATTAGTTTTATAATGTTATTAATGGATTATAAACAGTAATTTGTATCATGATATCACATGGAAGTAAAATGAGATTCTTTATTTTAGAATAATTTACTAATAAATCAATCATGATCACACCATAAGAAAATAAAAGGTATAAGAAAAAAAATTAATCATAACGATCAAACCTTATGGTGATATATATCCACATTAAATTTATTAATAAAATAGTAAGATAAATTAATTAACATGGTAATGATATATGTTATAACATACATTTTTGCATTTTAGTTTTTATGTGTCCAACGGTTATATATGGTTTTTTATATCTTTTATCTCAAAATATCTATTCAATTGTATAAGAGAATTGTATGGTGATACCCCTATAAGTCAATAATGTATCCGCACAAAGTAAGTGAAAGTTGTTACTACTTATACAGATCTGGAATGATAGCTTATTGGTATGGTATAAAATAAAAGGAAGATTTAATGAGTATTCTTCGTGAATATGAATAATGTTTTTGTTCAAAATGTATTTTCCTCAATAATATTAATAAAGATATACTAAAACATGAGACACATTGTAAACCAGTGATTGTATCGAATATAGACATATGAATAAAATGACTAGTAAATGATTTAATGTATTTAATCAATAGTTTGATAATAATTATGAACACACACATGAGTTACCTAGAATGTTGTATACTACAACTAGTATTTTAAACAAGTGGATATAGGTTAGTTTCAATAGAGTTTTATTGATATTTATTTAAGTAGAGTTGTGAATCAGATTTTAAAAGAGTGTGTGGAAATATTATATTGATTATTTCTGATGATGTATCACCCTTCCGTTGTATTATAACGTGGATAAAATAATTTCAACAAATACTTTTTTTAAATATGTTACTAGATGACTTGTATTGGTTTACAAATGCCCATATAAATTTGAATTTTATTTCATTTTATCTATAAAAATACAATTTTTGTTGTTCACTAAAAAATGGAAACGTACTCTGCATAATAATTTTTCTACTGGAACTTATTTCTTTTCATTGATCACAATTTATCAAGTGAATAATATAAATTTTTTTATCATAAGACATATAGTTCTATCATATTACTCTATTTGATCGTATGACTTTTCCATCATTAAGAGTTCATTGTATATCATTTCTACAATTTGTATGTCTTTTTAGTATATTAAAAAAATGATTCGTACATGATCATAATATATTAGTTTTTTATTCTGTCGATTAAATATTATTTATGTGACATAGACATATTAATTTTGTCGTCGAGTGTAAGAAATATTCATAAACATTTTTTAGTGTATTTCTTCGATATCCCCCCATAAGAAATCAACCTTTAATGAAAATTTAGTCATTCTACAGGATATATTTTTCTAATATATTATTAATTATAATGAAAATAATAATTGGGATGATGTATGTGTTGTTCAATTGTTGATTAAATATATTAAACACTTATTATAGTGTGTGATCCATGAAAAATAAAAATTAAAGGAGAGGATATTTGTAACACCCCGAGATTTTATGAAAAATATTATTTTTAATTTCATTAATGTCTTCTGTTATACGCTACACCAAAAGGAGATTTAGCAACACACATCTCTGACCTGGCTTGAATTACACGCAATCGCGACCTTCCACGATAGCGTGTGTTGTACGCAACACCAAGTTTCGCTAAACAACGATATGCTATTAAGATATTATTAAAACTATCTATTATGAATAGTAATAACCACCTTTTGAAATTTTGTAAATTTTATTTTTCAAAATGTACTTCATTTATGGATTCATAATATCGAAATTAGCTTAGGGTGAAATTTTGGTGATTTTCGAATAACTTTCATATTTTGATGAATAGTGAAAATTACTAAATTTTAATTAAAAACAAATTTTTCAATCGAAATAATTAATAGTGATAAATTATTAATTTGAGTGGTTTTAAAGTATATTTAGAATATATTTTTACAATTTAATTCAATGTTGGTCATTGGATGTAATTTTACATTTAAACCAGTTATAAACAAGTGTCAATCTTTTGCTAGTTATTATCTCTTAAAAACATGCCTTTTGTTTTGACGACGGGAATTAATTTTTAAATTAATTAATGCAACTGATATGTTTTGAATTTGGTAAAATAGAAGTCATTTTTGAGTTCATAATATCAAATATAGCTTAGGTCTAATTTTTGGTATTTTTCTGAAAACTTTCAATTTTTGATGAATAGTGAAACCACTAAGTGGTAGTTAAAAAAACTGAATTGTTCATAAAACATAATTTTACCGCTTCTGTGAGTGGAATTTCAAAAATCCTAGAGACACGGTTGATTTCAGTATGTAAAATGTGGTTCAATTAGATAAAAATAATTTTTGGTGAATAGTAACTTTTTACTTTTATTTACCACGGTTAAAAGTAAATAGGGTAATTAAGGGTAAAAATGATATTATTATTACCCTAAAACATGTCCAAATTCTATTGGACAAGTTTATCTCGACCAAAAACAACCTTAAGTGTAAACTATTATCATTTAGGCCCACTTGGATTAGATTAGGACATTTATTATTAATTTATTTAAAGAAGTGTTAAAAGAGTTAAAATAAAAGTTTATTTACTAAACCATTTTTAATATGGGGTTATACATAAGATAAATTAGACTATAAATATTACTTAGAAATCTATAAAGATTTACTACATAATGATATTTTATTTATAATTTTTAGACATTAAATAAATTAATTTATTTATGACACAACGATGATGCAGTAATTACCATTTTAAGGAAATGTTAACATAAGTGATGTTATAAATGATCAAATAAATGTAATTTGAGACTTTTTATGAATTCCACTAATTTTCTAGGTTACTATGATATATTAGTGTTGATTTAATCGACTTTGTTCGAACATATAATTCTGTTATTACTTTCAAAAAAATCAAATATCAAATAGTGTCAAAATTGACACAAAATAGTTTTTAAATCAATTAATATATTATTAATTGTTATTTTATTCCTAAAAATCTAAGGTTCGTAAAAATGACTTATATAAGGATATATATATTAATAATAAACAACTTGGGGTTCGTTTGGCATGTTATAGTAAGTGTATTAACCATATAGTGTAAGAAAACAAAAAGTCACGGTAAAAGTTAAATTATTTAACTTATAGTTATATCTAATTTATAAGGTTAAAATAATAACCTAAACTTGTCTAAATCCTATTGGTTGATAGGATTGATACCCATACCCACTTTACCTTCGAAATAAGACCCTTTGGAACCATTATAAACCGATTTTGACTTTAATATAAAATACTATTTTGAGATATTTCTAAGGTGCCCCTCTCCTCCCTTATAAAAGGGAACATCCTCCCTCTCTTCCTCACACAACTTTGAGCCTTAAATATCAGCAAACCCCTGCAAAATTATCTTCTCCACTTCCCTAGAAACATCCTAGAGGTTTTGTTCTTCCTCAAAGACCAATTTTAGTGCCCTAAAAGAAGGTCTCAAAGAAGCACTTCAAAGAAGAGGTAATGTCCGTTACCGATTCTTTCATCTTTATTTCTTCTTCCACTTATTATTCTTTAGTTGTTTCATTATGAAGTAATAACATAAGTATCACTCATATACTTATATGTTATTATAAGTATGAAACAACCCTATTTCACCATCTATCCATCCTACGGAAAAATAAATCACCGCGCGTGCATACGTACGGAATACCGTCTCCACGCCGTGGTGTAATCTATTTTCCACCACCACCATACTTGGATGGGTATAATGGTGTAAATAATTACTATATATTACTATTATAAATTAATATTTATTCATAAATAGTATACATAAACTCCAATACAGTCCCACGATCATGAGAACGATATCATCGCTCGTGCGTACGTACGGACTACCGTCTCCACGACGCGATGAGATTCATTCTCCACGTTAACCATTCATGAATGATTATAAAGTATATATAATAAGTAATCATGAAATATATAACATGGTAAATCTAATTGATTTATTTATATATATATGTCATCTACTTACTTCCATTCAAGACAATAAGGAAAGGAAAACAGCGTTCATGCGTACGTACGGACTACCGTCTCCATGAACGGTGTGTTTCATTTCATTTATCTATCTATTATATATATATATATACTGAATATATATGATATATAAATCATATTTTATATTCTGGAAGTAAGTAAATCATGATATAAGTAATAATAATGTCAAGAACAACAAGTCCAAACACCTACGATAAATGAAACAATTTTACCCAAAACGCTCTTTAACATCGAATTTACAAAAGAAAGGGTAATATAAAGTCATAAGTGAACCATATATGATATCATAACAATGAATATGATTCTGTAATAAGTAAATGACATTATTTAAATCATTATACAGGAGTTTCGGACACTTATGAAGCAAATCGGACCTAAGGTAAGGGAAAATATCACAATCTCATTTTTATTCGAGATTGTTTATACTTTGGTATTTACTGGGGTGTATTTTATCATCCACATACATGTTTCCTCAATATGTAATATTATTACCATCCACCTAAAATTTTTTAAATCCAATTTTACCCTTCTTTGAGTTTTTAGTAAAAGATATGAATGGAATCTTTTGTCGTTTTTCGTACGAGGTACTTTTTGACTTTTCCGACAAAAGTACGAAAAATGTTTTTTTTAACTTATAAGGCATGAATGGATTTTTAAAACATTATTTCCAAGAAGCTTCCTTTACATGTTTTCACGTTTATTTTTAATCAACTTCTTTTAGTTTATACTTGTACGGCATGTTAAGAAAGGAAAAGTGTTTTTTTAAGTAGAAAGGATATTTTCCTCGAGAATGAAGTTCAATGGTTATATCAAAATTATTTTACCATCCAAGATAATAAAGGGTTCTGTTTTTATCCATATTATTACATTGATTTGATTATGTCGTTATGGGATTATTTTTATTAATTCATTTATCGTATATGAATTGTTTTATGACGTCAAGATGTTTAAGATTCCCATTTTTATTACATGGGTTATGAAATGATGTATGATTTATGATTTTGTGTCACACATAAGAAAGGATTAATTATAAGATGGGTGGGACCTATATCTCCCTCCAATGCATTGGGTAAAGATTTTATATCTCATGAGATAGTAATGGTTGAAATGGTAGGTTATACCGGTTCAGTGAAACAGGACTGAAACGAGGGTTACTCGATTCAGAAAAGGACTTTGTCCACTAATATAGTCTTGGCAATGAGTCTTTACTAACAAGAAATGATTCTCTATGATTATGTGTGTATTCCACAAAGTTTAATGTTTTAAGTTATCATTATTGGGATTTCATTTCACTACTATGATTTATCTCATGTTATGAAACTATGCTCTCTTTTGCCGGTTAATATTTCCAAAAGTTATGTTCTTATGAATATGATGTGATTGATTTTTCTTTTGTTTACCCTTACTGAGAATTTGAGCTCACCCTTTTTTGTTTTCTTTTCCCCAGGATATAAAGAAATGTTTTTTTGTAAAAAAAAAGGGAAGATCTTTATGGGAGATATTGAAGATCTTTCACCAGGATTAGAAGATTACCTTCCGAGTTTCCAAAGACACTAAACGATTACGATCCTTGTGTGTGTGTTTTTGTTATGTACTACGTATTATGAAAATGTAATGTAATTTCCATGTACGTCAAGATACGGGTCTCTACTCTTGGTATCAGAGGAAAGGTTTAGTCAACCTTTGGAAACTAGGATACGTGAACCTTAGTGAGATCCCTAGAGATATTTATAAGGTATGTCTAGGGATGTCCCTAAGGATAAGTATACGTATAGTATACAGTCCTAGAACTACGGTAACGATCATAGAATTTAACCTAAGATGTTAGATATTGGGGATACTCCACCATTATTATGTTGTTTTCCATAGCATGATTTTTTCCTCTCACACTGATCTTTTTTGGGTTTTAGAAAATGGTTGGAAACAAGATGATTCACGATAATGGAGGATATGATGGACAATGGAATGATATTCTTCATAATGAAATGGGATTTGGAAGTCCAAACACCATTATTATGAAGAATCAGCAATCTCATAATATGATAAATAAAGTAAAATTTGGTAAGTTTCCTGACTCGGCTAATAAGAGAAAGATGGAGTTTCATGATGATCATAGAGGAAAGAAATTTCAATTTCCCCTATGTAAATCATGTGGGAAGAGGCATCAAGGAGAATGTTTCAAAGGAACTGGAAGATGCTTTGGGTGTGGAAAAGAAGGACACAACGCCAGTAAGGGCAATGGAAAAGTTGCAGTTAACACCATGGATGAGGTTAATGGTATTGCTATGACATCAACAATGGTTAAATGTTTTAAATGTGGAATTTATGGGCATTATGCAAACCAATTCCCTAAGGGAATGTCTCATAAAGAGAATCGGTATGGTTGTATGGGTAGTATTTTTGTTGATGATGATGAAGAGACTACAAATGATATGTGAGGGGAAAGAATTGTTGAAGCTCGGTCAATGGTTTAAGAATGTAGTGGAATGATTACATGTTTATCAAGTGTAATGTTGTAATATAGAATAAAAAGACATCTAAGGATTGTTACATTGTTGTCTTTCCATACGTTTTGAAAGTTTATGATGAATGGTTTGAGTAACAATAAAAGGTTATTCAGATATTTTTTGGAAAGTGGATAATATGCGCATAATGAAGTGATAAAGTGAAAATGAAATGTTTGACAGTAGTCATTAGCTCATGATTGATATAAGGACTAAGTGATATCATGGTTTGAGTATATAGAATTTTTGGATTTTGGTATGTGGAAAGAGTTAACTTTTGACAGCATTCATGTTTTAACTAAGGTTTAATTGGTATTAATTTTTCAAGAGAATACATGATTAAGGTATTCACATGATTGGAATGTGACCAACAAGACATATCTTATGATATATGGGGATCAACGATGGTATTAAATATCTGGTAATTGTTTTCACTATATTATTAGAGTGGACTGCAGTATTATGGATGGGCCTAAAGATTGGAATGGATTATGTTAGACATTAGATAGTATTATTTAAGGATAGATGTTTTTCGATATTATTGATGGGATGTTATAGTAATATAGTTTTAGAAAAAAGACAACCTGCAGGACGGGCGACAGCCCATCGCTTCGGACAAGGCTGTGGGAATCGAACCCACAACCGAAGTGCGACTGGGCTTTATCGCCTACCACTGACCTACAGGAAGTCCCTGTTTAGTAGAAACTAGCTTTATTAAGCGGTATGATATATGAATTCTAAGTCCATTTTAGACACCATATATGATTAATCTCACTAAAGAATCACTTGTCTATATTTAATACCTTTTGCTAACCTTTTGTTTGAGACAGATGGAATGACCTGTCATACTAACACTTCAGGAATAACAAATTCAACTTCATTTATTTAAGAGATGAAGTGGAAATTGTTCAAGGCACGAACAACAGTGAGATTGTACCAAAATAAAGTATTTATTCTAATTCAAATTCTTCAACTTTAGGGAAACGATCTTGAAAACCAAAAATGTTGTCCTAGTGCTCTTATATCTGATTAATCAGATGGTACCTTAGATTTGTCACAAATTTATGGATTTGTGATTGCTAGCTTTTCCATAGCCATGTTCTCTACCACTCTCCATCAGAACATGATGGTTAGATTTCTCTTCCATATCCATATTTTAACCTATGTGGAAACCCAGTGATTTGTTTATTTGGGTAACCGTTACATTTCATACTTTTGTTTTTAAAGATTGGTTTTGGTATTCCTTTTTATGATGTGGGTTTCGATTAAAGAAACTTTAGAATAGTAAACCATTTATAACCCCGACGAATTTCGAGGGAGAAATTCATTTTAAGGGGGGTAGAATGTAACACCCCGAGATTTTATGAAAAATATTCTTTTTAATTTCATTAATGTCTTGTGTTATACGCTACACCAAAAGGATATTTCACAACACACATCTCTGACCTGGCTTGAATTACACGCAATCGCGACCTTCCACGATATCGTGTGTTGTACGCAACACCAAGTTTCGCTAAACAACGATATGCTATTAAGATATTATTAAAACTAGTCGTTATGAATAGTAATAACCACTTTTTGAAATTGTGTAAATTTTATTTTTCAAAATGGACTTCATTTATGGATTCGGAATATCGAAATTAGCTTAGGGTGAAATTTTGGTGATTTTCGGATAACTTTCATATTTTGATGAATAGTGAATATTACTAAATTTTAATTAAAAACAACTTTTTGAATAGAAATAATTAATAGTGATAAATTATTAATTTGAGTGGTGTTAAAGTATATTTAGAATATATTTTTACAATTTAATACAATGTTGGTCATTGGATGTAATTTCACATTTAAACAAGTTATAAACAAATGTCAATCTTTTGATAGTTATTATCTCTTAAAAACAGGACTTTTGTTTTGACGACGGGAATTAATTTTTAAATTAATTAATGCAACTCATATGTTTTGAATTTGGTAAAATAGAAATCATTTTTGAGTTCATAATATCAAATATAGCTTAGGCCTAATTTTTGGTATTTTTCTGAAAACTTTCGATTTTTGATGAATAGTGAAATCACTAAGTGGTGGTTAAAAAAACTGAATTGTTCATAAAACATAATTTTACCACTTCTGTGAGTGGAATTTCAAAAATCCGAGAGACACGGTTGATTTCAGTATGTAAAATGTGGTTCAATTAGATAAAAATAATTTTTGGTGAATAGTAACTTTTTACTTTTATTTACCACGGTTAAAAGTAAATAGGGTAATTAAGGGTAAAAATGAAATTATTATTACCCTAACACATGTCCAAATTCTATTGGACAAGTTTATCTCGACCAAAAACAACATTAAGTGTAAAATATTATCATTTAGGCCCACTTGGATTAGATTAGGACATTTATTATTAATTTATTTAAAGAATGGTTAAAAGAGTTAAAATCAAAGTTTATTTACTAAAACATTTTTAATATGGGGTTATACATAAGATAAATTCGACTATAAATATTCCTTAGAAATATAAAAATATTTCCTACATAATTATATTTTATTTATAATTTTAAGACATTAAATAAATTAATTTAGTTATGACACAATGATGATGCAGTAATTACCCTTTTAAGGAAATGTTAACATAATTGATGTTATAAATGCTCAAATAAATGTAATTTGAGACTTTTTATGAATTAAACTAATTTTCTAGGTTACTATGATATATTTTTGTTGATTTAAACAACTTTTTTCGAACATATAATTCTTTTATGACTTTCAAAAAAATCATATATCAAATAGTGTCAAAATTGACACAAAATAGTTTTTAAATCAATTATTATATTATTAATTGTTATTTTATTTCTAAAAATATATGGTTAGGCAAAATGACTTAGATATGGATATATATATTAATAATAAACAACTTGGGGTTCGTTTGGCATGTTATAGTAAGTTTATTAACCATATAGTGTAAGAAAACAAAAAGTCACGGTAAAAGTTAAATTATTTAACTTAGAATTAAATCTAATTGATAAGGTTAAAATAATAACCTAAACATGTCTAAATCCTATTGGTTGATAGGATTTCTACCCATCCCCACTTTACCTTCGAAATAAGACCCTTTGGAACCATTATAAACTAATTTTGACTTTAATATAAAATAATATTTTGAGATATTCCTAAGGTGCCCCTCTCCTCCCTTATAAAAGGGCACCTCCTCCCTCTCTTCCTCACACAACTTTGAGCCTTCATGCTCGGCCAACCCCTACCAAATTATCTTATCCACTTCCCTAGCAACATCCTAGAGGTTCTGGTATTCCTCAAAGACCAATTTTAGTTCCCTAAAAGAAGGTCTCAAAGAAGCACTTCAAAGAAGAGGTAATGTCTGTTACCGATTATTTCATCTTTATTTCTTCTTCCACTTCTTCTTATTTAGTTGATTCATTATGAAGTAATAACATCAGTATCACTCATATACGGATATGTTATTATAAGTATGAAACAACCCTATTTCACCATCTATCCATCCTACGGAAAAAGAAATCACTGCGCGTGCATACGTACGGAATACCATCTCCACGCCGTGGTGTAATCTATTTTCACCACCACCTTACTTGGATGGGTATAGTGGTGTAAATAATGACTATATATGACTATTATAAAGTGATATTGATTCTGAAATAGTATACATACACTCCAATACAGTCCCACGATCATGAGAATGATATCAATGCTCGTGCGTACGTACGGACTACCATCTCCACGACGCGATGAGATTCATTCTCCACTTTAACCATTCATGAATGATTATAAAGTATATATAATAAGTAATAATGAAATATATGACATGGTAAATATACTGGATTTATGTATATATATATATGTCATCTACTTACTTCCATTCAAGACAATAAGGAAAGGAAAACAGCGTTCATGAGTACGTACGGACTACCGTCTCCATGAACGGTGTGTTTCATTTCATTTATCTATCTATTATATATATATATATATACTGAATATATATGATATATAAATCATATTTTATATTATGGAAGTAAGTAAATCATGATATAAGTAATAATAATGTCAAGAACAACAAGTCCAAACACCTACGATAAATGAAACAATTTTACCCAAAACACAATTTAACATGGAATTTACAAAAGAACGGGTAATATAATGTCATAAGTGAACCATATATGATATCATAACAATGAATATGATTCTTTAATAAGTAAATGACATTATTTAAATCATTATACAGGAGTTTCGGATACTTTAGAAGCAAATCGGACCTAAGGTAAGGGAAAATATCACAATCTCATTTTTATCCGAGATTGTTTATACTTTGGTATTTACTAGGGTGTATTTTATCATCCACATACATGTTTCCTCAATATGTAATATTATTACCATCCACCTACAATTTTTTAAATCCAATTTTACCCTTTGGTGAGTTTTTTGTAAAAGATATGAAAGGAATCTTTTGTCGTTTTTCGTACGAGGTACTTTTTGACTTTTCCGACAAAAGTACGAAGAATGATTTTTTAACTTATACGGCATGAATGGATTTTTAAAAAATTATTTCCAAGAATCTTCCTTTAAAAGTTTTCAAGTTTATTTTTAATAAACTTCTTTTCGTTTATAATTGTACGACATGTTAAGAAAGGAAAAGTGTTTTTTTTAAGTAGAAAGGATATTTTCCTCAAGAATGAAGTTCAATGGTTATATCAAAATTATTTTACCATCCAAGATAATAAAGGGTTCTGTTTTTATCCCTATTATTACATTGATTTTATTATGTTTTTATGGGCTTATTTTTATGAATTCCTTTATCGTATATGAATTGTTTTATGATGTCATGATGTTTAAGATTCCCATTTTTATTACATGGGTTATGCAATGATGAATGATTTATGATTTTGTGGCACACATAGGAAAGGATTCATTATAAGATGGGTGGGACCTATATCTCCCTCCCATGCATTGGGTAAATATTTTATATCTCATGAGATAGACATGGCTGAAATGGTAGGTTATACCGGTTCAGTGAAACAGGACTGAAACGAGGGTTACTCGATTTAGAAAGGGACTTTTTCCACTAAGATAGTATTGGCAATGAGTCTTGACTAACAAGAAATGATTCTCTATGATTATGTGTGTATTCTAAAAAGTTTCATGTTTTAAGTTATGATTATTGGGATTTCATTTCACTACTATGATTTATCCCATGTTATGAAATTATCCTCTCTTTTGCAGGTTAAGATTTCCAAAAGTTATGTTCTTATGAATATGATGTGATTGATTTTTATTTTGTTTACCCTTACTGAGCATTTGATCTCATCCTTTTATGTTTTCTTTTCCCCAGGATATAAAGAAAGGTTTTAGGTAAAAAAAGTAAAGATCTTTATGGGAGATATTGAAGATCTTTCACCACGATTAGAAGATTACGTTCCAAGTTTCCAAAGACACTTAACTATTACGATCCTTGTGTGTGTTTTTTTGTTATGTACTAAGTATTCTGCAAATGTAATGTAATGTCCATGTACGTCAAGATACGAGTCTCTACAATATTTATCCATTGAAATGTTTGGTCAATGAATGATAAATGTGGCGATTTTTCATAATTTTCATAGTTCCTATTAAAATAATATCAAAGGATTATTGTAATGTTATATTTTTTTCATTAAATCCTGTGGGGTTTTAATGAAAAAAATTTATATTATCTTACAAATAATCATAATGAATAAATGGAGGATTAAAATTATTAAAATCATCTTAACATTCAATGTATTGAAAGTGAATATTTTGGTTTTTCACAATTAATGAAGAATATATTATATTTAATAATGAGCTTTACATAAAATAATATATTCTTATATAATAATCCAAATAGTGTAAAAATGTAGTGGAGTTTTATTGGAATGATATGAATAATTCCTAGCATAAAAATTGACTATCCATCTAGATTTTTGAATTATGATATTTCAAAAAAATTTGATGCATTATATTGATATCTACATTTATTAAATATCACATAAATACCAGGGATTATTTATTAAGGAAATAGTTATGGAGTGTTTATTTTAATACTTAGTACATATATGACCCTCAATGATTCAAATTTTTTATAAAAGTTTAAATTCCACAATATGAGTTCCACACCATTTAAGACCTGACTTAACCATATCTTTTTAATTTTTAGAAACCCAACATTCAATGGTGGAGTTGGAACAAATAAAATTTTAATCTACAATATAATTTTATTCCTCAATGGACATAACCATAGAATTAAAAAACAATGGTCATTGAATACATTTATACAATGTAAACAACATTCGATTGGAAATTTCCTCTTATTCGGTTCATCTTTTGTAAGATCTTTTAAATAGGATGACATTGTGTCTATGGAATATGTATAATATCTAAGATAATCATCCTTTCAATGAAACTAAAAATAATAATCATGTAATTTAATGAATTTTAGTTTGTCCTTATACATTTCAAAGCATATCACTCATTCATACATTCTAATGATTTTATCTAGAGATGGAATTCTAATAAAAAACCATTCATTCATATCTTCAATGAAATTTAGTAGTAAGTCCAATGTAGTTTGGGGTTCCCCCACATATTATTTATCATTTGAATCAATCTTCTCATCATGAAATTATATATAGTAGTCCATACATCTTTTCCACTGATTCTTCATATGATTATAAGGATCACCAAATTCATAAATCACTAGTTCGGTAGTAAAATGGAAAATCCCCCTTTTATTATCCATTTAATTAATAATAAGGATTCACGAAATAATGGTGTAATGTAATTAATAAATTATTATCCACTCCATTTCAATTATCAATTCAATTTTATTTACATGGGTTCAATCATATATATATATATATCAGCTAAAATATCCTTACATTATTCAAATATCTAGTTGTTCACATGGATTCCAATTTTAACACGAATGTAATAGTATAAACCATCTTCATTATCACCTCTAGTCAACAAATATATATAGAAACGTTTATTCCTAGAATATTTTTTCATGATGAATTTTCCTATATCTAATGATATCATGGGATTGGTCATATTGGAGTAGTCCATACATTTTATGGTTTTATTCTTTCCATTGAAGAATTATTCCCTTGAGTATTCACCATTATTAATATTAATTATGAAAGTGTGTATATATAATTCGTATTTTTTAACTCTTAAATTTAATATACTATTAAAATTTTCCATCGAATCATTGAGATACATCCATTCATTCATCTATTCTCATCCTCAAAAAGTCCCTACGATTTTTCAACCTCTATATTTTAGTCTTCTTCATTATTATCAATGAAATATTCATCTAATAGACTAAATTTTTTTGGCAATATTAAAAATTTTATGGATTCTAAATTGTTGGGATTATTATAGTAATGATACATATACATTCCATTCAAGATAATGGAATCAATTCCCTATTAATGTCACCATTTATATATTCATATTATTTCCATAACAATTAAAACTACTACCCGATATGATAAAGTCTTGAGGATCTCTATAAAATGGATATTAGAGAACCTATCACCATTTCAAAATAATAGACCCAGTCTGATAGTCAATACTAATAGTATCATCATCACAATAAGATTCCAATTTAATTCTCTAATCATATTTTGTAGATTATTTTTCTATTTTGAAAATAAGATACCCCCTATAGATCACCCTCCCTTGATGAAGATGATGCTCAATTAGAGAAAAAATATTTTTAATCCTTTACTACCATAATCCTTACAATTTAATAATACATCATTGAAAAAATCAATCCTCCATCCCAAAAATTGATGTTAGTGGTGTCTAAAATGATTTCTATAAGAACAAAAATCACACTAGGATTATATATAAATATTATGAGGGAATCAGCACTATATTTCGACCTCAATTCCATATTGAATAAATAAATTCATTAGAATCATCCACTTAATTAAAAATTCATAGAGATATATGTTGACCCAAGGCCGTTCTTCTGTTATCAAAATATTTAATTATATGATCCAAGTTTCAATGAATTTGTTGATTATCCATAGTTTGAAATGGGATAGTGGGCTCAGGGAACCATATACTTGTTTTCATTATGAATTGATCAAATATCAAATGGATACTATAGTAATATATAAATAGGAATAAAATAAACCTAATGAATAATATTTTACCATTACAAATGTAAATGGATATGTCCAATTCTATAATGAAATGAGTCAAAATGTGATGATAATCATAAATTTGAGATATAAAATTTGTCAAATAGGTACTTATATTGTTAGCACTGATAAATCCAAGATACAAAAAATGGTAGAAATTCTTTTTATGACTCATTAAAATATTAATGTATGATCAAATGTTCTATGATCCTATTAATGAAAAAATGAACTTTCAGGCCTAATGTGATGATGCGAAGTAGCATAGGAGTGTCAATTTCAATAATAGTTTTGAGTTAATGAGGGTAAGTTTCTTAAATAACCACATATAGACCCCCAACCCCCTATAGATTATTTATGGTCACTATAACAATCAATTTATTTATATACATACAAATATCCAAAGGAAGGGGATATCAAAGTGAAATCACATTACATGATAATGTTGTGATGGAATTTAATATATGACATGTAGTATATTTATTCAATTATGTAATCTATCATGAATAAATTATGTGATATATTTTTTAGGGGTATGATGTAAATATTCTAGATTGATAAAATAATATACTAATAAATTTAATTTCAAAAACTTATTTGTGATAAATAGTTTTATTCATGAAATAATCATGGAGTTGAAAAAGATGTTATCTGTAAATCATGGAAACAAAAACTATGAATTATATTATTGATCTTTTGGGTGAGAGGATAAATCTTTATCTTATAATATATATTTTAACATTTTCAAAATGTAAAACCCATTAAATAAATCCATTTAACGACCCAATGCTTTATCAATGGATTTCCTTTTTTATAATTTTTCCTTATTATATAATCAAATTTCGAGAAACAATGACATATAATGATAATAAATACCATGTGGCCATTAATTTTTTTTTCCACTTATATGTTTTAAATTTCGAAAATCTGTCATATATTTTTGTGTTCAGGGTGATTTTTAGAGTCTAATGAAACAAACATATTTTCTGGTGAATTGCAACATACCCTTTGAAATTTTAACCTACCATCATGAAACATCATATGACCCATATGATTAGTAAATCATCCAAAATAATATTAACCTTAACCATGAATGATTAAATAAAATTTAGGCATTTTACAAGTGACAATTTGGCCATAGTAAAAGTATTTGTATTATTGTATGTCAGAAATAAATAGTTATAATTCATTAATAAAATTAAAATAAAATTTATTTTCCTTGAATGTGTTCATATATGAACAATTAAATCACTTATGGTTTTAATATAATTTTATATTACATAATTTAATTTTTGAAATCATTCTAAAATCATTTTAAATTTTAGAAACTATATTTATCATGTAAATTATTATTTTATTTTAAAATTAAATTAATCATATTTTTAAAATTACTTTTGAAAAAATGGACACCCTTTTTTGATTGTACACAATTAAAAATTATTGGGGTTAAATTTTGGTTTTATTCTAAAATACTTGAATTTTTGTAAATAGTAAAATACAATAATTTACTGTATAAATTCATTATAATTTAAATCCACTATTCCTAACATCACAAGTACTGTAAGCACCCAATCATGATCTCAATTGTATTATTTTCAATTCATGGTCATGTAATCATCCCTATTTCTTATTTTGGGGAAAATAGTAATCTAATTATAAAAATTATAATAGAACCTGTCTCCCTTGATTATAAATACCACCCTTCACACCTTTATCTTCTCACACCCATCAGGCTTCAATACATTTCAGAACATTATCTAAAAAACATCCCTAGACCCATCCCCCACATCCATTATTTTTTATCACACCAATATATGAATCCTAGGTTTATTATGGGGGATCTGAAGAGGAGGATTCAAGAGGTTATTCCCCTCTCTCTATTTTTCTTTAATTTCCATTCAATTTCATGTTCTTTTCATAATCTCTACCCACATGTACCCATCCGAATGTTATGGTAACTACTTTATATTAACTATATAATAATATTATGATACAAATGGTTTTTTATATCATTCATCCCCCTTCTCCTCTTATTTTTATACTAGAAATGAAAATTTTGTTAGTGATGTGTTAATTTATCACCATCAAGAATGACATGTTTTATTTTTTTCATTACCACATTCAGATCTGGTTTTGAAACCATTTTTTTTACCAGATTATATTATATGTAATATATTTATTTAATGTTCTAGATATAACTTATGTACATAATAATAAATGATTAATCATGAAAAAAAATTTGTGGTTGAAAAACAACCCAAATTATCCCAAACGATCATCCTTAAATTCTTATATAATGATTCACCCACATGGTATATAAAATAATTCATCATTAAACAATTTATAGTCCTTGAATATAATTAATAACATGAAATATAATTTCTAGATGTTTATCATTGTTCTATATGGACTCCCATTTAAGAATACAAGTTAACTGTTCAATAAAACCATAAAAATAGACATTCCCAAACAATGGTTTTATACTCTTTAACTCATCCAACTCCCCATAAAATAACTTATTCAAACCATAATTGTAGTGACCCGAAGATTGACATACATAGATATTACATTACTTTTGCAGAATAAAAAATACATAACAAAAACAGACACACAAGGACCGTAATAGTTTAGTGTCATTGGAAACATGGAACGTAATATTCTAATCGCAGTGAAAGATCTTCAGCATCTCCCATAAAGATCTTCCACTTTGTGTGTCCTTACCTAAAACATTTCTTTTAGTCCTGGGGGAAAATAAAACATAGAAAGGGTGAGCTCAAATTCTTAGTAATGGTAAGCATGGATAAAATAAAACATACCATGCACATTTGAACCTAAAAACATGAACATAATGTTTAAACATCAAAATATTGAGCAACGACTTAAAACATGGAAGTACATAAGGCATAGATCATAATGTAACATAAATAATGATAACCTAGCATGGGAATAAAACATGTAATTGTGGCATTCATTAAGCACATGTAATGATTTTCATAGTAGCCAAGGCATTGCTGCCAAGACCATCTTAGTGGACAAAGTCCCTTTCTGAATCGAGTTCACTCCTCGTTTCAGTCCTGTAACACTGAACCAGATTAACTTACCGTTCCAGCCATGTCTATCTCATGAGATATAAATCTTTACCCAATTCATTGGAGGGAGATATAGGTCCCACCCATCTCGTAATGAAATCATTCTTACTTGTTCCACAAAATAAACATACATCATTCATAATAACCCCATAAATAAAATGGGTTTCATAAACATCATCACATCATCACATAATCCATATAAAAGAAATGGATATCATTTCATAATAAGAAAATAAAAACCATGTACATCATAGAGACATTATACTAGAAACATACACATATTAAAATAAGGTCATCTTAGATAGAAAATGGTTTTGATAAAACACTTGAAATGAATTCTTGAGGAAAATATCCTTTTTTCTTCAAAATCATTTTCTTTTCAAAAAATGTCATGCAATTTGAAAAGAAAAGGATTTTGTTGAAAATAGTCAAGAAATCATTTGGAGGAAGCTTCATGAAAATATGGCTTTATAAAACTGTAAATATCTTTTCATTCCATATAAGTTAAAAAAACATTTTTCTCGTACTTTTGTCGGAAAATTCAAAAAGAAACTTGTAGGGTAAATAAAAGAAATATTCCTTCCATACCATGGGGTAAAAGTAAAAATGGGTAAAAGGACATTAAACATACATGAATACACTTTTATAAAACATGGACATGGATGACAGCAATAACCCTAGTAAATACTTATGAATAAGCAATCTCGGATAAAAATGAGATTTTCAAAATTATCCCTTACCTTAGGTCTGATATGATTCGTACGTATCCTAAACTATTGTATAATGATTTAAATAATGTCATTGACTTATTACATAATCATATTCATTGTTATGATATCATATATGGTTCACTTATGACTTTATATTAACCGTTCTTTTGTAAATTCCATGTTAAAGAGTGTTTTGGGTAAAATCGTTTCATTTGTCGTCCGAGTTTTGACTTGTAATTATTCATATGATTACTTAGATCATGATTACTTAATTCCAGAATATAAAATATTATTTATATATAATATATATTCAGAACATACATATATATAATAGATCGATAAATGGAAATAAGTACACCGTTCATGGAGATGGTAGGTCGTACGTACGCATGAACGTTGTTTTCGTTTCCTCATTGAATTGAATGGAATTAATTGGATGACATACATATATATATATACATAAATCTAGTGTCATATATATAATGATTACTTATTATATATACTTTATAATAATTTATGAATGGTTAATCATTGAGAATGAATCTCATCGCGTCGTGGAGACGGTATTCCGTACGTACGCACGAGCGATGATATCGTTCCCATGATCGTTGAATTTTATTGGAGTGTATGTATACTATTACAGAATCAATATCACTCTACAATAATCATATACAGTTATTATTTACACCATTATACCCATCCAAGTAAGGTGGTAGTGGAAAATAGATTACACCACGGTGTGGAGACGGTATTTCGTACATACGCACGCGCGGTGATTTCGTTTTCCGTATGATGGATAGATGGTGAAATAGGGTTGTTTCATACTTATAATAACATATCATTATATTAGTGATACTGATGTTATTACTTCATAAGGAAACAACCTAAGAAGAATAAGTGGAAGAAGAAATAAAGGTGAAAGAATCGGTAACGGACATTACCTCTTCTCTGAAGCGCCTCTTTTAGACCTCTTCATAGGGCACTAAAATTGGTCTTTGAAGAATACCAGGACCACTAGGATGTTTCTAGGGAAGTGGAGAAGAGAATTTGGCAGGGTTTGGCCGAGCTTAAAGGCTCAAAGTGGCGTGAGGAAGAGATGGAGGAGGTGTAACGACCCAAAGATTCATTAATGGAAAATCCCTCTTGATCCAGTTAAATGTCTCTTTATAAAAGACGGTTTTTATAAGATGTCAACTTCTTTGGCTTTATGATAAGAGTTGTGACTGTTAATTTTATAGTCGTTTAAAAGTGATCACATGATTAGTATAAATATAAGGCTTTAACGAACCCAATTTTACTCAGACAAAGGAAGTGATGGCCTCATCCAGTAGAATTTCCCCATACGAAGCTCATTTGTCGGAGCTCAGAAAAGAGGTGGCATCCTTGGGCTTCTCCCTTGACCAAGCCCAAGACGAGCTTCATTATTTCAAGCACCAACAAGACCATCTATGGGAAAAGTGTAACTTGATTGAAATTATCACTCGAGCGATGCTATCTAATCCACCCCAAGAGTCTGTCACCATCGCACACCTTACCCTTAGGTCTTATGCAGCTGTTTTAAGGGGTTATGTAACAAATAAGTACTACTATGTTCATGTACATTATTGTTTCTGTATATAATAATGAATATAATTTCTAGTCATTTTTGATACATTGTAAATAGTTTTTAAAGTACAAATGGTGTTTTTAGTTATTATTTTATTAAGAAATCTATTTTATTAAATTAAGGGATTTTTGAATTAAATAATATTTTAACAAAATATTATTATTTAATATTAAATTAATTTTTATTAAATATAAATGATCTTATAATTTTATGAATGCAATTAAAATTTTTATTAAGGTTTGAAATCCATTTCTGTCAAAACCCGTGAATTTTTTATAAATGTTGGTTTTTATTTTAAAAGTGAAAATTAACATATTTAGAATTTTTTTGATAAAATAAATGTCATTTCTGGAATCAGGATGTTTAAATTATCCAACGGTGAATTTTTCATAATTTTCTGAGACAGTCAAATTTTTTGGTAAAAATTAAATACAGTTTAAATATATAATGTGTTTTATGACCACATAATGACCCAATGGTGATGTAATAAAATACCATAACCCTTATTTTCTGATAATATATGTTTTATCATTAAAATAATGTGATTTTGGGTTAGTTTGACTTACTTTTCAAAGCATTAATGGACCACTCAAGACATATTCAACCCTTTGCCTTTTTAAATTAATTTCCATGGGAGTGTGACTCACCTCCACATAAGCGACCTTATTATTTTAAGAAGTTTGGACATTGGCCTTATACATTAATATTTTACTCTTCCCTTTGACAAAACACATGGGCAAAAACCATGGGATGGTTTGTGGTTTGGATTAATTTAATGTAAGGGGACCCAAACCTAAATAATAAAAAATTCCCTCACCTTTCCTATATAAACCCACCCAAGCTCCCACTTCCTCCTCACTAAAATCCATTGGATTTCGTCCAACCTCTTCCCTACTCTCTCTATAATCCTCCCAAGGCACCCCAAGCTCCCAAGAAGCCTCTCACAAACCTCTCTCCAGCCTTTGGAAGAACACTTCCAAGTAAGGGTTTTTTCTTCCTTTCTCTCGTTTTTGTCAATTTTCTTTAAGTTGTTTTTCCCTTTTAATTTCAATTATGAGTGCTGGGGTATGGTATCGAACCTCCCCCATACTGACCTCTTATTGTTTGAATGATGGGAGACCCCTTTCTCTCTCATTAAATGCCTCACATGTACACCCGTTACAATGCCCAAATTCCGAAAGGAACTTCTCTCTCTTGTTTTACATTCAAGAAATACTTTTGTATCATGAATCTAAATTCCATTTCAATTGTTGGGACATGTATCTATATGACCTCCTTACTGTCCATTACATGTAAATATGATGAGGAACCCCTTTCTCTCTCATCATCCTTTTTATGAATTCTTATGTCACGCTGTTACGCTGCCGAAATCGCACCGATTTTCTAAGACAATGTCATTGTGTAGTGAATACCATGCCCATTTATCCATCAAGGGTATTCGCCTTTATGCACATTTACTTATTGATTATAAAGTTTCATGTATTAATTCCACATTCCTTTGTCATGGAATAAATGATTATGTTTTATGAATCCATGTTTTGTGATCCAAGTGGCACACTTATGCATGAAATGAAATGTTTAAGAAGGGTGCACCCTTATAGCGCTCCAATGCATTGGGTAAAGTATAGTATCATGATACATCACGTCCAATTAGTGTTGACTCATGATAATTCAAGTGCAACGAGGGTTTACTCATGCTTCATGTTCAATGAGGGTTTACTCATGCTTTATTTTCAATGAGCCTTGACTCATGGAAATTTCATGTTAAGTGTTGTTGCCACATTTCCATGTTATGATTATCATTATTTATCATGACTTTATGTTAATGATTATTTTATGCTCTATTGATATGCCTATTGTCTAACATGTATTGTACTCCTCATGTTATTCTATGTGTACTCCCTTACTGGGCTTTATAGCTCACCCTTTTCTTATGCATGTCCTCAGGTTATCCCATGCAATGCTAAGTACGAGGGAATGTTGTGGTCATGTAAAGGAAGTTTTCAATAAAGATGTTGTATTTAATGTTTTAAGTTTTTATGTAATGATCCTAAGCCCCAAAGACATTAATCCTCTCGATATTCTTTATTGTATCAAGTGAAGTTTTATGTAATAAATCATGTTTAAGTTGTAATAAGAAGCAGGGTTGTTATAGTTGGTATCAGAGGATAGGTTTAGTTATTTTTGGGATTAGTAAACCCTAGTAAAGCCTTAGATGAAAGACTAAGTATAATAAAAACATCCCTAAGTTTTGGTAAACAATAACTAAGTGGTTTATCAAAAAAATACATCCCTTTCTGGATACGAGCAGGTAGATGCGGCTCTGGCAAAGATGTATCCTAGGGGTAAAACCCGAAAACACAGCTTTGAGCTAAACTCGAATGGAAACTAATGCACGACAATGGGACTTGCTGCAATCTTGGTTACGACACTCTCGGGGGATATGTTTTGATAAATTCACAATCTTTGTATGATCCCTTATTAAGGAAAAAATTCCCCTAAGAATATATGTAAGAAAGTAGATCATGAAAAGCAGAGATTGAATCCTATAGACTCATGAGTTAAAGAAATTAAATTTTATTTATAAGTCATCAAATTTTGTCTTTGGATTACCCTTTATGTGTTTCCTCAAACATTCCTTTTATTCCAGCCAATGGACGGTAATAGGAGGACTCGGGCTAACAACCATTGTGAAGATCAGTGTGATGACTGTACTAATGAGATGCCCAATCCAATGGGAGTGGGAATCGTGAACTTTGTCACGCTTCTCTCTCAGTTAACTGAAGTTTTGAATAGAAACATGGGTCAAGAAGAACTTCCAAACCCCCCTAAGAAGGAACAAGTCGCTATCGAGAGATTTATGAGACAAAGGCCTCCTACTGTTAGTGGATCATCTGATCCCACGATCGCTGAACAATGGATCAACTCCATTGAAAAGATCTTCTCCATCCTTCAATGTTCTAAATAAGAAAAGGTTCTCCTGGCTGCTTATCGTATGGAGGGTGAAGCTGATCAATGGTGGATGTTGATCAAAAATACGAAGCCTGAGGAGGAGATAGAGGCTTTGGAATGGAATGAATTTCGGAAGATGTTTTTCGATAAATATTTTCTGCGCACCCTCTGGCTTAAGATGGAAAGGGACTTACTTTCTCTCAAGAAAAAAGACAAAGAATATGTTGGTGTGTACGAGGCAAACTTCACAAGGCTTGCACGATACGCTTCCGACTTTGTCGTTACCCCCGAATGCATGGTTGACCGCTTCTTTGGTGGGCTGAAGCCTATCATGCGGAAAGAATTAGTGATCCGTGACTTCGACAGCTATGAGGAAATTGTCCGATGTGCCCTCAAGGTTGAAATGGAGATCAGGGAATCACAGGGGTATCATGGGGACATGAAGTGTAAGGTGGACTTCAATGCTGGTGGTCCGATGGATAAATCCAATGGTCCTAAGAAGTTCCAGCACCCCACTTTCCAATAGTGTGGGAAAAAGCACCCTGGAAATTTCCTTAAGGACACGATAAAATGCTTCAGGTGTGGAAGAGAAGGGCACCTAGCTATTAACTATCGGCAAGAAGGACCCGCAGCTACGACAGAGGAGAGGAATGCTCCATTCGAACCTCAACGCGTTGTTCAATGTTAAAAATGCAAAGAACTAAGTCATTTTTCAAATCAGTGCCCTAATCCAAGGGTTATCGGAGGCAACAAACAACCTCCAAGACAGCAAGGAAGAGCTTTTTCCATCACTTCTGCCAAAGTGAACCCCGACAACGAAGTGGTGATAGGTACGCTAGTTATTCATTCAATAATAGCGAACATAATTTTTGATTCAGGTTCTACGCATTCTTTTATATCTTGAAAGTTTAGTAGAACAATCCCAACACCGCCACAAATCATGGAAGTAAAGATGTCAGTGAGTACGGAAAATGGGGCAATCATTGCATCCCATGAATATAAGTCCTCCCCTGTTATAATCTGTGGATTGAATTTTCTAGCGAACCTCGTCATACTCCCATTGGTGGAATTTGATGCAATTCTTGGAATGGATTGGCTTTCCTTATATAGAGCCAACATAAATTGTCAGGAGAGGGAAATCACCCTCCATATGGAGAATCAACCCCCGATTCATTACAAGTGTCAGGAGGAAGATGTATCTTCCTTAGCTCCATCATCTCAAGCATGGATATTACTTCCCTATGAGCATGCGTATTTGGCTCAGATGACTGAGTCCAAAGAAGAAACCATCCTTGAAGAAATGCCCATTGTGAGGGAATTCTCTAAAGTGTTTCACGAGGAACTGTCTGGTCTTCCTCCAAGAAGAGATGTTTAATTATCAATGAACTTATACCTAGGGAGCTACCAATATCCAAGACTCCATATAGAATGGTTGTTGTTGAGCTTGAAGAGCTGAAGAAACAACTACAGGAGAATCTGGATAAAGGGTTTATACGCCCAAGTGCTTCACCATGGGGTGCACCCGTCCTCTTCGTCAAGAAAAAGGATGGGTCAATGCAGTTTTTCATCCATTATCGTGAACTTAACAAAATCACAATAAATAACAAGTATCCACTCCCACGAATTGATGACTTGTTCGATCAGTTTCGTGGAGCACAATACTTCTCCAAGGTGGACTTGCAGTCGGGATATTATCAATTAAGGGTGAAGAAGGAAGATATCCCCAAGACTGCTTTTCGTACAAGATACGGGCACTATGAATTCATAGTAATGCCTTTCGGACTCACCAATACTCCAGAAATATTCATGGAATTTATTAATAGAGTCTTTAGAGATTACCTTGAAATATTTGGTGTAGTCTTTATAGATGATATACTAATATACTCCAAAACCAAGGAGGACCATGAGGAGCATTTACGAACTGTACTAGAGACATTGCGCAAGGAGACGCTCTATGCATATTACAGCAAGTGTGAGTTCTAGTTTAAGGAAGTCTCATTCTTAGGCCATATCATCACAAGCAATGGGATACCTGTGGATCCCTCCAAAACAGATGCAATTGAGGGATGACCGAGGCCAACATCGGTAACAGATATGAATAGCTTCATGGGGTTAGCTCGATATTATCTACGATTTGTGAGAAATTTCTCACGATTTTCCAACCCTCTTACCAAGCTAACTTGAAAGGGAGTAATGTTTTCTTGGAGTGATGAATGCGAAGAAAGCTTCAAGGAGATGAAAAGGAGGCTTATCACTGCGCTCGTGCTCACTTTACCCACAAGTGGGGAACTTTTTGTGGTATTCAGTGATTCCTCAAAGAAGGGATTAGGCTGTGTGTTGATGAAGAATGATAAAGTGATATCCTATTCCTCAAGGTAGTTGAAAATCCATGAGCGAAACTATCCAACGCATGATCTGGAGTTGGCGGCGGTGATCCTTGCCTTGAAAATCTGGAGGAATTATCTCTATGAAGAGAAATGTGAGATATATACTGACCACAAGAGTCTTAAATATATATTCACACATAAAGAGCATAATATGAGCCATAGAAGATGGATAGAGCTCATCAAGGATTATGACTGTTAAATACATTACCACCCTGGAAAAGCGAACAAGGTGGCAGATGCCCTAAGTAGAAAGGATCTAGCGATTCTATCAATGATGAGAATTGAGAAGGATCTAATCTTCTTAGACTTGATGAAGATGGATGTGGGAATCATAAAGAAGGGAACATCATCAATCCTTTCACAAATTATTTCTCAACCATCTCTTTTGGAAAGGTTAATTGATGTTCAAAAGGATGATATGGGAATCCAGGAGAAAGTGGAAGCTATCAAAAAGGGGAAATCCTCAGAGTTTAATATTAATGATGAAGGAATTGTGAGGTTTGAGAAAAGACTATGTGTTCCATAAAGTCTGATGCTGAAGAAGAAACATTTAGATGATGCACATAGTTCAAATTTCTCTATTCACCCAGGGAGCACAAAGATGTATCGAGATCTCCGAGAAAACTTTTGGTGGGAAAATATGAAGAAGGAGATCGCTGAATATACATCAAAGTGCCTGCTGTGTCAGCAAGTGAAGGCAGAGAGGAAGAAGTCTAAGTGGATGATGCAACCATTGCCCATACCAGAATGGAAATGGGAGAACATCACCATGGACTTTGTCACTGGACTTCCGAGGACATTTAAAGGCAACAATGTATTCTGGGTTGTTGTGGATCGTCTTACAAAGACTGCACACTTCATTTCTATTCGAGAGGATTTCTCTTTGGATCAACTGGCATGGATATATATCAGGGAAGTGGTAAGGATGCATGGAGTACCACTATCTATTGTGTCTGACCGAGATCCAATACTCACCTCTAGTTTTTGGAAGAGTCTTCAACATGCTCGGAATACTGAACTGAACTTCAGTATGGCCTATCATCCTCAATCTGATGGCCAATCTGAGTGGACTATCCAAACACATGAGGATATGTTGAGAGCGTGCTCAATGGACTTTAAAGGAGGATGGGATCAACATCTTCCTCTGGTTGAGTTCTCTTATAATAACAGTTTCCACTCAAGCATCCAAATGGCACCATATGAAGCCCTTTACGGGAAAAGGTGCAGAACACCGGCATGTTGGGATGAGGTCGGAGAACATAAGCTTCTTGGACCAGAAATGGTCGAAGAAATGGTAGAGAAGGTGAAAACCATTCAGCAGCATATCAAGGCCGCCCAGAGTCAACAGAAGATTTATGCAGATAATCGTTAACGAGACCTTGAATTTAAAGTTGGAGAGATGGTGATTTTACGCATGTCTTCATGGAAGAAGTTCATGAGGTTTGGAAAGAAAGGGAAGTTAAGTCCAAGGTACATCATCCCCTTCGAGATTCTTGATCGTGTTGGGGTTGTGGCCTATCGACTAGCACTTCCACCTGCTATGGAAAAGGTGCATGATGTCTTTCATGTATTCCTCTTAAGGAAGTACATACCAGACCCTTCACTTGTACTCTCTTCCAAGGTGGTACAATTGGAATATGATCTTTCTTATGAGGAGCAACCAGTGAAGAACTTAGATCGTAGAGAAAAAGTTCTACGAAATAAGACAATGCCCCTCGTCAAGGTGTTATGGAGAAAACACAAGTTTGAAGAATCAACTTGGGATTCGGAGGATATGATGAAGCTGAGTTACCCACATTTGTTTTATTGTGGGAAAAGAAAAAAATTCGAGGGCGAAATTTCTTAAGGGGGGAATATTGTAACGACCCGAAGTTTCATTAATGGAAAATCCCTCTTGATCCAGTTAAATGTCTCTTTATAAAAAAATGTTTTTATAAGATGTCAAAATCTTTGGTTTTATGATAAGAGTTGTGACCATTACTTTTATAGCCATTGAACAGTGATCACATTATTAGTATAAATATAAGGCTTTAACGAACCAAATTTCACTCAGACAAAGGAAGCGATGGCCTCATTCAGTAGAATTCCCCCATACGAAGCCCATTTGACAGAGCTCGGAAAAGAGGTGGCATCCTTGGGAATCTCCTTTGACCAAGCCCAAGCCAAGCTTCATTATGTCATGCTCGAACGTGACCGTCTACGGGAAAAGTGGAAGTTGATTGAAATTACCACTCGAGTGATGCTATCCGAGCCACCCCAAGAGTCTGTCACCATTGCACACCATACCCTTAGGTCTTATGCAGCTATTTTAAGGGGTTATGTAAAAAATAAGTAGTACTATGTTCATGTACATTATTTATATTTTGTATATAATAATTAATATAATTTTTATTCATTTTTGATACATTGTAAATAGTTTTTAAAGTACAAATGGTGTTTTTAGTTATTTTTTAATTAAGAAATCTATTTTATTAAACTAAGGGATTTTTTAATTAAATAATATTCCAATAAATTATTGTTATTTAATATTAAATTAATTTTTATTAAATATAAAAGATCTTATAATTTTATGAATGAAATTAAAATTTTTATTATGGTTTGAAAGCCATTTCTGTCAAAACTCGTGAATTTTCGATAAATTATGGTTTTTATTTGAAAAGTGAAAGTTAGCATATCTAGAAAAAAAATTAGATAAAATAAATGTCATTTCTAGAATCAGAATGTAAAAATTATCCAATGGTGAATTTTTCATAATTTTCTGAGACAGTCAAATTTGTTGGTAAAAATTAAATACCGTTTAAATGTATAATGTGTTTTATGTCATCATAATGACAAAATGTTGATGTAATAAAATATCATAACCATTATGTTCGGCCAGTATATGTTTTATCATTAAAATAATGTGATTTTGGGTTTGTTTGACTTACTTTTCAAAGCATTAATGGACCCCTCAAGACATATTCATCACTTTGCCTTTTTAAATTAATTTCCATGGGAGTGTCACTCACCTCCACATAAGCAACCTTATTATTTTAAGAAGATCAGAATTTGGCCTTATAAAATAATTTTTCCTCTTCCCTTTGACAAAATCCATTGGCAAGAACCATGGGATGGTTTGTGGTTTGGATTAATTTAATGTAAGGGGACCCAAACCTAAATAATAAAGAATTCTCTCACCTTTCCTATATAAACCCACCCAAGCTACCACATCCTCCTCACTAAAATAACTTGGAGTTAGTCCAACCTCTACCCTACTCTCTCTATAATCCTCCCAAGGCGCCCCAAGCTCCCAATAAGCCTCTCACAAACCTCTCTCTAGCCTTTTTAAGCACACTTCCAAGTAAGGGTTTTTTCTTCCTTTCTCATTTTTTTCAATTTTCATTAAGTTGTTTTGCCCTTTAAATTTCAATTATGAATGTTGTGGAATGGTTTTGAACCTCCCCCATACTTCCCTATTATTGTTTGAATTATGAGAGACCCCTTTCTCTATCATTAAATTCCTCCCATGTACACCCGTTACTATGCCGATATTCGGAAAGGAACTTCTCTCTCTTCTTTTACATTCAAGCTATACTTTTGTATCATGAATCTAAATTCCATTTCAATTGTTGGGACATGTATCTATATGACCTCTTTACTGTCAATTACATGTAAATATTATGAGGAACCCCTTTCTCTCTCATCAACCTTTTTATGAATTCTTATGTCACGCCGTTACGTTGCTGAAATCGCACCGATTTTCTAAGCCAATGTCATTGTGTAGTGAATACCATGCCCATTTCTCCATCAAGGGTATTCACCTTTATGCACATTTACTTATTTATTATAAAGTTTCATGTATTAATTCCACATTCCTTTATCGTGGAATAAATGATTATGTTTTATGAATCCATTTTTTATGATCCATGTGGCACACTTATGCATGAAATGAAATGTTTAATAAGGGTGTGCCCTTATAGCGCTCCAATGCATTGGGTAAAGTATAGTATCATGATACGTCACGTGCAATGAGTGTTGACTCATGCTAATTCAAGTGAAACGAGGGTTTACTCGTGCTTCATGTGCAATGAGGGTTTACTCATGCTTTATTTGCAATGAGCATTGACTCATACTAATTCCATGTTAAGTGTTGTTGCCACATTTCCATGTTATGATTATCTTGCATTATCAAGCCTTTATGTTCATGTTTCTTTTATGCTCTATTGATATGCCTATTTTCTAACAAGTATTTTACTCCTCATGTTATTCCATGTGTACTCACTTACTGGGCTTTATAGCTCACCCTTTTCTTATGCATGTCCTCAGGTTATCCCATGCAATGCTAAGTACGAGGGATTGTTGTGGTCATGTAAAGGAAGTTTTCAATAAAGATGTTGTATTTCATGTTTTAAGATTTTATGTAATGATCCTAATCCCCAAACACACTAAACCTTTCGATCTTTTTGTTGTATAAAGTGAAGTTCTATGTAATAAAGCATGTTAATGTCGTAATAAAAAGCAGGGTTGTCATAGGAGGTTCCCTTGTATAAGGGAGGAGAGGGGCACCTTTGGAAAAACTAAAAATATTATTTTATTATAAAGTCATATTCAGTTTTTAATAGCTCCAAATTGATTTATTTAAAATCTAATGTGAGGATGGGTCTAAATCCTCTCATCCAATATAATTTAGACAAGTTTAGGTTTCTATTTTAACCGTATCATTTAGATTTAACCTTAAGATAAATAATTTTACTTTTACTGTGTCTTCTTGTTTTCTTACACTATACGGTTAATAAACATACTATAAAAATCCAAACGAGCCCCAAGTTGATTTTTATTAATATATATAACCTTATCTAAGTCATTTGGCCGAACCTTTGATTTTTAGGAACAAAATAACAATTAATAATATATTATTTGTTTTAAAAACTATTTTATGTCAATTTTGACACTATTTGGTAATTGATTTTTGTGAAAATCATAACAAAATTATTAGTTAGAAAAAAAGGTAATTAAATCAATACTAACATGTCATATTAACATAAAAATTTATTTTAATTCATAAAATGTCTCAAATTACATTTATTTGGGTATTTATAACATCAATTTTGTCAATATTTCATTAATAAGATAATTACTGCATCATCATTGTTTCATAAATAAATTAAATTATTTTAAGTCTAAAAATTATAAATAAAATACCATTATGTAGGAAATAATTTTATCTTTATAATTAATATTTATAGTCTAATGTATCTTATGTATAACCCTATATTAAAAATTATTTAGTTATTAAACTATAATTTTAACTATTTTAACCCTTCTTTAAATAAATTAATAATAAATGTCCTAATCTAATCCAAGTGGGCCTAAATGGTCATATTTTATTCCTAAGGTTGTTTTTGGTTGAATTATACTTATCCAATAGAATTGGGACATGTGTTAGGGTAATAATAATAACACTTTTACCATGAATTACCATATTTACTTTTAACCGTGGTAAAAAAAAGTAAAAAGTTACTATTCACCAAAAATTATTTTCATCTCATTGAACCTCATTTTAGTCACTAATATTAACTGTGTCTCTAGGAATTTTGAAATTCCACTCACAGAAGAGGTAAAATTAAGTTTTATGAAAAATTCAGTTTTTTTAACTACCACTTAGTGGTTTCACTATTCATCAAAAAATGAAAGTTTCCAGAAAAATACCAAAAAATAGGCCTAAGAGATATTTGATATTATGAATTCAAAAACAATGTCTTTTTTAAAAAATTCAAAACATATCAGCTGCATTAATTAATTTAATAAATAGTTCCCATGGTCAAAACAAATAGTGTGTTCTTAAGAGATAATAACTATCAAAAGATTGACACTTGTTTATGTCTGGTTTAAAAGTGAAATTACATCCAATGACCAAAATTGTATTAAATTGTAAAAATATATTCTAATTACACTTTAAAACCAATTAAAAATATAATATAACCATATAAATTATTGCGATGAAAAAAATTGTTTTTAATTAAAATATAGCGTGTTTTTACTATTCATTAAAAAATGAAAGTTATCAGAATAATATGAAAAATTTATCCAAAGTAAATTTTTATACCCTGATTCCAAGGAATTATTTTATTTTGTCAAATTGAACATATAGATATTTCAAATACAATATTTAAGGTGGGTGCGCCATTAAAAGGTGGCCAAACTACATTTTTTGAAAAATACTTATTTTACTCAAAAAATTGATTTTTTTTCTCATACCATGTTCTAGAAAATTTTTAAGATGAATAATAATGTTATTAAATTAATAATTAATTGATACTATTCATAACGGCTAGTTCATAATAATATTATAACTATATATCGTTGTTTAGTGAAGCCTAGTATTGCGTACAACACACGCTATCGAGGAAAGTCGCGATTGCGTGTAATGCAGGCCAAGTCAGGGTTGCGTGTTGTGAAAGACTCCTCCATTGTTTCGTATAACATAATCAAACGATATTTCATTTATACATTGAATATATATATATATACACACACTATCAAAATTTTTTGTAACATGATCCAAGAATAGTGTTGTGTATACTGCAAGCTCATACAGTATTGCGTGTAGCGTAAGGTAATCTTATTGTAGCATAAAACACAAGACATTAATGATATTAAAAGAATATTTTTCATAAAATCTCAGGGTGTTAAATTCTACCCCCCTTAAAATGAATTTCGCCCTCAAAATTCGTCGGGGTTATAAATGGTTTACTACTCGAAATTTTGTTTAATAGAAACCCACATCGTAAAAAAGGAATACCAAAACATGGATTTAAAAACTAAAGTATGAAATTTAACAGTTACCCAAATTAACTCATCACTGGGTTTCCACGTAGGATAACATAGGTGAAAATATGGATATGGAAGAGAAACCTAACCATCATGTTCTGATGGAGAGTGCTAGAGAACATGGCTATGAAAAATCCAACAATCACAAAGCTATAGATTTGTGATGATCTAATGTACCATATGATTCCTCGGGTATAAGGGAAATATCACAACATTTTTGGTTTTCAAGATGATTTCCCTAAAGTTGATGAATTAAAATAAATACTTAATGATTTTGGTACAATCTCACTACTGTTTGTGAATTGAACAATTTCCACAGCATCCCTTAAATAAATGAAGTTAAATTTGTTATACGTGATGTGTTAGCAGATCATGTGATAGAATGATGGGTCATTCCATCTGTTTCAAACAAAAGGTTAGAAAAAATTATAAGTCCATCTTATGGTTAGATTAATCATATATGGCTCCAAAAATGAACTTAAACTTCATATATCATACCGCTTAATAAAATTAAATGAGTTTCTACTAACCAGGGACTTCCTGTAGGCCAATGGTAGGCGATAAAGGCCAGTCACACTTTGGTTGTGGGTTCAATTCCCACAGCCTTGTCTGACGCGATGGGTTGTCACCCATCCTACAGGTTGTCCTTTTTCTAAAACTATATTACTATAACATCCCATCAATAATATCAAAAAAACTTCTATTCTTCAACAATACTAACTTACGTCCAACATAATACATTCCAATCTTTAGGATTATCCATAATACTGCAGTCCACTTTCATAATATAGTGAAAACGATTACCATAGATTTAATACCATCATTGATCCCCATATGTCATAAGATATGTCTTTTTGGTCACATTCTAAACATTCGAAGACCTTAATCATGTATTATCTTGAAAAATGAATACCCATTGAACCTTAGTGAAAACATGAATGTAGTTAAAAGTTAACACTTTCCACATACCAAAATCCTCAAAATTCTATATACTCAAACCATGATATCACTTAGTCTTTATATCAATTATGAGATCATGAATACAATCAAACATCTCATTATCTTCTTATTCTTTCATTATGCGCATATCATATACTTTACAAAAATATCTGAATAACCATCCTTGGTTACTAGTACCATTCAACATATACATTCAAATACTTTTAGGAAAAACAATAGTGTAACAATCCTTAGATGATTCTTTATTCCATAGTACCATTAACTATACAACATAAATCTCCATAAACATAAAATCATTCCACTACCTTCTAAAACAACTTACGGATCTTCAACACTTCTTTCATCTCATATATCATTTGTAGTCTCCTCATCATCATCCACATAAATACTACCCATATGCCCATGCTGATTCTCTTCACAAGATTTTCCATTAGGGAATTGGTTTTCATAATGCCCGTACATTCCACATTTAAAACATCTAATCATTGTTGATGTCGTAGCAATACCATTATCTTTTTCCATGGTGTTAACTGAACCTTTTCCTTTGCACTTACTGGCTTTGAGTCCTTCTTTTCCACACCCAAAGCATCTTCCAGTTCCTTTGAAACAATCTCCCTGATGCCTCTTCCCACATGATTTACATAGGGTAAATTGAACTTTCTTTTCTCTATGATCATCATGAAACTCCATCTTTCTCTTATTAGCCGAGTCAGGAAACTTTCCAAATTTGAGTTTATTGATCATATTATAAGATTTTTGATTCGGCATAATAATGATGTTTGGACTTCCAAATCCCATTTTATTTGGTTTCTCATGAAGAATATCAATCCATTGTCCATAATATCCTCCATTATCGTGAATCATCTGGTTTCCATCCATTTTCTAAAACCCAAAAAGAATAGTGTGAGAGGCAAAAATAATGCTAGGAAAAACAACATAGTAAAGGGGGAGCACCCTAAATATCTAACATCTTAGGTTAAATTCTATGATAGTTACCATAGTTCTAGTACTATATCCTATACGTATACTTATCCTTAGGGACACCCAAGACATACCATAGAAATATCTCTAGGCATCTCACTAATGTTTTCGCATCCTAGTTTCCAAAGGTTGACTAAACCTTTCCTCTGATACCAAATGTCGAGACTCGAAGCTTGACGTACATAGATATTACATCACTTTTTTGGAATACATAATACATAACAAAAACAGACACACAAGGACTATAATAGTTTAGTGTCTTTGGAAACTTGGAACGTAATCTTCTAATCGTGGTGAAAGATCGTCAACAACTCCAATAAAGATCTTCCACTTTTTGTTTCCTTTCCTAAAACCTTTCTTTTAATACTGGGGGAAAATAAAACATAAAAAGGGTGAGATCAAATGCTCAGTAAGGGTAAGCATGGATAAAATAAAACATAGCATACACAATTGAATCTAAAAACATGAACATAATGTTTAAACATCAAAATCTTGAGCAACAACTTAATACATGGAAGTACATAAGGCATAGATCATAATGGAACATAAATAATGTTAACATAGAATGGGAATAAAAATTGTAATTGTGGCATCCATTAAGCACATGTAATGATTTCCATAGTAGCCAAGGCATTGCTTCCAAGACCATCTTAGTGGACAATGTCTCTTTCTGAATCGAGTTCACTCCTCGTTTCAGTCCTGTAACACAGAACCAGATTAACTTACCATTCCAGCCATGTCTATCTCATGAGATATAAATCATTACCCAATGCATTTGAGGGAGATATAGGTCCCACCCATATCATAATTAAATCATTCTTACATGTGCCACAAAATAAACATACATCATTCATAATAACCCAATAAATAAAATGGGTTTCATAAACATCATCACATAATCCATATAAAAGAAATGGATATCATTTCATAATAAGAATATTGAAACCATGTACATCATAGAGACATTATACTGGAAACATACACATATGAAAATAATGTCATCTTAGATAGAAAATGGTTTTGATAAAACACTTGAAATTAATTCTTGAGGAAAATATCCTTTTTTCTTCAAAATCATTTTCTTTTCAAAAAATGTCATGAAATTTTAAAAGAAAAGGATTTTGTTGAAAATAGTAATGAAATTTTTTGGAGGAAGCTTCATGAAAATATGGCTTTATAAAACCGAAAAAATCTATTCATGCCGTATAAGTTAAAAAAACATTCTTCTCTTACTTTTGTCGGAAAAGTCAAAAAGTACCTTGTAGGGTAAATAAAAGAAAGATTCCTTCTATACCATGGGGTAAAAGTAAAAATGGGTAAAACAGACATTAAACATACATTAATACACTTTTATAAAACATGGACATGGATGATAGCAATAATCCCAGAAAATACTTACGAATAAACAATCTCGGATAAAAATGAGATTTTCAAAATTATCCCTTACCTTAGGTCCGATATGATTCGTACGTATCCAAACCTCCTGTATAATGATTTAAATAATGTCATTGACTTATTACAGAATCATATTCATTGTTATGATATCATATATGGTTCACTTATGACTTTATATTACCCGTTCTTTTGTAAATTCCATGTTAAAGAATGTTTTGGGTAAAATAGTTTCATTTGTCTTCTGTGGTTTGACTTGTAATTATTCATATGATTACTTAGATCATGATTACTTAATTAAAGAATATAAAACATTATATATATGTATAATATATATTCAGAATATACATATATATAATAGATCGATAAATGGAAATAAATACACCGTTCATGGAGACGGTAGGTCGTACGTACGCATGAACGTTGTTTTCGTTTCCTCATTGAATTGAATGGAATTAATTGGATGACATACATATATATATACATAAATCCAGTGTCATATATTTCATTATTACTTATTATATATACTTTATAATCATTTATGAATGGTTAATCATTTAGAATGAATCTCATCGTGTTGTGGAGACGGTATTCCATACGTACGCCCGAGTAATGATATCGTTCCCATGATCGTGGAATTTTATTGGAGTGTATGTATACTATTACAGAATCAATATCACTATAAAATAATCATATACAGTTATTATTTACACCATTATACCCATCCAAGTAAAGTGGTGGTGGAAAATAGATTACACCACGGTGTGGAGACGGTATTCCATACGTACGCACGCGCGGTGATTTCGTTTTCCATAGGATGGATAGATGGTGAAATAGGGTTGTTTCATACTTATAATAACATATCATTATATGAGTGATACTGATGTTATTACTTCACAGTGAAACAACCTAATAAGAATAAGTGGAAGAAGAAATAAAGGTGAAATAATCGGTAACGGATATTACCTCTTCTTTGAAGTTCCTCTTTGAGACCTCTTCTTAGGGCACTAAAATTGGTCTTCGAAGAAGACCAGGACCTCTATGATGTTTCTAGGGAAGTGGAGAAGAGAATGTGGCAGGTGTTGGCTGTAGAGACCCAAAGCATGACATATATGGATATTCATTACTTTAGTGGAATACTTAATACATAACAATAACAGACACACATGGATCGTAATAGTTTAGTGTCTTTGGAAACTTAGAACGTAATCTTCTAATCTTGGTGAAAGATCTATAACATCTCCAATAAGGATCTTACCATTTTTTTCATACCTAAAACCTTTCTTTATATCTTGTGGAAAAGAAAACATAAAAATGGTGAGCTCAAATGCTTAGTAAGTGTAAGCATGGATAAAATAAAACATACCATATACATTTGAACTTAAAAACATGAACATAATGTTTAAACATCAAAAGCCTGAGCAATGACATAAACCATGGAAGTATGTAAGGCATAGATCATAAAGAAATTTTAAGAATGATAAAATATCATGGGAATAAAACATGTAATTTTGGAAACCATTAAGAACATGATATGATTTCCATAGTAGCCAAGGCATTGCTACCAAGACCATCTTAGTGGACAAAGTCCCTTTCTGAATCGAGTTCACTCCTCATTCTAGTCCTGTATTACTGAACCGGTTTAACTTTCTATTCCATCCATGTCTATCTCATGAGATATAAATCTTTACCCAATGCATTGGAGGGAGATGTAGGTCCCACCCATCTCCTAATGAAATCATTCTTTCCTGTGCCACAAAATCATAAATCATACATCATAGCATAACCCATGAAATAAAATGGTATTCTTAATCATCATCCCATCATTACATAATCCGTAATCAATTGATATCATTTCATTTTAAGAAAATTGAAACCATTTAAATAATAGAGACATTTTACTTGAAACATACACATATGAAATAATGTCATCCTAGATGGAAAATAGTTTTGACAAAACACTTGAAATGAATTCTTGAGGAAAATATCCTTTCTTATTTAAAATCATTTTATTTTCACAAAATTCCATGAAATTTTAAAAGATAAGGTTTTTTTTAAAATAATCATGAAATATTGTAGAGGAAGCTTCTTGAAAATGAGTCGTTATGAAACCATAAAAATCTTTCCACACCGTATAAGTTAAAAATAACATTCTCCTCGTACTTTGGTCGGAAAAATCAAAAAGTACCTTATATTGTAACCAAAGGAAGGATTCCATTCATACAATGTGGTAAAAAGTCAATAAAGGGTAAAATGACTTTAAACATCCATGGAAGAATGGTAAACATTTTATGAAAGCATTTTTAGAAAACATGGTCATGGATGATAAACGTAACCCCAGTAAATACTTACGTATAAGCAATCTCGGATAAAATGAGATTGAAAATTTATCCCTTACTATAGGTCTGATATGCTTCGTACGTATCATAACCTCTTGTATAATGATTTAAATAATGTCATTGACTTATTACAGAATCATATTCATTGTTATTATATCATATATGTTTCAATTATGACTTTATATTACCCGTTCTTTTGTAAATTCCATGTTAAAGCAACGTTTTGGGTAAAATCATTTCATTTATCTTATGTGTTTCGACTTGTCATTCTTGATATTATTAATTATATCCTGATTTAAATAATTTCAGAATTTAAAACATGATTTACATATATTCATCATATACATATATATATTATAGGTCGATAAAGGGAATGAAATACACCGTTCATGGAGACGGTAGGCCGTACGTATGCATGAACGTTGTTTTCGTTTCCTTATTGAATTGAATGAAACTAAATAGAAGACATACATATATATATATACATAAATCCAGTAGCATTATTATTTCATATATTTCATTATTATTTATTAAATAAACTTTATGATCATTCATGTATGGTTAACATGGAGAATGAATCTCATCGCGTCGTGGAGACGGTAGTCCGTACGTACGCACGAGCGATGATATCATTTCCATAATCATTGAATTGAATTGGAGTGGATGATACAATATATCATAATATTTATAATGTTATAATAACTATTTATAGTTATTATTTACACCATTATACCCATCCAAGTAACGTGGTGCTGGAAAAACATATTACACCACGGCGTGGAGACGGTATTCCGTACGTACGCACGCGCGGTAATTTCGTTTTTCGTAGGATGGATAGATGGTGAAATAGGGTTGTTTCATACTTATAATAAAATATCATTATATGAGTGATACTGATTTTATTACTTCATAATGAAACAACTAAATAAGAAGAAGTGGAAGAAGAAATTAAGTTGAAAGAATCGGTAATGGAAATTACCTCTTCTTTGAAGCGCCTCTTTGAGACCTCCTTTTAGGGCACTGAAATTGGTCTTTGAAGAATAACAGGACCTCTAGGATGTTTTTAGGGAAGTGTAGAAGATATTTTGGCAGTGGTTGGCCAATCTTGAAGGCTCAACGTGGTGTGAGGAAGAGAGGGAGGAGATGCCCTTTTATAAGGGAGGAGAGGGGCACCTTTGGAATAACTAAAACTATTATTTTATTATAAAGCCAAATTCAGTTTTAAATAGCTCCAAATTGATTTATTTCGAAGCTAAGGTGGGTATGGGTCTAAATCCTCTCATCCAATATAATTTAGACAAGTGTAGTTTCCTTTTTTAACCTTATCATATAGATTTAACATTAAGATAGATAATTTTACTTTTACCATGTCTTTTTGTGGTCTTACACTATAAGGTTAATAATCATACTATAAGAATCCAAAAGAACCCCATGTTGTTTATTATTAATATATATAACCTTATCTAAGTCATTTTTCAGAACCTTATATTTTTAGGAATAAAATAACAATTGATAATATAATATTTGTTTTAAAAACTATTTTATGTCAACTTTGACCCTATTTATTAATTGATTTTTGTGAAAATTACAAAATACTGATTAGTTCGAAAAAAGTTAATTATATCAATACTAACATGTCATATTAACCTAGAAAATTAGTTGAATTCATAAAGAGACTCAAATTACATTTAATTTGGTATTTATAACATCAATTATGTCAATAGTTCATTAATAAGATAAATACTACATCATCTTTGTGTCATAAATAAATTAGATTATTTAATGTTTACAAATTACAAATAAAATACCATTATTTAGGAAATCCTTTTAGCTTTCTAATTAATATTTATAGTCGAATTTATCTTATGTATAACCCTATATTATAAATGATATACTTATTAAACTTTGATTTTAACTATTTTATCCCTTCTTTAAATAAATTAATAATAAATGTCCTAATCTAAGCCAAGTTAGCCTAAATGGTCATATTTTATTCCTAAGGTTGTTTTTGGTCGAATTAAACTTATACAAAATAATTAAGACATGTGTTAGGGTAATAATAATATCATTTTTACTCTCAATTACCATATCTACTTTAAACCGTGGTAAAAAATAGTAAAAAGTTACTATTCACCAAAAATTATTTTCACCTCATTGAACCACATTTTAATTAATGACATCAAACTTGTCTCTCTGATTTTTGAAATTTCACTCATAGAAGCAGTAAAATTAAGTTTTATGAAAAATTCATTTTTTTAAATACCACTTAGTGGTTTCACTATTCAACAAAAAATGAAAGTTTCCAGAAAAATACCAAAAATTAGGCCTAAGCTATATTTGATATTATGAACTGAAAAATGATGTCTATTTTACCAAATTCAAAACATATCAGTTGCATTACTTAATTTAAAAATTAATTCCCGCTGTCAAAACAAATAGCGTGTTCTTAAGAGATAATAACTATCAAAAGATTGACATTTTTTCATGTCTAGTTTAAATGTGAAATTACATCCAATTACAAACATTGTATTAAATTGTAAAAATATATTCTAAATATACTTTAAAACCACTCAAATTAATAATTTATCACTATTAATTATTTCGATTAAAAAGGTTGTTTTTAATTAAAATTTAGTAATTTTCACTATTCATCAAAAAATGAAAGTTATCCGAAAAGTACCAAAATTTCACCCTAAGATAATTTCGATATTCCGAATCCAAAAATGAATTCCATTTTGAAAAATAAAATTTACAAAATTTCAAAAAGTGGTTATTACTATTCATAACGGTTAGTTTTAATAATATTTTAATAGCATATCATTGTTTAGCGAAACTTGGTATTGCGTATAACACACGTTATCGCGGAAGGTCGCGCTTACGTGTAATGCAAGCCAAGTAAGGGTTGCGTGTTGTGCAAGAATCGTTCGTTGTTTTGTATAACATAATCCAACCATATTTCATTTGTACATTGAATATATATATATATACTCAATGTTGCGTATAATAACTATAATCAAAATTGTGTGTAACACGATCCAAGAATAGTGTTGCGTATACTGCAAGCTAATACGGTGTTGTGTATAGCGCAAGGTAATCTTGGTGTAGCATAAAACACAAGACATTAATGAAATTAAAAGATTATTTTTCATAAAATCTCGGGGTGTTACAATCTACCCCCCTTAAAATGAATTTCGCCCTCGAAATTCATCGGGGTTATAAATGGTTTACTATTCGAAAGTTTGTCTAATAGAAACCCACATCGTAAAAAGGAATACCAAATCTTGGATTTAAAAACTAAAGTATGAAATGAAACAGTTACCCAAATTAACTCATCACTGGGTTTCCATGTAGGAGAACATAGGTGAAAATACAGATATGGAAGAAAAATCTAACCATCAAGTTCTGATGGAGAGTGGTAGAGAACATGGCTATGAAATAGACAACAATCACAAAGCCATAGATTTGCGATGATCTAAGGTACCATCTGATTAATCAGATATAAGGGCACTAGGACTACATTTTTTTTTCAAGATCTTTTCCCTAAAGTTGGTGAATTTAATGAAATACTTACATTATTTTGGTACAATTTCCTTGTTGTTCGTGAATTGAACAATTTCCCCTTCATCCCTTAAAGAAATGAAGTTGAATTTTTTATTCGTGATGTGTTAGCAGATCATGTGATAGAATGACGGGTCATTCCATCAGTTTCAAACAAAAGGTTATCAAAAGTTATAAGTCCATATTTTGGTTAGAATAATCGTATATAGTTCCAAAAAATGAACATATATTTCATATATCATACCGCTTAATAAAATAAAACTAGTTTCTACTAACCAAGGACTTCCTGTAGGCCATTGGTATGTGATAAAGGCTAGTCACACTTCGGTTGTGGGTTCAATTCCCACAGCCTTGTCCGACGCGATGGGATGTCACCCATCCTGCAAGTTGTCCTTTTTTCTAAAACTACATTACTATAACATCCCATAAATAATATCGAAAAAACTTCTATCCTTAAACAACACAAACTTATGTCCAACATAATCCATTCCAATCTTTAGGCTTATCCATAATACTGCAGTCCACTCTCATAATATAGTGAAAGCGATTACCAGAGATTTCATATAACAAGCATGTTAATACCATCGTTGATCCCCAAATGTCATAAGATATGTCTTGTTGGTCACATTCCAAATATTCTAAGGCCTTAATCATGTATTCTATTGAAAAATGAATACCCATTGAATCTTAGTAAAAACATGAGAGCTGTCAAAAGTTAACTTATTCCACATACCAAAAACCCAAAATTCTATATACTCAAACCATGTTATAACTATTTCCTTATATCAGTCATGTGCTCATGAATACTATCAAACATTTAATTTTCTCCTTATCCCTTCATTATGCGCATATCATCTACATTCCAAAAATATCTGAATAACCTTTTATGGATACTTGTACCATTAATCATATACTTTCAAAACTCAAGGAAAGACAACAGTGTAATAATCCTTATATTTCTCCTTATTCCATAGTACCATGAGATTACTTATACAACATTACACATGATAAATATGTAATCATTCCACTACATTCTTAAACCATTGACCGAGCTTCAACAATTCTTTCATCTCACATATAATTTGTAGTCTCTTAATCATCATCAACATAAATACTACCCATACGACTATACTGATTCTCTTCATTAGACTTTCCCTTAGGGCATTGGTTTTCATAATGCCCGTACATTCCACATTTAAAACATTTAACCATTGTTGATGTCGTAGCAATACCATTATCCTTATCCCTGGTGTTAACTGAACCTTTTCATTTTCACTTACTGGCTTTGTGTCCTTCTTTTCCACACCCAAAGCATCTTCCATTTCCTCTGAAACATTCTCCTTGATGCCTCTTCCCACATGATTCACAAAGTGGAAATTGAACTTTCTTTCCTCTATGATCATCATGAAACTCCATCTTTCTCTTATTAGCCGAGTCAGGAAACTTACCAAATTTTACTTTATTGATCATATTATGAGATTGCTGATTTGACATAATAATGATGTTTGGACTTCCAAATCCCATTTAATTTGGTTTCTCATGAAGAATATCATTCCATTGTCCATCAAATCCTCCATTATCGTGAATCATCTTGTTTCCAGCCATTTTCTAAAACCCAAAAAGAATAGTGTGAGAGGAAAAAATCATAATAAAGGGGGAGTAACTTCAACATCTAACATCTTTGGTTTAATCTATTATCGTTTCCATAGTTCTAGGAATACAACTTATACGTATACTTATCCTCAGGGACATCCCTAGACATACCTTATAAATATCTCTAGGGATCTAACTAACGTTTTCGCATCCTTGTTTCTAAAGGTTGACTAAACTTTTCCTCTGATTCCAACTGTAGAGACCCAAAGCATGACGTACATGGATATTACATTACTTTAGCGGAATAAATAATACATAAAAATAATAGACACACAAGGATAATAATAGTTTAGTGGCTTTGGAAACTTGGAACGTAATCTTCTAATCGTGGTGAAAGATCTTCAACATCTCCCATAAAGATCTTCCCTTTTTTTCTTACCTAAAACCTTTCTATATATCCTGGGGAAAAGAAAACATAAAAAGTGTGAGCTCAAATGCTCAGTAAAGGTAATCATGGATAAAATAAAACATACCATATACATTTGAACTTAAAAACATGAACATAATGTTTAAACATCAAAAGCTTGAGCAATGACATAAAACATGGAAGTACGTAAGGCATAGATCCTAAAGAAACATTAAGAATGATAAAATAGAATGAGAATAAAACATGTAATTTTGGCAACCATTAAGCACATGATATTATTTCCATAGTATCCAAGGCATTGTTGCCAAGACCATCTTAGTGGACAAAGTCCCTTTCTGAATCGAGTTCACTCCTCATTCCAGTCCTGTATTAATGAACCAGTTTAACTTGTCATTCCATCCATGTCTATCTCATGAGATATAAATATTTACCCAATGCATTGGAGGGAGATATAGGTCCCACCCATCTCATAATGAAATCATTCTTTCTTGTGCCACAAAATCAAAAATCATACATCATAGCATAACACATGAAATAAAATGGGATTCTTAAACATCATGTCGTCATAACATAATCCGTAATCAATTGATATCATTTCATCATAAGAAAATTGAAACAATTTAAATCATAGAGACATTTTACTTGAAACATACACATATGAAATAATGTCATCTTAGATGGAAAATTGTTTTGACAAAACACTTGAAATGAATTCTTGAGGAAAATATCCTTTCTTCTTTAAAATCGTTTTCTTTTCAGAAAATTCCATGTAATTTTAAAAGATAAGTGTTTTGTTGAAAATAATCATGCAATCATGTAGAGGAAGATTCTTGAAAATGAGGCGTTATGAAACTGTAAAAATCCGTTCACGCCGTATAAGTTAAAAATAACATTCTCCTCGTACTTTTTTCAGAAAAGTCAAAAAGTAACTTAAATGGTAACCAAAGGAATGATTCCATTCATACAATGTGGTAAAAATTCAATAAAGGGTAAAATTAATTTAAACAACCATTGAAAAATGGTAAACATTTTATGAAATCATTTTTAGAAAACATGTTCATGGATGATAAACGTAACCCCAGTAAATTCTTACGTATAAGCAATCTCGGATAAAAATGAGATTGAAAATTTATCCCTTACCTTAGGTCTGATATGCTTCGTACGTATCCGAACCTCCTGTATAATGATTTAAATAATCTCATTTACTTATTACATAATCATATTCATTGTTATGATATCATATATGTTTCACTTTTGACTTTATATTACCCGTTCTTTTGTAAATTCCATGTTAAAGTAGCGTTTTGGGTAAAATCATTTCATTTATCATATGTGTTTTGAATTTTCAATATTGATATTATTACTTTTATCCTGATTTAAATAATTTCAGAATGTAAAACATCATTAACATATATTCATCATATACATATATATATTATAGGTCGATAAAAGGAATTAAATACACCGTTCATGGAGACGGTAGGTCGTACGTACGCATGAACGCTGTTTTCGTTTCCTTATTGAATTGAATGAAACTAAATAGGAAAAATACATATATATATATATATATACATAAATATAGTAGCATTATTATTTCATATATTCTATTATTATTCATTAAATAAACTTTATGATTATTCATGTATGGTTAACATGGAGAATGAATCTCATCGTGTCGTGGAGACGGTAGTCCGTACGTACGCACAAGCGATGATATCATTTCCATAATCATCGAATTGAATTGTAGTGGATGATACAATATATCATAATCAGTATTATGTTATAATAACTATGTATAGTTATTATTTACACCATTATACCTATCCAAGTAAGGTGGTGTTGTAAAAACAGATTACACCACGGCGTGGAGACGGTATTATGTACGTATGCACGCGCGGTGATTTCGTTTTCCGTAGGATGGATAGATGGTGAAATAGGGTTGTTTCATACTTATAATAACATGTCATTATATGAGTGATACTGATGTTATTACTTCATAATGATACAACTAAAGAAGAAGAAGTGGAAGAAATTATGTTGAAAGAATCGGTAACGAACATTACCTCTTCTTTGAAGCGCCTCTTTGAGACCTCCTTTTAGGGCACTGATATTGGCCTTTGAAGATGACCAGGACCTCTAGGATGTTTCTAGGGAAGTGGAGAAGATAATTTTTCAGGGGTTGGCCGATCATGAAGGCTCAGCGTGGTGTGAGGAAGAGAGGTCGGAGGTCCCCTTTTATAAGGGAGGAGAGGGGCACCTTTTGAATAACTAAAATTATTATTTTATTATAAATCCAAATTTGGTTTTAAATAGCTCCAAATTGATTTATTTAGAAACTAAGGTGGGGATGGGTCTAAATCCTCTCATCCGATAGAATTTATACAAGTTTAGGTTCCTATTTTAACCTTATCATTTAGATTTAACATTAAGGTAGATAATTTTACTTTTACCGTGTCTTTTTGTGCTCTTACACTATAAGGTTAATAAACTTACTATAAGAAGGCAAAGGAACCCCAAGTTGTTTATTATTAATATATATAACCTTATCTAAGACATTTGGCCGAACTTTATATTTTTATGAATAAAATAACAATTAATAATATAATATTTGTTTTAAAAACTATTTTATGTCAATTTTGACACTATTTAGTAATTGATTTTTGTGAAAATCATAACAGACTGATTAGTTCAAACAAAAGTAATTATATCAATACTAACATGTCATATTAACCTAGAAAATTATTTTAATTCATAAAAAGTTTCAAATTACATTTATTTTGGTATTTATAACATTAATTATGTAAATATTTCATTAATAAGATAATTACTGCATCATCATTGTGTCATAAATAAATTAAATTATTTAATGTTTAAAAATTACAAATAAAATACCATTATGTAGGAAATCTTTTTATCTTTCTAATTAATTTTTATAGTCGAATTTATCTTATGTATAACCCTATATTAAAAATGATATACTTATTAAACTTTGATTTTAACTATTTTAACCCTTCTTTAAATAAATTAATAATAAATGTCCTAATCTAATCCAAGTGGGCCTAAATGGTCATATTTTATTCTTAAGGTTGTTTTTGGTCGAATTACACTTATCCAATAGAATTAGGACATTTTTTAGGGTAATAATAATATCATTTTTACACTTAATTACCCTATTTACTTGTAACCGTGATAAAAAAAAGTAAAAAGTTACTATTCACCAAATATTATTTTCATCTCATTGAACCACATTTTACTTACTGACGTCAACTTTGTCTCTCGGATTTTTGAAATTCCACTCACAGAAGCGGTAAAATTATGTTTTATGAAAAAATCATTTTTTTAACTACCACTTAGTGGTTTCACTATTCATCAAAAAATGAATGTTTCCAGAAAAATACCAAAAATTAGGCCTAATCTATATTTGATATTATGAACTGAAAAATGTTTTCTATTTTACAAAATTCAAAACATATTAGTTGCATTACATAATTTAAAAATTAATTCATGTCGTCAAAACAAATAGCGTGTTCTTAAGAGATAATAACTATCAAAAGATTGGCATTTGTTTATGTCTAGTTTAAATGTGAAATTACATCCAATGACCAAAATTGTATTAAATTGTAAAAATATATTCTTAATATACATTAAAACCACTCAAATTAATAATTTATCACTATTAATTATTTTTATTAAAAAGGTTGTTTTTAATTAAAATTTAGTAATTTTCACTATTCATCAGAAAATGAAAGTTATCCGAAAAGTACCAAAATTTCACCCTAAGCTAATTTCGATATTCCGAATCCAAAAATGAAGTCCATTTTGAAAAATAAAATTTACATAATTTCAAAAGGTGGTTATTACTATACATAACAGCTAGTTTTAATAATATTTTAATAGCATATCATTGTTTAGCGAAACTCGGTATTGCGTACAACACACGCTATCGTGGAAGGTCGCGCTTGCGTGTAATGCAAGACAAGTCAGGGTTGCGTGTTGTGAAAGAATCCTTTGTTGTTTCGTATAACATAATCCAACCATATTTCATTTATACATTGAATATATATATATATATATACTCAATGTTTTGTAGAATAACTATTATCAAAATTGTGTGTAACACGATCCAAAATAGTGTTGTGTATACTGCAAGCTAATACGGTGTTGCATATAGCGCAAGGTAATCTTGGTGTACCATACAACACAAGAAATTAATGAAATTAAAATAATATTTTTCATAAAATCTCGGGGTGTTACATGGCCGATTTTGAAGGCTCAAAGTGGTGTGAGGAAGAGAGGGAGGAGGTGCCCTTTTATAAGAGAGGATAGGGGCACCTTTGGAAAATCTAAAAATATTATTTTCTTATAAATTCATATTCGGTTTTTAATAGCTCCAAATTGATTTATTTAGAATCTAATTTGGGGATGGGTCTAAATCCTCTCATCCAATAGAATTTAGACAAGTTTAGGTATCTATTTTAACCTTATCATTTAGATTTAACCTTAAGTTAAATAATTTTACTTTTACCGTGTCTTCTTGTTTTCTTACACTATATGGTTACTAAACTTACTATAAAAATCCAAGCGAACCCCAAGTTGTTTATTATTAATATATATAACCTTATTTAAGTAATTTTTCCGAACCTTAGATTTTTAGGAGTAAAATATCAATTAATAATATAATATTTGGTTTAAAAACTATTTTATGTCAATTTTGACACTATTTGGTAATTGATTTTTGTGAAAATCATAACAGAATTATTAGTTCGAAAAAAAAGTAAATTAAATCTATACTAACATGTAATATTAACATAGAAAATTATTGTAATTCATAAAAAGTGTCAAATTACATTTATTTGGGTATTTATAACATCAATTATATCAATATTTCATTAATAAGATAATTATTGCATCATCATTGTTTCATAAATAAATTAAATTATTTTAAGTCTAAAAATTATAAATAAAATACCATTATGTAAGAAATACTTTTATCTTTCTAATTAATATTTATAGTCGAATTTATCTTATGTATAACCCTATATTAAAAATGATTTAGTTATTAAACTTTGATTTTAACTATTTTAACCCTTCTTTAAATAAATTATTAATTAATGTCCTAATATAATCCATGTGGCCCTAAATGGTAATATTTTATTCCTAAGGTTGTTTTTGTTTGAATTACACTTATCCAATATAATTAGGACATGTTTTAGGGTAATAATAATAACACTTTTACCCTGAATTGCCCTATTTACTTTTAACCGTGGTAAAAAAAATTAAAAAGTTACTATTTACCAAAAATTATTTTCATCTCATTGAACCACATTTTAGTCCTTGATATTAACCGTGTCTCTCGGATTTTCGAAATTACACTCATAGAAGAGGTAAAATTAAGTTTTATGAAAAATTCAGTTTTTTTATTTACCACTTAGTAGTTTCACTATTCATCAAAAAATGAAAGTTTCCAGGATAATACCAAAAATTAGGCCTAATCGATATTTGATATTATGAATTGAAAAATGATATCTATTTTACCAAATTCAAAACATATCAGTTTCATTAATTCATTTAAAAATTAGTTCTCGTCGTCAAAACAAATAGCATGTTCTTAAGAGATAATAACTATCAAAAGATTGACACTTGTTTTTGTCTGGTTTAAATGTGAAATTACATCCAAGGACTAACATTGTATTAAATTGTAAAAATATATTCTAATTACACTTTAAAACCAATTAAGAAGATAATCTAACAATATAAATTATTGCGATGAAAAAAGTTGTTTTTAATTAAAATATAGCGTGTTTTTACTATTCATTAAAATATGAAAGTTATCAAAATAATATGAAAATTTTATCCAAAGTAAATTTTTATACCCTGATTCCAAGGAAAAATTTTATTTTGTCAAATAGAACTTATAGACATATCAAAAAAAACATTTAATGTGGGTGCGCCATCAAAATGTGGCAAAACTACATTTTTTTAAAAATACTTATTTTACTCGAAAAATTGATTTTGTTCTCATACCATGTTCTAGAAAATGTGTAAGATGAATAATAATGTTATAAAATTAAAAATGTAGTAGATACTATTCATAACGGCTAGTTCATAATAATATTATAACTATATATCATTGTTTAGTGAAGCCTGGTATTGTGTACAACACACACTATCGAGGAAAGTCGTGATTGCGTATCATGCAGGCCAAGTTAGGGTTGCATGTTGTGAAAGACTCCTCCGTTGTTTCGTATAACAGAATCCAACCATATTTCATTTATAAATTGAATATATATATATACACTCACTATCAAAATTGTGTGTAACATGATCCAAGAATAGTGTTGTGTATACTGCAAGCTCGTACGGTGTTGCATGTAGCGCAGGTTAATCTTATTGTAGCATACAACACAAGACATCAATGATATTAAAAGAATATTTTTCATAAAATATCAGGGTGTTACAATAATGATCATTATTCATTTAAAAACTGTTTTTGAATTATTAATTAACTAATCTAATGTGGTTATACATGCCTTTAAAGTGAAAAAAGCGTTTAGATACAAGGTAACGGGAAATTCTTTAACCCTTATTTCATTCTTCAGGTTCTCCCTCTTTCACTCCTTGTTTGCTATGAGTTCATCATAAAATCATTTATTCAAATTTATCTTACATTTTCTTGGATATTATGTAACTCTAATTTTTTTTTTAAAACATAACGTTTTCCAAAAGAAAGCCTCTTTCAAATAATCACACCCTTTTACTTCTTGAATATCGTTTCACTCTTCAGTCATGGTTAATGGTTCCATGTCATGAATGATATTCAATAATTATATGTGGTGCCATATTTTAATGAAAACATTCATTATTATATGAAACCAATTTATTTACATGGGTTATGTTATATTCATGTTTTACATATTTATAATGTGGTATGCATGATATTGTAAATATTATGATGGAATAGGTGTGCCAATAATTACATAGTGCAATATGAATGTCTAATTGTAAAGGATGATCCAAAAACAATACAAACATTAATGAATTGGATAAAGTGATGAATATTATGATTAAAAGTAAAATTATGTGTCAATAATATTCTAGAATTGTTCACAACAATGTGTGGTAGTTAACGACAAAGATATGATGTTTCATATTAGGCATTTCCACATTTCAAGTCTTCTATTAATGCTTCCTCTCATGTCCATGATCATTTTCCTTTGTTATGATCTTGACCACCCATTAATATACTATTCTTATCTACCCTCTTAAAGGTATTTTATCTCACCCCTTTTTGATGTATATACTCTGGTGAATATGTGTAATAAGGATATTTCAAGGGACAATATTAAGTGGAATAAGAATCAATAAAATAAATGTTTATATTTGATATAGTAAATGTTATGTATGTTCCTAGTTTGCCAATACATTAATCCTGTTTATCCTTTTGGTGTAATACTATTATGTTTCTTATCATTATAATGATATATTATTAATGTAAGGGATGGCTGGTTTTCCATTGTAGGTATCAGAGGCAAGGTTTAGTTAATTTGGGAATTTGGATTAGTGAACCCCAGAGAAAACCACTTCTATTAGACTATGTAAATAATATGAAGAAAATAATATTTACATATGGATCCCATGTGATATGATTTTATTGAAAATTTTAAAAATGATTAATTTATTTATTTATGACTTGTTTACTTATGTTTTGTTCTAACCTATTATATTTTAGAAAATGGTGGGAACCTGGGGAAACAAGCCCAACAACTCATGTGAGGTCCAACGCAACAATTTCTCGAACAACATACCCATTGATTTGGGAGGTAGTGTTAAACACCTCAAGGAGATTATTACCTAACTATATAATTTTATGAATGAAATACTAGAATAATAAGGAATATCCTCTTTCATGAAAGAGGGAGCAACTGACTATAGATTGTTTTATGCGATAATAAACATCGACATTTAGATGATCTTCTCATCTACAAGCGATGGAATAATGGGTCAACTCCATAAGGAAGATATTTTATGTGCTTCACTATTCTGATATGGGAAAGGTTTCAATTTCCATTAATTTTTTATAGAAAGAGGCTAATTAATGGTGGTCTTCTATTAAGATCACAAAGCCAAGTGATGACATTGATAATATGGAATGAGAAGACATAAATATCATGATTCATAACAAGTATTTCCCACTAACTCTTTATACAATAATGGATAGGTAATTCATAGATCTCATGAAAAAGGAAGGATAATCAGTCACAAACTACAAAGAAAATTTCAAAAGGCTTGAAAGTAACATTATGTGTTTTTTAGCCTCAATGATAGAAAAATTGATAGATTCCCGAGTAGGTTAAAACCACACCTTTGAAAGGATAATGCAATTAGAAACCTTGAGAGATATAAAGAGGTTGTTCAGTGTTCCATTGATGTAAAGATGAAAATTGGAAGGTGTTCTAATGGATATGGAGATATGAAATTAATGATGATGTTTCGATCGGGAAGATCTTATTATAAAGTGTGAAGAAAACTCAATGACCCACATGCAAAAACTGTGGGATGTTGCATGATGGAAACTGTCCCAAAAGGGACATTGAAATGCTTCAAGTGTGGGGAAGAATCCCACCATGCTCAAGAGTGTCATAATGACATAAGAAGGAAGAATAATTTAGTGTAATAAATGGGATCCCCACCCATGGTTCAATTCTACAACTATATGGATCAAGAGAAAAATGTGATCCCAAGCACTAAACATTGAGTCCTCGATGGTAATTAGCATCAGCCACCACCAATGGAAAAGGTACAAGGTAAGGTTTATGTCATCACTGCTATGTTAGTGAAGAAATATACTGATGTCGTACAAGGTACACATAAACTTCACACAGGAATTGGAAACATATTAATTGATTTTGGTTTTATGAACTCATTTATAACTTTCATGATTTATAGAACTATAAAATTTAAACCCCAAATCCTTGAAGTATATATGTCTGTAAAAAACCAAGTGTTAAAATTAATTCATCTCATGATTTTTTACTCTTCTCTTATTGGCGTATGTGGGATGATTCATCCAAAATATCTCGTAATACATACCTTGGTGGAATTTGACTCTTAATGGGAAGGGATTGGCATTCTTTATTTAGATAACATATCAACTATTAGGAAAAAAGACATATATTTTCCTATTCTGAAACTTCCAATTCTCCTCTTAAAATTCATGAAATATATTCAATCTTTTTTTAAAAATCCATCAAAGGTGTGGGTGTTGATTCCCTAAGACGAAGCACACCTCACCCAAATTTTTGAGATAGCGGAATATTCTAACCTTGTAAAAATGATCATCGTTAGGGAATATGGTGATTTATTTCACCAATAGTTACCAATACTTCTCATGGATCACGAGGTAGAGTTCTCAATAGAACTAATATCCAGAGATACTCCTATATCATTGTGTCCCTATAGGATGGCTGCTATCGAATTGTAGGAGATAATGAAACAACTAAAAGAGCATTTAAAAAAAGGGTTCATATGCCCTTGTAACTTAACATGGGGTATGTCAGTTCTATTTTTGTAGAATAAGGATGGGACAATGTGAATTTGTATCAATTATTTGTAACGTAATGTAAACACCATAATGTACAAGTATCATCTTCCATTGATTAATGACTTGTTCAGTCAGTTATGAAGATCTCAATACATCCCAACGGTGGATCTTTGTTCCGGATATCATCCTCTAATGGTGGATATGGAAGATATTCAAAAAACTATTTCTATACAAGGTAAGGGCACTATGAGTTTCTATTGATATCCTTTGGAATTACTATTTCCCCTAAAATAACCAAGGATTTGATGAATAGAATCTTTATAAATTACCACAAAAAATTTGTGTTGGTGTTTATCGATCATATTATCATACACACCAAGAGAAAGTAGAAGAATTAATAAAATCTATGAATTCTGTCAGTGACATTGAAAAATGATAATTTTTAATCCACATTTAGAAATTGTTCCTTTTTTATGAGTCAATTCACATTCTTCAGACATGTGATCACAAGAGAATGTATTATTATGAACCCTAAAAAAGGTGATTATGAAATGATAGAGTCCCTCTAGAGACACAAAAATCCATAGTTTTCATTGATTATCTAGGTACTACAGACGTTTTGTGAAAAATCTCTCATGATTTTCAATCCTCTAACAATGATAATTAGGAAAGGGGTAATGTATGTCTTGATATAAGAATGTGAGGGAAGTGTCAAGGTGCTAAAAATAAGGCAATTCACTACAACTGTACTCACATTACTGAAAAGTGGAGTTTTTTTATATACAGTGATGCATAAAATCATGTATTGGGTAGTGGAATCATTAAATATGATAATGTAAAATAATATCCCTCACTACAGTTGATTATCAATGAGAAAAACCACCCAAAGCTTCATTTAGAGCCACCAGTCGTCATTTTTCACATGAAAATTTGGTGGAAATATCATTCTTGTGAAAAGTGTGACATATTCACCCACCACAAGAGCATAAATTATATATTCACTAAAAATTAGTTAAAAATGTTTCAAAGGAGATGATATGATCTAATAAAATATTATGATTTCCCTATTCACTATCATCCTCGAAAGGTATACAAGATATCTGATGCTCTAAGCCGAAAAGAACATGCTTCCCTATTCATGTTATGGATTTATAATGATCTTATATTGTTTGATATAAAAAATATGGATTTGGAAATCATAGTGGGAGGGGAAACATGTTACATTTACTAAATTTTTTCACAACCATAAATGCATGATATAACTAAGGTGGAACAATGGGATGATCTGGAGTTATAAAAGAAGGTGATTGTAGTAAAGAAAGGGATGTTACAAGGGTCCCATATCTATGATTATGGTGTGATTGGGATTGTAATGTGGCTTTGTGTTCCATCATCACCCAGGAATGAGAAAGAGATATTGAAAAATAAACATATCTCACTTTCTCTATTCATCTTAGTTGTACCAAGATGTACTTATATGTCTAAGAATACTTTCGTCGCATAACATGAAGAAGGTGATTATAGAAGATATCTCCAAGTTCGTTGAATGTCAAGAAGTTAATGTAGATAGATAAAATACCAAAGGGATGATGAAACCATTATCTATACCCTTGTGAAAATGGTAGAATGTAACTATGGACTTTTTCATGGGTCTCCTCGGTACATTGTTGGGAAGTAATGTTATATTTTTTGTGGAAGACCTACTCACCAAGAATTTTTCCATTTATCAATATTTGAGAAGAGATCTCACTTAAACAAATTGCAAAGATATATGTGAAGGAAGTGGTGAGACAACAAGGTGTTCAACTATCTATTTTCTTTGATTATGTTACAAGGATCACATATAAATTCTGGAAGAGTATCCAATATTCTTTCAGTGTTAAATTGAATGTTAGCATGTCTTATCACCCCCAAACCGATGCCCAATTTGAATGGACAATTCAGATGGATAAAGATATGATAAGAGATTTCACTCTAGAATTCAAAGGTGGATGGGATCTGCATCTTCCATTGGTTGATTTCTTATACAAATATAGATTCCACTCGAGTATTCAGATGGATCCATATAATGATCTATATGGAATGTGATGTAGAACTACAACATATTGGGATGATGTTGAGGAATAAAAGTTACATGGAACTGATCATATACCAGAGGTGATAGTGAATGTTTAAGTCATCTATAAACATATCAAAACTGCTCAGAGTCAGAAAACGATCAATGATGATAACCATTTAATGCACATGGATTCGATGTTATAGATAAATTCGTCCTTAAAATATTACTATATAATAGATTCAAGAAAGTTGGAAAGGAAGGGAAGTTATGCCCAAGGTACATTTACCCCATTGAGATGTTTTCCCGCATAAGATTTCTTTCCTATCGACTTGAACTTCAATAAAATATGGCTCATGTTATTGATTTTTTTCATGTATCATTATTGAGGAAGTACATAACAGACCCTTGACATGTACTGAGGTGGTACAACTGGAAGATGATATCCCATGTGAGGAGCAGTGAGTGAAAATTCTAGACCAGTGAGAAAAGGTCCTATGCAATATGAAAAACGGTCCTTTAAAGTGTAATGGAGGAACCATAAGTTTAAAGAAGCAAAATGGGAACCCGAGGATGGGATGAAGGATGAGTACTTACACATGTTTGTGTAAAATGAAATTTATAGGATGAAATTTGATAAGGGGAGAATAATGTATCAACTACCTGTTTAATCAATGTAATTATCCTCTTATAATTATTTCTTATAGTATTTTTACATTAGGATTCTCAATGGACTATAATGATACTAAATACTACGTTTTGAATTTCAAAAATATGACATACGTAGTTGTGTTTAGGGTTTGTTTTGGGGACTAATGAAACAAACATAATTTTTGGTGAATAGTAACCTACCATTATGGATAGTAACCTACCCTCTTGAATAATAATCTAACCCTTATGATTAGTAAATTTTCCAAAATAATAGTAACCTTACACATAAATAATTAAATAAAATTTAGGCATCTTAGATGTGACAATTGGACCATAGTAAAGGTATTAGAATTATTATAAGTCATAAATAATTAATATTAATTAATTAATAAATTTAAAATAAAATTTATTTTCATTCGATGACTTCAAAAATTAACAATTCTATCTATTCTGGTTTTAACATATTTATATTAGACCTTATGTAATTTTTTAAAGAATTATAATAGATTTTTTAATTTTAAAAATTTAGTTTTCAAGTATATTATGATTTTAATTAAAAATTAAATTAATCATATATTGAAAAATATTTTTGAAAAATGAAATTGATTAATTTTTTCTACTAATAGAAAAAATTTTGGGGTGATTTTTTGGACATTTTATAAAATAATTAAATTTGTGGTCAATAGTAAAATAATTTAATATACCGTATAAGTACATTTTAATTTAAATCCAATATTCCTAATATGACAAGTGATTTAGGAACGAATATCTAGAAATAAAAATCATTATTTACAAATCTTTATCATGGAATAATCAATATTTCTTATCTTGGTGTAAATTAATAAACTAATGATTGAAATATTAAGAGAACCCTTCTCCCCTCTACTATAAACACAAACTTTCACACTCTCATTTCCTCAAACCTCTAAAGAATCAATACTTGTCTAAACTCTTTCCAAACGTCTTCCCTATCCCCTCTCCAAAGTTCAAGAGCTTCGTTTCTCATAAAAATACCATGCCTAGAATATTTAAGGAGTATATCAAGAATAGGAATCACGATGTAATTCCCCTCTATCTCTTTTCCTTTAATATCCTTTAAATTTATAGTTCTTTTCATAATTTCATACCACCTATCCTCATCCAAATGGTATGGTAACAACAATATATTACCAATACTATAATTTTATGAGACTAATGTGGTAATATATCATCCATACCCCTTGTCCTATTCTTTCTATATTATAAAAGAAGATGTTGATTGTGAGGTTTTAAGTTATCACCTTCAAGATCGACATGTTTTCTTTTTTCATTTACCACATTCAGATCTGGTAATTAAACCATTTTTACGGTTGAAACATATTATATAATATGTATGATATATTATTTAATGTTATGTAAGTAAAATATTTACATAATACATAATAATTGAACAAAACAAGTTCATTATGGTAGAAAAAACACCCGAATTAACCCCAATAATCATCATTAAATTATTATCTAATGATTCATCAAGATTTTATATAAAATAATTCATTATTATAACATTTAAACTCTTATAATATAATTAATAACTTGAATGTTCAGTTCTGGATGTTTATCCATATTCTACATTAACTTCTATTTATGAATATAGGTGAGCTGTTCAAGAAAACCATAAAAACGGACATTCCCAGACAATAGAATAATACTCTATAACAAATCAAGAAGCCCATAAAATTACCTAATGATGCCATAATAAACCATATTTACATAAAAATGGTTATGTGATATTTAATTACTGAATATTATGTTGTTATATAAGACATTAAATTGAATAAAGTGTACATATTCAAGGTTTGGGGAAATTCTCGAACCTAGCTTTCATTCTTCGGATTCTCCTTCATTCACTCAATATTTGTTATGGGTTCTCCTTAAAAATAATATTTAATCATTATCTTAGATTTTATGGTATATAAAGGTTCTCTTTTTTATTTTATGAAAAAACTTAATGTTTTCTAAAAGAACTCTTCATTCAAATAAACACATTGTTTTTACTTCGTGAATATCGTTTCACTCATCAGTCATTGTTAATTGTTCCATAACAAGAATGTTATTCAATCTATAATTTTGGGCCCAAAATTTTATGAAAATATTATTTTTTATTTGAAACCCATTTCTTCAAAATGTCTATGTTAATTTCATGATTTACATATTTTTAATGTGGAATTCATGAAATGTAAATATTAGGAATTACCTGGGTGCACCCAAAATTATATAGCACTATATGAATATTTGAATGTACTGGGTGCACCAAGAATTATACAGTGCTCCAATGCATTAGGTAATATGATAAATTTCATGATGAAAGTGTAAATTTTTATTGAACATGATTTTATCATAATTCACACCAATGTGTTGTTGATAACCACTAATAAATGATGTTTTATTTTATGCATTCCCACATTTCAAATCATTAATTAATTATTCCTCTCATGTTCATGATTCTTTCAGTATGTTATGATTATTCTCATCCATTGTTATATTTTTCATATTTACCCTGTTACTGCAATTTTACCTCACCCCCTTTTGATGTATATCATTAGGTGAATATGTCTACTAAAGATATTTCTATGGATAATAAGAAGCTGAAGAAGAGTGAATTAAATAAATTTTTATGTTTAATGTTATAAATGTTAATGATGGTATTTTTTTTACCACGACACTGAACCCCTATATACTCATGGTGTAATACTGTTATGTTTTTTATCTTCATAATGACAAAATAGTAATGTATGAAAATGTTGGGTCATTATATTCTATCCATGAATTTGAGTTGTGTTTAATGCAAGGTGAGTATACTAGACTAATAGATGAATTTATAAAACAAAAAAATGAGGCTGAGAAATAATATAATATAGGGAACTGTGTTTAGGATATTTTGAGAGCACTAAATGTATTGATGAATTAATAATATCCCAGTAAAAAATATTCAATATACTAATGTATATAGACTTTTTTATACAATGAATCCTACTAGGACTCTATGTAGAAATATTATTTGGAGTTTCATTTCATGTGACAACATTTTTGAAGAACGTGATAATAAGATAGTTTCATGGGATGAATTCTATGAGGTATATTTTAAGACGTAATTGATGTTGATTAATTTATGTATTAGAATAAATTAATCAATATTTTATTATATATAGATACCAAAATATAATATAATGTTATATATCATATGGTGTATAGAATTAAATTCCAGTAGTAGTAGTATACTATTGAAATAAATATAATGACACAATTTTTTTGTGATATATTGAATTATTTCTACCTATGTAACATAGTTTCCATATCTATATATACAATTAATTTTGTTTTAGGAAGATTCCAATAGAACCATAATATAAAGTTATTTGATTATATTATATAATCAATGAATTAATGGTGAAAATATGGTAAAAAGTTTGTTACCAACACCAGGGAAAATCCATGAAATAATACATCATACAGATTTGTTTTAACATAAGATCACTAAATTTTGTTATGTCTGTCTATGTTTATAATTACAAGATCAATTCAATAATTTGATAATATTATGTGTTCAAATACCAAATGGGTTTATATAACATAAATAAAATGTGTTGGTAAAAATATTTTAGAACACATAAGCCCCCCTCTCAGTTGTATCTACACAGTCCATGGGGAAACAACATACTGCACCAAAATATATGTTAACCAAATCTTATAACTGGACTGTTGAATTTAATATGAGTAAATATTCACAATATATATATATATATATACATGTGTGTAATAAACATTACCATCATGTTATGTATTATATAAAAAAATTATTTTTTATCAATAATATCACTCTAAAAGAATCATATTATCTAAATATATTTCATTAAATGTATTAATTTCAAAAAATAAATGGTTTTTCCTCAAACCTATTTATACAAGATTTAATTTAACAGAACGTAATTAAATAATAATTTCTATATCAATCCATTTAAATTCTATTAAAACCCACTCAAAAGACCATTTAAGGGATTATGTTAAATTCAAACAAACCATAATGAAATGAATTATATTTAATGTGGTAAAATAATAAAACAAATTGGACGTTATAACTATATTATTTATATCAACTATGAATCCCATGGAGTAAAAAAATGATACAATATATGTATAATCAAAATTGTGAATTAGAACATGTTAGGAACCAAAAAATAATATAAAATATGTAATTTTAATTTCAATTTATATAATAATATTTATATATTTTATAATGTTTCACATATCACATATGTTTGGATTGAAAAAAAATATCAATATATTATAAAACATAGAAAATATTAGTAATTAATTTATTATCAAAAAAATAAAATATAATAAATATAATAAATATATAATTTTCAATGCACCATAGCATTAAAAATGATTATGATTTTCAAAAAACGCATCATTAAAAATATTTCTAATTATAACATAAAATTTGAGAAATATATAATGGAAAGAAAAAACATATATGAATTACATGATTTCAAATGTTATTCTATACCATGAAATAAATTTTAATTTTATTTCCAACCTATATTATATTATACATGTTGATATATTTAAAAATTTAAAATCAATAACCATAAATTTCAAGGTCATTCATTAATGATTGAGGTAAGAATCTATTGGTCCAGTAGTACGGTGAATGCATTTTAAGAGGTTAGATCACAATAAATATGATTTGAAGCGTTTTACTATTTTTTTCTCTTTATTTTTTAACATTATGAACATTCCCTTCCTTCATAATCACATTATTAGGTGTGAAATTCCTAAGGAAAAAATTGAAATTCTACTTGGTTCACCCAAATTGTTCTAATGTGAGGATCCATCAACACTGACATACCTATGGAACATTAAAAGTACTACACACTAGTTGTGTTTGTTGTTACACAATAGAGTGTTCACACAAACCATTTGACTCATTTTTTACATGAGACAAAATGTACCAACAAAAATTTTTATATTATGGGAATCACTACGATTTGCATTTTAGAATTCATCTTCACAATAGTTATTTTAGAAAATTTATCATGGATGGATTGTGAATTATATATAGAATTATTAGTTTTTATAAAAATAGATCTCATAAAAATTCATCAATCACAGACCCTTTCAAATTTCTCAATTCCCCGGAATACTCTTCTTTTATTCAACTTCTTCTATTCTATACTAAAACACTACAATAACTTCCGACTAATTCTGATTTTCCAAACAACAAGTAGTTTTCCTTGAAAATTCTAAACTAATTCTATTTATTTAATGATTAAATCATATAATATTTACTATTCTATCATTAGATATCAATACATGGTTCAACCAAAAATAAATTGGGTCATTAAAAAACATTTACGTCACTACTCCCAATTATATTCGTATCCACAAAATTCCATCATTAATTTGTTTTTTATAAAATATAATAGTTTTAACTTGGTAAAAAAATTACAATTTAATTTTTTTAAAATAAATCACAATGATTTAGCCTCATTTGTTCTAAAACTGACGGTGTCTCATTAAAATTATATTTTATTGGTATACAATTTTACGGTGGGACTTCCGATTGACCAAGAAAACAATTCAAAAACATAGAATAATGGAATGATCTCCTCGCACTTCTTGAATCATGAAAAATCTACAATGTATCTATTTAACTATTGTGCCATATATTATAGTATTTTAAACAATATTTTTTCAACACTATAAAAATAACACATTCTATGATGAAATAGAATTAATTTGTGTGGAAATATATCTTTAATTACATTATAGTTTAGCACATGAGCCTTATCCCAGTTGGTAAGGACTCAATAAGTGCATCCAAGGGACCAGGGATCAAATCCTGGAGGAGGAAGAATTTCTAGGTACTGTAGCAGCACTGTAGAGGGAACTGGAGAAAGTACTATAGCAGTACTGTAGTGGGAACTATGCAGTACTGTAGCTGGTACTATAGCGGGAACTTTAGCAGGAACTGTTTGGCATTGTAGCATCCAGGAATATGCCCATGTTTGGGCCTTCGGGACACCGCTTTGGTCCCTGAGTCTGTTAAGGCCTTCGTGCCACCCAAGCCTTTTGGTTAGTAAGCCCTTAGGGCCACCTCAAGGCCTTTGGGCCACCTGTAGTGTAGATGCATACCAGACAACCTACAAGGAACAAGATATAAAAGGAGGATGAGCAAGGAGCATTCATCACAACAGAGCTAAATGGATTGTAAGAATGAGAGGGTATGGAACCTTCCATTAGGACAAGCCTGTGCATGCACAGGAATGCCTAGCCGAACAGCAATGCAAAGGTGGAGAGCTAATTTCACGGTGAAGATACTGGGGAGGAGCAGTTCCAAGTAGTTAGTCTGGGTTTTATGTAATGTTTGAAGCCTACGGGAAATGAATTCCTCTAAGGCCTACGGGCCATGTAATACTTACGCATACAGGAATTGTTAGGGTTCCACCTCACCCCTTGAAAGGTGGATTATCAAAATCAATAAAAAATGAAGGCCTTCGGACCATTGGAGTAAAATTACATTATTGTGTAAGAAATTTTCTTTAGTGTGGCATACTGAAAACTATAGAGATATAAATTTTATTTTGATCACATAGAACAATATTTTTTCTTGATTAATGGTGGTATAGAAATGGTAATGAACATTCTACATCTATCCTATAAAACATATCAGGATATTTTGTTTCATAGAAAATCAAAATTATGAAGAAAAAACTAATATATCCAAATAATCCTACAACATATCATATATTGTTATAGTAGTGTGATTTTATTCAAGGAATATTTCTATCTAGTTTCAAGAAACCATGTGTATTTTAAAAAACCAATTCAATATTCTATGAATCACATATCATCTATAAGATTCTTTAACATCAACAATGCAACGTATCATTAAAAAATAAAAATCATAAAAATATCTATATAATTTTTTTCCAAATATATCCCATAAGTTTTATTGATAATTACAAAAAATAAAATGAGAAAAACAACTTACCTATTCCCATTACATCATTATTCTATTTCATCAGAAGTGCATCAGTAATTATTCAATCACAAACTCTACTCTCATGTGATTTTCTATCAGTGTATGAAATAAGAGTAATACAGTAGATTGTTAAGGATTACATTTCATCATAAGAATTATATATTTTTCCATATTATATAAAAATATTCAACTAATTACTTCCCCAAATTATCAAATCAAACACTCTCCCCATTAATGAATGTCCATCTTTTCTGATAAGGAACATACCATATATGTCTTGATTACTCTATGAAACGTAATTATTATCTCCCGTTTTTTCAAAAATCCTAATCAGAACAACCTAGAATGTATATTAAATATAGTTATAAAAAAAATTTATCTATTGAAATTAAACATGACATTCTTAATAAAAAATACTCTTCAAGGATTGGGGATCTTCGGATATAGAATCATCGAGTGAGTGGCGTTCTAGTGGAATCCATGAGATAAATAATTTCATAAAATTCCTACTCTATGGATATCCTCATTAATGTAATCTTCATCAATATATTATTAGGAATATTCTAAAATTTAACATTCTATTTATAAAAAATTTTCCAAAATGAAAATTTACCGGATATAATTTTGATTTCCTTTACTAAGGAATATAATGTCTTCAAATATATAGATAAATTGAGTAGTATCATATGATTTTAATAGAATCGAGAAAACTAGATCCAATGTCCTCAAGATATATTATTATACATATAAATTTAGTATAATCATGATTATCTATAATATAATCCACATCATCAGTGATTAAAGATATATAATCATTCTTTTTTCTACAGAGAATAAAACTCATTATATATTAATAAGAACCACACATCGAGGTTTAATTTTTTGAAAATAAACTAAACCAACTGAATAAATATTAAGAAAATAAAATTGATTATTTTTTAAATTATTGAAATTGAACATCCAAAATCCACTATTTAGATGATATATCAAAGTAATCATCTCACATTTCTGATGTGAATTTATTTAGTAAAACTGTGATTGTGTTTATCTTTTAAGATGGAAAAAAATTTCCAATTGATTAGATTACATGTATAGTAAAATAAAAATAATCTACATATAGGGTGTGATAAGAACCCTTACAAATTAACTATAAATTTAAAATATCATTATGGTCTCTTCTAAAGAAGGAATAAATTTAGATTAATCTATTTGAAACAATTTGAGTACCTCATTTTCATATTTGGGGAGATTAATTTTAGATACCCTTTCAAAATCATATACAAACCAAGAAAAATTTTAGTTGACTGATTATTGATGTTTTGAGTTTTGACATAATCAGTTCATAAAAATATTTAAATTGTGTGAAATATGATCCTCCATCATTGATATCATCAATATAAATTAGTATCGATATATATTATACATTATCCTTCCTGATTAAGATATTGATGTCAATCACTCCACTATGAAAATTGATATAATTTAAATGTTATGTGTGGAAATTCACTTTGTAATTGTTATAGTTCATTTAAATATTTTTTTTACAAATAACACTTTCCTTCATCTTCGTGAATTAAATATTAATTTGGTTCTCAATATATACAATCTCTTCAAGGACTCCATTTGAGAGAAATAATTTTATATCTATTTGAAACATAGTAATCCTATTTTACCCATACATATCCAAGAATAAGTAAATGTTCTCCAAAAGATACACTATAGAATATACTCACGTGACATTGATTAGTTCAATTTGACCATTCCCATTTCACACTAGTTATACATAAATCATTTTTATTTAACTATATTAATTTTTTTATCAAAACCCTATTTTCATACAATCACATTCACATTTTTTATCCATAAAACAAAATATCATTTATTATTCATCTCAATTGTGTAATGATATTCATCAAGATTCTTAACCCAACCATCGACTAAGAAAGATTCATCAATAGTTTTTTATATTAAACATAAAATATCAAATAGGATTGTTATAATTATTTAATATTTTATTATCTAAATGGGGTTATCTACCAACCCAAAAAATATTTTTAGTGATTTATTCTTTTATCGATCATCTTCATGTATCTATTGGTCCAACTTTTTCTACCACATAACCAGAGAAATAATAATAGCATATATGGACCTGTTGATATTCTCATGAATGAGACACATATTAAACACTATCATTCATAACAATTGGGTTAAATATAGGATAATTATTATATTAGGAAATTAAATTTGTTTTTATATTTCTAAATTTATTCTTCTTTTACATATGTGAAAATAATTATCTTAAAAAATACATGGAATTTGTTGAAAAACTTTTATATCTCTGTGTTGGATGAATATCCAAGAATGATTCCTTCAAAAACCAATGAAATAATCTTTTACTTCCATTATTAATTAAGAAATATTAACATGCAACCAATCACAAAGAAATAATTGATTGTTGGGTTTTTTAAGAATAATATTTTATGGTATCTGGATAGTCTTGAGGCATAATAAGGCCAAGTTGATGATATAGAAAATTTTAAAAATTTCATCTTTCCAAAATTGTTTAGTTACAATTATTCCACTATGAATAGTTTAATACATGTAATTAAATATGTAATTTAGCTTTTCCACAACTCCATTAAATTAATATATTCTAATGGATGTCATGAGATTTCAAATCTCCTATATTTCAAGATATATTTCCACATAGGTGTCAAAATATATTATACTATTGTCAATGGAAAACATTTGATTATTTACACCATTAAATATTACCACTTTTTTATTTCAATGTTATACAACTCAATACATCTATATTGTGATTAGACGCCACTAAACATGAAATACTACTAAATTAATAAAAAAAGGTAATTTATAGATTTTATCAACGGTTTTTCCAAATTATTTTTTGTTTAAATTCTTTTAAATGTCCCTAATATTTTTTAATAATTGACTTTAGGCGATCTAGGGGTGTCTAGGGTTTACCAATAGAACATATCCCCGAAATAAGAAAAAATGACTAGGATGCATAATTAAGAGAAATTGTGCTACCTATACCACAATATTTCATTAAACTATGTTGCTACAGATAATAGGTAACTAATGGATTCACATTTTATCTGAAACCATGGGATCGATGGTGTTCAGTTGTGCGACACATCAATAGATTTAGAATTTCTTGTTTTTTATTGGGTTCACATTGTTATAAAAACCATGCACCTCATCATGTGTGGTTTGCCTTTGATGATTTAATGGATCAAGGTTGGATCATTGTTTGACTAACCATGCTTCCAAATAATGAATATTTGTTTTAAGGGGTAATTTATGGGTTTTCCTCTTAATTGAATTTTAAACCTAATTTTTCGTCCTCCTTCTTCTAGTGGTTGTTTGTTCTCCACACTCTATTCATGAGCTCTACTCCCCCATATTACATAGAGTTTGATCTATCTTCTTAATCCACAACTAAATATATCTCCTTGAGAAGCAATTAAAATTCCTTAGTAATCTCTCTAATCATATTATTTCTATTTTGAGTTTCATCCAACCTCTATTGTGTTATATAGTAGAGAATATTTTTAACCTGTTTTGAAGGAGTTTGTAGAATCCTTCAATATTTCATGTTCAACGTCTATTAACTATTAGATAACATTAAATTGGAGTGGCACTACATCAAGGTATGTGGTATTGGATTTTTACACTAGCTTCTTCGATATTTTAAATAAAGGTCCATTGTATAACTCATCAGACCCTTCTAGAAGTGCTCTAAATTACATTAATCAGTTAATTAATAATTTTTACTTGAAATTCGTTATATAAAAATATTGAAAAATTGCTTCAAGGTTTTTTATCTTTTTCATTTTTCACACCTTTGGGTGTTCACAACTTAATGTCATATTTTCCATGCCAAATATGCATAATTACCATGTTTTGGATTCTCTTTTGTTGATTTCTATATATCTTTTTTTAGAAATGGAAGAAATTGATTTTTATGAGATATTTGGATTATATTTATTTCCTTATTCCTTATATTTATATTTTTATTATTTATTATAAACTTAAATTCCACATACCTAGTAATTAATTACTTATGATTGTTGTCTATTTTCAATTCCTATTTCATGTTGCCAATTAGTTGGATGCCTATGATTATTTCCTTATGACATTGATTTCCATTTATTCTATACCATGATTTTTGTACCTTGATTATATGTGTATATTTCATATGAAATAATTTATTAGATTATAGTTGACTCAATAATTAAAAAATCTTTATATCATGTGAAATTGAAATCCCATTGATGGAATTTGATTATATATTTAATTCTATGTTACCTTATTTTCTTTTATTACCATGCTACATCTTCTCATATCTCGAAGAGGACATGGGTTCAAATTTATATAATCCAATGATTTACTTGAAATGTTTGGTTTGATTTATTTGTAATGTTGAGTGGGATACATTGTCTTTACTTGTACGAGCTCTTCTAGAGGGACTCATGCTCATGAATGACATGAGTTTCCTGGGGGGAGTGAGGATGAATACATTTTCAATATGACTACTCAATTCATAAATTGACACCAACTACCATATGTGAAATATTTGGTTTGAAATAATGTCACCATGCCACGAGTGATACAAAGGATGGCATTATTACTCTTCTTGGATGGACTTTTTGGAATTGGTTACAAGAGAGACACATGTAGCATCCATTCGGAATACATTTAATCTTATTAGATAAGAATTGGGATCTACCATTACATTTTAAAGTTGTATTTATTGTAAATATATGAAGCCTCTAATTTATATGACAATATTATTTAACTAATGACATGGAAATGTGACCTCCAAGATAAATCACAAGATTGAGGTTTTTAAACCAAGATTTTTCATTATGGACTACGTAAATATCATATCAAATATAATAGTACCATTTCATAGATAACCACCTTATGAAAAATTATCTATTATTAGTTGTTTTTTCATATAATAATTAAAACCATGTCATTTATTATTTATTTATTTACCACTATTAATTATTCATTATTATGTCTCATTTATCATTTATTAATTGCATGCAATGTATTTTACTAATGAAAATGGGGTTCAGTCTACTGATATTATATCTAACACACTTCTTAGGAAACCTATAGACTAGAATAATATTTTATGATCACATGTATGTTAAAATGAAAAATAGAAGCTTTAAAATATTTATTGTTTTATTTCTTCATGATAGAGTTAGGGGACAGAGGACCGATCATTTTCTTGGAATTGTTTTACAATTTTTTGCCTATTTTATAATTTATGTATATCATGAAATATATTCATTGATCCCCTATTACCCATTTACTGATATGTTTTTTTCATTTCACTGAGTACATCATTATCTATTGTTAATAAATGATTGTTTAGCACTATCCTATTTCATATTTCCATTGACTTATTTCTCCCAGGATTTTTTATACACTCTATATCTTTTTTGTTAATTTTTAAATTATTTTCAATCCATATCATCTAAGAAATAATATAAAATATGATTGTCTGGTATCCCTGTTAATACAACCTAGGCCATCATAGTATGTCTGAATCCTATAGAATTTAGAGAGGTGTGGTTGACCTCTTGTGTCTAATATCTTAGGGAACCTATATGTTGAACATGGGGCATTATGAAACAAGTTTTTTTATTATTATTTTACATTTTTTACTGTTGTGTATCAGAAATGATAATATGATATAAGAATTTAGAAATGGAAATGTTGTTGGACATTTGTAACCCTTGTACAAGGAAAACCCAAATTACCAAGGATGGGTAATTACTGTTTTTTGTTATGGAATCTATTATTTATACTCCATAAATGGGTGAAACAAATTCCTTATGATGTTATTGATATTGGTAATAAAATGGTGATTTCCATTACATATGTCCACTGTAATGATGGAAATGTGTTATATGCATCATTATTGTGAAATTATGAGTAATAAGCCTTGAATGTTTCTCTGTCATGTCTACTTTTTAGATTTTTTTTCACATGTGATTTCTTTCATTTGCAATATTTTTATGTTACTAGTAGATAATGATTATTCCTAACTTTAAAAATGTTCTTATTCTTCTTACTAGATCATGTTTTTATTTGGGTTAAGTGGATTCCCAATTTCAATTAAAACTGTATATGTGCCATTATAAATTAAACTAGTCACCAAGTATATTCAATCATTTTAAGGTAATTGAAAAATATAAATTAATTAAAAATAATACCAAATTTAAATTGAAATGGTCACTTATGTGAGAAATCTGAGACCTTTACCATGAATTGATGCTATTATTAGGTAGTAGGTCATGTCTAAGTCATCGTTATGTGACCATATCTTATAACATATATATTACATCACGAGCCGTCTGTCACTTGTTTCATTCTTATTTGAAAGATTTTACATGTTCATATTTATCACATTCCATATTTATCATATATCTGGTCTGATGAGTTTTAATGAAAATTAAAGAGAAACACCACCATGGTGTTCATTTTTCATGCCAAGAGAGTTGCAATGAGAAATATCTAGAGGTGATGGGATCATATCTGTTGACCTCACCTGTTTTGATAATCTCAATCATGTATTTATTTGTGTTGAAAATCCTAATTATGTCTTCATTCTCTATGATATTGTTAAGTATTGTTGATCTATACTTTAATTCTTTCCAATCTGTGATCAAACCAATAACATCTTTTTTAAATAGTCTTTGGAATATGTTAATCATCATTTATCCATGTTCATACAAGTTATAAATTGATTCTAACACAATCGGATGTGTTCTGCCTAAAACAGATAAGTAATCTGCCTATAGCTACTGATAAAGAGCTACCGGTAACCAGTCTACCGATAGACTTAGTCTACCGACAGACAGCTACCGATAGACTTAACACAGAGTTACCGATGTACTTATAAATACAGCTACCGATACAAACGTAAAGCTACCGGTGTAAGTATAAATAGCTACCGATGGAATAAGTCACTGATGGACGAAGCTACCGATAGACTCACAGCCACCAATACATGGAGCTACCGATGCATGAAGCTACCGACGCATGGAGCTACCGATAAACAGTCATTGATACACGCATGTAACTACCGACGCATGGAGCGACCGATGCATGTATCAACCGACGCATAGAGCCACCGATAGAGTCAAAGAAACTAATGACATCAAGCTACCGATGTTCAAGCTACCGATGTTCAAGCTACCGATGTTCAAGCTACCGATGTTCAAGCTACCGATGCTGTTTACCTACCGATCACTCAACTCACTGTTTGAATTTCTTTATTTCCTATATTTAATCTATCTAACGGTCATATCATACATTTTAATGATTTGTCAAATATCTGATAAAGGTTGTCGGATGTCAGGAACCCGTACCTCGTACCTGCTGAAAAGAAATCTTTTCTGTCCCCTGATGGGAGATAAATACGAGAAGACTACATACCAGAGAAGTGGAATGCGAACGAAAACGTGTGAAGAAAGAGAAAAGTGTGGTGCATCCAATATACCAAAAACGACACAAAGCATGAGAAGAACACAGAGAAGTTCATAGACAATCAAGCATACTCGAGAAGAGTTATGTGCATACAAGAAGAACTTCATCGACTACATTCTCACCACCTGTGAACCTGGAGCATACGACACTCTGTTTCTCAACAGAAACAAGAAGAGGACTCAGACTCACTTCTAATCGAATCCAAAGGAGTCCAGAGCTATACTGAAATCACCAGAACCATCTCTAAACTCTACATCTCTTGTTCTGTGATTTATTACCATTCATTTCGAGCAGTGTGTGTTATCTGCTATATCTAACACATACACTGTCTCCTATACTCAAACTGAAGGATCTGTAAATCCTTACAAAACTCTTTCATTCATTCTTTCCCACGAAGAACTGTGGTAGAGGTCGTGTGTGACCTGGACAGCTGGTTGCTGTTGTACTGTTTCCCACGAAGAACAGTGGTAGAGGTCTTGGACCTGGACAGTTGTAAACTGTTGAACCCCGATCCAGGGTGTGGATCATTTTTATATAAACTTTTGAGAGGACTAAGTCTCGGCTTGAGACTGAACCTCTTGGTTACATTGTTGTGCCATCTATTTCAAAGTTTTATTCCGCTGCTAATCACTTTAAAACCAATACTGTTTTTAAAGTTACTTTGATAATTAAATTAGCAAGTGTTTATGTTAAGTGTAGATTAGTAAGTTAGTTTCAAAAGATAATCACACACTCCTGTGTTGATTAACTGGGAATTAATCAATCCCTTGAGAACCTAACAGAATCTCTACATTAATATAAATTCACTACAGTTTAATTTATTATTTTATTTGGGGGTCTTTAAGACACTGCTTTTAAATATAGAAATTTTAATTGGTACTCAATTCACCCCCCTCTTGAGTAAACCACTCCGACCAACACTTGGTATCAGAGGTTGAAAATACTTTCTAAAAGTACTCTGCTTTTGAACTGTGATTTTAGTTGTATTTTAAAGTTCTTAAAATTTCTGTTATTTCTAAATTTTTATCTCTTTAAAATTCTTTTTGTAATATCATGGATAATAGACTTGAGGGTGCTGCTACTAACCGGCCACCTTTCTTCAATGGAACTAATTATGCTCAGTGGAAGCTGAAAATGAAAATCCATCTAGAAAGCATAGGTTTTGATATTTGGACTGCTATTGAATCAGAATACAAAATGCCTACTACTGCTAGATCTACTTGGGATGAACCTACAATGACTGCTTACAATAACAACTGTAAAGCTATGAATGCCTTGTACTGTGCTCTAGGAGATGAAGAGTTTAATAGAATTTCTGCATGTAAAACTGCTTTTGAAATTTGGGATACCTTAGCTGTTTCTCATGAAGGAACAACTAATGTTAAAGAAATGAGATTGAACACTTATACCATCAAGTATGATAATTTTAAAATGAAGCCTGACGAACCCATTTCTGACATGTATCTCAGGTTCAATGAAATTGTCAATACAATGATTTCGCTGGGAAAGGATGTCTCATCGAAGGAACAAATTATGAGAATTTTGAGATGTCTACCTGATAGATGGAGAGGCACGTCTGTCTCAATCAGAGAATCATGTGACATAGCTGCTCTACCTGTCAAGGAACTAATTGGCAAGCTGATGATGTATGAAGAAGAGCTTAAAGTGAACAAAGAGGAAGACAATGAACCTGCAAGAAAGTCTGTTGCTTTCAAATCCTCAACTTCAAAGAATAAGGACAAGGAAAAGCTTCAAGCTGTAGTTGAAAGTTCAAGCTGTGAAGACAGTGGAAGTGATTCTGACAGTGATGCTGAGATGGCTCACATTGCTAGAAGATTTAAGAAATTCTATAGGAAAAAGAAGTTCTTCAGAAAAACAAATTATAAGGGTAAGTATGATCACCAAGGCAAATGGAAAAAGGACTGGAAGAAGAATGACAAGTCAGATGATGTTGTCTGCTATGAGTGCAAGAGAAAAGGACACATTAAAGCCGACTGTCCAAAGCTGAAGTATAAAAAGAAATATGAATATAAGGACAATAAGTTTAAGAAAGCCATGAAGGCTACTTGGAGTGCTTCAGAAGACAGCACAAGTGAAGCTGAATCTTCAGACTCTGAAAGGAATCGAGCCAACATGTGCTTTATGGCAAACACTTCTGAGGTAACTGCTGAAACTCCTGCTTCAAAGTCATATTATTCTGGAGATGATTCTGAAAGTGATAACATGTCTAAATCTGAACTGTTTGAATACTGTGATATGCTGGAAGAGACATGTAATGAACTTAAGGATAAATACAAGTCATTAAAGAAACAGCATGCTCTCACCACTACAGTTAAAACCGAACTTACTATTGAAAGAGAGAAAAATGCTCAACTGTTAAAAGAAAATACAGAACTGAAACTGTCAAATGAGCAACTTAGAAAAGACTTAGAGAAGTTCACCAATGGAAAGAATACTCTAACACAGATGCTAGGAAAGCAAGTAGCACCTAAATACACTACTGGTATAGGATACCAACCTGGACAAAGGAAAATTGCTAAAACTAGATTCATTTCTAAATCTGGACAGAATGAAGGTAATTTTGGAACTTCATATGTTTCAACCAGTCGTATACATAGCTATGGATCTAATAAAGTTTATCTTTCAAAGCATGTCAATTCTACAAATTATATGAGACCCATTAGACAAATATGGGTACCTAAAGTGTTATTGGCTAACCTGTCTGGACCCAAGAAAATCTGGGTACCAAAATCATCTCTTATCTAAATCTGTTTTGTAGGGAACTTGCTTAAAGAGCTCCTGTAAAGAGACATGGTATTTGGACAGTGGATGTTCAAGACATATGTCAGGAGACTTCTCTTGTTTCAAGAGTTTAATAAAAGTTGATGGAGGCTTTGTCACCTTTGGTGATAACTCAAAAGGGAAAATCATCGGCCTAGGCCAGATTGGTAACACTGATTCAATTTTGATTTCTAAAGTTTTATTTGTTGATGGCCTTAAATACAATTTATTAAGTATTTCTCAGTTATGTGATGATGGTTTTCATGTTAAATTTGAAAATGATTCTTGCAAAGTTTTTGATTCTAAGAATGTTTTGGTATTTTCTGCCTTAAGAAATGAAAATGTTTATGCTGTTAATCTGAATTCTTTAGCTAAGCAGAATATTAATTGTTTGAATGCTTTTCATAAAGAATCTTGGCTATGGCACAGAAGATTAGGACATTGGAACATTCACTCACTTAGAAAACTTTCTAGGAAAAACCTAGTTAGAGACCTACCTAAGTTAGAATTCCCAAACGATAGAGTGTGTAACCCCTGTCAAAAGGGAAAACAACACAAAGTTTCTTTTAAATCAAAGAGAGAAGTTTCAACTTCTCAACCACTTGAATTGGTTCACATGGATTTGTTTGGACCATCAAGAGTTTCTAGTCTAAATGGGAAGCACTATGTTTATGTTCTTGTAGATGACTTTTCTAGATATACTTGGGTATATTTTCTAGCTCACAAAAGTGAAGCTTGTTCTTACTTTGTTAAATACTCCAAGTCTGTAGAAAATCTTAGTGGACTCAAGATTAAGACCCTGAGAAGTGATCATGGTCGTGAGTTTGAAAATCAAGATTTTGAATCTTATTGCTCACACAATGGCTATACTCATAACTTCTCTGCCCCTAGAACACCCCAACAGAATGGTGTAGTAGAAAGAAGAAACCGAACTCTTCAAGAAATTGCTAGAACCATGCTCAATGAATATGACCTGCCTATTTATTTTTGGGCTGAAGCTGTAAATACAGCTTGTTATGTTATTAATAGAGTCTTCATTAGACCTGTTCTTAAGAAAACTCCTTATGAATTGTGGAACAATAGAAAGCCTAAGGTTAATTACTTTAAAGTTTTTGGTTGCAAAGTATTTATTCTGAATACTAAAGATAATCTGGATAAGTTTGCTTCCAAAAGTGATGAAGGAATTTTTCTGGGTTACTCTATTTCAAGTAAAGCCTATAGAGTATTCAATAAGAAAACCAAATGTGTGGAAGAATCCGTTCACATCAAGTTTGATGAAACTGATCCACATGAGCCTAAAACCTCTCTTGAAAATCTTGAAGAAGACTTATCTATTCTGGACCTTAATGATAAATCTAAAGAACCTGTTATAAAAGTATCCAGTTCTGGACTTTCTCCAGAATCTTCTTCTGTTGAACCCGAACCTATAGATGAACCTGAAATTTCTAGTCCAACCTTTACTAGATCAACGAGGATTCTAAAGAATCATCCTTTAGAAGCTGTTGTTGGTAATCTTGATAGAGGAACACAAACTAGAGCTTCTCTAAGAAACCAGGTTGAACATCAAGCCTTTCTTTCACAGCTGGAACCCAAAAATATCAATGATGCTATCAATGATGAATTCTGGGTAATAGCTATGCAAGAAGAATTAAATCAGTTTGAAAGAAACAAAGTCTGGGAATTAGTTGACAGACCCAAGGACACTTTGACAATAGGCACAAAATGGGTTTTTAGAAATAAAGTAGATGAATCTGGAAATATAGTTAGAAACAAAGCTAGACTAGTTGCACAAGGATATAGTCAAGAAGAAGGCATAGACTATGAGGAAACTTTTTCACCTGTAGCTAGACTAGAAGCCATTAGGATCTTACTTGCATATACTGCACATCTGGATTTCAAGTTATATCAAATGGATGTAAAAAGTGCATTTCTAAATGGTTTTATAATTGAAGATGTTTTTGTAGAACAACCACCTGGATTTGCTAACCCCCATTTTCCAAATCACGTTTTTAAACTTTCTAAAGCTTTGTATGGTTTAAAACAAGAACCAAGAGCTTGGTATGATAGACTTAGCAATTTCCTTATTTCAAAAGGTTTTACTAAAGGGATTGCTGATCCAACTCTTTTCATTAAAAGAATTTCTAAAGATGTTTTAGTTGTACAAATATATGTTGATGATATTATTTTTGGATCTTCTAAACACTCTTTATGTACTGATATTTCAAAAAGTATGCAAAATGAATTTGAAATGATCTTAATGGGAGAGCTTAAGTACTTTCTTGGATTTCAAGTATTTCAAAATGAAAATGGTATTATTTTGAATCAAAGTAAATATACAAAGGATCTTTTAAAACGTTTTGGTCTGGATAGTATCAAGGAAAGTGAAACTCCTATGAGTACTACCTGTAAATTGGACACAGATGAAACTGGGAAACCAGTTGATCAAACAAATTACAGAGGTATGATTGGTAGTTTACTTTATCTTACTGCTAGTCGACCTGATATTATGTTTAGTGTGTGTATGTGTGCTAGATTTCAAGCTAACCCAAAAGAATCTCATTTGCTTGCTGTTAAAAGAATTTTTAAATATCTCAAACACACGGTTAACTTAGGTTTGTTTTACCCAAAAGGACAATCCTTTGAGTTAATGAGTTATTCAGATGCTGACTTTGCTGGTTGTAAGCTAGATAGAAAAAGCACATCAGGAACATGTCATTTGCTTGGAAAATCCTTAGTTTCCTGGTGTAGTAAGAAACATAACTCGGTTGCATTATCTACTGCTGAAGCAGAATATATAGCTGCTGGTAGTTGCTGTGCACAAATTCTGTGGATGAAACACACTCTTTTGGACTATGGATACGTTTTTAAACATGTTTCAATCAACTGTGATAACACCAGTGCAATAAACATCTCTAAGAATCCTGTATCTCACTCTAGAACCAAACACATAGATGTAAGACACCATTTCCTAAGAGATCACTATCAAAAAGGTGATATTTCTCTTGAATTTATTGGCACTGAACATCAATTGGCTGATATTTTCACTAAACCTTTAAGTTCGGATAGGCTAAGTTTCATAAGACATGAACTGGGAATGTTTAATCACAACCGGTGTGAAAATTCTCACTGATGTGAAATTCTCACTGGTGTGAACATTCTCACCGATGTGAAAATTCTCACTGATGTGAAATTCTCACTGGTGTGAACATTCTCACCGATGTGAAAATTCTCACCGATGTGAAAATCCTCACTGATGTGAAATTCTCACTGATGTGAAAATTCTCACCGATGTAAGTTTCTCACCGATGTAGAAATTCTCACCGATGTACAACGCTCACCGATTTGTTTTTCTCACCGATGATTAACTCACACCGATGCAAAGTTTAAAACTTCTGTCTGCCGCCAAGAATACGAATCGTTTTTTTTTTTATTTTATTACTCTATTTTAATCGTTTATTTGGAATTCCTAAATGATAAAACTAAGTCTAAGCCACTTCTTACCTCACCAAGCCCAAAATCTCCCACCTTCGAACCTTAGCACCCAAATCGACCAAGAACCCTAAACCCGCGATGGCAAAAACCAAGCTTCCTATCGTCAGAGATGAAAGTGCAGAACCAAATGCTAAGAAGCAGAAGACACAGCATAAAGCCAGTGTTAGTGAAGTCAAAACTAGATCGGGAAGGCGACCAGTGAATCCTCACTTGCAGAATAGAGATATAGTAATCGAGAAGGAACTGTGCGTGGAATGGCTACTGCCTAGCAAATCCTTAGTGCTCGAGATTCTGGAAGACCAGAAATGGATGGATTGTTTCTCGAATAACAATGGCCCATACTATCCGAAATTGGTAAAGCAGTTCTATGAGTTTGTAACCTTTGAGAAGTCTGAGAATGAGAATCGGGTAAGCTCTTTTGTAAATGGAAAAGAGATGTCTTTTTCTTCAGTAGAGTGGGCTGAGAGTTTAAAAGTACCACATGAAGGTGTCTCTGGGTATGTATCAAGAGCAATGCCACCTAGTAGTGACATTTTTGATTATGAGACTGCCTTACAAGAGCTGACTGGGAATGGAAATCAAAGGCAAGTGGTAGCTGCTGAAATGGATGGAGAGAATCGACTGCTTTTCAAATTTGTTCAGCATGTGTTGATACCGAGGAGAGGAGATTTTGCAAATTTGAGATATCAAGATATCTATCTTCTTCATTTGCTAAGACATGGTGTGAAAGTCAATCTGTGTAGATTGTTGATGCTTCAAATGGAAGACATGATTAGACCAAAGTCAAAGACCAATGCCTTGTTCTTTGCCAAGCTGATTTCAGTGATGATAAAAGTGAAAGAAATCGATGAGTCTCAGGATGAGACAGTTGTAGTCAAGAACAATTTCTGCATCACCTCGACTGTTTGCAAGTATATGGAAATTAACTGGAACCCATGGAAGGGAGAATGGGTCAGTGATGATCAGAAAATCTATGATAGGTTTAATCCTGTGGATTATCCCTCAAGACCAAAGGATATGAGAGATCCGAGTCTAAGACCTGATGAAGAGGAACCTGCTTATAGTGATGAGACAGAAGAAGAAGAAGAAGAAACTCCTATGGATGTTGGAGGAGATCCAGACTTGCCCCCAAGTCCTGTTGCAGAACTGGTTTATTCTAGGAAAGGAAAAGTAGAGGAAGTTTTGCCTACTTATAAGGAAGACCAGTCTGTACCTCACCAAGAAGAAGAGGAAAAGGAGAATGCAGTTGAATCGCCTGCTTCTGGTAGGTTAAGTATGAGTCCCTTAATTGGAAACTCAGCTATACCTGCTGCTGAAGAAGAAAGAGATAGAGAAGAAGTTGTACCTGTATCAGAAGATCTTCTAAATGCTACACCTGTAGAACTTGTGGTAGAAGATTCTGATGAAGAACGGCCAGCAGAAAAGGCTGTTGTGATACATGAGAATGCACCCATTGAGGGGGAGCATCGGTCTGTGCTTGGGAATGTTACAGTAGCTGTTGAGATTGGAGACTGGGTAGAAGACCCAGGGTTTATAGTCTGTGGATTAGATTATCCAGATTCTGACAATGAGATGTCTGTGGATAGACCAAAGACCAATTATGATCTTGCTGCTGAGTTGTTGCCAGACGATGTGGTCAGATTTCATGATTTGACTAAGCTGAAAGAGGACCTCAAATCCATTTTTGTTGAAAAAGTGAAGCTAATGGAAACCTCTCTTGCATCCTCAATTAATTCAATAATGACTACTTCTGTAGTTAATTTGGCCTCAGCAAGGCGATCTGCTGCAGTTGTCTCAAGTGATTTTGTCTCCAAATCAGATCTTGAATCCATGAAGGATGAGATAAAAGAATCATTCAGTGCTTCAGTTGCTGAGATGAAGGAAAGCTTTTATGAAGAAATGAAAGTGCTAGAGAGATCCTTCGAGCTATCTCTGGCTTGTAATTTATCTTCCTTTATGTCTGAGCTTATGGAAGAAGTGAAAGAATGCCAGACTCAGTCTTCAAGAATCGAAGCTGATCTGGAAGCTCTCAAGACATCAGTGGTTGCTTTGGATTCCTATATGAGCTCCAAGTCTCAAGCTGACAAGGACCTAGCCTATGTGAAGAGTGTAGTTAGCCAGTTTGTCTCAGTGTTTGAAAGTTTCAAAACCTCAGTGAAGGATCATGTTCAATTACAAGACTCTCAAGTTCAAAGCCTAATCAGTGGTTTGTCAAAGAGTTTTAAGGAAACTGTTTCCTTCTCTCTTGGCCCTCTCACATCCAAACCATCAGTTGATATGAACTCAGTTCGAGCAATATTGAAGGAGGAGATTAGTTCTATTCCTACCAGTGGCTCTGGGGACTCATCAGAGTTAAGCCGAGTGGTGCTTTCTACAAGGGATTCTGCCAGAGAAATCATGAAGATAGTTCAAGATTTTATGAGAGAAGCCTCTGCCTCTCAAGAAGCCATAAAAAGCAAAGTGGACTACTACTTCTCCAAAATTTTCACCAAGCATCAACTCGAACACCACTTCAAGCTAATGTTGGAGCACATGAAGCTCCCTCCAGTCACCCAAGCTTTCAAAGAACAAGTGAGCAAGCTGAGAGAACTGACTCCTGCCTTAGAGAAATTCATGGAGAACAAAGATGATTTCCTCTCTGCTATGGAAAGAGGAGGAGGAATTATTATGGATTTTAGAAATCTGCTGCTGCCCTTCTTGCATGTTGATGCTAGACCAGTCATCATCCCTCCTGCTTTGCCTGCTTCTGCCTCAGCTGCTTCCTCAGTCCAGCTGACTCCTGTTCAAGCCATTCAAAGCCTCAAACCAATGATCACCCAAAAATCTTCAACCTACAAGCCTGACTCTGTGTCAGTGGCCCAGCCTCCTTTAATCTTTTCTGGCATTCCCAAACCTTCACCTGAATCCTCACCACCCGAGCATCCTTCTGATCCTAAAGGAAAATCTCACATTGCAGATGCGGATTGAACCAGTGGCTAGGCTTTTTGATAGAAATTCCTTTGTAATCTGTTTTTGTTGTACTTTTTGACTACTCTAATACAGAACAATTTTTACTTCTCTTTGTTTTATTTCTCTCCTCTATATATATCTATATATATGCTTTCCCCATTTTTGATTATCACAAATGGGGAGAACAATAAGAGAGGGGGAGAAACTTTTTATGCGAGAATAAGGAGGAGAACAAAATGAGAAATATTTTCAATGGAGAAAAATAAGGCATAAGGGGAAACACATTATCCTTTGTTTTGTTTCCATTTTTATCTCTAATACCTTATGTCTATATAGTACCTTATTAATTTTTTTTTTACCTCTGATAACTTATGTCTATATCATACTATTTCTATTATCTATGATGCTGTTTTCTCTGAGAAAATTGAATTCAATATTATACTCTTTACTATTATATTTTCACTATGTTAAATGCCAATATCATAAATTGTGATTATCAAAAAGGGGGAGATTGTTGACCTCACCTGTTTTGATAATCTCAATCATGTATTTATTTGTGTTGAAAATCCCAATTATGTCTTCATTCTCTATGATATTGTTAAGTATTGTTGATCTATACTTTAATTCTTTCCAATCTGTGATCAAACCAATAACATCTTTTTTAAATAGTCTTTGGAATATGTTAATCATCATTTATCCATGTTCATACAAGTTATAAATTGATTCTAACACAATCGGATGTGTTCTGCCTAAAACAGATAAGTAATCTGCCTATAGCTACTGATAAAGAGCTACCGGTAACCAGTCTACCGATAGACTTAGTCTACCGACAGACAGCTACCGATAGACTTAACACAGAGTTACCGATGTACTTATAAATACAGCTACCGATACAAACGTAGAGCTACCGGTGTAAGTATAAATAGCTACCGATGGAATAAGTCACTGATGGACGAAGCTACCGATAGACTCACAGCCACCGATACATGGAGCTACCGATGCATGAAGCTACCGACGCATGGAGCTACCGATAAACAGTCATTGATACACGCATGTAACTACCGACGCATGGAGCGACCGATGCATGTACCAACCGACGCATAGAGCCACCGATAGAGTCAAATAAACTAATGACATCAAGCTACCGATGTTCAAGCTACCGATGTTCAAGCTACCGATGTTCAAGCTACCGATGTTCAAGCTACCGATGCTGTTTACCTACCGATCACTCAACTCACTGTTTGAATTTCTTTATTTCCTATATTTAATCTATCTAACGGTCATATCATACATTTTAATGATTTGTCAAATATCTGATAAAGGTTGTCGGATGACAGGAACCCGTACCTCGTACCTGCTGAAAAGAAATCTTTTCTGTCCCCTGATGGGAGATAAATACGAGAAGACTACATACCAGAGAAGTGGAATGCGAACGAAAACGTGTGAAGAAAGAGAAAAGTGCGGTGCATCCAATATACCAAAAACGACACAAAGCATGAGAAGAACACAGAGAAGTTCATAGACAATCAAGCATACTCGAGAAGAGTTCTATGCATACAAGAAGAACTTCATCGACTACATTCTCACCACCTGTGAACCTGGAGCATACGACACTCTGTTTCTCAACAGAAACAAGAAGAGGACTCAGACTCACTTCTAATCCAATCCAAAGGAGTCCAGAGCTATACTGAAATCACCAGAACCATCTCTAAACTCTACATCTCTTGTTCTGTGATTTATTACCATTCATTTCGAGCAGTGTGTGTTATCTGCTATATCTAACACATACACTGTCTCCTGTACTCAAACTGAAGGATCTGTAAATCCTTACAAAACTCTTTCATTCATTCTTTCCCACGAAGAACTGTGGTAGAGGTCGTGTGTGACCTGGACAGCTGGTTGCTGTTGTACTGTTTCCCACGAAGAACAGTGGTAGAGGTCTTGGACCTGGACAGTTGTAAACTGTTGAACCCCGATCCAGGGTGTGGATCATTTTTATATAAACTTTTGAGAGGACTAAGTCTCGGCTTGAGACTGAACCTCTTGGTTACATTGTTGTGCCATCTATTTCGAAGTTTTATTCCGCTGCTAATCACTTTAAAACCAATACTGTTTTTAAAGTTACTTTGATAATTAAATTAGCAAGTGTTTATGTTAAGTGTAGATTAGTAAGTTAGTTTCAAAAGATAATCACACACTCCTGTGTTGATTAACTGGGAATTAATCAATCCCTTGAGAACCTAAAAAAATCTCTACATTAATATAAATTCACTACAGTTTAATTTATTATTTTATTTGGGGGTCTTTAAGACACTGCTTTTAAATATAGAAATTTTAATTGGTACTCAATTCACCCCCCTCTTGAGTAAACCACTCCGACCAACAATATCCACCCATCATACCTCTTATATCCTCCCCTGAGGCATACCCAAAATAATCTATCACTACGAGACTATGCTCAATAAAGTGATATAATTCCTCAGTTAGTGCAGTCTGTTCAGAGTTCTTTTTAGCCTACTAATACTATGGAATAACTGGATTGGGATATTGAGTAGCAACATCATCCCACCTTCTCGTGGAATACCATCCCCCTGGAAACAAAATTCTTGGGGATAATCCATGGTTTATATATTCAATGATATATAGAGTAATCTATATTAGAGGTTTAATATTGTAGAATAAATGTTACATGATTCTACATAGAATTGGTGATAAATCATATAAAACAATTAGCTTCATCGGGGTATTGTATAGAAAAGATTATTAATATCCACCTACAATAACTTAATCCAAAAACATTTATTGGAAGACTATGATAGAGAGTGATTGAATCAAAAAAAAATTATTTATGACGATGATTATGGAGTCTTAAAACTTCACATAGCTTCAATTTTTTCCCATTCTCTAACCAATGATTAGTTGACACATTCAAGGATGTATGAGAATGAGATTTTTAAATGATATCCACTCATAGGTGAACATATTTCAATTGAATACTATTTTGAAGACAGTGAACTCAATCCTCATTACAAAATGTAATCTCACAGGCACTCGTAATGAGATAAAAAGAATTTTAGTTCTGAGAAAGCATGATAGTTCATCTGGAAAAATAATGTGTCATTCGAGGGTGCATATAGTAGAGGTTCCATCCATGTGACATAAACTAAAAACTCTATAGTGTGTCATTGGTTTAGTAGTTCTTTCCCTAAAAACATTCTATTTAGGACAAACCCAATTGAGTGTAGAGCTTTTGGTAGGATGGGTCAGCTTATGCGCATCAACTGGTACTTTTTACGGGCATATAATGAGAGGGGACCTGTAATGAAACCCATAATTGGAAAAGGATATGTGACTCCATGTTAGTGTAGGAGTTGGTATTTTACCATCCAATCTATTTGATGTGGTTGTAGTCATTGTTGAGGTAGACAGGCACCAGAGCATATGTTTTAGTAAGAGTATATCTTCTTAGACTAGTAATGAAGCATCTCTAGGATATTGTTTTAATCATTAATATGTAGTATATCATGTTTATAATGTTCTTATTTCATGTCCATCTATTCATAGAGTTTCTATTTTAGTATTGTGTACTTTATTTTAAGCTCTTTTTTTATACATGTTTATTGAAATCCTTTTATTTTCTAATATTATAGAACATTTTGGACTCTCAAATGAAAAATTACATGGAATCATGTATATCAAAACTCTATTTTGGGTCTTAATAGAGTTCATAATCAACTGTTAGTAAATACTCATGATATAGGTGGGTACTTATCCTTCTAGAGTTTGTTCATCATCAAGATGAACAAATATTATGTCATTCTCAGTATGATCTACCTCATTCATTATCATTACCATGTACACTGCAATCACATACTAGTGTCATTCACATAACATGAGAGAAATTTGTCTATTCATACAGGTAAATTTGATATCTATGAATATTGAGGTAGACAAAACATATTTTTCTCAGAAAAGTGACAAACTAGATAGTTAGTATCATTATGAGAAATCATGGAATGAAAATAGTAGAATTACATCTAGTAGGGTATCATATCATGGATTCATTTCATTATAATTGTTTTTGAGTACATCATAAGGGATAGGTTGATTTCACCATAGAGCTAGTCCTAAGAGAAAAAACAATGTCCATTCCTTTGGATGAAACCTCCAGATCACAAGGAACTCAAGAAGCAGCTTCATGAATTTCTGGACAAGGGTTTTCTAAGCCCCAACATATCACCATGGGGTGTACAAGTCCTTATTGAAAAAAGGAATATAGATCCTTAAAATTTGTCTTGGATTAATGCCGACTGAATCAGCTATTGGTGAAAGAATATTATCCACAACCCCTAATTGATGACCTATTTTTTAATATATGATGAGAAATAGTTTTCCTTAATATATATTTGAGGCCAGACTACCGTGAGGTTCATGTGAGACCATCAAATACACCACATTCATCATTCTAGAGAATGAATGGTTTGTACGAGAATCAGGTTAATTTTTTTGCTTAATGAACATGTCTGTAGTCTTTATGGCTATAATTAATATGGTTTCCACCTTTATTTTGATTCCATTATGATTGAATTTTTTATGAAATATTTTTGTATTAACACATTATATAACCCTTTATAATCATCCCAAGATCCTTATGAATACAATGGGTGAGCACCGACTATAAGTGTATCTCAGAAAATAATTCATTTGGATTTCCAAGTTTCACTTCATGGATCATATAATATTTGAGGAAGGATTGTTACTTGACCAATAGATGGTGAGAACCATGGTTTCTTGGGAGGAACCCAATAATGTGTTTTGAATATTACTCTTCTTAAGGAAATTCATCCATTAAAAGAAACTCATTTAGGACATCTTCAAATTGTTGTTCTCGTTTTGACACTAACGTGGAAGACTGCATATGTTTTATGGTCTTCAAACAATGAGAAATATTTTCAAGTGTTAATTTGAAGAAATATCTTATTGTTAATATTAATTATACCAAATATAGGAAGAATTCATATATTCTACTCTAATGCTTTAGGTATCGAGTTGTGTGTACCCGTAATACAGGTTGATCGGGTTGTATTTTATGGGTCCCACAAGTTGAGTTATCTCAAATGGATTTACCCAATGCATGAACTCGAGAAAGTAATATCTTTTAATGATATTCATTATTAGAGAAAATAGTTATTGGGATAATGATTCCATTTTTACAGAGACCCTAAAAGACTTAAAACATCTCTATATAGAGAGATTTATATCATAGGCAACGTAGGTGGGTGGATTACCTATAATAGTTTGACACATAGATTTTTTACACATCCAAAATGGTAAATGGTTTAAATGATGCCTAGATATAGAAGACTCAAAAACATGAAATTAAGGAGTTAAGTGGGGAGTGGATTATGAAATTGCTATTATATGGGATTCACCTATGGTTCATCAAAAACTAGGGAAACATTTCATGTTAGCTCTAGAAGAAACATCATTATTCTTAAAGAGTGTCTCAATGTGGGAATTTTATGATCTCGATGGACTTATTTTGAGAGAGTGTGTCAAAGGTGAGATACCACATTCTAGATTATTTGATGATGTTATTGGGACCCTGCTCTTCCAATAGTGTTTTTGGGTGCCTTATGATATACAGGAAGAGTTTTTTGGGGAATCACATGCCTCTATTTTGGAAGTTCATCCTAGGAATACCTAGATGTGTATTTAAATACCTCATCAGTATTGTTGTCCATGTATGAAGAGGAATATAACATTGTTCATCAATCGATGCTCCACATGTTAGTAGGTGATGATAGAGAACTAGGGACCTGCAAGACATCTACAGTTGTCATCCATTCTTTACTGGAAATTGAATAGAGTCCTTTCAGTTTTCATGATGGAATTTCTGAGATCCACATGAGGAAGTGATCTTGTAAGGGTTATCATTGATAGGTTGACCAAGATTGTGCACTTCCAACATATTTTTGAAACCTTCACTTTTGATAATCATGGATGGATTTAGAAATGGGAGATAGTGAATCTTTCTGGTGTTCCTCATTATATCATCTCAAACTAAGACACCCACATTACCCCATGGTTCTAGTAGGGGTTGTATAAGGAATTGGTCTCATATGTGCTATTGAGTATAGCATATCACCATTAGACAAATGGATAGACTGTGTGGACAATATAGGTGATGAATGATATGATTTGGGGTTGTATCCTTGATTTTGGATGTTCATGGAAATTGAATATTATTATGGTTAATTTTCCAATAATAATATATTTATTTGAATAATTTAGTTTCATCCATATGAGGACCTTTTGGTACATAATTACATTCACAACTATGCTGTGTTGAGAAAGGTGAGCTATATCTAATGGTTCCTTTTCTCATTTAGGATTCTACAGAGAATGATCAGCTAATTCAGGTGTGTATAGATATATCATAGTCGATACATAAGTCCCATAAAAATCATCAATGTAGATTTAAGGATTTTGAGGAAGGACAACATCTCATTATGGGTGTATTTACTATATTGGGATAAATAATCATCAGGAGATAAGGAATGTTTTCACCATGATATATCAGGACCTTAATGATAGTGAAGATAGTCGGTCTGGTAGCCTTTAATTTTTTTACCATATTAGTACCACACCATTAATTATTTCTTCCATAAATTTCATATTATAGAGTATTATTGTCTACCATATCATTCATTTTTCCACGAGGATCATTAGATAGAGGTGGATGCATCATTTTAGGAGCATCTGAATTGTATCATTGATCTGGGAAATAAAGTCATATGTGGTAGGTCTATTCATTTAGTCTAGGTGATATAGAAGCAATAATATATACATGGAGATACGTAGGACTAAGATGCCAATATAAATGTACAGTATCCAAAACTCTTATCTGATGACGTTATACCACCCTCGAAATGGATACTCGAGGATGAGTTTTCTTATTATGGAGAGGTTTTATTGGTCTAACTATTCTCATTGCTATATACCATTTTGATTTTTCTTAGATTCCTTTAAATGACCTTAAAAATGAGTCCTAATCAAGCCTAAGAGATATTATGTGCGTCTCTAGACCATTTTCAATCCAGAGTCATGAAATAAGAAAAAAAATTATGGGTCGCAAAACTATGACAAATGGTCTTATCCATCACACATAGTTTTTCTAAACGATAATGATACCGATAATAGGGACTTGGGGTCACTTGATTTTGTTAAAAATTGGCTACCCAAGGAACATGACCACGTGATCCATACACCGATTTAAAAAAATGGTTATTCATAGTCTCCACAATTATATATAAACTATATAGCTAATTTTTTGGGGTTCCCCTATGACATAGTGAATGACACGTAGTTGGTGATCATTTTAGCAAATAGTGTGGCTGAAACACACTTCATTTTTTGGGGGTAAATTTACTCTTTTCTTCTCTTATAAATTTTTAATCCTTGTTTTTCTTCCTACACACTCTATTGGGTGTTTCTTCTCTAATATCGTTGCATTATATCTCCCCATCCCTCTTATTTCATGTATGCCCAATCTTATTCATCCAACAACCAAATAACATTCTGTTGGATGAAATAGAAATCCCTCACTAAGCTCTCTCATCCTCTTAATTATATTTAATTTTCATTCCATCATCTGGTGAGTTATTTAGGAGCAAATCATTTTCGCCTTTCTTCTTGGAATTGGGAGAATCCTTCCACTTCCCTCATTCTAGGTTGATTAATGCATCAATAATGGATTAGTAGAGTGATACTCAATAATGGTAATTGGTATATGTTATTGCTACTAACATTGTTACCTTTTAAAATAACATATCATTTTTCACCTCTTCAGACCCTTCGGAAGATTCTATGATTTAGTTTAATAAATTAATTAACTGGGTTTTCAATTTAATCTGTGATGTTACCTTATTGGGAAAACGATTCATGTTTTTTTAACTAATCATTTGATACCCATTAGAAAATGACCACCCTAATGGAATATTTCCCATTCCATAAATTATTAATTAATAGGTGTGTGTTTCTCTACTATTAAATTCCATTGGTCATTAGTTTGAATTGCAATAAAAAAATTTCCACGAGATAGGACCTTCATATTTATTTCATAATTGTTATATTTAAATATTTTTTATAGATTCTATACTTTTATTACACATGGTTCATATTTAATTACTTTTTCAAATTTTTTAAATTCCATAAAAATTTAATGATTCATATTAGTTGGATTCATATTAATATTCCCCTATGAATATTTTCTACTTATGTCATGCCACAACACTAATATCTTTAGCTTGTTGTTTAATACCATGTTTTTTTGGATTATTTTTTAATTTTTTATCTTAAGTTATATTTTATAATTTTTAATGGTTGATATCTTTTTATATTGAAATTACATTTATGCGATGTGATTGAAAATTATATTAATAGCTGTGATAGAATTTATACTTGTCCTAAATCGCTTAATAATGGGTGGGAGAGGACATGAATTCATATTTAAGGACAATATGATTGGACCCACCATGTTCTGTTGGATCAGCTTGGTTCTCCGGGAGTGATACATTGACTTCCATGTACGGGATCTATGGGTAGGACTAATACCTATATGTGAAATAGTTCCCTAGGGGAGATACCAAGGATTGTCCCATTGACAATATAGATATTCCATGCCATCGGTGATACCATGTCTTCTATGTGAGATAATTGAAATGGAATTAGAGTCACCAATAAATGAGTTATATAGTAAATATATATTGTTTCTCCTTTGATTGACTCCGTGGAATTTTTTATATTATAGATATGTTAAGAGACCATTTGGATTATTATAGATCACCTTGTACGGGATCAGGGATCCACATTTGGATTTGAAATATTGATTTATTATTCATATGTGAAGATTCTTCTTTAAATTATGAGATTGTTGGACTAGTGGTATAGATCATTAACAACCAAGAAAAAACTAAATCCATGGGTACATTCTAAATTGGTTGATTCTTCTTAATGTCCTATGTAAATATCATATCAATTGTGAATGTAGATTGGTTCAAACAACCATATTAGGCTGAGAAGGGTTATATCAGTATGGTTTCCATTGAGGAACCAACAATGTGGTTTTTATTATATATTTAATTACCATTATAAATTATTAATTATTATGGAACACATATCATTTATTTGATGAAAAAATTGATTTTCATTGACATTATGGGTTTTAGACTACTGAGAATGTACCTCACACCATGCAAGGGCAGCCCTTCACAAACAAGTTAATTTTATGATCAAAATTATCGAAAAAGTAAATTTTGTTGTTTCTGATTACTGATTTATTTATAGCTTTAGGATAGTGTCTGAGGAAATTGGATTGATCATATCCTTGAAATTCTTGTTGTGGAATTTTTTTTCATTTTTTATATTTTTTATAGCTTGTGGTATATTCGTGTATCAACTATTTTCTATGTACTCCAATTTTAGGATAAAATCATTGACATAATAATTATTTATTATATAATTATTTTTCACCTTCCTCCTATTTCTTATTTCCATTTCCTGATTTATTCTTTATTTACATCATGTTATATTTATTATTTATGCTCCACAATTTTTCATCTTTCATTTTCTAATGTGCGCACTATAATTTATAAAGTAATAGTATCCACACTGACAGACCCTAGGCTATCACTTCTATTCAATAGAGTCTAGAATTTGGGGAGGCATGTGTGAGGTCTTGTGGATGTTGTCTCGGGGTTCCAATATATAGCACCTAGGTAGGATTCTATAATGAAAACATAATGTTAGTATGGGTATAAACTGATAGTGGTCAGTAGTCTTCAATAATATATAATAAAATTTTCAATATGACTTGTTATTCTCCCCTTAATTAATTTTAATGTCCTTTAGACAACCCTTTATGTTTTCAAACAGTCTTAGGTATTTGTTTTTTTCACACTTGAACTAGAGAAATTTGTGAGCACCACCAATAATATTTATATTTTCTATGTATTTTTTCACAAATTGACATGTTTCTTATGTGAATTTTTATTCTCATCCTATCTAGAAAACAAAATTCTTCACTTTTATAGTAATGGTTTCGTTTTTTTGTCTTCCTTATAAATCAAGTTTCCCTACAACCCTACTTGACAGTGAAATTATTTTTTATATTCCAAATAATTCCATTTGTCACCGAATATATTATCATCTATTATATTAAGGTTACATCTTTCAAATAAGATTAATAATACTTTTCTAGGAGAAAACCCACTATAAATTAAATATTTTATCAATTCAAAATATCTAATGACCATTTTAGTGACCAAAAAACACACTACATGTTTGTTATATCTTATACAAGTTTTAAGATACTCATTTATTGTTTTGTGTGAGGTATATTCACTATTGTGAACACAAATTCGATAACATTATATTTCACTCAATGAAACCAGAATAATGCTTTATGATTCCTTCAATATGTTAATTACCGATAATTTCATGTTAGAATCTATAGATAAAAGAAAAGTATTATAATATCATAAATCATTATAAATATCGTCATTTTATAATGTTGAAAATAAATTATAAATTAATAACTTATTTGAGTCCATATTCAATTAATTTCTACCACTTCTCTTTTTCTATTGATGTTCCTTCATTTGAATCCCCTAATGAAAATTATCTACCTTAATCGCCTAGTATTATAAAATATATCGATAAATTTCAAAATAAAATAATCACAATTTACGTTTATGTTCTTGATTTTGGTTATCCTTGAATAAAATGTTTATTATAGGGAGAACATATTGAATGTGTCATAATTTTCAATAACAATATCATCTTAATTTTGTGGTCAAACATAATCTATTTTCTATTTAATTATAGTTCACATTAGATTATTGAAATTCCACATTCTAATGAGTTAATTTTTCCTTTGAAATAGTATCAATCATGGTTGTATTCTTCTTTTGATCATACTAAACATTGGTTTTTTATTTTCTAGAAATTTATTCCCCTGTAAAATATGTATTTGTTCATCAGAATATATCCTATTGGTTTCAATTTTTTTCAATTTTTGAACACCCTATTTTCATATTATTGTGGTGGATATTTTTTTCTTCACACATATGATTCCATGTTATGAATTATTCATTGATCTCATAAATTATTTATACAATAATATTTTTTATTTTTATATGGATTAATATATTAGAGTTTGTTAATTAATTTTTTTAATAATAAGAACTTATTTTCATTGAATAAAATAAATTTTATATATTAAATTTTATATATACATTCAAAATCCCATAATATACTCTTCCAATCTTTTTATATATAGATTGGTGTTAAATATTAAAATATTTTGAAACATTTTTTTTCCTCTATATAACTTTTTCTTCAAGTGATACATAATGTTCTTTAAAAGGATAAATTATTCCCTAAATATCATAATCATCCATATCATTTTCATTAGGTTGAATCCTATCTATGAAACCATAAAAATGATCTCCATCCAAGTATATAAGTTCTTTATCATAATACACTTTGATTCTAATGAACATTATCATTCATGATTTAATAAGTTCATTCTAATGATAGTATTTCTCCACGAATTTTTACATGTTTTTTACATCCATTAAAATTTTTCCTTAAATATTTTTACTATTTATTATATTACAAATTATTAAATCATTAGAAAAGAAGATGTTCTAATTTACCACATTAAAAAACATGTTGCACGCTGCCTGCTCCCAACCCTGCATTTCTGATTGGCTAGCATTGCCATATACAATGTTGCACGGTGCCTAGTCCCGATGGCAGCTTCCATACCATCTCATTCTTCTAATCAGTTTGCCTCTTCTTGTGGTGGCTACTACTCTTGTTTCATTGATCTGCTTCTGAGGCCTGTTCTTTGTGAACTGGGCTACTCCATGGTCTACGTGGCCCGAAGTCCCTATGACCTGATGGCCTTTGATGACCTGAAGGCCCTTGAGGCCCGTAGGCCCAAATCGGTGGCCCGAAGGCCCAAACCATGCGAATATTTCCGGATGCTATAGTACTGGATAGGAGATGCTACACTACTTCGATAGTACCTGGAAATTCGCCTCCAACTAATTTTGCACCCGTGTCTCTTGGATTTCAAGTAGGAGCCCTTACCACTCGGGTACAGAGTTATTGGCATCACCATGATATATGGATTTTATAAAAATTATCCTATAATAAAATAAGTAATAAATGTATATACCAATACAAAATCAGGAATATTTTATGTGATGATTCTAGTACTTGTTGTGGTATGTTCGAATGTGGGGTGTGTGGTTGTGGCATGTGTGGGTACTGTGAAATGTAACCACTTTAAAAAGAATTTGTGATGGGAATTGGTAGTGATATGTAGATTTTTATTAGAAGGTGGTTGTGGATATTATGGTGGTAGCATGCGATTTATATCATTAGGATGATTGGTTGTTATATATCATGATATTATTTGTTTTGTTAGATTCCCATTTAGTAGCAAAATTACATAATTTATTATAGTTGGAAGTGGGAATTTTTAATTAATTAATTAGCAATGTATTCTGTAATTTCAATGATAATTAACTAATTAATGGGATAAAAATATAATGTGATTGGTATTTTAAAATTTTTTATGGTTATTAAATTGATAATATATAATATTTCATAATTTTAAATTCTGCCTCATGGATTTTGGTTATAGTTTGGTGTGATGAATTCAGATGTGGAGGTAAAAGTTAGAAACATTATGGGTTAATTAATATCCCACTATAATAGTTAAACCCTAGGGTGATATTTTGATTTTGGATATTATATTTCTTAGTATGTTCATTATGATATCAATATTCATCACATCCACATCATGCACTAATTTATGATACTCACACACACACCCACACATATGGGTGTGTTTTCCCAATAACTATGTCCGGGGGATGAATGGGCGTCTACCACTTCTATATCACCCTCTCTTCATGGTTATAATGATATAATCATTTTGTGATGTACATAAGTCAAAATTAAAATATTGGGGATGTTATGGAATAGGAAAGGTATTTTCGGATTGGATGTGAGATGTCGATATGGAATATAGAGGGGGGTTATGCCTGGTAGTATGAGAGAGGGAGGTTGATGTACTTCATTTTCATAATACTATTCTAAAATGGTTACTGTTGTGTATGAAATGACTTTTCATAGTCCATGTGTCCTAGGGTGAGGTGAAATGTTCAGGTCTAGGTGTCATTGATTGAGAAGTGATGTGATGTTGTCAAACTATAGGGTGGTTTGGAAGTGTTGTGATATGAAAACGAAATTAGAGCACCAAGTTTTATGACGTTTGATTTTGATAATATAAAATCAGTGGGAATACGGTACAAGGTATCCCTATATATATTTTTTTATTATGTAATTATACATGGACTTTTTATTTGGTGAGCATTTCTTGGTAATTTTGTTTTTCGATATTAGACTAAATTACATGTTGTTTGGTCCAGTTGGTTCTCAACGGTGAATTATTATGCTTCTTTCACACCAAGCTGAGAGTCTTTGATTACCATACTGGGTAAAACTGTATGCTCACTATATTTATGTCAACTGACATGCATGTTTCCAGGAGGAATATATGGACAAAGTAGGATATTACCATAATGGTCCCTTGGAAAGATGTTATGTCGTTACATTAGTTTCTTTTTATACTTTTGGTGGAAAATTTTATATATATATTATTTTTAAAAATTCATTGTAGAATGATTTTGGTTTTATTTATATTACTCCATTGATTTTCATTGGGATTATTCATCCAATCTCGATATTTTATTATTATATTATAATAGAACTGGACCGATACATAATGATCCATTTCTCAAATTATAAACATTAAATTTCTAGTGTTGATACGGATAATGGGGACCGATTTTCTCACTCCAAAATAGTCAATGTCAAAAGGAAATATTTCATCACTTATAATATTAGTGAAATTTTTTGTTTTTAGTTTTTGAGAATCTCGAAAAACTGATACATAGAAAAGACACAATAATTCAAGGGACTATCATGGCCAATGTACCCATAGTTTGACATTACCTATTAGGTCAACAACACCATCATTATGAAACAATTTTAATTATAATTTATTCAACATCCTACATAATAACACGGAAAAATGAAAATATATAAAGGATGAGCTTAAATGCCTAGTATGGGTAAAAATAAGCCTTAAAAATTAAATATCATCATTGGGAGAATAATAGAATAAGGATATGTATACAAAATCATAGTAAATGAGTGTAAAATAAAATATCATACTCATCCATACTGGTATAACCAAACATGAAAAAATTCCATAAGGATTTAGAAAAAAAGATTCATTAGAATCCATAATAATGAGCTTTGTGACATCAATATCAATTAGAGGAAATACTTATAACATATAGAATTAATAAGGAAAATATATTTGAAATATTAGACAATATATTAAAATAATGTCTTATTAATACATCTACCAAAATAGATGACATCAATCTGTAGAGTACCCAATGATTTAGAGGGCTACAATGGACCCACACATTGTTGGTTATCATAGAACCACAACTCCGTAATCAATATAATAACCACCCATACTTGGTATATAGTATAACCAACCATTCATATTTTATAATGTAACCATACATCAATATAGTCAATTTCCAATATTCTTATTAATGAATAATATTCAGTGATAAATCATTTCATCATAATTTTTTTTTGAAAAAAATATGTTTTTATTTACAATTTCATTAAAATAAATTAAATGAAATAAACGTTATTAAAATGTTGTAAATGAATAATGATACATAAAAATATCATTGAAACTTTATTCACCAATATTAAAATAAATATTTTACATACCAATCCCTAAATAAAATGATTAACCAATATAAATAAATTGGTTCCAAAAAAATATATTTTAAAAATCCTAATCCAAATTTATACATAATGGGGATGGTATCATTAAAATATATATCCATTGGATTATAAGTGTCTAATAATGTTTTTTGATATTTTTGAATGGAAATTTCATTATAATTTCATTTAATTATTTTGTGGAAAATAACTTTCTCATTATGATAATCAATTTTTAGATCATAATATTCGTAAATTATTTGTGTAATTCATCACATTGAATGCATAAAATGAGAAATATAAATAATGTTCTGATTAAAATAATGTTAATGAAGATGGTGAAATATGTCCATGATTTAAAATATAAAAAAATGTTTTTTGGAATCAGTTTGTAAAATAAAATCAGCAGTTACCCATCTGAAAAACACTATGAAATTTAATTTTTAATTTTTTTTAATTTACCTACAAATAATTGTAAATGATATATTGGGAAGTTTTTAAAATTTTAAAGAATTTTTTCATAATTATTTTAGAAAACATGGATATGAAATTGAAATATAAACTATCTAAATTAACATAAATGATCACTGTCACATAGAAACTACTTTCAATATATTTCTACTAACAATATGGTATGAAATAAAAATAATACAAGGGAACAAAATTTTTAACTCTGGGAGAATAAATTAAATCAGTTTTTAGAAAATAATATCACATTTTCCCCAATAAGTTATCTTGAACATAAAAAATCCAAAAATAATAGATATTGAAACATTAAACCTTTCCCACATTGGTAACTCTTCAATTTTATGATCCATGAAAAATAATTTTACATGACTAACCATTATAATGATCATATAATTGAATTTAAAATCAATAAATGGAGTTATTTTCAAAAAAAAATGTAAATCCCAAAATCATGAGAGTTAATTATAAAACATTCTGAATTAATTTCACATATAATAATATCATAAAACTAAATTGAAAATATTTACAACCCAATTGAAGGAAACTAAATTAAGAATACATTTACAACGTATTAATAATCTATTAGAATCAAAATAGATGATGTTGTTTAAATTGAAACATAAAATACCATATTTAATGAAGGAATCATGAAAAAAAATTGTAAATTAATAATTAAAAAAACACACAATAAAAAATTTTATGAATATGGAAAATACTTTGAAATAGTAATAGAGATATGAGTTACACCAAGTCCAGAATTTCCATGTGTTTCCTTCAACTCCATTATAATATAATTGTATTAAAAATTTGATTTATTAATATATTTTTTTTGGAATTAATACTATATAAATAAATTATTTATTTAAAATAATTATTAAGAAATATTTCAATTCTTTATCTGCTAAGTCTAGGTATAGTGTTTTGAGGATGTTTGATTCATTATTTTAAAATCTATTTAGTGTGTTAATCATTGTAAAATTGGTCTCTATATAAAAATATTATTATTATTAATCAAGAAATAATTATCATAGTTTTCAATCATTTATAATTTTAAAACATATCCGTAAAATTTGTTATAAAAATTTAAATACATTACATTAGTTGAGGAAGTAGGGTGTATGTATGCATGAGTGATATTTTCATTTTCCATTGATCATTATGGAAAAATGTTTTTTTATTATTTAATCACTATAAAATGATATCAATTTCATAAATAATATATTATTTATTTTACTATATTTATATATATATCTTTATTTTAATTTTTTTATGAAAAACAATCTCTTCGCATTGTGAATATGGTAGTCTAAAATAAATTAATGACATTATCATTTGTCAATGAAAGAATGAAAATGATATATTATCTATCATAAATTATAAATATGTAATTAATATTTTTATGTTATCATTTATATCACATATATTCATTAACATTATCCTCATTACATTATATGTAATGTGTTAGTCGAATAAAATTCCCATTGCTTCATAATGGTGTAATTCACCATATATATGACTAACGTTATCATATCCCCAATGTATTGCAATGTAAAATTTAATTTTTATATTAAATCCATAAGTAAAAATAATGTTAAAATTTATAATTTATAATTTTTATATATCATTTGAAAATTGTTTTTCTAGATTAAAGGTAATATCAACAAAACTCATTGAAATGTGTTTAGTTTTACTAGGTGGATGATTGTGGGTCGTGTTTTTTTGAACAATCGAGAACATCTAATTATATTTTTCATTCTTGATATAAACTCTCAATATTTATCTCATTTGTAGATGGGTAGAGACATGTTTCCCAAAGGTTGGTGGTCATCTTTGTTTGGAGACCCTATGATTATGGGGGACTCACATTGTTCAAGAGGATAAATGGTCATGCTCAATACACCCTGGGGTGAGAAATTACCAACTCTGAGACTCAATTATTGAATTAATATATGTTCATGAATCTCTTAATAATTTTGATAAATTATTGTTTTCCAAAAAAAATTGTTCAAGGGATAATTCAAATTCATGCGAAAAAGACTGGGGTCTCTTTAGTAAATCCATCATTATATATCTGATGTTCTATATTGTTTTCCTTTAATAGGTTATTTCTTATGTGTTCAATCTATATAACCAAAGGCATGATAATGTGAATCCATCTATGGACATGGTATATATTCAAAGAAATGGATTTATCTATTATGATTCATCTTACTTGTCTATATTATTCAATTAATCAAAACACATGTATTTTGTTGGACCCATTTAGTTTAACATCATGAAAAAATACATATATAGGTGATCTGAGACAAAATGTGTTAAAGATATTTTATTGGAGAGACATTCTACATGGAATTATTAAGAATAGAATCATAATTTTCATAGATAACCTTTTTGGGTATTACACAATTAGGTTTCACATGTCACTATAATGACTCATGGTGCATATGACATGATTGTTGTAGTTCCCCAATCCCAAGTAATCTATTATAGATGTAACAAAAAATGGATGTTAAATGAAAAGTTTTAATTTCCCATGATGTTGTTAATATTTAATATGACTATCCTAAGAGTATTTAGTTTAAGGAACTAGTATAATGGAAACATATTAAATGTTTTTATTATGGTAGTAATCTAAATCATCAACGTTATTTTAATTTCTCAGTCTGCTGATAGATGGTGTAGAGTGATCATCCAAGGGGAATGATTGTTTCCCCAAGTTTTAAATGGAATTTATATTAGGAATTATCAAAATGGTTGTTTATTTATGATCAATAATTTGGATGATGTCCTATATTTCCTGGTTGTTGAAGTAATTAGTGTTCTTAGAGTTAAATTGTGCCCTTGGGATTGGCCCCATGGTAGATTCTCTTATTTTGTGGAGAATGGGAAATTCCATTCATTAGGGATAATATACTGATATTCCCATAGCTGTTAGAGACTTTTGATTCAAATGATATGACTATTGAAAATACTTAACCCAATATGATCAATGCTCATTGTGAGAAAAACTAGATAGGAAATGATCAATGTCATTGCTTGGAGAGTGGGGGACTTACATGATGGGCCAACCCATGAGATTTTTGGTTCAGATCATGGGCCTCATGGAGATGTCCTATATATCCTGATTATGGAAAGAATCACAATAATTATATTTCAATTGATTTTTCATACTTTATGAGGGTTCTTTATTTATCAAAGCTTACACACTGATGATGAACAATGTTATCTGGTCATGGGAGGCCCTTGTGTTCTTTAATATTTGTTTAGAGGGTGTTAAATGAAACATCTAACTTCTCTAAAGGAAAACACCATATCTATATGTTTTTTCTCACAGTCTAATGGATAACCATGCTAACAGGTCCATACAATGTTGTGTGATCCAACAAAATTTCCCTGGTATCATCATAAGATTTTCAAAAACTCTCATGGATGGTGTCACGAGAGTCGGTATGATAGGTCTTTGAGGGTGTCATGTGTCAGGGTGGACATTACAAGAGGGCATCATGATAACATGAAGAGATGTCTGGATGACATTATTTGTCTCCTATGACATTGTTGGAGGTAATTGATAGTCAAGACCATCATTTATAGAGGTTATTGTGACTCTCGACTAACATGTCCAAAGGGTTTCATGAGAGATTATTTGATATGAATAGATACAAATGTGGGACACAAATGACATGAATAGGCACTGTTATATGATTTATGCGATGTATCTGATGTATTCCATGTGGCTTCAGTGATCGGCCCAAAGGGATTTTCAAGACTAAAGTTGAGTTCCTAGGGGGCCAGTGTGACAATCTATGACATGAATAGAAGACTTATCAGGAATTGGGTGGAGACCTAAATCAATATCACAAGATATAGGAAACATGTCCCATTTTTTTGGTGCATCATGGATGGGTCATGTTAAGGTAAAGGTGGTCATTGAACATGTTATTGTTTAATTATTTCGCCAATTGTGATTCTTCTAGAACGTGTATTTATAATCACTTAGCTTAAATCATTTTTAGTTTATGTTATGTCTCACATAATCTAGTAGACATGTAGGCTGTTCTTCACATGTCCTTTCATGATCCATTCAATTCATCTATGATATAGCGTGATAAGTGCCTAATGAATGGAGTGTGATTTTTATTGCTATTCATCATTATATAACCTAATGAATGTTATGTGTGTCTCAAGATTATGAGATTTGATATCTTTATAAGGATAGGTACTCGGTCTGGTGATTTTTTGATGCTGGTTTGGGAAAGTTATAGGTCTCACCAACACATTTTTTCATCGATTTTTCAATACTGACTCACATGAATTGAGGATTGAGTCAATAAAGGTTCCAAGTTCTACAGGTTTTCACCTGTCCCTACCTTATATCATTTTCAGGGTGTAACTTAATCTTTAGTGACCACGAGTCTCTCCCATCAAAACCTCCATTATTTTATTATTTCCAACAAAAGGGATTTTGTTTCCTTTTACATTCATGAAAATGGAATTACATATTTTAATATTTACAGATCCAAGGGACATCGTAAAAACAAATTTCCTATTAAATGGAATTAGAATGATTCTTCATTCCTTACTTGGGAAATTTCATGTGGTAAGGTTGGATAATTTGGTGGTCTCTTCATGATCTGTGTGGCTTGTCTATGAGTATCATGGGACCTCACTGCATATATTTGTAGAATATCATGAGTTTTTTTCAACCATGAGAGGATTCCACCTCCTCCATATATTATATACATTGATTAATTTTACCTTGTATAGGTATTGATTCATAATTACCTAATTGATGTAAGATAAAATTAATCTACATCTTGACGATGCATCATTTCATAAAAATATGTCTTATGAAGTGACACTATCATTTTATATAAAAATAAATCCATTTATCCTTAGGGAGACCAAAGTGAAGATCATGGTTTCCTAGTGATTCCTAAGTACTTTTTGACAATGTGGATGATAATGATAATGGCTTTCATGAGACAAGTGAGGCATGTCACTAGGGACATACGACATCATGAGAGACTCCAGGGGTGTGTCACATGTATTTTATATCCATAATTGGCTTTATCCTTTCCCCTCTATTATTTCCTTTGTTTTATTAGATAAAATATCGTGGGTCTCACAAATTGTGTTCGATGATTTTTTACATTTTCATGGGATTTATGTATGGATTTATCAATAGTATATCGATGACCAATTACATGGATTGGGGGAGCTTATTCGGCTTCTAACACAGCATAAATGGTTGTGAAGAGATCCTTTTAATGACCAGAATGAATTTTTTAAAATGGGTTATGTGGGATCATTATTGGTTATGTGATACTTGTGGAGTCTTTTCCAAAACATTTGATGGAATCATGATATCAGGTCCCCTAAAACCTCACAGGTTCTATATGACTTTTAAATATTAATATTATTTTTTTAGGTAAAATAATAACCATATTCATGTATTTATTCCTTTTTTATTTATCAGATGCTCAATTAGCAGATGTCAAAAAACAAGCTAAAAGAGGTGAGAAATGAAAATGAATCACATCGGTTTGCGAGTTGGTTGTTTGTCATATATAGGAATGTTAATTTCATATAACATTTGATATAAAAAAATACGGATTTTGGTTTCCAAATTAATATAGTGACATATAGTTATATTGGAGATACTAGAGGAATCATACTATCATTATTACAGAGTATTAGTGGTGGTAGAAGAAAAAAGAACAAAAGATCATAATTAGAAATTTTACCTCTTCTAGGAAAACCTTTTTAGAATTATAACTAATGAATTCATAGATTGAATATTTAAAAAAACAAATGGTTTTAGAATGAGGATTTTGTTGTTTTTATAATATTTTGGTACGGATTTTCTGCTCTACAATGATTTTTATATGTGATGAAAAGAGGATATGATGAGGCCTTTTAAATGTGATGTTAGTGTATCACTTTTAATTTTTGAAAAGAAAAATCTGTACCGTCCTTTTTCACAGGAAACAAAGCTAACAAATGAATCTTTATTGAACATTATGAATTATAATTTGAAATATATCCAATAATTTTCTTCTCGACCACTTTAAAGTCATTTTATAAATTATCTATTTTGTTTTATTCATGGTCGACCGTTTTCCACCATATCCATTGTAATTTAATTTTATCATTTTAATGATTCATTATGTAAATGAATTAAATTTATGATATTACATAATATAAATTTTAAAGATTAAAAAAATTTATTTTACAATATTAAATATATATAATTGGAAAATTTCAATTTCTAATTATACTTAAAGGTGTGATGGGAAGCGATTTTCTATGATGTTTATTATTTAGGGAAAATATTATTTTGTATTAAAAATGTGACTAGTACTAATTATTATATGAATATAAACTAGAAAATTGTTTAATATAATATATATTTCATTTAAATAATTCATTATTAGTGTTTTTTATTAGTTAAATATGATATACCTTAAACCCCTTAGAACGGATTTTGGTTAAATCTAATTTTAGACCGAACAACATACTTGTTCTAAAATTCTATATATTGTGGGATAAAATGAAATGTATTCAATATTATATAAATAAATAATTCATATGTTATTTAAGATTAGATTCAATACATTATGGGAACTATAAATTTCATTATTTCTTTAAATGAAATTACATTTTTATTAAAATCAGTATTTTTCAGTATTCCCTGAAAAATCAATATTATACAAAATTTCCAAAAATTTAAAAACAAATAAATTTTATATGAATATTCCCAATAATATGATAATTTTATCAAATAAAATATCAAAATATTAAAAATACTAATTATAAAAATTTTCATGAAAAGAAATTAAAAACCTTTTTTAAGAAAATATATTTCTGAACAATAAAATTTCATTAATAAATTTTGTTTGATTATTTACTAATAATATGGCACCAATTAAAATTTATTATATATATATATATATCATAAAGTTTTATATGCTATTTATTCCTTAAATGTTAAATAATTCCTTATAACAATTATGAATACCACATGACATTTAAACTCATTATTTTGTGTCAAATAAGATATAAAACATATTTTTTTCTTTTCTACCATATAGTGGTGTAACTTCTAACCCCCTTTAAAATTTTTTTCTCAAAATATTAATATTTTATTTGAAATAAATACATTGAAACTTGAAAATACCTTTCTTACGCACATCATAAATGGGATATTAGAACATCTTGTCGATAAGAGATAAAAGGACATATGAAGTCTATATAGGATAACACATACTACGTATCCAAATTGGAGAATAGATATGGGAAGTGAATATTTTTAAAATAAAGAGAAATGTAAATAATTATTTATTGTGATATTTATCATTTATCATATGAAAGATAATGGTTCACCGAATTGTTACACCTAAAAAAGCAATAATCATGACTGGTGTGAAAATGTAATTGCAATCATCATATATGATGTTTACTTGAATTTTTTTTCTATATCGATTTTTTTTGTTTAAAAATTCTATTACAATTAGAATAATTGAATATGTAAATATTATTATATAATTTCTATAATATCATATATTTATGTTTTTTCACTACAATATCATCTTTTACACAAAATGATTATTAATCACAACGAATTTGTTTTACATGATGAACTAAAATTAACATTTAAATGATCTCATAATAATAAAAGGGCTAATTAATAATTTTAACAACTATTTATAATTAAAAAAATAAAATGGTTAGAAAATGGTATGTTGCCAATTAGACTAAGTAGACTATCCTTTGAATAAAAAAGACATCATTCTCCAAAATTCAACAAATATGAAGAAATATCAAATTAATCAGTCCTAAATTTACTCAATCTATTTTTTTAACCTCAATGGTTTTCATAAGAAAATAATATATATCAGACCCAAATATATGTAAATATTCTTTTTGAATATAATTAATCACATAGACTTCCAATAACTTTTCAATATAGTGGTTATCCATACTGTAAAACTAGTGGTAAAATATTTATCTCAATATATAAGGTCATATAAAACCTAATGGTTATCAATAACTTAAATCATTTCACTACATAATGTAAATCCACAATTCTAGTTAAACCCATGCTTTTCATATACTTCTTACGTCCAAAAATTCTCTAATAATGTCACTAATCACTTTATGATCTCATCAAATAAATTATTACTTGGACATCAAAGACTTTTAAATTATGATCTACTATAATCATATTTTCAAATGATGGTATCCATAGAACAAAATATAATATAACATGAAAAAAAATTATCACTAAGGTTATATAATCATTTCATATGATTCCAATAATAATTTCACCTTTTATATACTCATATATCTAATGTGGAAATAAAAAACATTACATTTTCATCATTGAAGCTAATGATGGTAACATGATCATCACCATGCAGAACCTAAAATATAAAAGGGAAATATATGATAAATTAAAATCTCATCGACCTTTTTGGTTTAGATTTTTGAAAAGCGTAAAATCACCTATATAAACAATACCCATGAATTGATGTAAGTAGCTTCCACAATATAAATAGATTTTTATATTCCATATTATAAAGTCAACATTATACTTATAAAACCCCTATCAAAATATTTCATACAATGTTATTCAACATACAATTGGTAAAAGGAAGAATTAGAAGGGTGATATCCAATTCTTAGTAAGGTTAAACATAAGCAATAAAAATTATATTTCATATGTGAGCATAAGAATATATATAAGGGTTTTATGAGATAATCAAACATAATGACTACAACTAATATATTTTCATACCCCTAAATTAAATTATCTTTACCATTAAAATGCCTCATATAGTTTTAAAAAATTGATGATTCATTAGAATATATAGTCTTAATCAATGGGATATCAATCACAATCAATGGAAATATTTATAACCCGTAGAAAAAGTAATGACAACATATTAGTATCATGGTCTGTTATCATCATATCAATTCAAACAAATTGAATTACCAATTTTCATTGCATCCATCTATCGATTACACATGGAATTCTTAGACTATAACTGACCCACCCATCAAAAAATTATCATACAATCCCCCGTCTGTGGTTAATAATCTAACCAACCATGGATATTTTATAATATAACCACCACTCCTGAATTTATAATGGAACCACATATCATTCTAAATTAAATTAAATAGAATATATTGTGAATAAAAAATATAAAGCATTAATTTTATCATATTCTCATTGAAATATCTTTTATTTATTTTAGATCAATATTAACCCATTAAAATGAAATTATTTCCATAAATATATATTTCAAAAATTATTAATATGTGGAAATAATGGATTCCATAAAAAGATCACTTTATTGTGATTTAATAAGATAAAATAAATGGGTTACATAAAAATATCCTTGAGACACAATTAACCCCTAAAAAATAAATAGAGGCTATAATAATCTCTTTGTAAAATATTAATCCAAAACAACGAGACATATAAAGATATCTTGAAAAAAATCATTCCAAAGAAAAAATGTAGATGGTATCACTAAAATATATTTCTAAGGGTGAATAATTAACAAACAAATATTGTTGATTATGATACATTGAAATAAAATTAAGAAAAAAAAACATTATTGGAAAAATTATTTTTTTAAATTCATTTCTAAAATAAAAAATTCCCATTAAAGTGTGATAATTGTTTTAATATAAAAAAAGATCCATATATTGAAAAATTCATGGATAATAATTATAAATTTTCTGGGAATATCCATCCATGTTTTAAATTTTGAAAATATACATTCCATAATAATATTTTGTAAAAGGTAGTGAAAAGTGACCCATATTGAAAACATTAAGAAAAATATTTTTTAAAAAATTATAGAATTATCATTAAGAATGTTAAAAATGATTTGGGAACTCATTTAATTTTTTCAAAAGATGATTTTGAAAAATAAATTTCAAAACATTGATATTTACGTGAAAGATGACTATTCTAAAAGATGATACACTCATAAGACCACTTACCAACAACATTTTCAATATTTTTTTTTAAATGAAGAATGAAATCGAAATAAATCATTTGATCCTAATTTAAAACCAGTGGGGAATAAAATATATTCTGTTCAAGAAAATAATATCACAATATTTCCTCCATAATAAATGTGAACATAAAAAATCATAAAATAAAGAAGATTATAACTTAATTATTTTCCCACATTAGTGGATCTGCAATTGTAATCCTAATGAATGATTAAAATATAATGTTATTTTAAAAATCATGAACATAAATAGGTTTACTATTTTACATATCACAGTGAAATTAATTAAACCTCACAAAAAGATATAGGTACATAACATCAACTCATGCAACTAGGAATGTGGATTTGAAACAAATATCCCGTATCACTTTGTAACAAGTAAGTTAGATCATTCATAATGAATTATTTCTAATTGAATCATAATATAAAATTATATATGTATTATTGATTATATAATATCTAAAATTGATAGTACATACTCCAGAAAATTAAAAAAAATATAGTCAAAATGGTATATGTCTCATAAAAGTGAATGTGATATGAGAAAAAAACCCATTACCTCGAGTCTTGACATTCCATGTGTGACCTTCAACTCTTGTATAAAAAAAATAAATTAATAATTTAATTTCATTAAATCCATTTAAATTCTTAATAACTTATATATAAATGAATAATTACATAACATTATAAAAAATATTTCAATACATAATTATTAAAGTTGACATTGGGTGTTATAAGGACATTTAGTTTAATATATAAATCTTATTTGCTGTGTTGGTCATGGTAAATGACATAATTATTTATAAATATTCATAATAATAATCATGTAATAATCAATTTATTTATTCATTAATAAAATAATTAAAATGAATCATGAAAAATGTTATTGAAAAATAAAATACATTGTTATCATGGAGATGGTAATTCATACGTACGCCTGAGTGACATTTCCAATTTTATATTATCCATATGAAAAAATAGTTTATATTATTTTATCATCTGATATTGAAAATAATATCATAAACAAAAATTTGTACCGTTAATTATATATATATATATATATATATATATTTCTCATTACGTGGATATGATTAAAGAATCACATCGCTTCATGAAGGCATTAGTCCATACATAGACACACAATGTTATCATTTTCCATTATATGAAAAAATGTTATATTATAATTTTATAATGTTAAATAAATCATTATTATAATTATTAAGTAATTTAATTCAAATATATCCATGATCATCATCCTTATTAACTTCCATGTATGTTGTTAGTTAAAAAAGCGAATTATCTTCATAACGCGTTCGTCCAGCATAAACACGAGTGATGTTATGTTATCCCCCGTGAAATAAAATTTATAGTTTGTTATTATAAATAAAAAATATAGATGTATAATTACCATAAAAATATAATATATTTACATCAAATCAATCATTACAAAAATAAATTAGATGTGCTGATGGAAAACGAATGACATCAGGTAACAAATCCATTATAAACATTATATATCATATTATTTTTGAACTATAATTCAAATTTGTTGATATTATTTAGTTTGTGTTTTAAAGAATTAAGAAATTATTTTAAATTATAATCACATTCATTGTATATTAAATCTTATACTCTTTATCTACTTTTTACCTAGTATAAATAACATTAAAAAAATTAATTTATCTTTTTGAGAAATCATCACAATTATCCCCTTGATCATATCTTGGTTTATATTCCACCATAAAAATGTGAAGGAAATTTTTTTAACATGGGGTGTGAAAAAATGACCAGTAAAATATATAAATAAAGAAGTCGATAGTTCGGTTAAAATATAGAAACTTATAAAAGAATTTACCACTACCTTCTATTTTCTTTTAGAATATTAAATAAAACATATTCAAATGAATAAATAACAATATTATCAATGAAAAAATTTAGAACACATGGAAACAATTAAAACTCATTTTGGTTATATAGATAATCATTTAAATAAAACCATTTAAAAACCACACAATTAGAATAATCATATAGCTGGCATCCAATTAATATATTATGGGATTACCTTGTGCTATATTAGACATCCCATATTATACTATTATGGGATTACATTTTTCTATCAGGGACACCTACATGTTATGAAGTAAAGGGATTACCTAGTGCTATGTGGGCCAGTCCATGTTAATCTCTAACGGGCCTACCCAGTGCTATCTTGGTAAGCCCATGTATAATTTATATCTAGCTCTCTTTTTTCCAATAATTGACAAGTAACATATAATTAATAAAACCCTTTTATAATAAAATCCTTTGGAAACTATTTTAATACCATATGAAAGACACATTCATAAAAAATTTACATTTCTTTTAAAAAACCCATTTTTAATATCAAGAATCCCAAAAACATGTGAAGGATGATTTTCATAAAAAAATAAATAATCTTGGAAATGATCCTAGAAATTAAATAATATTAACTATATTGAAAAATTCATTGTCTTTGTATCTATTATGAATACAACATTCATTTTATCATTTTTCAAAATGTTCGATCTAAAACACCAAATAAGTTTCTTTTTGAATTATATTAAATGTCATAAAAAATAGATATAAATGTCCTCAAGATTCCTTTAAAATAAATTTTTTTAAAAACCAAAAATAATATATATAACATTTTAAGGAAACATATTTTTATATTAAATATATAAATATTCAAAAAAACGATAACACATTGAACATCTAAATCAAATCCAACGTGAGTGATTTCAATTAAAAAATTTTAAAAACATGATCAGAAAAAATTTAAGATATTTAGAATACAATGGGAGATTTATATACACCTCATAAAATAATTTTGATGGGTATCATAAAAATATTATTTCATAATAGGAGATTGAGACTAAATACCTCACATTATGCCTGACTAATCTTGTGGGTATTTATATTCTTAATCTATAATTATTGGTTATTTAATTACATTATCGAGAAATATTCTCATTCTTATTATTAATTTTCTATCACTTATTACCATGTTTAAATAATCTAATTATTTATTTCAATTCACATTGAAGGTTTTAATGATATTATGTACATGAGTCCAAAACGACATTATTATGATGTATATAGTAAAACATTTTCATTAGAAAAATATATATGAAATATTATTCATTACATACTAACATATTTATAAAACAATTATAACATAAAACCAAAACATTAAAAATTAATATGAAAAACTATCTATGTTATAACCTTGTATAGGGGATGTTGTATGTACACGTAACTAACATTTTCATTTTTCAATGATAATAATGGAATAAAGGTATGAAACATTTAATATTTAATTAATTATAATATTTTAATTAATATAATAATAATAATTTAAAATATAATATTATATATCATTCACTTGATGTTCTGATGCAAACAAATTCACATCATTTAGTGGATGTTATAGTTTATACGTATAGACGAATGACATAATCATTTATTTTTTGCATTTTAAGGTAAGGAAAAAATGATATATTAAACACCAAAAACAATAAAAATGAAATTAATATAATAAATAAATAATATTTTAATCATTATATCCAATATATTAAGGTGTTGATTGAAATTTAATTTTATAGGTTCATGAGGTGGTAGTTAGTTATACACATGAAAGACAAATTCTATTCCCATTTTATGGAGGTGTGTACTGAATTAGTTTATGTTATTAACATGATATAATCATATTATATTTAGGATAATGTATTTATTATTTCATAAGGGTTTCATTTTATTTAATATAGTTGGATGAAGAAATCAAAAAGAAATACATTGTTAAAAACAATACATTTTATTCAAACAATATTCACTTCTCAACACATTAACAAAAATAAAGATGGGTTTAATTCCATAGTAAAATCTCTAGAATGTGGATAGAGGTTCAAGGATGTAATTTGGAAAGAAATTTTCAAATCAAAGTTGCTTATTATTTAATACCTCCAGCTTCTATAGAATATTTCCACTTGAATAATGCAATTGATTTCATTTTACACAAATTGGAGTTTTAACACACCACGACCAATCGAACAAGCCATTATGAATAGTAATACCCACTTTTTGAAATTTTATAAAAATTATTTTTTAAAATTGAATTAATTTTTGGATTCAGAATATCAAAATTAGCTTAGGGTTAATTGTTTTTATTTTTCAAGAAAAACATTCAATTTTTTATAAATAGTGAAAAACATTGTGTTATTGTTTAAAATTGACTTTTTATTCAAATAATTACTAATTTTATTTAAATTTTTACTAGGTAAAAATAGATATAAAATACCTATATATTTTCAATGTAATTTAGTGGCATCATTTTAAAATAACATTAGATACATAAAATATTATTGAACTTTTTATCGTCTTTAACACATCTTCTATGCACATTTTTAAATATTCATAAAATGTAATTTTCCCTCTTCTATGAATTGATTTTCTAAAATCTGAGAGACATGGTTGACATCAATAAGTAAAATTTGGTTCAATAAGATGAAAATATTTTATGGTGAATATTAACTTTTGAATTTTATTTACCAAGATTAAAAGTAAATAGGGTTTTTAAGGGCAAAAATTGTAATTATAAATACCCTAAAACATGTATTAATTCAATTGGATAAGTATATTTCGACCAAAATAAACCATAGGAATAAAATAATATTCTTTTGGCCCACTTGTTTGAGATTATGATATTTATTATTATTTTATATAAAGAAGAGATGATAGTGTTTAATTCAATGTTTAAGAACTACACCGGATTTAATATAGGGTTATAAATAAGATAAATTCAATGATAAATATTAATTAAAAAGATAAAAATATTTCCCACATAATTTTGTTTTATTTTTTATTTTTAGAGAATTAATATTAAAAAAAATTATGTTACAATGATAATGCATTAATTACCTTATTAAAGAATGATTAAAATAATTGATTTTATAAATATCCAAATAAATTTGTAGTGATACTTAGGAGTTATTTCACTAATTTTATAAGTTAATTCGACATTTTTGGGTTTGTTAAATAATTTTTTTATTTTGATAATGTTTTAATGAATTTCAGAAAAACAAAATACCAAATAGTTTCAAAATTAACATAAATGATTTTTTTGAAACAAATATTATATTATTAATTGATATAAAATTCCTAAAAATAAAATTTTCATCCAAAGGACTTGGATAAATTAAGATATATTAATAATGAAGCATTTGGGATTTTCTTGGATCTTTATTGTATTTTTATTAACCATTTATTATAAAAATACTAGAATACAAGGTAAAAGTAGTATATTTAAATAAGAGTTAAGTATATAAGATAAGGTTCATATGTTGACATAAACCTATCTAATACATATTGGTTGATATTTTTTCGACCAATACCTATCTTATCCTCGAATTAAATCTTTTTGGAGCCACTATGAACCTAATATGATTGTTTAATAAATTAATATTTCAATCATTTCCTAAAGTAACCTACAACTCTCTAATAAAAAGATACACCCCCTTACCTCAACATCAAACCCCCTAAGCCATTTTTCATAGCCAGAGCCTGTAAAAATATCCTCCCAACAACCCTTACATATACCTAGTGGCCTTTAATTGATCAAAAAGACAACCTAAGGATCTCTTTTGACCAACTCAAAAAGAAAACACTTGAAGAAGAGCTAAAAATTTCACAACCACTTTCAATATTCTATTCTTCTCCCACATCCTTTTTATTTGTTTGTTTCCATATGAAAATAATAAATCTAGTACCATATACATACTGTGATTTTATTATAAATATGGTAAAACCATATTCAGTATTTTATCCATCCTATGAATGACATGTCACTATACGTGTGTATGTGCAGATTACTGTCTTCATGTCGTGGTGTAGTTTGTTATTCAAACACTTTATTATTTGGATTGGTATAATAATGAGTATAAATGAGATAAATAATAAATATAACATGTTATATAATATTTATATATGATATAACATCCATTTACATATGATTTCACCATCGATAGAATGATATTGTCACTCGGGCACACGTACGGATTATCGTTTCCATGAATAAAACGAAATTCATTCCCCATTAGAACTATTCAAGAATTTTTTTCATTAAATTATTAAAAATAATGTTTATGAACATAATATAATTATTTATATGAATCAAATTCATCTTATCCATAAAAAATTGTCTTACATACCCAAGAATATAAAGTAAAACGAATCTGTTAACAACTGAAACAATGATACTAATAAAATATTATTTATAATGAAAAATTAGAATGTCAAATATTATGTCATATTTATGTATGTGTTTCATATATAATTTTATATAAATTATTTATCTATTATACACTAGTTTATCATACCCTTGATCAAGTAAAAGTACATTTTAAGGGTTAATTCTACAATATCTTCATTATCTGAGTTTGTTTATATGTGTGTTTCAACATGGACCTCTTTATCATCCACATTTGTGTTTCATAAAAATGTAATTCAAAAAAGTTTTACTATTTCCTAGACTCTAGTTTAATTTTATTTAAACCATTGTTTGACATTTCCTGAGAAATTTATAATGAAATCCTTCTATTTTTTTCCAAACAATTCCCATTACATCCTTTTGGATAAATTTATAGAATGCATGTTTTTAACTAATATGGTGATTTAGGATATTTTCCTCCATTGAAACATCTTCAAATCTTCTCATAAAATTTATAAGAATATTTTAAAAATAAATTTTTAATTTTATAATTATGTGAATTTTAAATGATTTAAAAATAAAAAATGATATTTCTCTCAAATAGTTTTGATTTCAACTATGCCAACATCCATTGATGGATTTTACACTTGTTTGAAATTGATTTATTATGGTAAAATTATTCCATATTGTATTAAAGGTTTTTTTATATTTTTGACCGTGGATGTGTTATTTTTTATGATTCATGGGTTATGGATAATTTATTGACAAGTCGTATGCTAATTTTAATACGAATGTTTATGTTATGTTTTAGCCTTTTCATTTGAGGAGTGCACAGGACATAATAAGTGACAAGTTGATCTTCCTATTGCACCTCAATGCATCAGAAGGTCTCATTAAACAAAATAGGTTCATGGCTCAAGGTCTTGACAAAGTCTTATTTTTTGTCTCAGCATGAGGCCTTTACAATGTGGTTATGTAGTTTGGAATTGTGCATTCCATCAATATGAAATTGGCTATTTATATTTCATGTTATTATTCATCAAGTAGAATATAAATGTGAATAAGTAAATGGAATTATTTTATTTATATTTTACATATTATGTTGAAGTTTATTTTTAAAAGGATTATGTTTTAGTCTTATACATTTTACTAAATTTTTATGCTTTTTTATGAAAGTTTCTGCTATATTGTTATCCTTACTGAGAATATGAGCTAACCCTTTTTTGTTTTATATTTTCCTGGTTGTGAAGAAGTATATTATGATGAAACTCTAGGGACCATAAAATGGAGATGAATGTGTTCAAAGGAGACACAATGTGTTTTTTCCATTTCATAATTTATCAACATACTTATTTATGTATCTATTAATTCCAAGGCTACTAAACAAATCAGTCTTTTGGGATTTGATCCCAAGTGATCATGAAAATGTTATGTAATATTTCAATGACTCTTGGTAACTATGGTCGGGGCATTACAGTTGGTATCAGGGGAACATTAGTACAATAATTTGAAGCAATATTTATAAAAACTATTATTATTTATCATTACCCTAAGATATACATTGAGGATTAGTATCTAAGAAATTCATAGAATTTTGGAAATGTAGAAATTTTTTCAGTATTGCGAGCATTAATACATCCCTGTCTAGATACGAGCAGGTAGAGGTTTCTCCAGCACACATAAACCTATGAGTGAAAACTCTGACAAATATTTTCAGGCTTTAACTAAATTATAGTTGTTCACGACAATGGGCCTTGCTGCACTCTTAGATCTGACGCTCCATGGGGATATTCTTGGGATAATTCACATTTTATTTAAAAAACCATTATGAATGATTTATGATAATATACATCCTCAAAGAAAACATTTTTATGAATATGGATTATATCAATAAATTGTTCAATTTATGATAATTGTTTTTCAAGTATGGAATTATGTATTACGATAAATAAACTAATCTATTTTATGCCATTTTTTAGAAATGGAGCCTAGTGGAATGAATGGAAAATGTTTCAATGCACGTAATACATGTAGGTATTTCTCTCCTACACAGGATAATTATAGTGGTGGTGGTGATGGAATTGGTGCAGAACAACTTATCACCATACTGGAACAACTCACCTAGGTTATGAATAATTACCTTACCCATATAGAGCTCTCTAATCTATAACGTGGAGGATCAATGTTAGACTGCTTCATGAAGAAACAACCACAAACATTCAATAGTACTAAAAATAGATTTGTAGCTGAGAATTGGGTAAGTTACCTAGAAAAAATATTTCATTCTTCGGGAGTAGATAAAGGGAAAACGTTTTCATGGCAATTTATTGCCTCACGATAGATGCAGATAAATGGTGTCCATTCATTGAAAATACTAAGGTAGATCAAGGAGTATTAAATATGGAATGAAGGAAGTTTAATTAGATTTTAATAGAAACATTCTTTCCTTGTGACCATCGAGAAGATATGGAAAGTCAATTTTTGAGTCTGAGGAAAAAGGAGGATGAGAATGTCGCAAACTATGAGGTTATCATTAGAAGGTTAACATGGAATTTAGTAGATTATATACCTAACCCAAGGAGTACGATTTTTAGATTTTTAAATGATTAAAAACCATTTCTCTATCATGAATTAGTCTCACAATCCTTATCATCATATGAAGATATTGTCTCATGTGCTATCAAGACATTAAAATATTTCTCTATGTCTTACGACTTTAATAAAAATCAAGAGAAGAAGAGATTAGCTGAACACTTTGGAAATGGAAATAAACGGATAAAGAGAAACATTTAATTTTCATCCTATATTAAATGTGGGAAGAAACACCCTGGTACATTCTTGAAGGTAATGAGAGTCTATTACCAATGTTGTGAAAAAGATCACTAGGCTCGTGATTGTAAGGGGATGAAATAGGGTATGAATGTTGAATTGTACAATTTTAGAGAAATTGGACATTTTGGAAAACAATATCCTATGCACTAAGGAAACATACCTCTAAAAAGGCTAAGGGATCAAGGTTAGGCTTATGTGATCATTATTGATGAGGTTTAAGGTCAGAATGACGTGGTGGAAGGTAATTTAATAGTTTCCTCCAATTTAACCATTGCTTTATATGATTCTGGATCATCGCATTATTTCATATCATCGCAGTTTTCTATTAAAATTAGAAATTTCCTACTCTATTTAATAAGGAAGTTTCCAATCAAAACTCCTAAGTGATGTATCATTCAATAATGTCTTGTGAATCAGTCCACATTAGGGCATATAAATGTTCATTATCAGTTGATCTTATCGTCTTACCCATTATTGTATTTGATATAATCCTCGGTATGGATTGGATTTCTGACCATGATTCGAAACATAATTGTAAGAAAAAGGTGGTCACAATTTTCGATATGGATAAGGAGTATCTTATATATTGAGCATAAATTCCACCACATGATTCATATCTAGGTCCACCCCCAGTATCTGAACTAAATTCAATTATTATAGAGAAAGAGAATGAAATTAATATGGGTGAGGAATGAAATGTTCAAATAGAGGATGTACCTATTGTGAAATAATATGTTGAGGTGTTTCCTGAGGATTTACCTGGAAATCCTCCAGAATGAAAAATTAGGTTTCCATTGATTTAATTCTAGGTTAAATGATCATATAGAAGACCATGTATAGAATGGACACTAAAAAATTAGTTGAACTGAGAAAACTAGAGGAATTGATTGATAAAGGATTTATTCACCCTAGTTTTCCCCATGGGGTTCCCCTGTTCTATATGTTATGAAGAAAAAAATATCTATGAGGTTGTTCATGGACTACAGGGAAATCAATTCTATAACAATAATGAACAAGTATCACCTACATCGCATTGATTATTTATTCAATAAATATCATGAAGCTCAATATTTTCAAGGATTAATCATCGATTTGGATATCATCAGTTGTTTGTGAAGAAGGAAGACATTCCAAAAACAGCATTTTGAACAAGGTATGGGCATTACGAATTTGCAGTAATATCATCTGGACTGACTAATTCACCCTATGTTTTTATATATCCAATGAATATATTTTTCTAGGAATATCTTGATGACTTTGTATTTGCATTTATTGATGATATCTTGGTTTACTCAAAACTGATATGATGATCATGAATATTACTTGTGCACTATTCTCAAAACCCTAAGAAGAAATGAATTATATGGGATGTTAAGAAATTGTGAATTGTGGATTTATAAAATTTCTGTTCTTGGCCATATATTCACTAAGGATCGAATCTATTTTGATCATTCTAAGAGATGAGCAATTCAAAAATGGCCAGCACTGATGAGTATAATTGAGGCATGCAGTTTTATTAGTTTAGAAGGTTATTTTTGAAATTTTTTCTGGATTTTTTTCTTGATTTGCTAACCCAATAACCAAGATCACACGTAAAAGGGTTAAATTTTTTTGTACAAGATAATGTCATGAATTTTTTGAAGAACTGATGTGATGATTAGTCAATACTACAATTTTGAATCTACCATTTGGGAATGATAGGTTTATTATTTATAGTGATTATTCAAAGAAATGACTTGGTTTTGTCCTTATGCAGAATGATAGAGTTATTGAATATGAATTACGACAGCAAAAAATTCATGAACAATACTATCCTACTCATGATATAGATTTAGCAACTATTTAAATGTCTTTGATGATTTGGAGACACTCTCTCTAGGGTAAAAAATGTGAGATATATACCGATCACAAGAGTTTGAAGTATAATTTATCATAGCAAGAACTCAACAAGAGGAAAAAACGATGTCTTGTACTACGCAGTGATTATTATTTTACTATACAGTACCACTTAGGGAAAGAAAATAAGGTGGAAGATGCTTTTACTAGAAAGGATCATGGAGTTTTGAACCAGATTATAGTTGAAAGGGAACTTATGTTCATATATCTAGTCATGATGGTTACGGAAATAATCAAGGAAGTTGAACCATCAATTAATTTTCAAATGGTTTCTAAACCATCATTACTAGAATGGATAAAAAGTTCTCAGACTGATGATGAGGAGTTTTAGAAGAAAATTAATCCTATGAATGATGGGATATTGATCAAATTAGTATATGAGAATGGTATTTTGAAATTTGGGAGAAGACTTTGTGTTCTCGACATACTTGATCTAAAAAGGGAAGTTTTGGATGATGCTCATAGCTCCAATTTCTCTATACCCCGTGTAGCAATAAGTTGTAAAGAGATTTAAAGGAACATTTTTGGTTGGACAACATGAAGAGATAGATAACTGATTATGTGTTAATATGTGAGGGTTTTCAACTAGTAAAACCTGGAAGACAACATCCTAGAGGATTCATGCAGCCTATTCCAATACAATAGATTTAAGGAGATGATATTAAGATTGACTCTGTCATGGTACTTCCAAAGGCTCCTTGAAGGAATGAAACTGTATAGGTCATTGTTGATCCTCTTACCAAGTATGCACATTTTTCTGATATAAGAGAAGATTTACAACTTGAATGTACTGAAAGATGATATATTAATGATGCTATAAGACTTCATGGAGTACCCTAATCGATTGTTTATGATTGAGATCCCTATTTTACATCATGATTCTAGAAAAGTCTTCAGAATTCCATAGATATTGAACTTCGCTTGAGCATTACCTACCACCCTTAAACTTATGGACAGTCATAAGGGACTATTAAAACATTAGAAGACATGTTGAGATCTTACTCACATGACTTTCAAGGTATGTAGGATCAATGTTTACCTATTTTAGATTTTAACAATTAAAATTTTTTTATTCAAGTAATTAGATGGCACCATATGATGTGTTATATGGAAGGGAATGTCTTACACCAACTTTTTAGGATGGTTTTGATGAAAGAAAACTTTTAGGCCCAAAACCTTTTGAGGGAACAATGGAACAGTTGAAGGTTATCCAAACCCAAATCACAGAAGCTAAAAGTAGGTGAAAGAGCTATATCGATAACCCAAGGATTGATTAGAAATTTCAAGTAAGAGATCATGTTTTCATGAAAGTATCTCAATGGAAGGGTGTTATATGTTTCGGTAGGAAGGGTAAATAAAGTGACATGTACATCAAACCTTTTGAAATTCTTAAATGAATTGGATTTGTAGCTTAATGTTTGAAAATTCTGCCTTGTCTCTCCAATATTCATGATGTGTTCCACGTATCACTATTGAGATAATACAAGCCTGAACAACACATGTTATCACATGTGAAGAAATTTAACTATAACCTGACATGTTTTATTACATTGTGCCTATCAGAAATCATGATATCAGAGAACAAGTGTTGAGTAACATGATGATTCATCTGGTGAATGTTCTATGGAGAAATCATAAGATAGAAGAGGCAACATGGGAACCTGGGGAAATTATGATGAAAACCCACCCGAATCATTTTATTCAGTAATATTATAGAAATTTCAGGGGCAAAATTACATGAATTAGGGGAGAATGTAACACCACAAAAATCCTTTGTACGTTTCCCTTTGAATAATGAAAAATCCGGAATTGTACGCAACATGGAGTTTTAACACACCGCAACCAATCATACTAGCCGTTATGAACACTAATAATCAGTTTTTTAAATTTTATAGATGTTATTTTTCAAAATAGATTTCATTTTTGGATTCAGTATATCTAAATTATCTTAGGGTAAAAATTTTTATTTTTTCTGAAAACATTCAATTTTTTATTAACAATGAAAAATAATGTGTTATTGTTTAAAAAAGACTTTTTATTTAAATAATTAGTTATTTATTTATATTTATATTTGGTAAAAATATGTACATACTACCTAAATATGATCAATGTAATTAATTGGAGTAATTTTATAATATTATTATATATAAAAAAAATTATTGAACTTTTTACCGTCTTTTACCCACCTACTAAACGTATTTAAAATTTTTCATAAAAAATACTTTTACTATATCATTGAATTGAATTTAAAAAATCCAAGATACATGGTTGACATCAGAAACAAATTTTTTTCAATAAGATGAAAATAAGTGTTGATGAATAGTACTTGTTGACTTTTATTTACCATTTTTAAAAGTAAATAGTATAATTAAAAGAAAAAATGATATTATAATTACCCTAAAACATGTCCTAATTATATTGGATAATTATATTTTGATCCAAATAATCCTTAGGAAAAAAATATGATCCCATGGGTCCACTTGGATTTTTTTTGGACATTTATTATTATATTATTTAAAGAAGAGTTAAAAGTGTTGAATTCAAGGTTTAATAACTAAAAAATTTTCATTTATGGTTATACATAATATAAATTTGACTATAAATATTCATTATAAAATACTTATTTCCTACATAATTATATATTATTTATAATTCTTAGACAATAAATAATTTAATTTACTTATGATACAACGATGATTCAGTAATAACCTTATTAATGAAATATTAAAATAATATATATTATAAATATCCAATTAAATGTAGATTGAGGCATATAAGGAATTAGACTAGTTTTCAAAGTTAATATGACAATTTAGGGATGATTACTAATTTTAATGGATCGATAAAGTAATAATGACTTTCACAAAAACAAAATACCAAATAGTGTTAAAATCGACACAAATGAGTTTTAAAAACAAATACTATATTATTAATTAATATAATATTCCAAGAAATCTAATGTACAACCATTGGATGTAGAAAAGGTTATATATATTAATAATTAATCACATGGGGTTCTCTTGTCTTATTATAGTACGTTTATTAATCATTTATTATAATAATTCAAGAATTCATGGAAAAAGTTAAACAATTTAAATAATAGTTAAATCCAAATGATAAGGTCAATATGGTGACCTAAACCTATTTAATACCAATTGGATGAGAGGTTTTCGGCCCATACCATCAATACCCTTGAAATAAATCATTTTATAGATATTATAAACCGAATATCATTGTGTAATTAAATAATATTTCATGCTTTTTATAATGTGACTCCCACCTCTCATATTAAAGGATACATCCCATTATCTCCAAATCACACATCCAAAGCCATTTGGCTCAGCCAACCCCTGGTCAAATATTTTCCAAACTACCCTCACATAGACCTAGATTTCGTACTTTTATCAAAAATCTATTTTATGGAGCTATTTTTATCAACTCAAAATGAAACACCTGAAGAAGATGTAATAATTTCACCAACTCTTTCAAATGTCATTTATTCATCCACATCCTATTTCATTGCTGTTTTTCATTAAAAATAGAAAATGTAGTACCATATGCATACTATAATGTTATTATAAATATGGTACAACCATATTCATTATTCAATCTATCTTATGAATGAAGATAAACTATACATGTGTACATACGGATTACCGCCTCCAAGTTGTGGAGTAGTTTGTTATTCAAATACATCATTATTTGGATGGGTAAAATAACAGTTATAACTATATTTAAATAATAAATATATCATGTTAATGATTCAATATATATGATATACTATCCAATTACATACGATTTCACCATCAATAGAATGATATAGTCCCTTGTGCATATGTACGGATTACCGTCTCCACGAATGCGATGATATTCATTCTCCATCATAACAATTAATGAATAATGTTCATTTTTTTATAAAAAATAATGTCTCATAACATAATATCAATCGGTATATGATTTAAGTGAATCCTATCCCTAAAAAACATGGCTCACATAACCAAGAATATAAAAGGGAAACGAATTAGTTAACACTTGAAATAATGATACTACTGAAAGGTTATTAAGAAATTAATAATAAAGATCATATATGATATAATATTTATGTATGTGGTTCTTCAACAATTTAATAAAAATATTTTTACTATTATTCATGAGGTTAATTTACAATCGATCAAGGAAAATTACAAGTTAAGGGTAAATTATACAACCTCTACATTATCCGTGGATGTTTATATATGAGTATCTACTGGGATCTCTTTATCATGCACATCCTTGTTCTTGAAAATGTATTTCAAATTTTATTTACTATTTCCTATACTATTTTTTAATGTAATTTATACCTTTTTTTAATTTTTATTATATTTTTTAAAGGAATCATTATATAGTTTTCCGAACAAGGTCCTTTAGGACCATTTTGAAAAAATTATGGAAATAATGTTTTTTAACTTATACGGCGAGTATGGCAATATTCTACTGTTATAATATCTTCAAACATTACCATACAAGTTCATAATAATATTTTCAAATAAATTTTTTCTTTCTAGATTATGAGACTTTAAAATGGATTTAAAATAGGAAGAAAAATATCTCTCAAATTGTTTCTATTTCATCTATTTCAATATCCTTTGATGGATTTTACACTTGTTTGAAGATGATTTATTCTGATGCAAATATTTCATACTGTATTGAAGGTTTTGTGATATGTTTGACTATGTATTTGTTATTTTTATAACATCAATTATTTATGGATAAATTAATGAAATTTCTTAGGATTTTTTTAGTATGAATGTTTATGTAATGTTTGAACCTTTTTCATTTGTGGAATGAATTGGACTTTGTTAGTGATGGGTGGAGCTCGCTATAGCTCCTCGATGCATCAGTAGTTCTTATGAGACAAACTAGTTTCTTGGAACCATGCCATGACAAAATCTTATTTGTAGTCTTCCCACGAGACAATGATTATGTGGTTATTAAGTCTGGAATAATACATTCCATCAATACGAAATTATCTATTGATATTGCATGTGATTATTCTCCTAGTAGAATATCCATGTGAATAAGTAAATGGAAATATTTGATTTATATTTTCCATATTATGCTGAATTTTATGTCTAAAAATCTTATGTTTTAGTCTTATACATTTCCTTAAATGATTTTTCTTCTTTATGAATGTTTCCGCTATATTATTATCTATACTGATCATTTGAGCTCACCCCATTCTACGTTTTATTTTTTCCAGGATGTGAAAAAGTATATTATGACTGACCAGAAGGGATACTCTAAGGGATATGAATGTGTTCAAAGGAGACACAATGTTTTTTCTTTTAATTTCATATAGTTATGAAAAAATATGTATATATCTATTACATCCAATGCGACTAAACTAATCGGCCTTTTGGGATTTGATCCCTTATGATCATTCCAATATAATTTAATATTCCAGCAACTCTAGGTAACTAGGTTTGGTTTGTTACATTTGAACAATGAATAAAATAGAAAAGTAGGATCTAATTTAAAATAAAGGGGATCAACACTTTGGGAATAATTCATTATATTAAATTAATATAACTTAATTTTTAATTCCCAGTTTATAAATAATATATTTTTTAATTATATATGATTATATTGTGTATGAAACACTAATCCAATAAATTTTATCGATGTTTTTAAAATTTATTAATCAATATCTTTTGGCTTTTAACCTTACAAAACATCTTTACCTCTTACAGTGATAACATGTTCTTTTCTCATATAAGGGTTAATATAGTTACAATGAAATTTAAAAAGATCCATAAATAGAAAATTTATGATTTATTATATCTTATAATAAATGATTTTGAAAAATTCATATTTTTTGGAATTTTATATCATATATTAAAATACTTCATTTTTAAATGAATAGTTAATGTCAATTTTTACATTATTCATTACATGAGATATTAAAATTTTGATAACAATAAGATAAATTTGAACCAATTGTTATAACACATTAACATCATGTCAAGGAGATCTAAAAAAATATCTTATATCACTAATTATTTACGATATACTTATTTTAATATTTTTATTGTTATTTATTTGGCATTCCCACTAATTAAACAAATAATAAATCGTTAGAATCAATGGCCAGAAAGCCTTCATTTTTTAATATTTTGATAATCCACCAATAATGTGGTGAGGTGGAACCCTTGCAAGGCCTGACGTCTTAGAGACAATTACATTTCCCATAGGTCTTTGAGGGAATCACCAAAACAATTAATAAATCATCATTATGTAAATGTTTTAGTTTATTTTTTACTTCTTAAAAATTTAAAAAAAAATTCCAAATATTATGATCAAATTTACAATTTTCATAATAATTTTTATAGTCGATGATATATTCCCTATAAAGCTATAGTAAAAATGTTATTTTTATGAAAACATAATAAGGGCATATTTAAATTTTATAAAAAATAAAATACTATAAATGGAATAAAGTAATACAAGTTGCTCAAAGAGGTCATCCACAAATAAAAAGGATTATTTTCGTTGAAAAACTCATATAATAAAATTTTGACATATTTGATGGTAATTTCCCAATATTTAAAATATTCTTTTTACTCTTATTTATGTTATTTACCAATATATGTGTTAATACAATTACTACAGTTAATCTTGATATCATTCATAAATAAATCAAAAATATTTAATTAATTTGGAAAATATTAATTAAAATAACGAAATAATATTTTAATTTTAAAATCACATGATAGGATAATATTAATTTAAAATTTACCCCATTGATGAAGTGAGAAAATGGGTTATTAATGTGAAAACACTAAAAATACTTAAATGATATTATATAAAAATTCAGTTTAAATTTATTTTTACGGACATAAATTGAAATAAATTATATATAATTGACCAAATTATACATTAAAACAAACCAATAGAATAATTTAACCATATTAATTACTTAGTCAAAAGTGTTTTTTTCATTTAAAATTTATTATTATTCACTATTCATCAAACCATTATCAAAAAAATACAAAAAAAATCATGAAAAGTAAATTATCATATTAATATATAAAATAATAATTTTCTTTTTTCAAATAGAACTTATAAATGTGTCAAAAAATATATTTTAAACATGGGTTCCATAAAAATTCTATAAAAAACTTTTTAGAAAAATACATCTTTAATAAGTAATTGTTTTATAAATAATGTCTATAAATCAAATTTATTGAATTACAAAATTTATATTGAATATATTTTAAATTTTATTAATATATGAAAATATGTAGGATTTAATTATTTATTTCTATAAAACATATTATTGGAAATTTTAATAGATTTTCATAAAAATAATTTCTATTTATCTGTAAAATGGTTTTATTGTCATTTATTTGTAATTGGTCCCAAAAAATGAATTATATATAATTTTTTAAACAATATTTTTATAATTTAACTATTCATTTTTATAACATCCTTTATAATGGTTAATAGATACCTTCCATAATATATAATAATCTTTATTTTTCCATTAATGCTTATTGGGGCTTATAATGTACGCCATCGAACATGGTGTTCCCTTTTAAAAAATACGGATATTACATCCTACCATAATAAACTACATCCTCAAAATATTAACATGGTATGTATATTTGGGGTATAACAATTAAATGCTCTTTTATTGAAATCCCACATTAGAAGAAGGATCAACAAAAGAACATCATTAATATAATTAAAATGGAAGTGTATGGGTCATATGAGATAACACTAATCCTAATTCAATGTATGAAAAAAGAATCATGCCAGTGAAAAATAAATATCATTTTTTTAAGGAGAGTGATAGAGAACATGATCATTATTAGGTTTACAATTAAACCCCATAAATACGTGAGGGGATAAAAGTTCATTAATTTCTTATAAAAAATGTAAATGAATAACTTTTTTCATTCAAAAGATTCTTCCTATAGTTAATGAATTATTTTACCATATAAGAACATATGTAAATATAAATACAATATATATTTATATTTTATAATCACATTGTCATCCTAATATCATTCCAATAATTATTATTATTTCTTTAAAAATATCAACAATCGTTAAAGATCGTGTAATCCGAAAATTTATAAATACCTTAAAATTATATCCAAATATAAAAGAACACTTCTCATTAATAAAATTCCTTACATAAACATAATCTCATAAAAAATATAACATAAATTTCCTTAATCAATTATGATCATAACACATAGAAATTGTAATGTCTCGGACCTCTCCGGTCTATTCCTTTGTGAAAGTGTGGTGCTGGAGGTGTTATGGGAGGTCAATGTGATTGGGGGTGCGTTTGGGTGGACTTTTAAGGAATGCTAAAGGGAAATAGATTTTGCACGGGCGGTGCACGGTTTGTCCAAACCGTGCGGCCAAACCGTCGAGGTTAGTGTTGGAGGTAGTGACTAATGCACAGTTAGTGCACTATTTGTCTTATCGTGTAGCCTAACCGTGCGAGGAGTGTTTGACAAGGCAGAAGCTAACACACGTTTAGCACACGGTTTGTCAAACTATGCAGACTAACTATGCGGGAACTTAAATTAGATCCTAAAATTGTGTATATAACATGTTTTTGCCTCTAAATGGTTTGTTTAAGCCCCTAAGCGGCCATAACATGCGAAAACCTTTCCCTGAAGGTAAGATAACCTTTCCCAAACGTTTTGGAGGTGATCTGAAGGCTTCTCATGGCGAATCAAAGCCAGTTTCTTGAGGTATGTGATCGTTCTTTGTTGGTTTCTTTGATCTACTTAGATATACTTCTCCTCTTATCTCGGTTTCATATATCTACACCCGTTATGGGTAGATCTAAGTGTTTGGATACCAAATATGATGAGCATTGGTCTTGGTTGTGTTAGGAGAAGTGATCTAAGGTGGATGCTCGGTGAATCAACCCTGTTTTCTTGGGAGTTTTTCAATCATAGTGGTTTTCGTCGAAATCCTTTGTGGTATGGGATTTGTTCCATCTCTTTCTTTTACGTGAAACCGTATTGTTATGATGTTGAATCCCGTTGGATGACAATGGAATTGACCTAATAAAATACTTTGAACCGGATAAAGAAATCTTATCAATAGTATGTTATTGCCTCATGTTTTTCTAGATAGTGTTATATTTATGCTTTCCTTGCTCAGTGGTTGTTCTTGGTGGAAATTGGTAAAGGACATAAACCGGGACTAATTGATATTTGTTTGGATAAAGATTAAGAGGCATGTGAATGAATTTGGTTCCTGTGGTAATTTGATGTTAATCAAATTGGCATAGTAAGCATGTATAATCTTTTGTGATAGATACTGGTTAGGTTCCCGATTTTGGAACCAACATATTAAATCTGTTAATTCAAGATGGTTTAATGAATTTGATCTTTTTACAATTCCATGAAGGGTTCTGAGTTACCCTCTTATTTGTTAAAGGGCCAAGAGACCATTTGATGTGATGTTTGATTTCCTGCTTCTTAGTGTACAAACTCCATCATATGTGTGCACACCTTATTCTACACCGGTTATGAATGAAAATTCTACTTAGCGATCGCCAAGCACACCTTCCATCCACCTCCTCAATAAAGGGAAATGGTTGTAGATAAAGAAGTTAATCTTTAGACAACCACATTTAGGATTACACCCACTATAAATTATCCTTAGAATTAACTTAAAGAATATTAAAAAAATGGTCTTGGGTTCAAGAATTTGATTACTCCCTTGAGATATTCCTCAGATTAGTTACTCATGATCATGAGTATTATAGTTCACAATGGTAAGATGAGAGGAAGAGAAGAGGGTGAATCGGTGGACACAAAAATAAAAACAATGCATGAATTTATTGGAAATATAAATTACCATTAAAAAATAAAAATAAAGAAATAAAATAAAATAAAAATAAAGGTGGATGATTTGCGGCCAGCCTCCCTCGGTGGAGATCTCCTCCTTGGTGCCTTGAAGGAATGGATGGAGAATGGGATGCTTTGAGAGGGTAGAGCTCTCCTCCTTTTATAGCCAGAATGTTTCCCCCGGATTTTGATGCGTTGTGGACCCATTAAAAGACATCTTCCCGCATTGATCCCTTCTTGAATGTTTTTCATAATTCCCTTGGCCGCGTCCTCTCAAAATCTCAGCGGATTTGGACATTTATTCTAATGTTATGGTCGTTTTACTCTGAGCATTTATTCTGTCGAGTCAGACTCTCCAAAACAAAATCCTCTGGATTATGGTGATTTAAGGACCCCATAAACGGCCAATTCACTCAGTGATTCATTCCTAAATGATGCTCCAAAACTCCTTTCGCGTCCACCCACCGAATTTCACAAGATTTGGGCCCACCATGGATGCGTTATGGATCCCACACCAAAACTAGGCAGAACTGAAAACAGTTTTCTTTCTCCCACTTGTGAGCTTCTTTTGAGCTTCCATATGGCTGATTCATCTTTTAGTCCAAAAATAGTAAATTAATCCCTGGATGTGTAGAATCTATAAAAAAACAAAATTTGAATTTGGATCACTATAGATAATGTTATGGACAAACTATCGAAATAATTTAAAACTGTTAAAAATTGAAAATTGCCAATTTTTACTATTCAACTCAAAAATAACACTACAACCTAAAAACATGAAAATTACCCATCCAATAACACTGTTTTGGGATTATAAAAAATAATTTACAGTATAAAATATATGAAAATGTGAGCTTCGTCACTCCCCCACATATAAACATTGCACTCAAGGGCAATCATCTTACATCCAAATCAAAATCCACACAACAATCAAAAATGAGAAAATATCAATGATTTAATCCAAAATAGAATTCTATCATGTCTCATATATGAATAACAAGCCTCTATAATTTTCATTTAAATTATTAAAAAAATTTCTACATCATAAATCAATCCATGAACCAATAACAACCTACCTCACATTGAATTTTATGTCACTCTTCACTCAAGAGAAATTGAATCTAGAGTTATACTCATACTTGAAAATCGCATGTATCACCATAGGTTTGTGAAAATTCTCATTTCTACAAAGCGTGAAACATGAAAATGAATTTAATCGCGAGGGTTTTAATTAAAGGTTCAAATGATTCTGTGGCTTAGGATTAGTGGGAAAATTATTGGAAAAAAAGTTCTAGTTTAGAAAGAGGAGTTGGGATTTTGAGTACAATGCATGATTAAATCAAGTGAAAACACACTAAATTCCTCACTCAATCTCACCTGAAAATGTGAAAAACAAAACCACCCCCTTTTTATGACATGGTACATGAGCCAATAAGTGATTATAATGAATGATATCATCTATGTTCTCCTCATTTTTTTCAAAGCTCCAGAAAGGCACAGCTTTATTTTCTTTTTTCTTTTTTTCATGTAGGATGACATGAAAATTGAATATAGTGAATGAATGAAAATTCATGCCCTTGATTTTTGAGAGGGACATGAGTCATAAAATAATTTACAATGAAGAATTCAAGCTCATCTCCATTTTTTTCTTTTCTTTTTTTGAAGGAGAAATGGATGAAACAAATTAAACACATTGAAATGATGAAACATTCCCAATTCTCTTATTACCCATAGCCCAAAATATTTACACACACTTCACACTACCCATAAATGATATACATCCCAATAAACGAACACGAAAGGCCCTTCCCCCACACTCAAACTTGAAATATCGATGAAAAAAATACTAAAAGTGCAGGTACGTAAGGAAAAATTGGCTTGTAATGTGGCTTAAACGTATAAGGAAATTCATGGAATCTAAGGGATTACGAAGGATAAATGTTAAGGTGGGTCTCTAGAGAAAATTTGGATAGCCAAAGAGATTCCTCAATCACTTTAAATACATTCCATGAAATCCAATCCTTCAAAAGAGAATATTCACAAATTCCGGTTCTCACAAAAAATTCAAGTTTCCCTCAAGAAAGTGTGGGTATTAGGAAGAATATATAAAAGTGGTTTAGAATACCTCACAAGATTGGAAAATTATTTTGAGTCAGTGTTTCATGGGCATGGATTTCAAAAATCAGTCAAACTCATAAAAATGATTGATAATCCAATTCAGGAAAAATGTTTTCACATCAACAATAATTTAAAATCAATTATTTCAAAAATCATTTCAACTCTTTCAAAATCAATTAATGTGTGAAAAGTGATAAGAATATTCAATACAACTCAAAAATCCTATAAATATAATAAATCAAAATGAAATGAACACAAGAAGAACTAAGTAGGTTGACACTCCTCCACACTTAAATTTAACTACCCCTTATTTCAACTCAACAAAATATAAATATAGAGGTATAAAATCAAAGGGATAGAAAGATACAACCTGACATTACTTTAGTGGTGGATGCCTTGAGTTAATCTCCTAGAAGCATCCACTTTAACACTAAACGAATGTAATGAAAATACATAAGAAAAATAAATAAGAAGAATGATAGAGGGAAAAGAAAAGAGATAATGCTTGTTTTAGACCCCCAAGAGGGTGCTAGGTTTCTACTGCCCATAGTCAGGCAGTTTCAGTAGATTATCCCCAATTAGAAGGTGGGTGTGGTTTCATTGAGATGAACCACCACATGTGAGTTTTCCTGATATCCATGAGTAAAACCTAAAAGTAGAGAACCCCAAAGAAGATAAGAATGTTCCCAGCCCCCGAGAAAGAATAAAGAAGAAATTTGAGGTTCGAAGTGGGAGGGAATAAAAGATAAGGGTTCTCCCTGTAAACATCGGTGGTTTCCTCCTCCATATGGTATGAAAATTTTTGTTGAGGAGGTAGTCTCACCACCACAACCTTCTTCAGATCTTCTTCCATGATCACCACTACTTCTGTGGTATCTTCCATATCATCAATGGTAAGCTCCATTTGTGTTGTATCCGAAATTTCAAAGGAATAGATGTCAGAAAACAATTTAGCTTGAATAAGATTGAAACATGAAATATTAATAAAGAAATTTTCCCTTTCAAGTAATTCAGCTTGGTAATTTATCTCTTCAGGCATGACCATTGGAAACTCAATCTTAGTAGGTGCATCTTCTTCATTATCTTCCAATGCAAGAGAGAGGTAGAAAGTGTCTCCCATCAGTGCATCAGTTGGAATGTGTACTTCTGGGACCTCCTCGAGCAATGGTTGAGTGAGAGATGATGTGATTATTTCTTTTAGTAGATCTTTCTCACCCACCTCAGGTTCTTTAACACAAAAATTTATTGGTGAAATCAATTCCACCACTCGTTCTAGTTCATGTTCTGGCTCAGGTTCGGATTTCTCTTAGGATGTGCGTACATATTCAAAAATCCATTCTATTTGGCTCTCCAGTTTTTGAACTTTATCACTAATCCTATAAAATTGAGCATCAAGTACATTGCAAACATTTTCTGGCACATGAGACTATTCAGTCCATGAATAAAATTTTGAATTGAAAGACATCATGAACAAAGAAGATTTTTTTTAGTTTTTGAAAATTTTGATTTTTTTGTAGTTTTTTTAATGAAAGAAAAATTATTTACACAATGTGAATAAAAAATAGTGAATTAAAACCACTTGGATCACTAGAGACGACACCAATTGGACGAAGCGTTGTCGTGTGCACTCTCAAAAATATTTATACTAAGTGCATCACAGTGACTAACCTAGGTCATTCTCATGAGGAGATTTTGTGGTTAATACATCACTACTTCTAGTCCACCTAATATAATTCCTTTTTTTGTTTAATATTTTATGAAATAAATGTAATTTAAAAAACTAAATGAAATTCATAAATCATAATAAACTAAAATTTAATTCTAAATTTCCATGTAATGTTAAAGAGAATATAACTAGGGAGGAAAGGAAGTTCTCCCGAGAGAATATTCAGGGAGCACCTTCATTACCCAGTTTCAAATATTATTAGTGTACACACTCCATCTTATGTGTGCACACCTTATTCTACATCGGTTATGAATGAAATTTCTACTTAGCGATCGCCAGGAACACCTTCCATCCACCTCCTCAATCGAGGGAAAATGGTTGTAGATTAAGAAGTTAATCTTTAGACAACCATAGTGAGGATTACACACACTATAAATTATCCTTAGAATTAACTAAAAAGATATTAAGAACATGGTCTTGGTTTCAAGAACCTGATTACTCCCTCGGGATATTCCTCAGATTAGTTACTCATGATCATGAGTATTATAGTTCACAATGGTAAGATGAGAGGAAGAGAAGAGGGTGAATCGGTGGACACAAAAATAAAAACAATGCATGAATTTATTAGAAATCTAAACTACAATTGAAAACTAAAAATAAAGAAATTAAAAAAAATAAAAATAAAAGGGGAATATTTGAGGCCGGCCTCCCTAGGTAGAGATCTCCTCATTGGTTCCTTGAAGGAATGGATGGAGAATGGGATGCTTTGAGAGGGTGGAGCTCTCCTCCTTTTATAGCCAGAATTCGTCCCCATGATTTTGACGCGTTGGGGACCCATTAAATTACATCTTCACGTGTTGAGCCCTTCTTGAATGTTGTTCATATTTCCTTTTTTCGTGTCCCCTAAAAATCACATTGGATTTAGACATGTATTCCAATAGGTATGGCCGTTTTACTCTAAGCATTTATTCTGTCCAGTAAGACTCTCCAAAACGAAATCCTCCAGATTATGGTGATTTAATTACCCCATAAATGGCCAATACACTCAGTGATTCCTTCATAAAGGATGATACCAAACTCGTTTCTCATCCACCCACCGAATTTCACAAGATATGGTCCCACCATGGATGAGTTATGGATCCCACACCAAAACTAGGCAGAACTGAAAACAGTTTTCTTTCTCCCACTTGTGAGCTTCTTTTGAGCTTCCATATGGTCGATTCAGCTTTTAGTCCAAAATAGTAAATGAATACCTGGATGTGTAGAATCTGTAAAAGAAAGTCTTTTTCAATTTGGATCAGTGTAGAAAATGTTATAGACAAACTACCTAAATAATTTAAAACTGTTAAAAATCCAAAATGGCCAATTTTTACTATTCAGCTCAAAAATAACACTAAAACCTAAAAACATGACAATTACCCATACAATAACACTTTTGTGGGATTATAAAAAATTATTTACAGTATAAAATATATAAAAATTTGAGCTTCATCAACTATAAAGTTCACATAGTATATATATGATAATTTAATCCTGATGCAGAATCATGGATACAAATGTGATTTTATTTGAATAACTACAATAAGGGCATTTCCATTGGCAATATAATTGTTTATTACATTCTCCCCCCTTATGAAATTTCCACCAACAGATTTTTTTTACATTATAGGATGAAAAAAGGTGAGGTTCATTCACATTCATTTATTCCTTTGGTTCCCATGTTGCATATTCATACTTATTGTTCCTCCATCATATATTGACCATGTGAGTAGTCTTGTTTTGTAGAACTTTTTATCTATGACCCATGATCTTCATTGACTGCCTCTCATAATAAAGATCATTCTTAATTTGTAGCACCTCTAAAGAAAGTACATGTGAAGCATCATGTATGTAATTCGTTAATATGTGTATGTAGAATCTAGAATGTACTTTAGAGATGGTATATGGAAGTAATTTTCAATAGAACCCAGCTTTTACACTATCAAGAATCTCTAAGGGATCAATGTACCTGGGACATATCCTTCCATTATTCAAAATTCTCATGAAGTTATTCCATCAATTTATTGGGATGAATACTATTTTTCACAACATAATCACAAGGTTCAATCGAAGATTATATGAATTACAATTTTTTCAAATTTTGGGTTTTTTGATTTGATACTAAATGTTTTTCACCACATACACCATTTTTTTGACCATTTCATGTCCTAGAATCTTACGTTCACCAACCTCATCCTAGAATGTCAGTGTTTTGCATCTATTCCCTTAAATTTCGTCATTTGGATCCATTTAGATACAAGAGAAAAAACAATTATTAAAGGAGAACTCAGAAAAATGTAGTTATTGGTACCATTCTATCTTGATGTCCATAGAACAATTTTTCAACACATATTCTAGTGCCTAAAATGTTCTTTCATATTGGACATCAGTGTGAGGATGGAAGGTCGTACTTAAGTTTTTCTCATTTCCTAAAGCATGATTTAGTATATTTCAAAACTATGTGGATAATATTGAATGTGGATCAGATAAAATAAATAGTTGTACTCTATGCAGCCTTCAAACATATTAAGTATATATTTCTACATGTCTATCAAATGTTATGTCCTCTCGAATTGAGATAATGTGGTCTATCTTTTTATGGTGATACACAATTACCAATATATCATCATTTCTTCTTGATGTCCTCGGATGTCTATTGTCAAATTCCAGGGTAATGTTATCCCCCTTCAATGTTGGTATGGGTATTGGTTTCATCCTACCCTTATACTTTTTTATTTCATCCTTCATTTATTTCAATAATAAGAATATGGATGTATATTCATAAATCTCATTCTTCATATTATCCCACCAATAGGTCTCTTAGAGATCTTGATACTTCTTTGTTCTGCCTATGGGAACAGATAATTTTGATCTATGTGTGTCATTTAGAAGATAATTCTTTATATTTTGATTTGATGGTACACAAAGCTTCATTTTGAACTGAATGACACCAAAATCATTTACATGGAACTCATAAAACATCCCTTCATTTAATGTATTCACCTACTTTTTCAACTCTAGATCATCCCATAGGGCCTCTGTAATCATCACATAATTAGATTGTTGGTGAATCATTGTGTAAGGTATGATGTAGTCCATGATGTTATGAATTCCAAATACATCCATTGAATTTTAATAAATATAGGGTCATTCTCAATCCAAAACATGGATAGAGTAGAATGTTCTTTTCTTCTTACAACATCATATAGCTTGTTCTTTTCTTGTATGATTTTGAATAGATAAATCATTATCTTTGATTTGCTCTGACCATCCCATGTGATGCATTTTGGGCTCCTTTTGTGTTAATATATAGTTTATGCTCTTATGATCTTTATATATATAACACTTCTCGCTATAAAGGTTGTGCCTCTATATTTTAAGGGGTGAAATCATAGTTTGTACCTCCATATCATGTGTCGGGTAGTTCTAATAATTTTTGATGAACGTCATTGAGGCGCAGGATATCACATTATATTTTTAATTAGTACAGAACCCAATATCTTCTTGAAAGAATAACTATATATCAGAAAACATTCTTCAATTTTGGTAATGTGAGTACAGGTGTACTGGCCATCCTTATCATTATCTCTTTGAAGATTTCATCACATTGTTTCTTCCAGACGCACTTTACCCCATTCCTTAATAACTTAATCAGCATGCTTTAAAATAATCATAACTTTATCAAGAAATGTCGGTAGTACCCTGATAAGTAAATAAGACTGCATATTTTTTTGGAAATGAGAGGGTAAATTACAATCCTCAATTGCATTTGTTTTTGAAGAGTCTATAGAAATTCCATCACTTGTGATCACATGTCCGAATAATGCGACATGCTGCATCAAAATGTCACACTTTTTAACAATTGGAATACAACATCTTCATCCTCAATTTTGGCAACAATAGTCAAAGATATTCTTCTGTTCCACCTTTTACATGGATTAGATGAGAATACCATGGATATATACTAAAAAAGTATTTCAATGTAATGTCTAATGACTATTTTCTTCAAATCACTAAATATTGTGGGGGAATTTGTAACTTTGAAGAAGATCACCAAAAACACATAGTGCCCATATTGTGTAGGTAAGAAAATATTTTGAATATCATTCTTCTTCACCATTATATGATCATATCAAGAATTCAGATCCCATTTTGAGAAGTAGTGATCTCCTCTTAACTGATCAAACAAATCATCAATCCCAAGAAGATGGTAGTAATTCATTATGGTGATCTTGTTGATTTCCCGATAGTCGATACACATAAGAATTTATTCAACCTACCTCATGAAAAAAAGAACTATTGTACCATTTGGTGATTCACCAGTGTGTATGAACACTTTGTCTAAATTCTCTACCAACAACTTCATTAAATCCACCAGTTTGGTTGGAGCCATCATATAGGGACACTTTGAGATATGAATAGCTCTGAGTATGGGTTCTATTGATAACTCTACCTCATGATCTAGGTGTATACTAGGTTACTCTTTAAAAAACGCATCACTATATTCCCTCATTATAGTATTTTTCATTTGGTTTACCCTTTCCTCTAACTCAAAAATTTGAGAAAGGTATTCTTCTTCAAATGGAATCAACACCCACACCCTTGAAGGATTTTAAAAATTATATTCACGATCTTCCATGTGTTTTTATAGGAGAATGGTATGTTTTGGAATATTAACAAATATTTACTTTTTTTCTATAGTTTATATATTCTCAATATAAAGAGATATATTCATCCGCAATATTGCATAAAATTACACTAATGGATGTATCTTGAGATTAGTTGGAAGAATATTCCCATATTATTGAATATGAGATGATTCCAACAATTGGGTTGAAATGATTGCACCATTTGGTGTTTTTATAGACTTATATACTTCATGTTTTTTGGGATATAATTCAATAGTTCTTGAAAACCTTCATGATTTAATGGAATTCATATATTGAGAATCATATTGTATTTTTTTCATTTCATTGTGAATATGAAATATACATTGTATGACTACATTATCTAACCCCACATCCATAGTAGTGATGGAATAAGCCTTCCCTTGTTCCTTTGGATTTTGTGGCTGATGATGCTGATTACCCTCATGGATGAATGGTTCTGTTAAATAGATTTAATAGTAACCTTTATCCGTATAGTTTTACCATTGGACCATGTGTGGTGTTCTCTTATATTCCACCACATTGTCCTACCTTTTCACATCATTTCGGTATTAAATAGTTTGGTAGCCATATCTCTTATAGTTGATGAATTTACCCATCCCTTTGAGGTAGTTCCCATGAAGCTTATTCCCACATATTTGACATGTGGGTGGTTGATTTTTCATTCCAACTTTCTCATTAGATCCTCCATCATGAAAATCCATCAATTTTTTCTTATCACCATAGCCATGGGACCTTTCTCGAAACACCATCTCTTCTTTTAGAACACATCAAACAACATCTTCATTACTCCCAATGTCTATTATAACAATATCCTATCAATGTTGTGGTTTTCTACCACAAAATAATATATCAATTTTTCTATCATTGTTGATAGAAAAACATGTACCGTACCTTTTATGGCTTTAGAAATATTCATTATAGATTGTGACATATTCCCTTTCCTTTTTCTTCATCTCTATGAATTATCTCTCCATCTATTTTGATTTTTTCGCGGGAAATAGGTAATATGAAACATTTTCTTAATTTATTCCAAATCAATATCTTCAATTTATTCCTTTTTATTTGGTGTTATTAATCAACACCCACTATTGGTCAACCTCTACATCGAGATGATAAATGGAATGTGTCACTTTCTCTATCGTAGAACATTGAACCATAGAAAAGATCATCTCCATTTATTTAACCCAATATTCTATGACAACTGGATAAAAAAATCCACTATATGTCGATGTTCATTGCCTCATAATACACTTGACAACTAGTTTCTCCCTCTTCATTGAAAGAGGACATCCTATATTATTTAGGTTATTTTTCATAACCTTTGATAACTGGGTATGATTTTCCAGGAAATTTGTAAATCCACCTCTAAAATCATTGGGGATGTCACTCTGTCAATAACTTCATTTTCCATTTCATGGGTTTTGGGCCTTTTTTCTACTGGTTCTCACCATTATCTAAAGTAGAAAAATGTTTGAACAAAAAATACATAAAAAATAAAATAATATATAAAAATAATATCTTGTGGCATAATTTTGTAATAATTTTCTAAAATAAATACTATTTGGTTTTTAATATTTCCTAGTCTCATACTAAGTGGTTGCACGAATGTTTTCAAATAATAATTCCTCACTTAAATAAACAATCCTTTGATACAAAATATAACAAACTAAATTTTTCATACATTAATATTAAATCATTTTAATGATAAAAAACATAAAATCATTACCCAAATAAGATACCAAGTATTAATTTATTAAGCTATCTAAGACCATAAATATATTTTATAGTATAAACATTAAAATTTATTTAATTACTTCTTATCTAGTTTCCTACTGACCATTGAATTCTACTTAGTACAATTAGTCAAATTATGATATAAATGAAAATAGTTTAACCTAAAAGATGAGTAAGGGGATAGATATGAACATGAAACCATTTAAAATGGCATGAGAATAATAATTATCATAAAAACATAGGCATAAGATCATAATGATGGGAGGAATAATTAAAAAAATATGTTGAATGTGGTAATACATAAAAATGAAACATCATGTCTTTATGGTAAACTACCGCACATAGTTGTGAACAAAGCTTGTATCTGGTTACACATATTTCACATTACTCATTAGGTTCTTCACATTAACCAATGCATTATAGAACTATATAATTATTTATGCACATGTCACACCATAAAATTTATATTATGATATATAATTTCAGATCTACCCATCACATCAGTACATTCACATTATCAAGCATGCCACATAGATAATATATCAATCTGGAACACATAAAAAACCATTGAAGAAGATGTGATTAATTTCATAATAATACATTTATAAAAATTGGGTTCCCAAAGGAGTGATGGAATAACATTCATGATATAAGAATCATCAACCATGAGTGATGGAAATAATCATAAGATGTAAAAGGTGTGTTTTTTGAAAGAAGAGATCTTTTGATAAAACTGTATTTTTCATAAAATATTTTAGAAAACATATATATCCAATAAATGTTATAAAAATTATGAAAATTTTGATTTTTATGGAATAAAAAACATGAAATTGAGTGAAAGAGGGTAAACCCAAAATAAAGAGAGTTGGGATCAATAATTCCCCTTAACTTTTGTTCGAACAATTACTTTAATGTAATATCTTATATAATAACAATATATTCCCTAATTAAAAATTCAAGAAGATTTTATACATGAATGAGTTCTTGAGTTTAATTTCATCATTAGTGAGCATTCATTTTCATGGATTCCATTATCGTTCACTTTGTATCAATGAATAGAAGTTCATTTATAATAAGAATGAACAAACATAAATTCTACTTTATGTCATTAATTATTTTAAATAAATTTAAATGACCTTTCAATGTATTTAGTTATATTCCATGAGGGTGATTCATTTGTTAAAAGTTAATAATGATCGTTTTATTTTAATATTTGTGGTTTTTCTAACACTACAAAATCATTTTGTTTTATAATTTAATATTATGATTATTAGGTCATTAGAAAACATAAAAAAGGTTATAAAAACACAATTTTTAATATGTTTATATCCATTTAATGGGATAATGAATAGTTTTGATTATTTTTAATGAAAATGAATGTGCATCGCCCATAATGTTGGTAAATAGACATAATTCGGGAGATAATTTCATTTCTAATATGAAAGAGATATAGGGTGGAGTTTAATGTTGGATACTACATTAACACGATATAACTCTATTATATTTTATGGAATTGGATTTACCATTCCATTCGAATTAATGTATTTTAGGAATGAATAAAAAATAGGTTGAAATTAGAAGGAAATTATAATCAAATACAGTAGGAATAAAGAAGAGTTTTAGAAAAAATACAGGTATGTATCAATTTCTGAGAGGTATGAAGAGAAGATGGTGTGAGAGGTTACATTTATAGTGGAAGAGAGGGGTTATTTCTTATTTTTTAATCATTACTTTATTATGTTCCTCAAGAAAATAAATAATAAGCATTCATGAGACTAAACACATTAATTTTTTTATTTTAGTTTTAATAATGTTCATTTACATCATTCATGACACTAGAATAAGGATAAAATTCATTAATGTATGATATTTTGTAAATCATCAAATTTCACTATTCACCATTAATTGTGGTATTTCAAAAAAATCCAATAAATCACTATAATAATTTTTTGATGGGTATAATTAAAAAAAATTTACATAAAATTTTAAAAATATTCCAAATTTATATTTTATATAAAATCATTTTTACATGAAAATACAGATAGAATCTTTAAAACATATTATATAATATAATCAAAAAATAAATGTGTTCTCATAAAATTATTATACAATCATATGAAAAAAAGTTATTTATGTAGGAAATAATTCAATGATATGAATTTTATTTTAATTAATATTAATTAATTTAAAATTTTAATAAAATATTACATACTCACAAACGAAAAACACTTAATTATTAATTTTTGTAACATTCTATTTCATTTATAAGGTGCCTAAATTTAATTTATACATTCATAGGTGAGGCTACGGTTAATTTGTATAGTTATATATTCATAAGGTTCATATTACTATCCATATGGGAAATATTACTATTCATAAGGGTAAGTTACTATAAACCAAAAAATAATTTTTTTCTTATTAGACTCTAAATATGTTACTGATCACAATTGTGTATATCAGATTTTAAAATTCAATACACATAAGTGGAACAATTATGTTTAATGGGAAGTCTATCACGGTCACATAGTATTTAGAAGTACATTTATGCATGATGTGGAATTCTGTTTCTAAATGTGATTTTTTACGGAATAACTATATGAATGGAATTTCTATTGATAAAACATTAATTCATTACAAAACTTGTATACTTGAATGAATATTTCCAAAATATGTATAAAACCCATAGTCTGATTTAAAAAATTCATTTCCATATAATACATATGTTTATATAAATCCTCCACACAATAAAAATCATTTCCAAACATTTATGTGAATTCAAAGATTTTGGGTCATTAAGAATTATATCATCGTTAATTAACACTGGTAGAGGCTTATGTATAATCATATCCTCCCCTACATGAAAACATATTTCTCTCTATTTATATTTTAATAATATCTTCAAATCTATTCACAAATCTCTACATCATTGTGAAATAGTAAATAATTTTTCCATTCTCAAAACATCTAATAATCATGTAGTAACGTTTTTACATGAACAAAACATCATGTAATTAAAAAACATATTGAATTTTTTATTCATTGGTTATCTATATTTCAGAAAATATTATTTCATCAATATATAACCCTTCTTGATATTAAACAATTTTGAATTCCATGGATATTACAAATATTAATGATGAAGCATATTTTATATGAATGTTTCTACAGATCATCAAGAGATTCCATACATATGTAATGTTTAATTTTAAAATTAACTTTTCAATAATTATACATGAACTCCACGACAAAAATTTTTGTGATCCATCCCTATCTAGGTGATTCACATTATTATATGCATTCAACCCATTTCGGAGTATTAGAAACAATGAATTTCTTGTATCCCACATTACATACAGAACACTACCACATTAACTCAATTAGGGGCATCATTACACATGTATTCCTTAAGATGTTCAATAGAAAATCAAACATGATTTATCACACCGTATCTGTTATAACCTGATAGATTTTTAATTAATTTTAACCCAAAATTAAAATATCCTTTTTTATAATTTTCAATTTATGCAACACTCAAAATAGATTATTTTACTAAACCAATATGTTTAGATTATGTTTTACACAATACCATTTTTATTTGTATTTATATGATACATAAACATTTGGCTTTCACTAAATGGAACAATGATGTTACCTTGTAATATATGAAGCTATTACATTCTTTGATGACTTACGTAACACACAAGACTGAGTTTTACTGATAAACTATATATTTTTAAATTATGAATATTTAATATAATAAGATAAAACCATGATGTTGTATTAGAGATAATTAATAGTATTAACAAAACTAGGACAGTATATAGTTTACCCAATATCATATTAATTCATAGGATACCAATTAATCATAATTTAATATGATAATTGATTGAATATAAAATGAAATATTATATTGGTCCCAAATCAGTTTTTCACTCATAAATTACATTTTCATTTATTTCCAGCAATACAATAAGAAAAACATTACATTCACATGGAACCAACATAGTTTAAATTACCTGAAACACTGACTTGGAGAATGACCTTCCATAAATTACACATGTCATCGACTTAGCATACGATTCACACAACACTGAGTTTCTATGAAACATAATTTTATATATAATTATTTAATGGTTTTAATTTTAACCTATTAATTAATCATTGTAATAGGAATATAATAACGACATTTTTAATATATATTGTAATTTTATTATATAAATAAAACTTGTAGATAATGAAAAATATGATATTTGGTAGCCTATTAATGTTTATAATATCATTTTCTTGAATGAACATATTTTAATAACAAAATTAATGTTAGAAACATTTGGAAAGTTAATTTGATAAAACAAAAAATTATTTTTAATTCATAATGTTGAAAAAAACCTGATATGAATTTTTTGATTTATCTGAGAAACGTCATTTTCTTATGAATCATGTAAAATATAACTTTTTAGTTAAAAATGAATTTTTTTAATATATTATTTATTTTAAAAAATATTTTAATTTTCTAAGGTAACATTAGAAATAATATTACATATATTAATACAATTTAATATAGTAGAATCTATCTCACTTTTAAATTTGATACAAAATCAAAACAATATTTTAAACATTTTTTATCTTTAAAACCTTTTTCCCCCCTCTATAGTATTATAATTACTCTTAATTTGTCTGCTTCGTTGAGTATAATTTAGAAAAACTCACAAAGACCATTTTTTCGGTATAAAATTTATATTAATATAATATTATTATACATTTTGAACAAAATGATTAGTAAAATTGATTATAATTAATCACAATGATTAATTCCAAATTAACCTTAATTATGGACTACACCTTGATATTAAGGGAAAAAATGATCTATCGTGTTTTCCAAAACACATTGGATATCTATATTTCTTCCATAAACCTTCCAATATTTATTTTTTTGTATGGTATGACTTATTTACGTATGAACATGTGTACACCTAACTTGATTATATAAATTCCAAGTGATTATTTTCATTCCCTATAAAAAGACACCACCTATCACACATCCTGGCACCCCTCAAAGTCAATATTTTAACCAATACCTTACCAATATAGTTCACATAAATAATACTATCCTCTTAGAATCCATCACTTGGACTTAAAAAATTCCATGGAATTCTTTTGGCTAAAATCAAAAGGAGTTACCTAATTAAAAGTTAATTTCTTCCCCCAAGTCATTAACTTATATTCCTAATCCACCACCTAAAAATATTTTGATTATATAATTTTTAAAAAAACTAGTATCTTATATATATTAGTGTGTTTTTATGTAATTGTTTCCACTTACACATACACACGCCTCCATCTAATGTTTACCAAATATATTGTTTCTATTTATGGCGAACTACTACCTCAAAAAACGACGATTGTTCATTTTTCCATAACCACCTATAATGGTGTCCATTATAGTGGAAACACTTTTTATATATGATATATATTATAATTATTATGTAATTATTCTTATTTACTTTTTATTTATAACTTACCTTAATGTTTTCCATCTTATGTAAATATGATAATTTCGTTTGAGGATGTAAGTATAGCCTCCCTCTCTGAGAAATATGATTCATTTGTACACTACATGGATTGTATAAAAGATGGTTTTAGTCAATATATAAGACATATATTATATCATAAAACTATATAATAATTATATATATATATATATTCCATTGAAATTGTTTCTCAAAAAACAATAATTAAACGGAAATCGTGTTCATGCGTACGTACGCCCTATCATATCCATGAATAGTGTATTCCATTTCATACATATATATTATATATATTATTTTGATTCACATATAATATATATAAATTATATTTATATTATGTATTACATTCTAGATTTATTATATATGTATATTGTCAAACAATATATGAAATTACGACACATATGAAAAACAAAGAGAATATGACCCGAAGTGAATCCTTAACATATGATGATTAAAATATGTGAATATAATGTAATAATAAAACCATATTTGGAATTATATATAATAATATAGTTCATTAAAATATTCATAATATATTTATATTTACTATACATGTGGTTTTAATATGTGTGACAATAGTTAAGACACAATGTAAATGGATTTCATCTCACTTTTTATTTCCATGAGTTTCATGTTATGATCGCCACTCTTTACTTATTAATGGTGAATATATTAAAAATGGTTGAATTATATTTATATTTTAAATTAGATTTATGTGTATAAAGATATCAATTTTATTAAAACTTTTCATGGGGTTTATGTTTCAAAATTATTGAAATCAGTAAAATTGTATTTTCACAATTTTCCATCTTTTAGAATCATGTATTTATATACACATATAATTTTTTATGAGGTGTATATAATTAAATTTTACATTTTATGTAATTAATATCATATTTTTAATGATATTTTATAATTTAGTTAATTTACTTTATCTTACATGGAGAGTATGTTCCCGAGATACCATGTTATTAGATGTTACTGAGACAATATCAATGCTTTTCATGATTTATTATGTTAATGATTTTGTTGATATAATAATATGATCAATATCTCAGAAAAATTCATGAAATTTTTTATCCTCTGTATATCAATAAAATAAAACTATATTGGTATAATTTTTTTTCTCTTTGATAGATAGTATATTTGAGATAGTATTTTTAGGAAATCATGTGTATACCCTCCGTTCTGTTAGATATTTTTTATTATTAAAAACTTTTATTTCAAAAAACAAAATATGTTTTCAAGAGTATTATTATAATATAATATGATCATTAAAATATATTTTTAAATTTTTCTTCCATTTAATAATTTTCAATGAAATCTTCCTGTCTTTTTTAGATCAATTTATTATTCTATCATTTTAACCATGAAAAATAATAATAGTCATTTTAACTCATAAGGCATGTATAGATTTAATGGAAATCATATATGTGAAGATTCATTTTGATGATTAAAGGATTAAATTTTAATATAGTTTTTCTTTTAATAATTTCCCATAAATGTCTTTTTAAAATCATTTTCAAGCATCTCTTATATGTTTCCATTGAAAATTATTTTACAAATGTTTTAATGATTAGATTATATATATTTATGGAAAATGTTATTCAAAATGTTTTAAATCATTAATAACATATGTTCAGTGTATTTTCAAAGAAATGTTTTTCAAAATGTTTTATATATTTAATTATATGTTTTCAAAGTGTTTTCAAATAAAAATATTATACAAATATTTTGAAGCTTATTTTATAAGTTATCAAGAATAAGGGGTGTGAAAATGATATCAATTATTCTTTATGTGTTTTAATGGAATTTTATAAGAAAATTATTTTCAAATGGAATGATGTATTAAAAAATATTTTTCAAATATTAATTATTTTTTCTTATTTAATTTTTATGAAACATATTTCAAAATTATTTTCAACTTATGATGACATCCATTTATGTTTATAATTCCCATTTAAGAGATAATATAAAGTTTACATTTACATTCATTCTATGAATGGATTACGCTTAATGTAATGGCATTCTTGAATCTCATTTCTCTTTCACGGGTTATGTGATTTTTAAAAAGGATTTTGTTAATATGTTATACCTATGATGTAATGATTATTAAACCAATATTTTTTGACTGGTGATTATATCTTTAGATGTTTGTAATACCCATTTAATGTAATAAGTTATGATATGATTTTTTATGATCATTTGGCTCATGTGTGTATGATTTCATTATGATGTGGGTGGGACCTATATCTCAATCCAATTGTTTGGGTAATGATTTATATCTCGTGAGATATACTATGATGGTATTGGGAATGATCCATGAATACAATGATGGCCATACGATTGAACCGTGACTGCTAATATGGTATGAGCAGTGAACTTATTTTACAAAGATAGAAATGGGATTGAACCATGACTATGAAGATAGTATTAGGAGTGAACTCATTATACTAAGATGTCCATGGGAGTGAACCATGACAAGCAATATTGTGTGGGTAGTGAACTCATACTACCAAGTTGGCCATTGAAGTGGTTTCATTACTACTATGGAAATAATATTATATATTTTTGTTCCTACCACAATTTTATGTTACATTCATATGTTAGAATGTTTTGTTTTATGTTATTTATTTCCTTCTAACACATTTTTTATGAACATCCCTTATTTATTCCATGAATTATGTATATGATATTCCATATGCATGGTATGATCTTCTAATTTAATTAATACGTTCTCATGCCCTTATGATCATTATTATGCTTACATATCCCCTTGTTTACCCTTATAGATAATTTCATATCTACACAAAATTATGTTTACATTCCCCATGTTATGAAGAAATGTTTTATGTTGATGTACTAAAGGTGGATATTTTTATTGGATATGTTGATGATCTTATAGTACAATAATAAATTTTTCCCTTGTATTCAAAGACACAATTTTTTTGTTCCTCAGGCATATATTTTGATATATTTCTGAATATACATCTAAAATGATGTAATATCCTTGTATGTTAATATAGGGTCTCTATAGTTATTATTAATGGAACGGTTTATTCAAACTTTTAATACTAGTATGAGAAAACATTAGTGGGATCCCAATGAAAATTTCTATGGATTTTTCTAGTGATGTCTCTAAGGATGAGTTATGATTTATGAAAAATGTCCTCGAATATTGGTGAATGATAGTGTGGATGGATTCTTGTCAATACCTCCTGGTATGATACTATAAGTGGATGTGTCACTAGAATATATGAAACTTGGGGTAAGAACTCCAAAAATATTTTATAGGCCATCTCAGGATAATTTGGTACATGAAAATGGGCCTTACTACACACCTGGTTTGACACTCATGGGGGTAAATTCATTGCGAATTCATATATTCCCCATGAACTATCCCAAAATATTTAAATTTATGTTGGAAAAAAAATAACCTACTATGAACCTATGGTGTCTTTGATTAAGGAAGGTGTCATTATTTTTATATATTATAAGTAATTATAAGATATGACTATGTGGTTTCTCCTATGATTAGTAATTGTTAAACTATGCTTTTGCTTTTAGCTAATGACAAGAACTAGAAGGAACTGGATTAATGTTGAATGTGTTGGATGATTTGCAGATGATTAGTCATGTTGGATGATCACTGGAGTGAGATATGTTATAATCATTCTAAATTAGATTTAATGGACCATAATTATCAACATGTACCTTAACCAACCTTAATACTCATAAAGAAAGATAAAATAGAAGTTCATAGAGAGTTTAGGTAATGTAGAACCTAAGAGAAAAAAATATTGGGTTTCATTTGTGTCAATAATGTGGAACAAATCACTAGTGTGAATGTCGTAGAGGAACAATATGTTGTTTTGATTATGGGGTATAAGGACAAAAACCATGTTACTGCAGGGAAAAAATATTGATTTTGGGTAACGAAATAGATGTGAATATAGGACTCTCTAAGTTACCATCGATGTTTAATTTATTTATGTGTGTAATAAATTTTCAATATACTAGTTAGTGTCCCTTGAAGAACTCTACATAAAAGGATCATCATCGTGGTATACGTAATGGTTACAATGCCAAATGAAGAAGAGACTACTGATGAAATGTGAAAGGCTAATGATATTTTTATGATGTATCATTTTCAATGGATTGAGGATGAAGTAATTGATATTTATAATTATATGGATTAAAGAATTATGTTTTATGTAAGGAGAAATATAAAATGATTATTAAATTTATGTTTTTCACTGTGGATTTACATGAACATGGTTAACGGTTCTTATGTAATAGAAAAGGTTTATAATAGAATGTTTTTGTCCTTGAAACCCACATTATTTAGGGAAAGGTATCCCTTAACATGATCCTTATGTTTAGATAATATTTTTTTATAATGATATGTTTTATATTATTAAGTAATGTTGATGATACTGTTTACCTTGGAACTAATTATGTAATTTTTTACAAGTAGTTTGGGCCATCATGGATAAAGTTTACGACTAATTATATTTTGATAATTTATCTTGTAATCATCATAATAAAGAACCATAAATATTTTCCAAAAGTATTTATAGTAATTTTTGTTCTTAACATGTTTCAAGAGAATATATGATTTGTGTATTAACATGTTGGAATATGAAAACCAAATGTTACGTAGTGTTATATGGGGGTCAATTTTATGCCAATTTTATGAAATTATATCCAACTATTTTCATTTTAATCTTTTAGAATGTATATAATGTTAACTATTTATCGAATTATTATGTTAAAAATAAGATGAAGTATGTATGATTAACGTGTCATCTCTCCATGTCATTTTTTTTGAATATTGGAAAGCATATTCAAACTACTCTGTGTCGATGAAAACTATAAAAAAAGGGAATTTCATATAATCAATATAATGACCTATTTGTAATTCATGAATGGAAATGTCACATTTATTTTTAGAGAAATAAGTGAAGTGGATGAAGGAAAAACAAAAGGTGAGGTTATCCTGCAATCAATAAAGTATATAATTTCATGAAAATTCATTAATAGTAGGAAAATGGATCTTGAAACAGAAAATATTATCCTAGTGATTTCATTATAAATTTATCAAAATCTCTCTTAGGTGGTCAATGATTTATGGATATATGATTTTTAAGATTCTCCTAGCCTATTTTTTATATCACTCTCCATTAGAATATAAAAATTATAGGTTTATTCCATGTCCATTTTTTCACTCACAACCTATGATTTCCTATGTGGAATCACGGTTATATTTTACTTTGGGTAACCATTATTCATCCAACATTCTGAATTTAATGTAAGAGTAAATATTCATTTGTATGTTGTGGGTTTTAATTAATGAAATATTCATTTATTACACAATGGATAACAAAGATTAATTTCAAATGTGATATTCAATATAAAGGGGGTAGAATGTAACACCCTAAGATTTTGTGAATAATTTTTTTCTCATTAATATATCCTTTTTTATATTTTTTATTTAATGATATACTGAAGATTGTTTATTATATTACATCGATATTTTTGGAAATCATTATACACAACCCCAATTTAGTCAGTATTTACAGACAATAATACCTTTGTCTTTATCAATATAGATCATCGATGTTGTCATACGTTCTACGCAACAATGTGTTTCTTCATTGACTTGTGTAACATTCAAGACTGAGGTTTACCAAAAAATAAAATAATATTAAAATAATATTATTTAATATAATAAGATAAAACAATTCCATTAAATTATATTTTATTAACAGTATTAAATAATATATGAAAATATATGGATTAAAAAATAAAATATGAAATCATAGGATACCCATTATTTATAAATGAATATGAAAACAAATTGAATATAAAAGGAAATATTACTATGGTCACTAATCTATTTTAACCTAATAAATTAAACTATCATTTCAGTATTTAAAGGAACTATGTAAAAAATTAAAGTTACAATGAACTAACATGGTGTATGTTACACACCAAAATGACATGAGATAAGACTTGGTGTATGTTATCTGTAACACTGACATGGTGTACGATTCACATAGCACTTAGTTTCTACAAAACATAAATTTAACTAATTTTTTTAAATGATACAATTATAACCTAGCCATCCAAAATATTTATACAAATACTAATAACTAATTTTCCAATATTTTTTATAATTTTTTTATATAAATACAAGACAAGGACAACCCGAATCAAAGATTCTGGCCATTTATTAAAATCAATGAAAAACTACATCAGAGCGCCGGATGAGGTCAAACAAATAGAAATTCCCTCAACCACCATGAACAGTTATAAGGATCACAGTACGACATATCATTTCCACAATCAGAGTCACTAACAGACTCACACTCCGATTGTCAATTATACCAATTTAATACATTCAAGATATTTGTATCCACTACCATATACAACGATCTGGTCGACACGGTTTGGGAATATTAGAATAATCCTTATATGGTCTCCTATTTCTAGGGATAGAGGTTAACTATCCAGCAGTAATCTTCATCGCGCCACTTATGTTTGAATACTTGTAAGATTTGTGCCCACCAATTCCCGAGACTCTAATCATGGTACCCACCTTCTTTTGTTCATTATCAGAAATTTTTCCCCATTTATCAGGTAATTCAGATACCTGAAAAAGCTTCTGTATTTCTTAATGCCAGTCAATATGTTTTTACGCAACATTCTGATTGGAGACATCAACCTGGGAGGTATCAAGGGTCATCAATCATTGAGTATGTTTGTGGGTGTCCTCAATAGAATTAAACACTTTAACCTTGTGAGACTGAGTATTAGAGGGGCCATTATGAGCCTCCTTCGGAGATACATCCACTAGCAACCCTTTGTTAGTGTCAAATTTCCCAGCAATTGACACATCAGCTACAATGGGAATTGTCCCCTCTAATGAACAACCATCATGAGCATTATAGTCCTTCACCTTGGAAATCCTATAACAGATAGAAATTGAATGACCTCACACCCAACATTCCTCACAAGAAACATTCTTCCGACATAAATCTAAAGAGTGTCCAACAACCATACAATCATTATATAAAAGAGGTTTTTTTTCATACTCGACATAAATTTCAATGTTTTTAGAAGGGGTAGAAAGAGATAACTTGTCAATTAATGTGTAGATAAGATCAACCTTGACCAATATCCTAGAAAAGTGACCAAACATCACATCTTCAGTCTCTTTGTCAAGCCGAATCCGAGTCCCAATTGCCAAGCCAATTTCATGAAAAAATTTCGGATGCCAGAGGACATAATTGAGTTCATGAAGATAAATCCAGAGTTGAGAAAAGGAAATTCTATCACGTGATACATTGACATACAAAGACCACTCATGAAAATGAAGTCAAACAGGTTTCAAAAATAGGGTTCCCATGCTCCATGGTCGAAGATTCAAATCATCAGATGCAAAAAAGGAAATGAAAATATCCACGACCAAGAGAAAAACACTTCCAGATAGAAAAACCCCACAGAGGTGAGATCATGCGAATCAAATCATCATGTTTCCATGGTTGTGAACCTTTATGAAGCACAATACCTATAATCAAAAAGTTTTGACCAATTGAAATTTTCTCAGCAAGCATTGTTGGGTTGGCTTTAATGTGAGCAAATGAACTGTTACGATGAAATCTACTAGCATATGAGTCCTTGAACATCTCAAATGAACTAGATTCAACCAACTTAAACCATGGAGTTGATAAAATAACCAAACCAGAGTGATAATCCTGATTATCAAGACTATAGGAAAACTCCCACATCAATGTAGCAGTTGTATCTACTACAACACCCAGACCCATTGACATCCTCGAATCACTGCCCCCCATGGTAGTCTTTAAGGTCACAATGGATCGATGTGATTCCTCTATAGATATGAAGCGAATACCTGACGTTGATTGATGATCGGCTGAGGAATTCAGCTTCACCACATCTGTAGGGTTGCAAACCTCGACAGAAGACCGAGGATTGAAAATATCAACAGAAACCCGAGGTCCAGGAGTAGACGTCGTGGAGGGGATCATTGACGCCATGCCTCCAAGAGGAGTGAGTCGATCATAGAAGAGGGAAAATGGAAGCACAATGGAAACCCATAAATTCCATTGTTCCGGAAGATAACTCTCGTTGACCATAGTGCCATTAGATCAAAAAAGGCTCCAACACGAGTACTTCCCATGAGGTCAACCGTCACAGTACTAACCTCGCCCTAGCACGCATAACTATAGTGTTCTAATGGGATCTGGTGAATTAATAATATTATTAATTTTTTACGGTCAAATTAGATATATACTACACTACTAATACAATCAAATTAATTACAGTAAATTACACAATTAAATTGAATACAAAATCATAACAAAAATTTTAACATTTTTCTACATTTAAAAAATGTTATTTCATACTATTATTTGGATTACCATTATTCTAAATATTTAAACTTTTTTTATTTGAATTTTAAAAAATAACAATAACCCATTATATTCAGTATACTATTTAAAATCAAACATGTTCGAGTTAATTTTTTACCAAAATGATTAGTAAAATAGATTAAAATTATTCATAGTGATTAAGGGAAAATAAGAATAATTAGAAAATAAACCATAAAATTTAAGAACCTAATGACCAATCCACTTGTAGAAAAATCATTTAAATCTCATATATTAATAATGTATCTTACATTATTTATTTTTCTGTTATCTATGACATTTTTTAGGTAACAATATGTGTACACCTAACTTGTTTCGAAAAATTATATATGAGTACTTTTTCATCTCTAAAAAAAATCCTCCTCCTCTACCACTTCCTAAAACCTATAAAACTACATAATTTCGTGAAATACCTACCCATTAAACATCAAATTAATCCTCCCTTTAATATTTATTCTTTCCCTATGGAAGAAGGCAATCCAAGGAAGCATTTTCGTGCAAACCATATGGACTTACCCAAATAATTAGTAATGTCTTCACTCGAGTCATTTCATTTATTTTCATCTTACTAACCCTACAAAAATCATTATTATATTCATATTAAAAAAATTATACACAAAATTATTTTATTTTTTTATGTAAATGGTTCATCTTACACTTACACACACTTTTTTCTTACGGGTAATGAATATAGAATATTTGTGTATGATGAACTACTGGAACACAAATAAATGATTCTTCATTTTTTATTTTACCACCTATCATGGTTGCCATTATGATGGAAACTTTATTTATATTTGATAAAAATTATATTTCAAATTTCATTAAGATTCTATAATTTTTATTTTTAACATATCTTTTTTTCATTAAATATTATGTAAATATGATAATTTCGTTTAAGGAAGTGTGGTCTAACACCCCCTCATAGTGATATGTTCTATTTATACACCACATGGATTGTATTAGGAATTTTTTTAGTTAATATATATATGATATAAATGATATCATAAATCTACTATAATAATGATATATATATATTGTTACTTTCTTTCTCTCAACATGATAATTAGTCAGAAATAGCGTTCATGTGTATGCATGACCAACCATCTCCATGAATGGTGTATTTTATTTCATAATTATATATTATATAGATCATTATAAAAAAATTATACTGTATATAAGTGATATTTATATCACGGTTTAAGTTATCAAGTTATGATATATGTATATGAACCAGCAATATTAAAAATTAAGACACATCTAAAAAATAGAGCAAATTTTACCCAGAATGAAACCATAATATAAAATGGTTAACAAAAATGTAATATAAGTTACTAATGAAATAATATATGTTATTATATATAATAATATGGTTAGGTGAAATATGAAGAATAAATTCATATTTATAATACTGATGGTTTGAACAATTACGATGACAGTCAAAACACAATGTATGTGGATTTCATCTCACATTATATTCTTGATAGATACATGATATGTTCGCCAATCATTACATTTTTGTGGTGTATACACATTCCATGAATGAATTATATTTATGTTTCATTTATTTTTATAGATATTAACATATCAATTTTATGAACATTCATTCATGGGGATTAACTTTCAACATTTACCATATCAGTAAAATAGTTTTGTCTTATTTTTACATCATTGAGACTCTGGTTTTATTATGTAAAGAATAGTTTTTTAAGGTTTTTATAATTAAATTTTATATGTTATATCTTGAATCAACCACTTTTCATGACATTTTAAGATTTCTTTAATTTCTTATTTCTTACATGGGGCATGCGATCCCATGTTACCATGTTAAAATATTTTATCAAAACAATTTCATTTCTATTCGAGATTGTTTATTTTAATCTATAATTGATGAAATATTATGAAGAATATCTAGAGAAAATTCATGATGTTACTACTCCTCTGTATATTTATAATGTTATCATGTACATGTACAATTTTACTACTCATTAGTATATTATATAGATAAAATTTTGCTTTTATGAAATCTCAAAATTAGCCTCTATATGGTTGGAAATCAATGTTCGTTTAATACCATATTTTCAAAAAGTTGATTCTATGAATATTATTCTAATATCCAATGATAATTAATAGAAATTTTTTTATTTTTGAATTATACAAATTTTCAAAGGAATCTTCTTGTCTCAATTTGATCAAGGCCTTTTTAAATCATTTTTACCGTGCAAAAAGAAATATTTATTTTAGCACATACGACATGAATGGATTTACCAGATTTCATTTCAATGAATTTTCCATTGCATGTTTATATGATTAGTTTTTAAGATATTATTTTTTATGAATTTTAAAGAAAATTTGTTTTCAAATAGTTTTCAGTCATCTTTTATAATTCCACAAGGAAAATAGTTTTCAAAAAAAATTCATGTTTTTTTATAAATATTCAATGTATTTTCATGAAAAATAGTTTTCAAAAAGTTTTTAATCTTCTTTTAAATATTTTTTAAAAATTGGGTTTCAAACTTTTTTCAGTCTTTATTTATATGTTTTCATGGTATTTTAATTGAAATTGTTTTTAAAACGTTTTCTTGGATTCTTTACACCTTCTCAACCCTTTTTCATCGAAAAATGTTTTTAAAATTTTTTTATGATTATTTAATATTTTTTAAAGGAAAAAAGGGTTTCAAATGATTTAATATTTTTGTGTATAATTTTTAATTTCATTTTGCAACAAATTTATTTTTAAGGGTTTTGTGTATTTAAATTCATTTAAAATAAATAAAGGATATTTTCCTCAAAAAATATTTTGGAAAGAAATTTTTTGAATTAATATCTTATTAAGATTACATCTATTGATATTAGTCTTTCCATTTTCGGAAATGATCTAAAAGATCATTCATTTTATTTCTATGAATGTCATATTCATAATTTCCGGGTCTTCATGTAACCCATTTATCATTCACAAGATATATTCTTTTGAGACCCACTTCTTTTTATGGGTTATGTTTATGATGAAATTATTATGAATTCTTTATTTTCAATGATGTTAGTATATTTTTACATGTTTATAATACCCATTTAATTTCATGGGTTATGAACTTATTATTAATGATCTTGTGAAACATATATTTTGATTCTATTATTAGATGTTTGGGATCATTTTCACCATACAATGTAATCGGTGTATATTTAATCTTTTGAGAAAAACTAGGATGGTCTTTGGAATGATCCTTGACTACTATGATGATCATCAGAGTCAACCAAGACTACCCACATGGTATGAGGTGTAAACATATGCTACTAAGATGGCCATGGTAATGAACAAAGACTAGCAAGATATTATGTAGAGTGAACCCATACAACCAAGATGGTCTTAGTAGTGATGAATTGGATTCTGTTGAAATCATATTATTTTGTCTTATTTCTGCCACAATCCCAGTTTTATTCCTATTGTTGGACAGAGTTGATGACTCAAGGTGGGGGTTGAATTGAGTATCTTTAAAAAAATTCTGTTAAAATTGGTTCTTTAATAAATATCTCCCTATTATAATAAAATGAATGTATGTTTTTAGTGAATTTATATTAATCATAAAAGTTCAATTAGTTTCTCTGAAGATTGATTAGTTCTCAATTTCACCAATCTAATGATTACTCAATCTTTTGAAACTAATCTATTAATTTATATTCGATATAAACACATGCTGAAATAACTATAAATGTTCAGTTAATATTAATGAAATAAATACATAACAGAGAAGAATATAATACAAACAACACAGCTATTAAGACAAGAGTTTCAGTCCCAAGCTGAGACTTAGTCCTCTCCACTTGGTGATCACATGCCTCCATGAAGTTTATATTAATGAAATTTTGATACACAACCTAGATCAGGGTTCACAAAATAACACAAAGCAGTCCATGTCACACATGAACTCTACCACAATTATTCATGGGACAAACAAATAAATAGATCACATAGGATCTCTTCCACAGTTCTACATGGGATACAATTAAAAGAAGATTTAGGTTCAGGATTTTTTTTTATCCTCCAGTTTAAATCTGGTGGCAGTGTGTGAGATTTAAACAGATATACACAATACTCAAATAGTTTGGATAAGAACACAATAAAGTTATGAAGGAGAATATGGTTTATAATTCTCTTTTTGTCGTGTTGTAACACTCTGGATTCATTGTATGTTGAAGAAATGAGATTCGAGTCCTTTTCTGAAGGTTGGCTTCGAAACATAATTTTGTAGTTTCTTGTGAAAGTGTTTATCTCTTCTTTTGAAGTTTAGAAAGATTTAATAGGTATTTGATAGGTGGTCTCAAGAATTGTGTTCCTCTATTTGTTTATTCAAACAATCTGTATTTCAGTGTTGTCTTCCCTCTCTATGGATATCTTTATATCTTTGTGTATTTGTGTATGTCTCTATGTGTACAAATATCTTTATGTGTCCTTGTATTTTGAGCTCTAATTAATGTCCTTTTATACATCAAGACCCACTAGGCATGAAGATATCTCCACATTCATATTCCTCATACTATCTACTGATTTTCTTACAGACATCATTAAATCATGTAAGAAACATTAATTTTCATGAATATGACTGTAAGAAATAAATATTAAATAATTAAATTGAAATAGTTTTTTATCACTATCGGTGAGTCATCTTCGGTCGGTTCTCTTCAGTTTGGTAACATCGGTCAATCATAATCGGTGTGTCATCTTCGTTCTGTCAACATTGGAGTGTCGAATTTGGTCTGTTAACTTCTATGTGTCGACTTCGGTCTTTCAACATCACTGTGTCAACTTCGGTGTGTAAACATCAGTGTGTCGACTTCTGTGTGTCGACTTCGGTCTTCTACTTCGGTGTTTCCACTTCGTCCTATCAAATTCACTATGTCGAACATTAGTTGGTTTACATTAGTATCTCATCTTTAGTGTGTCGACTTCGTTCTGTCAACATTGGTGTGTCGACTTTGTTTTATCAACATCGGTGTGTCTACTTCTGTTTGTCAAACATCGGAGTCTCGAACATCGGTGTGTCGAACATCAGTGTGTCGAACATAGGTGTGTTGAACATTGGTGTGTCAGGGAGTCTAAAAAGGTTATTAAGTGTTTTTCTTACACGTATCATTATGTGTTATCCAAAAATACATGTATAAATACACTTGTAAACATATTTATTCATGAATGTTGGTTATTGAATTATTTATGTATGTTTCTCAATATGAAATAATTGATTTACATAGAGATATTAAGATGGCATTGAAGAGTGGAATATGAATATTGAAATTATTTGTGGTTAGTAAAAATACATTATCATAGAGGGTCCATCAATCTCTCCTTTTGATAATCACATATTATGGAAAACATGAAAACAAATAGAACAATGATGGATTTACATAGCATACTACATTGAATTTAATTATCCAACATAACTAAAATCATTCCTTTCTTGAATTTTTTTAAAAAAATCACCCTTAAGTAAATGGATTATGGTGAGTACATGTATTGTGTTCTAAACCAGAAAATCATCACTTTAGAAAAATAATATATGCCTTATATTCTCTCTCTTTTGTGATTAGAAAAAATGAAACAGATAGGAGAAAATCATAGAAGAAAGATACCAAAAATATTTCCATTAAAAGGCATAAAATTATAGATAAACTAAAATATCAAATCCCTGCCAATGAAAAAACAATCCACCACTAAGGGTTTGGATGTTGTTTGGAATTGCCATTATATGAAGGATCCAAAGGAGAATGAGATGGTTTGGTAGAGTTAGAGGGTAGAGGTTGTATATATACAACACTAGAATGGGAAACACCTGTAGGTATAGTGTATGCATGGTTAGGACGCCTTTCTGACAACACGCGACTAGGAGGTTGCTCTGTGATGATCGGTCGAATCTAAGATAGGGCCTAAGAGACAGTCATTTGTGCAGGAGGTAGAGAGGAAATACCAAATGAAGTAGCTAAAGGGACCACGATAGCCTCAGCTTGAACATGAAGATAAGGTTTGAGTTGGTTGATGAGGTCATTAATAATTTCACCATTCTATTTCATTGATTTTTCAAAGTCATCCTTATTTTCCATAAAGTTACACAATAAAAGGGTAAACTCCTTCAATTGAAGAACATGCTTCTTGAATTGTTTTTGTGACTAGAGTAATCCAAAGATTTTATGCTACAAACATGAATTTATTTATGAGATCATGCTTGGTATAAATTATAGTGAAATACTTGTCCACATTTTCACGAATTTCTTTTTGAGCAGTAGAGGATTCATTTGTGCACTATCAAACCATATTGTATAAAATATCTGTATTTTTATGGACATGTTCATGAGTTTCTATATCTGACAGAATCTGAATAATTTGGAGTTCCTCGCTCATCACAACCTTGAGAGTCTCCAAATCTGTAACAACACTATTCTCACTCTTGGAACTGTAAGGGCCAGTCATCATTTTCCTAAGCACTTCTTTCAACATTTTCATATAAACATTGATGAGATGAGTCACCACGTTCCTAAGAACTTTCAGAACAACACTAAAGGACGTCTTGAAGTCAGTGGTTAATGAATTTAACTCATAGCACGTCTTTATTACTTCTTCACTCACCATGTTATTGAGTCTATTTATGTTTTTTGTTGTGGTGTTGTGATTCAGTTGAATCTTCTGGATCACTATACATGAAATATTGGCATCATCAGCATTTGAAATACTTGAAAAAGTGGAGGATTCACTTCTGGATCCCACAGATGCTATCACAGACTCACTCATATAAGTTTTTAATTTATACAAATCAGCCATAGTGACATTGTCACCGGGCACTCACTTACCTATTGGATCTATTGGTGGATGTGCAATAGGTGAAACAGGTGCATGATGTTCAGGTTCACCCTAGACTTGTGGAGAAGAAGGTTGAGTTACCCTCTCCTCATCTGAGTCATTCTCTTAACCAAAAAGAATGTATCTTTATCAATATTCCATTCTCTAGTACATGTCAATTTTCATGGCTCAACAGTATCAATTCTGATCCTTCTTCCCTTAGGCTCAGGAGCAACATCATCCTCATAAAATCTGGAATTTAGTCCTCTAGTCATAACATCATTTCTGCATACAAGAACCAACCGAACTTTATGTTTGGCTTGTGCTCCAGGTACATCAGCTTCCTCAGGAACGTCCTCACTTTGAGTCACTAGAACCACATCATTTTGCATTTGGTAACCAACCATAAGATCATTCAATTCCTGGATGATCTCTTGATTTTATGCAGGAGGAAAGGGTGATCTGTCCTCATGATCAGCATCTTGATGACCAACCGCCTACTGTTCAACAAGCTCAATACCCTCACTAGCTCCATGCATAGATTCCTCACTGGATCTATCAACCAATTGTTGTCCCATTTTTAGAGAGTCAATCACATGCTGATCATGTCCTCCATTATCACCATCATCATCAACAACATCATTATCTGATTCCTCGTTTTACTTACTAACATAGTCTTCAACTTCAGTAACCTTTGTTTCTTCTTCATCCTCATAACCTAACACTAATTCTTTTGAGGGTAAGTATAGAGGTGGACTAGCAGGTCCATAAGACATTTCCTTGGAACTTTTAGTAATGTTCGGATCAATTTTATCATCAAACTTAGATCCCTCTACCTTGGGCACTTCAGGCTCAGCTTCCTCATCAAAATAAACTGGAAACTCTCCTAGTTTGAGACCTGATTCAACTTGGTCCTTTGGTCTAGAAGGATGATCAACTAGATTGAAATTCTCATTTAGCCTCTCCTCATCTCCTACACAACATCTCTTTCATGGAATCCAGATGATTTTAATCCTCTTACAAATGTCTTTTTGAACAAAAAAACTCTACGTGCATTTATCACCTTATCTCCATCTTTCACACATCCTACCCTTTTCAACATGGCAAAAATCCTCCTCGGATAGTACAAGATTTTTTCCTTCATTAATGGCTTAATCAAATTAGAGATATTCCATATTAAATACCAACACATGTTCAATTTTATTACACATTTCATCAAAACTATCAAGAAAACATCTTGATACTTCACAGTAGAAAAATATCCCTTCCTTGGGCAGATATGGTGTTGTATGAACTTAAAAAGAAGTCTTACATATCCATCATATTATTTTGAAACACCCCTTCTAGATTCTTTATTATTAGTTACCTCCTGAGAGCATCTGTATAAGAGAACCAATTTGAAGAAGGTGAAATATTACATGGATAGTCAGCATAGACACCTTCATGAGGCATTTCTAATCAATCAACCCATTCCATTGATGAAAAAACGATCTCTTTTCCCCTTACCACAGACATCATCTTTTCCACTTTAAATTCATACAAGGATATTTTCAAATATTGATAGAACTCATGAAATAATTGCTGATATTAAGGGCTTTCATTAATTGTGATCTAACTGATCCATCCTTGAGATTCCAACACTTTCAATAAAAAATACTTGCTCGATGGGAGCCATTCGGAAGACACCACTTTTTCAGTTGTAACCACTGGGCATTCCAAAATAGGTTTTCCAATCCCACTGGACTCACCATTCAGACTCTTAGAAGAAGGATATTTACATGGATCTTTAATTACATGATTTTTATTCCCCATGACCATGCTTCAGATTCCAACAAAGTTGAGAGGTCGAGGGATGAGTGGGTGTGTGACAAAAGGTAAAATGATTTTCAGTAGATGAGAAGGTGAAAGGTCGGGATAGATTGAACTCCATATATCATTTTTGGATTGTAGATCATAATTCATAAAAATTTAAACGTGGAAAAAAAGAAAGTAAAACTGCGTTGTATTATTTAAAAAAATAAAAAATAAATAAAAAATTATTTTAACTACTTCGATGGAAATAAATCGGTTTCATGTGATCGGTTTCAGGAAATCGGTTTTAAGAGATCAGTTTCAAAGATTCAGTTTCAAGGATCAGATTCATGAGATCAGTTTCAATGAACAGTTTCAAGATATCGGTTTCAAGATATGGGTTTCATGGGATCGGTTTCAAGGATCAGTTTCATGAGATCTGTTTGAAGAGATCAATTTCATTAGATCAGTTTCAAGATATCGGTTTCAATGATTGGTTTCCAGATATCAGTTTCAAGATATCGGTTTCCAGAGAACGGTTTGACAACATCAGTTTCAAGTATTGGTATCAAGAGATCAGTTTTACATTATCGGTTTCAATGATCAGTATCAAGAGAACGGTTTGACAAGATCAGTTTCAAGGATTGGTTTCATGAGATCAGTTTCCGGAGATAATTTTTACAAGATCGGTATCAAGGATCAGCTTGATGAGATCAGTTTCAAGGATTTGTTTGATGAGATCAATTATAATAAGTATAAATGAAAGGATTGATTTCATGGATCATTTTTATGAGATCAGTTTCAATGATCGGTTTCAAGATATCCGTTAGTGATTGATCATTCCTATTTCAGGTCTGATGTAATTTATTCTCTCAGAATATTACGTTTATGTGAATATATCAACAATCTGATTTTAAGTTCTAATAAACTCAAGATTTATATCACATTTTTGATAATTACCTCTCAAAAAGTGATTTTTTACATCAATATTATTTGTTCTAGAATGAGAAATTGGATTTTTAGAAATTATAATAGCACTTGTGTTTTCAAATTTTATGGGGATATGTCTGAATTGAAATACATAGTCTAATAAGGTGTGTTTCAACCACAAAATATGTACACAAAAACTACCATCATCAATGTACTCTACTTCTGCAGTTGATATTGCAGTTGAATTTTTCTTTTTACTCCACCATGATATCAACAACTTTCCCAAAAAGTGACATGTTCCAGAGGTACTCTTTCTATCTAACTTACATCCACCAAAATCAACATCTAATTAGATAACTAAATCAAAAGGTTATCCTTTAGGATAGAACAATCCAATGTTATTTGTATACTTAAGGTATTTGGAAACTATTTTAATAACATTTAAATGCTACACTTTTGGATTTTCTTGAAATATCGCACACATATACACAGTGAACATAATATCTGGCCTACTAGTAGTTATGTACAGAATACCACCAATCATTCCTCTATAAGCAATTTGATCAACTGATTTTCCACTTTTTCCAAGATGTAACTTACATGAAGAACTCATAGGGGTTTCACTACTCTTAGTTCTAACAAATCCATATTTTCTTAAAAGAACATTTGTATACTTACATCAGTTCAAATTAATATCTTCTTTATTTTGAAATATTTTAAATCCAAGAAAATATTTATCTTCACCCATTAAACTCATTGCAAACTCACATTGCATTATGTTTGAAAAATAATTACATAATGTTTTTAGAAGATCAAAAAATAATATCGTCTACAAATATTTGGGCTAATAGAAATTCTTTAGAAACTCTTTCTTAATAATAAAGTTGGATTTTCATGTCCTTTTGTAAAACCATTAGGAATAATAAAATTAATTATCCTTTCATACCAATCTCTTGGACCTTGTTGCAAACCATATGAACCTTTTGATAATTTGAACACATGATTTAAAAAATGTTGATTTATAAAACAAGGGGTTTGTACAACATAAACCTCATAAATTACATAACCATTTAAGAATTCACATTTGACATCCTTTTGAAAAATATTAAAATCCATGTGTACCACATAGGATTGTAAGATCCTAATTGCCTCAAGTCTAGATACTGGTGAAAAAGTCTCTTAATAATCAATTACATCTTCTTGATTATATCCTTGTGCAACTAGTCTAGATTTATTCCTAACTATGTTTCCAGATTCATCTACATTATTTCTAAAAACCCATTTGGTTACTATGGTCAATGTATCCTTAGGTCTATCTATAAGTTTGCAGACATTATTTGTTTCAAACTTATTATGTTCTTCTTGCATGGCCATTACCCAAAATTCTTCATTGATCGCATCATTTATATTTTGTTGTTCATGTTGTGACAAGAAAGAATGATATTCTACCTTGTTTCTAAAGGAATCTCTCATTTTTGTTCCTCTATCTAATTCATCAGAAATATAATCTAGGGGATGGTTCTTAATAATCCTAGTTGGTCTAGAGAAAGTAGGACTTGAAATTTCATGTTGGTCAAGTAGATCTGGTTCACTATAGTTAGGATATAAAAAATTTCCATGACTAGATTTTTTTACAGCATCCTCCACATGATGATTTGAGGTGTTATCATTAATGTCTAGATGGGACATATAATATTCAATATTTTCTATAGAGGTCTTGAGATCATGTGGATATTCTTCATCAAATAAGATGTGTATAGATTCCTCCACACATTTGGTTCCCTTATTAAATAGTCTATAATCATTGCATGATTTATAATATCCAAGAAATATTCCTTTAACACTTTTAGAGGAAATTTTATCTACATTATCTTTAGTGTTCAGAATATAAACAATACATCCAAACACATTTAAATAACAAACATTGTGTTTCCTATTATTCCACAACTCATAAAGAGTTTTCTAAAGGATGGGTCAGATTAAGACTCTATTTATTATGTAGAAAGTTGTATTAATAGCTTCATCCTGGAAATAAATGTATAGATCATATTCATTAAGCATTTTCTGAGAAATTTCATGTAAGGTTCTATTTCAGTTTTCTTCCACCCAATCAAATTGAGGTGTTCTAGGTGCAGAAAAGTTATGATTATATCCATTTTGTGAGAAAAAAGCTTCAAAATATTGATTCTCAAACTCACAGACAGGATAAATTCTTTAGGATTTTATCTTAAGTCCGCTATGAATTTCTACAGTCCTAGCATACATTGTAAAGTGAGAAAACACTTCACATTTTTGACGAAGGAAAAAGGTCTAGGTATACCTAGAGAAATCATTTACAGGAACATAAACATAGTGCTTCCCATTGAGACTTGAAACTCTAGATTCTCCAAACAAGTTCATGTGAACCAACTCAATAGGTTGAGATGTAGATACTTCTTTCTTTTGTTTGAAAAAAAAATTATGATACTTTCAATTTTGATAATGATTACATACATTGTTGTCTGGAAATTCTAATATAGGGAAGTCTCTAACAAAGATTTTTCTTGTTAAATTCCTTAGATATTAAATATTACAATTTCCTAGGCTTCAATGTCGATCAATGAATCTTTGTGAAAGGCATTTAGACAAGAGACATTTTGTGAGGCTAGTGTGCCTATATTTATAGCATATACATTATCATTTCAAAAAGTAGTAAATAATAAATTACTCTTAGCATCAAAAACATTTCATGAATCATTTTTGATTTTAACATTAAATCCATCGTCTCACAATTGAGATATGATGACCATGTTAAACTTTAATCCATAGATATAGAGTACATTAGAAATTGAAATAGAGTTAGGGTTACCAATTTGGCATAGGATGGTGATTTTTCATATAACATTGTCACCAAAAGTGACATGACATCCATTAATCATGATAAGACTTTTAAAACATGAAAAATATCATGTAATATGTCTTGAATAACAATTGTCCATGTACCAAAACTTTTTACAAGAGCTTCATAGAGAGTTTACCTACAAAATAGTTTAACCAAGCAACGACTTTGGTACCCGTATTTTTTGGGTCCAGTTATATTAGTAATAAGTGCTATAGGAACCCATATTAGCATCAAAAGGTTTCTTATAAGAATTAAGTAAATTATTTAATAAATAAATACTATTTGGTCCAAAAAACATGAATAAGTAGAAAGTGTAACATAAATTGAATTAGTTGATTTATGTCTAGATCTAGGAGTAAAACTATATGTCCAATATTTAGAAACAAAATTTTTTCTACCAAGGTCTATTTTTCCAATTTGATAACCAAGGACCGTGTTGAATTTAGGGGTAATTTGTTATCGTAGAATTTGAGTGAGGGTATTTTTACCTTTGGTAAAAGTTTCTAGGTCATATATCAATTGCTCTTTAGACATTTTTAATTCATCATTATTTTTGAGTAGTTGATCATTTTTCTCCTTTTCAGTTGAGAGTTAAGATTTAACAATCACTGTATGAGAATACTATTTGTTTAATGATTAATATTTTCCTTTTAGTTCACTGCATGTTACTACATGCATTGTACAATATTCAATCATTTATTCATTTTTCATATTTTCAAAGTCACTCTCATCTCATGAATAGTATAAATTACATACAGGAGTGTCCAATGTTACCTCAAGTGTTTTTGTCATAAAACACATATGGAATTTGTTATCTTGTTCATCATGTGATTTTTCTGAGTTGCTTGATCTATTTTCAAAAGCACTCCATGTTTCTTTCATTTCCTATTTTCAGTTCATATCCTTGCTCTGATATCCCTTTTTTTATTTGAGCTTTGGACTGTCAACCATCATATCTCTTTTCCTATTATATTCATAGCAGACAATCTAATCACTTTTTCCACTTCTTTTCAAATCCATCATCAAATTTCATTTTTGTCATAATTTCACCTGAAGTATGGCTTTCAGAAAAAATTCATCTTCTTGTAAAATTTATTGAATCTTCTGGATAATTGAGCCATCTCCTCATCACTGTCAGGTGATGATTATTCACTAATTGAACTTTCTACAGAAGCTTCCAATTTCTCATTTCCTTTTTTCTTAGAGGTAGTGGTCTTGAATGCAACAAGTTTCATTTTTGGTTCATCCTCCTCTTCCTTGTTGACTTTGATCTCTTCATCATACATCATCAGTTTCCCAATGAGTTATTTTACAATAATCTTACTGATGTCGCATGATTCTTTAATAGAGGCAGAGGTTCCTATGTATCTTTCAGGCATGCATCTGAGAATTCTCATGATCTGTTCCTTAGTTGTGACTTCTCTTCCAAGAGAAACCATTGTGTTGACAATATCATTGAACCTAATATACATTCTAGAGATAGGATCATCAAGATTCATTTTAATGTTATCATATTTAATATTATAATTATTAAGTCTCATTTCTTTTAAATTATATATTCCTTCATGTGAGATGGATAGGGTATCCCAAATTTCATGGGCAGTTTTACAATAAGAAATTGTATTGAATTCCCCATCTCCTAAGGGGTAGTATAAAGCATTCATAGCATTGAAAGTTTTATTGTAGGAAGTTTTGATAGGTTCATCCCATGTGTTTCTATCAGTAGAAGGAATATTATATTCATCTATGATGGAAGAAGAAATGTCAAATCTCACGCTTTCTAAATTCATTTTCATTTTAATTTTCCTTGGAGAATAGTTGGTTCTGTTATAGAATGGTGGTATATTGGTTGCAGAACCATCCAATATATTATCCATAAAACCGAAATACATTGAAGGAGATAGAAAATTAGAATTATTAGAAATATAAATATCATCAAATTACAACTACAATCACAGTTGACACGAAAAAAATGAAAAGTAACTTTCAAAATTCATTGATACCAAATGTTAGTCGGAGTGGATGGATCAAAAGGGGGTGAATTTGTATATATTAAAATTCATGTTAAAATTGGATCTTTTATAAATATCCCCTTATTATGATAAAATCAATGTCAGTTTGCAGTGAATTTAGATAAGTCCTAAATGTTCAATTATTTTCTCAGAATATTGATTAGTTCATAGTTTTACAAATCTGTAGATTAATCAAACTTTTGAAACAAATATATTAATTTAAAACAAATATAAACACTTTCTAAAATAACTATCATTGCTGGGTTTATCATAATGTAATAAATACATAACAGATAAAAATATAAGACAAAAACACAGTGGTTATAACAAGAGGTTCAGTCTCACGATGAGACTTAGTCCTCTCTAATTGGTGATCACCTACCACCAAGCTATTTATATTAATAAACTATTGATCCACACTCTAGATTGATGTTCACAACAGTACACAAGGATTTCTAGGTCACACTTGACCTCTACCACATTTATTCATGGGAAAACAAATAAACAGATCCCATAGGATCTCTTCCACCGTTCTACGTGAGATGCAAGAAATAGAGTATTGAGAGTGGGGATATTTTGTTATCCTCTTGTTTAGCTCATGAGGATTGTGTGAGATTTAAACAGATATACACAATACTAAAATAGTTATGATAAGAACACAACAGTGTTATGAAAGAGAATTGGGTTTAGAATTCTCCGTGTGTCGTGCAGCAACACTCTGGATTCAATGGATGTTGAGGAAATGATATTTGATTCCTCTTCTAATAGTTTTCTTCAGAACAGAGTGTCGTAGGTTCTTCTGAAAGTGTTTATCACAACATTCGATGTTCATTATGCTTTAATAGGTTTCCGATAGGTGGGGTGAAGCTTTGAGTTCCTCTATTTTCATATTCACATATTCTGTATTTTTGTGTGTTCTTCCCGCACTATGTGTATCTGTATATCTCTATGTATTAGTGTATATCCTTATGTCTACATATATTGTTATGTTTCAGTGTCTTTTGAGCTCTTATTGGAGTACTTTTATACTTCAAGATCCACTAGGTATGAATATCCTTACACGTTCATGTACATTGTACACTCTATTTATTGTCTTACAGACAACATTAAATAATGTAAGAAACATTAATAAATATAACTATGAAAATCTGAAATAAATATGAATTAATAAAATAAAAATAGTTATTTATGACTATTGGTGATCCATCTTCGGTCTGTTGTCATCAGTTTGGTAACATCGATCTGTCATATTTGGTGTGTCATCTTCGATCTGACAACTTCGGTGTGTCGACTTAGGTCTGTCAGCATTCACTACTAAAACCTTAAAAACACCATAAGTTAATTGAATTTAAGAACATTGGTAAATGGTTTGTTTCACTACCTAAATAATGGTAATTAGTATATTCATTATAGACCACCCCATATGTATCATACTTTCCATTTCTTTTTATAGATTTATGGATAGAAATTATTACCAATCCATAAAATCTTCTTCATCATGATCAATATTTATGTTATGATTCTTCATTTACTAGAATATAAATATCATTCGAATGATTTGACTTACATAATCTTTTTTTAAATGATTATATTGGACATCTGATTTTTACCTTTGGATGTTACTGTTCTTTATAGCCAAACTCATAGAATTTTCATCCCTCAGTAATTTCACCAATAATGATCTCCTCACACATTAAATATTGGATCTCTCTACCCCATGACTTCTTGGTTCCATAATTATCCCTACTAGAAATATCATCTATAATGAACCATGTCTTGTTTTGGTATGTTATTTTTTTAAGAGTGGAATTACGAATCCTTTTCGATTTCCATGTTTCATTTTTGTCCTTCCATGAATCCCTCTATTCAACAAATTTTATCTAAATTCACATTAAATATATTTTTATTTGTTTTCATGGTTACTCCTACAAATATAATATTCTCTTTTCATGTGTTATATTTTTAAATCACACTTTTGTAAACCTCACATCTATATTATTTTAGAGGAAATAAAGACAACTCATATGTTTTCATCAATTGTTGATATTTCATTGTTTCCGCATCCAATATTTTCAAAGAGAGATTCATCTTTTTCTATTTCACCCAAATATTATTTCTCACATTCTAGGTGTTTACTTGTGAGTAAGAACATGTTTATTTTTTATTCACCATTCATTGAGCTTTGTTATTTTACTACATAATTGTAAATTTTTTGTCTATATTAAAAAAATAAGTTAGTGGCAACATTATTTAAATTATTCATAGTAACCTATGAATTTATTAAATCACATTTAGTTCACTTTATTATATATTTCATATCATTATGGATATTGTTATCATAGATAATGAATATTCTAAAAAAACCATACCTCATATAGTAGCGCCTAGAAGAAGATGTCAATGAAACTAATTATATCATTCCTTAAATCCCATGGTCATTCATTAAGTCCCTCATTGTATGTCAAATGATATAATATTAGTAGCACATAATATCTACCTTACTCCATGAATTTCCTCGTACATGTTTTATATAGTGATATTGTACACTTATTTAAACATTATTTTATAATTTATAGACTATACATTCTGATGCCACTATATGACGTATTTTTATGTATACCTTTGATATTAATTTCTTGATTTAGTGATATTGGAACTTCCCAACATTCTACATTATTTGAAAATTCATTTTCCAAAAAATTAACAATTCAACATATATGGATTATAACATCTCATCCTATTTAATTTTTAGATCGATAATCCTAGATTTTATTTCATTTTAAATAGTCATCTTACCATTCAATTCAAATTAATGGTTATTAATTTTGTATAATTGAATCTCAATCTTTATCCCCATTTGAAAAATTTCATCATTCTGATTCACCTTTAGATTCCTCATACTTTGGTTCTCCTCATCCTAATCATCCATTTGTGAAACAAATTAATTTATCCTATCACTAGTTTTTTGAACAACATTTTGATGAAGAATATTTTCTATATAACCAATATTACACTCTTCACATTTGGAATATATTTCCTCCAATTCCATAGACTGAGTATCAATTTTATCCATCATATTTTTGTCCACATCAACTATTCTGTGATGTCTTTTTTTGGATTGTTAACTACACTTTAAATCACAAAAACATGAATCTCGTGAGATTCATTCTTCTTTTTCATATCAAAATTTTATTCATTTTGTATTGTTTAATATTTTTGAATGTGTAGATAGCTTCCAACATTCAATCTCTTGATATATCATTGTTTTCATTAGTTTGAAAATATCATGGAATATTAGGAACCTTATATAATACAACAGCATAATTATATTAATAAGTAGGTACAAAATCACATTAATCTTTTACATCGGATTTTGAGAGGCAAGAATCCTCTATCTCGATCTAAAAATTATCAAAAACACTTCTAATAAATGAAATTAATTTTTCCATATACATATTCTTAGGAATAATTACCCTTACCATATTGAATGTAAAAAAATATTTCAACTCTAAAAAAATATTGTATTAATTTAAATTAATTAAAATAATTCAATAGAATCATAGATCCGTTACTAATTGTTAGAACCACAAGGGGCATTAATGTGAGATAGTTTGGGAGGTGAGGTGGGGCTGAAACAAGTTATGATAATCATTAATATTTTTCAATGTACCCATGAATCTATCAAATATATAAGTGATCATGAACTCAATCATTAAAAGGTTCACTATTCTGTTCACTAATTAGGGAATGATTTCATTAACCTAGTGCATATTCTACATTATTTTGATAATATTGATTATAGATCAATCAACATGAATTTATATTCATTATAAAAAATATATGTAATGCAAGAACACATGACAAAATAATATTCTTGTGGTATATAAACACTTCTCAATTTATAGGTATGACATTTAAACACCATGTTTATGTGAAAAAATACCCTAGTCTTTACAATTCAGGAATATTAAATGATTCAAATATATTCACTACATGCTAGGCTAACTAATATTAAAAAAAAATAGTATCGTTTCCACTTTAACGTAGGGTATATCCACTTTCCCTTTCACTAAGTTCAGAGGAAATGGTATTTATCTCAACATCCAATGCATGTCTCTACTATTAGATGGATGAAACACTTTTTAGTCCCCAATGGTCATAATTTTTATTTTATACAAACTAGATATGAATATTTCCATTGAAAAAAATTATCCATACCCATTGAAATATGCATCACGGTATATGAACATCATATGGTAATGTGTAATGCTCTGACCCCAATTACCCAGAGTCGGTTCATTATTATATAGAATTGGCATGATCAAAAGGTAATATTGTACCAAAAGACAAACCAATTTATTATTATTGGAAGCAAGATTCATACATAAGTTCAACTTTAAAACATTAAAAGATATTAAACACTAATTTATTCCATTATAATCATACAAGGCTCATAAATTATGCATGAAAATCACTCATAACTAACATCTTAATATCCTAGGAAAATGATATCATAAGAAAATGGTGAGTTCAAATGCTTAGTAAGGGTAATCAATAATGTGGAAGATAACATAAATATTAAACGATGTGAATAGTTGAAAACTCATGCCTTTACAAATAATAAACATGAACACTTTAATAGTAGGAATATGAGATGAGTAAATAATGCCATAATAAAACATAATCATAGGTATTCTACTAGTCGAATGAGCACATGAACTATCAATATTATTTTCATAATGAGGCAATGTATAATACTTGACATTCTAAAACATTTTTTCAAGGCCTCAACCAAGAAGTATAAAAATTATTCATACCTTGGCCAAAACCATATATCAAATTGGGAAAGTCCAAGGCCACTTCCACGTCAAGTTGTCTCATGAGACCTAATGATGGATCGTGGAGCTATAGCGGCCTCCCCCCATCACTTAGTAAGTCCAATACATTCATTGTATGAAAAGGTTGAAATATAACATAAAAATTCATATTAAAACTAGCATACAAATTGTCTATACTTTAATAATAAATCATTAATGGTATAAAAATAACACATCCAAAGTAAAACATATCAAAAAAACGTCAATATAATATTGATGATTTGTATCAAAATAAATCGAATTCAAACAAGTCCAAAATCCATCAATGGATGTTGACATAGATGAAATCAAAACAATTTTAGAGAAATATTTCTTTAATTTCTTGAAATCATTTAATGTTACATAATTATAAAAGAAAAAATTTATTTTGAAAATATTATTATAAGATTTTAAGTGAATATTAGACAATGTTATAACGACGGAGAATATCTGCACCTATCGTATATGTTAAGAAAACATTCTTACATTAATTTTTTCAAAAAAAGTCACAAAACACCTTATTTGGAAAATGACAGAAAGATTCCTTTCAAACCATTTAATAAACATTCAAAAAATGGTATAAATTAATTTATCCCATAATTAATTAAATATTAAAAAATTTTGGAATACATTTTTAAGAAACAAGGATGTGGATGAGAAAAAGTTCTCAGTAGATACTAAATTAAAAACAACCTTGAATAATAAAGTGATTGTGAAATTACCCCTTAACTTGTAATTTTCCTTGGTAGTGGGTATGTTAAAATCAAGTATAATAGTTAAATCATTGTTATTAAATTATAAAAGAACCATATACATAATTATGATATCATATATTATCTTTTAATAAATTTTTGTTAATAATATTTTAGTATTATCTTCATTTCGGGTGTTAATTGATTCATTTTCCTTTATATTCTCTGTTACGTGAGTCATGTTTGAAAAATATGGGATGTATATTATTCATATCCAGAATGATATCAACTCTTTAAAAGGTATTTTTTTTCATCAAATTAAAATTATTCTTGAATGGTTACAATGGGTAATGAATCTCATCGCGTCTGTGGAGACAGTAATCGGTACGTACGTACAAGAGACAATATCATTCTTTTGATATTAAAATACTATTTAAATAGATGGTATATCATATATACAGAATCATTAACATCTTATATATTTTATTTACATAAATTATATATCATTATTATACACATATAAAATTAATGAATGGAATAACAACTACACCACGACGTGTAGACGGTAAGAAGTGCGTACGCACGTATGGTGACTTTGTCATTCATATGATCGATAGAATAATGAATATGGTTTTACTGTATTTATAAAAACATCATCATATATAGAAGATAATGGAGTTATTATTTTATAATGGAAACAAAAAAGAAAGAGGAAGTGGAAGAATAAAAGAATTTGAAAAATGTGATGAAATGTTTATCTCTTCTTCAGGTTCTTCCTTTTAGATTTGATCAAAAGGGATCCTCATGTTGGATTTCTGACAAAATTTAGGCCTCTACGATGAAGGAAGAAATATTGGGAGGATATTTGGGTAGGTGTTGGCTGTGTAAAATGGCTCTGATGGTGTGAATTTGAGAGAAGTGGAAGTTCCCTTTTATAAGAGGGGTGAGGGGCACCTTAACGAATGATTGATATATAATTTTATAATAAAATCATTTCCGGTTTATAATGGATCCAAAAAAATATATTTAAGGATAAGGGGGATATGGGTCGAAATAATCTCAACCATTATGTTTTAGACATGATTGGGGCACTATATTAACCATATATTTTAGATTTAACTCTTAGTTAAACATTTTGACATTTACCATGTCTCTTTGAATTTTTATATTATATGGTTAATAAACTTAGTATCAACATCCAAGAGAACCCCAAATGGTTAATTAATGATACAACTATCATAATATAAGTCTTCTGGAAGAACCTTAGATTTTTAGAAATATTAGATCCTTTAATAATTTAATATTTCTTTTTAAAACAATATTATGTCAATTTTGACACTATTTAGTATTTGGATTTTTTGAAAGTAATAACAACATTATTTATTAGAAAAAAATAAATTGAATAAATACTAACATATCATAGTCCTCTATAAAATTAATTTATGGCATAAAAATTTTAATTTATATTTATTTAAGTATTTATAATATCAGTTATTTGATTGTTTAATTAATAAGTAAAATACGGAATCATTGTCGTATTATATAGAAATATATTTATATAATGACTAAAAATTGTACATAAAAATATCTTGAAGTCATAAATCCTTTTATCTTTCTAATGAATATTTTTAGTCAAAAATATAACTTATATAACACATTGTAATAATTTTTTTACTAAAAGATAAATGTTTTTGTGATTTTTTTCATTACATTAAATTCATTAATATAAAGTGTCATAATCACTCTCAAGTGTCTCCATGTGGTCCCAAAATCTACCCCAGGATACCCATGGTCGGAAATGTATCAAAATATTTCAATGGGATGCATATTAGGGTAATTTAATGTAATTATAATATTATTATTTTACAATTTATTTGCCGGATTTACCCGTTAACCATGGTAAATAAAATATTTACTAATATAATTATTCATAATGTCTACAAATAAAAGTTACCTATATAAAAAATTTGGACTTCCTTATTAAAAATATGAAATCCATTTTTCCAAATTTAAAACATAGATGTGGCAGAAATTAATTAAAAATTAATTCTTGTTGTCAAAACAAAAATCATGTTTTTATAAAATAATAACTATCAAAATAATGGCACTTGTTTATGTTTAGTTTAAATGTGAAATTACACAAAATTACCTAAATTATATTAAATTATAAAAATATAATCTAATTATAATTTTAAACCACTCAAAAATATAATTTAACACAATAAATTATTTTGATGAAAAATGTTGTTTTTAATTAAAATTTAGTACTATTCATCAAAAAATGAAAGTTTTCAAAAAAGTACCAAAAATTCACCCTAAGATAATTTCGATATTCTCATTTCAAAATTGAAGTCAATTTTGAAAAATAAAATTTATATCTTTTCAAAAAGTGGGTATTACTATTCATAATGGCTAGTTTGATTTGTCTTGGTATGTTAGAATCTCAAAGTTGTGTACAATGAATGCTATTGCATTATTCAAAGTGAAACGTACTATGGATGTTTGGGGTGTTACATTCTCCCCTTATTAAAATAATTTCTTCCTCAAATTTTCTAAAATATTACTGCATAAAATTATTCAGGTGGTTCTTTACCATATGTTCATCGGGTTCCCACATCGCGTCTTCTATTTTAGGCTTTCTCCATAAAACTTTTACCAGAAAAGTTGTCTGATTTCTTAGCACTTATTCTCTGGTATCAAGATTCTTGAAAGGATCTTATCAATAAGATAGATCAGGTTCCATTTATAATTCCTCATAGGTGAGTACATGCATTTAGTCAGGTATTTATTTTCTTAAGAGTGATATGTGGAATACATAATAAACTTTGGAGAGACTTGGCGACATCACCAAACAGTAAGCTACAGCCCCAATTCGTTCATGATTTTCGAAAGGTATGATGTACATGGGACTAAATTTACCCTTCTAACCAAATGATACAATTTCATTCCATAGATATACCTTCAAGAAAACATGATCTCCTACCTGAAATTATAAATCCTTCATTCGGTTATCCGCATAGCTCTTCTGCATAAATTGAGCTGCTTTGATGTGGATCTGGATTAACTTCACATTTTCTATCATTTCCTCAATATGTTCTGGGCATATGATTTTTCATTCACCAACATCATCTAAATAGGTTGGTGTGCATGATATAATTCCATATAACGCATCATATGGTGCCATCTGAATACTTGAATGGAAGCTATTGTTATAAGAAAATTCTACCATAGGTAAATATTGATCCCACATACCTTGAAATTCATGTGAGAATGATCTCAACATGTCTTCTATGGTTTGAATAGTCTATTCTGATTTTCCATCAGTTTGAGGGTGTTAGGAAGTGCTCAAACAATGTTCAGTATCCAGGGCTTTCTCAAGACTTTCCATAATTTTGATGTAAAATAAGGATCATAATAAAAAACAATCGATAAAGGCACTCCATTAATTTGTAAAAATTTATTAATATATATTTTTTCTAGACGTTCAAGTGGTACATCTAATATTATAGCAAGAAAATGTGCTAACTTGGTAAGATGATCAACAATGACCCATATTGCATCATTCCTTCTAAGATTCTTTGGTAGTACCCGGAAAATGATCACTGTAATATTATCCCATTTCCACTCAGGTATTGGAAGATTTTGCATGACTCCTCTAGGTTGATGCCTTACAGCTTTCACTTGTTGAAAAACCATACATCTTGACACAAAATCAACAATCTCCCTCTTCATGTACTCCCACCAAAAATGTTCCTTCAAATCGTTGTACATCTTAGTGCTATGAGGGTGTATTGAAAAATTGGAGCAATGAGCATCTTCAAACAATTCTGTTTTCAGATAAGGTATATTGGGAACATAATGTCTCTTCCCAAATTTCAAAATCCCATCTTCATATATGATGTCTCTCAATATCCCATCATTCACATCTTTAATCTTCTTTTGAAAATCCTTATCATCGGTCTGACAACTCTTTATCCATTATAATAAAGATGTTTTGGAAACCATTTCAATAATAATTGATGTTTCAAATTTATTGGTTATTCCCATATCCATCTTTACTATATCGATATATATATATGATCCTTTTAAACTCTCATCTTGTTCAAAACCCCTTGATCCTTTCTACTCAATGCATCTGCCACCGTATTTGACATCCCGGAGTGGTAGTGTATTGTGAAATCATAATCCTTGAGTAGTTCAAGCCATCGCCTTTGAGTCATATTGAGTTATTTTGGTGATAAAATATACTTCAAACTCTTGTGATATGTTAAAATCTCACATTTTTCACAATTTAGATAATGTCTCCACATATTCCAAACAATGATTATAGCTTCCAACTAAAGATCATTTGTAGGATAGTTTTCTCATGAATTTTTAGCATCCAAGATGCATAGGAAATAAATATTTCATTCTGCATAAGGACACAACCATGTAATTTCTTTAAAGCATCTCTATAATTAAAAAACCCATCATTCCCCGATGGTAGAGTCAAGATAGAAGCATTGACTGAACTTCTTTTCAGTTCGACAAAACATTCCTCACACAATTTTGTTCATACAAATGTATCCCATTTACGTGCGAGCTTTGTTAATGGGTTATCCAACCAGGGAAAATTCTGGATGAAATGTTGATAACAACATGCTAGACAAATAAAACTACGTACTTCTGTTATACTTGTTGTTGTTCGACATTCTTGGATGTCCTTGGTCTTTGAAGGATAAACAATGATTCCATATTTAAATACAATATGGCCATGAAAATAAATCTCATGAATCTAAAATAAAAAAATTATAATTTTACCATATAATTCATTTCATCTAAAATGATTTAGAATCAAATAAAGCATTGGATAAACTTGAGGAAACTGTTAAATTACCTACCACCACCTCTTTCGGAGCTTCAACCTTAGTAGTAGTGATCGCATAAGCTTAGCCTGGATTCCATGTCCTTTTCTGAGGTAAGTTTCCCTGACCCTTAGGACATTTATTTGCATAATTTCCCATCTCCCTAAAATTGTATCATTGAACATTGATATTTATTTCTTCCCCTTAAAATAACCAGAATGATGGACTTTCTGTCCAAATTTGTAGCATACTCGTTTTCCATTTAAACTCGCACTAGGTTCCTTCCTTCCACAATTATCACAGGGTAGAAATTTAATTATCCCCTTCCTCTTGGTTTCTTTATTTCCTTTCCCATAGTGTTCAGTATATATCTTCTTCTCTTGGTTTTCTTTATATTCATAAGACATATAGAATTTCTTTTATGTCTTCATATCACATGAGAAAATATCTTCGTACGATGAGTTGGATTGTGATACTAATTATCGATCGAGAAATGGTTTTAACCCGTCCAATAAACGATAAATCTTACATCTTAGATTACATATATAATCTGCATCATTCCTTGATAATCATGTAAAGTTAGCCTCATACATTGCAATATTTTCATCCACCTTTTTCCTCAGACTCAGAAATTTTGTTTCCATACCCGCTTGATGGTCACAATGAATGTATTTTTCTAATAAGAGTTCATTAAACTCCCTAAATTACTTAATGAATACTTCTTCATCTTCCATAGTGTTTTGAATCAATGACCACCATTGATCAACATCTCTAGTGAGGTGATAAACAGCCATGATAGCTTTTACTCTTTCGCTACTCCCAAAAGCATGAAATAGTTTCTCTATGAAATGTATCCATTTCATAACTACTAATGGATATGTAATCCAATTAAATTTTGTTGGTTTTTTCCTTAGGAAGTGGTCTTATATTGATCATTCACATTGTTGATCAGGGTGCTCCATACGGGTAAGATTATTATTCATTTCATTTATGAGTTGTCCCAGTATGGTGATAAGTTGGTCAGCACCAGTTGCATCACCAGCTCCACTATAATTATCTTGAGTAGGAGGGGAATCCCTACATATATTACATGCATTGATATGGTTTCCATTCCTTCCACTAGGTTCCATTTCTAAAAATTTTCCTAAACTAGATTTTTTTATGAATCGAAATATATAATTCCATATTGTAAAACACTTAACATAAATTGAACAGTTTATGGATATAATCCCTATTATTAAAAATATCTTCTTTGAGAAAAATATATACTCATAATCCAATCATAATGGTTTTTATATAAAATGAGAATTATCCTAAGCATATCCCCCGGGAGTGTCATAACCAAAAGTACAGCAGGACTCATTTTCCTACACCAGTTACCATTTGAGTCTAGCTCAAAGCTATGTTTTTGGGTTTTACCCCTAGGTACATCTGTGAAAGAGACACCTCTACCTACTCATATCCAGAAATGGTTGTATTTCATCAAAAAAATGCAATATATATACATTAATAAAATTCTAGTAAGTTCTTCTATAGCAATCCTCAATGTCTATCTTAGGATAAAGTTCATTAACCATAGTTTATCTAAATCTAGTTTCCTTGATTTATACTAAACTTCCTCTAATATCAGTTGTAACGCCCCGACCCCAGTTACCCAGAGTCAGTGCTTTGTTACATAGCACTGGCATGATCATAAGGAAATCATGTCCCAAAAGAATGATGTGTTTAGTATTATTGGAAACAAGATTAACTCAGATGCTCCACTTCACAACTAGAAATGAAATACAACAATAATTTATTCCATTAGAAATATCCAATCCACCTAGATTATGCATACAAGTCACTCTTAACTAACTTCTTCATATCCTGGTTCAATGAAACATAATAATGGGGTGAGCTCAAATGCTCAATAAGGGTATGAAATACAGCAGAAAATAATACAAATATTAAGCATGGTGAATAATTGAATACTCATGCCTTTACAAATAATAAACATGAAAACATTTATGGAAGGAATATATAATAAGTAAATAATTCCATAATAAATCATAATAATGGGTATTAAACTAGTCAAATGACCACATGAACCATCAATATTATTTTCATAAGGAGGAAATGTATAATTTTGGACCTTCTAAAACATTTTTTAAATGCCTCAACCAAGATGTCTAAAAATGATTAAGGCCTTAGACAAAACCATATATCAAATTGTAAAATGCCTCGACCAATTCCATGTCTAGTTGTCTCATAATACTAACCAATGCATCTAGGAGCTATAGCGCGCTCCACCTATCACTTACTAAGTCTAATACATTCCTCATATGAAAAGGTTGAAATATAACATAAACATTCGTATTAAATCTAGTATACAAAATAGAAATACATTTACCATAAACAATGAAGGGTATAAAAATAACACATCCACAGTCAAACATATCACAAAACATTCAATACAATATGGAAGATTTGAATCTTAATAAAATGACTTCAAACAAATATAAAATCTATCAAAAGATATTAACATAGATCAAATCAAAACTATTTGAGAGAAATATCCCTTTCTATTATTGAAATAATTTAATGTTACGTAATTATAAAATAAAATATTTATTTTGAAAATATTCTTATAAGCTTGAAAGTTAAGATTCGATGATGTTATAATAATAAAAAATTGTTTCATCCGAGGTATAACTTAAAAAATATTTTTACATTAATTTTGTCAAAAAGTTCGTACATTGTTTGGAAAACGATGGAAAGATTCCTTTCAAACCATTTTATAAAAAGTAACACAATGGTATAAATGAATTTATCCCATATTCTTGTAAATTGTAAAAAAACTTGGAATACATTTTTAAGAAACATGGATGTGGATGATAAATAGGTCCCAGTAGATACTTACGTAAAAACAACCTCTAATAATAAAGAAATTGTGAAATTATCATTTTCCTTGTACTTTTCCTTAGTCGAGGGTAAATTAACATGTGGTATAATAGTTAATTCATTGTTATTAAATTATACAAGAACCATATACATAATTATGATATCATATATGATCTTCTAATAATTCTTTGTTAAAAATATTTCAGTATTATCGTCATTTCGGGTGTTAACTGATTCATTTTCCTTTAGATTATTTGTTACATGAGTCACGTTTGTCTGGGGTGGGGTTTATATTATTCATATTTAGAGTAATATAAACTCTTTAAACAATATTTTTAACCATCAAATGAAAATTAGTCTTTAATGGTTACGAAGGTGAATGAATCTCATCGTGTTCGTGGAGATGGTAATCCGTACATACACACAAGAGACAATATCGTTCTTTTGATGATAAAATAGTATCTAAAAAGATTTTATATCTTATATAAAGAATCATTAAAATGTTATATTTATTACTTACATCAATTATACATCATTATTATACCCATCTAAAATAATTTATCGAATAACAACGACACCACAACGTGGAGACGTTAAGCCGTACGTACACACATATGGTGACATTGTCATTCATATGATGGATAGAATAATAAATATGGTTGTAGAATTTTTATAATAACATCCTAGTATATAAAATATTCTATATTTATTATTTACTAATAGAAACAACAATGAAATAGGATGTTTAAGAAGAACATAACATGGAATAGGTGATGATATATTTAACTTTTATTCGGGTTCTTTCCTTTTGAGTTGATCAAAAGGGCTCTATAGGTTGGCTTTATAACCATAGAATTTTTTCTTAGATGAAGTTTGTAAAGTTTGGAGGATATTGGGGTAGGGGTTGGCTGAGGAAAATGGCATTGAAGGTGTGAATTAGAGAGAAGGGTTAGTGCTCTTTTATAAGAGGGGTGAGGGGAACGAAAGGAAAAGATTCAAATATTATTTTATAATAAACTCTTTTTCGTTTTATAATGTATTAAAAATGAATAATATAATTTATAATTTGGGTATGGTTATAAAAACTCGAAACCAATAAGTTTTAGATATGTTTGGGTCATTATATTTACCTTATCTTTTAGATTTAACTCTTAGTTAAAAAGTTTGAAATTTACCATGTCTCTTTATATTTTTATATTATGTGGTTAATAAACATAAAATAAACATCCAAGAGAACCTAAACTGGTTTAATAATTATACACCTATCATTATATAATACTTTTGGCCGATCCTTAGATTTTTAGGAATATTATATCAATAAATAATATAATTTTTGTTTTAAAAACTCAATTAAGTCATTTTTGATAGTTTTTAGTTTTTAGTTTTTGTGAAAGTCATAAAAACATGATTATTTAGAACCAAATACATTGAATCAATACTAAAATGTCATATTAACATATAAAATTCCTTTACAGCATCAAAACGTTTAAATTATATTTATTTTACTATTTATAATATCATTTATTTGATTGTTTCGTTAATAAGGAAAATACTGCATCATTATTGTATAATATATAAATATATTTATATTAGGTCTAAAAATAATAAATAAAATATCATGAGGTAGGAAATCGTTTTATATTTATAATGAATATTAATAGTTATAAAAAAACATATATAACTCCTTGTAATAATTGTTTAACAAGAAGATGTATGTTTATGTCATTTCTGTCATTACTTTAAATTAATTAATATAATGCGTCATTATCACTCTCAAATGGCTCCATGTGGTCCCAAAATTGACCGATGGATGCCCATGGTTAGACATATATCGAAAAATATAAATAGGATGCTTATTATATGAATTATTATTATTATAATATTATTTATTTACCCTTTTTTACAGGATTTACACATCAACCAAGGTAAATAAAATATTTACCGAAATAATTATTCATAATGTCTAAAAATAAAAGTTAACTATTTAAAAAATTTGGACCTACTGATTCCAAATATGGAATCCATTTTTCAAAATTCAAAACATAGAAGTGTCATAAATTAACTTAAAATTAATTACCATTATCAAAACAAAAAAGTGTTTTTTAAAAAATAATAACTTTAAAAAGATTGACACTTGTTTATGTTTAGCTTAAATGTAAAATTAATCACAATGACCTAAATTATATTAAATGAAAATAATATAATCTAATGATATTTTAAAACCACTAAAATATATAATTTAACACTATATTTTATTTCGAATTAAAATGTTGTTTTTTATTAAAATTTAGTATTATACATCAAAACTTTAATGTTTTTTGAAAAGTACCAGAAACTCACCTTAAGATAATTTCGATATTCTGAATTCAAAAATGAAGTCCATTTTGAAAAATTAAATTTATAACATTTAAAATAGTGGGTTGTTACATATTTTCTCCATGATGATCCAAAAAAAATCAATTTCATGAATCATTACACATCCATGTAACCGTTGAAAGGCTTCCATAATCATTCCATAAGTTCATGAAAATTATTACATTCATGAAACACATAGTCCTTTTAAAAAAAATTAATGGCACTATATTTTCTGATATTACTATTATATCATTTTAAAGATAAAAACATAAAATATTTACCCAAATAGTATCCAAAGGATTGATGGCTTGAGAAAACTAGTATCATACATAACTTTTAATACATAAACATAAAAATTTATTTAATTCCATTCTTTTGTATCTTCTTAATGGTCCATGAATTATCCTTTGAACAAGTATTCACCTAAGGATATACATCAAATGGGGTGAGTTATGATCCCAATAAGGGGATAGATAAGAAGAAGAAAATATATAAAATTGGGTGAGAATAATCAATTTCCCCATAACATTGGCATAGGATCTTAATCATGAGAGGAAGAATTAAGAAAATACATAGAATTAGGGAATTCAAAAAAATGAAACATCATGTCTTTTTAGTAAACTATAACACAAAGTTGTGATAATGTAGAATCATGTTAAAACATATTTCACCTTACTCAATTGGTTCATAAGATTACCCAATGTATTGGAGTGCAATATAATTCCACACACACCAGTCAAAGGAATGGGTTTCATTTTATATGAATACATTAATAAATATTGTTTTCCCAAATGAGAGAGGTAATAACATACTTGTTGTAAGAATCCCCAACATTGAGTAATGGAAACAATCTTAAGAAGTAAAAAATGATTTTTTTGAAATAATAGTTATTTTGAACAAAAATATGTTTGATATAAACTTGTGTAGAAAATTAGTATATCCCATAAAAGTCATGTAAAATTTAATAAATTATTTTCAATGAATAAACATAATGAAAATTTACTGATAGATGGAAAACCTAATTAAATAGATTCGGGTTGATGAATTCCCCTTACCTTTTTTTGAATGATTCCTTCACATTAATATGATGTATAATGACATTATATTAATTAATTAGAAACAAAACAACCTTTTATACCTTAATATTATTCATTATGGTTCTATTATGTTCTCTAGTGGGCCTTTTATGTGTTATAGGGGTCAATTTAATCACTTCGGAGTATTCATTTTCAGGGTTTACAAGATCGGTTCACATTGTATTAATGAACGGATGTTCTCTTATAAAGAGTATAAACATCCAAGAATGTGATTTATGTAATTAATAATACTATATAATTTAAATTTTCATAAAAAAGTAATTTCATAAACCCCATGATGATGATTCATTAGATAAAAGTTAATGATGATCGTTTTAGGTTAATTATGGAGGTTTTTTTATTGCTACAGACTCATTTTGTTTAATAATTTAGTATTATCAGTATAGTAAATTTAAAGAACGTGAAAAGGGTTATAAAATACACTTTAAAATATTTTTTAACCATATAATGGTCTTATTAATAGCCTTGATGGTTTTTATGCAAAATAAAACACTATCACCCACGATGTCGGTAAATTGAAGCCTCACGAGTGAATATTTCAATTTTAAGATGAAATAGAGAGGGGGAGATTAGTGTTTGATCTTAAATTAACATGATATAATTATAGTATATACATGTTACTGCAATTATAATTAAATTTGTATTATTTGAGGTGAGAAACAAAGTATAAATGAAATTAAAATTAAAATCAAATTAAATGAAAAGAGAGAGGATTTTCATCTTGAATTATCTTCTTGTGATTCTCATATGATTGCTATGTTGATGATACCAAGAGCTCGTAGACATGGGGGAGGGACAGAGGAAGAGTATTGGATGTTATATAGGAATGGATCAATTCATTATAGGTGTTAAGAGAATATGGTGTGAAGTTTGGTATTTGTAGTGAAGGGGAGGTGTGTTTTCTTATTATTTAAATCATTATTTTATTTTTTATCCTCATGACAAGAAATAGTGAGGATACATTTGACTAAATAGAGTAATTAGTGAATTTTATTTGGACACAATGTAATTTTATATCATCCATGACTCAAGTATGACGCATAAAATTATTTATTTTTTATATTTCATAATTTATCTAATTTCCCTATTCACCATAAATTAATGTATTTGAGCAAAATCCAAAAATTTAACCCTATCAATTTTTTGATTTGTTGTATTAAAATATTTAATAAAATTTTCACAATAATTATATAAATATTTGAAATTTAATTTTTTAATAGATTCATTATTTAATTGAAAATACAAATTTATAATTTAAAACTGATTTTAAAATACTCTCCAAACTTATCTGAGGTGTTAAAAAATTTTCCTTAAAAATTAATGGAAAAATATTTATTTTCTATTATATTTTATAAAAATTACTTATATTTAAATAAATTTAATAATTTATAATTCTAATAAATTAGTTATTACTCAAAAAATATTATAACTTATTTATTAATTTTTTAAACATTACCTCTCATTTATATGGATGCCAAATTTTATTTATACTTCATGGGTTAGGTAACTATTCATTTGTATGGTTTAATATTTATATGGGTTATATTAATATTCATAATGGTTAAATAACTCTACATAAAGTTATGTTACAATTCAAAAAAATTAAGATTGTCCAATCATTCTCTAAATTTATTACTGATCATAACCGTGAATATCGGGTTTTTAAATTCAAATCACAAAATTGAAAAATTTATGTTTAACGATTAGAATATAAATGTCACATAGTATATATAAGTTAATTTATGCCTGATGTGGAATCATTGTTACTAATTTGATTTTATTTGAATAACTATATCAAGGGAATTTTCTTTGATATGACATTTGTTCCTTACATTCTTCCCCCCTTATGAAATTTTAGCCTTAGAATTTTATTTTACCTTCGTGGATGAAAATAGGTTTGGGTAATTCTCAATCTTCTTTTCCATTGGTTCCCATGTTGCCTCTTCAAACTTATGGTTCCTCCTGATTACATTGACCAAGTAAGTAGGGTTGTTGCATATAACTATTTCACTATGACTAAAGATCTTCACTGACTGCCTAGTGTAAGAAAGATCATTATCCAACTGTACCAGCTCTGATTAATGTACATGTGAAGGATCAAGTATGTAATTCCTTAAAAGGGGTATGGGGATTCCAGCATATACATTAGAGATGGTATATGGAAGTTATTTTCAATAGACCCCAGCTCTGACATTGGCAAGAATCTCGAAGGGATCAATGTACATGGGACATAGCTTTCCATTCATAACAATTCTCATAAACATCATCCATCAATATATAGGGATGAATTATATTTTTCCATCCTTAATCTCAAGGATCCATTGAAGAATATATTTATAATTTTTTTTTCAAATGTGGGATTTCTTGATGTGATACATAATGGACTTCACCTCGTCCACCATTTTTTCCACAATTTCACATCTTAGGAACTTATGTTCACCAACCTCATCCAAGCATGTCAGTGTTTCTAAACTTTTTCCATAATGTTCATCGTATAGGTCCATTTATATACTGGAGTAAAAACTATTGTTAAAAGAGAACATAGAAAGAGGTAGGTGTTGCTCCCATCCATTTTTGAAGCCTATAAAACATGCTCTCGACATGTATTCTAGTGTCTAAAATGTTAACTCTTATTGACCATTAGTTTGAGGATGGAAGTCATACTAATGTTCATCTCCTTACTTAGAGTAAGTTGGACATTTTTTGAAAAAACATGAGTATAATATTTAATGTCGGTCAGATAAATTCTATAGTCTTAGTCCATGTATCCTTACAAAATATTTGATATATATTTGTTCATGTTTATCCATTGTGATGTCCTCTCAAATTGTGATATTGTGATCTTTATTTTTATGGTGATCCAAAATTACCAATATAGCATTGTTTATTCTAGATGTACATGGATATCTAGTGACAAATTCCATGGTAATTTTATTCCCCTTACATGTTGGTAGAGGTATTTGTTTCATCCTCCCTTTATACGTTTTTATTTTGTCCTTCATTTATTTATATAAAAAAAACATTGATGTATAGTCAAAAATATCATTACTTATATTGTATTTCCAATAGGCCTCTTAGAGATCTCAATACATCATTGTTCTTCCTATGGGAATAGACAAGGTTGATCTATGTTTTTCATTAAGAATATAGTTCTTTATATTGGGATCTGATGGTACAGAAATCCTCATTCCAAACTGAATTACACCAACATCATTGACATGGAACTCATAAATATTCCCTTTATTTAATGCATTCACATAATTTTGCAACTCCAGATCATCCATTCGGGCCTCTATAATCATCTCTTCGATATATGGTCGGGGAATTATTGTTTAAGGTAGGATGTAGTCTATGTCGTAATGAATTACAAATCCATCCATTGAATGTTAATGAAGATACGGTCTTTCTCAATCCACAACATGGATATAGTAGAAGGTTTCTTTCTTCATACAACATCATCTAGCTTGTTTTCTCCTGTATGATTGTGAATAAAGAAATCATAGTCTTTGATTAGCTCTACCTATCCCCTTTGATGCATTTTGAGCTCCGTTTGTGTGAATATATATATTATGCTCTTATTATCGGTATATATATAACACTTCTCACTATAAAGGTAGTGCGTCTAAATTTTCAATGGAAAACCCACATTTTGTACCTCCATTTCATGTGTCGAGTAGTTCGATTAAGGGTTTTTGAAAATATATTAGCTGGAGGCTATCACATTACTATTTTAAATGAGTTTACAACCCAAGATATTCTTGTAAGAATAACTATATATCACAAAACATTCACCAATTTTGGTATGGTTAGAACACTTGTACTGGCCATCCAAATCATTATCTCTTTGAATCATTCCTCACTTTATTTCGTCCCAACATACTTTACCCCATTCCATGTTAACATAATCAATAGGCTTTAAAATCGTGATAACATTCTCAAAAAATGTAGATAGTACCCTTCTAGTAAAATAAGACTAAATATTTATTTGACATTAGCTGGTATATGACATTCCACAATTGCCTTTGTTTTTTAAGAGTCTATAGAAATCCACTCACTTGTGATCACATGACCCAAGAATGTGACTTGATTCATCCAAATGTCACACTTGCTGATCTTGGTATATACACTCTTCATCCTTAATTTCAGAAAAATAAGTCAAAGATATTCTTCTTATTCAACCTTCCACTATGATTAGATGAGAATATCATGTATATATACTCAAAAAAATACAATGTAATGTCTAAAAATTATTTTCATAAAATCTCTGAAGATTGTGGGGTAATTAGTATGTTTGAATAAGATCTCTAAAAACAGATTGTGTGCAGATTGTGTACGTTAGAAAATATGTGGAATATCATCGTTCTTCACCATTAGCTGATCATATCCAGAATACAAATCCCATTTTGAGAAGTGTAGTTCCCCTCTTAACTGATCAAATAGGTCATCAATTCCAAGAAGAGGATACTAATTCATTATGGTGATATTGTTGAGTTCCTGGTAGTCGATACACATCAGCATTGATCCATCCATCCTCATGAAAAAAGAATTGGTGTACCCTATGGTTATTCACTAGTGTGTATGAACACTTTGTCTAAATTCTCAAGCAGTTGCATCATTAAATCCTCCAGTTTGGTAGGATCCATCTTATAGGGACACATTGGGATATGCATAGCTCTGTGTATGAGTTCTATTGATATCTTTATCTCACGATTTGGGGGTAGTAATGGTTACTCATTAGTAAATACATCACTATATTCCCTCATTATCGTCATTTTCATTAGGTTTACCCTTTCCTCTCACTCAACCATTTGGGAAATGTATGCTTCTTCCTATGAAATCAACACAAACACCCATGAAGGATATTAAAATAATATTCATGATATGCCTTGCATTTGTATAAGATAATGGTATGTTTTGGAATATAAACAACTATTTTTTTCCATAGTTTATGATTTCTCAATAAAAATATGTCTAATTCATCCCCAATATTGCATCTAAGTGCCCCAAGGGATGTATCATGAGATTTGCTGGACGAATCTTCACACATTCTTAAACTTGAAAAGATTACAACACATGGGGTGAAATTATTGCACCAATTGGTGTTTTAAAAGACATCTCTACTTCATGTTTTTAGGGCTCTAAATCAATAACTCTAGAAAACATTCATGTTATAATGGAAATTATAGAATGATAATGAAATAATATTTTATCCATTCTTGAGTGAATATGAAATGTACATTGTAAGACTACATTATCTAGCTCCTAATCTATAGTAGTGATGGAATAATCCTTCCCTTATTCCATTGGTTTTTATGGTTGATGACACTTATTACCCTCATGGAATAATGGTTTTGAAACTAGATTTCATAGTAACCTTGTTCCCTATAGTTGTACCATTGGACCGTGTGTGTTGTTCTCTTATATTCCACAACATTGTCCTATCATTTCACATCTTTTCAACATTCAATGGTATGGTGGCCTTCTATCCCACACACGAAGAATTTCCCCATCCCTTAGACAATGTTCCCTTGAAGCTTCTTCCCTCATAATTGAAATGTGGGTGGTTGATTTTTCTTTCCCCATTTCTCATTAGATCCTCTGGCACAAAACTCCTTCATTTTTTTCTTTTCACCACGGAAATGAGACCATTTTAAAAACTCCATCTCCTCATTAAGACCACATCAAACTACTTCTTCATAACTCCCAAAGTCTATTATTACAATATCATTACAATGTTGTGGTTTTTAACCAATAAATAATATATTAAAATTTCTATCATTGTTGATAAAAAACTCATATCGTTCCTTCCAAGCCTTTTGAAATTTTCATTATAGGTTGTGACATATTACCCTTTCTTTTTATTTTTCTCAATGAATTATCTCTCCATCTGTTGTGAAGAGTTTGGGGGAAATAGTTATTTTGAAATATTATCTTAATGTATTGCCACTCTCTATCTTCAATTTCATGCTTTGTTTTGGGTTTCTTAATCATCACCCACCATTGGTCAGCCTCTCCATCTAGACGATAAATGGACTATGTCACCTTCTTCATCGCAGAACATTAATGCATAGAAAAGATCATCTCCATTTAGTTGACCAAATATTCTATAACTATTGGATCAAATGGTCCACTAAAATTCGGTGTTCGTTACCTCATAAAAACCTCGGCAACTAGTTGATCCATCTTCGTTGAATTTGGACATCCCACATTATTCAGGTTATTTTTCATAACCTGCGATAGATGGGTAAGATTTTCTTGGAAATTTGGAACTCCACCTCTAAAATCACTGGGGATGTCATTCTAGTGAATTTAAGTCCACTGGAATATCTTGTGGGATAACTGTGTTCTCGTTTTGTAAAATAAATGCAATTTTGTTTTCACATTTTCTTAGTCTCATACTAAGGGGTTTCACGAATGTTCTTGAATCCTAATTCCCAAATTAATTAAACTTTCCTCTGATACCGACTGTAGAAAACGTAATTTTTCTTACATTAATATTAAATCATTTTAATGATAAAAAACATAAAACCATTAAAAAAATAGGATACAAAGTATTAATGAATTAATCTAACTAGGACTATAAATATCATTTAAAACATAATCATTAATATTTATTTAATTCTCTCTTATCTATATTCTTAATGACCCTAGAATTCTACTTAGTACAAGTAGTCACATTAGGTTATAAATAAAAATGGGTTGACCTAAAATATGAGTAAGGGGATAGATAAGAACCTAAAACCATTTCAAATGAGTTGATAATAATAATTACCATAAAAACATAGGCATAAGATCACAATCATGGGTTGAATCATTAATAAAATATGTTGAATGTGGTAATGCATAGAAATGAAGCATCATGTCTTTGTGGTAAACTACCACAAATAGTTGTGAACAAATCTAGAATCATGATTACACATATTTCACATTACTAATGAGGTTCTTCACACTTCCCAATGCATTAGAGAACTATATAATTCGGGATGCACCTGTCACAACATAACATTTATATTACGCTATATAATTTAAGGTGATCCCAACACATCACAAGATTCACATTATTAACCATGCCACAAAGATAATATATCCATCATGAACTCATAATAAACAATGGAAGGGGATGAGTTTCATTTCATAATCATACAATAATAAAAATTAGTTTCACAAATGAATTAGGTAATAACATACATGTTATATGAATCATCGACCATGAGTGATGGAAACATTCTTAAGAAGTAAAAGGTGTGTTTTTTAAAAGAAGAGAAATTTTGAAAAAAAAATATGATTTTCATAATATCCTGTAGAAAAAATTTATATCCCATAAAAGTTAATATAATTATGAAAAAAATGATTTTTATGGAATAACCATACAAATAATTGAGTGAAAGAGGGTAATACCAAAATAAAGAGATTTGGGTTTAAGAATTTCCCTTACCTTTTGTTAGGACAATTCCTTTAATGTAATATATTATAAAATCACATTAGATTCCCTAATTGAAAATACAAGAAGATTTTATACAAGAATATGATTCATTATGGTATAATTATGTTCATTAATGTGACTTTTTATGAGTTCTTTAGTTTAATTTCATCAATAGGGAGCATTCATTTTCATGGTTTCCATGATCATTCTCATTGTATTCATGAATAGATGTTCATTTATAATGAGGATCAACATACATAATTTTTATTATAATTTAATAATTATATGAAATAATTTTTAATTATCTTACACTGTATTTGGTTATATACCGTGAGGGTGATTCATTTGATAAAAGTTAATAATGAACAATTTAGTTTAATATTGGTGTTTTTTCTAATGTTACGAACTCATTTTGTTTGATAATTTACTATTATGAGTGTATGTTAGTACAAAACATTAAAAATATTATAAAATACAATTTAAAATATATTTCGATCAATTTAATGTTCTTATGATAGTTTTAATGATGTTTGAGGAAAATTAATGTGCATCACCCACAATGTTGGTAAATATATATATTACGGGAAACGAGTTCATTTCTAATACGAATGAGATACTGGGTTGAGTTTAATGTTGGATACTACATTAACATTATATAATTCTATTATACTTTATGGTATTGGAGTTAAAATTACATTTTAATTAATGGATGTTATGAATGAATAAGAAAAGTGATTTAAATTAAAATAAAATTATAAGAATATAGAGAGGATTTACCTCTTCAATAATCCTCTAGAGATCCTCCAAGGATTGGTATTTTGATGGGACCAGGAGATCATAGATGTGAGAGAGGGAATAGAGAAGTGTTTTTGAGAAAATATAGGTATGAATCAATGCCTGAGAGGTACAAAGAGTAGATGGTGTGAGAGGTAACATTTGTAGGGGTAGAGAAGGGTGTTTCCATATTATTCTAATAAGTAGTATATTATTTTCCTCAAGAATAGAAATAGTGAGGATTCATAAGACTAGATACATTAATTTGTTTATGTGATTTTTAACCATTTTCATTTACGTAATTCATAACACTAGAATAATGAAAAAATTCATTAATTTACAATATTTCGTAACTCATCGAATTTTACTATTCACCAATAATTAAGGTATTTCAGAAAAAATCAAAATATTAACCATAATAATTAACTGATGTGTATAATTTAAAAAAGAATAAAGTTTATCAAAAAAAATTTCTAAATATTTCCAATTTACATTTTATATAAAATCATCATTTACTTGAAAATACAGATATAAAATTTAAAGCTGATTATATAATACATTCAAAAATTAAACGAGGTCTCATAAAGTTATCATAAAATCAAATCAAAAAAGATATTTATTTTGGAAAACATTCAATGATAATAAATTTTATTGGAATTAAAATTAATTATTTTAAAATTTTAATTAATCATTACAAACTCACAAATGACCAACACTTAATTATATATTGGTATAAAATTCCTTTTCAATTATAAGGTGCCTAAATTTTATTTATACATTCATGGTTGACGATACTATTCATATATCTAGTTTAATATTAATAATCTTCATATCACTATTCATATGGGTAAAAATACTATTCATAAGGGTAAGTTACTATTAACCAAAAAATACAATTTTTTCTATTAGACACTAAATACATTACTGATCAAAATTGTGTATATCGGATTATAAGATTCAAATCACATAACTGGAACAATTAATTTTAATGGGTAGTCTATAAAGGTCACATATTATTTAGAACACCATTAAAGCATGATGTGGAAATCGCTTTCATATTGTGATTTTCTATGACATAACTATAAGAAGGGAATTTTTATTGATAAAACATTGTGTAATTACAAAACTCGTATTCTTGAACAAATATTTCCAAACCATTGAAAAACACCATATTTAGATTTATCAAAGTCATTTCATCATAAAACATATGATCATATAAATCATCCACACAATAAAAATCATTTCAAAACACTTATGTTAATTCAGAGCTTTTGGGTATTTTAGAATTCTATCATCATTAAATTATACCAGTAGCGACTTCTATATAGTAATATCCTACCCTACTGGAAAACATATTTCTCTCTATTTACATTTTAATAATATCTTCAAACATATTCAAAAATATCCAAATAATTGTGAAATATTAGGGATGTTTTCCATTCTCAAAACATCTCATAATCATGTAAGCACATTTTTTACATGCACCAAACTCCTTGCAATTAAATAATATACTGAATTTTTCATTCATGGGTTATTGATATTTCTAAAAATATTATTTCTTTAATATATCAACCTTCTTGATATCACAAAATTTTAAATTCCATGGATAAGACTTATATTAATGATGAAACATATTTTATATGAAATTTTCTTTTCAACTTTCCGAGATTCGGTACATATGTAATGTTTCATCTTAAACATACCATGTCAATAATTTCACTCGTACTCAACAACTGAACATTTCATGAAGCTACCCTTTCTTGGTGATTCAAATTATTCAACGCATTCAACCCATTTCTCAATATTATCATCAATGATCTTCTTGTATCACACATTTCTTCCAGAACACTACCTTATTCACTCTATCAGGGGAATCATTTCACATGTATTCCTTGAGATGTTAAATAAAAAATCAAACATGATTGATCACAACGTATCTTCTATACCCTGATATTTTTTGGATTAAATTTTTTTCAAAAATAAAAATATCATTTTTTATAATTTTCATTTTATGCAACACTCAATATAGTTTATTTTATTTAATTAAAATGTTTAGCTTATGTTATACAAAACACCATGTTTATTTGGATTTATATGATACATAAATTTTTGGCTTTTTCTATATGGAACACCGATGTTAGCTTAGAATATATACAGTAGTTACTTTCCTTGATGACTTACGTATCACATAAGGTTAAAGTTAACTAATAAACAATATATTATTAAAATATTAATATTTAATATAATAAGATAAAACCACGATATTAAATTAGAGATAACTAATTATATTAACTAAAATATGACAGTATATGTTTTACCTAATATAATATGAATTCATAGGTTACCAATTAATCATAAATGAATATGAAATTCGATTGAATATAAAATGAAATATTATATTGTCCCCAATGTAGTTTTTCACTCATTAGATACATTTTCATTTATTTCTATAAATACAATAAGTCAAAAAATTTATTCACTTGGATCCATCTTGGTTCAGATTACACACAACACTGACTTGGCATATGAATTTCCATACATTACACATGACATTGACTAATCATTGGATGCACAAAACACTGATTTTATATGAAACAAATATTTATATATAATTATTTAAACATGATAATTATATCCTATTAGTTAATAATTATAATAGAAATAGTAATAACTACATTTTAAATATTGATTATAATTTTATTATATAAATAAACCATATTGATTATGAAAGATATGATATTTGGTAGTCTATTCATGTTAACAATATCGTTTTCTCAAATGAAAATATTTTAATAAAAAAATTAATGTAAGAAACATTTGGAAATTTTATTTGGAAAAATAAAAATTATTTTAAAATTTCTTAATTTTTAAAAAATCCTGAGTTGAATTTTTGGATTTATCTGAGAAACATAATTTTTTATGAACAGTGATAAATATTGCTTTTTAGATAAAAATGCAGTTTTTATTTAATTTATTATTAATTTAAAATATTATTTTTATTTTTTAATGTAACATTAGAAAAATATTACATATATTAATAAAATGTAATACATTAGAATCAATCTCACATTTAAATTTAATACAAAATCGTAACAATATTTTGAACATTTTTATCTTTAAAACCCTTGTTTGCCCCTTCTATGGTATTAGAATTACTCTTAATTTGTCTGCTTCGTTTATTTTAATTTTGAAAAACTCGCAAAAAACATTTTATTCGGTATAATATTTATATTCAAATAATACCATGATTTTTTTTTTGAAAAAAAAAATTAGTAAAAATGATTATAATTAATCACAATGATTAAGGTCAAATTAACTTTAATTATGGACTACACTGTAATATTATGGGAACAAAATGATCTATCAAGTTTTCCAACAACCACTGAATGTCTATATTTCTTCCATAAACCTTAAAATATTGAGTTTTTTTGGTATTTTATGATTTTTGTTAGGTTAGAACATGTGTACACCTAACTTCTTTATAAACATTCCAAGTGGGTAATTTCTTTTCCAATAAAAGAAACCACCTATCACACATTCTCACACCTCTCAAACGTATTTATTTCAACCAATATATTACCAATATACTTCATAGAAATAATCCTATCCTCCTAGAATCCATCCCTTGGTCAGAAATAATTCCATGGAATTATTTTGGCACGAATTGAAAGGAGTTACCCGATTAAAAGTTATTGTCTTCCCCCAAGTCATTAAATTATTTTCCTTATCCACCACATAAAAATTACTTCATTATATAATTATATAAAAAACCAAAATCATAAATATATTAGTATGTTTTTATGTAATTGTTTCCAATTACACTTACACACACCTCCATCTAATGGGTACCAAATATACAGTTTCTATTAATGGCGAACTACTGCCTCAAGAAATGATCATTGTTCATTTTTTAATTGCCACCTTTAATTTATTCCATTAATATGGAAAAAATATTTATATGTGATATATATTATATTTATTATGTCGTTATTCGTATATATATTTTATTTAGAACTCACCTTAATGTTTTCCATATTATGTAAATAAGAAAATTATGTTTGAGGATGTATGTACGATATCCCCCTCTGAGAAATGTGATTCATTAAAACACTACATGGATTGTATAAAATATAGCTTTAGTGAATACATAATTCATATATTATATCATAAATGTTTATAATAATTAGATATATATATATATATTCCTTTTACATTATTTCTCGAAACACAAAAATTAAACGGAAATTGTGTTCATGGATACATACGACAAATCGTCTCCATGAATGGTGTACTCTATTTCATACATATATACTCTATATATTATTATAATACACATATAATGTATATAAGTTATATTTATATTAGGGTTTAAATTCTATATTCATTATATATATATATGGTCTAACAATATAAGAAATTAAGACACATATGAAAAATAAAGTGAATATGACCCGAAGGGAAACCTTAACATATGATTTTAAAAAAAAGGGAATATAAAGTCGTAATGAAACCATATTTGGTATTAGATATAAGAATTTATTTCCTTCAAATATTTTTAATATATTTATATTTACTATACACGTTGTTTGAAAACGTATGACAATAGTCAAGACACAAGGTAATGGGATTTCATCTTACTTTTTATTTTCATGAGTTGCCTTCTATGTTCGCCACTCATTAATATTTTGTAGTGAATATAATTAAAATGATTTAATTATATGTATATTTTAATTAAATATATGGGTATTCCAATATCAATTTTTTTAAATATCTTTAATGAGGTTTATTTTCCAAAATTAATTAAATCAGTAAAATAGTATTGTCTCAATTTTCCTTCTTTGATATTCATGTTTTTTTACAAACATAAATTAGGTTCTGAGGTGTATATAATTACATTTAATATTTCATGTAATGAATATCATAATTTTAATGATATTTTATGATTTATTTAATTTCCTTTTTCTTACATGGAGTGTATGTTTCCTAGTTACTATGTTTTTAGATGTAATTGAAACAACTTCATTGTGCATATCAAGATTGATTATGTTAATGAATTATTAGATATAATAATATGATAAATCTCTTAGAAAAATTCATGAAATTTCTTATCCTTTGTATATTAATAATATAATACTATATTGTTACAATTTTTTACTCTTTGATACATACTATATATAAGATAGTATTTTAAGGAAATCCTGAGAATACCCTCTCTTATTTTAGAAATTTGTGTTTATTAAAAACAAATTTAATTAAAAAAAAATAGGTTTCCAAGAGTATTATTCTACTGTTATTTGATCATTTAAAGGCATTTTTACATTTTTTTCCTTTTACCAATTTCCAAAGGAATCTTCTTGTCTATTTTCGATCAAGTCTTTTTTATATCATTTTTACCATGAAACAAAATAATATTCATTTTACCTCATCCGACATGTATGTATTAAAAAGAAATAATATATGTGGAGCTTCAATATTCATGTTTAAAGGGTTATATTTTATGACAGGGTTTATTTTAAACATTTTCAATAAAATTATTTTTAAAATCATTTTCATAATTATCTTATATGTTTTCATGGAAAATGATTTTCAAAATGTTTTAATAAATTGTTTATATATATTCAATGAAAATGTTTTTACAAATTTTTTAAATCATTATTTACATGTTTTTACTATATTATCAATGAATTTTTTTCAAATTTTTTATAGATTTATTCATATATTTTCAATGTGTTTTCAAATAAAAATTTTATAAAAACATTTTCAAGCTAATTTAATAAGTTATCAATTAAATGAGGTGTTCAAATGATATGACGTATTCATTATATGTTGTGATGGTATTTTATAAAGAAATTGTTTTCAAATGTATTTATGTATTAAAAAATATTTTTCAAATAATAAATATATTTTCATATTGTATTATTCTTAATCATAATTCAAAATTACTTTCCACATATGATGACAATCATTGATGTTTATAATTCCCTTTTAATAGATAATATAAAGATAACATTCATCTTTTTTTATGAATGGATAACTCTTAATGTCATGGTATTTATGAATCTCATTTGTCTTTCATGATTTATGAGCTTTTGAAGCATGATTCTTTTCCTAGGTTATGTTTATGATGTAAAGATTATGAAACATCTATTTTTTCATAGGTTATTATATTTTTATATGTTTTTAATACCCATTTAATTTAATAAGTTAGGATATGATTTATTATGATCTTTTGGCTCATGTGTGTATGATTTCATTATGATATGGGTGGGACCTGTATCTCCCTCCAATTGATTGGGTAATGATTTATATCTCGTGAGATATACAATTATGGTATTAGGAATGAACCATGAATACTATGATGGCCATATGATTGAACCATGATTGCCATTATGGTATGAGTAGTGAACTCATTTTAAAAAGATAGAAATGGGACTGAACCATGACTATGAAGATAGTATGATGAGTGACTCATGATACTAATATGTCCATGGGAGAGAACCATGACAACCAATATGGTGCGGGTAGTGAATCCATACTACCAAGATGGTCATTGATGTGGTTCCTTGGATACTATGGAAATAATATTATATACTTCTGTTCCTACAATAATTTTATGTTTCATTCATATTTTAGGATTTCATGTCTTATGTTCTTTATTTCCATCTAACACATTTCTTATAAAAATCCCTTATTTATTCCATGATTCATGTATATGATATTAAAAATGAAGGGTGTGATCTTATAATTTTTTTCATATATTCTCATACCCTTGTGATTGTTTTTATGATTATATATATTACTTGTTTAAACATATATATAATTTTATCTCAACACATCAAAATGTGTAGAGTTCCCATGTTATGAAGAAATGTTTTAGGTTTATGTGCTAAATGTGGATATATTTAAGGGAGATGTTGAAGATCATACATTACAATAAGATATTTTGTTTCTATGATTTCAAAGACACTAAATTATTTTTTTCCTCAGGCATGTATTTTGATATTTTCATAGTATACATCTAAAAAGATGTAATATCCCTGTATGTTAAGCTAGGGTCTCTATAGTTGTTATCAAATTAAAGTTTTAATAAACCTTTTTAAACTAGAATGAGAAATCATTAGTGGGATACCAAGGAATTCTTCAAGGAATCTTTCTAGGGATGTATCTAAGGATGAGTTAACATTTATGAAAAATGCCCACAAATTTTGGTGAATGATCGTGTGGGTTGATTATTGTCAATAAATCCAAGTATGGATACTATATGTTGATGTGGCTCTAGAATATATATATAACTAGGGGTAACAACTCTGAAAAGATGTTCTAGGCCATCTTAGGTTAATCTGGTACACGAAAACGGGCCTTGCAGGACACCTGGTTTGACACTCATAGGGGAAATGCTTTTGGAATTCACATATTCTCCATGAACTATCCCTAAATATTAAAATATATTTTGGAAATGAATAAACTATGATAAGCCTAGGGTGTCATTGATTAAGGAAGGTTTCATTATTTTGATATCATATAAGTAATTATTTTCATGACTATGTGGTTTCTTCTATGATAAGTAGTTATCAAACTATGATTTTGGTTTTACCCAATGACAAGGAATAGATGGAACTAGATTAATGTTCAATGTGATGGATGATTTTATAATGAGCAGTCAAGATGGATGATCACTTAAGTGAGATATGTTTTGATCTTTACAATTTAGTTTTAATGGACCATAATTAACAACATGTACATTAACCATTCTTCATACTTACAAAGGACGATAAAATAAGAGTTTCTTAGAGTTCGGGTAATGAAGACTCTGAGGGAATGAATATTTTGTTTCCATTGTTTCATGAATGTGGAATAAATCACCTATGTGAATGTCTTAGTTGATCAATAATTTGTCTTCATTTTGGTGTAGAAAGACAAAAATTGTGTGACTGTAGGGGAAAAATATTGAGTTTGGGTAAAGAAATAGATGTTAATATAGGCCTCTTTATGTCATCATCGATGTGTAAGTTATTTATATTTTTAGTAAATGGTAATTGTAGTACATAGTGTCCCCATATGAACTCTACTTAAATGGATCATCATGGTCGTATACGAAATGGTTACATTTCCAAATAACGAAGAGACTACAGATTTAATGTGAAAGGATAAATTTATTTTGATGATGCCTCATTTTCAATGGCTTTAGGATGAATTAATTGATATTTTTATGTGTATGAATTCAATAATTATGTTATATGAATGGTGGAATATAAAATTATCGTTAAATTTATGTTTTTGTCTATGGATTTACAGGAACATGGTGAATGGTTCTTGTGTAAAAGATAAGTGATATAATGGAATATTTCTATCCATGAAACCCACATGATTTATGGAAAGGTATCCCTTAATATGTTCCTTTTGTTATGATATTATTTTTTATAATGATATGTAGGATATTAATATGTAATGTCGATGATACTGATTACCTTGGAACTAATTATGTAATCGATTACAAGTAGTTTATTCCATCATGGATGAAGTTTACTACATGTTAAATTTTGATAATTCATCTAGTAACCATCGTAATAAATAACCATGAATATTTCCTAAAAGGACTAATGTTAATTTAGTTTATTAACATGTTTTAAGAGAATATAAGTTATGTGTGTTAACATGTTGGAATATGAAGACCTATAGTTACATTGTGTTATATAGGGGGGTCAATTTTAAGCCAATTTCATGAAAATATATCCAATGCTTTTCATTTTAATGTTTTATAATTTCTATAATGTTAACCATATATCAAATGGTTGTGTTAAACATAGGATGAATTTAGTAATATTAAAGTTTCATCTCTCTATATCATTATATATGAATATTTTATAGCTTATTCAAACTACACTATGTTTATGAAAAATTACAAAAAATGGGATGACATATCATCAATATAATGACCTATTAGTAATTCATGAATTGAGAAATCGCCTTTCTTTTTACATAAATAGGTTATGTGGATAAAGGAAATACAAAATTTGAGGTTATCTTAAAATCATTCAAGTGTATAATTTCATGAAAATTCCTTAACAGTAGGAAAATGGATCTTGAAACAAAAAATATTATCCCTGTGCATTCATTATATAAGATTCAAAAGCGCTATTAGGTGTTCATAGATATATAGATATATGATTGTTAACATTCTAATGACCTATTTTTATATCACTCTCTATTATAATATGATAGTTAAATGTTTATTCCATGTCCATTTTTTCACTCACAACCAACGATTTCTTATGTGGAAACCCAGTTATATGTTACTTTGGCTAACCATTATTATTCCTAATTTACCTTTTTAATGGAAGAGTAAATATTCATTTGTGTGTTGTGGGTTCTTATTAATAAAACATTATTTTATTAAACCATTGATATAAATGATTAATTTAGAAGGTGAAATTAAAAATAAATGGGTTACAATGTAACACCCTAAGATTTTGTGAATAATTTTTTTCTCATTAACATTTCCTATTTTGATATTTTTCATTTCATGATAAACTGGAGATTGTTTATTCTATTACATCATTATTTTTGGCTCTCATTATATGCAAAAACAATTTAATCAGTATTTACACACAATATAACCTTTGTCATTATATATATAGATAATCAATGTTATCATGCATTCTAAGAAACAATGAGTTTCCTCAATGTCTTGTGTAACATTCAAGATTTAGGTTTACCGAAAAATAAATTATTACTAAAATATTATTATTTAATATAATAAGATAAAACAATGACATTCAATTAAATTTTATTAATATAATTAACAAATATATTAAATTATATGGATTAAAAAATATAATATAAAATCATAGGTTACCAATTATTTAAAAATGAATATGAAAACCAATTGAATATAAAATAAAATATTATTATGGTCACAAAGCTATTTTAACCTAATAAATTAAACTATCATTTATGTAAATAAAATAACTAAGTAAAAAAATATGTTTACAATGAACTAACATGTTGTATGTTACACACAACAATGAGATTATATAAGACTTGGCGTACGTTACACGTAACACGGACATGGTGTACGATTCATACAACACTTAGTTTCCTCAAAACATAATTTTAAGTAAATTTTTTTAAATGATATAATTTTAAACTATCCATAAAAAATATATATATAAATAGTAATAACTAATTTTCCAATATTGTTTATAATTGGTTTATATAAATAAAACATATTGATAATAAATATTTGATTTTTAATAAAGACTTTTTTTGTTAAAAATACTATTTTTTAATAATAAAATTTTAATAATACAATTAATTTTAAACACATTTAAAAATTTATTTTTTAAAAAATAATTCAATTTTCAATTGGAAACATATAAATTATCATTTGCTAAATATTAGGTATTTTTCATGGAAACATCATTTTCTTATGAATATGTAAAAATACAGCTTTTTAGTTGAGAACTACCTTTTGGGTTTATTTTATATTTATATTAAAATATATTATAAAATTTTTTAAGGTCAAATTACATATATATTACACTATTAATACAATTTATTTAATTATATTAAATTACACATTGAAATTTAATACTAAATCATTACAAAAAAATTAACATTTCTCTACATTGAAAACCTGTTATCTTGTCCTATTTTTGGGATTAACATTATTATAAATTGTTCTAAATTGGTGATTTAAATTTAAAATAATCAAAATACCCCATTTTATTCATTATAATATTTATAATATCTTATGTTAGGGTAAAGTTTTTACCAAAAATATTAGTAAAAGTTATTAATATTAGTCACAATGATTAAGGGAAAAATAAGAATAATTAGGAAAAAATACATACAATTTAAAAACCAAATGACCTATCCACTTATGGAAACACTTTTAACTCCCATATATTAATAATATATCTCATATTATTTAGTTTTATGTTATCTATGAGTTTTTTAGATAAAAAAGGTGTTCACCTAACTTGTTTAAAAAAATTCCATGTGGGTCATTTTTCATCTCTTCAAAAATCGACCTCCTCTACCACTTCATAACGACTGTAAAACAACATAATTTTAAGAAATACCAACCCATTCAACTTGTAATAAGTCCCCCTACCACCTATAAGCCTTTACTTTTGATGAAGACAATCCAAGAAATCCTTTTGGTACAAACCATATAGACATACCCGAATAATAGTTAACGTGTTCCCTCGAGTCATTTTATTTATTTTAATCTTACACACCCTAAAACACTATTTATTGTATAATTATATAAAAAACCAAGTACCCAGTATGAATGTATTTTTTTATGTATATGGTTCATACTATACATAAAAAAACTTTTTTGTAGTGGGTAATGAATATATAGTCTTTCTATACAATGAACTATTGGAATACACAACAATTATTGTTTATTTTTACATTACCACCTATCATGGAGGCCATTATTAAGGAAACTCTATTTATATATGATAAATATTACATTTAGAATTATTTTATGCTTCTTTATTTTTTATTTTGAACATACCTTTTTTTCATTCCATATTAAATAAATATGATAATTTCGTTGGAGGAAGTGTGGACTAACACCCCCTCATAGTGATATGTTTCATTTATACACCACATGGGTTGTATTGAGGTTTGTTTTAGTGACTATATATATGATATAGATGATATCGTAATTCTATTATAATACTTATCGATATATATATATATATATATATATTGCTTTCTTACTCTCAATATGATAATAAAACAGAAATAGCATCCATGGGTATGGATGACCAACCATATCAATGAATGGTCTATTTTGATTCATATTATATATTATATAGATTATTATAATAAAAATACACTATATATAAATTATATTTATATCATTGTTCACATTATGGAGTCAGGATATAAGTATATGGACCAACAATATAACAAAATAAGACACAACTATAAAACAAAGAAAATATTACCCAGAGTGAAACCATAATATAGGATGGGTAACAAAAAGGAAATATAAGATCATAATGAAAAAATATATGGTATTAGTTATAATAATATGATTCTGTGAAGTATTATGAATAAATTTATATTTATAATACCGGTGGTCTGATAATTATGATTAGAGTCAAAACACAATTTCAGTGGATTTCATCTCACGTTATATTATCGATAGATACTTGATATGTTCACCAATATTTACTTTTTTGTTCTGTATATAATTTCCATGAATGAATTATAATTTTGTTTCACATCTGATTATAGATATTAACATATCCATTTTATTAACATTAATTCATGGAGATTATGTTTCAACATTTTCCATATTGGTAAAATAGTTTAGTCTCAATTTTACATCTTTGTGACTCAGGTTTTATTATGCACAAAAACTATTTTTAAGGTGTATATAATTAAATATTACATGTTATATCATGAATATAATAATTTTATTTACATTTTATGATTAATTCAATTTCTTTTTTCTTACATAGTATATACAATCACATTTTACCAAGTTAAAATATTCTTTCTAAACAATGTAATTTCAATTCTAGACTGTTTATGATTATTATATAATTGATGAAATATTATGATGAAAATCTCAAGAAAATTCAGGAAGTTAATACTCCTCTTGATATTCATAATACAATCAAGTACTGGTACAATTTTACTACAGATTATTACATAATATAGATAAAAATGTGTTTTTATGAAATATCAAAATTACCCTCTATTCTATAGGAAATAAATATTTGTTAAAACACATATTTTCTAAAAAAATATTTCATGAATATTCATCTAATATCATATAATAATTAAATGTAATTTTTAGTCATTTTTAATTCTACCAATTTTTAACATAATCATCTTCTCTCTTTTTGGTCAATGCATTTTTTAAATCATTTTTACCATGAAAAAAGGAATATTTGTTTTACCTCGTGCGACATGTATGGATTTCCCAGATTTTATATCTATAAAGCTATTATTTCATGTTTATAAGATTATTTTTTATGAAATTATTTTTTAATAATTTTAAACAAAATATTTCTTCAAATATCATTCAATCATCTTTTATAATTCTACAGGGGAAATGGTTTTCAAAATGTTTTCATTTTTATATATATTTTTTCAATCTATTTTCACGAAAAATAGTTCCCAAAATGTTTTCAATCTTATTTAAAATGTATTAGAAAAATGGTATTCAAAATTTTTTCAATATGTATTTATATGTTTTCATGGTATTTTATTTGGAATTTTTTTTTAAACGTTTTCAATAATTCATTATAATTTTTCAAATATTTTTTACAGAAAAATGTTTTTAAAATGTTTTGATGCTTAATTTATATGTTTTCAAGGAAAAAAAATTAAAAAAATTTAAATTTTTTTCTATATACGATTTAAAGTCAATTTCTAACAAAATTATTTATAATGGTTTTTTGTATTAAAATTATTATAAAACTAATAAAGGATTTTTTCCTCAATAAATACTTTTGAAATATATTTCGATATTTATTTCCTTATAAGTGGAAATCAACTGATATAAGTCATTATGTTTTTGGAAATGATCTAAATGATAAACTCATATTCTTTCTATGAATGGCTTATTCATAATTTCAGGGTTTTCATGAAACCCATTTCTCATGCACGAGATATTTTCTTTTCAAACCCACTTCTTTTATGTGTTATGTTTATGATGAAATGATTATGAATTCTGTATTTTCTATGAGGTTGTGATATGTTTACATTTTTATAATACCCATTTAATTTCATGGGTTATGAACTAATTATTAATGATCTCGTGAAATCTATATGTTTGATTCTATTATTATATGGTTTGTACCCTTCTCACCCTCAAATGTATTTGGTAAATATTTCTATCATCTAAAATATTCTGGGTTGGTCTTTGGAATGATCCATGACTACTACTATGACAATGGCAGTCAACCATGACTATCTAGAAGGTTTTAGGAGTAAACTCATTCTATTAATATGGCCATGGTAATGAAAAAAGACCAAAATGATATTCTGCAGAGTGAAACCATACAACCAAAATGGTCTCGATAGTGTTGACTTGAGTTTTATTGAAATCATTTTATATGCTCTTGTTTCGTGCCAAAATTCCACTTTTCTTCATATGTTATTCTTTCAGGGGTAATGTTATTTTTTTCCATATGACTCTTGCCCTATAAATTTCCAATATTTATACCATTATTCATGTATATGATCATTGATATGAAGGATATGATAAGATAATTTATTTATCATATTCTCTAACCCTTTGGAACATTATTATTCTTACATGTCTCACTTTTTTACACTTAATGTGAATTTGAGGTTACCCCTTTCTTATTCTCTCTTTCCCTTGGTTATTAAGAATGTTTTTTAGGTATTATATTTAAAGGTGGATATATTTTTTGTGAGATGTTAAAGATCATTCACGAGGATAAATGATTTTTTTTTCAAGTGTCCAAATACAATAAAATATGATAGTCCTCATGCATGTATTTTTGTAATGTACTTAATATACATCGAAAATAATGTAATGCACATGTATTTTAATCCATGGTTTCTACAATTTAAATGTTAAACTAAATACAAAAACCAATCATTTCATGTTTATAAATTACATCATTGATAATAAATCCAATACACTACACATTGAGACACATATTATCATTGTTGTACTACATTATCCCTGTTCCACATGGGATGTAAACTGGAACCCAAATAAATATCAAAATCTAGAGGGACTTAATTTTTCCAAATAAATTAGATGCAATTAAATATTTATCCCGAGGTGAATAGAAAAAAAAGATGAAATCCAAATTAATGAAACTTCAGAACCAATATATGATATTATAAGGGATAAGAATCTGAAAAATTAGAATGTCCCCAATAATAAGTTCTATACTTAGATAAAAAAGACTCTAAAAGCTATATGAGAAAATTTGGGAATCATCCCATATTTTAACCTCTATATACTCATACCCAAAATATAGAAACCTCACAGCCTCACTATAATTCTTTAACTTTTCCTATATTAGAAGGCATTACTAGCTATATACGCTAATGAAGGTGTTTGTAGGGTGTGCAACTGGCACAATAGAATCAAACACATGCGATCCATATCAGGTATTTTTTCAAATTGTTTTTGAGAAAATTAGTGACATGAATTGGTTTCCCAATTCATGTCACCTATGGAATTTATTAAAGTCAAAAATAGAGGAACTATACAATCTCGAGGTGTAATGAATTTACACCAGCTGTAATTTAAAAGGTTACATAAAAAGTCACTCAAAATAAACCAAATCTTGAAGACAGCCCAAAAGAATCACCATGTATCATTCAAAGCTCGATCATCAAAGATGCAGTCCATCCGAATATTAAAAGAGCTATCTTATTAGTATTAGAGTATCCTGAGCCTTGTCCCCTAAAGTCAACATAAAATTAACACTACAAATCCAACAAAAAATCACGTTAAGGTCCGGGTCCTTCAGAATGCAGTCTGGGTCAGCTCAAAGAAAAATCTGAATAGGGCGAGAATGCAGCCATTCTGCTTCCATAGTATCCTTGAAAAAGCCATCAAAAAGATAAATAACATACTTGTGGTTAATGACATCAGAAACCTCCAGAGAGAGGGAAAATATATTACCAAACCCATTGTGGAGGAAAAATTTTAGCAGCTCAAAGAATCTCAAAAATAGACATGAATACAAACACTGAAATGGAATCAAAAGCCATCAACTGATCATGATAGTCCAAGAATTAAATCAGTCAAAGACAGCAATCATCAGTGAAAACAAAAGCATCATTAGCAATCAACAAATACCAAAGTCTGCAATGTTGAGGCTGAAAAAGAAATCTCAAATATGGCTTAAGGGGTTTTTTGAAACATCCCCTTCAATCTTTCATTGATGATATCCTGCTTAACGACAATGTAAGTGTTCTTTGAGATCTCCCCTTTTTGAAAAGATTTATATAATATTTCATCTCGTAGATTTTCAAAATATTCAGGGTCATTGCAATAGGGTACATCCTTCTTTTCTACCCCTCCATGTTGTTGTGGGACCTCAACATGTTGAGATATGTCAAGGGATAAAATATCCTCAAAATTCATTTCACTTCGAGGTTTAACTTGAGTGGATTCATTGGTTTCCCTTCTCGAAGGATCAATATAAACTTCCCTTCTTGAAACTCTCATGGATCGAGTAACTATATTCCTTTCATCATGGTAATAATCCCTATATTTCCTCGTTTTCATGGGATTGGGGGTAATGAACCCATCTGCATCCACTGTTGGCTTTTTACCTTTCCTAGCCATGGATCATAGATAATCTACCTCAATGTGAATAGATTTATCTTCCTCTTCATTCCACATAATCATTATGGATGTTTATATCAAAATCAGGGTCAATATTTCACTTCTTCCACAATTCCTTAATAAACCAGGTAAAATAGTCATAGATCATCATTTCTATAATAATTTATTATTTTCATTGAATGAATATAAATATACAAAAAATATAAGGTCAAACAAAAATGGTATAATTGGAATGGGATAACAACATATCAGGATATTATGTTACCCATACCATTAACAATCACTGATGTCGAATAAATTCCTTATATAACATGACAATGGTGGAGAGGAACACCCCATTAGTGAAGACCCCTATAATTTTGATATCCATTCCACATATAAATGGTATTATACAGTATTAGAAGACCTCACAAGTGAACCCCCTAGGATTATATTGATGATGGACCTAAGCTACATCTTCCACATAACATATAAAAATATTCTCTTATGTCATATTCTTAATGTCATTTCATAGGACTATATATTTGAAAAAAAATTTCAAAATTCCATTCATTTCATCTAAACTACCTAATAACAATTTTGGAAATTCATTGTAAACAACAATTTACCATTACTATAACATAGGTAAACACATATTTTAATTAATTTACAATAAAATAACAAATCCAACATTGTTTTTTATAAAAAATTATAAAATAGGATACACCAAAAATCAATCCAAAAAAATTGAGAATTTACCACCTAACTTAACTCATATTGAATAACCCTTCATTGAGATCCCCAATAAAAAAATGAACTCACTAAAAACATATTAGGACATAGAAAATATTACCAAGTCGTAGAATCAGATTCCATGAACAAAAAATATGTTGGAGATGGTATATCACAATATAAATTTGATAACACACACCTTCGATACCACAACTTACAAAGGATTTCACAATACTAAAAGATAAAATGGTGGATCTAAAAATAAAAATTTAACATTACCATAGGATTGATGATTCTGTAAATAAGTTCCACATTATAGGGATCAAATGTTGAAAAAGGGAACTTAAAGGATAGGTGACATAAAAAATTTCAATGAAATATACGTAGGGTTAAATTAGTAAATAATGCATACAATTATTGAAATTAAACATGAAAAGGGTTTGTGTTCTTCTGGGTAGAAGGACATAGGATGTTAACACCCAATGTAATGTTTCAATACCTCATAATTTATTTAAACTGTAATTTTTTTTACCTCAATATGAATTTATCCTAATAAAATAATTTACCATATAAAATATTATATTACTTCATAAATAAAATTAAAAATATAAAATTTATTATACTGGTCACAAGATTGTTTGCTCATAAAGTATATTACAGAAAGTTCAAAAAGAATGGTTTTTTCCATATGCTAGAACAAATCACTTAAAAGTGTCTATCAAGTATCTTAAACCATATATTACAATGTAACTTCCAAAAACAAATCTTCATCAATATAAATTTTAGAGATAAACCCATAAATAATGAAAAGATAATAAATTTGATCTATGATTATACATACTCTCCACCATATGAATTTCCATCCTTTAGTTGTTATGTGTATGGGGAGTCATAAAAACAATTTGGAAACACTTATCCCACACTGATATTTTTCTCTCCATTTTTTAGAAAATATGATCCATATAACCATAAACATATTTCCAATGGGAATGAATTCAGACAAATAAAATTTACCTTAGAATCCAACATCTCAATTGGATACTCAATAAATGATTGAGTTTGATCCATCTTTCTCTTTTGCCAACTCAGAACATTAGAGCTGTCGGGGTGGTTCATCCACAAAAAAGATATTTATAAATGATTATGTCTTCTTATCAACTATACATGTAATGCTCTCAAATATTAAATCTCTTAAAATCCTATGTGACATCATATTGTCAAAAACAATCATAAGAAACTATACTCATTTCCCAAGAATATGTTCACCCAAATGAGGAGGCACATTCATGAATACCTGATCACAGATAGAAAAATTCCTAATGGTGACCTTTGGAATCCACGTAGAATTTTTGTTTATTCAATATTGTTACTTGTTAATGAATTACATTTAAAATCCTCTCAATGGACTCTTGAATAAGGGTTAGTCCCTCAAAATATACCTTATCCACATTTTAAAAACTAATAGTTGAACGTTATAGATGGCAATAAAAATCCTCAATGGGATAATTTGTTATCAATAACATATAACTATTGATATAAGAAAACTCAAGAAGTCCTAGATTTCTTCCCATGAACCACTGATGCCCAAGGTACATTCATGAAGACTATCCTTCAAAATATATATTGAATGATCCTTAAAACCATCAAGAATATAAGTGTTATGTATAACTTATTTGACATAATACATGATACCCACTTGATTACCCATCAAGAATGTGATAGAATAACTTGGATCAGTATCCAAAACAACAACAAGGAGAACCCAATTTAACCTTGTAACCTACTTTAAAACATCATACCCATATCTAAATCAATTGTGGTGTCCGTAATTGAAAATAATATATAATATTTTATAAACTGATCAAACACCATCAATAATGTATTATTCCTACACGAAGCCCACAAAAAAATCAACAATGAAGTCCATAGACAAATCATTCCATGTGAAAAATAGAACTGGAAGAGGCTAAGGAATACAAGAAGGATTCATATTCTCTATGTTTATTAGATTGAATTTATTATACTGGGACACATGTCATGCTTCATATCGAGACACATTAATTATTTTATAATTTGATAATAAATATCTTTATTATCCAGATAAAAGTCCAATGATAAACCCTAATAGTAGAGAAAACATATATCTTTATAGATACTGTGATGAAAAACTGATCCTTAAATTGGAGAACACCATTAGAAGGGAAATACAAACTAGAAAATATCACCCTACTATATTATGATTCACTTATTCATGTGAAATCATCATCATACTATTGAAACAACACAAAAGATTAAATGAGTGATGAAGATAACTAATCAATGGTCCACACCAAACCTGATCCATCCTCCTGAGCATCTGGTTTAAAATGAGTTAATATTCCCATTATGTTTCACCTGTCCTTAAATTCAAAGACATCCCTTATTAGAACATTCATACTGAGATAAACTATTATTTTGTTCTACTTCAACATGGTGTATGTGATATCTAAATCAAAAGTATGAATGTATTCCACACAACACATTTATCTACAATTAAATTTTTTAGGATAAAATATATCACATTGAAACTTATAGTTACAAACAGACATTAATATATTACATAATTTATTTTTCCACCAATATTTATATTTATGAATAACTGTGGTAGGATGAAAATCCTGATTGGGGTAATTCTTCTCATTACGTAAAATCATAAATCATACATAAGCTATAAAATGATCTTCCAACATATTCAAAAATTCGATACCATAACCAGATGAATCAAAAAACACCAAATAACCCATAAGGTTCATATGTAATATCAAAATATACAAAAATTTCAAAATTCATTTCAACTAATCAAAATAAGAATACAGATTTTTATCCCGAATGAATTTCACCCAATTCCAATTACATTCCAACAAATTCAATCGTAACTACAATATGTACCGAAAAGGATTCTTATAGAGTCGAAAAACTCTTAGGAAACTCTAAATCTCAAAAACCCTTTTTGGTTACTCCAATAAAAATATATCCTCACCTTCTCAAGAATGACTAATAAACCAAGTCGAGATATCATGTTCCCCATGAACATCAGTTTTTATATTCCGAAAATTTATCGTAAAAATAATTCTTTGTTTTTATTACTCCTAGTTTCCCAAAAAAGATCCCAATGTTTATCATGATCACTCATATATCTTATGTAAAGTATAACATCATCCTTGAACACTACTACAAATCAAACAAGATACATATTGGGTATGTAGTTCGTCATATTAAAAAATATTCAGGATTGATAAACACATTAGAGGAATCCTAATATATTCATAATGTCAATAATTTCTCATGAACTCCATCGTTGGTGTATCAGAATCCCAAAAACCTAAATTATTATAAATCTACCGAATCGGTCTTTAAAAAATAGTTTCCACATTCAATTGAACAACAAATAATATTTTTCATTAAAATTTTATTTATTTTTAATAGTGACTCGGTTCAATACCAAAAAATACATTAAAATATAATAAACTATATACCTCAGTGGAAAATAGTAGAGGGGAATCCCATGGAAAAAAAATGGGATGTACAATACCGTTCAACATTAGGTCATCCTACTAAATCTTGATATATTTCAACTCTACATTTTATATTCAATAGGTGGATTTTCAGATGATATGTATAACCAGAAAAAAAAAATTAAATATATACATCCGTTTTAAAATAAATAGTGTATATTTAATATGGGGAAATATTAGGTATTTCCCTAACAACCAAGGGATGATCATTCATATAATAATTTTCGTCACAGTCAAATGTTTAAAAAAATAAATCAATCTCTCAATCTCTAGCCGATATGGCCCTTCAGAGAAAGACCATAAACCCCAATCTCTCTAAAAAAAACAAGTTCTCCCATTGATAAAAATTAATGATGCATACTGATGATAAAAATTGACCTCAATACGATGTGAAAAAAATCCAATCAACCTTAATAATGATATGAATTAAATATATATTACGAACAAAAAAACATCTAACTAACTATACTTTAGATATTAATAATGTAAATGGTAGATAATGAAAAACATACTATTTCATCTTTCCAATTGGTGTGACTAACCTTATGTTAATATAAATGATCTACATTGGGATTTTCAAATCCCTAGGAACATATGTGTACACATCACAGTTTCTGGTTCTTGTACGAATCAATACATTCCCCATAAGATATATAATAAAGACAATATATCTCACTGTCACAAGAACCACTCCATCCTCCAATAGAAACAAAAAAAATATATTAAGTTCCATTACTCTTAATTTATATAGTTTGATTCATATAAAGATTAATGATTATGATTACACCGTTGTAGCCTTGGGAGCTAATGATCCCTTTTCATAATAAGGTGTAGGTATATCCTGATAGTATCAATGTGGATATTATTATAGGCCACTTGCAATACACATCATTAATGGTGTGGTAAAAGATATTTTTGTGTGAATAACCATTCCAAAATAAAATAATGTCATATTTACACTACTTATTATTTATGGAATAAGGATGGACGACTTTTGTGCATCCCCTTCATTAATATTAAGATGATCATTCCAGATTCTCTTCATTCCTTTCACAAAACTAAATTTTCCACTGGGTGGAGGTTAAGAATTAGAATTTTCAATATTTCATTACTTGTTTATCTCTTTCATCTTATCACTAACTACTATCTATTTATAGCTATAAATTTTCAATATAAATATATATGATTGGATATATGGTTTCAAACATTTTAGATACATCTTGTCATTCAACTGGTTGTTTCTCACTACCACCAAAGACCAATGAATTACTACAAAAACTGAATGTTGTATAAGAACACTAAATGTTATCACTTTTTGAAATATAGAAACTACAAATAATTTTCCAACATCAAGGAATTTTGGATAACATTAAAAATAAATGGTTATTAAAACCATTAAATTCCAATCACCCATGCATTTGAACCTGAACCGTAGAATCCCAACACTTCCTATTGGGAACCTTAATATTGTACATTGTACACTTCCCTGATATAAACTAATGATTATATAGGAATTAAATTATTTAATCAATCAATATATATCCCCTTCCCACATTTTCTCATTCATATCCCAATGTATTGTGGATTATCAAAAAATTACTCTCATTATAAATATATATATCCCCCAACTCCTCTATGTTCCTAAATTGCTGAGTTCATAGAGATAATTCATTATGGTACATGACAAAAAATACCCACTTGAAATATAGTATAATATTTTTACCTAGACTTGGATTTCCATCATAAGAAACCATTATACCCTCCTATGGAACCATTGGAAAACATCTCAAAGGGATATCACAACCTATCAAAAAAATTATCATATTACTACATAATCCTTGTTCAAAAACGAAAACCATTAGTTTAAAGTAATAATATGATCTTGAACTCTACACAAAAGAAAGACATCTTAATATATTATAGTCTCGTGAGTATCTAGATGGATAGATCGGGACAGACAATCACTGAAACCAACCTATCATATATATATAATTACATATCTTTTCAACCAACCTACCAATGGTAGACATAAACAGGCCTTTTATAAAATTTTAAAATGAAATGACCTATGATACCCTCAAAAATGGGTTTTCAGTCAAATCCTAAAATTTCATGAGGTGTGTTCACAATCCCCTTTTGGTAGTGACTAGTTCCTGCATATTAAAATTAACCAAAGTGAATTATTTAAAATATCCTAAAGTAGGTGACATTGAAAATATAATAATTTTAATAAAATAGTGGAATAAAAATTATAATAAATAAATTCCATAAGTAAAATAATAAATTATAAAAATTATCACTAAAAATATTGATAAAATGCCAATGATCATATCCATCTACATCGAATATGTAAAACAAAAATTGACTACCCCTTGAGATAATGAGAGTATTTTTATAGAGACCTAGGATTTAAATATATAGATATTACATCATTTTAGATGAATATTGAGTACATTACAAAAATACATGTCCAGTGATAGTAATAGTTTAGGGTATTTTGAAACATGGAACACAAATTATCTATCCTAGTGAATGATCTTCAACATATACCATAATGATTTCCATCATTAGTAATTCTACCTAAATTCATTCATTATACCTTGGGGAGAGGATACATAAAAATGGGGTGTGAACAAATTCATAGTAAGGGTAAATAAAGGTAATGCATTATAATTAAATAAAAAAAAATTATGGAACTTGACCATATCATTTGAGGATCTTCTCATGCATACTAGAGAATATAATATAGAATCGAAGTTTATAAGACATGCATCATAGGGTATAAATAATATATTAAAATCAATAATAACATAAAAAATACATCTAATATATGGAATTCACATTTTTTTTAAAAAGTTTGAATATGTATAAGTGGATACAGGTTCACTAATTATGTTATGTACATGAAAATAGGCCCCAACATCATCTTCTAGAAATGTGACCAGGAACATTCATAACATTGTGAACATGTAATCAAGTTCATGTATAACCTTATAGATATGAAACGAAGTACAATAATTACATTTTTAACATGTAATCATGATCACACATTACGAAATGGACATGAAACTAGGTCCATGCATAACATTATGAATGTGTAATCAGGTTCATCCTCATTCTTATTGACTTGAAACCAATTCCATGCATAACATTTTGAATTTGTAATAAAGATCTTACATTACCTAATGGATGTGAAACCATGTACATGCATCACATTGGGAACATGTAATCAAGATCACTCAAAACATATTGAACCTATAATTAGGTTCACACATAACCCTATGTACATGCAACTAGGTCCATTCATAAAATTGATAACACATAAGAACTTTCACTCATAAAATTATTATCAAGAAATCAGGTGCATGCCTATGCTAATAAATATTCAACTAGGTCAATTAATATCATTTTGTAAATGTATTAATGTACACATATAAAATTTATACACATTATTCATTCATCGTTACCCAATTCATTAGATGAATATAGTGGTACTTCTCATGTCATTAAGAAAATCATTCATTCATGTTTCATAAAAGCTATAACATTAAGCATAGGAAATTCAAATAAAGGTTATGAATGGAAATTATAGATATTTTACATGAATTAAATGAGTGGAATCAATATATTTCATCTTATATAGAATATAATTTTAAAATATATTTAAATTTTTTTTGATTAAAATATCTTTTTTTCTCTGAAAATGAATTTTATAACGTAAAAACTTTTTAATACATATTTCTTTCCAAAATTCATTGAAAAAATATATTATAACATTTTAAAACAATAAAAAAATTTAAAAATTATTTTTACATGAAAATTTTATTCAATGATATTTTTTTAAAAAAAATTTGAAAAACGTTTTCAAAGGCATTATTTTTTAATACAATTGATTTCTGATTGAATAGGTAAATGGTCAGATTTTACTTAAATACATTATCTTATGCAAAAATAGTGCAAAAGTGAATTAGAACGTGGGGATATCTCAAAGCAATTATCAAAAATGAAACTCATGAGTGTTATTTAGATATGGATCATAATATTTCATCAATGTAATCATAAACTAAAACAATATAAAAAACCAACGAGATTGCCTCAATAGACACTTATAACTCAAAAACATGGGATTATACTCTCCATGTAATATAAAGTAATTACATTACGCTTAAAATATCATAAAAATAAGGATATTCATGATATAAAAATTAAAATAAAATTTAATAGACCTCCAAAAACTATTTAGGTACATAACAATACACGAGTCTCAAAGAAGGAAAATTGAGACAAAGCCTTTTTACCAATTGGGTAACTTTTAAAACATAAATTACATGAATGTAGGATCAATAAATTAAAAAATGAATACCCATCAATTTAATTATATAATACATTGAATACAATCATGGTATGTAGATACACCACACAAAGGGGGAGAGTAGAAAACCTAACATGTATCTCAGTGAAATTAAAATGGAGATGAAATCCCCTTACCTTGTGTCTTGACTCACGTTGTACTCATTAAAACCTCCAATATAATAACTATAAATTTATAATAAATATTTTAAATAACAATATTATAATATTTAATACTATATTTTGTTTTATTATATCCATATATTAGCCCCATTTTAATAGTCACATTTTAAGGTTTCACTTCTGTTAATATTTTCATTATTCCTGAAATATTTATTAATTTTTTACATCCATGGTTCTTTTAAATATATCATGATTCTATAATATAAACCATTATATAAATATCATTTATATTCATTATAACTATATTATAATAATAAATAGAATAAAAAATTGTGAAATGGAATACACTCTTCATGGAGATTGTAAGTTGTACGTACGCATGAATATTGTTTCCATTGTAATTGTCATATTGAAAGAAAGAAAGAGAATGTATACTAAGTGTATATGTATATAATATAAGTATAGTTCAATTATAAGTTTTTATATATCATATATTTTTACTAAATTCATATTTAATACATTCTATGTGGTGTGTCAATGAATTGCATCACTTTTTGGGGGTCATAGTCCACACATCCTCAAACGATATTATCACATTAACACAAAATGGAATGTAAAGATGATGTTTTTTGTATAAAAATATATAATATTAAAGAAATAATAAATATAATATATGACATATATAAAAATAGTACCATTATAATATCCACTTTTATATGTTGTTAATGAATACAAAAAAATCATCGTTCATGAGGCAGTAGTTTACCATACAAAGAAACAATATGTTATATTTCAATTTGATCGAGATGTGTGTATGTGTAGGTAGATATGTTTTCATTAAAAAAGCCTATTATATGTATGATATTGTTTTTGTAACAAAATAATGTAATAAATAAATTGGATAGGGTGATTATGGAAAATAATAGAGGGGATCTCGAGAGAAGATGTCACCTCTAAATTGATAAAATTATTTTGGCTTGTGCCAAAAGGATTCTTTTAGAGGATTTATACCGAAAGAGTGGCATCGTGGTAAAAGGGTGGATTTTTTGGAAGTGTATTGAGAAGGTATTTTCTGACTTTAATAGGTTTTAGAGGTGTGAGGAATGGGTAGAGTTGGTGGCCTTTTATAGGGATGTAAAATGACTCACATGGAATTTTTAGAAACAAGTAATGTGTGAACAAGTTCTTACCAAAAGAGTCATAACAACAAACTAAAAATAATAATTTAATGTTCATGGCCAAAATATTGATATACAATATGTTTTGGACAAGTATATAGATCATTTGGAACCTTAATTATATTGTTTAGTCCATATTTAACCTTAATTTGGCCATAATTTTTATGATTAATTTTAATAACTTTTACTAGTAATGTTGGTCATCAATTAACCGGGACTATTTAAACACTAAATATTAGTCTGAATAAAATGGTGTTTCTGGTATTTCTAAAACTATGTTCATTGAAGTGGAAAAATTAAGATTTGTTCTAATCTCGTATACGGGATGAAATAATAGGGTTTTAATGTAGTAAATAGATCAAAATCTTGTTATGATTTTATATTCAGTTTCAATGATAAATTGGTTATAATGAGTTACATATTATTAATATATTAAATATATATCCAATTTAACCCTAAAAAATTTATAATATATATTATATTTAATAATTAATTGGAAAAAATGGATGTTGTTAAGTAAAAATAGTATTTTCACTAATAAACAAAAAATGATGTTTCTTAGGAAAACCATAAAAATTCATCAATGGATAGTTTTGAAGTTATGAATTAAAAAATGAAGTTTATTTTACGAAAATAAATTTATATAATGTGTCTCAAATTAATTTTATTATTAAAATAGGTTCATTCATGAAAATTTTATTTTTAACAAAAAGGATATTACCAAAAACATTATATTTAATTATCAATATTTCTTATTTATATAAATTAACAAAAAAATATATTTCAAAAGTAGTAATTAGTATTAATATAACCATTTTTAACTATTTTGACAAATTTCACTCTTTTAAATAATTGTATATGTAAATATAAAACACTATTTAATAGAAACTCAGTGTCGCATTAATTGTATTACATGATGGTGTCGTGTGAAATGTACGCCATGTCATACTCCAAGATGATATTACGGGCAATGCAAGACAAGTCACTATTGTGTTTAGCACAATACGAGACATTATTGCATGTAGTATAAGCCAATTATTTATTATGTGTAAAAGGAATGATTAAATAGTGTTTTAATATAAATATATATATATATAACTATTTTTAGTGTCACATGAAATGAAAAATATCAAAAAGAGAAACAAATTAGACAAAACAATATTTCAAAAAATATTTTTCAGTTACATTATACCCCCATTAAAATTAATTTCCCCCATGATATTCATTTGGGGTATCAAAGGACTAACATTTTAAGGATTCCTTCATAGGAACCCACATCGTAATAATGGATACTAAAACATCCCATAAAACAGAAAATACATAAAAATAAAGGTTACAGAATGTAACTCATATCAAGATACCCATATAAGAGAACATAGGTGGTAAGTTTAAAATTGGATGTGGAATATAATCATACCATCAATTTTTCATATAGAGTGATATAGTAAATTAATAGAATAAAGGTAATAATCAAAAATTCATAAATTTGGGATCAAATAAGGGACCTTCTTATTCATCAAAAACGAAAATACTATGATATCATTTTTTTAATGAAGACAATTTTTATTATTGTTGTTTAATTTTATAGAAAATATATACATGAATGATTCAGGATAACATAACTCGTTGTATTTAAATGATCCACTTCACCTCTTTCTCTAAAATGTAAGCCTAATTTTTTGTTCGTGATATATGAATAGATCTTTAGACCCATGATATTCTATCCCATTTGTCTTATGTTAACATCAACATCAGGTAGTTTTAACATCCTGTCCAATATCCATAAATCCTCATTTAGATAGACAACACATTAATAATACTGATTTCACCTAATGTTTAACATAAACATTCTATAAATGGTTAACCTTATAACCCTTCCAAAAGAGTAATATTCAAATATATAGAAATAATTATATGAAATCAACTTAGAGTTGATCGCACATATAACTCCATGAACCAAATGGTTGTCACATTACAAAAATGTGAATAAAATAATCATATATTCCCTTGATTCATGGTAACAACCATAACTATCATAAATCGTTTTGGAAAACACGCATGCTTAATTATTCCAATGATTACTGGATATATTAATATAATAAAAGATGTTGTGAATTTTATCTGTAATAACATGGAAAAAATTGTCATTAATCTATTCTTCGGTAATCTTTACCATCCTGTTTAATTATTCATATCTAGCATATTTTTATCCAAATATCATTATCTCAATGTTAGGAATTTATTCATGGTTACATTCCCTTAATAATCTTTCTGTCAAATAACATTTCTATGTATTCATAACCATTCAACATTACCTATTCAGTCTAGAAAGAATGAAATATACTAAAAATAATTATATATTTATTGACTCATAAAACTTAATCTCTAAATAATTCATTCATCCAACATTAATAATAAATAATTAATCAGTCTTCATCAACTTATTCCATAATTCCACATTCCATTCACATGTAATTTGTGGTCTTTTCATTATTATAAAAAAATGGTCACTTGTACCACCTATCTAATTAACCTCATGATCCTTCCACTTAGGTTATCAATTTTTATAATTCCTATCATTTCCACATATAAATTAGTCTTCACATGATAATACCATATAAATTACATCAATTCATTACTTTTTGTTAATTGAACATTTCATTTTTCCCATAAAGTCGCATTCTTTGTGTCCTCCTCTTACATAATGAAAATATATTTTTATCCCACTAATGCATTATCATAGGTGATTATCATCACATTTTTGACCTAGGGGAGACTGAATCATCTTTACTCAATAATATTCATCACCCGAACTATTAGTGAACTCTATATTTCACTTTCATGGTTTTTTTGGGAGTTAGTTACGGTACACATTGTTAATCATATTCTGTGAAAACTGATTCAGGTTGATCCCAACATCATTCACAATAGTGATCATCCCACTTGACTACTCATTAGGAAATCATCCCTCACATTCAACATTAACCCAATTCATTCCAGTTTCATCCATTGACTAAAACCGGAAGCATAGTGTGACCATTACATATTACAGAAGAAAACCACTTATTTGTGAAAATAATTTCTTATAGATTATTTAAATCAAGTAACCATACTTAATCTATGAAACCCTAGGCTCTTTGTAGGTTATTCAATTCCAACTTATATTTAAATATTTCGTAATGGTTTATGAAGTGTTTGTTAATTCCCAATTCTTATCCTCTAGAAGTGTCAAACTAGGTGTTCAGTAAGGCCTGTTGTCGTGTACTAGATTACCCTCTGTCAGGCCTGAAACATCTTGTTGGAGTTTTTACCCCTAGGTACATCTCTACCAGATCCCATATACTTGTATTATTCTGATATAGATATTTTTATAGAAAACCACTCATTGAAACCATTACCAAAATTCTATGATATTTTTCTAATCGTTAACTCATCATTATAATTATCCTTAAAGAAATCCCTAGACATATCCATAGAAATATACCTAGGGATCTCAGTAAGGTTTTATCCGCCCAATTTAAAAATTTGGACTATTACATTCCTTTGATACCAACGATAAAACCCCAAGAATTACATACATGGATATTACATCACCTTAAATAAATATTCATAATATTATAAAAAATACATGTATGAAGAACATAATAGTTTAGTGTCATTAGAAAGTAGGGAAAAATCACCGATCCTAGTTAAATAACTTCATCACCTTCCATATATATCTCCACTTTTATTACTTCTACTTAAAACCCTTCTTCGTACCCATTTGGAAGGAAATATAAGAATGGGGTGATCTCAGATGCTTGAAACTGTAAATAAAAAATCTTAATCATACCATTAACAATAGGGAATGGAACTTGAGCCAATATTTTGAAGACTGTGACCTACATATTAGAGAATATAATATAGAATTTTATCTCACACGAAATTAATATTAAGAAATAAAGAATTTTGTCCAAGTAATAATAACATAGGAAAAGACGTGGAATTTATAGCATGCATGTTGTTTTATAATGTTGTGAACATGTATAAGTAGAGAGAGGTTCACTAATTATGATAAGTACATGAAATCAAACCACATCATCATCTTTTGGAGATTTGATTTTTTCTATGAATAACATTGTGAACATGTAATCCAGTTTGCACATAACCTTTTGGATGTAAAACAAAGTCGAAAGATAACATAGTGAACTTGTAATCAGGTTAACACATTACCTAATAGACATGAAACAAGGTCCATTAATAACATTTTGACCTTGTAATAAGGTTTTATCTTGGCCTTATGAACATGAATCAAAGCCAATGCATATCATTTTTATTATTTAATCAAGATCACTCATTACATTATGGATGTAAAAAAAATCCATTCATATCAGTGTAGACATGTTCTCAGGTTTTTACATAATATTGTGGACATTAAATCATCATCATGAATAAACCTATTGACATGCGACAAGGATAATTCATAACACTGTAAACACACAATAAGGTTCACGTTGAATAGTATGAACATGTAATCAGGTTCATGCATAAACTTATGGACATGAAACCATGTCAATGCACAACATTGTGATCATGTAATCTTATTCACACATACAATTGTTAATTTTGGGTCATCCATCATTCCCCAATTGATAGGAGGGAGATATAGGTCCCATCCATCTCATAAAAAAATCAGTCATATATGCCACGACCTGTCCTCTGGGCCGGTGCCGTGACTAACCCATGCCTGCCTTCCATAGGCCAGAGGCTGGCGACTAACACAAAAGGCGAACCCTAATAAAAAGGGATGACATTGCCTTTAAAACTATAACACACATAGTCTGAACACAAGAATTAGAAGCAAAAAAGTTATAATATTGAAAATAAAAGTGTGCTGAAAGTAAGTAGGTCAGATTTCAAACCCTACTGAAAAATAAGTAAAAGTACAAGTAAAAAGGGAAAATAGCTCCTAGATCATCTATCGTGGAATCCTACTTAAAGGGTATGTACAGAACTCGAACAACTCATCCCTGAGGTATGTCCCGTCTAGTCTACCTCTGAGCAGCCTCTCATCCGTCACCCTCAGCCTCGATCACTACTGTCTGTCGTCTGCACAGAGGACAACAAGGTGCAGGTGATGCCCGTGACGGGGTGAGTATAACAATACTCAGTTGCGGACCCCGAGACACCCGAAGGTCTCCCAAGATCCACTAAGGATAATCCATAGTAGAAAGATACAATCATGAATTATCAACCAGTCCTACTTAGATATATGCTCATACATATACCTATGTTACCAATCACAGTCCGGCTCCAAATCTCTGGCCCAAGCACAACCCATTCCACAAAGGAAGTAAAGTCAATCACCTAGATGATAAATATTGAAAGACAATAATCAGATCACACATGTATACTAATCATGTAGAGAGGTAGGGATGATTAGTTGTAGCCACTGAATCATCTCCTCTATCAAACCCACATATGATCCTGGAACAGTATCATCGTTGTCGAACCCACATAGGATCATGGTACAGAAGTCATCACTATCATACCAAAGGAGGATCCTGGTACAGATGTCACCAATGTCAAACCCACGGAGGATCCCAGTACAGAATTCATCGCTATCAAACCCATAGAGGATCCTAGTACAGTATCGTCGTTGTCAAACCCACGGAGGATCCTATCATCTCAGTCGCAAACAGCCCTAGGGTTCCCGCACACAGCATGCTCGCTTCCGGGAGGGTCCGCTCCTCGAGCCAAGTGTCGATACATCAACTACCACAATGTCTCGAGTTGATGTATCCCATAGTTCTGTCTCATCATAAGGAACCCAGTGCAATATATGGAATGTCAATCGGATGCCTAGTCTGTGAGTTATTGGTATTTTTATTCTAGGGTCCAGTTGGATTCGTTATCGATCCAACCTGACCATACTCCATCTCAACACAAATCTCTAGTGGGGTATACTCAAGGCACCTTCTCACTCTAAGGATTCTAGTTCCATATATGGTTCTTCATATATATGCATGATGCCAATGTTATGGAGGTTTGTGCAGGGGCGCATGGTTTGTGCATGGTCTAAACAAACCGTCTGGCCAGGCCATGCGAAGTCTCTGGGTGAGATAGTAGCATCTGCACGGTTGGCGCACAGTTTGAAAAACTATGCAGCCAAGCTGTGCAAAGACTCTGGCAGTGACAGTAGCAACCGCATGGTTGGCACATAGTTTGAAAAACCATGCGTCCTAGTTGTGCGAAGTCTCTGGAGGTGATAGTGGCTACCGCACGGTTGGCGCACGGTTTGACAAAACTGTGTGGCCAAGCCATGATTCCAAATAAAATAAGGGTTTTATGCCCTGAGCCACTTGGAATTTCTCATTAATCCCTCTTTCTTTCTTCCACTCATGCCTCGTGCAGAATTTCTAGTTTTTCAGATGATGGGGAATCTCTATTGCTCATTTTGGAGGCACATCGAAGCGGTTTCATGGTTGATTGAAGGTGGTTCTCCAGTCGTCACCGCAATGCAAATCTTCCACATTCCATTGCGATGAACACACCATTGAAAAATAATGGCAGAGGGGTGAGGCCATGTTAGTTTTGACCGCACCCTCCATATTAGAGTGGTAACAGGTGGCTCAACAAGAACTTAAAAGAAGATCCTGAACCCCTAACCTCCCGCAAAGATTATTCCCAACCCTCAAAAGAAAACATCCATGTTCTTTTTTTTAATAGAAGAACTTGGGAATATAATCATACAAAAAAACCAACCCCTACCTTGATTATCGATGGAGGTGTTTCATTGAAGAAGACGAAGTCTATGATGGTCGTGTCGTTGACGTACGTCACCACCGCAAGACGCTCTCGATCCGGGCTAGAGCGTCGTCCACAACCTTCATTCGAAATTTGTTCTTCGTTGGAGGATAATTCCCCATGGTTTATCCCTCTTCCCAATGTTCTAACCAATGGATCCACCATCCAAAAATAATGGGTTTTAAAAACCCATTATATAATTTTTGGAAAACAATTGAAACGATTTAAAATAGCTTAGTTAACTAGAATTACTTAATTATTAGGTGTGTTGGCACCATAATGGGGAATTCTAGGAGTTTCCCCCATTTATGGGGAGCTCAAGGGGTTTAATGGAGTTAAAGAGTTTGGGTGGGCCCCACTTAAAAACATCCTCCCAAGGGAGGTTATGTGAGGGTGGACCCACCACTTACCTCCTCTTGGAGGTTTTAACCACCAATACAAATAAAAATATTTTACACATATTTTTATTTTATTTAATTAGAAATCCCTAAAATTAACCTCCACTCTTGAAAAAACGCAACTGCGGTGGAGGTCTTCTTAAGAGAATATCGGTGCTACGAGTTCAACAGTGCCCTCAGATTTCAATTCTGAGCTCCGGTTCAAAAGATATAAAATACCGCATGTAGATTTATGGAACGTACTCGAACAGAACTTCATAAATTGATTCGGGAACACCGGGTCTCGGAATCACGCGCCGTTAGTAACTAAGGACTTGTAAAATTTCCATGAATTTAAAAAAAATCCATGGAATTTATGGGTCTTTACATTCTCCCAGTCTCAGGGCTTCATGTTCCTATATGCTACAAATCACACTAAGGAAACAAATGGGGGGTACTGAGCACACAACTAAGCCTCCCGCTCCCCTGTTCTATCCTAGAGGTTCTCATGCTGCCAGCGAATGCACACCAGAGGTACTGACCGTCCATGTAGGACCTAATCCTATCGATCCTCAATCTCCACTGGAACCTCCATGAAAGTCTCCATGTCATCGATATCCAACTCCCCGTGGTCGTTGATGTGGGATGGGTCGTGCACGTATCTCCTCAACTGAGATACGTGGAAGACATCATGCACACGGTGCAACTGAGGTAGAAGAGCTAGATGGTAAGCCACCTCACCTACTCTGTTGAGGACATGGAAAGGTCCTATGAATTGTGGAGATAACTTGACCCCTCGACCAAATCTCCATAGACCTCATCGAGGTGAGACCGGTAGAAAGATTTGGTCGCCATCCTCAAACTTCAGTGGTCTTCGTCTCTTATCAGAATAGGACTTATACCTACTCCGTAAAGTCTTCATCCACTCCTGGATGATCTGCACCTTCTCCATTATAGCCGGCACCATCTCTGGTCCCATGAGTGTTGACTCCCCTTGGTCAGTCCAGCACAGTGGCGATCTACAATTTCGGTCGTAAAGTGCCTTGAAAGGTGCCATCCCGATTGACGAGAGGTATATTTTGTTGTATGAAAACACTATCAAGGGTAAATGATCCTCCCAACTGTGACTGAAGTCGAGGAAGCATGCACGGATCATCTCCTCGAGATTCTAAATGGTCCTCATATTCTGACCATCCCTATGAGGATGGAAGGCAATGCTCAAGCGAAGATGCCTCCCGAAAGCCTCATGCAACCCCTTCCATTTCCAGGAAGTGAAACAAGAATCTTGATCGGAGATGATCGTCAATGGCACATCATGAAGCAGTATGATCTCTCGTACGTAGAGACGTCTCTGTATTTCTACTGAACCCTGCTCTCTGATCAATAGGAAGTGGTCTGACATGGTGAGTCAGTCGACAATCACCCATATAGAGTCTTTTCCTCTAGATGTGCGTGGATGTACCATCATGAAATCCATGGATATACCCTACCACTTCACACTGGACCTCTACAGGCTGAACCAAGCCTTCTAGAAGCTAGTGCTCCGCCTTCACTTGCTAATAAGTGAGGCATTGAGAGACAAACTCTGCTACAGACATCTTCATACCCGGCCTCCATTGCTGTCTTCGGAGGTCCTGATACATATTCGCCACTCCTAGAAGTACCACTAAAGGAGATGTGTGGAACTCCCTTATCACTTCATCCTGAAGTGCAACTGGTATCATGGTACGTCATTTAATGATAATGGCATGCTCCCCATCTTCTGAAAATTTAACAGGTTCATATCCTGAGGATTTCTGAGCACGACGCGTCTCACAGTAAATATCCTCATGTTGTGCCTCCCTGAATCACTAAAGAAGTGAAGGAGTGACTGTGAGAGACTGTAGAAATTTTGATCCATCTTTATCCACAAAGGATATCTGCAACGCGGCCTGCTACTATGTCTCCTCTCCTAGCAGCTGAATTCCTGATATCCTGCTGAGAGCATCTGGTACAATGTTCCCCTTCCAAAGAGTATAGACTATATCAAAGTCATAGTCCTAGAGGAACTCTATCCATCTACATTGTTTCATGTTCAGGTCCTTATGTGAGAATATGTACATGAGCCTCTATTGGTAAGAGTAGACTATAAATTGCTCACCCATCAGATAGTGCCACCACATCTTCATGGTGAAGACCACTGCTACTAACTCTAGGTCAAGGGTAGCATAATTCTGCTCATGCTGTCTCAAATACTATGAACCATAAGTGATCATTGCATGCTCCTGCATCAGGACACACCCATGTCCAGTCCATGATGGGTCACAGTAAACTATGTACCCAACTCCCTGCTCCAGTAGCCTCAATATGGGTGCACTAGTAAACCTCTACCTCAGCTTTTGAAATCTCTGCTAGCATCTCTCTAACCAAACGAAGGGTTTCCCCTTCTTGATCAATTTTGAAAGTGGTGCTGCAACACTGGCGAAGCTAGGCACAAATCTCTGATAGTACCCAGCCAGTCCCAGAAAACTTTGTACCTCTGTCACACTCTTGGGTGGCTCCCATGAAAGTACCGCCTTGATCATCGCTAGATCCAATGCAACTCCAGCCTCTGAGATGACATGTCCCATGAAGGGAACCTTTCGAATCCAAAACTGTCACTTAGAGAGCTTACCATTAAGCTGGTTCTCTCGGAGTGTGTCCAGTACTACCCGCAAATGGTAGGTGTGCTCCTCCTTAGTAGTAGAGTAGATCAGTATGTCATCGATGAAGACTACGACAAATCGATTGAGGTAATGATGGAATATCATGTTCATGAGACCCATGAACACTGTTGGAGAATTAGTTACACCGAAGGGCATAACCAAGAACTCATAGTGTCCATGCCAACACCTGAAGTTCATCTTATTCACATCCTCATATCAAACTCTGTGCTGCTGATATCCTGATCTGAGGTCTATCTTTGAGATCAATCGTGCTCCCTTGAGCTGAAAAAAGAGGTCGTCAATCCTCAGGAGTGGATACTTGTTCTCAATGGTCACCTGTTTCAGACGACGATAGTCAACACATAGACACAAGCTCACATTCCCCTTCTTATTGAAAAAAATTAGGGATGCCTAGGGTGAAACACTGGGTCGGATAAATCCCTCACCCTATAAGACCTCCAGCTGTACCCGCAACTCACGAAGCTCGGCAAGAGCCATCTGATAAGCTGCAGTAGATATCAGTGTCATCCCGGGGGTATAGGGTAATGTATATGTCCACCTCTCTGTGAGGAGGTAGTACTAGAACAACATCAAGGAAAACATCCGCGTAATGATCAACCACAACAGGAAAACTCAGACTCTGCACATCAACCGCTCTGAGGATGAGACTAGCCAAATGATGTGTGATCGTATACCCCCTCTTTTGGGTAATTCCATCCTGTGTTGTAAAGGCTCCATTCTCTCCAGTGAAGGTAAACATCATCCCATCCTCACGGACACACTATACATTCCACCTAATATAGTCAATCTGGGCTTGAACTGTGGATAACCAGTCCGTACCCAAGATGACGTCATAAATCCTCGACGTCACTACGAGCAGATCCTAGCCGAAGATCTTGCCTCCTAGATTAAGCTCACACTTACGGAACCAGTGCATAATCATCTAGTTTGATCCCGTAGGAGTCTCTAGTCATAAATAATGATCCAACGGCTCCATCGGAATCTCTAATCTCGGCACAAGGGTAGAAGAAATAAAATAATGACTCACACTTGTGTCTATAAGTACTTTAGAATTGGTGGAGTAGACATAAATAGTACATTGAATCATCTTAGGTGCACTGTGGTAGTAGGCCTCAACTGTGTGGAGTTGAGCCTGCCCCTGTCTGCCAGCTCCCAGTGGTCTGGGAGGACCTCCTGGCGGTGGTGGTGGTAGGGACTCAAAATGTCGTCCACAACTTGTTGCTCGTCCAGCTACGCTGCCACACCCACCTGATCCAAGCGGGCCTCCATGTTCGAACATCTGCCTCTGACTGAGAGGTCCCTCTACTGTCTGCTGCTCATCTGCCTGGTGGTTCGGGCAGTCACATGCCATGTGACCCTGCCCGCCACATGCATAGCACTGCCTGCTCCTCATATGGTTGGCTATGTCTTTTGTGCTCCGCACAACCGAGCCTGTATCCTGGGGTCTCCCACCTGATGGCCTGGTACACTTGGACCTCTACGACATCTGTCTACTACCGGCTACAGAATTATCTGCTACGTGTCACCCTGTGGTGGTTCTCTTTGCTGGGGACATCTTAGCGAGAAATCTCTCCACAATAAGGGCTTGCTACAGCACCCCCGCCTGTGTCGGGATGTTGAGGGAGATCATCGAAGCCCTGATCTCATGTCCAAGTCCCTGCTCAAAGGTCAAGGCGCTGAATAATGGGTCTCATACCATATCCGTGGAGTAGTGCGCGAGGTCGGTGAATCACACTGAGTACGGAGCTACCTTCATGCTACCCTGATGTAGATGTAGTAACTCTTGTATCTTCACCTCCCAAAGGGTGGCTGGAACAAACTTTGACCGGAAGAGACTCATGAAGTCTTCCCAGAGTAGTGTTGTATCGTCATGAACCTGGAGCATAATTATCCACCATATGCATGATGCTGCATGCAACAGACTCGTTGCGAAGATCACCATGAGGTCGACTGGTGTCCCTACCAATCTGAAAACTCTCACAACAGCCTCCACCACATCCTCACCTACATGTGGGTCTGTCTACCCCTAGAACCTGGGAATCCTCTAGAACTAGAACTCAAACAACACTCTCAGGCGGCGTTCACTCTCTACTACTGGAGCATGTGGTATCGGTGGCCCCGTGGGTAGTGGTACCGCTGGTACCTCCGCTGTGATGGGGCCCTGTACTGAGGCCTCATCGCTCGGTGGGCTATCATCTCGTATGAAACTCAAAACCTTGGATGTCTTCCATCGTGAGTCCATCCTAAAAAGAAACAGGTGCACCACAGTTAAAATATTATACCTGATCAGCTAGAAAAATGTAATCACGGAGAAAACTTTTCAAAGGAAACACACACGCAATCAGTGTTTTCATGCAATGAGTCGAAGATCAGAAATCAGAATCCTATTGTATGGATACGTCGTTCGCCACACCAACACAAGTTTCCCTAAACTGATAACCACACCCAAAACACTTAACACTGTTTCCACTTAAAATAATCATAGTCCATGTTCTGTGGTATAATCGACTCCTCTGATACCAATTTTTCATGACCCATCCTCAGGGCATGTGCCATGACTACCCCAAGCCCACCTTCCATAGGCTAGATGCTGGTGACTAGCACCAAAGGCGAATCCCCGACAGAAAGGGAATGCATTGCCTTTAAACTTGTAGCACACATAGTCTGAACACAAGAAGTAGAAGAAACAAGTACTAATATGGAAAAGAAAAGTGTTCTGAAATTTTGTGGGCAAGATTACAAACCCAACATAACAACAAGTACAATTACAAGTAAAAAATATAAAATAGATCCTGGATCATCCACAAGGGAATCCTACCTAAAGGGTCGGTACAGAAAACAAACAACTCATCCCTGAGGTACGTCCTATCTAGTCCAGCTCTGAGCAGCCTTCCATCGGTCACCCATAGCCTTGATCATTGTTGTCCATCGGCTGCATAGAACACAACAAGGTGCGAGCGAAACACGTGAAGGGGTGAGTATAACAATACTCAGTATGGGACCCCGAGACCCCTGAATGTCTCCTAGAATCCACTAAGGATAAACCACAGTATAAAGATACAATCATGAAGTATCAACCAATCCTAATTAGGTATATGCCCATACATATACCTAAGTTTCTAATAACAGTCCGACTCCAACTATCGAGCCCAAGCACAACAAATTCCACAAAGGAAGTATAGTCAATCACCTCGATGATAAATATTAAAAGAAAAGACTCAAATCACATAGGTATACTAATAATGTAGAGAGGTGGAGATGATAAGTTATAGAAACTAAATCATCTCCTCTGTCGAACCCACGTAGGATCCTGGAACAGTATCAATGCTGTCAAACCCACGTAGGATCCTGGTACAGAAGTCATCACTATCGATCCCACGGAGGATCCCGGTACAAAAGTCACCGTTGTCGAACCCACGGAGGATCTCGGTACAAAATTCATCACTATAAAACCCACAGTGGATCCTGGTATAGTATTGTCTCTATCGAACCCACGGAGGATCATGTCATCTCAGTCACAGCAATCCATAGGGTTCTCGCGCACAACACGCACGATTCCGTGAGGGTCCGCTAATTGAGAAAATTTTTGATACATAAACTACCACTAAGTCTCATGTTTATATATCTCTTATTTTCATCTCATCATTAGGAACCCAACACAACAGACGGCGCATCAATCGGACACCCGGTCTGTGAGTTATTGGCATTTTTGTACCAGGGTCCAGTTGGATTCGTGATCGATCCAACTTGACCATACTCCATATCAACCCAAATCTCTAGTAGGGTATACTAAAGGCACAGTATCGCTCCAAGAATTCCATTGCTGCAAACGGTTCATCAAACAGATGCTTGGGGCCAATGTTATGGAGGTTTGTGCAGGGATGCATGATTTGCGCATGTTCTAAACAAACTGTGCGGCCAAGCCTTGTGAAGTCTCTGGGTGAGAAAGGAACATCCACACAGTTGGGGCACGGTATTAAAAACAATGTGTCAAATCCGTACAAAGTCTCTGGGTGTGACAGTAGCAACCTCATTTTTGGTGCACGGTTTGACAAACCGTATGGCCAAGCCGTGTGAAGTGTCTCTGGGTGACAGTGGCTACGCACAGTCGGCGCACGGTTTGACAAACCATGCATCCATGCCATCCAGCCACATAAAATTATGGTTTTGTGTCCCAGGCCACTCAAGATTTCTCATCCTTCCCCCATTCTTCCTCCCACTCGTGCCTCATGCGGGATTTCAAATTTTTTAGAGGATGGGGGAGCTACTTAGCTCGTTTTGGAGGCACATCAAAGAGGTTCCTTGGTGGATCGAAGGGGGTTATTCGTTTTTCACCGCAACCTAAAGCCTCCACCATCCATCATGATGAACGCACAATTAAAGAATAATGGTGGAGGGGTCGGGCCATGCTAGTTTGTCCTTCACCCTCTGCATCAGAGCAGTAATAGGTAACTCACCAAGAACTTAAAATAAGATCATCAAGCCCTAACCTCATGTAATGATTATTCCTAGCCCGCAAAATAAAACATTTGGGTTATTTGTTTTTAAAAAGAATAACATTTTAATATAATCATACTCAAAAACAAAACCCTACCTTGATCATCGATGGAGGTGGTGAATGGAAGAAGAAGAAGTTGATGATGGTGGTGTCATCGACATATGTTACCCCCTCAACACTCCCCTGATCCAGGCTCGAGCGTCGTCCACAACCTTCATTCTGAAGTTGTTCATCATTAGAGGATAATTCTCCAAGGTTTCTCCCTATCCCCAAAGTTATAACCAAGGGATCCACTAACCAAAAATAATGGGTTATAACAACCCATTATATAATTTTTTGGAAAATAATTCAAATGATTTAAAATACATTTATTAATTGGAATTAATTAATTCTTATGTGTGTTGGCACCATAATGGGGAAGTCCAAGAGTTTCCCACGTATATGAGGAACTTAAGAGATTTAAAGGAGTTAAAGATTTTGGGTCTGTCCCACTTAAAAATATCCTCTGAAGGGAGGTTATGTGTGGGTGGACCCACCACTAACCTCCTCATGAAGGTTTTAACCACCAATACAAATAAAAATATTTTACACATATTTTTATTTAATTTAATTTGAAATCCCAAATATTAACTTCCGCTCTTGTTAGAACGAAACTACAGTGAAGGTATCCTTAAACGAATACCGGCCTAGAGAGTTCAACGGTGCCCTCAGATATCAATTCCGAGCTCTGGTTCAAATGATATAAAATCATGCTCGTATGTTTACAGAACGTACCCAATAAAAACATCAAAAATTGATTTCGGGCGCACCGGGTCTTGGAATCAACGCCGTCAGAAATTGTAGACTCGTAAAATTCCCATGTATTTAAAAAAATTCCACTGAATTTCAAGGTCATTACAAAAAATGATATACAAGATAATAAAACATTTATCATATCATGACCCATAAAAATACATAGGTTGTATAAACATAAATTCATAACCCATGAAATAAAATGGGTTTCATTATAAATTAATCACTTTAAAAAATATATAATAGGGATATATTTCATAACAATTTCATCAAATCATATCTCGTGAAAGGTAGTTGGTTCCAAAAATAAGTATCATGTGAAAAAGAAAATGGGCTTCATAAAATCACTGACATTAACCATAAACCATTAATTGAAATGTTATGAATGAATCCTTTATATAATTTTTTTAATAGAATTTTTCTCATCAATTGATTTCATATTATATTTAAAATACTTTTGAGATTTTTTAGAAGCATTTAATGTGGAAAATATCATTTCTTATTGAAAAAATGATTTCTTTGATGTTAAAACTTTTAAAACATTTATCTTGAAAATTGATTTCAAAACATATAATGTATGCATTCAAAAAAATAATCCATTTTTAAATATATATTTCCTTAAAGAATATATTAAATTATATTTTGAAAAATACTTTAACACAATTTCAAAAACATGGTTTTTGAATACAATAGAGTTCTAATTGAAGAGAGTGACAATCTGATTTAAAAAAGACATTATATTAAGTACCAAAGGGATTTAAAATGTACTAACACGTGATTATTTGTTGAAAAAACTGATTATATGTAAAATAATGCATTTTTTTGATATATGGATATTATTATTTCATAAAAAGGACGCATAAAAATAAAAAATCTCTAAAAGTTATGTGATTTCCACAATAGAATCTTATAACTCAATAATATGGGATCATACACTCCATGTAAGAAAAATAAATTAAATAAAGATTAATATATCATAAATATTAAGATATTCTTTATATAACATGAATAATGGATGTATATAACCCTTTAAAAGTGGTTTAGGTGAAAACATAAAACATGAGTCTCAATGAAGAAAAATTGAGAAAAAACATTTTTACCAATTTAGTACCTTTTGAAAAATTACCCCAATAAATAAGTAACCTTAAATGGACATTTTTATAACCCTAAATATATTTATAAGAAACATAAAATTAAATAATGGTAATTACATAAACCACATCCAAGGGAATAGTAGGGATCATGAGAAGTATCTCACAAAAATTTAATGTGACATGAAATCCCCTTACCTTGTGTCACGACTCACTTTATACACATTAAACCCACCTTAAAATAAATATAAATTTATTTTACATATTGTAAATAATAATATTATACGATTTAATAAAAAATATGGTTTTATTACTTCTCTATATTACCAACTCATAAACCATCCTATTTTAAGGTTTCACTTTGGGTAATATTTTCATTATTCTTCACATGAGTCTTAATTTGTTATATTTTTGGATAATATACTAATACCATGATTCTAGAATGTATATAATGATATAAATATATTTTATATCCCTTATATGTATATTATAACAATTTATAGAATATATAATTATGAAATGAAATACACATTTATGGAGATGGTAATCCATACATAATCATTATTGTTGTTTCAGTTTCAATTATCATATTGATAGTAAGAATGAAATTTTATAAGAAGTGTATATGTATATAATATCATTTTAGTATTATTATTATTTTATATATGTCTTATGGGTGATTTAAAACCATAATTAATACATTCTATGTGGTTTGTGAATGTATTGCATCCCATTGAGGGGTAGTAGTCCACACTTCATCAAATGAGATTATAACATTAACACCAAATTGAAAGTAAATATATGTGTTTTGTAAAAGGAATATAAATGATTAAATAAATAATAAATATAATATATTACTTATATAAACATAAATTCTATCACAATGGTTATCATGATAGGTGTTAAATGAAAAATGAAGAACCATCATTTAGTGAGGTAGTAGTTCTCCAAATGATGAAACAATATGTTAGATATGCATTAGATGGAGGTGTGTGTTAGTGTAGGTAAAAATATTGAAATAAATAAACCCTAGTATATTGGGGATAGTGTTATTGTCACAAAATAATGGAATAATGTTATTTTATGTTGTTAATATAGGAAATAAAGGAAAAGAGCTTGAGAAAAGATATTACTTATAAATAAGTTTAATCCTTTTGGTTTATACCAGAAGGATTACTTAAGAGGATTTCATCCCAATAGAATTCTTCATGCTCAATTTTATCACTATTGGGAAATGTATTAGGTAGGTCCTTTTTGAACATAATAGGTGTTAGTGGTGTGAGGAATTGTTATAGTTGGAGGCCTTTTATATGTAATGAAAATGACTCACTTAAAATTTTTAGAAACATGTTTTGTGGGAACATGTTGTTATCTAAAAAAGTCAAAAATACTATATAAACTAAATTTATGTAAGGTTAATAGCCGAAATATGTACATCCAATATGTTTTGGACAATTTATTGGTCATTTGGGACTTTAATATTAAGTTTTAGTATCTATTTATTCTTATTTTCAGCTTTACTACTATGATTAAATTTAATCACTTTTACTAATATTTTTTGGTTAAAATTTTTCTTGGTCTAATTAGACCCAAAATATTATACTAAATATCATTGTAAAAGTCATATTTTCAAATTTAAATTCAAAAATGTTGAAAAATTCAGATTAGTTACATTCTCGTAGACGAGATGAAGTAATGGGGTCTTAAAGTATCAAAACGTTCAAAAGATTGTAATTATTTTTTATTCAGTTTCAGGGAAAAATTGATTCTAATTAATGAAATATTATTAATAAATTTAATATTTATTTATTGTGACCTTAAATAAAAATTATAATATAAATTATTATAAGTAATTAATTTTGAAAAAGTTGGTTTTTAACTAAAACTACTATTTTTAAATATTAATCAAAAATTCAAGTTTCTCAAAAAAAGTACAACAAAATCACCCTAGGATAATTTCGACATTTTGAATTAAAAAATGAAGTTTTTTTTATAAAATTAAATTTATTAATGTGTCTCAAATAAATTAAATTACTACAAGTGGATCATTGAATATTACAGTATTATTAACATAAATGTACTTGAACAAAAATATTAATCATTAATTTTAATATGTTTTATTTATATAAATCGATTGTAAAACATATATGAAAATTATTTATTAATTTTATATTAACTATTTTTATGAGTTAGGTTTTAATTTTCTCATTTAAATAATTATATATAAAAATATAAAAAGAGGTTTCATGGAAACTCAGTGATTCATGGATTGTATGCTATGTTATTGTTGTATGTAAGTGTGCCAATCATAAACTAAGATAGATTTTTTGGTATCACAATCCATGTCAGAATTTCATGTAACGCAATCCATGTGGGTATTTAAGGTAGTGCAAGCTATAAAATAATTTACACAGACCATCATGTAAATCATTAAGTATAGAAAACACAATTGTATAAGGGAATGAAATCGTTAAATGATGAAATAAAATATAAAACAGTGAAATAAGATGATCGAGAAGAAAATGATACAAAAAAAGTAACCTAGAAGGATACCTAGGTTTTAGGGGAGGAGCATATGTCTCGAATGAGAACAATGAGATGGGAAATATGGCATAGTCATGTTAGGATAAAAAAATTAAATCATAACCAACATGTTTATTACATAAATATCCCAAAACTCAAATATAATAAAAAACAATTACCTAAAGTTAAATTTATCAAAAAATATTATATTATATCATAATTGAATTTCATAGATGTAATAGGAATTTGTAATGTAAAAATGATTGTATTGGTTTTAGGATTCTAATCATGCTAACCTTCTTCTGAATGATTCTAAGTGAAGAAAGTATTATATATTCTTGAACATATATTATAAAATATTCCATAAATCAATCTACACACTATGTTATATATTAACTCTAAAAAATCCTCGTATTCCATTCAAAAAAGAGAGACAATCACTTCATGTTGTCAAATAGTATACCTTTTTATCTTGTGTTCAATATATACTTTATCAGAAAAAAAATTTATTATATAACCTACATATTTTCTATTAATAAATATACATAATTTGTGTCTTTATATAATAAAAACTTATTTTATGTGTGCTAGGGAGATTCAACTAATATGAGAGAAACAAATTTTATCAAATACCTCAAGTCACTAACATCTGAATTTTGGTTACAGTACGACTATCAACCATTAGGGATTAATTTGTACAACACAACCACTATGTATAGTAGTATTTTTCACACCAATAAAGTGTATATTCAAAAGTATTTCTATGATATTTTTATGGTATATATCAATTGGTAAAAAAACTGTATAAATTTTAATATATAAGTGAATGGTTAATATTTTAATTTGATTCGAAAAGATAATAGAAATAAACACCAATAAAATAGATTACTAAAATGAGATAGATTAAAATATTATTGAAATTTATTAACCAAAAGTTTCATAGGTGGATATTAATGTGAAATAGAATGAAATTAATCCACCATCGGTTATGTTATCTTATGTATAATTTTTCATATTCACATTTCTATTTTAATTTATTTTGACATTAATTATGATTATTTTTTATAATTATTTATAATTTAAAAATTGAAGGATAAATAACATAAAATATTATACCTAATTCTTATATATGAATCAACCAATATAATATTTTTTATATTATAGTAAATAAATGGTTTAAAATGGATGAATATGAAAGAAACTGCATGTATTTGTTCTTATAACTAGAGAATTTTATCTTCATTGTTCATTATTATGAGTGATATTTATATGTGTATATGAAACCGATTAACAATAAAATAAGTGTTCAAATATAAAATATTGAATATATGAAATAAAAATTAACATAATATTTCAAAATTTCCATGTCTATATGTTAAATAATTTTCTAGAAATAAAGAAAAAAATTAATATAATGATTCATATGTGAAAAATTATTAAATATTTCAATTAATGAATTCTTAAACACCATACGAGTAATTATTCTTATTAATTTCAATATAAGAAAACATATAGTAATTGTTTGAAATTAATAAATATTAACCATATATATTATGTGTGGGAAATACTATGTTTAACTACAAAAACATTTAGAAATTAAATTAAACCTTTGGCTGAGTAAATTCCTAATAGTTTTAGAAAATTCATTCCCAATGTAGTTTTCATCGTCTGATATAAATTTTTGGATTTAAAATATCAATAATAATATTTAATATTTACCATGTTTTAATCTTATAGTGAGTGTTGGGAGTATATTATATTATTTGTTTTGATTGAATCTAATTGATACACATTGATGAATTGATGGCCTCGACCTATTTGATCATACTATTTGAATCACATCTATCATATAATTTTAGGGAGATGAAATCTCTATGATTTCCCTTAACCATGATAAAATTGATATTTAATATGTAAATCATGATTTAAATTTTCTTTTAGAGTAGTCCATTCATTTTGAGATCATGGAACAAACTACGTTATCAAAACAACCACATGAAATCCCCGTCATCTGTCATATTAATCATTGTGAGTATGCTATTGTATAAGATGTTTTTATCTAAACCATAGTTATATTTATTTTATTATTTTATATGTTTATATAATAATACATGTTTTTATCTGTTTTAAATATTATAATTTATTTGATTTGGTGAAAGTTTTATTTTGATAGAATGAAACCGTACTATATTTTTGAAAATATATGATGTTTATAAAAATACACAATTTTATAAATTAAATGATATTGAAATATATTTTATTTTCCTATTATATTTTTATTTAATATAATTTTAATATATTTTGGTGAATTGTAATATAATTTTTATAATTTTAATAATGATGTTTTTATTGTAATAACCAAGGATTTCCTGTAAATAGGTTTTTTTATTTAAAAGTGAAAATTTTAATATTTTGATAATTATAATGATAAAATAATTATTATTTGTTGATATAATGAAATTTATATTATAAAATGTAAAATTTTACAAAATATTCTAATATAGATGATTTTAAAATATTTAATATAATAAAAAAATATGTTATCCATTATGACATAAAAATATACCAAATGTTATGTAATAATATTTTAAATGAATTAAAAACCCTAAAAATGAATCTGGTTGAAAATAATTTGTTTTTTATTGTATTTCCTTCAAAAAAACATTTAGAAGTCCTCCATAACCAGTAAAATATTTTGTTATTTTTAAATCTATTCATTGTAAACATGACCCACTTCCACATCACCAAGGATAAAATTTTATGTAGTTTAGTTATAATAATTATAAAATATTTATATCCTCTTCTATTTGGATGAAAAAACATGAAACCCCCATGGGAAGGTTTTGGGATTAAATTAAAATATCATATAGGGTACAAATCCAATGATCCAAAACTAATAGAGAACTCTCAACATGTTTCTATAAAGGACAACACATTCAATAACTATTTTTTACTCAAAATATCTTTACCACTCTCCCTATCATTCTATAACTCACTAACACAGTGTTCCCAAAATCTAAATAAGCTCCTCCAATTATTTTATAATTTCCCTCTAATGTTATGGGAATACCTATAGTACTTTTTATTTATTTTAATTCATCGATTGTAAGCCCGTTTGTTTTTAAATATTCAATGTTATACAATGTTATACCATCTAATTTACTATCATTATGATTTCCATGATATTGTATAAAATTTATTACTCTCATTTACCCTACCATTAAAAATTATGTACCCAATTATGCGATCTATTTTATTTGTATAATTTTACAAACAAATCAATTTTAATGGGAATACCAATCCCTGTTTCTACTCATGTGTATTCACATAGTTTTTCATTTTTTGGGGGTAAACCCATGAATGTAACCCATATATCGTAATGTTAGGAAAAAAATATATCAAATTCACTCTTATTTTGTATGTTTAATGTGTATAAAATGAAATTACATGATTTGAATTTGATGGTTGGGACCCAAATTTTTCATCCCAAATATTTATGGTTAATTTTATTTATATCATGATATGACATATAAGGTGGAATAGTGGTTATCTAAAAAAATTACTTTGATATATTTGTAGTGATTCTTTAAATATTCTTGTGATTTCCAATTTTATGTTGTTTCAAAACTCCTATGTGTTCGTGATTCCATAACATTATATTATTCATCAATGAGATTTTTTTGGTTCTCAGAATTACTATGTCACATTCATATTACTAATTTATAACATGTATTACTTCAATAATATTATTTAGTGATAAATCCATTGTATTTACTAAAAAGTTCCATGTAAAATTTATTTTTTTAATATATGGAAATTTTACGAGTTCGTGGAAATTGACAGCATGTGATTCTGGGGCCCGGAGTGCCCGGAATGATGTTCTGAACATTATTTCTGGTACGTTCAGTAAGTGTGCAATAAGAATTTTTTAACATCTGAACCGGAACTCAGAATTGAAATCTGAGGAAACTGTTGAACTCGCAGCGCCGATTTTCCCTTAAGGAGATCTTTACCTCGACCCCAGTAGGTCAATGGTGGAAGTTAGTTTTTCACTATTTCATTAGAGAATAAAAATAAAATAAAATGGTGTAACATTTTATTTTTATTTAATTTTGAAACAACTTGTGGATGTTCAGAGGTGGGGACCACCATAATTAAAATACCCCTTATGGTTATGGATGAGGGGACCACCGAACCTAATACCTCCATGAGAGGTTATGGTGGTGTGGTCCACCTGAGATTAAACCACTTTGAACCTCCCACATAAATGAGGTGATGTCTCTTGAACATCCCCTTTATTAATTATTCCACCCCCATTTAATTAATACTCTAAACCCATTAATTAATTATTCCAATTTGAAATTATTCCTACATATTCTGTAATATTGGCTAATTCATTTTTGGTGGAATTCAGGGGGAAATCTGGGAAAAATGGAGAAACATGGGGAATTGGGAGAAAGATCTCAAAAGAAGAACGCTGACATTGACTTCGACTTCTTCCTTGAGGAAATTGTTTATCAGGAACTTCTTCCATGCAATGAACCAACGACCGAGGGAACGCTGACGTAACCGATGTCTATCTATCCCCAACAACATCGTCTCCTTCCTCACAACCTATTTCGACGAATCAATCGAGGCAGGGTGGATGTTTTAATTATTTACCTTACATATTCTTGATATTCATTTTATTCAAGTATTATTGATGCTTGATACCACTCTAATGTGAAGAGTGTGGTCAAAACAAACATGGCACATCCTCTACGAATTTATAGGGATAATTCTTGTGTTTTTCAGAATGGAGGAGGACGGCTATCAACCGCGACAATGGCGATGAAGGAAACTATGCCACCCCACAGCCACCGCCGCCTGCGGCCACCACGGCCCCGCGGCCCCCGACGCTCGAGCCCCCCCCCCACCTCTCCTACCTCCTACAGTCGCCGCCACCCACTGCTCTACCCCCCGCGGCCTCCACACCCCCACGGTGCTCCGCCTCCCATGGTCAGGTGCGCCGCCCCGCGGACGAGCCTACTGCACACTTGTGGTAACCTCTTTGGCCGAGTCTCCCCACGCCATCGTGATACCCCCCACAATAGAGCCACCCTCGCGGTACCCTCCATGGCTGAGCCACATCGCGTCCACATGTCGCCTCGTGGCGGAACTACTTCGCCGCCCCTCGCGGCCTACCAGACCCCCCAACGGGCTGGTCTGAACCCAATGGGCTGGTCCACCAATCGAGACATGACTTATCCAGTAGGTCGTGTCGGGTCGACCCGGATCGGATTTTTCAAGGCTGGGTTGGGCATGGTCGGTCCGACCGGGTCAGATCGGACTGAGACCCGCTACGACCCATTTATGCTCATTTGGCCATAACATTGGCACTGGGTGTCTGATCAACAAACCACCAATGGATATGGAAACCATATAGCGATATGATCCCTTTGGTATACCACAAAAAATATTTGGATAACATTGGGAAACGATTTGGTTGGATTGGGCCCGAATCCAACCAGGCCCTCGGGACTAAAAGGCTAATAACTCACAGATCGGGCATCCGACTGACGCACTATTTGTTGCATTGATTCCCCTATGATATGGATGTCCTTTGGAATACTTATTCATGTGACATATTGGTATTTGGAGTATCAACCAATGGTTTTGGGAGAAATCCTTCTCGGATTCAAGCGGGCGCAGTGTAGGATCCCAATAACTGGATGTGACGTGAAGAATTAAGAGTGATCTTGTGTGGGTCATCACCTAGAGATCCTATGTGGGTCAGTACCGATCAATCATGTGTGGGTTAGCACCTAGTAATCCTATGTGTGTCTGCCTATTATCATAGTAATATGATTCAATGGTTGCATCTAATCATCTCTACTATTGTACTAAAGTTATACTGGAGTGAGCTAAGTCTGTACTTGTGTGGTATTTTCCTTCGTGGTAATACATTGGTGGTATTCTTCTATGTGGCATAGATATGTGGTACTTTACTTCATAATACTTCTTCCTTTGTGGAATAGTTGAGCTTAAGGCTTTGTAGTTTGACTCTGTGTTTTCCTCATGATTGAGATGGTTTTACTTGATAACTTAGGTATATGTATGGGAATTTACCTAAGTAGGGTTATCAGTTGATTCCTTCCATTTTTTATTATCCTTTGTGGATTTTGTGAGACATTTAGGGTCTTGGGGTCCCTACTGAGTATCGTTATACTCATACATGCACGTGTTATGCCCGCACCTCGTTTTTTGTTGTGCAGACAATGGACAGCGTTGACTGAGGATGAGAGTACCAGGAAAATAGGTAGCTCGTAGGTGGACCATAGACGAGGTGAGCCATAGAGACGAAAATTCATGATCTGTACATAACCTTTTGGTAGGATCCTTGGCAGGTGATCTCATGATCTGTTTCAGTTTACTTGAACTTTCAGTTTTCTGTACATTCTAATTGGTTGTCTATTTTGGCCTCTATTACTAACTGTACTCATTAGTTTTACTATTCACTTTACTTGAGTTTGTATCTTATTATGTTCTTTTATTCCTGTGTTTACATGTTTTAAAGGCAATTCTTTCCTTTTTTTTATGAAATATTCCTTCGGTGCAAGTCACCGGCACCTAACCAATGGAAGGAGGGCTTGGGGTAGTCACGACACGGCCCCCAGGGGACGGGTCATGTAAAATTTGTATCAGAGGAGTCAGTTATATCATAGAACATGAGGCTCAGATCATTATTTTAATTTCAATTGTGTTATGTGTAGTGAATGTGGTTATCAGTATAGAGAATCCAGTGTTGGAGTGGTGGCCGATGTATCCATACACCAGGACCCGGACATCTGATTTCCAACTATGTGCACGAAAACACTCATTGCGTTTGTGTTTTCAAGAGATTTCATTATGATCTCATTGTGTTAGATCACCTGGTATAACTTTTTGACCATGTTGCACCTGTTTATTTATAGGATTCCTCCATGCAGATAGCCAGCTAGGGTTCTGATAGTAGTATACATTGATTGCCCAGCGATCGACGAGGCATCGGTGTAGGGCCCTCTTCCAGTAGAGGCACCAGTGGATCCAATAGTATTACCATTACCAATTGGTCCACCAATTCCACCATACCCAGAAGTAGAGAGTGTTTGCCTCATGAGCACATTGCATGAGTTCTAGCACCAGTGGACACCCCAGGTTCAGGGGAGAGATGGACCCACAGGCAGCTGAGGATTGGGTGGACGTTATGGTGAGAGTCTTCCGACTGGTCGGGACACCAGCTGATCTCATGGTGATCCTCGTTATCAGTCTTCTACTGGAAGTAGAATAAATATGGTGGAGCTTGATGCATTAGGCTCAGGACGAGGAGGCGCTTCTTTGGGCAGACATTAAAATCCTGTTTTGGGCATAGTTTTTCCCAGCAACTCTTCGCGTATTCCTCATACTGAAACTTTTTCATCTACCACATGGCATCATGATTGTGGCTCAGTACTCATCGAGGTTCACCGACCTCTCACGCTACCCCACAAATATGGTGTGGGACCAATTATTCAGGGCCTTGACTTTTGAGCAGGGATTCATATGATATATTAGGGTTTCAATGACCTCACTCTGTATCCCGACGGAGGCAGGGGGTTAGAGAGAGCCCTCCAAATGGAGATTTTCCTTGCTAAGAAGTCACCAACAGCGAGACCCACTACCAACCATCATGTAGCGGATTCTTCTCCAACTGGAAGTATTCATATGACATAGAGGTCCAAAAGTACTAGATCTATAGGTGGACAACCGCAGGATTTGGGATCGGTTGTGTAGGTCACCCGAGGCAGAGCCAGCCATGGTAGGAGTGGGTAGAGTTTCGCATGTGGTGGGCAGGGTCACATGGATTGTGATGGCCCATCCCACTGAACAGATGATCAGAAGACGGTCAAAGTACCTCCCAGTTGGAGGAAGAGATTAGAATGTGGAGGTTCATAGGGAGTAGGCGGGTGTGGTAGAGGAGTTGTTCGTGCAGCTGGCGGTGGGTGATGATTGGAGATGTTATCGCCACCACCACCAAGTGGTCCCCCCTGACCACCGGGAGCAAGAGGATAGTGGAGAGCTCAACTCCAGGCAGTTGAGTCCTATGATCACGGTGCTCTAGAGATAATATGAGGTACGATCTATGTCTACTCTATATTATATTTCATACTTATAGACAGAGGTTTCAGTCATTATTTTATTAACACTACCCTCGTTTAGAACTCTTAGATTTTGAAGGAGTCATTGGCTCGATCCTTATGTATAAAGACTCTTATGGGAGTAGATTTGACGATTACGCACTAGTGTAGGCAGTGTGAGATTACTCTAGGAGGTTAGAGATTTGTTTGGGATCTCCTAGTTATTCATCAAGAAGATTTCTCATCGATATAACCGTGGATACATTTCATTCAAAATTTATTGATTTGTATAGAATTTGTTTTATATTCTTACCTTCCATATTGAATTTTCATAATATAGTTATTTAAGTGGAATTTTGTATCAGTTATTTACCATTTCATGTGGGTTAATATTCATTCATTTATTATTTCATACTATTTATATAACCATAATGATCATTTTATATCACTCATATTATGTTTTCTTTCCATAGGTTATGTAGAATAAATCAATGAATAATCTTTCAAGTTTGTATTTTATTTCATTTTATTGTTTATCATGTTTGTATTTTCTATTTGAAAATGTATTATGGGTATCATGTATATAATATATTTTTCTAATACTGATAAAATTATTGGTCATTTTGGATTTAATCCCATGTAATCATGCCCACATAATAAATTAATGAACATGCTGTGAGCATTAGTCTTTGAAGCATTACAAGAGTTACACTTGTTTTTCATATAATGATAGAGAATTAAATTTTTATTTATTTTATCAACATTATTTCATATTAAGAATGTTTAGTAGAGTGAATCAAACTCCCCCTCAATATATAAAAGTTGAGATTTCAATGAAATTGTTAAATGGGGAAATTTTTTAATCCTAGGAATCTAACATTTCCCCATATATATTTATATATTAAAGTTTTCCTAATATATTATGATACTCTATTTTGTGGAATTTTGTCAAATTTTAGGTATGGAAATGCATTAATTATAAAGAGAAAATTCAATTTGTTAAGAAAAATAAATTATCTTCTATACTGTGAATCAAACTCTGATATTATACAAGTCCAAGGATGTGGATGAATATCATTTGGTATCATTTCTCTAATCAGGTATAATATTACATTATAAGGATATATAAAAATAAAATATTATTGAGACTAATGTAAATATCATTTGTGATGATTTCCCACTATAAGGGAATATGTTGATGTGTTTCCAATTGTATTTTATTGTCTTCCCCTAAGTCATGATAAAGAGTTTTCAGTCGAGATAATACATAGTGTTTTTCTTATATCCATGAATCTATATAGAATGCCTTCTTTTGAACTTGAATCACTATAGAAGAAAATTTAGGAGTGCTTATTCCCATATATGTTTTTTTATTCATGACTCTATATAGAATGATCATTTGTTAGTTTGAATATCTGATAAAGAAACAATGGGATAATAATGATAAAGGATTTATATTCCCACGCACATCACCATAGGGTTCACCAATACTTTTCACCATCAAAAATGATTTTTCAAATAACCTCTATATTGATTATCACGATCTATATAAGTATATGATAAAGATGGAGTATCATATTAAGTAGAGTGATGACTTATAAGATTAAATAATAGGAGAATAATATTTATATAATGTGGATATTTTTTCATTATTTTATTAATTAACAATGATGTTGGATGATATCACAAAGAATACTTTATATAAAATTCATGGATCTATGACATAATAATGATACCAATTGGATGATCTGATACCCATCTATCTTAATATACATAATGAATGGTGGATTTAAGAATTTACTAAACAAATATTTGGTAGTATTTAAAATTAAATTTACTTTCTACACCATATTAGTAGAGGAATATGAGGTTCATTAGAATATTTTCATAAAGACCGTGGAAAATGAAAATTTATATTTTATGTAACGTAAATTCAAGTTTTGGATGTAGAAATTAACCTTCCCATGGATCATTAACACAAAAAAAAAGGATATCTATGGATCATTCAGAAAGGGATACAATTGATGAAGAAACCCTGACCAATATCAATATATATTTAAATAGTTTACAAGTATTATCTTAATACTATGTTAAATTTTTAGAAACATATAATGATTATTAGGAAAACCACTAAAGCTAACTCAATAGTTATTATAATTTGACTAGACCGATAAATGAAAATAATTCATTAAAGTGTTTATAAAGATGAAAATTACATAACTAGTGTTCATATTACTCACAAGTTGGGAAGTATTGGTGATATTCTACTATGAAACTAAAATGGGATTTCATTTTTTACCAAAACATTATAAAAATTTTTTAGTTTATCCCTCACACAAATTAATTATCGATGAGATAAAATAACTGACACATGATATGAAATTATTTGTAGTGTTTCTCTCGTTGAATTTTTTTTGACTCTATCTCTTTGGGGAGAAGTGTGACATCTATAAGAATCCTAAAATACTTATGTATATATTCACATTAAAGGCACTTAGTATGTAATAATAAATGAGGATATATTATATTAATGATTCTGATTGTTAGACATTTTAAAATTTTATAAAGATGACTGATATTGTAGATTCTCTATGTAAAATTGAACCTATAACCATATCAATAATAATGATTTAACCGAATATACTATAATTTTATATTAAAAGGAATTAAATTTTAATAATAAATGGATATTTATCCAATAATGGTCAAATAAATACTCAACCATGCATTGATAATAGTATCAAGAATACACCAAATTATTATGTGGATCTTGAAAAAAAATATAGCATGAACTTGTAGTTAAACATTTATTATGTGAGAGTTATAAGGATTGGAACTTAGATATGCATCCCATAAAATCCATAACTAATGATGAAACATATAAATGATTCTTATTTATCATCTTTCACTATTCATACTAGAATCACTATGGTATAGAAGTATTTTTTTTAAATATATCAATTGGGATAACATGAAGAGGGAATTAATGCATTTTTATCATGATAGATGGTATGCCTAAAATTCATGATTGAATATTTGAAGACTTTGGTTATGATTCCCCTATTTCCCATAAAATTAGTGAAATTAGAAAACCTAAACATTTATTTTATCATAAATATATTTTGTGGATCTAAACGAAATAATTCCATCATTGTGATTTTCAATAATCTTAAAATTAATCTCATTTTAATGCTATCATATAATATTTCCCTCATGAACAACATCCGGATATGTACAGATGGGATGTGGTAAGACCACATTTTGTACCGATCTCTGTTGTATTTGATTTATATAAAAGGTCTTCCTAGAGGTTCTTTTTAACCCATCATCACCCATTGTATATAGAGCTATGTTTCTATATGTCTTACAACCCTTAGGAATATGGTCAGTATGAGAGAACTATTCACACTATAAAGAATTTTATGATATATTTTTAAATTAATTTCAATGAATATTGGGGTTATAACCATCCCATAGTGTATTTTACATATAATAACAATTTAAATTATTTCATTATAATGTAATCATATGAGTCCTGATAAATAATTTTGTGTTGAACTCTAAAATGTTGTTAAAAATATAAATATTGGAAGCTTATGGGGACAATAATATCAATAACCTGAAAATAATGGTTCAACCATTAAAATTTATATTAACTCTTCAAAAGGGAAACAAAACATCTATATCGTAAATCATTAGTGATCTATATTGTGATAGGTCAAATATAATGTGTTATATCCCCTGTAAGCATTGAATAAATTCATGAAATTTAAAAAGAATAAATTATTTTGAACTAGATATAGAACTCCCTTTGACATCCTCGATCACATAAGAGTTTTGTTCTATCAACTATCACTCACATCAATCATATCTTATATATATGATGTGGTCCATATATCTCTCTTGAGGTAATATATATTGGAATAATAACACGTACTACCTGAAAAGGTTTAACACATAATGAATGATATTTCATAAATGGAGTATCCAATGAAGATCTTATATTGATGAGACAATGTTCAATGAAAAAAATAAAACTCACCTGGTCAATGTGATGTGTCATTTAGGCATGTTTTTGAGAAGCATCATCGGATCTATATGAGGTAATTAAATATAAGTACCCATATCTATTTTAATACATAACAAGAAATTTCATGGTTGAAATGTATAAATGAGTTATGAATATAATTACCCTAACATTACTAAATTAAATTACATTTTTTATTGAGTAAATGTTTTTTTCTTATTATTGAAATAAATTTATCTACAATGTTCATTTCTCACTGATATTGTTTGTTGGATTTTAAAGAACATCAATAATCATAAAATTACATAATATAAAAATTTTACACTATGTAATAATATTATAATACATTATGGGTTTTAAGATAATCCAACTAGCATAGAGGGAAGAAGGGTTGTTATAAACAGTATAATTTTACCCAATCAATCTCATCTATCTGAGGCTTAATTACATATTAAATCACTAGGAATTTACTTCCACCATTCCCAATAAATTATTTATCATCAAAAAAATAGGAAAATAATTTAAAAGTGATGTCCATAGTTATTGTGTTCAATGAAGAAATCATGTTCATTTAAATGTCACATGAAACTCATCCATTATACACATTACACAGAGCGGTGTATGCTGGTGTAATAAAGGATTTTGCATCTAGACAATAGTAGTATAAATTGGTATATTTTTCCATTTTAATAAAATAATGGTTACATTAATTCTTTTTAACTTTTCATTCATATATGAGTTGATGAAAATTATAATTTGATTTTTAGAAATTAAAATTTTGTTTTTGGAAATTATAATGCGTTTCCAAAATACTCATTTTTAGAAATTCAATAATTTTTAAAGTAATTATTTTAATTCAATATTTTAATTTCATAATCTTTATAATATAATTTAGTTATTTACAATATAATCTAAGTTCTATAAAATAGTTATTATCTTAGAAACTAGTTTCTTCTAATAAATATTATTTTTATTTAGATTTTAAAATTATTATATATAAAAAGTTATTTTTAAAAAATAATAATTATTATTGAAATATGATTTTAAAAGAGTCTTTTAATTTTGGGAAAGTTCTCACCTTAATAGTAAAAATTTACATCTAGGTATTGTTTTATTATTTTCAATGGTACTAGTATTTTTTGTGTAAAAATTAATAATTGTTTGAATATATGGCATGTATTATGTTATAAATGAACCATAAAAGTGATGTAATAAAATATATAATGTTTATAAATTACAAAAAATATGATTCCCAATTGAAATAATGTATTTTGATGTTTTTATTTTTAATTTTATAAACCGATAATGACTCCTCCAAAGCCAATATTAGATTTTATAGTTTTATAATCAATTAGTTATCAACAAGTATGAATTACACATCAACAAGAATATAATTTTATAGTTTTATATTCATTAAATTATATTATATTTAATACCACTCTCCTTTAGTATAAACCATGGGAAATAACCATATGAAGGTTTGATATATGAATTTGTTTTTCATATTTTGTGAAAACCATATTTTCATAAATTAATAAAAATTTCATCCTATTTTCATGTGTATTCCCTCCCTTAATCATACCCCTATACACTCAAAAAACACTATAGAAATATTTTTATCCACCTTTAAGTCTATAAATACATCCATAGGTGTTCGTATTAACTTAATTATCTAGTCACAATATTTTATAAGAACCCACAAAATGTTTGGGACACCCTCTCTTTTTTTATTTCATGTAAATTATTTTTAATAATCTATTTTTATTTGATATTTTCAATGATATAATTTTTTTCAGACAAATAATTATTATTTTAATAATTCCCATGAAATAAGAAACCACCATTCATTCTCATTCTCTACTTCCGTAAAAATTAATGTATAACTATTAGGATTACCAAATTATCATGCGATTTATCATTCTTGAAAATGTTGTACGGAATACCATTCATCGTTTCTAATAATGTTAATTAAATAATTTTTTCATATATATAATTGATTATAGAAGACCTTTTATGAAACCTACAATCATTAATCATGAAATTAGAAGTGGTTATATATTTTCTTATTTATTTTTATGTATGTGGTGTATACAAGAATGTACATGATATGAATGTCATAGGTGGGTGCATAATTATATTTTCTTCCAATAGATTTGGTAAAGTGATTATCTAATGAGAATAAAATTGTATTTAATGATATTTTCTCCAATGTACATTATATAATTATGTGTTGGTAGTTTTTATTGAGAACACATATGATTCCATATTTTATATTGTTTCCACATTCTTATATTTCCATGATGTTATCTTCTTCTATCATGCATCAATGACATTTTTACTCTTTCTCATAACATTTATGTCACATTGATATACATATTGAGTAAAATCTAAGAATATTAGTTTGTTATTATATTATTATTATCTTATAGGGATTTACATACATCTCTTTTCTTAAATACATCCCCATGTAATCCCATGCAGTATTAGACGATCAATGGAATATAAGAGAATATTTTTGTCTTATTAAATAATTCTAGTATACCCATGATTCATGTTACTATGAAATGTAATTAATATCACAAATCAACCAGACCTCTCTATATTTTAGGATTGAAATATTAGTATCATTATGTATAAAATTTTGAATTATGGTGTTTTAATTGTTTTGTATCCCATATAACATTTCAAGTAATTCCGATGAAAATATGGTTGAGTTCATAGAAAACATATACCTATAGATATTCAAATTTTTATGATACTTTAACTTCTTTCTCAATATTGGTGGTAAATTATTATTTATAGGGAATAATTTCATTGTGGAAAACTAATAAGCATATTTTTGACATATCATTTCTACTAATTATCTATTTTAAGAAACATTTACTTTTTAGATTCCATGTTCAAAAGAATAAAATTAATTATATTGAAATAATTACTATATAAAATTATAAATAATTGATAATTTATATCTATACTATTAATATCGGAATAATTAGATTATAAAAAATAGAATATAATACCACAATATTGGTATTTAAATAAAAATCATATTCATTCATATATAAGAGACATTTTATTGATGCATGAGTAATTATTTAAAAACTAATATTCCTTTTTAATAAATTTTAAATTTAATTTGTATTAGTGGATATTTGAATGATTTTTAATTAATGTAAAGAATATTTTATTCCCATATTACATGGTGTGGTAGGTACCACTCATGTAGATGGAAATACCTATTGAATCTGGTGTAGAAAATATTGATGATATAGAATAGATAATTATAATCTAAAATGGGATCTAAAACAGAATGTTTTATGCCATGATCTATTAAATGAAACTGGGTTAGTAAAGAACTCCTCAAAAGTTATAGACTCAAAGAAGTATTTCGTTATCCGTGAGGATGAAGAAGATCAATAAAGGTCCACAAAAATATCCTAATGTAAATTCCATAATAAAATGTTTGTTATTCATAGAAATAAAAAACATTGTTAAGGATGATTCATGTTATTGAATTATTCAATTAATGAAAAGTGATGGGGTAAATAGAAAATTCAAATCCCATTTTACCATGGTCATACACTATTTTGAATATTTTTAATGGAATGGTGAATATATTTTCGAATGATTTAACGTTATTGGTTTTTGATTAAAAGAGTGAATTTTGGGAGAATTTATGTCACTAATGATGTCATAGGCGATATATAAAATTTTTAATGGAAATATTGGCCATTTATGTGAAATTAATAATATGAAATCCACGAAAAAAGCCACCACATACATTTTTTAACATCCCAATGGATGGATTGAAATCCATATCCAATGACACTAAACTATATGAACTGAAGAACATATTTTGATCAAATGGGATAGAATCTAATGGTGAGGTATAAAAATAATGAAACCATAGGGAAGTATATTACCTTCTCATTAAATTTAAACCATTCATGTTCATATGAAATAAATTAAATATAATTATATTTAATGTAATATGAAACTTTGAAAAATAATTTATTTAAGATATATAACAATAAAAAATTATAAATTATTATAATTATAAAAAACCCATGAAAAAGTGGTCGGACAATGAGCTTCCATCTCATTCACCATAATTCCCTAATGAAACATGTAAATGAAAACTCATGTAACATAGTGTCAACTAATTATTTATTAAATTCCATTAATATACATTTTTTTACATCAGTGATGATCAATCATCCTTAGTACTCTTGAATAACTATATATTTTAATGATTCAAATTGTATATTGGAAATAAAATTTAAATGATAGTAAAATTAAATAATCTCCATCCTTAAAGCACATTCAAAGATTACATCTTTACATCCCTATGGGACGAAACAACTATGATCTAAAATGAATGTTGTGGGTTGTGTATAGTGGAATATATCATGTGAAAACAATACCTAATTAATATAGACACATGGATAATAAAAAACAATTAATTTAACCAATAATATTTGTTCAATGATAACTCTTATAAAATTAAAAAATTGAAAACACATCAATATTGAAAACTAATTACATAATGAGGTAAATTCATAACTCTAGAAATTCTGGAACTTTACATCAATAACACTCAACCATGATATCATCAAACATACCTTCAATCCCTATTAACAATGAAATCATTTTTTAGTTATGAATGTGTATAAAATTACCTATATAATATTCAACATGTTCCATATAATGATACATATTGATTTATGTAGGGGATATCAATAACTATTCCCCACCCATCACCTATACATCTTACGCATTCTTAGTAGAAGAATGATCATTGAAATTGATCCCAAAAAATCACTAAAACTAAACTAGTTTTCAAAATAACTACAAAATATTGAACATCAAAATTTTAACATCACAGTCATAATCATTCATGAGAATGAATAAAAATGAAATTTTTTTGTCATATAACTATTAAAATAAATGGGTGTTTTAATATAATAAAATAATTTTAAAATAACTCTTGATCATTTATTTATGGAGATACCCTTTCCCTAGGGAAATAAATTATTTCAAATTTTATATTTTTAAAAATATATTTATAAAATGATTACTATAAAATAGAAATAGAGACATGAATATTTATCTTCATATAAACTATTAGTCATGAGGACATGAAAATTATTTCAGGCTGTGTATGTTAAAAAATCATTCACTCTTTTTGGAAGAATGTACCTAATTTGGAAATCAATAAGGAGATTTATCTGAAATGATTTTATTAAAGGTAAAATATGTCAAAAAACGAAATTAATAAATAATAATTGAATATAAAAATCTTTTAGGAACGATATTAATTAAAATATGTACATGGTATAGAACAATTTGTGGAAAAAATAATCAAAAATTTATATTTTAAATGTAGTCTCTTACATCTAACAAAATATTGATTATTTATTCGAAAATATAAAATATTAAAAAATTAATTAAATCCAAAAATAATAACTAGTGGTTAATAAATAAGATTATATTGATATAAAAATCCTATGATTTTCTAAAAGGAAACTTATATAAAAAAAAATCTTGATATAAAATGAAATTCTAAATGAAAATCATAATAAAGATCATATAACTAAAGATATAATTAATCCATGAAGTGAAAAAAAAATTGGATAAAATAACAATGGAATTTTAATATTAAATAAAGAATTTTTATTTCATAAAATATCCCAAAATTACAAAATCAATTTTTTTAGTACAACTAAATGAATACGAATTTAATTAAGAACCTCCTTATTACTATGGTAACTTTTTGATCATATCCAATATGAAATGAATAAATTCATATGAAACCATAAAAACATGAAAAATTATATATTCATGATATAAAATTTTAAAGTGGAATTATTTACAGCCTATAACGAAAGCAATTTGGTAATACATAATATATCTCATTGAAATAAAAGTGAGATAAAATACTCAAACATAAATTATGAAATTAATTTTACTTTATTTTATACTCATTTAAACGAAATATAAATTTATTTTTTACATATAATAGATTTATATATATATTTATAATATCATATTTTATATACTTGTAATTTTTCTTCAGTAGTTTATTAAAAATCCAATATTTAAATAATTCATTTTGAGTTTCTATTGAATTTTTTTCAAATAAATTTCAATTAAATATTTTCAAAACTCCACTATTTCATATGATTTCATATTTTAATGAATTATAATCTTGAAATAAATCTTATATATTCATAAGATAAATATTTAGAAATATATACAAAAATCATACCGGAAAATTTAATTGAATCACTTCTGGGAGGTGGTAATCCACATATACACAGAAGTCACGTTATCATTTTTATAGGTGGAAGTGTTAAGAAGGTATGTTACATATAAAATTTATCAACCCATAATTATATAATAAATATCATATATATTAATAATTTCCATCATTAGAAAAATTCATTTTATATGACAATTAAAAATTATTTACACTGCTACATAAAAATGGTGAACCAAACGTGCATGTGAGTAATGATTTCCCATTCCATAAGATTTATAATATAAGAGGAAAGATTGTATCATAATCATAATAACATAGAAAAATATTAATTCTATTTTATTATTAATTTTAGAATGGGTTAAAAAATTAGAAGTATAATAAGAAATAAATATTCAAGTTTCGGTAAAAATGATTACCCATTCCCATGTAATCCTTAATTAGATTATTCTTAGGGACCCTTGGAATTAAATTTAAAAATGATAATCCTATATAAATCATGTATAGGAAATTTGTAAAATAAACTTTTTATATATTAGTGGATTAATGTGATGTAATGATGGGAAAGGAGTAGTTTCCATTTATAAGGATAGGAAGGGGCACTCTTATATTTTTTCAAAAAATTAAAATTATTGATATTCACATTAATTATCATGTGGATAAAAAATTATATATAGTTATATGTAATGAATTAATTTGAATTAAATAAACTTATAAAATGTGATTTATTAAAAAATTAGTTAATTTTAACCCTTATCTATTTACCATAAACTCTTATTAACCCTTTTTCCATAACCAGGGTAACACATTTTACAATAATTAATGGATATGAATTTATTTTTAATTTAATTGTTGGCTTCATAATGTAAATGGGATGTAAAATTAAACAACAGCTCATCCCCCTTTTATCAATCATTTATACATTATAATTATCAATAAAATTCAAGGAACATCCTCATTCATCAAAACAAATTCATAATTTGTTTAAAAAATAATTTGATAATTCATATATGGATTTCACATACATTGTGCACATGGTGCCTAATGGCTGAATTTAATTCACCATTCATTAAAACATAAAAAGAAATTTCTAATAATAAAATAATTTTTTAGTAATAAATATAATAATTTTTATCTAAACATACCCTCTTTTCATCCTCATATAAAATATTTCTGTTTATGGGTGAGAAGAGAGTGAGATTTTTAAATTTTCTCTAGATAAAATAATATATAACAAATTATTAATATATATGGACATTATTTTCATAATCTTGAATATAATATAATAATAGTCAAACTCCACTCATTCAATAGAAACATGGTTTGTTTTCTGGTTATTTTACTATCATATCCCATTGTGGTAACACTTTTTTACTAGGTTTTTTCGTAAAGTCATGACAAAAATTTACCTTGGTTGCAATTCAGAGTGACCAAAAATATAGGTAGGTTATATTATGGATATTAACCTCATGAATAAATTTTTTTTTAAATTTTTATTTATGAAATTCTATATATGGAATATATTGTTTTTTACATGTATTTTTAAAACACAATGAAAAATATTTTTCTTTTAAAATCTATTTTTAAACATCAAAATTAACATGTATATAAATAATTAATATTTTTGATTAAAATAGAAAAATATTTTTTAAAATTTTAAATATTTTTGATCATTTTTATCATTATAAAAATAATTAAATAAATAGTGTGAAATTTAAAATAATATAATTAATTAAATAAAATGAATGCATATGAAAAATTTGTATTATCACTATTCACTAAAAAAATAAATAAATTATGAAATTTACCAAAATTTAATGCTATGATAATATTTATTTGATGCTTATAGAATTTATTTTTGTATTAGAAATTAATATATTGAAAAGTGGTCAATTTTAATTATAATTTTTACACACAAAATGAAATAATAAGCATATTATATATATAATTCATAATCTTGTTAATCACATATATAATAACTCATTCAACCTCCAGGTTTTTAAATTTTAATTTAAATAATAATAGATTAAAAATAATAAAAAATGTTCATAATGCGTGTTTTTGTTTGTTAGAATGTTGTCAATAATATTATTACATTATAAAAAAATGTTGCATTATATTATATACCACATAAATATATTAATACCTTATTATATTATCATGTCCATCAATGGTTCAATATTTTAAAATTGCATTTTTTTAAATCCCACATTGTTTAATGGGATAATAAATCATCCTCTTAATAATGGATGAGTGAATCAAAATGGTCAACGAAAACAAAATAGAATTGAGTTCCTGGATATGGAAAATGATTTTTTAAAGCTAGAATATTGTCATGGAGGATAAAAAACATACATTTTCTAATAGAGAGTGATGAGGGAAATTATAATTATAATTTTAATGATGAAAAATCCATAAAACAAATAGCTATTAAAATGATTAATACATTATAAATGAAGGTAAAATATAAAGAATTTCATTATCATTTTCCATAACATATGGGATTCATTTACTATAAAAATTGAGATCATTAAAAAAATACATTCTTAATTTAAATACATTTCATATTCTCTCTTTCATAATGTAGTTATTCCCAAATCAATTACATCTTTATATCCAACTCCTTATAATGAACATTACATATGCATTTTTCTTGACTAATGAAATAAAATTTACATTTAATGAATCTAAAGATCCATAATAGAATGTAAAATCATTCTTTATCACTATAAATATTTACCATACCCTAAAAGTGTATCAAAATAAATAATATATTGAAAATATAACAAATTAATCTATAAATTCCTAGTAATAACAACAAATAGTCAAATTTATACATTTATTAAATAATTATGCTTATGGATCGTCCAAAAATTTATAAATTAACTCCAATCCCAAAAATAAAAAATATTTTATCAATTTATTTTAAAATTCATGTTGAACATGCAATCATAATTTTAAAAATATATCTCATAATTTTATATAAGAAACATTAGAATGCTTTGATCACATAATCATTAAAAATGATAATTACCAGAGACGTCCTAAAATATCCATTAGTACTTATGGAAATAAATAAATTTAAACTTTAATTATGTTTTGAATAAAATCAAATTCAATTTAACAAATTCCATAAATTGAAAAATGTAATAAATTTTATCATAAATCACTTTTTCTAAGAAAAATTTCATTTCAATTAGAATTATTATCATATTTTCCTCACCAACATCAATAATTTTATTATTCCAACAAAAATCTGTTAAAAAATCATATAGAATATGTAAAGGGTTAAATATCCGCCAATCATTAATTTTAAAAAAAAATACAACTAACATATTTTTCTACTTTACCTATATTAATAATAATCTGCATGGAAACCCTTTCTAAAATATACTACATTAAAATCCATTGATATTTTGTGATTACTATAAACTGAATATCATTGATAAAACAATACAAAAACAATATTGAATACTAACAAATAAAACATTTAATTATTCTCATTATCTATTTTCATGACCTATTACCGTCTTGGTCTTGTATTTGGCTCTTTGTATTAATTAATTGAATTAAATAATTTCCATGTTACCCTAATTAAATACATAAAAATTATGAAAATAACATTGGACTCACATCATTTCGATTTATTAAAATATTTATTTTTTCCTTTGAAATTACATTACATATATAATAATTTTTTATATAAAAATATTATTTTAATGTAGCAGATACATTTCCATTTTTTTCTTATTCAGAAAAACATTACATGTACGTATTATTTATCTTAATCCCTTAATGGTCATCATCAATAAAAATCCCTATGAATTTTCATTCAATTATTAGGTGCTTTAAGAATTAAAACCAAGTTATGTTTGATAATTATTTTTGATATGTCATGTTATAGATAACCACCTGGATCTATTTTCCTATAAAATTTTATTTTTAATCTCATGAGAAACATTATTCATTTTTATGTCCTAGTTAGTGCTAACAAGAATCATCAATGATCCAATTATTAAACCCCAAAAAACATTGTGTATTATAATAATCGTAGAGAAAATTAATGGAAAATCATACATTGGATTTTAAATCATGGTATCATATTTTTTATTATCTAAAACATCTAATGAATTTGTGGTGGTGTCCATTTAAAAACATAAAAATGGTTAATATAGAAGATGTGAATTATCCCAATCATATATTTTTTATATTTAAATTAGTGTGTGTTTTGGTAGTCCAACGAATCAATAATTTTTTTAAATCATGTGAATACTAAATATGTAATTTTAATTTTATTAACTCGATATGCATCAAACAGACATCCATATCCATGTGATGGTATTGAGGATGAGATTTATTTTCTATGAAAATCACTATCCTTTCTTTACAGTAACATATGATCTTCTCACATTCTTATAAATATTATCACAATATGTTATTGGGTTATGTTATCTGATTTATGTCTTTTTAATTATGTCTCACATGTATTATACGAAACAGTCAATTATAACAATATTTAATTACATGACTTTAGTAACTGATATCTAGTGACTGCTTCATTAAACATTCATATTATGAATGGGATCATATCACAATGGTTCAAAAAATTTATTAGTATTTTAGAACCTAATTGTAATAAAATTCACATTTTATATTTTTAATAATATATAATTCATTGTTAAATAAAATAATATTTATTGTTGAAACTCGTTGAATGATTACTTCTTCAAATGTAGGTGAGTGGGAAATAAATAAAGGGTTTTTCAAGGTTATATTAATGGGTAATGTATAATGGATGTTTTCATGAGAAAATAAGGCATAGTAAACATTATTGAGTGGATAATCAAAATAAATTCCATTCAATGAATAAAATGAGATAAAAGAAAATATATTGCTTATTCTATCACACAAGTAAGTTTTATAACAAAAATTTAATTCATAAATAGAAAATTCATAATTATAGACATTAATAAACGTACAATTAAATCCTCACAACCATAATATCATTATTATACTAATATAATAATCACAATAATTATATCCTTATTAATAATAATTAATTCTTAAACCGAATATCATTCAACTATTTCCACATGTTTTATACCATCAACAAAATCATTACATTTCATGGATATCTATAACTGGTTCCCACCCATCACTTACATATCTTATGCATTCCTCATATTTGAATAATCATTACAATCCATTTTAAAACAGCTTTATTATACAATAATTATATATATATATATTCCAGAATATAGAACATTAATATTTCAGAATCATAATAATAAACAATAAAAATAAATAATAATGATAGAATCATTAGATAATCTACCCAATAACAATAATGGAAGTTGTTGATATATGAAAATACATTTAAGATATCTCTAGAACATTTCATGTAGAAAATGTCCATTTAATATTGAAATCAATTATTCATTATCTTATAATTTCCTTAATATATGGTATAAAATTTCATTCAATATAATATTATAGAATATTAAAAAAAATATTTAGTGAATATTGTATTTATGATTGATGTAATATTTTTTGATGTGGTGTATGTAATAACAATTATTTCATTAAAACATTTGTTCAAAAGTACAGTGTTCGGAAAATGACATTGGGATTAAATTCAGAATATTTTATTTAAATTAAATCAGATTTAAAAATAAAATTCAAATTTCATGGAATAATATCAAAAAATATTAATTTGTTTTAAAAAATATATTGACATTGAAGATGAACAGTTTGAATACAATATTCATATTTTCATTAAAATAATATCTCATTTGTGTAACTTCTCTATTAATTATCGATCGAAATGGAAACTAATTTGATAATAACCATGTAAAACACAAACAAAATCATAGTATAATGAATGTTTTTCTATTAATAGAATATTATCATATAATTTTCTGAATGGAATCCTGAACCAAAATAATCCTAAATAATTATGATTTTAAATTAAATCCAAATAATGATCATATCATTGGAGTGATAATTATTTCACATAGTTATTATTTATATAAAATATATATCCAAATAAAATAATTAAAAAAACATATAAAAATCATTGTTAATTTTAAACAAATATTATTTATAATATGATAAATAATGTAGTTGAATAACACAATGAATGAAAAATGTGTTATAGAATCCATTACTAATTTGGTAACCATTTAATCATATCCCATTTCAATGGAATAACATCAAATGATAACTTATATACCTTTTTATAAGATGTTTATTAAATAAGATATACAATTGAAGTCATTTACAACAGATGAATGAAATAAGTGGTGAATATGGCTTATATATCATAGAGAAAAAGTGAGAATAGAAACCCTTAAATCATGTCAGAAATTAAATATAAGGGATTATATACTCCATTGTAATATATAATACTTTATTATAATTATATAGAAAACTATATTAAAACTTATAATGTTATATGTTATCAAGTTATAACATTTCAAAACACATTTATTAATAATTATTTAATAAAATCATCTTTTATGAGAGTTAATTATTTATTTTAACAAACATGTTTATGTTATGTAGTTTTATTCATTTCATGTTTGATGTGGTTTCATTGTATATACAATTTCACTCATTATATTTATATACCATATATACATATATATATTATAAAAATTTATAATCATAATTTTATAGAAGAATGAATAATTAATCACATAGAATTATGAAGGTGGTAGTCCTTACACACACCTGATCTATATTATCATTTACTAATTGGAGGATGGATAAGATGGTAAAAGATTTATTATGTATAAAACCCCATATTAATTTCCAAAATAAATTATATCTTACTTATTTATATCATTATAACTATCCATTTAAAATAATGATGTTAAACAAATTAGACTACTATGTTGAGATGGTAATTAATATGTACACATAACTAACATGTTATCATTCTATTGGATGCATAAAATGCTTAAAATGGGCTTTATTTTATAATAATAACAATATAGTATATTTAGTATATTAGTGTCATTATTTAATGAGTTTTACCTTATATTTATTGATAGAATAATTCAAAATAAATTTAGTAGATTCGGTAAACGTGATTACCACATCATCAGTAAAACTCCTTTTGATTCTTTCATATTGACCAATGGAATTGTATATTAAGAATAAAATTACATAAATTAAAATAATATCGATGTTTAATAGTTGATTTTGTTAGGTCTTCGTTGAACTATACGGCACAAAGTGCGGTATGAAAGGGAGATGTGGTTTTCCTTTTATAAGGGTGATGAGAACACTTTTAATTTTTCAAAACATTTAAGTAATATAAATTAATTTTAACTAAAAAGTAGTTCCAAAATGTATTAATTTACAATTAAATATGACATAGGATCGAAATAAACTCTAGAAAATAGAATTTATACATGTTTTAAGGTAATTTTAAACATTATCTATTTAGTTTAACCTCATGTTAACACATTTAATCCTAAATCGTGTAATATATTTTACATTTAGTAATGGATATATATATTTCCATATAAGAAAAAATAATTCAAAAATAAAATATTTGGTACGATTTTTTCATCCACACCCCACCACGTGTCCAAATTCAAGAATTTTATTACTTTAAAATCATTTAATAAAGTATTTCATAACATAAAAAAGTTAATATAAATTCTTATACATTCAATTTTATTTTCATTATTTTTTGAAAAAAAATTTAAATCTAGATTTATTAATAGTCATGTATACATTATTATTTCCATCAAATTCACAGCACAGACCAATTTATCCAAAACATGTTTATATATTTCTCTAAAATTATTTTGCTAATTTTTATACTACATGTCCAATAACTATCATGGTGTACCATATGAATATAATGAATATTTAAAATCACAAAAAACAAAAACTAAACTAATGAATTAAATTTATTTTTAAAAAGTGAAAATTAATAATTTAAAATCAATTAAAACCTATTTTTACACCTATTAATAAAATATTGTAATTTGTAAAATAAATTAGTGCAGGATTTTGATTTTTTATTTATATAAAATAAAATATAAGTAATTATCAAATTAATGTCTTAAAAAAATTTAAATCACTAATAATATTTGATTATAATGGTAAATCCACACTCACCAAATAAATATAATCCAATTTTTTGGGTAATTTAATATTCATGACTCATAGCTTTAACCATTTTCTACTCATTTAACCCTTACCAAGGTGACCAATATTTACCAAATTTTATTTTCATATATTCTACAAACAAAATGGGGGTATTGAAAAACGTAACAAATATTTCAAAATATGAAATGAATTTTCATGGTAAAATTTCATAAATTTTAAGTCATTAATTTCACTCTCATTTCATAAAATACAAGTAAAATATATATTTTTTAAAAATGAAGCCTAAAAATTAACATATATTAATATTTTCATAACTAAAACTAAAATTTAATTATTTAAATTTTTATAAATCAAATTATTCATATGTCATGTTGATAATGATTGGAAAATTGAATGGTTCATTTAATTTTTTTAATGAATACAAACATACAGTGTTAGAATCATCATTATTTTTCATTATATGCTGCAAATTATGTTGTCTTAAAAACATAAATAAATTAATTCAAAGATAGTTTTTAATATGTGAATTCCAACAAGTATGTTAATTCTATAAAAATAATTTTTTAAACCTGGTATAAAAATATTTATAACTTCAAAACATAAAATGTATTATAAATCACTTTTAATAAAATTATGTTTTAAAGAATAAAATGACTTCAATAAATATTTTGTGATTAAATACTATGAATTAGTCAATTCATATGGGTTTTTCCATTGTATATATATATAATTTTATTTACTCATTTTCATATAATAAAATTTTATGATAGCTTAAAATTAATCACATTTAATATATATATATATATATATATCACACTACTATTAACACTCGATTTCGTATGTTAACATATATATATAGCATAATAAAATTTTATAAAAAATATTCATGGAGATTAAATAATCACCTCAATAATGAAAAATGATGTATTAATTTTATATATATCACATCCCATTTAATATATTAGTTAATTGAAAAGATGATGTATATTCAGTGAGTCCCAAACATTGAAGGATTTCCCCCTGAATCCAATATGTGCCCATATAAAAGTAATTTAAAATTCATTTCCATACATGAATAAAAAATAAAATATATTTTTAACCAAAAAATATTTTTCTCTAAAATTTTATTAAACTAGAGATTTCTCGATAGGATATCATTAATTTGGACATTTAATTTTCGTAATTTTTAATAAATATTTACAACCAATGAAATTATTCTATTGGTTTTACAATAAATGTATTCTCAATAATCCTTATAGTACGGGATATTGATTCATTTCATTAACGATTCCATGGTTTCAATTATTTTGAACATCACATTCACTACTACCACTCAATAGTTGGCTTCAAATACATATATGGGTTGTTGTCATGACCCGCCATCACCAAAAAGGAGGGAAGGGTCAGAAGATTTCCAATCCCTTCCTTCTTTAAGTTGAAGTAGAGATAATGACCCCTGAAACCCGCCTTCAATAGGTCTCGGAGTGGCGAATAACACCAAGGGTATAAAATCACACACTAAATGGAAGGCATTACCTTTTTTCTTTTAATAGGATTGGGAGATAAGATAGTAAATCCCACAACACCAAAACTGAAAGTGCAAGTACGGTTGAAAGTAAACCATTCCCATATGCATGTTCAAAGGTGAAAGATACAATTCACAAAACCCTAGAGGTAATAAGATACCAAGAAAAGGAAAACAACAACAGCAACTGCCCCAAAGGTCTAAGCTATTATATCCTCGCACGATCCTTGAAGTCCTCCTGGAAACTTGAATGTAGTTTTATATACATAGGGTGATCATACAGGTATACTCAGTAGGGAAAACCAAAGACTCTCATGCACAAGTGGGGAGACATTTTAATATCCCGTGGAAAAAGAGATAACCAAACACCCAATAAGGGAAAGAAGCTATCCACCCAAACCTCACCAAGGCATGCTCCCAAAATAATGCAAGTCAAGTAGAGTATATTAATAGCACATCGATATTTGGTTACCCCGTGCCACTTTCCCAGTGGTTATTGAAGAAATCCTACGCATCCAACCAATCCCACTATTCTCACCGCAGTCCCACTGCCAAACCCCACCCGCACACACCTGGTCCACAAACTCACTGTTGTCCCACTGCAAAACCCTTCCTGCACACACCTGGTCCATAACCACAATCCTACCTGCAAACACCAGCTCCATAACCACCACACATAACCATTCCCTCAAACACCTGGGATAGAACAACTACTACCATGCCAGAAGACACCTAGGCCTCATCCCAAAGACACTTGGGAAACAACCTGCCCGCAAACACCTTGGCCAACCACCACAACCACCCCGCCGAATATTCTTGGGCTAATAATGGACTTCAGGCCATCACAGCCTGCCCGAAGAGTCTTGGGCTATTCGGGAAAGGGAGCAGAAAAGGAGCTAATAACTAGCCACTCATAGGAGTGTTGGGAAAAACACCATCCCCCATGAAATTGGAGTGTTCTGCACTTAAGTTCTCAACGTGGGTGGGGCGCGAATAAGAAACATAAAAACTAAAAGTATATACATAAGTAAACAGGAACTCAACCCAACCTAGGGCTCTAAAACCATCCTAAGCACAAACACCGCATCACTATTCATTCATAAAGGGTATACCACCCACAACCCGATCACAAACAACCTCGAAACCAATTTCCCCATTTAACCAATTCTTGTTTTCATGTTCAAGTGATCCCATTTAGATGAAAACTACACTACTGGGAAACTAACAGGCACAACTACCAGCTAGAGAAAGAAGACAGTCAAGGAACCTAGACATTTACACCTCTTTATCTTGTAAAGCCAAAACAACAAAGGGATACGTGAGATCCCTCAAAGTAATGGAACCAAAGAAAACCCCGAGACACGGCCCCATGTCCCCAAAATTCAGGAGCCAACCGTTTCTTAACAAATAGTATTCCACCCCAATTCGTGATATAAGCATAGAAAAAACACATAGCATCAAATTCATAACCAGCCAAAGTATAAAAACAGGGGATCCCATCCCTACCCATATCACCCGAGAAATCGGCCCGTGAGAGAAACAACTTAACCACTACCACCAACACACGACAGACCCATGCAGGTGTTTTCAGATTTAAAAGATTTAATACACTCCATGGTTTCAATTCCATTGTACTTTAATCGGGGTTGTCACATAAGAGGGTTGATCCTGGTGCTTTAAATTTATTTAACTGAGTATACATAGTTAACCAATTCTATGTTACGGTTATTTAAACATCGAGGAGAACCGAGGATCATTACTTCACATAGAAAGACCACCAACGACCATGATTTTCAGTGAACATAGGCCTGTATAATTCACAACACATATCAACATAAAAGAGCACAGCAGGACATCGATCACACTCCCCTTTCATTCTTTAAAGGTCGCTTCATTATCTTCATTAAGATTGGTTTCATCAATTTCCACAGAGAAAAAAGCATACCTACCTAGCATGATACACAGAAAGGAGAGACGATGGAGAAAATTCATATATTATTGATCACGGATTGACGTTTTTCTCCACGTTCCAAGAACAGGGGATGCATGATCTGTATGGGAGTGACGTCAGGAACTCCATGGAGCTGTTGACGACTTCTACCTAGGTGCACCACATGTCTCGGGAAGGAGGGACTTCAGGTGGAACAGGGAGAAGAGGGAAGTCGGCCAAAAAGGAAGAAGGGGGAAGAATAACTTCTTCTTCGATATATAGATAAAATACCATTTCTACGGGATATGAGAAATTTGAACACTTTAAATTCGGATCGTGATTCCGCAGGCGGTTGGGTGGTTACACATGATGGAATTAATTGTTATTTAATGATCACACCAGAAAGGTGGAAACAGGTGTGATTATAAAATATTTAATAAAACGGAAGGGCATTATATGAGAATACACAGCTAGGTCGGTTGGGGAGGGTCGCTCCACCCTCAGGATTTTTAAAACATTGATTGAGGGCTTAAAAACGGACTTGAATCACATACAACGGTTAAGAAGGCCTAAAAGTGGGGTTAAGGGGGAGGCTATAGAAGAAATGTCCGCCAAGGCTTGGTGACACCGATCGGTCGCGCCGATTGGTCCTGCTGATCGGTCGCGCCGATCGGTCCCCCCGATCGGTCGCGCCGATCAGTCTCGCCAATCAGTCTGGCCGATCGGTGTCGTCGATCGGTCGCACCGATATGTCTCTCCGATCGATCACACCGATCGGTCCCCCCGATATGTCGTGCCTATCGGTCATGCCGACCGGTCCCACCGATCGGTCCCACCGATCAGTCCCGCCGATCGGTCCCGCCGATCGGTCCCATCGATCGGACCTGCTGATCGGACCCGCCAATCAGACTCACCGATCATTCGCGCCAATCAGTCCCCTCGATCGGTCTCGCCGATCAGTCTCACCGAAATTTGGAAAAGGAAGGGGTTAGGAGGGTCTGGGCCATTAAATCAGATACCTTTCAAACCATTCTCGCCCTCGATATTCAACACCAAACCTAGAGGAAAGAGGGGGGTTCGAATAACCACCCCAGAAGATACCTCTCAGGAGTGAACCTCTACGACACAGGAACACCTTATCCCATGAACAATCACAAACACACTACCGCTCCTTTCCCCATGAAACCACGCAAAAAAAAGGGTAAACCGTCCGATCTACTGGGAGAGGGGTTTACCTTCCTCCGTGTTAAGATATTATCCTCTTTGGGCGGCACTAACTCGCCCGCATGGGTTTAGACACATCTGCTTTAATGCTTCTTAACTAGGGATCAGGTCCTCCCCTCCCCATTCATTAGGACACTTCACATACACATCCACAGAAAAGTAAATAGCACATCCATAGCCAACAAGGTAAAGAATTACATAGTAAACAAGTACTTACCAAACAGGATAAAACTCAAAAAAAACTCGGGGTATTGGGCACGCATCTGTGCTTCCCTCTCCCAGGTACTCTTCTCAAGCCAACCATGTATCCATAACACATGAACCAAGGGAATGGTTCGACCACAAAGCACCTTCTCCTCACGACCCTCGACCATCAGTGGTCGCTCCACGAAGGTTGCATCGTCTTTGATATCTAGCCCTCCCAAGTCGAGGATGTGTGAATCGTCATGAAGATATCGTCGGAGATGGGACACATGGAATACATCGTTTATCCTTAGTAGTGGCGGTGGCAGCGCTAGATGATAATCCACTTCACTGACCCGTCGCAACACTTCAAAGGGTCCGATGAACCTTGGATAAAGCTTACTTCCCCTGCTGAACCTCTGATGTCCACGCCGAGGGGAGACATTCAAGAACACGTGGTTCCCAACCTCGAACTCCAAGGGTCTCCTCCTATCATCGGCAGATGACTTCTGTCGGTCATGAGCCGCCTTCATCCTCTCTTGTATAAGATGAACCTTCTCTGTCGTGATTTGCACCACCTCCGGGCAAAGAACTCCTGCTTCTCCAACCTCAATCCAGCACACAGGTGAGCGACACGGCCTTCCATACAAGGCTTCGAATGTAGCAATGATAATGGTAGCTTGATAGCTATTATTTTAGGAAAACTCTACCATAGGTAAGTGTCGAACCCATGATCCACCGAAGTCTAGAACGCATGCTCGGAGCATATCTTCCAAGGTTTGGATGGTGTTCTATGTCTTCCCATATGTCTGGGGGTGTAAGGCAGTGCTAAGGCATAGTTGGGTGCCAAAAGCATGCTACAAACCCCTCCAGACTTGTGAGTTAAATCGTGCATCCCTATCCGAGACTATGGAAGTCAGAACTCCATGCAACCGCACTACCTCGTCCATGTACTTCTGTGCTAGAGTGTCCACTGCACTCGACTCCTTGATCACCAGAAATTGAGATGATTTCGTCAACCGGTCCACTACTACCATGATGGGGTCATAGCCTCCTTGCACCATGGGTAGTCCCGTGACAAAATCCATTGACATGTCATCCCACTTCCACTTGGGGACATCTAAAGGTTGCAACAACCCACCTGGAACACTGTGTTCGGGCTTCACCTGCTGACACACTAGGCACTTGGCCACAAACTCTACCACTGCTCGCTTTACTCCGAGTCAGCTAAACTGTCTCCTCAGGCCCTGGTACATCTTGGAAACTCTTGGGTGTACCGCTAGGGGTGATTTGTGGAACACACTATGAACCTTGCCACGCATCGCCTCTGGAACAAACATCTTCCACCGGAAGAGCATCCGATTCTGACCATCCTCTGACCACCATTCCGAAGCAGCATATTGGCTAACTTGGTCGCGCATCACATAGCACTCTGGGTCTCCCCACTGAGACTCCTCCACTTTCCGCAATAGAGAAGACTCTACTGTCATCTGATACATGCAACCTCCACCACTATCCATCCTCGCATCCAGGTGCAAGGCAGCCAACTCCTCCATCGCCTTCCAAGTGTATGCTGACTCTTAGACCACATTCTTCTACATCCTCCAGCTCAAAGCATCGGCCACTAAATTCCCTCTTCCTGCAGTGTAAGAAATCTCAAAGTTGTAATCCAAGAGGAGCTCCATCCACCTTTTATGCTTTAAGTTTAGGTCCCACTGGGAGAAGATATACCTCAAGATTTTGTGATCCGTGAAGACCACAAATCATTCTCCAATGAGGTAATGTCTCCACAACTTTAGTGCGAAAACGAACTCTCCAAGCTCTATATAGTGGGTGTCATAATTACACTCATGATGGCGTAGCTTCCTAGACCCATAAGAGATCACCCCTTGTCACTGCATCAACACACATCTGAGGCCTTTCCATGAAGCATCACAAAACACCTCATACGCCACCCCTTCTTCTGGTAGCCTCAACACAGGGGCACTAACCAACTTCTCCTTTAGATAGCTGAAGGCTTCCTCACACTGCTCACTCCACACGAAAACCTGGTCCTTCTTGGTCAAGGCTGTCAAAGGGGCTGCAACTCGGGAGAAGTTGGGTACGAACCTCCGATAGTATCCTCCCAGCCTGGGGAAACTACGAACTTCTACCATGTTCTTGGGTGTTTCCCAAGAAAAAACTTCCTCAACATTTGATGGGTCCACCGATAACCACTGTTTGGACACTATGTTCCCAAGTAAGTGCACTTCCCGCATCCAGAACTTTCATTTTGACAACTTCCCATAGAGCTGGTGCTGTCGGAGGACCTCCAAAACTGTCCTTAGGTGCTTTGCGTGGTCCTCCTCTGATCTAGAAGAGATCAGGATGTCGTCGATGAATACGACTACGAACCAATCCAAATACTCCCGGAATACGGAGTTCATAAGCCCCATGAACATAGTCAGAGCGTTCGTAATGCCGAAAGGCATGAATACAAACTCGAAGTGCCCATATCTGCACCTGAAGGAACTCTTTGAGATGTCTCCCTCCTTCACCCTCAACTGGTGATACCCAGAATGCAGGTTGATCTTTGAGAACCATCATGCCCCTTTCAACTGGTCGAAAAGATCGTCTATCCTTGGAAGAGGGTAGTGATTCTTGATCGTTACCTGATTCAGCCTCCTGTAGTCTATGCACAACCTAAGACCACCATATTCCTTCTTTGAGAACAAGACTGGATCACCCCATGGTGATGCACTTGGTTGTACATAATCCCTCTTCATCAGATCGTCAATCTGAATCCGCAATTCTTGTAGCTCCGAAGGTGCCATCTAGTAGGGAGCCATCGAAATCGGACAAGTACAAGGCTGCAGGTCTATCACAAAATCGATATCACGTTGAGGGGGTAGAGTCATCACCGCCTAAGAAAAGATGTCCATAAAATCACTGAAGATCCCTGGTACCTCCACCATCTCATCATCTACTGACTCTACTGACAGATCGGCTAACAAAGAGAGGAGGTGTTCCTCTATCTTGTTGCCCTTCTGGCCTCTATGCTCGCTGGTGAAAGTAACACATAGGCCACCCAGGTCTAAGAAAACAAACCTTAATCAGAGGCAGTCGATGATGGCACACACAGAGAACAGCCAGTCGATTCCCAGGATGACATCGTATGGTTATATCTTTAGCAGTAGTAGATCCCTGACTAACTGATGTGGCCCTATCATCAGTCTTCTTCCTCGACAAACATATAACAAGTCGGTCTGACCTCCGACTGGTGTGCTCAGCACCAGGGGCACTGTAAGTCTCTCGGCATCTAGACCCAGAGCACATGCTAGACTGGGTGCAACAGAGGAGTGTCAAGCCCCGATATCAAACAAGGCGTATGAAAGGGTACTGAACAAACTGATCGTACTTTGAACGACCTCCAGTCCTGCTAGAACTGCTGCCTCCGCGGCGTGCAACTGCCTACGCCCAGCTCCTCTGCCCCTCGGCTGTTGGCCACCTCCCCATCAATGCCCTGGTCGGGGTCCCTGAGGAGCACCCTGAGGTCAGCCTCCCCCTACAACGTCTGCCCCCGGAGGAGTGGGAGCTCACTGCCCCTGCTGCTACTGCTGAAAGGGCCTAGTTGGAATCTTCTACTGAGGTGGGTGTTGGGCCTGCCCACTACTGTTGTACTGCACTCTATCCGAGCACTGGTTCCAAAGGTTCCAATGGCTTCCATAGTTGAAGCATCTCAGTCCTAGTCCCGATGTAAAGGGGCGAGGTCCCGGAGATCGGAACTGGAACTGCTGGGGACTACTCCTTGTCGGTCGAAACCTAGAGGGTCCCGATGCTGGAGGTCTGGTGCTGACAGCCTTCCACTTTGATGAGCCCAACTGGATCCCCTCATGTGACACACCTCCCAACATGTGCATCCCCTATACCACTTCAGCCTTATTCTGCACCTCCAAGTATGTCGGTAGGGTGAAGGGGGTAAGAGCTTACTGAAGAGAAGGTCGGAGTGCCTCCTCTAAACGTCTCACCCGAGACTCCTCATCCGGAAAGAGATCTGGAGCAAAGATAAGGATATCCTTGAACTTGATTCCCAATTCTCTCACTGACATACTCCCCTATTGGAGGGAGAGTTTCTCTTTCCTCTTCTCAACCTTCATCGTGGAAGAGAGGAATTATGCCTGGAACCCCTTTTCAAAATCATCCCACGCAATATCAGCCTCCTTCATTTCCCCGAGATAAAGCATCCACCACTGACATGCTGCTCCCCACATCAGGCTGATGGCCAAATGAACCCAGTACTCTGTCAGATATCGAATCAATCCAAAATTTATCACTAGCTCCTCGAGCCACCTCTTCGTCTCCATATCTGAGGTTCTCCCCTCGTACTTTGCAAGGGTCTGTCGCTGAAAGGCTTGAAGTGTCTTCTTCCACTGATCATCCTCCTCTTCTCGGTCGATCCTCTGCCGATAGTCCAAGTCGACTTCCTGGGCCTCGATCTCCCTCACAACTCATGGTCGTCTCCCATGTGCCATAGCTGCAAGGTAAACTAAGATTGCCTAAGCCCAAGTAGTGCGGAAAATTTCTTCTTAAATTTTCCATAAACTTCTTATTCATTTTAATTTCCCAAAACACCCCAGAAACACGAGAACACAAGTCGTTATGATGCATGTACCTTTCCTAGGGTCTCTACCCAACAATCAGTGTAGTCTCACTTGGTCGTTAGGTAGGTCCAGAGTCCTTGCATCAGATCACAGGGGCCCTAAAATCCTATGTCCTAGCCAGTCCTCCTTGGCCTAATTGATGCACCAAGGTTACCCAACACTATTGCCTTACAATCCGATGCAATCCTCACTGTGCCTAACTCCAGACTCCATCCTATCACTCAACCAACCTACCTTTGATACCATTCTGTCACGGCCTGCCTTCACCAAAAAGGAGGGAAGGGTCAGCAGATTTCCAGGCCCTTCCTTCATTAAGTTGAAGAGGAGATAATGACCCCCAGAACCCACCTTCAATAGGTCCCGAAGTGGTGACTAGAACCAAGGGTATAGAATCACACACTAAATGGAAGGCATTACCCTTTTTATTTTAACAGGATCAAGAGATAAGATAGTAAATCCTACAACACCAAAACTGAAAGTGCAAGTACGGTTGAAAGTAAACCATTCCCATATGCATGTTCAAAGGTAAAAGATACAATTCACAAAACTCCAAAGGTAAAAAGATACAAAGAAACGGAAAAGAACAACAGCAACTGCCCCAAATGTACAAGCTAGTATAGTCTCGTAAGATCCCTGAAGCCCTCCTGGAAACCTGAGAGCAGTTTTATAAACGTAGGGTGAACATGCAGGTATACTCCATAGGGAAAACCAAAGACTCTCGTGCACAAGTGAGGAGACATTCTAATGTCTCATGGAAAAAGAGATAACCAAACACTCAACAAGGGGAAAGAAGCTATCCACCCAAACATCACCAAGGAACGCTCCCCAAATAATGCAAGTCAAGTAGAGTATAGTAATATCACATCGATATTTGGGTACCCCGTGCCACATTCTCACTGGTTATTGAAGACATCCTACCCATCGAACCAATCCCGCCATTCTCACCGTAGTCCCACTGCCAATCCTCGCCCGCACACACCAGGGCCACAACCTCACTGCAGACCCACTGCAAAACCCCACCCGCACACACCTAGGCCATAACCACAATCCTGCCCACAAACACCTGGGCCACAACCACCACACATAACCATACCCACAAACACCTAGGTCAGAAAAACTACCGCCATGCTTGAAGACACCTGGGCCTCATCCCGAAGACACTTGGGAAACAACCTTCCCGCAAACACCTTGGCCAACCACCACAACCACCCCGCTCGAAGATTCTTGGGCAAATAATGGACTTCAGGACGTCACAGCCTACCGTTAGAGTCTTGGGCTATTTGGGAAAGGGAACATAAAATTAGCTAATAACCAGCCACTCATATGAGTGTTGGGAAAAACACCCTCCACCATGAAATGGGAGTGTTATGCACTTATGTTCTCATCTTGGGTGGGGCGTGAATAAGAAACATTAAAACTACAAGTATATACATAAGTAAACAGGCACTCAACCAATCCTAGGGTTCTGAAACTAGCCTAAGCACAAACACCACATCACTATTCATTCAAGAAGGGTATACCACCCACAACCAGGTCACAAACCATCCCAGAACCAATTTAACCATTTAACCCATTATTGTTTTCATTTTCAAGTGATTCTATTTAGATGAAACCTACACTACTTGACAACTAACAGGAAAAACTACCAGCAAGAGAAAGAAGAGAATCAAGCAACTTAAACATTCACACATGGTTCTCTTGTAAAGCCACAACAACAACGAGATAAGTGAGATCCATCAATGTACGGGAACCAAAGAAAGCTTCGAGACACAGCCCCATGTCCCCAAAATCCAAGAGCCAACCATTTCTCAACAATAGAGGATTCCACCCCAATTCGTGATATAAGAAGGAAAAAAACCACACAGCCTCAAATTCACAACCAGAAAAAGTATAACAACAGGGGATCCCATCCCCACCCATATCACCCCTACAATCAGCCCGTGAAAGAAACAAATGAACCACTACCACCAACACACAACAGGAGCATGCATGTATTTTTAGATTTAAAAGATTTAACACATTCCATGGTTTCAATTCCACTGTACTTTAACCAGGGTTATCACAGAAGAGGGTTGATCCTGTTGCTTTAAATTTATTTAACCGAGTATATATAATTAACCAATTTCATGTTACTGTTATTTAAACATCCTGGAACACCGAGGTTCATTAGTGCACAGAGAAGGACCACCAACGACCATGATTTTTAGTGAACAAATGCCCGTATAATTCACAACACATATCAATATAAAAGATCACATAAAGACATCGATCACACAACCCTTTCATTCATTAAAGGTCCGTTCATTATCTTCATTATTTTCGGTTTCATCAACTTCCACAGACACAAAAGCATACCCACCTAGCATGAAACACAGAAAGGAGAGACGAAGGAGAAAATCCTTACTTGATTGATCAAGGATTGATGTTTTCCCCCACCTTCCATGAACAGGGGATGCGCGATCTGTAGGGGAGTGACATGGGGAACTCCAAGGACAAGAAAACAACCTCATCCTAGGTGCACCACAAGTCTCGGGAAGGAGGGACTTCAAGCGCACCAGGGAAAAGAGAGAAGTCTGCTAAAAAGGAAGAAGGGGGAAGAAGAACTTCTTCAGTGATATATAAATAAAATCCTGTTGTTACGGGATACAAGAAAATTGAACACTTTAAATTCATATCATGATTCCCAACACGGTTGGGTGGTTACACACGACGCAATTAATTTTTATTTAACGGTCCCACCGGAAAGGTGGAAACAGCTGTGATTTTTTAGGATTTAATAAAACGGAACGACATTATAAGATAATACACAGCTAGGTCAGTTGGGGAGGGTTGCCCCACCCTCATGATTTTTAAAACATTGATTGTGGGCTTAAAAACGGCCTTGAATCACTTCCAACGGATAAAAAGTCCTATGTGGGGTTACAGGGTAGGCTACCGAAGAATAGTCTGCCAAGGCTGGGTGACACTGATCGGTCGCACCGATCGGTCCCATCAATCTGTCTTGTCGATCGGACGCACCCATCAGTCACGCCGATCGGTCCCACCGATCTGTCTTGCTGATCGGACACACCGATCGGTCACGCCGATCGGTCCCCCCGAGCGATCGCGCCCATCGGTCCCCCTGATCGGTCTCGCCGATCGGTCCCGCCGATCGGTCTCGCCGATCAGTCTCGCCGAAAGTTTGCAAAGGAAGGGGTTTTGAGGGTTTGGGCCATTACAGCTGTCTTCTATTACAATTTATGAAATACTCTATTGTGAGTGTAAGACATTTTGAACAATAAAACATGACCTCTAAGACATCGATCCCCACATATGTAAATTAAGGGTCTCAAAAATAGATCTCAGAATCTTAGTTTCTAACACACAAACACACACATAGACACCTAAGGTGAAAAATAATAATTTCAATGATCCTATTAATAATAAAAATTTTATCATCAGAATTAATTTGAGAATAATAACATTTTAATATAAATATTTGATTTTCATAAATTCATTAAATTAAATAAATTCCATAGAATTATATTTTAGAAAACTTCTTTCAACAAAAAAACATTATATTTTTTTAATCAATTTGAAAATTTTATTTTTAAAATAATCAATCAAAATTTAAAATCCCTAGTTATAAAGATCCTGAAATTATCATTCAATAACCTTTTATTTAAGAAAATATTTTTTAAAAAAAATTATGTTCATAATAATAAATCAAAGAAATATTCATTCAATCATAATTAACTAAAAATACACAAATGATATGGGAATTATTATATTACATTAGAGGCCCGTATCGAGTCACATTTTTCAGAATTCCCATGTACACAACTATCATAATCACCAAAGTAAAATGAATTCTTAATTCCTTATCAAAGATGAAAAATCATCACTTTATCCCAAAATATATAAATAAATTGATATAATCCTACACATATTCATTAGAGAATATGATTTACAATGTGAGATCCATATATCTGGTTAGATAAATAAATATATATACATATATAAAACATAAATGTGAAAAATACATATAAGAAATGAATTGTTTGAAGGCGGAGAATTCCTATAATAACATAACTGGATGCATTAATATGTCATTGTTTTAATGGATGTGTTATTGGGTGTTAAACAGACAACGTGGAAATTTAATTTAGGAATCAAATAACTTTTCTATAATCATATTAATTTTCCACAAAGTTTAGAAATCCTTTTATCAGCTAGGATCCACTTTCTAGGATTAGAATAATGATCCATGATTATTCTCGATGGTTTGGGATATCATGATCTAACATGCACTATTTTCCATGCATAGAAAAACATAAACTGATTTGGGTAAATAGTGTGACAACCATGTGAATGGTAATATAAAACATAATTTTCAAATTAATGATATACTCTTATGATATCACCTAATTGCGTGCCAACAATTATTATCACCCCATTTCAAAAAAAAATCACCAAAACACACAATAACTCAGTAAATGTATTAACCTACAAAATAAATATGGTAAAATCCTCATCGCCATATGAATTTATAACCCTACAAATGTCATCGGTAAAAAAACTTCATGAATAAAACAAAACATTACCACCTCATATCCTCCACATTCTCTAATGTATTCACTTTTATAAACACATTATAGTATTGATTCAATAGCAAACTAAATCACTATTCCCAAAATAAATATAATAAAAACCAACAACCCTAATAAAACTGTCTACATAAGATACATCATATTCGAAATCCACATCCCTTCCATCTGGAAATGTTATGTACATGGTTGATAACGTATTAATTTGGATTCATGAAATATGTCATGATCAACTATATTGATCTATGGTTAATCAAACATGTAAAAACCATATCTGGGTCACTCAAATATCTCTATCTAGACCATATACTAGGTCATTAACATCCCTTGTTACCTAAGAAGTTTGTGTCCCAATATTAGAGTTATATTTAGGAACATTAAATATCCAATTTCTAAATTCATGGTAAATAGTTTATGATATATTTATTAGATTTATAATTATTTAGTTGAGATCATTTTTTCATGATCTATTTGACATGATATTATTTTTATTAAATTAAATAAGGCCCCATACGAGTCTTCTTACATGACATAACCAAACAAAATTTTTATTACATTTAAACCCAATCATGGAAAAACATTAATCCATCAAAATCATCAATAAGTTACTGTTGATATAAATTCACACTAATAAAAGTAGACGTTACTACCAAGAACCCTAGATGTTATTATTGGTTGGAATAGTTCACTCAAGAGAGGAGGGGTGAATTGAGTGACTATAAAAATTTCTGTTAAAAAAATATTATTTTAAATGAAATGGTTTCCCCAAAAATAGATACAAACCAATTAATCAAGTTTATATTGTTATAATGGTTTGACTTTTTAAACAACTTCATATAATATTGATTAATTCTAAGTAATCTTAATTGGTATCATTAATATTACTTTTGAAGTTATCATACTAAGAAAAATTAGTTATAACTTCTTTCCAAGTATAACTATCAAAGTGAAATTAGTGTTTCTTGGATTATGCAACAATGCAGTAAAATAGAGAAGACTAAATTGAAACAGCACAGCAGATATGAAACAAGTGGTTCAGTCTCAAGCTGAGACCTAATCCACTCCACTTGGTGATCACCTGCCAACAAGAAGTTTATATAAATAAACATTTATCCACACCCTGGATCTAGGTCAAAAGCAATACAAAGACTGTCCAGGTCACACAGGGACCTCTTCCACAGTTTTTCTGGGTAAACAAAAATAATAACCAGGCCACACAGGGACCTCTTCCATAGTTTTTGCGGGTAAAAAAAGTATACATAGATTGGTTAAGGATTTAGAAATCGTACAGTTTAGCACGGGAGTCAGTGTGTGTATGGAATATATAGAGTACACACACTGCTCAATAAGTAAGTAAAAGAATCACTGAGAGAGAGTATATATGAGTTTAGAATTCTGTAGTGATTTGAAGTGCATCTCTGTACTCCTTTGATTAAACAGAAATGATGCTGAGTCCATCTATGGTTTTTTTCTTGAAAAATAGAGTGTTGCAATTCAGCTTGTGTTCTTCACGAGTGTTGATAATGTGAATATGTTCTCTGGATTCTAGTGTATTTCATATGTTCTTCTGTAGAGTCGGATTACATTCATGAGACAATGATTTCTTTGAAAATATTCCAATATGTTGTTCGCGGTCATGGTCATAGGCTTATTTTTCGTTCATTATTGCGTTGTCTTGTTCTTGGGCACACATCGCTCTTTATCTTCAAATGCATGGGTTTCGATGGTGTCTGGCTTACGGTGTTTGGCATCATGGTGTCTGGCTTACGGTGTCTTGTACATAGGAAAACAACTATATTCAGAATTAAATAGTGATATGCATGAAAAGGATTGAGCTTAACCATTATAAAGCATGAGATAACTTGAAACATAAATACACATGATTGGATATATTTTAGGAGTTAACAAGGTTGAATAAGATTTGTGATCATTAATGAAATTTTTTATCATTAATAAGATTTGTGATAATTAAAACGGGATTAATACATGAGGAGTCCAACAATCTCCCCCTTTTTCAGGATCACAAATCATGTATAGTTAAAGTGTAAATTAGATGAAACTACAGAGAAAATAACAGATAGAAACTTTATGTAGAAACTTATCCCCCTTTTGGGATTATCAAAAAGTTGAATGAAAAGATGGTAAAAAGTGCACATTCCATTAAGAGTAAACAGTTTAGTGAAAAATAAAAGAGAAATATAAATATAATGGAATTCCCATAAAAATATAGAGGCACTAGTATTCTTCAGGGATTGGCCTTCTCTGTGCCTTTATCAGCAGCAAAAGAGGAAGCCATATGGGAAGTGGTTGATATAGAAGAAGGCAAAGAGGTGGTAGATAGAGAGGGTAAAGGGAGACCTTTAAAGGCCGATGGAACAAAGGTAAAAGAAATAGAAGATCTATGTTGTTGTTGATTAGGAATCATAGGCCTGATCTGACTGATAGCTTGGCCAACAGACATGGTTGTTGAGGCTAAGGCAGAGGTGAAGGTAGGCCGCCCAGGTCTGAGAGGTGCAACCGCTGGAGCAACAATTGATGTACTCTGGACATGAAGATAAGGTCTCAAGTGTTTTATGATGTCTACAATAATCTCTCCACCATACTACATGACTTTTTCAAAGTCATCTTTTTTCCATAAACTTTTCCAATAATCGGGTAAACTCGGTTAGCTTCTAGACTAGGGTTTTGAAGGCCTGAGTCACAGGAGGAAGTTTTAGATTCTCTACAAGGTATTTGAAGTGGTTGGTCATATCAGTCTTGAGAAAATTCGATTGATATAGAAATATACTTTCTTAGAAATCTCCTGCTAGGCATCATTTGCAATCTTGGAGTGAATTTGTACAAGGTCAATAACTCTACCACTGTTCTTGACAACTTCAGAGAAAGAAGCCACATTAAAGCCACTGCAAGCATTCTAAAGATCTTAATTGACTATAGATTTGAGAAAGCTACTATCCAAGGAAGGTGTATAGGATTGAGAATAGGTATTATAATCTTTGACAGCTGTGGTCAGAGATTTGAAATGATTTAGTACCTTTTGAATACAACCAATGTACTCATCAGTGAGTTTATTAAGGTTCACCACAAGCTCTCTCATGTCCTTCAACATCCTTTTGTGCCTTTATGAAATATTTTCATTGAACGATAGCAGATAAGGGTGAATCTGAGACCCAACATATTGAGAGATTTGAGAAATTGTGGACGCTAGAGGAGTAGTTGCAGGCTGTGATCTCGAATACAGCTCTTTCTGCATGTCTTCCAACATTCTTCTCAGGATTGTGACTTCATTACTGAGTAGCTTATTTTCATCTCGTACTTCTTGAATCTCATGGAGAATCATAGGTTGTATTTTCCAAATGATCTTTTCCAGAAGTAGTGAGGCATCTCTCTCAATCAAATTTTACATAGGATGAGGTTGGGAGTTCATATGTTTCTTAACTCCATATATGAGAGTACCTCCAAATTCCATTAAATCATCATTGCTTACAATAGAAAAGTTGTTCAGATAATGGTTCAGGTGTAAGAATTTGTATAGGGACTGGTTCAGGTTCAGGTTCCTTCTTAGGTGCATAGTTGGTGAATTATTTCAACTAAAACAAGGAAGAGAGATCAAGCTCGGTTTCATTAACCTGTTGAGACTCACTCACATCATAAAAACTGTGAAATTTTTACTGAGTGTACAATGGAATTGACTCGGTTGGATGTGAGGCATCACTAGACTCAAGATTTGGGGTTTTCTCCCCCTCAACAGGTGACTCCCTTTTAGGACAGATAGACTCGGGATCTTTGTCTAAATCCACAGTTTCATCTCTAAGTTCCTCATTCATTTCTTGTCTAGCCACCTGAAAGGCTATCTCCATCCTCTTTTTAACAGAGGGTATTATTTTAGGAACAGATTGTTCCACAAGGAGTTCTTCCAGATTCGCTTCTTGCATAAAAGCAAGTTCTTCTAGATTTTATTCTTGCACAACAGTGAGTTCTTCTACTATAGGCTCTTCTATGGATTGCGGCTCAGATTATGTCACCATTGATTATTTTTCAGCCTCAGGTTGGATTTCTAGATTGACATCTTCACTAGGGGTAGGAAATTATTCTTCAAGAACAATAGGAGGAACAATAGTCCATTCTTCCTCAATAATAACTTCTTCCTTGTGATGTACTTCATCCTCTTCTCCCGCTTCTTCTGAATACTCAACAAGTACATCTGGTTCCAAACCAGGATCATAAATGTCTTTTGGCCTTGATGGATAGTCCAAATGATTAAACTTCTCATAAACCTTATCATTGTCTTCCACCAAATCCTTTTTCCAACGGTTTCAGTTTATCTTCATTCTTTTGATGGTGTCTTTAGAGAGATAGTATTTACAGTCCATAAGCACTTCCTCATTTGGTCCGACAACGACTTTTGCAACAAGCATGGCTGATATTACCTGGGAGTAGATCAAAGAAGTGGACTTGCATGTAACCTTGATCAACTCACACATATGGTGAATGATGTACTTTCACAGGTTGATCTTGTGTCCATTTTTCATAAGGCGAATAAAAAACACATCTTGATACATTAACACAGCAAAATCACCATTTCTTGGACTAACCAGATTTTGAACAAACTTAAATACCAGCCTTGTTTCTCTATCTAGTTCAGCTGCGATGGCCCTTCTTTTGGTTCCATTTCTAGTTGGGATTTTCATAGAATCATTAAGATCAAAGAAATTGGTTGAAGGAGGAGGTTCTCTCTGATAATCCTCACATATACATTAATGAGGTATCCTAAGGCATGTTTCCCATAACCTCGAAGAGAAGGAGCATCTTTGTCCATTAACCCATCTCCTCACAACATAAAATTCACCAGAATCAAATGAGAACTGCACGTACTGGTAGAACAGAGCAACTAACATGGGATACATGGCTCTATTCTCCCTTGAGAACCACTCTTACTAGCCCTGTTCTTTAACACTTTCAAGACTAGAGATTTTCTAGACAGAAGCCATTCGGGGAAAATTTCATTCTGAGGAACAACACTTCGATTTACCAGATTAGGATTCAAAGTTCCTTCGGGTGTCAGCATAGGTGCAATCTACTTATTCTTCAGGCATCCCTTCTTAGGTGTGGATGAAGACAGACGTTTAGTTCATGGCATCCAATGAGGGTTCGAGAGAGAGAGAGAGAAGGGTTTTCAAGGTAGAAAGGGTTAGAAATGATAGAAAGTACGAGTGAATAACCGAGTGAAACTTTTTGTTTTATCATTTAGTAATATTAATCATCACAAAAATAAAAACGTGGGAAAGTAAAAGAGGTGAAATAAAAATTACCACAATACGGGTTTAAATAAAATCATAAATAATTTTCACGGTGAGACCATGAATGGTCATTACAGTGAAATAGTAACTAGTCATCACGGTGAGACAGTGAGTGGACTTTTCAATGCTCGTTATGGTGAGATAGTAAATGCCAGACCGTAAGTACAATGTGCTAACGGTGAGACCGTAAAAATGAGAGATAGTAACTGAAAACCCATAATCCTGAAACAGTATAGTAAAACATATTAAAATGATGAATAGTTAGACAAGTAAGATATCTATTTGAGGATTATCATGCCAAGATCATGTAGGATGTATTCTATTCTCTCAGAATTTAATGGTTTAGTGATATATAATCAAGTTTATATTCAGTACCAATGAATTCCAAGGTGATATCACTTTTTTGATAATGATCTCTAAAAAAGTGATGTCTTACATCAATATGTTTTGTCCTAGAATGTGAAAAATGATTTTTTGAGATGTTAGTAGCACTTTTGTTGTCAAAGTTTATTGGTCGTTGTCTGAATTGATATCCATAATCTAGTAATGTGTGTTTAATTTATAAAATTTGTGCCCAACAACGGCCAGTAGCTATGTATTAATCTTCTGTAGTAGATAATGAAAAAGAATTTTCTTTCATACTACACCATGATACTAGTGACTTCCCTAAAATATGACATGTTATAGAGGTGTTATTTCTATCTAACATACATCCACTGAAGTTAGCATCAGAATAAGTAACTAGTTCAAATGATTTTTATTTAGGATAGAACAATCCTAGATTGGGTGTATGCTGGAGGTATTTGAAAATTCATTTTACATCATTAAAATGAGATTCTTTAGGATTTTATTGAAAATTAGTACACATACGCACACTAAACATAATGATCGGACAGCTAGCAGTTAAGTACAGTAAACATCCAATCATTCTTATATTAGTGGTTTGATTAATAGATTTTACATCTTCATCAAGATCCAACTTACAGGTGGTACTCATGGGAGTGTCACTACATTTAGTATTATCCAATCCAAAACGTTTTAGAAGATCTCAACTATATTTACATTCATTTAAAACAATTCCATCATTATTTTGAATGATTTGAAATCCAATAAATAATTTTAGTTCTCCTATTAAACTCATTTCAAATTCATTTTGCATCATTTTAGAAAAATCAATACATAATGAAATTTTTGAACATCCAAAAATAATATCATCTACATATATTTGAACAACTAAAACATCATTATAAAATCGTTTTATAAATAATTTCGGATCAGCTATTCCTTTTTTAAAACCTTTGGAAATGAGAAAAGTACTCAATTTGTCATACCAAGCTCTTGGATTTGGCTTTAAACCATATGAACCTTTTGATAGTTTGAAAATATGATTGGGAAAATGAGGATTTGTAAATCCAGGGGCTATTCAAAAAAGACATCCTCAGCTATATACCCATTTAATAATGCACTCATAACATCCATTTTATGTAGTTTGAAATTCAGATGTGCAGCATAAGTAAGTAGAATTTTGATGGCATCAAGTCTAGATACTGGAGAAAATGTCTCCTCATAGTCAATTCATTCTTCTTGAATATAGCCTTGTGCAACTAATCTAGCCTTGTTCCTAACTATATTTCCAGCTTCATCTATCTTATTTCTAAACACCCATTTAGTGCCTATGATGAATGTGTCCTTGGGTATTTCAACAAGTTTCCAAACATTATTTCTTACAAACTGATTAAGTTCTTATTTCATAGCCATCACCCAAAATTCATCATCGATGGGATCATCAATGTTGTTAGTATCAAGTTGTGACAAGAAGGCTTGATGTTCAACCTGATTTCTAAGAGAAGTTGTAGTTTTTGTTCCTTTCACTAAGTCTCCTACAACATCATCTAAGGGATGGATTTTAAGGGTTCTAACCTTTCTTGAAAAAGATAGACTAGTGATTTCAGGTTCATCAACAGATTTTGGATCATTATTACTCGATGGTTGGGAATTTCCAGAATTTGATGTTTTCATAGATTCTTCCACAGAGGAAATTGAAGATTTTGAGTTGATGTTCAGATTTGATACATCATCCTCCAGATTTTCTAGGATTGTTCTAGGATCATGTGGATCTGTTTCATCAAACATGGTATGAACGGATTCTTCCACACATTTAGTTATCTTATTGAATACTCTATAAGATTTACATAATATTTAGTAACCTAGGAAATTTTCTTCATCACTTCTGGATGCACATTTGTCGAGAATATCCTTAGTGTTGAGAATAAAGACATTGCATCCAAAAACTTTAATGGAATTAACCTTAGGCTTCCTATTATTCAAGAGTTCATACGGGGTCTTCTTGAGAATTGGTATAATCAAGACTCTATTGATTATGTAGCATGTTTTATTAACAGCTTCATCCCAAAAGTAAATAGGTAAGTCATATTCACTATGAATTTTTCTAGAAATTTCTTTCAGGTTTCTATTTATTCTTTATACAACACCATTCTGTTTAGGTGTTCTAGGGGTAGAGAAATTGTGACAACAACCATTTTGGGAGAAAAAGGATTCAAACTCTTGATTTTAAAACTCACAGCCATGATCACTTCTTAATTATTTAATTTTAAGGCCACTATGATTTTCTACGGACATGGAAAACACAATAAAACAATAGCAGCCTTCACTTTTGTGAGCCATGAAGAAGGTCCATGTATATATATAAAAATCATCTATCAGAACATAAACATAATTCTTCTCATTTATACTAGAAACTATAGAAAGTCAAAAAATATCCATGTGAACCAATTCAAGAGGTTGATAAGTAGAAACTTCTTTCTTTGTTTTGAAAGATATTTTGTGTTGTTTTCTCTTTTGATATGGATTAGATACTTTGTCATGTTCAAACTCAAGTTTGGGTAAGTCTTTAACTAGTCCTTTTCTAGTTAGATTTATAAGGGAGTGAACATTACAGTGTCTTAGTCTCTGTTTCCAGATCTAAGACTCATTATGAAATACACTTACGCATGAAACATTTTGAAAAGCTAAGGAATCTAAATTAACAAAATAAACGTTTTCATTCCCTGATGAAGAAAATACTAATTCACATTTAGAAATAAAGACATCACATTCATCATTTTCAAATTTAACCTGATATCTATCTTCACATAATTGTGAGATACTATGAAGATTATATTTTAAGCCATTAACAAATAGTACTTTATAAATTAATATCGAATCAGTGTTACCAATCTGGCCTAATCCAGTGATATTTCCATTGGAATTGTCACCAAATGTGACATGTCCTACAACTACTTTTATCATGTTCTTGAAGCAAGAGTAGTTTCATTTCATGTTCCTTGAAAATCCATTGTCCTAGTACTATAGATTATTGCAGGATCTCTTTAAGTAGATTTCCTATTACATGATCAAGAAAAGATATATTTTGGTACCCATACTTGTTTGGGTCCATTAACATTATTAATAAGTGCTTTAGGGACCCATATTTGTCTCATATATTTCCTATAATCATTATGTAATGTATTTGGAAATTAAACTGTATTTAGTCCACAGAAACATGAAATAGTAGAATATGTATCATGACTTGAGCTAGTTGTGTTATGTCCAGAACTGGGAACAAAATTATAAGTCATAGACATTGAAACAAAATTTATTCTACCAAGGTTTATTTTTCTAGGTTGATAAAGAATGACAGTATTATATTTGGGTGCAATTTGTTTTCTTAGCATTTGGGTAAGGGTATATTTCCCATTAGTAAACTTCTCTATGTAACCTTTTAATTGAATATTATAAATTTTTAATTAATTGTTTTTTTAGTAGTTGGGCATTTTTATCATTTTCATTAGTAAGTTCAGATTTAACATTTACAGTGAAAGCATGTTGTTTCTTCAATGATTTATATTTAACTTTTAATTCATTGCATGTCTCTTCAACCATGTTATAGTATTCAAACATTTCTTCATTAGTCATATTTTCATAGTCACTTTCCTCTTCATAATAGTAATAATTATGTACAGACAAGTTCAGTGTACCTCAAATGTGTTTTTCGAAAAACACATTTTGGTATTGTTAGCATGTTCATCATGTGATGTCTCTGAGTCGCTTGAACTATCCTTAGAGGCACTCCAGGTTTCCTTCTTGCCTTTTTGTACATATTATCCTTGTCCTCTTATTTCTTCTAATACTTATGCTTTGGACTGTTAGCCTTTATATGTAGTTTGAGTTTATATTCAAATCATAAAATTTCATCAGTTTTGTCACTTCTTTTCCAGTCCTTTTTTCATTTTCCTTTTAGATAATACTTTCCCTTGAAGATAGGATTTCTGAAAAATTTATTCTTTTTGTAAAATCATTTGAATCTTCTGTCCAGTTGATCCATCTCCTCATCACTCTCTGGTGATGATTGTTCATTGGTGGAGCTTTCTTAGAAGCTTCCAGTTTCCCTTTATCTTTGTTCTTCATGGAGGTGGTCTTGAATGCTACAAATTTCTTTATTGGTTCTTCCTCCTCCTCTTTGTTGAATTTCAGCTCTTCCTCATACATCATAATTTTCCCAATGAGTTCTTATACTTTTGGCTTGCTAATGTCGCACGATTCTCTAATAGAGACAGATGTTCCCATCCATCTGTCAGGAAGACATCTAAGGATTCTCATGATCTGTTCTTTGCCAGTGACTTCCCTTCCCAGAGAAATCATTGTCTTGACAATATCATTGAACCTGAGAAACATGTTAGAAATAGGCTCATCATGTTTCATTTTAAAATTATCATATTGTATAGTATAATTATTAAGTATCATTTCCTTTACACTATATGTGCCTTCATGTGATAGAGACAGGGTATCCCAAATTTCATGGGCAGTTTTACAAGCAGAAATCCTATTAAATTCTTCATCTCCTATGGAACAGTAAAAAGCATTCATGGATTTACAATTATTATTGTATGCTGGTTTGGTAGGTTCATCCCATGTAATTCCATCAGTCACCGTAATTTTGTATTCATCTATAATGGATGACCAAATTTCAAAGCTCATACTCTCTAGATGCATTTTAATTTTAATTTTCCATTGAGCATAGTTGGTTCCATTAAATAATGGTGGTCTGTTGGTTGTAGCACCATCCAATCTATTATCAATACTAACATATACTTTAAAAGATCTATAAATGTATAATTAATAGAAATTTACACATCTTTAAAGTACAAATACAATCACCATTGAGTAAGATTACACAGAGTCCTAATAAAGCAACCCTCTGATTCCAAATGCTGGTCGGAGTAGTTCACTCAAGAGGGGAGGGGTGAATTGAGTGACTATAAAAATTTCTGTTAAAAGAATATTATATTAAATGAAATGGTTTCCCCAAAAATAGATATATCCCAGTTAATCAAGGTTATACTGTTATAAGGGATTGAATTTTTAAACAACTTCTTAGAAGATTGAATAATTCTAAATAATCTAAATTGGTATTGTTAATATTACTTTTGAAGTTATGATATGAAGAAAAATCAGTTATAACTTCTTTCCAAGACTAACTATCAAAATGAAATTAGTGTTTCCTGGATTATGCAACAAAGTAGTAAAGCAGAGAAGACTAAATTGAAATATCACAACAAATATGAAACAAGTGGTTTAGTCTCCAGACGAGACCTAATCCACTCCACTTGGTGATCACCTGCAACCAAGCAGTTTATATAAATAAACATAGATCCACACCCTGGATCGGGGTTAACAATAGTACACAGACTGTCCAGTTCACATAGGGACCTCTTCCACAGTATTTGTGGGTAAACAAAAGTATAATGTGATTGGTGTAAGGATTTAGAAAACCTCCAGTATAGAACAGGAGTCAGTGTGTGTATTGAATATACAGAGTACACACACTTCCCAAAAAGTAAGTAAAAGAATCACTTAGAGAGAGTAGATATGAGTTTAAAATTATCTAGTGATTTGAAGTGCAGCTCTGGACTCAATTGAATAAACAGAAATTATTCTGGGTCCTTCTATGGTTTTTGTCTTTAAAAACAGAGTGTTTTCATTCATCTTGTGTTCATCACGAGTGTTGATAATGTGATGATGTTCTCTAGATTCCATTGTACTTCGTATGTTCTTCAGCAGAGACAGATTTCATGAATGAGACAATGATTTATTTGAAAATCATGCAATATTTATTTCTCGATCATGCTCATAGGCTTATTTTTGGTTTAGTATCATGTCATCTTGTTCTTCGGCACAATTCTCTCTTTAGCTTCGAATGCTTGGGTTTTAGCTGACAGGTTCCATGTGTTTCGTACATCTTACCTAGTACTATGTCTACAATGAAACATTAATTATGTCAGTGCATTAAAGGCCTCAAATATGGCCGTTAAAAATTAAATTTAAAGACGGCAAAATAGTTTAAGAAATAGTGTCATAGTATGTTATGAAAATAGTGTCTCCTTCACACGGTGTCTGAGTGTCACAGTGTCTGAGTGTCACAGTGTCTGAGTGTCACGGTGTCTAACTGTCACGGCGTCTTGTTCATGGTGTCTTGTTCACAGTGTCTGGCTTATGTTGTATGGCTTCACGGTGTCTGGCTTACGGTATCTGGCTTCATGGTGTATGGCTTACGGTGTCTGGCTTCACGATGTCTCACTTACGGTGTCTGGCTTCACGATGTCTAGCTTATGGTGTCTTGCTTCACAGTGTTTGGATTACGATGTCTTGTACTTAGGTACACCACTATATTCAAACTTAAACAGTGATATTCATGAAATTTATTGAGCATAACCATTATAAAGCATGAGAGAACTTGAAACATAAATACACATGATTGGATATAATTTTAGATTTAACTAGGTTGAATAAGATTTTTGATCATTAATGATATTTGTGATCATTAATGATATTTTTGATCATTAAAACATGATTTATATATGAGGAGACCAACAGTTTTGTATTATTGAAAGAAGAAAACATTATCTATTTGGATATTCTTCTAAAAGTGATATGTCATTATACTTTTCAAGTAATAACCAAACCTATTTTGAAATCATCTCTATAATTTCAACATAAGTCACTGTTCTACAATAAAAATATTATATTTAGGAATCACATTATCTCTAATGAAATCCAAGGTATATAACATCATATAGAATTCTACATAAATTAATTCTCACATAGACATGAAAAGATGATCTTCATTATGTCAAATGTTGATGTTCTTTCATTATGTCCTCAAGATCCCATTGACTATGTATGTGGTGGTATTTCCCCATTTATATCCCAAAATAATTATACTTACAATAACTCTACTATTCTTTTCTGCTATATCATAACCTGAAGACACATCATGAAATAATAAATAAAATCCACAAAAACTATCTTTCTAAAAGACCACAAAAACTACCATCAAATGTATCTATATATAATGGTCATAATAATATTCACCACCATAATCAGTTGATGAAAAAACATTCACATGTTTATCCAATCTAATTTAAAAACATCACTCATTACATTAAATGAAGAATCTATTCAATCAACACAATCCACCCCACACTGGCAAACCCAAAATCTATGGTGGATCTAATCATCATTCATTCTTCATAATATTTTATCACAACATTAACAAACATATCCACAAAGAACATTATGTTGACACTCAAGAGAACTAGTCCTAGTGTAATATTTATCACCAAATTATGGAATTATATTTTCATCCTCAACATCTTCCACTGGTCACAATATTTATTCATGGTCCTAGTTAGATTTTTCAAACACAAGAAACCAACTATTGAATTTACATTCTCATGACTATACATGAGGTCAAATTAAAATTTATAAATATTCAACATCCAAAAAAACCATCTCAACATGAGGTCACCTTTTGAAAAAATATACATTATATTCATTTGATTTGTTTCCTCTAAAATTATCACACCAATTTGATAATTTATAGAACCATATAAATAATTTATAATAGTAGCTTAATCTATGTCGTAACGTGAGAAATTGAAATCATGATTTTCCAATTAAATGCTCTATAATGGATAAACATTTCCTTTAAATATGAACACATAAAATTCATGACATGATTTGTTATAAAAATCCTCGCAACTAATTCCAAACTCAGGGAAAATAATGGACATTACCAATGTAATTCTCATCTAATATTCACAGAATAATTTCTAGAATCCATTTTATTTTATAAAATTCACCCTATTTTAAATAAAATCCATTTTGGATGAATCAATAAACATGAATTCCATAATGAATCTATGTAATTATATATTCTACCCCCATGAGAATCTAAATATCCATGAAATTATTTTTTCAGTCCAAAATCATCAACACCAAGAATATATAATGATCAATGGAGATCCCATCATCATAAAAATAAGAAAATATATCATAACTTCTTAAACCCATAAATTTTATTTACATAATATTTTATAAATCATGTGATTAAAAAATATCTCTATAAAATTATATAGATGGTTATCAGGGCCTTCTGTGAATCATTAATAAACAAAGATAATAGTAAAAAATTACTATAATGATAAATTATTGGTATTTATTAAATTACATCTTCATAATGTCCATGATGTCTAAGGGTTCATTTGTAACTCTAAAAATAATGACAAAATACTCATAAATTCAATATAAATAATGAAAATCCATTTATTTTATATTAAATTATTTTAAACTTTGTTGATGAAAAAATGAGAAGGGGTCAATCTTGAAAGATTAATGTGTTCCCTTCAATTGGTTATACAAATTTTTTATTTTATGTAATGTTTTTTTATTCAGAATAATCACAGAAGATTGATTCTAATAGTACATATGTATCCACTTTATAAATTCAATATTATATTAAAAAAGAACCATATATACACTTGTTTAATTTCATGATAAAAAACCACTTCTTCTTAAGATCCTCCAAGAAAACATTTAAATTTTCAAGACCATCATCACAATATTTTATGAAGGTAATTATATTATTAGTGAATCTAGATTCAATTCAGTGCACCATTCAACATTACTCCTTAGTGTTTTAATAAATAATTCCTATAGGATATATATATATATATCATTTTATTATCATTTTAAAAAGATGTGAAAATTTTACTTTTTTGTGGAATAACTACCCAACACACTCGCAGAATTATCAATGATCCAATAATTACTATGAGGAGATGATTCCCCTTAGATCACATGATCCACTCTTAGATGATGATTCAAAGTGTCTCATTAGACACAATAAAATTAACACAAAATAAGTTATAGAAGAATATATCCATAAACTAATACAACCAATAAATCATTATGATAAAATTGATGGAAATTATTTCATTTCAAAAACCCCTATGTGATTTCACATCACAGATTATGATCATCTATGTTAGAGACTTGAATACTTATATAGTTATCTCATTTAGAAGAGTTTAAATCATTTTAAATTATGGGATCAATAAAATTTTATACCGCAAGGGATCAACGATACATGTGTAGATAGAATAATGAGATTCACAACTATAACAAAGTAAGAAATAATATTATAATATATTAGGGCAGGGATATTAAAAATCGATTTCCTTGAACACCCAAAAACTCTTCATGAGTATCTTTTGAAGAAAAGATATTTCATTTACACATTGAAGGTGATACCATCCCTTTTTTTAAGACTTCACACTCTACCAAAAGTCCATAATTATAACAAGTTAGCCTAGGGATCCATCTAGACTAGATTATAAACTAATCCACTACATGCCCTTGAAGAAATCTAGTGTCTATATAAGGTAATAACAGTAAACATTACATAATATATACTTAATTCAACAATTGTCCTTGATGATAATTTATGGTTTAGATTTTTACAGTATTAAGCCATAAATATTACATTATCTATAGAAAATTAAAATGTAGACACTTCAACTCTATCCAATGTTTTCACAATAATATAACTTCTTCAAGGGAAAAAATTATTTTATTGATAAAAGTATTATTGAATAATTCCTTTCTCATTCCTTTTCTTATACCATGTGGAAAATATTTCAATAAAATGGGATGATCATAAAAATATTTGTAAGGGTTATAAAATAAGAAAAAAAAAATATTAGTCCATCTATACATACATATCAATAAAATCATACATTTCAATAAAAAAATTATTTTCTTTAACATACATCATGAAATCATAATATTTTTGAATAGAACATAGAGATCATAAATCATAATGGTAACATGTGTCATCTATAACATACTTACAATGTAGCATTAATATCTACATAGGGAGATACATATGGAATACCCATCATAGTATATTTCCCAAATCATGTAGGATAAACATTAACATTTACCTCTCCCACATTACCGAATGCATTAGAGAGCAGTCGCAGGATCACCTTACTTTGGATTATCTCGGAACCACCTGTGTTCATAAATAATTCCCTAAAACCATTACAGAATCATAAAAGATAAAACATGCCTAAAAGAAAGATTATATTTCCCCATTGCATTCAAAATATATCATTTCAAGATATTTACATAATAAATTCATTATCACAACCATTTTCAATACCAAAATAATGTAAAAATGTAATATGGTAATTATTTATCTTTTATAAACATTACGTCTTGTTAAGGAATCCAAATATCAAATAATGCTCATGGTATAAGAAAGGTTGTTGTCACCACGTACATTAAAAAGAAACATTCATTTTTCCATTTAGTAAAAATATTAAAAGAAATATTATTACCATTGAAGGAAATTAAAAGTAAAAAAGGTTTTATTATACAACATATAACATAAGGTCATGTATAAATCAAAATATGCCTCAATGACATGAGATTGATATGAAGTCCATTACAATAATAATTTTGTAAATAAAATTGATCAATTATGTTTATTCACTATATGTACACAAAAAGAAATTATAAATACCAGATATTATATCTGAGTTTATTTCACACATAATAATAGAAGGACATAATCAATAAGTATACGTTTAACCCAATGAATGGAAATTGAGTTAACAAGTTCCCTTACAAAAATTTACATCCTAATGACGTCACCTAAAAATTCAAAAAATGAGTTGATGATATAGAAAAGGCTATCTCATCACATGAAAATAAAATTTAAATAATATAATGATATATAATAACCTATCTTTACATAATAAAATGGAAATTAAAGACAAAACATAAAATAATTGTTTTACTAAAATAGGAGAGTCAAAGGTTCCCTTCACTTGAGTCTGACTTGTCTGGTCCATTATTTTACTTCCTGAATAATAAACATAGGTTAATTTATACTTGTTAAGAACCAATTTATAGTTTTTTTTAATTTTATATCACTTATTACCTTTTTATATCAATCATATAATTATTCATGTTCATATCGATTTTTTCTTCATGTTCATTACATGAGTCCAAAATAAACTTGTTATAATTACAAATTGTCCATCGGGTCAAAAGTAAATTATCTCTAGAATTATATTCATGATTTAAGAATTATATATATCAATTATATATGAATTTATATCAAGTATAATTTATTTATAATAATCCATAACATTTCTAGAAAAGTAATGAAATGCCCCATTCATCAAAATGACAATCTATATGTTCACATAAACGCTACATTCATTATTTTTTATATAAAAATGAAATGAAAACTAGATGATACATATGTATATTATAATTGAATTGTAATATATAGGTTATATATGTTATATAATTTCATTTTTTACATATATAATATGATCCATGTATGGCATGAATGAGTCTTATCACATTGAGGAGGGAGTAGTCTGCACCACCTCAATGGAAAGTATCATATTTAAACATTATAGAAAGAATAAAGATATGATTTAAATAAAAAATACAGAATAATAGATACAATATAAATAAAATATATATCATATATAAATTCGAATCTATCAAAACGGCCACCATATGAGGTGGTTGGGAAAATAGAGCATTCATCGTTTCGTGAGGCCGTAGTTTGTCTTACACAAAATCAATATTTATGTTTTAATTAAGTGGAGGTGTGTGTAATTGTAGTTAGAATACATATAATAACAATATACTAGTATATCTAGGATACCTTTTTGTTATGTAATAATTTAATAATAAGAGCATAGGTTGTGGAGAAAAAATTAATAAAATGAGAGAATACATAACCTCTAAATTGGGTAACATCTTTTGATTTGAGCCAAAAGGATTTCATGAATTCCCTTCTACACAAGGTAAGGATTCTATAAGGAAGGTAAGGATGTTTTCAGATTATTCAGATAGAATTTGGATGATCCACAGGGATTGAGAGGTGTAATTAAATGGGTAGTGGTGATTCCCTTTTATTAGTTGGAGGAGGGGAACTTTAAGAATGTTCGAATTATTATTTTATTATTAAATGAATTTCATTTTTAAATACTCTGAAACTCCATTATATCAAATATAAGATGCTTTTTTCTCGACAAACTCTCTTAAAATAGTATTTAGACATGTTTATGTCACAATTTTTACCTTATAATTTTTCATTAACCCTTAGTTAAAATCATTAACACATATTATGTCTTCATTCATTTTCATAACTTATGGTTACTACAGTAACTATAAAATGACTAAAGAATCCTAAGTGGAACATTAATTAAATTTTTATCATAAGTAATTTTTTTTAATCCTATATTATTAGGAATATTATATCATATAATAAAATAGTATTTTTTTTAAACACATTTATGTCAATTTTGACACAATTAAGTAATTGATTTTTTATGTCATAAAAACATTGTCCCTTCAATCCAAAGGAACTAAATCAAATATAATATTTCTATATTATCTATAATATTATTTAATTAAAAAAATAATGAATTTACATATATTGTAAAATTTATAATATCATTTATTTGAATCATTTATTAAAGAACAAATCAAGGCATCATCATTGGGTCATAATTAAATTTATTTCCATAATTTATAAAAATTATAAATAAAATATCACGATGAATGAAATATATATTTTTTATTTATAATTACATTTTATAGTCGAAGATATCATTTATGTATCTGCATATAATAATTATTTTAGTAAAAGACAGATTATTATGTTATATATTTCAATACTTTAAATTAATTCTTATAAAATGTTCTTTTCAAAACCATGTGGTTCTACGAGGTCCCTAAAATATACCCAAGGATTTACATGGATTTAAATAACACATACAATATGGTTAGGACATGTTTTTGTGTAGTCTTATACTATTATTTTGTTATTTTTATCCTTATATAGCATATTTACCCTCTATCCTTGTTAAATAAATATTTTTTTTAAAGGTTGGGGTCGAAGCCTCATTTTTATTATTGAAACAAAGCAAAGACCTCTTTAACTGGGTAGAGGGAGACCCATACATAGCCCGAAGGCCCAGTGGTCATTTAGCCCATTACATAGCCCGTAGGCCCAATTTTTTGGCCCAAAGCCCATTCTGTGAATAGTACTGCTACAGTACCTGCTCTGCTACAGTACCCGCCACCGCTATAGTACCCATACCGCCGCTACAGTACCCATGCCGCCGCTACAGTGCCACCGTTGCAACAGTATCTCGGCTGCTACAGTAGCGGTACAGTGCTGCTACAGTAACCTGCACCCAAGGGGTTTTGAACCCCCATTTTCCATGTAGAATTATGGGGTGCTTACCACTAAGCCAAACCCGAACTACACCTTGTTAAATAAATATAATTACTAATGTTATTATTCATAATGTCAAATAATATAAGGTACCTATTCACATAATATGGAACTTACTCTTCTAAATATATAATCCATATTTAATAATTTTAAATACATAATTATTGTTATTAATGAAAAATTGTTTCCTATTTTCATAACCAAAAAGCGGGTTTTTTGGAAGTAATAACTATCAAAAGATTGACATGTGTTTTTGTAAATTTCAATGGAAATTTACTTCTAATGGAAAAAATTTGATATAATGATAAATATATATTCCATTTATACTTTAAAACCTTTAAACAATATGATTTAAACATATAAATTATCATTATTGGAAAAAGTTAATTAAATTTTAGCATATTTCTACTATTCATCAAAACATGATAATTATCAGAAAAATATCAAAACTTCATCCAAAGAAAATATTAGTGTACAGATTCTAAATTATATTTTTATTTTTTCAAATAGTACATATAAAGGTGTCAAAACCATAAATTAAAAAGTGTTATCCATTAAAAGGCGATAAAATTACTATTTTAGAAACAAATTCATTTATATGAACAAATTGAATTTGTTCTTAGATCATATCTAGAAAAAAATAAGATGAATTTAAAACATTATAATTAATATATAACATATTTTTATTAAATAAATATCCATAATTATTGATATGATTTTATAAACATGATTATTCACTTTAATATAGGTTTTCATAAAAACACATCCATTATATTTAATTGTTTTTTACTTCCATTTAAAATAAATTTGGTCACCAATGGATCCTTATTTAAACATGTGTAAAACCTATTTCAATATTTAATTAATCTTATTCATCTCCACTATTCCAATGGATTTGATTTAACAACCTTTTAAAATGATAATATTATTATTGTATTATTTTTCGGTGTAACTCACTATTGTGTGCAACATATGTTTTCAAAGAAACTTGTTGTTGTGTTTCAAGTAAGCTATCTAATAAAGTTTCTACTTTAACACAAAATTAATATCATATTTATAAATATTATCATAGATAAAAAAACAATTCTATAAATACGTAGGTTATCACATCATTCTCACCTTTTGTATTTTGCATCCTTGCAATTTTAAAATTGGTCTCTGATTCATCATTGGAAATCCCATATTGAAAAATGAGTATATAAAACAATAAAATTAATAGAAATAAATATATGCAAAAAAATTAACCCAAGATAACATATACTAGGATTAAAATTTGGAATACATGGATATGGAAGAAAAACTAACCATCGTGTTCTATTGGAGAATCATACAATACATGATCAGGAGAAAGATAACTACCACAAAAGCATTAACATGTGATGGGTTAAATGGTCATGGATTTCCCAGTAGGAAAAGTAAACAGAAAACATATTTCTTTTATGTTCATTTTCATAACGTAGAAGAATTTATTTATGATATTGACTAAGAACATAATGAAATATGCTTTCTTTTTATGTAAAGTACCATCCTATAATAAATATATCACAAAAACTCATATTTTTTCAAAATGATGAGTATTCAAGACGAATTGGACACACCCGAAATACTAGAATCAAATTCTACTAAATCACTAATACAATAAATGATAAAATATATATTCATCCGGTTATGAAACATTAAAAAAATTGTTAGTGATGGAGAATATAATCCCCAAAAAGGATAATCCTTCTATAAAAAACCAATATTAATCTACAAAATATTACAAAATATATCCCAATGTTTTACAAATACCATCCAATAAACAATTTTCCATAAAATAATTCAAAGTTATCCTAACTAAAAATGAATCCCAAAATTTAGAAGGATTTGATCAAATTGTCACCCATGATAAATTTAACATTAATGTCCAAATAACATAGACTACTCTTAAATTAACATACTGAAAAGTAACTAACCTAATCACATATTCTTTAATGTAGGTTAATCATTTACTTAAATAACCCAAATTTATTTAATTACATAATATAAACATAGATTGTTCCAAAATAAAATTCAATTGTTACTTCCCAAATAAAATCCCATAGTATTCCTATTTTTGATAGGCATATAAAGTTCCCAAAGGAGAAAAAATTCCAAAATAACTGTTATCACTTAATCCACAAATCATTTTCATGTACTAAGGATATTAATTTGAAAAAAATAAGTTCCCAAGTCAAATTACTCGGGATCTATAAAATCAATTAACTTTAAATATTACGTCAAACTAACCGGGGACTTCATATAGGCCAGTGGTAAGTGATAAATCCCAGTTGCACATTAGTTGTGGGTTCGACTCCCATAGATTTTTCAAATGTGATATGTTGTCACATGGTCTACGTGTTTTCATTTTTAAATAATTATATAATGCTAATAAAATAACAAAATGATATAAAATCCTCAAATATAACAATAACATGGTTTAACCTCATTGGTTATTTCATACCACACATTTTTCATCCCAAAAACTAATAACCCATAATTTTCTCAAAGCTGAATGTCTCCAAAAATACCGCCAATCACCTTGAAAAAACATAATCTTCAAAATGGGTATCTAATTAATTGAACTTATAAAATACCTTAAAATTATAAACCCATTATCATATCTATAACCATTAATAAAATTTACTAATCTCTAAAGTTTTCTAAACCTTTTCTCTAATACAAACTACACGACCCTGACCTTAAACATTACATAATCATGATTTATGACAGGAATTCACAATGTTTATAATTATAGGTTTATAGGTTTAGTGAATTGGGCCATAACAATTATATTAAATCTCAAAAATTATAATGTTTCCACTTCTACTCTATCCAATCTTTTCACAATAACAAAAATACTTAAATAAAAACAAGAATTTTTTTGTTGATAAAAATATTATTAAATTCTTTCTTTCTATTTACCTTCCTTATACCCTGTGAAAAACATTTCAAAAACATTCAATTAGTATAAAAAGGTCGTTAAGGGTTATAAAATAAGTAATGAACACATTAGTACATCAATAAATAAAAATCAATGAAATAATATTTTTTACTCATGAAAAATAATCTCTTTAAAATGCCTCATGAAATATTATGATTTTTGAATAACATAGTCAAATCATAAACCATAAAGATAACATGTGGAAACCATAAAATACATTCCTTTTAGCTTTCCCAACAACAAATGGATTTACATTTAGAAAACCCTTAACAGTCTGTTCTTTAAATATTATTGGAGAAACATTAATGATTTCCTCTGCCACTTTACACAATGCATTAGACAGATATCTCAAGCTCACCCTCCCATTTTTTATCACATAAACACTCGTATACGTAAATATTTCCCAAGAATGATAAATAATCATAACACATAAAACAAGCATAAAAGAAAATAAAATTTCAACATTTCAATAAAAATATATCATTTCATGATAATTAAATAATCAATGCTTTATCATAACCATTTTCAATACCAAATATAATATATGAAGGTAAATTTTATTTATAGTGCTTTTAAAAACATCATGGCTTGTTAAAGAATCCAAATATCAAATAATTCTTGCCGTTGTGAAAAGGATGTTGTCACCACGTAAGTTAAAAATAAACATTCGTTTTGTAATTTATTAAAAGGATTCATTTATAAATTATTACCTTTGAATAAAATTTAAAGTAGAAGTGTCTTATTATACATGTTATAAATGAAGTTTCATGTATAAATAAAAATATTCATTATGGAAAGGAGACTGAGAAAAAGTCTCGTACAAAGATCATTTTGTAAATAAAATAGATCAATTATTTGTGTTCACTTTATGTACACATAAAGAAAGTATAAAAAAATTAGGTTTTAAAAAGTTATTTATCACATAATCATAGAATGACATAATCAAAATATATAATTTTAACCCAAATAATTGAAATAGGGTTAAGAAGTTCACTAAAAATACTCAGAAGCTTAACAGTGGCACATAAAAATTGAGAAAATGTGTTAATGAGAGATAAAAGGTTAACTAATCACTTGAACATAAAATTTACATAAAAAATTTTATACAAAAACATATCCCAAAATTAGAAAATGTAAATTAAAATATATATGATAAAAAATTTCTTTCACTAAAAGAGTTGGGTGAATGTTTCCCTTACTTTGAGTCTGACGTGTCTTCTCTATTCTTTAATTTACGGAATAATAAACATATGTTAATTTAGACTTTCTTAAAAAAATCATGTTTATTATTCATTTCTTATTACATATTAACATTATATATAAAATAATCATCATTATTAAAGTTCATATCGGTTGTTTTGTGGATGTTTGGTGATGGAGTAAAAAATAAACTTGTTATAATTAGAAATTGTCCATTTTGTCAAAATTAAATTATATCAAAAATCATATTCACGATTTAAATATCATATCTATATAGTATATATGTATTTAAATACATTATATTTGTATTTTGAACAGTCCCATACATTTTGAGATAATAACTAAAATTCACCGTTCATGAAGAGGGTAATGCCTACGTACACATGAATGTTTCCTTTATTCTTCAGCATGTTTAATGAAATGAAAACTAATTGACACATAGGAATATAATAATTCCAGTATAATATATATGTTATATATGTTACATATTTTCATTAATTCTTTCTTTCATACATTCCATGTATGGCATGACTGGGTCATAACACTTTGAGGGGCCGGTAGTCCGCAAAACATCGAATGAAATTAACATATTTACCCATTATGGAAAGCATCAAAGGATGATGTAAATGAAAAATAAATAATCATAGATTCCATATAAATATAATATAAATCATATATAAATATAGTTCCATCATAATGTCCACCATGATAGGTGGTAGTGAAAATTGAACAACCATCTTTTTATGATGTAGTAATTTTTCGTACACAGAAACAATATGTTTGTATCCATTAGATGGAGGTGTGTGTTAGTGTAGTTAAAATAATTATCATAAAAAAATATTTTATTTATGATACATGTTTTATTATTTAATAAAACATTAATAAGATCATATGGAGTGGAGATTTAATGTTGATAAAAGAACATGAGTGAAGACATTACCTCTAAATCGGGTAACTTCATTTGATTTAAGCCAAAAGGATTTCATGAATTGTCTCCATCCCTTGGTAAGGATTCTAGGTATAATGATGGATGTTGGGAGATTATATGGGTAGTAGTTTTCCTAATCATGGGGATTGAGTGGTGTGAGTAAATGGGTATAGTTGATTCCCTTTTATAAGAGGGTGGAGGGGCACATTAGTAATGTTTGGAATAATTTTATTATAATTTATTTCGGTTTTAAATGGTCTCATCCTTATTTATTTAGAATATAATATTATTCTGGTAGAAAAAATCTAATCCAATATTTTTTAGACATTTTTATGGAACAAATATAACCTTATATTTTTTAACCCTTAGTTAGAAACATTAACTCTTACCATGTCTTCTTGGATTTTCATAATTTATAGTTACTGTAGTTAAAATAAAAAGACAAGAAAACCACAAGAGGATAATTAATAAACATTTTACCAATTTTTAGGTTTTTTTTCTATTTTATCATTTAATAAACTAGTTGTTTGTTTTAAAAACTCATTTCTTTTATTTTTTGACAATATTAGGAAATTTATTTTTGATAAAATCTTCAAAACATGGTTCCATTGAAAAAAATTAATTAAAAAAATAGAATATGTCAATATCATCCAAAAAATCATGTATGGAATAATAATAAGAAAATTTATTTTATTTTGAAATATTATTTATTATTTATCTGAATCCTTTATTAATGAAGAAATCACTACATCAACATTGTTTCATAATTAAATTTATTTCATTAATGTCTAAAAAATTTAAATAAAATATCATGATGTATGAAATATTTTTATCCTTCTAATTACTCTTTATAGTTAAAGAGATAAATTATGTAACCCTATATAAATATATATTGTAAAAGATACATGTTTATGTTATATATTTATATACTTTAAGTTAATTCTTATAATATTTCATTTTCACACCTAAGTGGTTCAGTAGGGTTCATAAATAGACCCAAGGATGCCCATGGTCATACATAACTCATTCAATAGGGTTATTATATGTGTTAGACTAATTTTATATTATTATAATATTATTTATTACCCTTATTTACTATATTTACATGTTAACCATGATAAATGAAAATTATTAGGGAAGTTACAATTCATATTGAAGAAAAATATAATGTTTATATTTAAAAAAATTGCAACTTATGATTCCAAATATGGAATCCATTTTTTCTAAATTCAAAACATATAAGTTGTAGTAATTCGAATAAAATTAATTTCTTGTGGTCAAAACCAAAAATTGGGTTTTTAAAATTTAATAACTATCAAATTATTGACATGTATTTATGTCCAATTTTAATGGAAAATTAATTACAATGGCCAAAATTGGATTAAATTATAAAAATATATTCCATTTAATGTTAAAAACAATTATATAGTATTATTTTTCAATATAAATTATGTCGTGGGAAATGTTGTTTTCAATTAAAATTTAGAATATTTTTCTATTCATAATAACATGATAGTTACTAGAATAATATCAAAAAATACATCCAACGTAAATTTGGGTATCCAAAATCATTAAAAAGAATATTATTTTTTTCATATAAAACATTTAATGGTGTCAAAACTAAATTTAAAAATGTTTCTCCATTAAAATTAGGTAAAACTATATTTTTAGAAAAATACTTCTTTTATCTGAAGAATATAATTTGTTTTTATATCATTTCTATAAAACATAATAGATGGATTTAAAATTATACAGTGAATATGTAACATATTTTATTTATTAAATATATATAAATAAATAGTGATATGATTTTATAAACCCAATTATTCCCTTTTAAATGGGTTTTAATAAAAATACATCCTTTATATTGAATTTATTATTATTTACATTTATAAAAATAATTCACCAATGGATCATTATTTAAACATGAGTAAACCATATTTGAAAATTCATTTGACACTATTCATTCCCATAATTACAATGGCTGTGTGTTAACTACAATATTAAATAATATTATTATAATGTTATTTTTTCGGTATAACTAAATGTGGTTTTCAATGTAAGATTATGAAGAAACCTGTTGTTGCATGTCAATAATGCTACTGTAAAAGCATCTCTATTAATATAATATTAATATCTTATTTATAAATATTCTTAGAAAATAAAAATTTTAATTCTATAAATACATGTGCCATTACAGTACATGCATCACAAAATAAATCATGGTAATGGTTCCACCCTAAGACTGAAATAGAAATATACAAAATACAAAATGTCCTAATAAAAATAGATATAATAAAAAAGAATAACCAAAACAAAAAAACAAATGATGCATAAGGTATAAAATATATAAGAAATAAATAGAACTAGATTTAAAAAAAAGTTTTGAATGGAAAATAGAAAACTATAATTTTAAATAAATTGCCCAAAGAAGTGACAAATAGCCTTCATATGACCCTCAGTCACTATACAACGATACACCTCCCCAGAAAGTATAAAATATATTAAACCATATTGAACAAACTATGTCATGGAAAAATTAGTTGTGAGTGGAACAACCCTTTTTTTCACCACCCATTAAATCAATGAATTCTATTTCATATTAAATACTAATAATGATACTTTTATATATTGTAAAAAGGTATAAATTATTCATAGTAATTAGTAAAAGTAAAAATATAAAATTATTTGTATTATAAAACATGCCACCAAGGTTTTCATTGAATTAATTCAAAATTAATTATTATACAATCATAAAGACTCTAAGACCCATAAACATCCAATATTTTACATACCCGCATTAATAAAATTTTATGTAACTTCACCTTTTAAATTTACATTTCTCAACTCGCAATAAGTCTCCTATTTCAAAATAGTTATCCAAAATTTCATTCCAATAAATGATTTAATAAATCTAGGCCCAACAACAACAAAAATAAATTCATAACCCATGAAAACCATATTTGAAAAAATACAAATTATCACTTATAAAACACTCTAAAATAAAAAAGTATCCAAATTTATTGAGTACATGAATAATGTCATTCAACCTTGTAAATAAAATATATTTATTAAAAGATAAAATCAATCTTAACATGACCTTCAATTATACCCTTCTTAATTCTATCTATAAATAATTGGAAAATATGTCCACAAAAAATAGTGAATGATGAATCAATTCAAAACCATTATTTAAATGTTACATTATAAAATACCAGAACATTACATAGGTAAAAACATTAAAATATTTATCATGGTTTATGAGTGAGAAAAAATTATATATCCATTATAATGATCGAAATTTGGCTACTCGTGAGTTGGGATCTATCTAGTGGGATCTAATTATGTTTATTAGAGTTTCGTTGATTATAACATGGTTCTCTTAGAACTCTATGATAATATGAAATTTGGAACCCCTTTTCCACCATAGGAACCCTCATGATTTTACTCATCCATGATTCATGTATCACTGAGAGGGGGAGGGTAGAATTGGGGACATATTTTTCATTAATATTTCATTACATATAAAAAACCTTATCCTCTTATGAAATATTTATTTTCCTGTTGAATCCAATTCATATCCACATCTATAAAAATAAATTTTTTTACAAGTATGGATACTCAATAAGAGTAGCTATGTCCATTGAATTGTTTGCAAAAATCCAATACCTCACAATAAACTATAAAACAATCGTTTTGTGTGGTATACAATGAGTATTATATTCCCTTATACACGTGTCTAACTAGGTAAAATATCCAATATTTTGTCTGCATCATTATGGAAAAATGATGTAATACATTTTTTTTAACAAACGTGTTTTTGAAATTCTTGATAAACAACAAAATATATAACCTCTCAAAATAGTTATTCATTTTCCTACAAAGAATTTGGTAATAAACATCTTGGAAATTGTAATGATACTCACAATGATACCTGAGTCTAATTTCCACAACTATCATCTCCCAACTAAAATCCCACTTTTCTGTATACTATTTGTTTGTTGAAATTTCATTAGAAAACTATTTTAGTTCCATTTTTAACTTCCTATAGTTCTTTTTTAACATTCATAATTCCTCCATGAACTTTCTGAATCCTCTACATACTGAGTTTCATGGCAGCGTGTTAGAGTTTCATAGATAGTCTTATATTATGCAGACCGCCTCTATATCATGGACAACTTATTCCCTATTGACTACAGATGCATTGAATCAACTTTTTTCCTCATTAAAAAAGGATACCGTAAACCAAATCCTTATACTATTCCCATGAACTATATACTTCATGATAATAATGCCTAATGAACTCCTATTCATCACATAATTCTCCCTCATGAACCTATTCCCCTTTGTAGAATTCTCCAACCAAAATTGTTTTAATCTTACCCAAATCATTCTAGTAGTTAATATTTCTTATAATAAAATTCTTGCAATTCTAATGATCTAATCAGGGAAATTTATATTGAAAAATAAGATTAAAAACTAGTAATATGAAATACTAAAAAATTGATGTGACACATATTTTACTCTAAATTCTATGCAGTATACTTATTTCCTTAACACTAAACTGAGACAATAGTCTTACATAATAAAAAAACCCTTATAATAGCCATAATAATGTCCGCCTTCCTTAAATGTATTGTCTCTTGTGATATTCAAGATTCCCATGAAATAAATGCTTCCTGCGATCTGGTTTCCCTACATTGTCTGCATAACACAATTCGCAATCCACAAAGCCATCCTATGCATAAATCATTATTTTCCTATTTTTCTTCACAACTAAAAATACCTTCTATGCAATCCAGGATCTATTTTTTCTGTCCACATACTAGGTTCAATGAACAACTTTATCGAATTCCCTTATTTTTCAATAAAAATTAACCCAAATTTGATGTCTAAAATTATAAAAAACAATGGGAAATGACACAACCGTAACATTAAACTTCAGTAACACCAACTATACTATTTCACAATCATCTGGATTTATCAACACACACAAATTCATACATAACTAAAGCATCAGCCATATTATAGAAAAATTAATTCATTCCAAAATAACTCTATTTATTTCATCATATACACATTATTTCATGATTTTTAACCTTTTGTTGATCTCCAATAAAAACAAAAGAATTTCTGAGAAAATATTGGAACATCCCTCACATCCAGAATAAATGTTCAATACCTATAAAATCGATACTCTTATGAATTTTTATTCTAATTTTTTCAATACTATGATATGTATAATCAATAACTTCTACAAATTTTGGTGATTTCATTTCTTCTCAGTTATTCTTGAAAACAAAGTAAGGTACTTAAAAATGATAATATTCCTTATCATATTTTCTCTAACAATCTCCCCATAGGATACTATTTTCATTAAAGACACATAAATTGAGTACTTTTTTAACATCATGAAATGGATTACACCTCAACCATTTTTAGCATGCATGAGAAAACTCATTCTATGAAATATGAATTATTGATAGTAGAAACCATGCAGTCAAATAGTAGTCACTCATTTATTCCAAAATATCCATCCTCATCCTTCTTAATATGTTTTATCCACTTCTACAATTACCTTGAATACAAATATTGTGTTTCTTATAACCACTCTAATGAATATTTAGAATAGTTCACCAACTAACATGTATATTCACATATTACCAAAAACTCCCTCTCTATGCATGATTCCTTTAGAATAGATTTATGAAAAAATTACCCCCTGAAAAAACATTCCAATGGAAAGAAGATAGGGGACACAAACACATACATTAACATTGATTAGAAATATTTATTAATCCCATGTTCAAACTCAATTGGAATATTTTTTTCTTTTCATAAAAGTTTTGTGAATCTTTTAGAAACATGTTCTTATGTATGAATATATTATAACATCAATTAATTCTTCTAAAAATGCTCTTTGATTAAATTATTTATTAAATTAATATATTATTAATTTTTATTGTCATACCATATTTTTGGTATGGTTTATTTCATTTTGATTATCACTTCCGAAGAGAAACAATAACTTTACTTCAACAAGTAAGTCTTCTAAATACAATTTTATAGATATAGGTTTGGTGGAATATTGAGTGGAAACAACATCTTAATAATTATCTATGATAATAGTTACTGAATTATACTTTTTTTATTCTAAATAACAAAACTCTTCACTAAAAAAGATATTCTACATTATGGGGATCTTCTATCATCAATATTTTTTACCTAATCAAAAAACTGAATACCCAAAAAATGTAATACATTCTGAGCTAGCATACATGATTCAATTTTTTTTATCCTTTGATTTATCTGAGAATTATTTGTATAAAAATTTATTATGATTCGTTATAAGAACTCTCAAGTATTGATCATAGGGAAAAAACATAAACAATGTGTGGTCTTGAGGAAGTCAAATATAACAAACAACCAAATAGCTTCTAAAACATTTTTTTGTTTAGCTTCCCTTCATTCTCCAGCTATATGAAATTTTTCAAAAATGAAATATCTGTGGAAATTAATTTCATAATTTAAATTACAAATGTATTAATAAGTTCTATAGAATACATTTCTCGAAAATGATAAATATTTTTCTTCCTTTTTAAGATTTGTAACCCATAAAAGTATTTCATTTCCCCCAACACGGACATCTGGAATAAAATTTTCATCTCTTCAGCAAATCATTCAAATGATCATTCATTATTCACAAAAATGATAATGAAATCAATATAAAAAATTACAATGATTGAATACTCATGACATAGATTAATGAATTGATTGATATCAACTCATCCTTTCCTAGAACTCATCTTCCTTTAAAATGCATCAAATTTGGAATACCATGCCCTAAGAGCTTGGTATTTCCCATACAAGGAATTCTATAAACAATAAGAATTACAGTAATATTTCCTACCCATAATTCCACATGATATTTCAATTTAAATATCCTCATCAAGATCAATATTTAAAAAAATTTATTTCACATCCACTTGAAAAAATGTGAAAATTTTATTGTGACGTAATAGAAATATATATACTTTTTATTTCTAACCATTAAACTGGATGAAAAGTTTTAAACAAATAAACACTATCAATATATGAGTATCAATTTCACACTATTAATTCGTTGTTCCTTATAACTTCACCTATTTTATTCATCTTATTCTGAAAAACCCATTTTTTACAAATAACATTTTTGTTATCTGGAGTGGGTATGAGTACTCATGAATAATTTTTTTCTATCTGACCAAGTTCTTTATTCAATGATACAGCCTAATATAGATGTTCAAAATCTTCAAGAACATCATTGGACTCAACATTTAAATACAATGAATATTGTGTAACATCTTTTGATATTTTTATTTTTTGTACCTTCTAATGGTGATCACCAATAATGTTATATACCTCCACGTGATTCCTCTTCCTTGGAGGAGTTATATGCGTTTCAATCTCATTACATAAAACAGTTTTATCTCATTATTCTTATAGATTAGGATTACAACTATCTGTATTGTTGGGAAGAAATCCCTCAAGGTAACATTTTAAGATTTTTTGGGTTGGTTGTATTTATGGAAAAAGGAGGTTTCCATGGTGAATTATCATGTTCCAGAGAAGTTTTTGGCAGTCCATGTTAACAAAGAACCATGAATAAGGAATGGAAGATTTGGTGAGCATCACGAAAATATGGCTTCCTTGAGGATCTCATCAAAATATTGCAAAGGCTTAGTTTTATGAAGATATGCTTCTTGGATTGGATTTCGCAAAGACAATAAGAATGTTGATGGTGATGCTTCGTGATTATGATGAGATTTGTAAATAGAAGAGTTGATGAGAATTATGGAGGCAAAGGGAATTGTGAGTGGAGATTCGGGGCGAAGTCATGAAGTAAATGACGGAATTCTCCGCAATTGAAAAATTGTTGTGGTGATTCGCGATTTTGAGAGAGTTTTGGCGGGAACATAGGATCATCGTGATTTGAGATGAAACAATGTTGACTTCAGGTGGAAGGTTCGAGGGTCTTTGGAATCACCTATAAATAAACCTTGACCCCCTTGAGCGATGTAGAGATAGTTTCCAAAGAAAATATTTTTCTCTTGGCTCGCGAAGGTGGTTTGAGAAGGCAATGTGCTTCACGAAAGAAGAGCTTCACGGTGGCTATTCTAGCCCTGTGAAAGTTGTGTTCTCCGTGTTGGCTAAGTGAGCATCGTGAGGGATGTTTGTCTGCGATGACTTGATCTTCGAAAGAGTACTTTGAGAGAGTACTTCGTGAGAGTTCTTCGTGATAAGGTAAGAGCGTTGCGAAGGCTTGTTTTGATCTTCGTAAAATTGGAAGCCACTCAAGTAGGGTGTTGTGCGACGGTTTTTCTAAAGGAATTGCCCATTTTTTCGTGGAAATGGGGTATTCATCAATGGATGAAATTAGGAATTCAATAGAGAATCTACATACAGTAGAGGATGCATTAATTAGTGGTAATGAAGAGACCTATAGGTCTATAAACTATGAGTTGATATTCTAATGAAGCGGTGATCTCACTTCAGTTTAGAGCGGAGTGAGTTCTCAAAATTGAGAGTGGTTGTAAACTAGGAGGGAAAATGAGTTATCTTCGAACATGTAAATAGTATGGCGCTTATATTGTAATTGGTACATCGACACACTACCGGTCTATGCACCTTGGATGAAGCCCAGTGAGGTTGAACCTAGAAAAATATTGTTGTGTCCTATGCATGCATTAAGGTTTATTCATACTCTACATCGGGAAGGAGAGACAAGAGGGTTCTGTCTAACAGTAAAACAATATAAAAAAGGGGCAGTTTTTTTATTCTGTCATACCCTGATTCACCCCCTCTTAGGGTATCAAGCCTAGTGGACCTTACACGTATCCTAACTAGAATTGATAACAACACATTCTTTATCATGATCAACTACCTTATCAGCATAGGTCTGTTCTTCTTCCTCAACATTTCTAACAACATTCAAATTAGTAGAATATACAAAAAAAAATTTGTTTCTCTATTGAAACATATATTTCCTCTTCCCTCTAGGTAATATCCAAACAAATCATTTTTACCTCTCTTATCAAATTTTTCATTATTTACACATATCGGCATGAATATACATTGACTCCAAAAAACACTTAATTGTTGTAAAAAAGAGTTTTTCAATAAAAAAAATTATATGGAGTTATATAATATTTTGGCATGTTTAAACACCACTTTTGTGTGTCTGTATATATATATATATATATATATATATTGTATTACCAATTGACATTATCCAATATTAATGAGAAATTCCATGTTCAAGTAAAATTTTTCTCCCAATTTACACCATACTATTATTATTTCTTTTAGTAACCCCATTTTTTTAGGTGTCTATGATGAACTTAACTAATTCCAAATTAAATTCATCTCATGATTCATTTCAAATAATTTATTCTTATATTCACCACCACTATCAGTTCTCAACCTCTTCACAATATACACAGATAGCGTGTTGTCATCCCTCTTGAAAACATTAAACATTTTAAAGTAATCTGACTTATGTTTCATAGAAAAAAGTAATTTATTGTGATTAAATTCATCAACAAATGTCCTTAATTGCATATATCCATCCCTATATTGTTCTCTCATGGTCCAAATTATATCAAAATGAAACATTCTAGTTGTTGTTTTTTAATATCAATATTCTTATGTACTGGGTATGTAATTTTTCCTGTTTGAAAGATAATGAACCACTAATAACTTCTTATTGACATATACATAATTCCACAGAAACTATCTCAATTTGATTATATTACCATATTTCATTAATGAATGTGTCCCATAATTTTTTCAACAACTAATTTTCATCACCCATGAAAAAATTACAAGTGTTTATTATTTCACCCACCTAGAACAATTTTTTTATTGTTCATTTACCTTGGGAAAAAATCCTTCCATATACCCAATTATCTAAAAATAAATAATATTTTTTAATGATAACATTGTTACCCTCATCACAAACTTATGAAACACTCAATAGTATTGGTTTCCACACATCATCATATAAAGCCTTTTAGCATTTCATCTTTTCTTTCCCAATGATGTTCAAACCAACAAATCTTATATTCAGAGACATGTCATTTCCAAATTTCTGCATTATTTATTGGAATTATTTCATATTTTCCAAAAAACTTACTTCTCATATCATATGAGAAGAATATCCACTATTAATAATCTGATGTTTTATATCCTTTTATTTCTATTAAATTAGCCTTAACAACAAGTGATTTTTTACCTTCCTGTTCTTTTATTACAAATGACATTTGATAATTCCAAATGTTATTTTATTGTCCTTGTAAGAAACCAGATAGTCCTTAGCATGATTAAAAAAATTTTAACATCTTCAAACAATAGATTCCATCTGTTGGAAATTATTCTCAACTCTTTCATCAAAATTCCCAGGTTTCTTCTGATCCTTTTTCTCATACATTTTTTTTGAGAGGATATACTACATCTAAAACCATTCCATAAATAACCTTTGGAATAGTAGTAATTTTTTTAGTTTAACCGACACATATTTTTCATATGACATAATCCACAAAATTACATGCAGTATCCATGAAAGAGGATTTTACTTTGAAACTTTTAAATTGACTGGTGTTGTGACATTTTTTCTATAAAACCATATTAACAAAGCATTGCTGAACCCCAACCATTATTTTTTTAAAATTTAACATTATTCTTCGACTAAATTTTATTTCTAAACATATTAGAATTAGATTTAATTGAATATTTTCTGTTCTAATATTTTTTTTAAATCTCAGGATTTTTTGAATTTGATATCTTTACACTCATACATAGATTTCCCATTTCCATCTTCTCAAAAAAAATTCCAGCCTCCTTAGTAATATTTTATGTAAAATTATATTGATCTTTATTAGGTTTATCCTTAAGATAACATTATTCAACTTTTTAGATAGAGTTTTTGAAACTTGTCTCCCTCTATTGGTCTTTAGAAATATTTTTTTTGACAAGTTCAAAAAAAAATTATTCATTCCATTGGATTTATTTCCGTTTTCCATTATGATTACTTTCATTAAATATACTTTTTTTAAATCATAATTTTCATTTATAATAATGTATTTATCACCATGAAATTTTTATTTTCTATTTGTTCAATTTTTTTCATTTTTTAGTTTCTTAATTTCATTCTTCTATCTTCTAATAATTCTTATACTCTCTCTCAATTATTCATTATGATTAAATTATAACTAAGTTTCTACTTATTCATTAGAACATTTACTTCTAAACTCTTCATTATTCACTATTGTAATAAAATTATTTTCTCCACCATTTTTTAAATATTTTTCGGATTCAACATCACCTCCTTTTTTTATTTATATTTATATAAGAATCATAGTATTTTTTATTTAAATAATTTTATATCATTAACCTTATAAAAATATTTCTCCATATAACCATATTTGTTTAGAAAATTTATCATTATTATTTCTTATTCAACACTATCCAAATATTTCATTATTTGAACACAATTAGTAGCAAGTTTCCTAACAGCTCCTCATTCAAAACACATCGCGGAATGATTCCATATATATTTACATGACCATATTCTCAAATTGTTAGAAAAAAGGGTAAAATATCATCACAATTTTACGTTCCTCATTTTTAGAGGTAGAGTTAGAGATATCATATTCCATGTGAAACTTCTTATACTTTACCTTCTTATCATTTGTAAAAGAAATTTCTCTTTCGAATTTTTTTCCCATCATAATAATCTTCATTATTATTAACCATGCGATGATATTTCTATGAAAATAAACCATATGTAATGTTTATAAGTCAAAATATTCCAATGAAGAAACATTATCATCAAATTTATAAGGAATAATAATAAATATACTTTAAACATCAGTATAATTCTCAAAAGTTTCACCAAAACATCTGATATTGCAGAAAATTCCATTTACCATGGTAATGAGGTCCCCAACTGATTCATAATTACTCATTTTAAAATATTCATACTAAGAAACTAGATTTTTAGTTTTTTATTATTTAAATTTTTATTTCATTTATAGATTATATTCAGTATATCCAACACGCCTTTAGATGTGGAAACACCTTTCACACATAAAAATAATCATTTAGAATGTGATAAGAGTAAATCATTTTTATCTCATCCATTATTCTATTGAATCTTTATATTGAAAGGGGTAATCAAGACTTTATAATCAATAGTAAAAAATCCAGATGTTGTAGCAACAAGAACATTTTACCCATGAGACATAGGATAAGGCATGATTATATCAATACATAAATGATTATTCTTTCCATTAAATATTGGAATCCTATTACTATTCTTTCAATTAAAATTTCCCATTTAAACATCAGTTCTAAAAATTAGAAAAGAATAAACATAGAGAACCTTAAGCATTGATTCCAATTAGTATTTTCCAGACAAGATTGATATTTCACTAAGAGGGGGAGGGGTGGATTAGTGACATATTATTCATTAATGTTACTTTACATATGAAAAAACCATCACCTGTAGTAAAATATTTCTTTCCCTTATGAAAACAATTCAAACAATCATCCTATGGAAGTAGAGAATTTACAAAGTTCACTACTCAACAAGAGAAGCTTTGTCCTTGGTATTGTTTTCAAACAATCCAATACAACACAATCAAAAACAATATTGTCTATTTGTGTGGAATACAATTAGTAGGATATTCCATTACACTTTAGTAGCACAATGTACACGATCTAATAAGGTTAGTTCATAGTATAGAAAAAAATACATAATAGTATTTTTCAATAATCATGTTACTATGTTTTTTAATAATCATTCACAGTAGTGACATTTCTAGGGACATTGTAATGATACTCAATCTAATACACTAGTCAAATTTCCACTCAAGATTTCTCACAACTTAAATCTCAATATTAAGTATACTGCCTGTTTTACAAAATTGATTTGGAATACTATTTGAGTACCTTTTAGAGAATCCTTGAGTCCTCCATGAAATTTCATGGATATTCTACAAACTACTTGTATCTGTTGCGTACTTAGTTTCACTACATTGTGTGTGGGAATCACAGATAGTCTTCCCTTCCACTGACATCTTGTACTTTGTGTACATATGATGCCTCATGGATAGTAGAGGCGTTGCGGCCCTTTTTTCATGATGAAAATTAAATCCACAAAACTATTCAACAGATTCTTCCAATGAACATTTTTCTTCATAGAAATAACTACCTATAAACTACTATTCATCATAGAATTCTACCTCGTGAACTTTTTCTCCATATAAGAATTATCAAATGTGATCTATTTAAAACATACATGAACTCTTCATGTAGATTATATTTTTAAAAATAAATTATGATTCTTGATTTTGATCTGATTATGGGTCTTTATATAGGAACAAATGATCCAAATATCCCCCTAATATGAATTATTTGTAGTTTTTATGTGGTTCAACATTAAATATGAAGTGATATGCAGTCCACAAAGCCCCGTAACCCTTTTTGGTAGATTGTATATTAAACAAAAAAACATTTTTTTAGTGCCAAAATCATCACCTCATGCCACAAATGACATGTCACCCACAAACAGTAAGCCTCTCATTAATTGTGAGCATCACATGAACTATTTTTCCCTATATGGTATGCTTTGCACTCTTCTCTCTCGAAATATCACTCCTATGAGAGAAAAAACCCTTTTATTTTTTCATTCTAGTTCTTTTTATTCTGATTTTGGTTCATGAACTATGCATTACAATACATGAATAGAGTTCCAGAAACTCATTTTTTTTAAAACTCAATTCCAAAAATCTATATACCCATTTTGAGGACCTAGAATTTGGAAAACACAAGAAAACAACTCCACCTTAATATTATTCATCGAGATAACATCCTTACTGATTATTCGTTATCAAGTTTTATCCAAAATATCATGTTGATATATAATTATTCATTAACAATCTTCTACCAACCATTAATTAATAACAAAACCACTTAATTTCATAAATTAAAAACTTCATATATCATGAAATTCATCCTTAGATCATTCACATTTTGAATTATAATATTCCCCAATAAATTTATTGGAGCATCCCTAACTTCCATAAATATAATAATTTTCTAATCAAATGTTATTTCTTACGAATTGTTATCTTATTTACTGAATACGATGGACAGTCCAATAATCCTATTTTACAAAGAGAGGTGGTTTTTTTATTATAAAACATCCCTAGAAACAATACACAATACTTGAAAATGATAATCTTCTTTATCATATTGTTCCTAAAAACTTGATCAAAGTCTCCCATGATATCACCCCGTGATATAGGATATATTCTCTCTATGTTATAACGTAATATAAGAAGAATTATACCATCACAGATATCATCCTATGTTAGGGAAACAACTACCTAATCTAGTTAACCACTCCCAACATCCCCCACAAAAATTCAATGAAAGTGATCACTATTAAATTTCTAAATGAATCAAATGTATTTCATTTAAAATAATACACGACTCACCTCCCAGACATTCAAAATAAGAATACTAATATATATTAAAACATAAGAATCATATATTATAGATTCAAAAATGGATATCCACTAATCGGTTTATGAGACAACCATGGAAAATATTGATCACATGGGGCTTAATATCTTTTCACACTTTTAATAAAAATTCTATTCCTTAAACAATAAAAAACAGTACATTCTAATCTTGAATCAATTTCAATTAATTGACACAATTTCCAAATCATGTATAAATCCACTCTATATACCATTAATATATTTAAATTCTATAATCTCCATTATAAATACAAGAATCAATTTAAATAACTAAGAAAATCATTAAAATGATTAAAATACATTAAATATTACTTACTAGTGTTAAAAGACCACATAAAAATATAATCATATGAAAATAATTTTCGATCCCTTTGGAAAATGGGGTTTCAAACCTTCCATTATTCAATGAATTTTATATCGAAACTTTAATGAGATGATATAATTCTTTTTTTTAAAAACATGCAATTTCAACAACATTGAAATAGTTAAATAATTTCCAATCATGATGTTTTATAAAAAAACGGTACAAAAACTCCTTTAAAACATTAGATTAGTGCTCACCACTATATGGGTAACCAATATCATGATTTGAAATTCATTTGGGAATTTTTTTAATCACATGTAATGGAATACAATACCATGAAAAGTGGTAAAGTATATTAAAACAAAAAAGATTCCCCTCAAGGGTAATACCTATAGTCATACCATTTTGAATAATATTTTTAAAATCAACAAGAATATTTTAGAATATAATAAAAACAAAAAAATGAACAATTAATAGAGATGTTGAAAAATTCAGAATTCATGGTCATTTTGGATGAATGATCCCACAAGAAAAAATAGTTCCCTCTCTAACCTTCACACAATGAGACCCCTATGATCCAAAGAAATCCAAAGCCTAAAGTTAGCTTCTTTGTTATCAGTGATATTTAAAGGATTGGAATAAATAGAAAAGAAAGAATGTAATGGAAAATAGATTATAAATGGGCTTACAATTTGGAAACTACATTGAATTAATTGTAAAAGGACACCAAATTAGAAAACAAAATGCAGTAGAATCCCAATGGTGGAACTCCTAATTTATTTTAAGGAGATGGAGGAAAAAATATGTTCTCGACCATTAAATATTTATAGGGGGAATATAAATACAATATATTAATTATATATGCATTCTATATGGTATTGTTTCATGGTTTTACAACTCGTGTGACAACCATTGAAAGTGTAAGTATTAAATTTTTTCCAAAACTAACATGCTTGTTTCTGAGAAAACATAGCCTCACAAAACATTTTCACCCTCTCCTTTTCATAATAGTTTAATTGCATTGCATTCCATAGGATCAAAATTATTTGGAATCAGACTTTCACAATATTTAATGACCAACAATATATAGAAAAAAATAAAAACAAATATTTCATTGTGTTAGGGTAACCATAATTTTTTCACTAAACCATTCATCCAAACCATTCACAATGTTATAAAACCAAAATTTACTTTTTATGTTCTAAAAATTCATGGAAATTTAAAATGTCCCTCAACTTTATAAAATTACATAAAATCAAAACTATAATGACATGGTAGGTTTAGAAATGATTCACATTATTTATTTTTAGTCGCAAAATGTGTCATGTCAATGAAGTGGTCTAAATAAAATTGAATTCTCAAAAACACACATAATTAAAAGGGTATGTAAATTAAAAACAATATGATTACTCTAATAAAATTGGGCATCCTCTAGTATAATTTACCATTAATAAATCATACAGATGATCCATGGAATAATAAATAGACATAGTTCTCCTCCACACAAATTATTAATCAATAATGGTGGACCAACTGAAAAAACAATTTTAAAAAAATAAGTTGATTTCAGTAAAAAAACATTATTGAAAACTCAAAAGCGGATATCAAAACTCAATGATCCATTAAAAACTACAAAATATGGTCATATATACTAATGAATGGTATTGATACTCGATGAATCCAAACAAATGACTATGAAACTAAACCACTAAACCAAATATTTCTATAATCCAAAGGGCATAAAAACTGATAAAAACTACATAACAAAGTACATGGGACTTACATAAGTTTCTCATCATATATATAACATAATTTACAACCAAAACCAAGGCATAAAACCCAATAGTAATTCCAATATAAAAAATCATTGTGGAATCCATTTCCCAATCAAAAACATAAAAACATTATAATTTATATATGTAACAACCAAAGGATCCTTCCATCTCAAAAATAAAAAAATAAAAACCAGACCATGGTCGAAAATATTAAATGAAAATATCAAATATCATCAAGAAAAGAGGTATAAAACATTACCCATTGGGCCATAAAATATATAGGGAAACCAAAAAGCACCCATGAAACTATTAGGAAAAGAATATGTTAGAAACAACTACCCAAACTGTTTCATAAAAAATAAAAATATGTATCTTCATCCAAAATAGATGCCACCATATAACATAAGGGATTTCAAATAGTACTCCACTCCCTAAACAACAAACATAAAATTCCTTCATAAGAAAAACATTCTTAAATGACACCTCACACAATATACTATTAAAAATTTGATCCTCCATTTTTGGACGATTAAATTATGGATCAAAAATATGTTCTCGCAATATTCATAAAAAAACCTCAAATAAAAACAAAAATGATAGACCCCCCATGTCTAACACTCTACATTTAAACACAAACATTCTAGGAAACCTCTATTAAAAAATTGATACATAAACCCTCATGTTCTCATTTCCCTAAAACCTATTTTCAATACAATGAAACACAAGAAAATTTCTCATTCATTGATAAAAATAAAACTAAGACCATTTCACAATCTCAATCCCAAATCCTTACTCAAATTAGATAATTTTAAATATTTTCAGTACCTATTTATAAAAAATCATTGACCAATTGAAAAACCAAAAAATCCATCTGCATTAAAACACAAAAATTACTATACATATTTTAAATCCCCTTAAAATCCCTTAATCATTTCATTTATTAAATTATAGTGATAAAAATCCAATTTTGGAGACCATTGGTTCCCCATATAATTAAAACCTCACCAACGATGACCTATTTAACTAGTTTAAAACCAATATATTTCACAAATAAAAAAATAAATCATTTTAATTTTACAAAAACACATCAATTAAAATTATAAAACCAAAAAATTTAATCATGAAATAAATGTTTAATCAAAAAAATTAATTAGTCATTACACACAAAAAAAAATTAATAACATTATCTTAAAAAATAATGTTAGTACCATAATTAAAAAATATCAAAATAAAAATCATTATTTTGTAACCATCCACAAACACACTAGTAAATCTAATGTTTATTGGTCCAAGATATAAAATATGGTACACTTAACTAGGCATGACTTGGAAAAAGTACTAATGGATAGTTTTTAATCAAGAATTCTGTAGTAAAATGCCTTATGAATCTTGATTTTATTATTAGTGTGGGTTTTAATTTCATAAAATCCATATTTACATTTTGATTCCCTTTTTCCACTTCATCCAAAAAAAGATCCCTATTGGTAACTCAACCATTTCTATTAAGGTTATGTGAACCACTGTAATATAGATCCAGAAAAATATCACTTCACCATCAAAAATAATTCCATTGTTTGAAATCAAATCCCTTATTCACAAGTAATCACAAGGCTTCAGGTGTGGAAAACCACAAGATACTCTCCCCATAACTACCTCCCACTTGTTGATAACCATTTCAATAAACTACTATCAACCAAAATAATAATACTTTAATATTGAACTTATTTTAAGCTAATAACCTAACCTAAATACAATATAATTTGGTAATAAAACAACCTTGGCTTCCACAAAACAAGTCTTCTAACATAGTCATCAATAGATCTTGAAGAGTGTTCCTATTAACCAAATGATAGAATACTAATATAGGTAATCAAAAAAATGTTTTTAATATTTTTATAATTGTAATATAGAATAAAGAACTATAATGAAAATCATAATCCAACCAAATGGATATTAGAAAAAAATTTCATTCAATACAAAATGAATAACCTATACGTAAATAATAAAAAGTGTAAGAAGATATCAATAATTAGATAGAATAAAAATATGGAAAAAATGGATAATAATTACATCCATGGTGAATGAAATTCTCCCAACTTTCACTAATTATCATCTATTTTACCCAAGATAACCATTAGACCACAATACTCTCCTGGATGATTAATAGAGTGAAAACCATCTAGAATAGACAAAGAACGATTTTTATTGACTTAAATATAAAATCCAAGTAATTCAAAACACACCTAATCAATGAATTTTATTTCACATTAAATTGAAATAATATTTTTTAAAAATCCTAATTAAATGTATCAATTTTTTAATTTTATTATTATAATGGATAAATAAAACATTGAATGTGTATTAAAACCCCTTCCATTTATTTTCATAACATAGAAAAAAAATTGAAAAAATTCATACTAGTTCAAAGCCCCACGAAAACCCACAATTTACATCCCCTAATGAAAACAATTTCATAAAATAATAATTTTTTATATCTATAATGATAAACTCAAAAAAGGTATCCAATTTTAACATAATTCTAGAAAATATCAATTAAAACCAACTTCATTGTATAAAATATACATGATGACCTAATTAAATTTTTATATCCCATAAAAAATAGTTATTACAAAACAAAAAGTAATACAATTATCAATTATATTTCACTAAAATATATATTTATAAAACATCATTATTACTTTAAATAAAATTCCTTTCTGAAATCATGTATAAAATATTATGAAATCATATTAAAATCAATCATATATTATCAAATATTTAATAACCATAACAATACATTCCCAATATGTTTGAAAATATTGATACATAATATAGATTTATTATATCATAAAACCTACATCAGTGTGTCAAATTTACATCAAAAAAAATTAATGTGCATTGGTTCCCAAAATGATATAAGAAGTTATAATAAAAATTAAGTAAATGGTAAATATACTAAAAATATCCTAATTCTTTTCCAAGTGTCATGGGATCTTTCCAATGGTCTCTATAAATTAGGTATATTAATGACAAATTATATATTAATTTTTTCTATTAAATATATATTAATACAAAATTTAGAACCTATATGTTTCAACGTAGTGCTATCATGGCCCCCTATTCTTCCATGCTCACTTGATCTCACAGGGCTACAAAGCCTTTATGGGATAACTCATTCTTAGTGCAACATTGCTTAATAAGTATCATATTATGACTGGAAATCAACCAACTAATAAAAATATCACATTCCCATGGTCTACCATGACAAGTAAATTGTGGAGAGAAATAGTACATAACTACATGAGTCAAAAATAAGTCCATTTGAATAACTTACACCCCACCTCGACCAACCTGAAATGAAGAAGAGCTATATATATATGAAATTTTTAGTACTTATTAATGCATCAGTGTTAAATATCCCAACATGGGAGTATAATAAAACACTAAGTCATAAGAATCATAAGTAGATAATTAATGTCAAAATCATTTTAGGAATCATCATTTTCAAAAAAAACACAAAAAGGACATTCCAAATATGAATGGAATACTAATTCAACTTAAAACATTTCACTGCCATGTATCAGAGAACACTTGATAAAAATTGAATAAAAAAATGAAAAACTTCATTACATCATCAATATAAATAAATTACCATTTAAATCATTGGAATATATAAAACATGTAAAATAAAAAATATAATGGTCAACACACATCCCCTTTGAAAAAAATATCATTTGAATTTTTTTTTGAATAAATTCTTAAGCAACCTTCAACAATGTTCATGACATTGTAAACTTCCAAATAACCTTTTACGTATATCAATAATCCTCATTAAAATCAAACAAAATATTTGCCCCAATTTTAAATAATTCAAATCATTTTAAACACTATTTTACATATAAATATTCCAATATGGAACCTATAAAAATATCCATCGAATTTTTTCCTCCACACTCAAAATGAATTCTATGTTTTTAAATCCATTTAGTAATTTTCACAATCACTTCACATGGAATTTTATTCCATGCCTAGTGTTGAAAAAAAAATTCAAATCCACATTATCCCCAAAAGTGTCATATATATAGGTGTTACATTAATATAGTAACATTTTAATATGAACCATTATATATTAACATTTAATATAAATACACACCAATGATAAACATATCCTTCATCAAATGAAAATAATAAAAAATTCATAATCTATAGTAAAGAGTATTTCCACAAGCCAAGGAGAACCCTATAGAAACAATATATGATTAATGATCCATTTTTTAGAAAAATAAAAACTTTACAATTATCCCATATGAATATTAGGGTTCCTGGGTTGGCTGAATTTAATGAAGAAATATGGAAAAGATAAAATTAAGGGTTTTATAGAGGAATACTATTGATAAATCCATATGATTGATTTAAAATTAATATTTTATTATTTTCAAAAATACTTTTCAGGAAAATTTATAAACCATAAAGTCTAAAACACCGACAAGAAGCCAAAGAAAAAACCCATAACAAACTATAAAATCAGCTCCTCCCCAGAAATTACACTATGATGACAAGCTTTATCCAAGAATAACCATTCAGTGAGCAGTCTCGTTTAGAAATTCACAGGCACGAAACTAATGGAAAGACATACCCTATCATCATCCAAATATTAAAGGCATGCTGTGATGAGGACATGATGCTATGATCTCAATCTAGAGCATATCCATGTAGTGTGTTGAGGACGAAACACCACAAAACTGAATGAATCCAAACTGAGAATTGTGATCAACCCAGAAAAAACACACACTACAAACCATCGAACCAACCAAGTAACATCCAATTCAAAAAGGTTCATAAAATAGAAATATAATGTTACCAGATTTTTCTTCCCTAAATAACATCTTGGATAAGTCTAGAACATAAGATTTAGGAACCTCCATCATCATCCATTCAACATCATAAGTGAGTTGGTCCCATGATTTAATGAACTCTTCAATGCTTATATTTCTCTATTGAATCACCCTACTAGAATGAGATCTAGAATATAATTACATGCATATTTATTCACATTGAGAGACGATCTGAGGGTCCTCCCCATTATCTTGGATGCCACCTTTTTGGTTTCATTGATCATAAAAAATGGCTTAGTCACTTCCTCATCCTATCTCAACAGAAAAACCAAGGAATGTTCATCCCAGTTACCTACCCTTAGGTGTCTCAAAGTCTCTGTGTTGGATTTATTGATGGTTAACTTTTCTGAAGATCGAGTCACTAGTGGAGGAGGTAATGGGGAGTAATATTTTCTCCCCTACCTCCTCCTACTTCTTCTGTATCTCCTCGAACTTGCGGCTTCATCCTCTAAATTCCCGAGTTCACTCCCAATGTAAGCTTTCCCCCATACCCAATTTCCAGCTTTATCCCATGGAACAGTCAAATATGAACCCAACACTATAATCTGGGTGCCATTTAAAACTATTTCTCAAATGAATAGTGGTTTGATTCAATGAAACTGAAACCCCTACAATAATATCCATAACACTATCTATAACAGCCACTTTTGTATCAACTCCCTACATCCCCAAGCCCATATCCACACTGCCATGTCCAGTCTCTTAAGAAAAGGGTCCAAACAAGGCCGCCATGATCCTCTAAATTTCACCTATGGCATGCCCATGCTAGTCTCTTCCCTCATCCTTCTACAGGATGAAGGGACTTGCTAGATCCTGACTCGGTCTATTGAAAACCATATATACCATTGGACTGGGTTGAAGTGCGATGTATTCTGTTCCCATGATATAACCTATATCATCTTTAGCATTGCAGTTCACTACCATATTGTTGAGATGTTTCTCCATGCTCGGTTCCAACGACAGAGGTTCATATCCTATGACTTCTCCAACTATTTCAATTTGTCCTAGACCAACCTATGGACTAGACTTAGTATCCTTTCCTTGACCACTTTCCACCATCCATAGCAGACCTGGGACTCCTTCATGACCAACCTAAAAATGGTTAGTTATTCACCTTCCAACCATTGAAGAAGGCCCTCGACGATTGACCTTTGAAGAATACCTCATCCATTTATAAGAAGAACAAAAGTCCAAAAAATTCTTGTAGACCACACATTGCTTTAACCTGTATTCCATTCCAATTGTGATCCAAAAAAACGAAGGGGACTCTAGATATATCCCCCTCGATATAACACGCAAATTCATTGGATAAAAACCAATTATTTGTAGCTATCTGAACATAAATACCTAGCCATATTGTTTCTGATCATTCTGATAAAATATGAGATTTAGAATGGTAACAAAAGTTTAGGGAGAATAAAAAATAACATTTTCATTGAAGGTGAGTCACGCTTCATGTGGAACTCGAATGGCCATCAGAACCGAAAATACCAAATACCATTGCAGCGTCAAGGGGCCCTTGACCAGGTGAAGATGAGGTCTTCCTCTATTGAAAATTGGATAATAATATGTTTATTATCATGAAATCCCACTTTTCCCCTAACTTGAAGTTCCCAAGAGTCGAAGGAAAATCAATTGAAGGAGTCAAATGATGGCCTTCGCTGCTTAAACCATTCCACCAAGTTGAGTTTAAGAAGCATGGATTTTTTGGTAAAATATAAAAATTATTTATGGATGTTTGGAAGACCATTGATGAGGTCTGGAACTTTTAGGAATATCGTTGCCTTCAGGAAAGGAGGAATATGGTCGAGGTTTGAGAAGGGAAGGAACTTCAAAGCTCCCTCCCCCATCGGGGTGGTGGGGGGATCAGTCTGGCCGTTGTCGTCATCACCAAGTGTGAACGACTATCCTCGGGTTCTCGAGATCTCTTCATTATGTTATTTTTCTAAAAATCCCAATGAAATTAAAGTAAAAGGACACCAAAATGAGAGGTAAAATGATGATATTCCCATGGGTGGAACTCATGATGCATTAAAATTTTAGGGTGGTATAAAAGTGATTTTAGGTATATAATTTAATTTTTGCAAAACCTAGAGTCACTAAATATTAATGATCATGGGAGGCCACACAGTTTTACTATACTATTTGAAACTCGTTTGGAAACCATGCCTAATATATGAAATAAATTATATGTAAAATTGTTGCACATGTCATAATATTTACCATAAAATTTTTAGGTTGCCCCCCATCACCCATTAATACAAGTGGTTCCACATAGATTCCCCTAGGATGTGGATTTCCTGGACTTGTATTATTAAACCTTAGTTGATAAATGAGGAAAAGTAAAAAGAAATTTAAAATTCCATTGTGGATGTTTAACCTTATAGTATCCCATATTTCATTAATACAAACTATATAAAAAATATAAAAACCAAAAATATATCTAGGGTTCACTAAAAAATCATGAAATATAATGAAACCCTCAATAACATAGAAAAATATAAAATAAATTCAACAAAAATTCCATGAATATCAATCCTACAAAATTGTTTTTAATTCCCCTTATCTCCCCCTTAACCTATATATGTGATTGGCCTTCCCCCATAGATAGTTCATGAGAAATGATCGTAATGATTAATCAGGTGGATAAAATACCAACACTGTGTACACCTCCAAATATGATTTAATTTATCATATTATTGGTGTACAAGCTCAAAATAATAGAAGTACTCAGTGGGTTATCTCGCCCATAAATCATTTGACTAACTACAAGTTAATTTTTCATTGATATCCTTCTGCATAATATTCATTAATATAAACCATTTACCACAGGAGAAAATTACTTTTCACCATAAAAACCCTCTACAATTTCCATTGATGAAGTCGCATCACAAACAATGATAATATAAACTCGTATCCTCATGTAGATAATATATGACATTATAATAGATCACAGAATAATCCTTTACAAACAATAGTTAAACATATCATTTGTTTTAATCTATATATCATACATAAATTTCATTCAGAACATGTATTCAAGCTATATCTCCTTTTTATTCACACTCTTAATCTCGGTGAATTCCAAATTTGTAGCCACATCATCACATTTTAATCATATTAGTCATTAAATATATTCATTGCCATTTTATAACAAAGATATGTTTCCATGAAAAAATTATATTTATCTCACACAACGTCCTTCCATGTACTAATTGTACAAAATATCTGAACTCATCCATTTTGGTATTCGATATTTTTAATTTCATTAAAATAAACATTATTTTCTAGTACTATTCCATTGATTTATATGGTTGCATATGACAATTAATATTTTTCAACATATAAATGAATTATAACTCCTTCAATTCATCACATGTTATAATATATTCCACACCCATATAAAATAATTCGATATGATGAAACGTTCATTAAAAACATTGTGACCATAATATCCTGCTACCAGCCTCCAACATTCTTCTATAATCCCCCAAATCATTAAATAAGGATAAATTACATAACATGAACAAGGATTCAGAAATTATACATAAATATAGATTATATGTTGATATTTAATGACACATCACCATATATAACTCATTTTCATCATATTCATTTGGATATCTTCATTAACTATAATTCATTTCCATGATAAAATCATGATTGCAGTAATTCATCGGTCAAAATCACATTAAAAAATAAATAAAAATACATTGATTCAAAGGAAATACATTTGCAATGAAATGAATCCCCTTATTTTTCTTTCACAATCATTTCACATGATGTATCATTTAAAATTCATAACATAATGAGTGATATTTGGAAGATCCCATCCAATTAGAGTTGATACAATTCATATACATTCAAAGAAGGTACCATTATCCTCTCAACGACACAAACATTCAATTAATTAAATGATTTCCATAAAGTGGATATTTATTCCCAATTAAATGAATTCATTGAATATAATACATCATACTCTTCATGAATACTAGACATATGAAAATATAAATATTCGATTATACTAATTTTTAATAATCGATCCCTATTTTTGAATACTAATTATATGTTGGAGGGCCGCATACCTTAAATGAATTCCTTGATTACTAATGGTTTCCAAAATGATATAAGGGAAAAACAGAATGTAAAGGGTATGGTTTTACATCATGTAAAACTATAAACCATTAACAATCATAAGAAAATAGATTTTCAAATAATCACTATTTTATAGTAAATTGAAACTTTATTGTATAGTTATTCTATAGAAAAAAAATCATAATTAGAGTATCATGTAAAAATATCATGGAAATTCTAAAACTATTAATGAATTTTGAGCTACAATATGCTCTACCATCATTCTAGGTTGGCTATAGTTCTCCATACACAAATAATTATATCTTCACTATACCTATATAATCATTCATAACATTTATAAGTTTATAAAAATGAGTACATAGGGGGTAAATATATATATTAAAATTTTTTCCATATTAATAAAATTCACATCTAATAAAAATAAATTAAAAATACATTTTTCACAATCATGAAGAATGAAATTTTTTTTCAAAAATCAGATGATTTATTTATCCAGTCCTCATGAACCGTTTTAATCATTAAACTATTTCAATAGCCATGTACTATTAAATATATTATCCTTTAAATGATATTGAAAAACATGGAATAATTTCCATTTATTTAGTAATTCATGTTTTATTTACATTCCATACTAAAAAAATCACTGATTCATTTTTTAGGGATTCCACTATTTTCATAAGTTTTAATTTTCCAATAACTACTAACAATCTATACCCAGTGTTAAATATTATTTATTGTGGTCATCAGTTACATCATATAAATAACACTTCATTCAGTGTCACCCTTTTCCACCTTTACTTATACACTATAATCCACGAATCTAAAAGGATATAACATATAGGATTCAAAAAAGGTATCATTAAATCTATTTATTGTTAAAAAACACACAATATGTGTTATAAAACATAAAATAAAATATAAATTCTACATTTAAATATCAATAAAAAAATTTCCATTTATGGAAATTATATTCTTCACATAAAATTTATATTTTTAAAACAAATAAATGTATAACTACTGAACCAAAAAACCCTCTTTGAAAACTCTATTTTCAAAACACAAATAAAATTCCATAATTTTAATTGAAAATCTTTTTTTGAAATACTCATTAACAATTAATATTTATTTTTATTTAAAACCCATAATTTTAAATTAATTTCCTTTTATTTCTAAAATTTTATTGTTCTGAATAATTACAGTTCCAATGAGATCCAAATATGAAATATTCAAAAAATAACATTTAATCAAAAAAATTATAAATTAGTAATTTCATAGATAATATGAGGGAAAACTACCTAGTCACATTGTTATTTAGTAATTCCCATGTTTACAAAAATACAAAACCACATATTGTAATCTATTCTTCTATAACCATCAAAGAAGAAGGATACCCTAAATTCTCCCAAAAATGATATTCAAAAATTGAAAATAAATTTCCGTATATTAATAAGAGAATGATGTATATAGAATATAATAAACATATACAATATGGGTTTTTTATAAATATAAATAGATTTAAAATGACATATTGAGATAATAGTGGCAATATATTACGTTGGATAAATCACATAATCACCCCCTTGAATCCTTAATATATTTTAGGTCTAATGAGAGGTGAAATAGTGTATTATAAAGGGAAACTAATACTTATTAAATGAAATTTTTTAACCAATAAGTAATAATACATTTATCCTAAACAATATGGAAAACTATGATCCATAAATGAACTAATTTCCAGGATAAAAAAAAGACACAAATTTAGGAACCAATGATTGGGAATCCAAACTCAATTCAATAGACATAAAAATGTGATATATGTTAAGATAAAATTGTTTTATAAATTATAAACAAATAATAGGGATGATATTATCCAAAATAATTCCACCATATATGGTTTACACTATATTTTTCCCTAACTATGTATCTACCGTGTTTATCATATTTGTCTCCACAAAAACTATAATTTTCATCCAAACAATATAAAAAACTAATTCTATGTAAAAACCATCAAATGTAATGTATTATTGTTTTCATATCATTATAGGATTTATTCTAAACAAAAATGTGGTTCTGGTGCTCTTCCTATCTTTTAGAGTTTCACCGTCATCATTTGAAAGACTGATATACTATTAATCCTCTTTTTTTGCCAATTTGGAAGGATTTATATAATTAAATGATATGAACACTATGGGGTTGGGGGTTGGGTGATATTTAATCATAAAAATTAATTTTGATTACTATTATTATTTTATTTTTAAATCTTGTAAATAATAATGAAATGACATATTTTATAATATATAAGATAAATATTGTTTCTTTCAAAGGAGGGTGTTTAAATATAGAATTAGAGTTAATAAATCAATAAAATTAGGTTGGATAATTGGATTTTTTTTTCGAATATTTATGATTATAGATGTATTTTGGAAACAAAAATTTCATTCACATTATCATATATAATATAGATGAATTATATTATCTATTTGAACGAATGAGGATAAAAACGTTCATATATCTTGTATTATACTGATGGGGGATATAATGGACATATAAAATTGTTTTTAGAGGTTACAGTTGTTGGGATATGAAATAATTTATTATTCTGAATAATTTTAAAAGTCATTATGCTATATCATTTTTTAATGGAGGATCATATTTTTAGTTCATGGCTTTTTATTAGATTATTTCCCTGCCATGGATATATTTATAGTGCTATATTTAAGTATTGTTTTCATTCAACTCATTAATCAATTAATTTAACTACATTACAATAATAAAATAGTATTTTATATGTTAGAGTTATATATTAAAATTCATGTGTTCTCCTAGATCCAACATAGATAAATATAGATTGACAACACCATAACAACAGAACTTTAAATATCATTTGAACATTTATTTAGAAGGTTCAGTTTTATCTCATCCATAAATGTTTCACATCTATATTATCTTTAGTTTATAATAATATATAGCAATAACATTAATAGTATAAATTATGTTTTCATGAAAAAAATTAATATTTATGTCACCTCAACCTCAAAAGTCATCAATAATACATCATTATGGTTTAAGATTTAACAAAGAGAGTACTTCATTTCAATAATTTATTTCCCATTGGAACTAATGTATCATAGTGTGGGTAATAGGTATTATTCATCATGGTCTCCCAAGTGAATTGGACCATTGAGTAAAATAGTTTAATGAATAAAAATCACTTGAAATATTATTGATATCATGGGGAAAAATTATGTAATAGATTGTAAATCTTTGTAAATGTATGTATACTCTTATATATTGATAAAAAAGAGTTACATATTCTATAGGTGTACAATAATGTGACTAATTAAAATATCTATATTATAACCATTGTGTACACTGTTTTATTATCATTGAAATATTTGGTACAAAATCCATTAGATGATCAATTTGGTATATATAATATGTTTTACAGGATTATATTTTTAAAATAAAAATATTACATACACATCATGACATAAAAGTTCTTTTTTAATAATTAAAATTTTTTTCATCCAATTATATATTATTTCAATCTATATAAATATTTAAATGATCAAAATTTATTTTATAAATCAAAATATATTTCAATTATAAGGTATTTTATTTTAAAATATTATTATGATAATATAAGAAACAATAATGTCATAGTATGAAATAAGTATGCAGTATAATAAAAAATATATTTTAATCTAATTTAACATTATTTGTTAAGATATTTAATTATATTGTTTATAAGAAATAGGTTAATTATTATATGGTAACGTTTTGTAAAAGAATTATATTTTTCAAATTATTTTCTAAAAATATTCTAAATCACATGATATGTAAATAAATATTGAATTCTGTTTATAAGTATAATTTTAAAAAAATTATCTATGATATAAGAATAAAAAGTTAATTTAAATTCCAATTAATGATTTCTATTCATAAACTTAATTCGTATTGAATGTTAAAAATCATTATAATATTTATTTTAAATTGAGAGATGTATTAATATTTTAATTTATTTCACCAAAAAATAGTTTGGATTTCAATTCGTGTTTTTTAAATCATTATTTTATTGGTATTATGAATTTTTTTAGATCAATTCATCGATATATGGATTTCTTTATAATATTTGGGATATAAAACATGGTTTTTAACTACTAAATATCCAAACATCATTATTTTTATGTTTAGTGATAACAATGAATTCATTTTAAATAAAAATAATGTTAAATTTTAACATGAAATCTCAATATTAAATAAATAAATTTTATGTTTTTTGATCATATGATATGGTTATTTAAGGTTATATAATACTTAATATACAAATAATTAGTTTTTTTATTAAATATATGAAGTCAAATTGGTTAGGGGTTGAGTAAAATATTTTTACTCTTTTTTAAAATATATCACGAACGAATTTGATTTTACTACATATTTTTAAATTTATATCAAAATTATTAATAAATATTATATAAATATATTTAATATGTTGGAAAATATGGTATAACTAAAATAATTTTAAAAAAATTAATTTTCCTGACAACATAATAAAAAAATTGAATATGAAATGTTTATTAATTGATAGTGTTATTTAATAAATGTCATAAATGATGGAATATGTAATATTAATTAGATTGGATGATGAAAATAACAGTTATAAATTATAAATATTAATAATAATAATTTTTTTACGTTTTCATTCATAGAATTTATAATTATATAAAATTATAATTTTCCCAAATCTTTTCCAATATTTTTTAGTAAAACATGAGCGTTTTGAATTTTAAAATTATAAGATTAATAATATATAATATTTAAAATATTAAATAAGAGAAGAATAATGAATACTCTATTATTTTTATGTGAATACTTAAAATTTAAAATTTCATAACTGAATAAGTATCCAAAATTATTATAAAGTTTTTTGATGGACATTGTAATGAATGGGGAAAATATAAAATGGAGTAAAAATTTATATGACATGATGATTTTTAAAGGAATTATAGTGATACAAATATTTTAGGGATGATTTTTATATGTAAGAAATGATGAAAATTTTATATATTGAATTACAAAATTATCTAGATTTTATTAAATCCTATTTACATTATCAAAAAATAAAATATATTTAAATTGAATTATATAATACAAATGATTTAAAATATATATAAGAGACATCAAACTATGGTTTAAGATATATTTGTATTGTAAGACCACAAGGATTTACTATTAAAATTAAGGTAGAACGTAATGAACACAACATTGAGTTTATGAGAAACAACACATTGTTATTACAATTATTTATATAAAAAAGTTATAACCTATCAATTAAATACTATTTGGCCAGTTATGTGAATTGAAATTCATAAAATGGGCATACTGGGTTGTGATGAGTAAGATATTTAGAATCAAATTGGGTTGTCTTTATTTTTTGGTGAATATTAACATGACCCTTTTGAATAATAATGTTACATTTATGAATAGTAATATTAACCATATCAATTTTAACCTCACCCCAGAATGTATAAATAAAATTTAGGAACCTTACAAATTAATTTACAATAAAATTGTATAAGAAAGTTATTATTTTAAAAAATAATAATTAAGTTTAGATAATTTTATGAGAAATAAATATTTTCTTATAATTATATAATTAATTAATATATATAAATTTATAAAAAATATCACAAAATTTAGTCAAAAATATATATTTTTTGCTTTATTATCTTAGGATAATTTAATTAGACCTTAGTTAGTTTTTCAAGGTGTTCTAAAGTGAGTTTAAATTTTAAAGAAAATTATTTTTTTTTATTATGAATTTATTTAAATATTACAATTAAAATATTTATCAAATTATTTACATAAAATAGAGTTCAATTTTTAATTACACACATTTAAAAAGGTATTGGGATGTTTTTTTATATTTTTCTAAAAAACATAAATTTGTGTAAATTGTAAAATATGATAATTTATCATAAATTCATAATACCTCAATTATAGAGAAATTGATGATTTTTTGCTGATGTAAGCTCCATGGAAAAGAACTAAAATTAAATAATTACTATATTTATTAACAATAACAAAAAATATTTCATTTCTTGAGAAAAATAATAAAATAATTATTAAAATAATCAGAAATCACCCCTCTCCCCTATTATAAATAACACCCCTCACCCCTTCTTCTTCTCATACTTCAAAACCTTGAATGATTTAAAACATATGTCCAAATTATCAATCATATTTTATCCCCACATCTTGGTGCTGATGTTCTCTTCAATATACCATAACCCCTTCCCCTTAAGTGGTTCTCAAAGAGGGTAATTCTAGAGGTAATGCCTCTTCCATTTTCTTTTAATTTCATTTCTATTTATTTATTTTTTCATATCCCCTCCTCAACTTATCTATCAAAGTAACCAATATAACTATAGTTAAATATATACCCTGGAATTGTATCATGTTAATGGACAATCCATCATTAATCTCATTACTCTCTATCTTATATTTTAAAAATGAAATCATCATCCAGGATGTGCTGATTTAAAAACATCATGGAGGACAAAAACTCATTCATTAATTTATTCTTCATGTATGGACATGAATCCATCATTATGATTTAAAAATTATATAAAATATATATAATATCTTATTAATGTTCTATAACAATTTTATAAATATTTAGCAAAATAATTGAACAAAACCTGATCATTGTAATCAAAACCCGCTAAAATTACAACAAACAATAATCATTAATGATTAATACTCGTATATGCAACAAATAACTCATAATTATAATTACACATCTGGTTGTTAATAAATATCATATATATTAAATTCTGAATAATTATACCCATTCCACATGATCTTCCATACTCATATAAAAGTATATCGATCGTGAAAATAAAAAAAAACACCCCCAAGCGATAAAATTGTATATTATAACTCATAAATAGGACATGGATGAACATAATATAATTACTTCAGAATAAAAAATATATATATCAATTTATAATTTAATTAATTAATGTATTTAATTATTTTTCTAAAATTTAATGGTCAAGTGTATAACACCTTCGGACATAAGTTATGGGTTTTCTACCCAATCCTTTTATATCTTTCAGCTTACTCTTTTGGAATATTAACCCCAATTAAATTATTAATTATTATTATTTACTCCTCATAAATTATATTTTAATGTTATATATATATATATATATTTAACAATCATAGCACTTCTTTATTTTATTGGGAGTGACATGTTTTAAAGGATATTTCACAAATTCTTCCTGAAAAAAAAAGACTCATTCAAGGGAACCTCTCAAATTCATACATATTTTCAAGTGCACTCAATAATATATTTTAATATTCAATTATATTCTTTAGTTAAATCATTTTATTATAAGAAAATTATATTAGTTAATGTATGGTTTTATAAAATGATTTTTATAAAATAACTCATCTCTACAAAGTTAAAGTGAATTTATCCCATGTATTTATCGATGATTTTATTTGAGTACATACATCTATATCAACACTATTATTGATTATTATTTTTAATTGGGATTAATATTTTATGATATGATATAACATATTTTACTGAATGTTTAATGATTATTTATTCTATGGATGTGCTATCTTGATATCATTCCCATATTACTCTGAATGTTTAGTGATTATGTTTACTGATTGGGGGATGTTATTTACATTCTATATGTCAAATTAAATATTAATTTATATGTTGATTATACATATATTATTTCATATGAGAAATTAATTGGACCTAGTAAGTAATTATTTGGTACTACTATATCCTATTCAATTATTGGTAGGTCTTGAGAAAAACTAGCCTTTATTTTTAAAAATTATATATGGTGTTTTTTACAAGTCCATGGTGGTATGAATTTATTGTCTGGTGATATGAATTCACTCATTATAGAACCAATAATTGATATTCCTTTTTATTATTCAACTATTATAATATCTATTGTTATTATTCATTATGGAATTATTTATTCTTCATTTATTCTTGTCATATTATTCACACGATTATGGTTTAAAGGAATGTGTTCTTTTGATATTCATTGTACCTTATTATTTATGGATCCACTGTATTACATAACCTTACTGTGAATATGTGTTCACACAATTCTTATGTTTATTTTCGCAAAGATTGGAAGATTAATTTTATGAATTACATGAAAAGATAATATAGAAGAAGAATATTATTTCTAATTGAGTTTAAATGTGGTATTTCATTTCATTTTTAAATGTTGAACAGTAGTATGTATCTGGTTTTTACAAATCTACTATACTATTCAGTATTTCTTGATGTGAAAAATTATTTATATGGAAACATAATAAAATAATTCACCATCTACATTCATCTATTTTCAGGGAATTAATTTAGGTATTAGATAACATTTATCATAAACCAAAGAAACTAGATCTAGAAAAACATTATTAGGTAACATAACCCTAATATAGAATTTGAGAATTAGAATACAAGATCATCCTATAATATTTTTACGGAAGATATTATGTGGATCCTTCTTAAAATACATAAATTTTTGGATACTATATGCGGACTTTTTTCTTGTCAATTTTTATCTAGGGGTAAATACTTTGATAAGGTGTTTCGGGCCTAACTGGGGGTAACCCGGTATTGAAAAAGAGCCATATTCTGAACCTACTATGAAACTCAAAGGTGAAATTCTTATATTAATTCAAATTTTCATTAAAAACCATTATGAAGTATTTAAATGTAAATAATCCCCCAGTGAAACCATACTTATGATTATGATATTTTACATGAATACATTTTTCAATTTATATTTAGTGTTTCTCTAGTTTGGTATTATTCAAATACTAATTTAGTGTATGCTTTTATTTTGAAATATAACCTAGTATAATGAATATAAATATGACAAATTTGAATATCACATATAGGGATCTCGCACCTATACAATATAATGATTTCGGTATTGGAGCAGCAACTAGTGGTGAGAAGAATATTACTATATTGGGATAGCTGAATCAGGTTATGAACAATAACATTACCAATATAGAGTGTCTTTATCCACAATGTGGAGGGGAAATGTCAAACCACTTTATGTGAAAACAACCTCCAACATTTAATGGGACTAAAAAACATTTGTATGGGAGTAGTGGATACGTTATTTAGAGAATACATTTCTCTCTTTGGGATGTAATGAAAGGGATATGGTTATCTTGATATTTTATCATCTATTAGTAGATGTTTAAAATGGGTGGTAGTTAATGAAATTCACAATGGGGGGGATTAAATCACAAATATGGAGTATAATTATTTTATAGAAAATTTCATTAAAAATTATTTTCCTAGGGGATAATAAACAGATATAGAGAAGAAATTATTGAATTTATGATACAAAGATGATGGTAATGTTTCTATGTATGTATCCAACATTACAAGACTATAATAGCATGAAATGAACTACATACGAATGACTGATTGATTCTATAATGGTTTAAAACCATTCTTATGAAGGGAAATTCTATACCAAATATTTCTCATCATATGAGGATATAGTCTCATGCGCTATGATGAAAGCAAAATAATTATATATGAATTATTAAATTAAACATATTCTTGAGAATAAGAGGGTTTTTGAACACTCTGGTAATGGAAATAATAAAAAAGGGAAGAAGGGAAGAATTTATTTACCATCTTATGATAAATTTGGGAAGAAACACCCTAGTACATTCAGGAATGGTATGGGTATTTGTTATAAGTGTGGAGGAAAATTCCACCAAGGAAAAAAATTATTGGAAAAAAAAGGTTCTATGAATTTTAAATGCTACAATTGAAAAGTGATATGGAATTATTCAAATTATTTTTCTAAGGGATAGGGATGATTTCCACAATGAATTCCAAGGGATCAAGGCAAAGCATATGTGGCTATAACAAAAGTGGTTTAAGTTCCTTATGATGTAGTTGTTTGTTCATTAATCATATCCTCAGGTTTAATTAAATATTTAGTTGATATTGGATCATGAATTTTCATTATATATTGACTATTTTTATTAAAAAATTTAATGTTTTAAATTCTCCATATCAAGGGAGTTTCAGTCAAAACCAATAAAGTAAGTCTCATTTCAACCAAGATGTGTCATGATGTTCCCATTTTTTGGCTTATGAACATGTATTATCTACTGATTTTTCATAATTACTATTTTATAATTTGGCATAATCCTTGGTATGGACTGTATTTCATGTTATGATGCAAAAAATAGCACAAGAAGATGGAAATCATGATTTTTGAGGAAGGTGTAGAATCTATTATATTAAGAGCAGAAACATTTCTATATGATTCTAATATAGATCCACCACCAATAGCTCAACTGAATTCAATTAGTGGTTAAGAATAGAACCCAATATCTATTGTAGAGTAAATAAATAATATAATTGTGGATGTAGGTATTGTGAAATAATATGTTGATTTAATTCCATAGGATATACCTAGAATCCCATAGGAGCTGGAAGTTGTGTTTTGAATTATATTTTTCCTTGGTTTGAGAAATATATCAAATTATCCTTATATAATGGCCAATATATAATTTTTGTAAGTGAATATAAATTATTTTTAATTTATTGATAATGGATGTATCCTCACTATTGTTCACCATAGGGATCTATTGTTCGATTTTTCAAAAAGAATGTCGAGTCCATGAGGCTGTGAATTGATTATAGATAAATAATATCTATTAAAAAAATAACAAGTATCCCCTACCTAATATTTAATAATTATTTAATAAAATTCATTTATATCAATATCATTAAATTATTACATATCTATTTAGATAATATCATATGCGTTGGGTGAAGGAAGATATTCTAAAGACATTATTTCAATCTAGGTAGAGGCATAATGAGTTTATTTTAATGCTTTTTGGAATGAATAATTAACCATAAATTTTAACAGATCCATTGAATAGGTATTTTAAGGAATATCGTGATTAAATTATTGTGGTATTTGTTGATTATATCTCGGTTTACACCACAATATATGATGATCATGAGAATCAGTTACTCGTGGTTATGAAAAATCATATAAGGAACGTGTTATATGGGATGTTTAGAAATGGTTAATTCTTGCATTAAACTATTTATTTTCATGTACATATTGTCTCTAATGATGGAATCATAGTACATCCCATGATTACATAGGTATTTCAGGAATGGACCAACCAACGAATATAATTGGGGTATTTAGTTATATTGTGCTAGCAGGTAATTATCATTGTTTTTTTGAGAACATCACCCAATTAGCTAACCTGTTTATAAAGATACTCTAAAATGTGATGAGTTCAAATGGAAAAATGAATATGATGATTTATGTGAAATATTGGTTAAGAGGATATTGAAATCTTAAATTGTGACTCTAAAATCAAGAAATTGGATGTTTGGATTTATAGTGAAGCCTCAAAGAAAGGACATGGATCTGTCCTTGTGTAGAAATATGGAGTAATTTGTAATTCATTAGGGTAGTAATAAAATATTGAATAGAACTATCAAAATCATGACATTGATTTTGATGATATAATATTTTCCATGAAGATATGTATACATTATCTATATTGTAAAAGCTGTAATATATATAAATATCACAACATCATGAAATATATATTCTCTTAGAATGAACTCAAATTGAGGAAAAAGATATAGATCTAGTTACCTAAATACTGTGATTGTTTAATACACTATCACCCAGGGAAGGAAAATAATCTAGTTGATGCATTGAGTAGGATGGGTTATAGAGTACTGAACCAAATGAAAATTTACATGGATCCTATGTATATGGATCTATTGTGGAAGGATATAGACATTATTAAGAAAGGTCAAACCTTGCTACATTTTAAATTGGTTTCCCAACCATCATTATTAAAAAGTATTAAAAGTTATCATCATGGTGATGAGAAACTTTATAAGAATATTTAAGATGTGAATGATGGTAAATTGATCGACGTCGTGTATAGAGATTGAATTTTGAAATTCGGTTGGAGGATATGTGTTCCCCCTATTGCCAAGTTAAAAGTGTGTTATTGGATCAGTGTGGTTTCCAACCTTTAAAGGATTATGGTTTCCTTCATATGGGATGGGAAGATGGAAGTTAGGCATCCCTGGTCTTTGGGGAAACAGTTAGAAAGACCTATCTCTAAAGGGAGAATTAATTGGTGAAGTGTCTCCTCAATCATGAACGAGATTCTTGCTATGCTTGAATGGGAGGCCATGGAAGTTCGGACACATTGGGGAAGAACAATGTAGGACATATATGGAATGAGTGTGAATGTTCAGATAAACTGATCTTCTAGGATATGGAACCAGACTCATCTATACCTCTAGGTTTTACCACACTGCACTTGATGGATCATGGGAAGAGGAAACATCATTTTTTGGCCCCAAGATTGGGGGTGGGAAGGATGTGGTTTCTGAAACACCCCACCCCATATCAATCTTATAAAGAGTAATGTAGTCATACCTGGTTTATTTAGTCCATCATTGATGAGAGACAAATGGAGATTTTCAGTAACATGTTTTCTAGTGATGTGCATGATAGGCTTATTTTCACTGGTTATATGTCGGGTTCTATATCCACCAAGGATTACACTCGGGTGACGATGGACTTGTTGAATGATGACCCATGAGGGTGGATCTGTGGTGCAAGGAGATCCCTTCAAAAATTAATTTTTTGTTATAGTTTATAAAAAAATAAGTCATTGCTTATAGATGAAATCTTACAATGAATGGGAGTAAACAATGATTCAAGATGATGGTGTTGTAGGTCATTCAACCAAGAGACACTGCGAAAAGTCTTTTATGACAGTGAATGGGCCAGAATGGTATAGCAGGATTTTAGGGTCTTCTTAAAATGTGGTGAGTATATTGGGGCACACGTTAACTTCCTCAGTGCATGGTTTAGAGGTGCTAGGAATCATGGGGAAGAGAGAAAAGATAAGTCATTTATTCAACTTGCAGGGTGCTGTAAAATTTGGATGGCAAGAAGTGACAGATAACAAAACAATACTTCTGGATCCTAGGTCACCAATATTTTCAAAATGAAAAACTTCGTTATGGATTTCATCAGACTATGCCATGAATTTCATTATGTGCTACCTATGAGATCCATTGTCTCTAATCTCTCCACCAATCATAAGGATGGAATCTCAGGGTAGGGAAGATGTGTTTGCTAGGGCCCTCTTAGCCAGGGGCTCAAACACAACACAGAAATGCAACTGATCAGGGGGAGATGCATGAGGGAGGTGTCGTGAGAGACCATAAGGGTCTATGCTTGTAGCGTTAGCAGGTGCGTTTAGGAGAGGAGATATTTTCGAGGTGTAAGCCTAGGCCTTCCCTACAGGTCTATAAATGTGTACTCACAAGAGTATTCATTTGAGTACTCACAAGTGTTAGGAGAGTAAAATTTTTCATGGGGACTCACATGGAGATCTCTCATAGTTGGTGGGAGGGAAATATGGTGGCTTACTTTTTGGAATCTATGGGAACTCCATGTCACAATTTGTTTTCCTTCGTTAACATGGGGTCTTTTCTTCGTGAGGGGATAATTTTTGTTGTCAATGATGCCTGGGGATTTCAGTACATTAGACCTTAGTGATGATATTTTGGGTATTGTGTTTTTTCAAATCAATAAAAATGTTAATTTTCATTCACTATTTATTTTTTACTAGATTTCACAAATCAACAAAAATGAATGATGAAATATCTGTAATTACTGATTGAATTACAAAATTTACACATTTACTCACAATAAGGGATAATTTTTTACTGGATCACCTTGAAGGACTATATATCAATGATGTTGTAAGACTTAATAGAAAAATTATCCCAATATTGTATGATCATGATTTCTAATTAAAAATAAAATTCTTGAAATGTATTCAAAAATCATTTGATACTAATCTTCATTTGAGTACTACTTATCAACCTCATACGTATGACATTTAGAAACAACAATCTTAAATTTGTTATACATGTTGAGATCATGGTCACAATATATTCATGGTATATGGGATCATTGTTTGCCATCTTTATAGTTTAACTATAGAAATAGTTACTATTACATCATTCAAATGGGCCCATATGAAGCGTTTTATTGAATGACATGATGTATACAAACATGTTGGGATGAAGGTGGTGAAAGGAAGCTTCTACGTCAATAACTAGTAGAGGAAACATCATACAAGGTAAAACAATTCAAACCCAAATCAAGGAATCTCAATGTATGGAAACGATATATGCTGGTAATCCATGGAATGAATTGAAATTTTACATGGGAGATCACTTTTTCATGAAATTATATGCATGGAAGGGTGTTATAACATTTAGGAAGTAATGGAAATTGAACCCCAAGTACATTGGTACATTGGAAATTTTTTTGAATGTGAGAGTTTTGGCATATCGTTTGGTGATGCCACATAGCCTTATAAAGTACACAACGCTCTCCACATTTCATGGTTAAGAAAGTACAGGCCATACCCAATGCATTTTCTAACTTCTATAGGAATAGATCAAGAGTCTGTATTATCTTACGGTGAAGATCCTATCAAAACATTGAAAACTAATGGACAAGTGTTGAGGAAATGTATGAATCGTCAGGTAAATTTACTTTGGAAAAACATAAAAATAAAGAGGTGACGTGGGATCCTGAGAAACTTATGATGAATAATTTCCCAAAAAAATTTATGAGGTAACATTCTTGAATTTTGAGGATGTTATTTTTGATGGAGGGTAGATTGTAACACCAAAAATATTTACAAATAAATTTAATGTATAATTTAATGCACACTGCCCTAAGTCTCTATGAAAAAATAGTTTATTATTATATTTATTTAAATGATTAGATATAATATAGCCTTGAAACCAAATTTTTATTCTTTTATGATTTGAATTTCTTAAAACGGGAATACAATATTATGATTAGTATGAAATTTAGAGTCTAATGGGGTAAACATAATTTTTTGGTGAATAGTTACTTTACACTTTTGTGACTAATATTTTGGAACATTATAAATAAAATTTTGATATAATTGTATAAGATAATGAATATTTCAAAATTTAATAATTAAGTGTTGAAATTTTTTAGAGTAGTTAACATTTAATTATAATCATACAATTAAAAGTTTTATTTAAAATAACATTCATTTTCATAAAATGTATTCATAAATAAACATTTAGATTACCTATAATTTTAGGGAAATGTAGTTATAACTTAGTAAAACAATCAAGAATTTCTAAAATTAATTTTATTTTTTAAATCTATATGTTTCGAGTAAATAATGATTATAATACAAAATTAAATTTATCATGTTTGGAAAATTATTTAAAAAATGGAGTTCATTTATGATTTCTACATGTTACAAAATGGTTAGTGATATTTTATGGTATTTTTCTAGAATACTTGAATTGTTTAAGAATATTAAAATATGGTAATTTATGAAAAATGCTGAATTCGTGAATTATAGAGTAATGGATGATGTTTGGATTATTTATTCAAAATTATTTTTAACTCACATGAACTCATTACAATATTTATTCACCGTGATAAATATAGTTTCTTGATTGGAGAAAAATAATAAAATAATGAATAAAATACTGATAAATTACCCATATAATCTAATATAAGTTCCCCCACCCACCCTTGAAATCGTCACACGTATAATCCATTAATCATATGAAAATTATTCCAGAATAATATTATATTGTCTCTCCATAAATTTATTAGATCATGTTCTTCCCAAAATACTAAAACCCCTTCCACTAAGGAGGGATTCAAAGAGGATAATTCAAGAGGTAAGCCATCTTTCTATTTCTATTAATTTCATTTCAATTTGTTTTATTTTCCTATATTATACACAGCTCCCCTATACAAATGATAATTATAACTCAAGTATCATTTTTATAATGTTGTGATATCATTTGAATTTAAGATCCCTCACCAATCTCCCAACAGTATTTTATTTTAAAAATGAAATCATCATCCTGGTGGTTCCAATTTAAATACTTCATGGAAGATGAACTTTAATTCCTTAATTTCTCATCCATGGATGGACATGAATCTAATTTAATGTTCGAACCAGATTAAAAAATATTTATTATATCTTATGAAATGTTCTAGAACAATTTTATATATATACAAAATGAAATAACAGAACAAATATTGATCATTGTGATCAAAAAACTTCTAAAATTAAGATAAATAATTATCAATAGTGATTCAACCTCATATATTTAAAATAATATAAAATAATAACAATTAAAATATTTTTTCATTAATATCATATAAATTAAATTATATAGAATTACAACCATTCGACATGATCTTCCATACTCATATACATGTATACCGATCATGAAAACCAAAGAAACAAACACTCTAGCGATAATACTGTATCTTATAACCTATCAAAATGGAAATAAATAATGATTATAAAATTATAATTAATGTAATTTTTTATAGGTGGTTCAAATTTTATTAATTAATGGATTTAAATTTATTATTCATGATAATAACATCATGTGAAGAACACATTTGGACATAATACAATGGTTGTCAATATGATCCTCCAATTTCTTTCTAGTTAATCATTTTCTCTCATTACCCTAATAAAGTTATTGACTACTATAAAATAACTAATTAATGGATTTAATTTCATTATATAAGACAATAATGTCATATTCATAACACATTTGGACATAAGGTAATGGTTTTCTTGTCGAACCTCCAATTTTGTTTCAGTTTACTCTTTTTATCTCTTTACCCAAATGAAATTATAAATTATTATTATGTACTCATAATAAATAATATATTAATTTTCAATATATATGTAAAAATAAGAATAAGTATTTATTATACTTTGAGTTATATGATTGAAGAGAGATTTATAAATTTCTTCTTGAAAAAAAACCAGATTCACGGGATCTTCTCAAATTAATACCTATTTTCAAGTCCCATATATAATGATATTTCAGACACCATTATTGTTATAAAATCACTAATTTAATTATGAAAAGACATTTTCTATTCAATGATGATTTTATAGAAATAATTTTCTAAAATAACTCTTCTTCTCAATGTAAAAGTGTAACTTTCTCAAGTATTACTCCATGATTTTATAAGAATATTTCCATTTATTTCTACACTTTTGTTGAATATTATGTTTTATTGGGATTAATATTTTATGATATCATCTAAAAATTTTATTGAATGGTTTATGATTAGATTGAATATGAATGTTCAATCTAGATATCATTCACCATATGAATCTGAATTTGTTTTGTTTATGTTTACTAATTAGGTATGTTTTTAAAATTTCAAATATAAATTTCTGTATGAATGTACATGTTGATTTTATTTCTCCCCATTAAAATGAGGAATTAATTTGATTTTTATTTGATTAGTGAGGACCTCTACATCCCCTCGACACATTTGTAGGTCTCATTAGACAAACTATCCTTAGATTTTACCCATTATGTATGATGTCTTTCCTGAGGCCATGACGATAAAATTATGATGTCCGAGAATATGAAGTATCTCATTATTGAAACTAGTATTTGATATTACATGAGATTATTTGACTAGTATAAAATCCATGGTTCTGTTTAATTATGATAGTATTTATTTTTCTTTTATTCCTTACATATTATTCCCAACATTCTCTTTTAATGCCATGTGTTTTTAGGTATTCACTATGCATTATAATTGATGAATTTTCTATAATACATTTCTTTACTGGGCAGTAAAGCTCACACTTATCTTATTTCTATATTTCCCAGGATGCTATGATGAATTTTATTAATGACATGAAAATATAATCTATAAGAATAATATTGTTTTTAAAAGGGTTTGTATAATGTATTTCATTCAAATTTGTATTGTTAGACATATATATATATATCAAGATTTTACAATGCTACAAAAAAATTAATACTTTCATGATGTGACATCCATATTTATATTCCAATGTAATTAAAAAATGCACTGTCTCTAGGAAGTTTGGGTAAGAGTTTTATATATAATAAAAATAAATGAAAAATATTATAATGACAATTTATAGTAAAATTTACACTCAAATAACATTAATTAAATATTATAGAATTTTTATTTATAAAATGTTAAATCATTCTCAATTATAAGATGTTATTATATAACCAATTAAAGAACATAATATTTGGTTCTATATAACCAATATGAAAAAAAAACCATTCCTTAAATCATGTTCAGATTTTTTAAATAATGCCTTAGGAATATCTCTATAGTCTTTTGAAATAATTAAGATTGTTATATGGGGAATTTATATCTTCAATGTATTTTGTTAAATTACTCAATACCATTTCATTTATATGATATTATTTCAATAATAATCAATATTATTTTTTATTTATTTAATTCTTATATTTTATTTTACTTATATTTTATTTAATCTCAATTTTTATGGAATTTAATTTCATTCACATAATATTATTTCTTTTTTATTTCTTTATAATAAAATATGACACCATAATAGGGTTTCTCAAAATATATTCTATTATTTTGATGTAACCTACCTTTTTAATTTATATTTATCTTCTTTTATGGATTATCATGTTATAATATGACAATAAAAAAACTTCTCATTTATTGCTACTTTTATATAAATATAGGGAAGTGAGATTTTTATCTATTTATAAATATGTTATATGAATTATCTCTATCTAAAACAAATTATTATTATTATTACTCTAAATATTCAAAAAAAAATATTCAAAAAATAAACCAAAATAGATTTTTTTTCAATTCAACTTCTCTTATAAAACCATTCATTCATAATATTATTAGTTCAGAATAAAATTTCACAAATTATAGGTATTTTTTATATTTTTTTAAAGAAATATTATCATTATATATAGGGTGTCTCTCTATATAAATATTTATTTTTATAATTATAATAATTATCATTAATTATAAATTATATAGTTTTATATAATCATCAACTTTGTTTTGTTGAAAATTTATTTTCATATCCTATGAAAAATATTATTTGTTTTCACTACTAAATTATACTATGAAATTATTATTATTAATAATTTTCATGTGGAAAACTATTTTTGGATATATCATTATATGATGGGTAGAATAAAAATAATACAAACTTCTAAATCCATGTAAAAAAACATAGATAATTTTAGATAATGATGTTGTGTTTATACATGTGTTTGTCATCCTTTCGGACTATAATATGTGAAAACATGATGTATTATGAATTGTTCACTATGAAATGTGTGAATGTGATGTGGTGATATAAATACATAAGTTTACTCAGGTACATGATTAAATTATCATTCTTCTCACTGATGTACATAACAATGATGTAATCATTTTTTTACGTTATGGAGTGATGGTCTGAATATAGTTCCTTGAAATATGTTTTTATTTTATATGTTAATGTTTGTAAAATATTACTAGTTTATATCACCATGAATTTAGATAATTATTTTATGATTATATATCATTATAACGATGTATATATAATAATTTCATGGTTGTAATTTTATATTTCATCATTTATAAGGCATGATCTATGATTATTCTACCAATACTAATTATCACATATTATTATTATATGAAAATACTCATTAAAAAATTTAATTTCTCTCATAATCATGTTTATAATTTTATTATGTTATAATGATAAATATTATATGCATCATTGTTATGTCCCATTATAAATAATTTAATCTCACCAATTTTCCAATTTTTGAAGGAGTTATTGTATAAGGATATGTCTAAGAGAGTTTGACAAGTCTTTATTATTATTTATAAAGACATGAATATTGTACTGGGCAATATCATGGTCATGTTTCAAATATAAAACTGTAATAAACCTTTAAGTTATAATTTTTTTAATAGAATATTATAAGTATAATCACATTAAATATGATTCCTATTTTTTGGTTCATTTAATTTAGTTTCATAGAAAGTATGTAAAGTCTACACATATATAATTAATTTATTAAATTTCAATTTTGTTTTACCTTATAATGAGTATGAAGGATATACATGGTTTTAATGGTATTATTCTACACATATTCATCTTTCTAAATTGTTCAATCACTCTTTAAAACATTATAATTCACCCCGATGAACTCAGAGTCTCCATCCACCAACAGTATTCAATCATGATTTTATCTTACTAAAAATTCATGATTTAATTGAATATACAAACTAAAGAGTATTGCACACCAATTTATGTTTCTTTTTCATTTCTGACACACATATTCACAATTTTGGGGAATATTAGAAATAAAAAATATATTTTTCTCTTAGTGTTAGTGAAAGATAAGGTAAGGAGGTAATGTTGAAATTTTTTAATGGTGTATTATCATAATATTTGAGACATTTTATTCTTATTTTAATGAGATAAAATTCCTTGTGATTATTGATCATTTAAGGGAATAAAATTTTTCACATCTAATCAATAAGCTCTTCGAAGACATAAAAATATATATTTTAAATCCCCACTCACATAACATCATTTATATTATATTCTTCATGTTTATAAAGTGATAGTAAGGATTTATTTAATGATATTATCCCCGCAATTATTAAACCACATTATTAAACTCTCTGTATCATACAATGTGAATGGAATAACATTTTTTATATTTAAAGCATTATATTATAATGTTATTTTGGGTGTTCTAATTTTCTAGGACCCTCAATTGTGAATAATTTGGTTACTACTAAGGAAATTGTTTTTTACATAACAAAAAATCTCCATGGGTGTTTATATACACTATTCTATAACACCCAAAACATTGATCCATTTTCTTAAAATTAATTTCAAATTTATTTCTTAACTACATCATCTTATTAATTTAGGTAATTCTTATTAATAAATATTTTCATGGATCTTAATGACTGATTATCTTGATTTCTTTGATTTAATTTACCTTTGGACCAAACGACATATTAATTTAATGCTATATTCATGTGGATGTTTGCATATATAATATTGGTTATTTTCTTGATCAAAATGACATTATGGGGAATTTTCAATTCTAAAATGTATATTGAAAACTGATACACCCTCATAAAATAGTAGAAAATTTTATTGGTCTTGTAAATTAAGGTTTTATTGGAAAAACAATTGATCAAGGTGATGTTTATGTGTATTTTAGGTGGTGTTTGTTTTTAGTTATTATTTTTAATGCTCTCTTGTGTTTATGTACAATTATGGTTAACCATTTATTTTAAAATGAACTTATTTAAAATAATTTTTGTTTTAAAAAAAATTAAATGGATGTATTTTCATGATGGATCTACATGACTACATAGTACATACAAGACTGTATAAATATTATGTGGTAGTATTCATAATAGGTTCATTATCACATAAGACAAATATGGTAGATTGTGTATTTGGTTTGTTACTATGTATGAGTAATGTAATCAGAGGGACATGTATGATGTTTGTTATAGGTTGCTTCATTATGTAATTAAGTGAAACTATAAATGATGATATTAGAGTTGGATTTCTGTGATAAAGATAGAATAAAAAAGTAGAAATTTATATAACCTGAATGATCCATGACATGGCCTCATGTTTTTTTAATGATTTCATATTGATTGTTTGTATACCATCAACAGTGTGTACTACATCATTATAAAAATTAATTTAACATAAAGATGAGATTTTATTAAGGAATAAAAAATTATTTTATAGAAAAATTATTGATTAATGATCCATTAAAATACAATTATCCTTTATCAACATTATATTTGAGAGTTAATATTTACTTAATATTATCATCGAGGAATCCCAAAAATTCATAATGTAGTTCCTGTAACACTATGGACAAGGAAGCAAAATATTTTTTGAGATATAAATATATTAAATTTCTAATACTATTAATTATGAATCACAATCCAATTATGATAATCATGATATATAATATTAAGGATTAATATGTGTTGGTAGTTCTAGTAGTGAATGTTCCATAAAATAGATGGTGTGGAGACATTACATAGAATAATTTTTTTTAAACGTGGGTTGTGATGCACTGAATGTTTGAGGTCTGTTGAAAAAGTTTATGAACATTTATTATTCAATGAAAAACTCTCATTGGGAATGTTAATTATTGGATAGTTTATAGGGTATGTATATACAAGTAATTTTTAGTTTACAAATGATATTTTTTTAATGAAACCCAATTGTTAATGAATTTTCGTTGATGAAAGTTTCTTTTCGTGAATGAGATTTCATATCTTTAAAATAAAATTTCATTTTTTTCAAAACTAATTCTGTTTAAACCATTAAAGTTTTATATAATTCTTATAGATATTATTTTCAAGGATAAATGATCTCTTTTTAGTAAAGAGAGTTTTGATATTACAACATATTATAAAGGTTTCAATACAAGGGAACAACGTGTTCACTGTAAATATTTTAATAGTATTAAACTTCAGTTAGTAAAGTATAATTGAACATTTACCTTTTTTCTAATTGAATTTTATATGTTTAGGTGAACTAAGTAATAAATAGCATGTACATTGTGTGATTTCATGTCATTAAATATTTCACTGAGAAGAAGACATAATGGTTTTTTTGTGAAACCAGATCACCAGAAAAAATTATTTAATTTTATTCTAACTTGATTCACACCCAAAATAAGTATTTTTTCTAGTGGATCTAATTTTATATATTAGAGTTAATAGTTTATATTTTCTTAGATCTATAAATATAATTAATTTTAGTAGTAAATTATAATGTTATTTGGATCTTAGATGGAAATATCATAATGGTTTCGAAGAATTAGATGTTGAACTTCAATTGACTATAATAAATTTATGTCTTTACAACTAATTTTCATTGTATTATTTTATGTATGGATAGATTAATGTTATACAATGGAGTACACAAATAACTAGAAGTAAATTTAATATATAAAAATAATGCAGGGTATATTTATCCAACATAATATACATGACTGTGATTTCATGTAAATCATCACATGAAACATGTAAAATGATCTTAAATATAAAACATGGGATTTTAATTGTCATATGAGAAAATTTATATGTTATGTGGAACCAGAATGATGGTTTTAGAATGCACTAGAATGAATTGGTTGATATATTCATTGATCATGTAAATGTTATTATAGTGGATATGAATAGTCTGGTAGATACTCATGATAAGGTAAATATTATTTTAAATATATTTTAAAGATGTTATCCAAATTTTAGTAAATGAATATATGTTATTAGTGGTAAATATTCAAAGGATATGAAATTGTATAGTCCTTAAAATAAACATATCTAATACGCAACAAATAACGATGAGAATGTCGTTATGTGTAAAATATTTAGCCTATAGAAGGTACATTAATTATATTTTAAAGGTTTACCATGGATTATGACTATGAAAAAGAATTGGATGATGAATTACATTCATTTCTTTACTTAAGTGAAAAAATAATAAAATTAATATTTCATATAAAAAATTAATATCTGTATGTTCGATGTAGAAAGGATGTGAACATTACATCAAATTGTTCAAACAAATATAAGAACAAAATTGTGTTCAACATTTTCATGTTATTAAATATTTAGATACCTGCAAGGAGTATAAGAATAATATGAATAAAATTTTATAAATTTATAATATACTAATAGAATAGGAAAATATCTTAGAATAGACATAAGTTGATGAAATTTGGGACTGATAAGATATCAAAAAAGGATGTTATCAGGATTGTTTTAAAAAAATATTAAAAAATTGAATAAGAAAATGATGATTATTGAGTATAGTATTTTCTATTTGATAAATATGATGAATAAGATGTCACTATTAGATAATTTCATTTAGTGACCGAAAATGATGAATTCAAATTGAGGGGCTAACAATGCAAAACAATGCATAAAATCATGGAATGATGAGAAGTTTTAGTTGAAGAAATATATTATAAAACTAACATCATTGAATCATGTTGATTAAAATGTTTAGTTTAGTAAAAGATTTTTATTAAGGATTAAAACCACTATCAAGGGATTGAATTACATAGTAACCGATTATTCGTGATTATTAAGGTGAAAAAAAAGACTATTCAACAATTGTTTTTAAATAAATTATAATGAATACATATTCTGTCTCAATATCACATTAGTATATTAGATATAAAATATAATAATAATTTTAAAAGGTATTTATAAAGGCCAAATAAGGATGTAATATGAATTTTCATATAATATAACGATATATCAGAGTCAAACAGATGGTATAATGATTGATCGAAAACAAAAGGTATTGTTGACTGATGTCTATCCAAAATAACCCACTCTAATGTCAATGTGTGATTTTGGTATGAATCATAATCAAAATACCTATATAAGAAAATATATAATCAATATTGTAGCATTGATTTAGAATAATTCACCTCATATATAGTGTTGTTTTTGTGGAATCGGGTGCCATGTCAAAATTTCAATTGGGTAACCAAAAGGTTCTAGAGGGAACATGAGAAATTAAGGATTGCAGGTAGTGATTAATATTATTATCATACATTTTATAGTAAATATTTCTTTTTTGGGTTATTTATATTTATTTCTATGCATTTCTCATCAAAAATGGATAATAATATGCCAATGAATATACAATGCAATTGTGTATTGTTCCTCAAGGATCATCAAATGGGATAAAATATTATCATTATTTTGACTCATTAAAATGCAGTGTTTTCCTATCTTATGAATATGATGATAAAATTTGAATTGAATCAATAAGTATAATGTCCAGAAAATGGATCAAAAAATTAAAGAGCTAATAAGTGAGTGGTTATTGATATTTCCCATATGAAATCAAATTTTTCTAGAATATATATCTCAAGAAAAATGTACTTCTCATATGAAAAGTGAATTAATTTTTTTCAAAATAATTATGTAAAAAAATAAATGTGCTTCATAATTTAGAAACTATATATGGAAAAAATTGATTTCAAAAATCCATTTTTGGGTGTAATATAAAGACCCTAAAATTCCATATAATTTTTTTATTTATAAATAATTATAACTAGACTACGATGATTGATGGTGCGTAATTTTGAGACCTAGAGGAACCAGAACAGAATTTTGATCATTTTTATGCTATGTTCTGTAAACGTGCAGGGATTAATTTATGTCTATTGAATGGTGCTCAGATTGAAATTTTAAGGGTAAATTTGGATTCACATATCCTATAATCGATTAGGCAAATCTTAACTTTGACTGGAAAGGGTCGGATGGAAAAGTTAATTTTCAAACATTCATAAAAATTAATAAAATAACTTAAAGATATTTAATTCTTTTTAAACCCATTGAGAGATAGTGGTGGGAACATTGAGATAACATGTAATTAAGTGAATTAATTTAATAACATGAAACAAATAGTTTTTTAACCATACAATAGGGTAATTAATGTGTTCATTAATGAATTAATTAATGAACCACATTAATGAGAAGATAGTTAAAATCATTAAATCTAAAATCATAATCAAACTGTTGGAAAATTTATTGGACAAGTACAGGAGAAATATTTTAATATGTTCCTGTGATGACTTCCTCCAATAAAGAATGGGTTTTTTATGACGCCCATTAATGAATCGGTCTGGAAGTCGACGAGTGGAAAAGAACATTGAACGATAACACACACAATTCTTCTTATTTTTCTACCACAGTTTAAAACAAATAAAGGAAGGGGTTTAATTTTTTATGTGTTTGAAATATTTCTTCTTCATGTTCATTAATGATACAAAGAATATGGGTCAACTGACTAGTGGGTTGATCCGCGATTGATTCATTCATATGGGTGGTTATAGTAAATTGATTTGTGTTAATCATTTTTTCTTTTTCACAACCTATCCTACAGGGCCCGTTCTTTGACTACCCCTACCTTTATTTGCTGGAAAATGTTGTAGAAGAAGAAGAAGAAATGTGTACATTGTCTTTAGATGTTCGTCACCACACATCGACCTCCAAATCGATTCTTCATCGGGTGTCATCAAAACCTCATTCACCATTGGAAGAAGTCATCATCGGTTCTTCGTCAAAGATTTCTCCCATGGTTTTCCAATACCTTTTTCCAATGGTTAGATTATCATTTTACAGTTTATGAGTTAAACTCTCTGCTCATTGATGGGGTTTATTAATGACTTAATTATTGAACTCGTTATTTACATGATGATGCGATTACACAACAAAGTGTAACATATTATTAAATTACTTCATGTAATGATATATTAACTCGTTGGTCCCTCCACCATCACTCAATGGTTTTAAAAAGAATAAAATAACTATTATTTATTTTTAAAAAAAATCGGAAAATTAACATTTTCTTTTGACCCTTTCTGATCAAAGATAATCTTCAAATAAGTGAATCCTGGTGATATGAATCAAATGGTGTCCGAGAAATTTTAATCTGATCACCGATTAAAAATATAGAAATCCCCCCCCCCCATTGCATGTTTACTAAACATACCATAAAAATGTTGAAAATTATATTCCAGTATATCCAGTTCTCCGAATCACATTCCATCAATTTTCATAGTCTTGTAATAATTCCATATAATTAAAAAAATTATATGGAATTTTCGTGTTTTCAAATTCTCTTTATGTCCCCAAAATCCACAACAATGGCTAGGAAAAAAATGGGGGTCCTAAGAACAATTCTTAGCCTCCCTCTCCTAAGTACTCTCTTGGAGGCTTCTGTGATACCACAGAACTCTCACTAGAGGAATCGACTGCCACCATAAGACCTGATCTTGTGGATCCTCTATCTCCAATGGGGGCTCTGTGTACGTCACCCCATCATTAATGAGTAGCTCAACATAGTTAATGATGTTCGATGGAACATGCATGTATATCCTCAAATGTAAAACATGGACAATATTATACACTCAGTGCATCTGTATGGGAAAATCGAGGTGGTATACCACCTCACTAATTCTGTTGAGAATCTATAAAGTTCCAATGAACCTCAGAGATAGCATGCATCTCTGGCCAAATCTATGTAGTCCTCGTTGAGTTGAGAACTGTGTGAAGACATGGCCTCCATCTTTGGCCTCCAACAGTGTTAGTATCCTATCTTCTTAAGAATTTCGCCTACTCTATGTATTCTTCATATAGTCCTAGATAATTTTCACCTTCTTAGTGTAAGCATGTACCATCTCTGGACCCATAAGTGCTGACTCCCCTTAGTTTTTCCATCAAAGAGTTGATCTTCTTGGTCACCTATATAAGGCCTTAAACATTGAAATGTTGATGGTGGAGTGATAGATTTTATTTTATAAGAACTCAACCAAGGTCATGTGATCCTCCCAACTGCCACCAAAATCAAGGAATAAAGCAAAAAAAATTCCTCATGTGTTTTTATGGTGTGCTCTGTTTGATGATATTTCTAAGAGTGATTGGTGGTGCTCAAGTGTAGCTGAGTCTCAAATGCCTCTTGTAATCCCATCCACATCTGGAATGTAAAAATAGTGCCCCAATATGATACAATTGTTGATGTAACCCCATGGTTCCATACAATATCATGTATGTAGAGGCATCAAAATCCCGTTACAGATCCCTACTCTCAGATTGGTAGTAAGTGGGACAACATTGTTAGTCAGTAAACGATAACCTAGAAGGAATCATGGCCCCTTGACATATGTGGTAGCCCTATCACGATGTCCAGGGAGATATCATCCATTCCAACACCTCATGTGGTTTTGATAATCCTGCATGAACTTGATGTTCAGCCTTCACTTCCTAACAAGTGAGGCATCGTGAAATGAACACTTCCACTTCATTCATCATCTCTGGCCACAAGTACTGACATCGAAGGTTCGGTTACATATTTCCCACCCCAGGATGTACCACTAAATGGTATGTGTGGAGCTCCCTCAAAAAACCCTCTCGTAACATCACTTGTACCATTCTGTTTCCTTTAAAATGGATGATGTGATCCCCACCTTCAGAAAATCATTCAGGAGCCTGTCCTGAGTATATAAGAGAATGTCGAGTCTTGCAGTCAACATCCAAAATATGTGGCTTCCTTACTGAGTGAATGAGTGGGGGAATGATAGTCATAAAATTGAATTAAGCTTTTTATCACTATCCAAGAATGATATCTAAAAAGTGGATAGCTTCTCTATCACCTCACTCATCAAATATAAACAATACATTCATGAAATTGTGTCCACCACCATGTTCTCCTTCCTAATAGTGTTGACTATCTCAATGTTATAGTCCTTGAGGAACTCCAACCATATTCATTTCCTCAGCTACTAAAAAGCATAGAGGAAACATTCCAACCATGTAAAAGGATATCCCTTTTATTTGATTGATCTTCCCAACAACCCTTTAGTAGTGGGTAATTGTTCCCCATAGCTAGTTGATTAAAGTGATGGAAATCCACACATAACCTCGAGAACTAGGTCATACTAATACCATTCTCTTCTAGTCTCCACCTTTTCCTCAGCTAGTGAAGCTCTACGAAATCCATCTAATATAATGATGCAGTTATCAGTTCCATATCATGGTGTTGAATGATATATAAGTCCCTCCCCTTATGGGGAGGTAACCCAAGAAATATATTTTGAAGGGACATTCCTGCACTCTACCTCTACTGTTGGGAACTAAGAACTCAAAACATCTTTTTCCACAATGGTATGGCGGACAGACTCATGATTGATCAGATTCACCCCCTTATCCATGTTTTGATTCATGTGCTACCGGGATTTTATTTTATTTTTCCCGACCATGGAAAATATTATTCCAATACTTCAGATATACTGCACCCCTTTTGTTAAAACAGTTAATCTGAGCGTGAAAAGTGGACGATCGGTCCATTCCTAAGCTAACATTGTATGGCCTTGATGATTCCATGAAGAGGTTCCAACTGAAACTCTTGCATCAAGGTTCAGATCACAATATCATTGTAAGTGTGATTATGGAGTATCCCCCCATAGGTATCTCAATATGTAAGGATCAAGTCAAAAATTTAAATAGATACTCAATGTCTTGAACAAGATTCATGACAAGAAGTAATTATTATCCCATATTTCTATTTATATGTCTACCAATAGTAGACATAGACTATTCCTGGAATCATTCCTGGAGCCCTCAGGTCATACACATTGACCGAATGTATCTAGTCCCTTCCCCTTTCCTCTAGATGATCCATAAATCCAAAAATCTCTATGTGAGCTAATTGATATGATGGTGTTCATATCAGTGTCGTCTCATGGTACGGATCAAGGAAGAGGTTTGACTCTCCATGAAGAGGTAATCCTAGAAGATATTAAAGGGAGATGTACTTATATTCTAATATCACTAAGGAACTTGATGACTTATTACATTCACTAAACTGAGGGTCTAACTAACCAACTAAATAAGAATTTTCAATACCCTCCTATACCTAGGTCCATCAAGAGCGTTAGGGATTTCCCCTATACTGATAATGGGAGATCTGGTTCCATATCTATGGATGAACCGCATCCATTGCCTAATATATTCAATCTTGGAATGAATGGTACTATTTAATACCAGTAATGGCATAATAATGCCTCGATGCTACTAACAATAGATCCCAACCAATACTCTCACCTTCAAGGGTCACATCACATTTTCATCCCCAATGTGTCGCCATTGGGTCTCCTTTAGTAAGATTCTCTAAACACGAGGGTCAATTCAATAGTCTTAACAGAAACCTGTAGTAATCAAACTTGCAGTAGTGGTAGGAAAGGGAAATCACAAGTAAAAGTGTCTATCAATAATGAAACTATTGTAGAAAGACAGTAATCATAACAAGATTTATCCCTATAGTCCTTGGGTGAAAATCCTTGATAGTTTGCAGCTATCTCCTCTCATACCCAGTAGCATGAATGGTAGGAAAATCTTGCATGGGATGTCCCTTTTCTTGACAAGAATATAAAAGCCTACCCTTCTGGAAACTAGAACGTTCACTCCTATAATACCTCTGGTTCTGCAGCATACGTTTTTAGCTACATTCTGTAGGTCCTATTAACCATGTATCTCGGGTGATCATTGTCTTTGATTTCCATCACACACATTCAAACCCTATTCCTAATCATTATGTGGCAAAAGATTCATCCCTGACAAGGTGTGGCAAGCTGCATTCACTTGGACCACTAGAGGTGGGCCTTCTCACTAATCAACAGATGGTGGTAATACCAGTATACCACCTGATGTGGACATCTCTATTAGTGGTCCCTGGACAGACACCTTGTCTCTAGGCGGACTATCCTTACAACCTTGTATTAGGATCATGGCCAGTTGTCCATGTGGAGGCATCTTGAGATAGATCATCATGTACCATGGTTTGAATGTTATACCCACAGAGCTTACACTTTTCAAAATAAAGTGACAGTTATGCAACCGATGTTTTCATTTATTAATCCAAAAATTTAATTCATGGTCCTATTTTATGGATACATCAAACGTTGCACCAACACTAGAGTCCCCAATTATAAAATTTGAACACGCAACACTTAACATTGTTGACCCAAAACAAAAAAAAATATCATTTTGGTCTTTGTGGTAGAGTAGAAGGTCGTGCAGTAGGCGGTGGATGACGGTTTGAGGTACTACTTGCACATCCCCTAGGTGGTCCACACTAACCCCGAGAGCTGGTGGACAAAGACAAGCTTAGCTTCTAGAGGCATAATCCTATGACCACGATGCTCTAGAGAATATTTTAGGTATGGTATGTTTCTACTCCAACATAGATTTAGTTATTAATGATAGAGGTTCCAGTCACTCTTTCATTTCAACAGCTCTCATTCAGAGCTCAGAGATTCTGATAGTGGAATTGGATCGATACATATGTTTATGGATTCCTACGTGAGAAGATTTGATAATTCCACACTAGTGTGGGTAGTGTGATCTTACTCTAGGAGGTGAGATCTTAATTTGGGATCTCGTAGTAGCAGCGTTGAGGCCTTATGACATAATTTTGGGTATGGACTGGCTATTCAATGTCCATGATCAGATTGACTATTTTAGGTGAAAAGTACATTGTATTCATGATGATGGGACCATGTTTTCCTTCCCCAGTGAGAAGGGGACATTTTCATCTCAGGATGGCCTTTCTCGTAAGAGGGTGAATTCGATCACCCATCAGTTGGATAGAAATACCCTTAGAGAAGTATATGAGAGGAGTCTGATATATCTTGTAGTGGTGGACTAGTATGCAGATGTCTTTTCTAAGGATGTTCTGAGACTGCCTCCTCACAGATATGTAGACTTCTACATCAGGTTGTACCTTGACACAAAAATGATATCTACACCAGCATAGTGGATTTATCCCACAGAACATTGTGAATTGATGGTACAACTAGTGGACTTGAAGTGGGAGGTGTTCATAAGGCCCATTTTTCTCCATGGGAAGCCCCAATTTTTTTCACCAAGAATGAAGATGGGAATTTTAGGCTTTACATAGACTATCAATGCTTGAACCAGGTAACTGTGAAGAACATGAATCCACTCTTGTGGATTGATGATCTATTCGATTAGCTGAAGGGATATTTTTGGTTTTTGAATATAGATCTCAGACAAAGCAATCATTATCTTTAGGTATGTGATGAGAATGTACCACATATGGCTCATCAGATGCCTCTATGGCCACTATGAGTTCTTGGTGATTCCTTTCGGCATGACCAATTACCCAACAATGTCCAGGGGACTTATGTATAGGATCTTCCAAGATTACATCAATCGTTTTGTGGTGGTATTCATTAAAAAAATCTTGGTGTAGTTAGCGTCAGGGGAGAACCAAACAACTAATCTAAAAAGTGTTCTGAATAATCATTGAGAGCACCAGCTTTATGGTATGATCTCAAAGTTACTGTTCTACATATGGGAGGTCCACTTTATGAGACACGTTATCTTGGAGGATGGAGTTGTAGTACATCTGTCAGTGATAGAGCTAGTGCTTGCTTATGAGCCACCCAAAAGATTAATCGAGGGGTAGAGTTTCCTGGGGTTGACTCTGTACTACCTGGGATTCGAACCTGACTATTCTAGAGTAGCATCACCCTTTTTAGCTTTGACAAAAGGGGATAACATTTCTTATAGAAAGAGATATTCCAGTAGATTTTCTAGGCGCTGACGCGGAGACTAACGAGTTCCCCCATATTGAGGCTTCAAGAAGAGGGAGTTGAGTATGTAGTCTACTATGACACATCATGGACCAAAATATGATTTTTCTTGATCTAAGAGAGAGTTTTGATCACCTACGTCTCACGATTGATGAGGCATATTGAGAAGAACTATAGTACCCATGACATGAAGTTAACATCAATTGCCTTTTAGTTGATGTTTTGGTGGAACTAATAGATTGGTGAATGGTTTACTATCTACTAATATCACAAGAGGCTCTGGTATATCTTCTCGCATAATGAATTGAACATGAGACACTGACAAAGGTTGGAGTTTCTCCAGGACTTTGACATTGAGATAGCATACACTCCTGGTATGGGGGGACATGGTGGCATACACACCCAGGAGGAGGTCCTGTTTACAATTGATGATTGAGGAAACATAGCCTCTAGCCTCATTGTGGTTATCCTTTATGGATAGTGAGGAATCTTCTTACCTATAGTCTATGATAGTAACTTCCCCACTCCATCAGTGAGTCAGGGAGGCAACTCTTGTGGACGTCGACTACGAGACCCTGAGTGATTAGATATCCTCTTGACAAGATCCTGAATGATTTTATAAATGTAGGGAGTAGGTCATCCATTTCTGAGGACGCATCATTATACCAGTAATGCTATGAGAAGAGTTTTTTAGGGAGTTCCACAAATACTCTTTCGATGATCGGTTCCAGGAAGTGAAGTCGACGCCTAAATACAACAAGGAAGAATAGAACGAACTAAAACTAAATAAGAGGGTGGGTTTTATATTTGACGATCTTTTCCATCATTTTTTAAAATGGAAAAACAGATATCAACCAATGAAAAATTTGATCCTTGATTCATTCATTATTAAAAAGGGTGTTTTATTCATGGGGTTATTTGTTATTGGAGGTCTAAATCATGGAATAGAATGATTGAACAAAAACTCCCCAAAACCTCTCTTGACATTAAACCACTAATCCAGAGGCCCCAGGATAACATGAATAAGGCATGAGTTCCTCTACATGTCCATTCTTAGTGATCGTACCCATGAAATAACTGCAAGGAGGGTTTGGGATCCTTGTGGGGATGTGGGAAATCCCCAGAGACCATAGACGTAGTTGACTCGAAGACAAGAATACTAGAGAACGTCTGGTGGCCCGCTAAACGCATTTCCGACACACCAATAGCAGTGGTGAAAGCAGAAGTATCCAGACTCAATGACCACATAGAAGAGGCGGCATGCACCAGCAGGTTGCATTGAATGGGATGTCATTGTGGCACACTAGAGGATAAAGATCCATGCATGGCACCGTGAAGTGGGACCACCCGTTTCTGGACCATCCTGACGATTAGACAAGATGCATTATGTTGACCACAACTAGTGGAAGGCCCCTGCACTTGTGGGGCTAGGGGACCATGATGTTGTAGCCATCCTACATCTCGACGGGGTGGTACCACTGATCGTACCATGTGGTCGGTCCCTAGAATGTAGGTTAAGCCCCATGGGGACCAAAACCACACCCCCTTGAGGACGGGATGGATTAGACTAATATGATGGGTGACTCGATGGGCTAGACCTTAGGCCAACCAGGAATGGTCCAACAAGACCTTTTGGAATTGGCCCATTGGCCAAGCCAGACTAGACGGAGCCAAACCCATACCAGGATGAGTCAATTCTAACTTAATGAACCGGGGTATGTGGAACCCCCTGGATGGGTTGGTCAGGTCGGTCTAACCGAGTCGGACAAGGCCCTATAACTACTGCCCCCAGGTTATTAAAATAATCGCAACATGAAAAAAAGTGCATCGTAATGATGAGCCATTTGTGGAATTGGAACCATCTCGACATAGCAGATCCTATGACACACTCTATGGTGAGCTTACTCTTATTGGTTCTCCAATGTGTCATCATTGGGTCTCCTTAAGTAGGAGTCTCTAAACAAAAGGGTCATGCCAATGGTCATAACAGAAACCTCTAGTAATCAAACATCCTATAGTGGTAGGAAAGGGAAATCACAAGTAAAATTGTAAATCAATAATGCAACTATAGTAGAGGAATGAATCATAACATGATTTATCACTAGAGTCCTTTGGTCACAAACCTTGATAGTTTTCAACTGTCTATTATCTTACGCTATAGCATGAATGGAGGGACAATCTTGCACAAGATGTCCCTTTTCTTGATATGAATATAAAAGCCTAACCTTCTAAAAACTAGAATGTACACTCCTATAATCCCTCTGGTTCTGTAGAATAATTTTTTACCAACATTTTGTAGGTTCTATTGGCCCTGTATATCGGGTGATCATTGTCTCGGATTCCCACAACACACATTTTAACCCTATTTTTAATCATTATGTGGAAAAAGAGTCATCCATGACATGGTCTGCTAAGCTGCATTCACCTGAACCACTAGAGGTGGGACTTTTAGCTGATCAACAGATGATGGTAACACCAGTATACCACCCGATGTGGCCATCACTATCAATGGTCCCTGAACAGACACCTTGTCGCTAGGCGGACTATCCCTACAACCTCATATCAGGATCATGGAAAGTTGTCCATATTGAGGCATCCAGAGATAGATCCTGATGTTCCACGGTTAGAAAGTTATACCAAGTGAGCTGACAAATATTCAAAATAATGTGACACTTATGCAACCAGATTTTTTCAAGTATTGATCTGAAAATAGAATTCATGGTCCTGGTGTACGGATACATCAAACACTACACCAATACTGGAGTCCCAAAATATGAAATTTGAATTCCCAACACTTAACATTGTTGACCCAAAACAAAAACTACAGACTCATGATCATTGTGGTAGAGGAGAAGGTCATGCAGTAGGCGTTGGATGACAGTTTGAGGTACTACTTCCACATCCCACAGGTGGTCTAACCTGACACTCGGGAGCTTTTGGACAGAGACAAGCTCAGCTTCCAGAGGAATAGTCCTATGACCACGACGCTCTAGAGAAGATTTTATGTATGGTATGTGTATACTCCACCATATATTTAATTATTAAAGGCATTGGTTTTAGTCACTCTTTCATTTTAATAGCTCTCATTCAGAGCTCGGATATTATGATGGTGGAATTCACTGGATCCATATGTTTAGAGACTCCTACCTTAGATGATTCGATAATACACACTGGTTTAGGTAGTGTAAGCTTACTCTAGGAGGTGAGAGATTATGCTGGGATCTCCTAGTAGCAGCATTGAGGCCTTACAACATCATATTTGGTATGTACTGGCTATTCAATGTCAATGCTCAAATTGACTATTTTAGGTGCAAATTGCAGTGTATCTATGAGGATGGGACTAGGTTTTCCTTCCCCTATGATAAGGGGGAATTTTCAGCTCAGTATGGTCTTTCACGTAAGAGGGTGAAGCCGATCACCCAATAGTTGGTTAGCCTTACCCTCACAGAAGTAGATGATAAGAGTTTGAGATATCCTGTAGTGGTGGACTAGTATGCAGATGTCTTTCCAATGGATGTTCCGAGACTGCCTCTTTAGCAATATGTAGACATATACATCAAGTAGAACCCCGAAAATACAATGATATCTACACCAGTATAGTGGATGGCTTCCGAAGAACACTTTGAATTGATGGTACAACTAGAGGAATTGAAGGGGGAGGAGTTCATAAGTCCCATTTTATCTGCATGGGAATCCCCAAGATTGTTCGTCGTTAATGAACAAGTTGATCATGAAGAAAATGAATTCACTCCCAAGGATTGATGATTTTTTTTATCAGTTAAAGGGATATCGGTTTTTTTAAGATAGATCTCAAACTAGGAAATCATCTTCTTTAGGTATGTGATGAGGATGTATGGCATATGGCCCATCAGATGCCATTATAGCCACTATGAGTTCTTGGTGATTCCTTTCGGCATGACCAATTCCCCAAATATGTTCATGGGACTTATGTATCCGATCTTACAAGATTAAATCGATCATTTTGTGGTGGTAATCACTTAAATAATCTTGGTGTTGTCATCGTTGGGGGAGGACCATGCCACTAATCTGAAAATAGTTATGAACAATCTCAGAGAGAACTAGCTTTATGGTATGCTCTCAAAGTGGCAGTTCTGGATATGGGTGGTCCACATTCTAAGACACATTATCTCATAGTCTAGAGTTGCAGTAGATCTTGCAATGATAGAGTTAGTTCTTTCTTGGGAGACACCCAATTATTTGACTGAGGGTCAGTGTTTTAGGGGGTTGGCTCGGTACTACCTGAGATTCGTACTTGACATTTCTAGAGTAGCATCACTTTTGTCAGCTTTGAAAAAAAGAATATAGAATTTCATGTAGATAGAGATATGCCAGTATATTTACTAGGTGTTGAGGTGGAGACTGACGAGTGCCCCCATCTTGAGGCCACATGAAGAGGTAGTTGAGTATGTAGTATACTATGACAGATCATGGACCAAAATAGGATGTGTCATATTGCAGGAGAGAGCGGTGATCACCTATGGCTCAAGATTGTTGAGAAAATAGGGGAAGAACTACAGTACCCATGACATGAAGTTAACATCAATTTCCTTTTCCAAGATGTTTTGGTGTTACTACTATATTGGTGAATGGTTTACGATCTACTATGATCACAAGAGGGTCTGGTATATCTTCTCACATAATCAACTGATCCTGAGACACTAGCAAAGGTTGGAGTTTCTCCAGGACTGTGACTTTGAGATAGTCTACACTCTTGGTATGGGGGACATGGTGGCATACACACTTGGGAGGAGGTACGGTTTACAATTGATGAGTGAGGCAACATAGCTACAAGCCTTACTGCAGTTATCCTTCATGGATAGTGACGAAGCTTCTTTCCTCCAGCCTATGATAGTAACATCCCCACTCCTTCAGCGAGTCAGGTAGGCACCACTTGTGGAAGTTGACTTAGAGACCTTGAGTGATTAGATATCTTCTTGAGATGATCCGGAATGATTTTTTAATGGTGGGGAGTAGGTCATCCATTTCTGAGGATGCATCATTCTACCAGTAATGCTATGAGTAGAGTCTTTTAGGGAGTTCCACAAATCCTCATCTGATGATCGGTTCAAGGAAGTGATTTCGACATCTAAATCCATCGAGGAAGAATTGAAGGACCTAAAATTCTATAAGAGGTAGGTGTTTTTTATTTGATGATCTTCCCCATCCTTTTTTTAAATGGAAAAACACCGATCAACCCATCAACAAGTTGATCCTTAATTCGTGCATTATGCAGAAGGGTGTATTATTCATGGGGTTATTTTTTATTAAAGGTCTAATACATGGCATAGAATGATTGAATAGAAACACCCCAAAACCTCCCTTGACTTTAATCCATTAATGCAGAGGCCCCAGGCAAACACAAATAATGCATTAGTGCCTTCACATGTGCGTTCTTGGTGATCGTACCCATGAAATAACTGAAAGGAAGGTTTGGGATCCTTATGGGGAAGAGGGTAATCCCCAGATACCATAGACATAGATGAATCTAAGACCGGACAACCAGAGAACATTTGGTGGCCCGCTAAATTCCCTAACATTGCACCACCACCATTAGTGAAAGTAGCCGTGGACGGACTCACTGACCACATGGAGGAGGAATCACGCAGCAATGGGTCGCATTGAATGGGAAGTCATGGTGGCACGATGGGGGATAAAGATCCATGCATGGAGCCGTGAGGTGGGATCGCCCATGTCTGGACTGTCTGGACAACTGGCGAAGTCGCAGTACGTTGACCACAACTGGTGGAATTCCCCTGCACTTGTGTGGCTAGGGGAAAATGATGTGGTATCCATACAGCATCTCGGTGGGGAGGTACCACTAATCGCACCGTGTGTTCGGTCCCTAGATATAAGGTCAATCCCCTAGGGTACCGGAACTACACCACCTTGATGTTGTGTTGGATTATACTAGGATGACAGATGACCTGATGGAATAGACCCTAGGCCAACACAGAAGGGTCCAGTGATACCGTTTGCACTTGGCCCATTGGCCAAGCCGAACCAGACGGACCCCAACCCACACCAAGATGAGTAGAGTCTATCTTAATGAACCAGGGTATGTGGGACCCCCTGGATGGGTTGGTCATGTCGGTCTGACCGGGTCGGGCAGGGCCCTATCACTATTGTCCCCCAGGTTATTAATACACTCACATCTTGAAAATAGTGCATCTTAAGGATGATCCATTTGCAGTATTGGAACCCTATCGACAAAGAAAATCCTATGACACACACTATAGGGAAATTCGTGGATGGTGAGATACAATGAAGGGATTGAGGAGTGATTCTACCAAGCATGCTATATGCAGACCCCTAAGACTGGCTACGTCCTAAACACTGCTGACTTTTGGCTTGGTGGGAAGAACCTCTTTATGACTTTGCAGGCCCATGGTGGGAAGCACATTTCTGTGACATTTAAAAACCACAATACATGATTAGGATGAGTATATTAGTTGGAAAAGACTAGTCGGAATCACATATCTGTGACTTTCCAGGCCCATAGAATGTGATGGGGACGAGTACCTAAGTAGTACAAGGTTTGTTGGAAACACCTCTTTGTGACTTGGTAGGCCCACTATAGTCGCTAGAGGATACGTTCTCAAGTATCTGAGTTGTTCGACGATGTGATAGATGATTCTAATGTTACTAACCTTGAATATATCTACTTTGATATGTCTTGTGTTTTATGCTTTATCTTGAGCACTTGTTCGGTTCAATTTACTTTTTGTTTTGAGGTCCCTACTGTTTGATGTGTTTGTCACCCATGAACGGGGTTTTCCCACATATGTTGTGTCTGGTGCAAACGATCAGTGTTTGGAAAGAGGTGGTTTGGGAGACTGGATTGACGGATGCTACGATGGTGGAATTGGTGACCCAGGACCAGGTAGGGTCCAATAGGATTGGGAAGATAGGACATACTACCTCGACTTCCAGTAGCTTCACTAATATCAAAAATATGTGGAGTTTTCTAAAAATAACCATTAATGTTTCCTTTTCTTATTTGCAGTATTCAATTCTATGTTGGTTTTGTATTCTTTACCACTTACATCTCAATATAATTGCACTCTGCATTGTTGTAGGGGGTTTTCCCCCTTTCTGTGTGTTGGGATGTGGATGGGAATGTGTGTTCCTACATAAACTCAAGGAAATTCATTCGACTTGCAGGTTGATCAATTCAGATATAGTCGCCATCCCCTAGCCATCGACAGGCGGGCTTGTTGTAGTCCCGACATGGGCCTTGGGATATGGTTTGTGATAGGTTAATGCATGATTTTCATAGATGTATTTTTGTATGAATCCATTTATTTCATCGGTCTATTGTCTATTAACATTGTGACTCAGTGTACATAATAAACCATAAAAAGAAGTCTTTTTCATTAATTGAAATAATCTTGAAATTTTAATTAAATGAAATTTCATGAAGGGTAATATATACCTTTCCATTAGAATATAATATATTTTCATTCTATAAAATGAAACTAAAATTTTTTATGTTATAATTTTATTCAATATTTCAGACAAAAATACTTGAATGATCTATTGAAAAATAATTTCTCTTAATATCTCTATAATCATACACAATAACATACAAACATGTGTGAAATTTGGAAAAAAATATATGTTCATTCCATATATATATATATATATATATTTCAACGATCATGATTGAACGGGATCATTTTTATAAGTTTAAAGAAATATAACTGAGTTCTATTAATTGTATGATGTTTTAATTTTTTCATTTATTTATTATAACAGGATGGAAAAATTAAGGATCGTCCCCCAAAACTTCCAGGTGTCTAGATAAATTAATTGGTACCATCAGTAGGATAAAAATATATTTGGATAGAATGTATTGAATTCTAGAACATATAATAGCTTAATTTTTACAAATAACTTATTTATTTATTTTATAAATAACTAAGAACCATGCACTAGTTACTAGTAATAATTACACCTTAATAAAATTTTGCGGTTTAGTGGAAAAACAGGACCTTAAACTAAACCATATGATTATTACAAGGAAATAACTACAATATATTTTTCGAAATAATGTATTCATGATGACCATCAATATTTATAAAAGGGATTCATAGTTTCTAGTGGAAATAATGCCTCCCTATATGAGTTGATATCAAAATAAGTCAATGGTAATTTACTTTGGAATAATACTATTTTCTTCCCAAATCATTAAAAAACACATGAATATTGTGTCTTGTAGAGAGTTATGGATTTTACATGGATACTAAGGTAAGATAAATTAATATAAATTGTTAAAGGAGTTTCATAGAATGGTTTTTGAAATCATTAATGACTCTATAGTCGAGAATGATAATACTCATAATGATATATCTTAGTGGATTATTGATGAATGTGATGAGTGAATTTTAATCCTAAGGGGTTCACAAGTGGATGATGAAAATTCCAAATAAAGAAATAACATTGAGAAGATGAATGATAGAACTTATTATTAAGAGGATTATATGTATAGGAGAAATTGGGGACAATAATGTCATAGGTGACTAGATAGAACATGTTGTAATGGAGAGATTGATTTTACTATATGAAAATTCATGTTTATCATAGCCACATATGATTTTTTTTTGAAAATGTAACTAATGATCAAAACTAAGTTCCAGTGAAGCATGAAGAGATTGACCCAATTAAAATGAATCGTGCATCAAGGGTTGTTTCAAGGTGAGAAATATAGAATTTAATTAGGGCCCAATAATGTTTTTTCTAAAAGACAGAATGAATAAGGTATTTCTACTAACAGAAAACCACTTCTATTGAATAATAAATACATTGGGATCAATTTCCTTGATATCAATGATCCATATTCACCCATGTCTAGGAAATAATGTTTTTAAATATTTATAGGATTAATAGTATAATAGAAATATAACATATTGAAAAAAGAAGTTAAAGAATTATTTCTAAATATATTACTTAATGAATAATATACAAGTTGAAGATACATGGTTTTCATATCCAAGACAATGAGATAACGGTTTTTGTCTAATGATTCTTATTGGTGCTATAAATCATGATCCAATAGCATGGTATTAAATAACAGATCCATACATCGAAAAATATTAGACTCTAACAAAGAGGATTACATATATATGTATATATCAATAATGAATGTGATGGACATTTTATGGTTATAATATATTAATTAAACATAATATTTTGTTAAAAAAATAATTATAAGTGTTATAAAATTGAATTTTTTATGTTCTTTGAGTTTGAGATGATGCAATTTTGTTTCTTAATTTTATTATGTAGTAGCCCAGTTATACAAGGACACCATATATTATCAAACTCCAGGAAAAAATATTCTAATAATGATATGAATTGATTTAGAATTCATGATTTCTATGTAATTACAAAAAAAATTCCTACACATATTAATATTTAATGAGATGGGGATGAAAAATTTATTAATATTAAAAATTAAAAGAAAACCATTTAGAGGATGATGTACATAACAGTTACATGAACAAATATTATGCTTCCCACTTTTTAAAAATAATGATATTAGAGAAATACCAGATAATCCCACTTATTAATGATAAGAATAGTAATATTTTCAATCAAATGAATGGTGGATTTCAGTTTCCATTATAATGAAATATTAGAATAAGTCATGTGTATATTTATAGATATTGATTGGGATTGTTTAGTATATGGTAAAAAAATTTATCAATTATTTAATTTAATAAGTTGTCATTGTTTATATCTTATTTTATATATTAATAGTCTGTATTTTACTATTAATTATAGAGGTTGAATATATTGTTACCAATTAAAAATGGAAGAATCAATTTTTGATACAAAAGATACTCAATAATATGGGATTTTTAATTCTATTCATTGATTAATTTTAAATTGGATAAATCAGTATATATAAATCACATAAAAAATATAATCCATCGTTCAAGGAGAAGAAACATTGATATTAAGTATACATTTATAAAGGTGAAATTAGAATATTGGCTAGTGAAATTTTAATTTTTTCCTATTAAACATCATGTTGACATACCAGGAAAAATGAAATAAATAAGGTGATATCTGTAATTAATCAATAGTATCTTGGACACTAGATGACCCCACACAAAATACAGTTAATATGGAACCCAATACCCCTATTTGTGGTAGAAATTCTTATATGTACTGATATCTATTTCAGTCCCAATTTTATACCACAATGGAGTTACCTTTGGATGTATTGAAATAGTGGTGATGTATTCTTAACAAAATAGGGAGAGAATTCCAAATCCTACCTTTATATATAATGAATATGGTAAATGGGGAGAGGATATAAATATTTAATTTCTAATAGAAATTATTCAAAAAAATTAATTAAAAATGAGGATGTGGATTTTTTTCCATTGAAGACTTATCTGGTAAATGTGATATTTTAATTTTAGTGTTTGTAGTTTCCCAGAAATGGTTGAATAACTATTCTATAGTGATGAAAATGGTTCAAAAAGTTCTATCATAAATTAACTGATTAATTTATTTGCATTGCATGTTACACTTTTTCTCAAATCAAAATTCAATCATATAGCTTTATAATATATATTAAGTAACTCCTTGGTTTATATCTATAGTTATAGAGTGATCATGGAATTTAAATTTTAATGTATGCTAGATTTTTCAAAGAGGTTATAAGTCAATAATATGTATTTTCAATGAACCAAAAGTTTGTGTATATTGGAAAATTTCTCTAAAGGTAACATTGTTTTGTTTGTGGGGTTTTCATTGATGAATATGTTTTCTAAAACATTTCCTGTGTGTTTTTTTACAAGGAATGATTATAAAATATATTTATAATCACATGGATTAAGATTTTATACTTCATAGAAAATAATTAAATGATGGATAATTACAATGGAGTTTTAATCTAACATATATCATTCATGATCACGTTGGATGTGGAAAATAGTTCTAATAGATGTTTCAAATCTAGGTATTTTTTTGGATAATGGAATAAGAAGGATGATCATAGATGGTTGGATTATTATTTTACTTGGAATCAAATCCTTGTGATTCTAGAATGAATGTTTATATGTTAGTTTATTTGAAACCATATAAACAACATTATTATAGTCCTCATATCCATAAATTTTATTTTTCAAAAAAACTAACGTGGTTGTTTCTATGTGATTCCTTAAAGGATTTCAATACTTCTATTGGATTTTATGAAGGTGGTTTTAGGGATCCTCTAGTCTAAACATGCTAATATATATATCCCTATGATTTTGGATAAATACATTCAATTGATGTAGCAACATTCAATTTAAGTAGTTCTATAACAATGGAAACTTGGACATAGCCTTTTAAAATGGTTATGTTCAATATATTTATTCTGGTGACATATTTTTTCTTGTTGATATGTTTTTTGTGCTTCAACCTTCAGTAAAAATTCTACAGAATTTCAATAAATCCATGGATTGTTTTTTATTTTTTGATCAACCTTCTCATCTCTGTATAATGGTGTGATACATTGTTCATCATAGAATTATTTTATTAGGAATTTTCCTAGGAGTTTATGAATATTTGGAAGATTTTCAATGAATTTTTTAAAATGGCCACACATATTTGATTTTAATTCTGAATCCCCAATTTCGCACATCTAGTGAGGTTTCAATATCTTTTTTTTCACTTCTTCAATAAAATATCTATTTTCTCCATCATTATTCTAATTAGTTACCCAATCCAATTAGATTAACATTTTTTAAATGTTATTATTCTATCTATTTCACCTGGTTGGGTTGATTTTGACTTTACAAAATCATTTTGTTCAGTTATCAGGTTCCATAATGAAAATATTCTTTTTTTTACAACATGAGGTATATCAAAATTTACCAAGATACGTCTTTAATTTCATGAACCATAGAAAATATATTGAATAATGTGAATTTGGGAATGAAAAAAAAGATAAACCATAAATTTATAAAATTAAATCCCTCTCCATATAAGGGGAAATTAGTCTATAGTAGGAAATAAATGTATTTTCTTAATGATATTATTGACCCCTATAGTTCTTATAAAACTATGATTTCAGCATCCTCCTTACATCCTAATAAAGTATAGCCTTAGTGTACTCAAGCTTATGATATCTTTATGATTTTCAATATAGTTAAAAACATACCAACCCAATATGGGAACCTCTAAATAAACTCGATCCAATAAGGTGGTGTCCCAAGAAACTCACTGTGTTTCTGGTGAATCCAATGATGATGGTCCTAAACAATTAAACCAAATTGATAATAAATATAAGATCTCGGGCACTAATAATGGTGATAAATTTTTTTTAATATGATTGATTTATCACTCCCCATACTAGGAATATTATGAAACATGTTGACACCTCTATGTTATATAAATAAATTTTTACTTGATCTACAGTGATTCACATAGAGAACAAAGGCATCGCTCCCCTACCAGATATTAATGAAGGTCCCTCTGAATCATTTAATGATAAGTATTCATCATCACCCTATGAGGATGAGGATAAAAATGATAAAATTTAGAATAAAATTTACACTATTGTAATTAAATATAGATTAATGGAGGTATGTTATCATTACATTGATGAATATAAAAGGAGGTATTTTAGATTATATTGTAATAAGGATGAATATATTAATGATTACATATGTCTTAGTGAGACATAGTTTGATATATTTAAATTTTTAATTGCTTGAGATACAAATTTTTATTATCCTCCACATCATTGAGAATATATTTTTATAGGATATTTAGTAGTTGATGATATGATGGTCCCAGTTCAGCTCTTATTTCATGTATTATATATTTTTATGTTGTTTTAAATAATGAAATTAAACTACAATACTTTTATTTACATTAACCCAATTGTTTTGATTGAGGAGTGGATTCCCCTTACCTTTTTCTAGGCTCACATATGTTCATATCTAAGAATTTTATGTGGTGAATGGAAATATCTTCATGAAGTATTAAAAAATATGATATTTAACAAAATTGACTTTAGGAAAGGATATTAAACTAACATTTAATGCCGCTCATAATGATTAGGGTACATGTTAATGGGATACAGTTAATAACTTATTCTCAAATCCAATGAAAATTATATGTACCAATATATGGAATAATTATATAATATATTAACAAATTATTCACTTACTTATAATCGGATGGTGTTTCTTGTCGATACAACCTGAATATATTCACCTATTTTTTGTGATGTATATTCAAACAAAAATTTTAAATCATTGGTTTATATTGTGCTTTTTAGGATGTCACATATATTCTATGAATACTCAATTGATTTTTCTAATTATGAAATTTCTTATATAAAGAAATGAGTTTTTTAGGGTGTGGAATGTAATGAATAAATCACATGGGGATAGTTCTTTAAAAAAATGTTTTTTAATGAGTAGATGGTGTTTGTAAATATTTTTTAAATAGAAACTCATTATGAGATAATTTCAGTATTGTATTTTTCACACTTTAAAAATTATGTGGAATTGGAGATTTCATCCAAATGATAAAAAATAAACTACATGTAATGCCAATGTAAATGTGAAATACTTCCATGATGATCCTAATTAGTTAAATATTATTCAATATATGAGTTGGGTTCCATTAAATATTGATAGTATTGTGATTTCATAAAACAATTTATGGTTGAAAACCTAGGGGATAGTGAGTTCACTCTGAAAAAATTTAACAGTAATCTGTTTTATTGTTTATGTAATTTTTGAACATTTTCTTTTTTATATTCACTATATTATTCTGTTTTGTTTGATGCTTTAAAAAACATCGATATCTAATTTCTTCATTCAATTTCAAATATATTTCTATGAGATAAATTTAGAATATTATTTAAAAAAATGTTAAAACAATTTCATAATGAAAAATTATTTAAATCATTTATTCTCTAGTGAGAAAAATTGTAGAATATTTTTCCTTCTAAGAAAAATAATAATTCATCAAATTGTATTCTTATATATATTTTTGATTATTTTATTTTCTGTATATGGATATTTAACCCATGTCTTCCATATATTTATTCTTTAAATATACTATGTGTGTTTATAACGTTTACATGCTTTTTCCATCAATATTTATTCTTTCAAAATAAATAATTATCAAGAACATAAATTCAACTATGATTGTGTGATGTTTGTATAGGTATTTTTAGAATGTATGGGTCACTGATTCTAAAAATATCTTCATCACTATTTATCCCATCTTTTTTATTTTATAAAACGAATTATTTTTATAATTTAAGTTATTTTATAAAATTATGAACTTTAGAGTGAGATTAATATGAATTCATATAAGTACATATTTTAGTTTCATTGAATGTATTATTTATAAGGAGGTAGATTGTGATAACCAACAATTTATTAGTATTACTATTTTTCGAATAAATGTGTGGAGTTTTATTTAGGATAATATTATTCACATTAAATATAATGTTACCAGAAAATATATTCTCATGAATAATGATCTTACATTATAAATTTATGAAACTAGTAAAAATTCCAATCATTGTAATTTGAAAAAAATATGTATATAATATAAATGCTCAAATGGGGAAATATGGATCACACCAATCTACTAGAATATTCTTACTCATTACCAAAACTATATAAAATAGAAGCAAATATTAGTAAATGAATCAACATCTACGGTATTGACAATATAAAACTATTTGAGGAATTCATGTGATTATTGAGTGAAATAATTAAGTGGTATTTATAGGGGTAATGTCATCATTATAATAGTTACATGACTAATAGAATAGTGACATGACCATTTTGAATAGTAACCTAACCATTGGAATATTAACCATATTATTTGAAAGAGTATAATGACTATTGGAAATTGTAACTAGACCATTGAAATAATCATTTTACCTCAAAATCATAAATTATTATTCAAATAATATTTGACACTGTTAAATTATGTTAATATTAATATTATGATAAAAAAAATATCATAATTAAAAATATCAAATGAAAATATAAGAACATGTTTAATAACGTGTGTTTTAATTTATTTCATAAAAGTAAAATAATTTATATTAAAAAAATAAAAATAACCATTTTATATAAATTTTCTAATAAAATAAATATTATTTTTTAAAAAATAATATTTAAATTTTCCAAATGTTAATTTTTTTGTAATTTTATGAAATACATCATTTTTCCAATGAATGGTAAAAATATAGTTTTTCACAAAAAAATGTGTATTTTAAATTACATAATCCAGGATATAATAATGTAATAATAGTTTAGAGAATATAATTTTAAGATATGATATGTTTAATTTTATAAATTAATAATTAAATAAATTAAAATTAAAATACAATAAAAAAAGTATTTTCAAAAAATTAATGTCAAATGTGATCCTTTAAAATAAAACATTCATTCAATTTCCAGATTCCTTTTCAATTATCTAATTAATTCAAATTAACATGAACTTTAAAATATTATAAAATATTATATTAAATTTATATATGATTTATATTGTAAAAAATTCAATATTACCTATTTTACATTTTATATATAGTATTATTTAATTTATATTCTATAAACTTCCCTCTCCTCAAGTATAAATAAACCCACACCATCCCCTTAAAAACTAGTAATAACTGACATGGAAGAAAATAAACTCTTATCAATTGCTTCTTATCAGTCCACTAATAATAATTAGTTATGTTCTGTAGTAATACAAATAAAAAAATAATTATTTTTAGTGTCACAAAATAGAAGATTCACCTATGATTATGTAATTTTTGATCAACTCCTATATTTTTAATTTCTACTTTTTCTACTTATATTTTTTCCACCCCCACAGTTCACCACCAATAATTATAATATTAATTAGTAATTACAGTTACATTATATTAATTATGATAACCTACTTTAAGTATTATATTTTTGATATATATAAATTTTATACTTATATTTCACCTTCCACCGACAATGTCCAGTGAATTGTTGGTTAACCACCTAATAAGAAATTTCCATGTCAACAATTATGATCGTCATTATGGATATATATTATGAATTATATATTAAGATATAATTAAATATATAATTATATTTTTAAAATAATACAAAAAATTTATAAATTACATTGAAAAATATATCAAAATTGAATAAAAATGATCTTTTTAATTATAACATGATATAAAAATTCCATCACTAAAACTAGGAAAATTATAAATAAATTAAAAATATTCATATAATGGATAATTATGGGTAAAAATTACAATCATTAACTTATTGATCAATGTTTTATTGAAGTAATGTTTATTATTTAGGAGGTTCCAATGTGATGAAATTAAGAGTGAATAGATGTAAGGGGAATCAAGAACCTAACCACCATTCTTTGTGTTGTACCTATATCACATTATTTTATGAAAGTACATTAATTTAATGTATATTAAATTTTTTATCATTATTATTCCCTTTTCTAGGATATACATGATTCTTCTTTAATTAGTAATCCAAATAAAATATTTTCATAAAATTATTTTCTATGAAAAAAATAATAGTCTTCTAATGTTTTTTCTTTACTCAAAGAAAAATACTTTGTAAAAAAATTTATGATATCCTGTATTAATTTTCGAAAATCAATGTTTATTTATTAAGGTATTATTTATTAAATCCTTATCAAATCCATTATTTTACATGGGTTGTTTCATGGATATGAATGTTATATGTTATATGAGGCAAGTGTGATTATAAAAATATGATGATGTGAATAGTGGGACTCAAATTATGTAGCCCTAAAATTCATTACATAATTTTATATTTCTAATGTGAGTATGTGATATATTTGTGAACATAATTGTCAAAATTTTAACAATATTTATTTTATGATTTATTCACATATGTTATGTGTGAACATAATGCCATATTTATTCACAATTATATGCTACATTTGACCACTATGAAATGATGTTTCATTTCTATGAATATGCCATATTATTTGATATTATGATCCACTTTTTGTGGAATAAAGATATAACACAATAAATATGATCTTTTCAATCTTATATGGTTATGATAAAGAGAAGGTCACTATAGCCATCTATAGTAAAATAGATAATTTGATAAATAGTGTTAATTGACAATGAACACTAAGATATATGATAAAATTAAAGATATGGAGTGGGAATACATTAATAATATATTTATAAAAATTTATTTCCCTCAAATACTTCTAAAAATTGTGGTAAATCATAGAGATAAATAAAAAAGAAGATTTATATGTCACAAATTTCAAGGAAAATCTTACAATGATCGAAAAATGAACCTTTGGGGTTTTTATCAATAATGATATAAAAATATAAATATTAATTTGTGGTTTATAACCAAAAAATATAAAGGCTGTAGATATAAAATTATATTAGAGTTATGAATAATTTTATCTATGTTCCCTCAAAGTGGAGATGGGTTTTGGTGAATGGTACCACGGTTATAGATATTAGAATAGATGAATGGACTATCAAGATGATGGGTCAAATGAAAAAGGGGGTAAGAGGACCCAACTACTCACTCCTCAAAAATATAGTGAGAAGAATCAATGGAACTACCTCAAAGGGATAGAGAAATGATAAAATGGTTGGGGAAATGTCCACTAAACTCCTGAATTTTTTAGCTACATGAATAATATAATCAATGTTATATAGGAAATGAAGGCACTAACCATATTTATATGTTTTAACTATAATTTAAAAGTTCACTATTAAATCTAATGAAATAAACCATTGTTCCTAGAGCCTAATTACTTTCAGAAGCAACCAAAACAATGGATAATGGGAAATAAAATTCTATTACCATTACTGATGTTTATCATGAAAATGAAGTCATACAAGATACACATACTATTTAATCATGAATAGAAAATATGTTATTTGATTCAGGTTTGATGAATTTTTCTATAACCTACTTTTTCAATATTACTATGAATTGATTCCCCAATAACATATAGTTGTGATATATGTAAAAGCAACCAGTGGTGAAATCATTTCAACCCAAAGTGTTGGACTCTTCTTATGTAAGCATATATGGAAGGATTATTTTTATAAATCTTTTCATTCATCCCGTTTTGAACTTCTATTTTATACTAGGAATGGATTGGAACTTATTATATAAAGCACACATCAATTTTGTTGAACAATAAATCTATTATCATATTTATAGCCATCTAATTTACCTCTGCAAATTCAATGATAATCATGAATCTCTATTGAAAAATCCATCAACGATGTGGGTGTTGATGACTTATAAAGAATAATACCATTACTTGAATGATTGTTCAAATTAATGTATAATCCTAGTAGAAATATTATTTTTTTGGAATTTAATGAGGTGTTTCTTTAACTAATCCCCATAATTCCCCCTGATTGTGAGGTAGTTTCCTTAATAGAGATAATAAATGGAAGAAATCCTTTTGGTAAATACCCCTAAATGGTGTCCTAGATTGAACTATATGAGTCAATAAAGTATGTGATAGAACATTTTTATAAAGGGTTCATCCCCCATGTACATCACCATAGGGTGCACCAGTTCTTTTTTTATTGAAATGAGATTAATTAATTTGGATATGTATCAATTATGGGGAGATTAATATGATCAATATAATGAACAAGTTTCTTCTATGAAGGGTTTTTTAATGTTTGATCAATAATGAGGATATTATTACTTATAAAAGGTAGATCCTTATTCTATAAATCAAAACCTAAACGTGAAGATTAATGATTTTCATAAGTCTATTATATATTTATTTTGTGAGCACTATGAGTGCATAGTGATGAAATTGAGACATACTAATACCTATGAAATCATCTAATATTTCATTAATATAGTCATTATATACCATCTTGAAATTTTATCCTAAATAATATTAATGATATTTTCATTAACACCAACACAATTGAATATCATGAAGAACATATTTGGATTATTCTGGTGACATTAAGGAAGAAGAAAAAACATGTTATCATTAGTAATGGTATCTTTTGGAAGAAGTATATTACATTATTGGAAATTTTGGTCACAATGATGTAAACATGTATGGAACATTAAAAGAAAAAAGTAGTTTAGGACTTTCCCATACCCACTAGATTCATGGAATTTCATTTTTCTCTAATCAATGTACATCCTTTTTTAAGAAATTAAACATTATTGTCAAGAATATTTTCTTGGATACCAAGGAAAAGGGTGATGCCTATTTGGATATTTTAATACAAGGAATGATTTTTGGAGATCATGAAGGATCTAATCATTGAAATTGTACTCAGACTATAAAAATTGGATATATTTTTTTTATATTGAAATTATTTTAATATAATATTAGAGAGTGTAATCTTGTGTAATTATTATGTAGAAACCATCACCTCACAACACTTGAATATCCATGTAATGATATATCTGATGCATGATATGTAGTTATGAGATGTTATATTCTCTCTAAATATGTAGAAAACTATTTCTATAGTGAGATATGTATAATATATATATATAGATAATATGTGTATAATGTATATATTCACATATTATAAGCTCAACATTAATCAATTAAGATGGTTAAAGGTGATTAAAGACTAATAGTCTTATATCTAGTACTATATAATAATGAAGATGAAGATATTAAAACCTTTTGGACGAAAAGAACCATATACTATATCCAATATGTGGATTTTTAAAGAAACTTCCTTCATGTATATGAAATTTTTTATTTTAGAAATCATTAAGGTAGGGAAAATATCCTACCTTTCACATGTTATATCCCATCAAATATTTCAAAGAGAATATTAAGGTGGCACAATGAGATGACTTAGAGCTTCGAAATATGGTGAAGGAAGATATTAAAGGAATGATTCTTGAGTTTAATATTGATTAGGGTTATGTAATTATATTTGAACTAGAATTTGAGTACCTAAAACTCTTGAGAGAAATAATGATCTATTAGAAAATGAATATAGTTCATATTTCTCCATAAATTGTGTATGATCCAATATAGATCATGATATTTGAGGCCATTTTTTGGGACAACATGAAAAATGAAATTACATATAATATATCAATATTTTTAGTGTGTAATAATGTTAAATAATAGATATATAAATCCAATGGGATTATTGAACAATTTTTTATGACCCATAAGAAATGATAGAATGTCATTATGGACAATTCCACAAGAATCCCAATGAAATCAATGCTATATAAGAAATATGGTTTTTGGAGGAAGGAATCACAATTTATTCACACATAATTGTTAGTTAAGAACATTTATAGAAAAAAATCATTCTTGGTATATGTGAAATAAGTGGTGAGGTTTTTTGGGGTTTCAACTTCTATCAGAATTGAGCTTGATCTGATATTAACATCTACTTTCTAAAGATTTATTCAACTTGATGTGAGTAATGAATTGATTTTCATAATGGAATATCATATCCAAAATGATGGCCAATCAGAAATGACTATTTAGAAACTTCATGTCATGATGGAACCTTTTTCAATTGAATTAAAATTTGGGGGGGTTCAATATCTCGCAGCAGTATAGATCCTATATAACAGAAAAGTCAACTTGAGTATTCTACTGGATACATATGATTCTCTTCATGGGAGGTGATGTAGAACACCATATGTTTGGGATGAGTGTGGGGAAAAAACTACATGGACCAAATGTTGTGAGAGAGATGAAAGACAATGTTAATTCCATTAAACCAAATATACATTATGCTCAAAATAGGTAGAAGATCATTCATTACAACAATAAAAGGAACATAATGCTTGAATTTAAAGATATTTTTTTCCTTTTAATATCAACATGGAAGAGATTCATGTTGTTTCGGAGGAAAAGGAATCTTATCCTAATGTATGTTGTTACATTTGAGACCCATGAATGATTAGGAGTTATAGATTATCATATTCCACATCCACCAAGTATGGATCATGTTCATGAATTGTTTCACATATCACTCCTATGGATGTATATATCAAATCCATTAAATTTTTAAAAACCATAATGGTACAACTACAATAAAACCAAATTTATAAGAATAATTCTTTGAAAATATTAAACTAAAGAGATGTTGTTCAGTACAACAAGATAACTAATTGTGAAAAAGTGTTGTGGTGGAACCATATGTATGAATAGGTGACATGGTATCTAGATGAGAAAATGAAACATATTTACCCTGCTCTATTCTTAATCTATAATATGAGTTGAATGTTTAGGGATGGAATTTCTAAAGGGGTGGAGGGAAGAATGTAACAATGTAGTTTTTATTAGTAATATTAATTTCATAAAAAAAATTATTCGACAATGTTATATACTTACAGTATACAGTGAAACCATCAAAAATATTATCTAAATAATAAATATCAATACATTAATATGATATGAAATTATTTAAAATTACAAAAAAGGTAAAATAGAAAAGGATAAAATGTGAAAAATATGGATCTCCCCAGCCTATATGTGTAATTAACCCCTATTTTAACATTATTGAAATGAAATTGATTATTCGTAATGTAATGAACATCAAAGATAATAAAGAAATATAACCTTGGGAGAAATTATAGTGAAATTTGGTGAAATAATGATGTGGAATTTAGAGTGTCTATGTGACCGTTGGAATAATAATTTAACCCTTGGAATAGTAAATTTACTATTGAGAATAGTAAATGTCCATTGAAATGGTAACACGACTATTAGGAGAACTAATATGACCATTTGAAAAAGTAACACAACCATTTGAAAAGAAATTTTACATTAGAATAGTAATGTTTTATATAATTAAATTTTATCATGATTAATTTATTTCAATTTATATATAATAATTCATTAAAATTAATATCCTTATATAATACTCAATGAAAATATAAAAATGTTTTTAATAAATAAATAAATGTATAAATGTAAAATAATAATTTTTGTAGTAAAAATTAACATTTAATAAAATAGAAATTTATATAGATTAAATTAATATCCTTTTTGAAATCATCAATTTCAAATTTTCCAACGTTTATATTCTTTTTGTTTATGGAATACATCATTTTTTGGGTGAATAGTTAAGATACAGTCTAGCATATAACTGGTATATCAAAAAGTACATCATTCATGATGTAATAATTAACTGATACATTATATAAATTGATGTTAATACAATATATATTTAATTTCAAAAATGATACATAAAAATAAATAAAAAATAAATTCTAAACATAAAAATTATTTTACAAAACCCTGTGTGAAAGGTAATCCCTAAAATAACAATTATAATTTCCCCCCAAATTTCTTTTATATAATTAAGTTATTTCTAATTACAATGATTTATGATGTCTTAAAAACCATTATATTAAATTTATATAACATTTAAATTTTTAAAAATTCACAATTACATGTTTTAAATTTGATATATCACTTTATTAAATTTCATTATTCTAAAAAAACCCTCTCCCCATATTCAAATAACACCACTCCATTAACTCAGAATACCTCAAATCCCCTAGTCCCCATTGTCGATCCCCTAAAAATCATTCCTCTCATTCCCCTTAAAAATACATAACGATGTTATGTTGTAATCCAACTCCAAACACCAAGGGACATTTACTATTGTAAAAGAAAAGATTCACCGAGAATTAAGTATGATTCGATCAACTATTAAATTTTTTATTTCTTCTTCTTTTTCATGTTAATTTTTAAATTCCAAAATTCAAAACAAAATTATACAATTAATTAGGTAATTTTTTTAACATTATATAAATTATTTTATCAAAATTTATGTATCACATTTTTGGATATTTCTATATATCAAACACCACTTTCCCACTCACCCTAAAATGTCATGTCAATGGTTTCATAATCACCTACATAGATAATGTTCGGTAAAAACTTATTACCAAAATAAAGGATGGATAAAATGAATTATATATAAAAATTTAATTAATTATAGAATTCAAATCATTAACTAATTCTATTAATATATAAATTAAATAGAAAAAAGCATTTACATCGATGAAAAACATGAAATTGTTTATGTAAAACATGATATCCAAATGACTACACATTAACGAAGGAAATTAAGAAATATAATCAAATTTAAAATTATTGAGAAATAGTTTTACAAATTACAATAATTTAATCCTAGATAAATATATTTTAAAAATTTATATTAATTATTTAGGAGGTGCAAAAGAAATGAAAAAATGGTTGAATTATTGTAAGGGGTTTCTCAAACCCTACCCATTACTTTTGGTTCTAAATCATTCACATAGATTTCAGTGTTGATATTTCTTTATCATTACTTTAATATCATCTAATTATTCTTCCTATTTGTTTCACGGAAAAAAAATCACCTATATTTTAAATCTGAATAAAATTATTTAAAAAATATATATTTGATTCATAAATAAATCAACGACCCCTCATGTGTCATTTATTTTCCAAATAAAAATGATATCTTATTCCAATTTATGATAAAAATTGTTCATTTGGGAATCCAAATTATTATTCATCAGTGTATACATTATGAAATACTTATAAAACCAATTTTCTTCCATTGGTGACTAAATGCCTATGACTATTATATGTTATTTGTTTCATGCGTGATTATGAAAATATGATGATTTGATGGGTGGGACCATGAATATATTTCCCTACAATGCATTGGGTAATACAATTTATGTAATGAAATTACATGAAATATGCATGAACATGATTCTATCATTGTTCACAATGATGATGTTATGATTTATGCTCCTATGTGATGTGTGATCATGATGATAATTTTATTAAAAATTATTTTTTGTATATTACCACAATAAAATAGTTTTTTCATTTTTATGAACATGCCAAATTTCAGGCCTTTATCTCATTATTACTTAAAGAAGTTGATTATGATTTTTTTGTTATACTATGATGATTGTTATTATGATAACCCATGTTATATTTATTCATATCCCATATTTTTCATCTTACATGGCATTTAGATAACCACTTTTTTGATGTATATCTGAAAGTGATTACATGTGCTAAAGAGAATATGATCATTTTTATTGATAATTACTAACAAAATAAATTAATATTTATATTTTATTATAGTAATGTTATTTATGAGCCTAATTATACAAACAAACTAAATCATTGGGTCCAAAAAATTTATCTATATTATGAAATATATCATAATAATGATGTAATAGTCATTTTAATAAATTTAGGGTCACAGTAGAGATACTGAATTTATTTTCAGGTATAATTAAGATGGAATTACCTATTGATAATATTTAGCTTCCTCTGATTCTAATGAAATTTAAACTATATCACATTAGTTTCAAGGTGATGAATGCGATGAACTAAAATCTAAACTATCTAATAAATTATCATGGTTTTTTGGGAAAATTAATATTTAATATATATTCTTATACATCATGTGTATTGTTCAACTCTATACACTATTGTGTAAAAATGATTATTATTAATAGATTATATCTATTATTTTTAACAATATTTTAAAATGGATTAGTAAAAATATTAAATTAGTATGCATAAAAAGTGTTTCCCTTATAAAAAATAGTGTTGTCTTAATTTATATTTTCTGAAGGACCATATGAATGATCCACATGAAAATCTATCATGGTACGTTTTTAAGGGATCCCCCTTAGAGATTTGATTTCCATGAGAATGAGATGATCAACATCTGGATTATGGACCAAAGTGGTGTTAATTTTTCCTATACTTTTCAATATATCATGATACATTGTTGGTTTGTCTAAGGATTCATTCTAAAAATATGGATTAACTAGATAAGAGTTATCCTAGTGTTTCAGGTTCATTATATCCTATATAAAGAAACATTTTCACCCTTGAAATACATTTCCCAATACCTCAGCTGTTTTATAATTCACATGCATGTATTTTATTTTCTACCACAAACTTTAATTATAAAAAATATATCTAAAACCAATGATAACGTAGATTCACTTTATTTAGATATAATTATTTAAATTGCATGTTTTTATAATAACTAAAATTAGGATTAATCATATATGTAATAAAGAGTAACCATGTTGAGTGGCATCATTATGTAGTCCATGTGTCTTTATTATTCTAATATATAATTATATGCAACAATCTATCATTTAATAATGTGTTTTTTTTACATATTGTGTTGTATAAATATTTTAGAAGAGTAAAGTATAATATTTAATGGTTTGATTCAATTGAATTTTTCATTAATTTATGGTCATGGAAGGTATGAGAAGACCATGTATGGTATGTTTTCTTCTATATATTTGAATCTATTGGATGCACATTTTGTCTTAGACCTAATGAATCCTCCAATAAGTCATAGGCCCTATATTTCTTATCTATTTAGCATGATTTCCATAATAATTATCATGAGATATCAAATTCAATAATATGGAATCCCCATAAATGATACATTATGAATTCAAATATATAGACCTTGCAACTGAAATGTATTTCTATCTCTATGTTAATGGGTAATTGTTTCATATAATATCCTCTAGGAAAATTTTTAAAATTGGACAGAAATGTTTCTTGGTGATAAAAGAGTATGCTAAAAGGAATTTTCATGCAATAACTTCTTGTATAAATGCTAATCAGGTATGTGTTAATCATTGGTCCAAGTCCTTCAGTGTTATTTATGTTGAATTAAATAACTATTGTAATCACTTTATAAAATTAAATATGTATCCATATGTCTTATACAAGTTTGAAGCTTACTTAGTAGTTAATTTTAAGCATGATACAATAAATCTCATTTTTTGGTTTCGTATGTTATTCTTGATTTCACTAATAATATGGTAGTTTACATTAACACTTCCCACACAAGGAGGAAAAGAATCATGCTATCCATTTCTATTACTTTGAATGGGAATCTGGACAATGATGTTATTGTTTTAATCAATTTCAAAGATACTACCCCTTACCCAGTAACTATTTTCTTATACTGAAGGACATGGAAATTGATTCTTTTTTCCACCACCATTATCATGTATGGTCACACTTGCTTCAGAAAATAAAAATCATTTTTTCACATAAATAAGATCATATTGGATGACACCATTTACTTTTATTTTATAAATTATTAATATCAACACATGGGATTATAATCTATATCAAATTATATAATTCAGTAACACTATTTAACATAAAATGATTTTTTCATTTCATAATTAAAACTTATAAAAACGAAATCAAAAATAATTCCAACTATAAAATTGAAAAAGATAATATAATCAAAATTCCATGAAATAATTCTATAAATTATAAACATCGATATCATCAAAATAAATTTATTTTATAACACCTTAAAATTTTTCAATCTCATATATTTATTATTATATACACCTACAAATAACAATATATAAATATCATTATGGTGGTTATCTAATACCTTTCATGCTCAAAATCCCTGAGAATTCATCTTTCTTAATAAAAATATTATATATTCTAATTTATTGGTGCATTTAAAGTTTTTAATATATTAATATCTATGATTATTGGGTGCCCTAAAACTTACATAAATAACCAATCTTTGATAACATTTTGTAATGACCGTACCTTTATACATGTTTCGAGCCACCCCATTGGCATATGAGTATTGCCTTTATACCATAAAATGACAAATATTGTCAACGATTAACCTGTTATCATTGTGGAATGGATTTACATAAATATAAAAAATAAAATAAATGATATAATGATATAATTATCCATAAATACTAAAAAATATTTTAAAATATAATTAAAATAGAGTAACAAATCAACTACAATATAAAAAAGATAAAACATCCATAACATTACATAGTAAAAATAAATAAATATGAATGATATATATGAATCAACGATATAATGAATCATCTATGGAATTGATAAATGGATGTCGGAAAACCCTCATTAAAAATATATTTTCGGATCCATCACTAATGAACATGTTGGATTTATTCTATATTAATAAAATAATTAAACATAATCTACATGTTCTACATGTTCTACATGGGGTAGGGAATAATATAAAATATAGTTTTATTTCCTCAAATTACTCAATTTAATTAGAATGTATTATCAATTTAAAATAGTTCAATCAATTCCATTTTGAGATATAGTAATTTACATATTATAATATTTCACAAACTATATATATATATATTATTGTAAATTAGTCAAAAAAACACACTTGGGAGTTTTCGACAATTAGTGGAAACCCAGAATGGTTCATAATGATGATAGAGTATTTTTTCAGTCATAAAAGTCAATAATATATTGAGAAATATTATTTAATTTAAATAATAAAACCTTTATATGGTCATTAAATTATGTAACCAATTATCATTATTTATTTGGGTATTTACCGATTGGAAATATTTCATCAACCATTTCTTGTACCATATAACTTCTCATTTATATAATTTGATGATATTACTTTTAATTATCCAACCAATCATTACATTTTTAGACACATCCATATTTTTCACATAACAATGGTAATTTAATTTACTATTAAAATTTTATTTTAGAAATTAATTTATATATTCATACAGAAAAATAATTATCATCATGTTTATTCAATGTTAAGAATAAAAAATATTTTAAGGGAGACTATATATTTTATCAAAAAATATGACCCTAATATTAATTAAATAAATTTAAAAAAATTCAATAATATACATTCTAATATCTATCTATTGAAAAATTAATCAATCAAACAATAAGTAAATAAAATCTTTAATGAATGAAATATGATACATATAACTAGGATGTTTGTTTTTTTAAATCCTATAAATCATATCAAATATAATTATTTATGATTATATATATAAAAACCAATAATCAAGACCATTATATCCAGATTATTTTATTTTTTATCTATGATCTACTTTTATATTAATAATTATTTCATATAAGATAATAAATATATATATATGAATCAACAATATCATAGTAGTCTAAATTATGATCTTACATTGATCAAATAGTTTCATGGGAGAGTTCAATTTTCTAATGTTTCATAACCCAAAAAACATCTAATATTATAACATTATTTTACTCAAAGACATATTAGGAATTTAAACATAGTTAGAGGGTGAAAATTATGATTTATAAAAAAAATATAGATAATCTACCTGACGTATTAATTATGGTTCAGGGAGTGTAAATCAAACTACAATACTATGATGGATATAATTTTTATGTTTTCTCGTGTGAATAGTTCGACTACATAGTTTAGTGAACCATGAATCAATCCATGAACTAGTATAAACATCTTAAAAAATCAATTAATTAAATACTTAAGCCACCAAAACTCAAAGGGAATCTTATATACGAAATTAGTGATATCACACCAATGATCTATATTATATGATTATATGAAATAAAATATAAATTATTTTCATTTAAAATATTTTTATCGAAACTCTTCTTTTTTAAACATATAATTATTCTAACACATCAATTTATAAAATTATCTTCAAAAAAAATTAGATATTTCTCTAATATCTATGTGTTCTATAAATATTGATGAGTAATATCTATTTAATATTTAATCATCCATATTTATGTAATACATAAATATATTTTTTCAAGAAAACAACTCCTTCCATGAATGAATAATAGTCAAAATAAATGGAATAATTTTCAAATTCAAGATAAACATAACTACATATTATAATAAATATACTATAAATTTCATTGAAAAAAATTATACATTGTAATTAATAGTAAAATATATTATATTGATAATCGAGTTAAAAGTGAATTTGGGGTAATAGGGAGTATAGGTTTCAAAATAATTTGTTACGTATTGGAAAAATAGGGTCATCATTGGACTATGTGATAGATTACTATGCACTAAAAGTGGGATCAATAGAGGTAGTCATAATTAAATTGTTGAGTGCACTATCACATAATCACACGAAATTGGTTTTGGTATTTCTCAATTTTTTTTATTTTCATATATAATTGATACTAATATTAGTGATAAAAAAATACATTAGATAATAGAATAATTTTCTTAATGATAAATTTAGTGCAAAGAAAGGTAAATTTATTTATAATTTCATTTAAAAAATAAAATAAAATATAGATATAGATATAAATACATAAATATTATGTGTGTGAATTAATATATATATATACATATACATACATTTTTCATAAATAATATAATTGTTTCGTATATATATTATTTATTTATCACAAACATATAAATCTGTACTTATATATATTTATATGTATGTTTATAATAGAAAGGGTAAAAAAATCCTCAAAATATTTAATATAAATAAATTAAATTTATTTACATGTGCTGCTGTGTGCATATATAATGTATCATTTAGTGAATAATGTTAACAAATTACTATATAATCAATAATTTATGATCAATTTCTGAAATATAAAATAATTTAAATTTTATACTCAAATATATATATTATTTAATTAATCATGTAGTTCATTATAACCAAATATGACATATCTTGAGACATAATATAATATTATTATTTTATATGGGAATATATTTTAATTTGTTTATTATTAATTTAATTTATATAAATATATTAAAATATATATATATAGTTCATAGATATTTAAATAATCTATATATATATAATTAAAATACACAAATCATTATATAAATATTAAAATAGGATTTTAATTTTAAATATTTAATTTCTGAAAAAAAAATAAAATTTAACTAATAAACTAAAATTGAAAAAGTAAATAATATATATATATAATTCAGTTTGTATTTATACCTATATTAATTTATTTTAAAAAATAAAATTTGTTATATATATATATATTAATGTAATAATATTATTTTAATTATAAAAATAATATATATATATGTGTGTGTGTGTGTGCGACTATAGAAAGTTATATTTATTGATATATTAATACATATAAATGATGGATTATATTTTGAGGACATTTTTTTATCTGACCACTCCAAATATCGATATATTTGGATTAAATAAAACTAACAAACCAAGGTCTGTTAAAATTTTCATAAATTTTTTTTCAGTACATGATAAAAACTATTATAAGGGGTTTACCTTGATGATAAAAAATCATAAAATACAACCATTCATGGTGTTAATGATTATCCATTGAGAAATGAATCATTTATTAGGTATTGAAAATTAATGAAATGATAAATGTTGCACCCTATTTTTTGTAAAAATAATCACTAATAATATTAACTCATCATTGATTTCTATTTTCACTACATGCCTCCATACTAATTTTTTTCATATCCTATAGTTTTTCATTTATAAATCCATTTATAATCCAATCATATGTCATAAAAATTTTATTCTTATTATTCTTTATATTATCAATATGTTTTTTATGTGATTCATTTATCACCATTTATTAAAGAAGAACTAATATAAATATATATATATGTGTGTATATAAATACATTGATTTCATAATAAACATAAACGGAAATATATATATATATATACATAATTATGGAGACATGATGAATGTATATGTCCATATGTATCTCTGTGTATTCTTATATATATGTGTCTGTGTTAACTCTGTCAATATATATGTGTCTATATACATATATAAAATTCATATATAGAATTTTAGTTATTATATAAATACTATATATAAATATATATATTTAACAATATTTTTAACCATTATGTAATTTTAATTATTTAGATTATATTTATAATTTACATACTTTGTTTTCATATATTATACATTTTATATGTTTCCTTATAATATTTATACATTTGATAATTTAACATTGTAGAAAAATTAATATATTTTGAAATGGAATTTCCCAATATAGGGAAAAAATCATCCAAGAAAAAAAATATTACAGGAAAAACTTCTATATGTGAAATTAGATTAAAAACATTGATGTTATGTGGTGTCCCCCAAAAGGCATATCTATGAGTCACTACCAAATCAATGGAAAATTAATTTTCTTAAGGTATTTTCATCAATGGTGGAGAAATTTCATCTCAAGGCATAGTATAATAATCTGATTTGTAGCTACCATTTCTAGAATATTATCCCATGATCAATTCTATTTCCTTATTATTATGAATTACCCCCACCAAATTTTGGGAGTTAGTATTTTCATTCCTTGTTGAGATAGATGATAGATTAATTGAATAATTTTTATGTGTCTGAAATGTCATATCTGTAGCATAAATAAATTTCTCCCTATATATGATGGTATTCACTAAATTATTATTGAATTATTATTTTCATTAACTAGAAAATCAATCCAAAATACCTCCAAAAAACTCAATAGTTGCAATAAAAAAATTATACTGGTTTCAAACTGTCTCAAAACTAGGATATTCAGTCCCTCATGAATCATCCCCTCTAAATCAATATCTAACAGTTTCCACGAATCAATAATGATATTCATGGAATCAATTTAATAATTATGTAAATATAATCTAGATTTTTATTAAATATAATATTGATAAATTTGATTATGTTAGGTTATTTGTTTGAAGATATATCAACAAATTAGTATGATTTTTCTACCCTTATACATTGAGAGAAATTTTAGTTTTGACCTAAATTTACAAGATGTAGAATGTGATTAGTTACAAAATAATAACAATAAATATAAGGGATACATTGATTCACATAGTGGAATCAACTACATCAACATCGTTTATATTCCCTGAAACCGACTCTATCCCATAATCGCATTTATTGTTAACATGGATAGCTTAATAAATCTATTTTCAATCGATAACTTATCAAAAATTATCCAAATTCTTTCTCCATTAATATTTGATATAGAATATATGATCAAATTTATAATTTAGTGACAATAAAAACTGTTCATTTCAATTTTCCTTTGTGACCCATTGATTTATGTACACCTCTAGATCATTCCTAAGGCGGAATACAATTATGACCATTAAAATATTCTTATAGATATTTAAAAATTTATTTATGAACCTATTGGTACATCTATACTTTAAAATATTTTCATTCATGTGATGTATCACATGGACTATAATATCTAGCCACATGGGTAAAACTGATGAGATGAATCCCCCAGTGTAATGGAAGAACACAAATAGACAAACATTATTGGGAAAACAATAATCTAATCCCATAATTTCTAGAAATTATTTACCTTGACAATATCTTCCAAGAATATATGTAATAAATATTATCATAATTAGACTTCATAAATTCCAATGAAAATTATATTCTCATGTGTAACCCTCATTATATTTATATTATAATATAATACATTAAAAATATCAAAAATTATTTATAAAACTAATTTTATAAAAAAATAGCATCATCACTATAACATACCATAATGAAATTATAAAATAATAAGAATAAAGAACCGTACAATATTATGAGGTCTTATCCATCCAAATATTAAATAAAATCCTCCTTCCTCTAGAAAATCTAATTTATAGAAGTCACCTTCGTTTGGACTAATTCCTCTTAATAAACCCTTAGCAGTCTAGGATCTAGTTCCATCTTCTTCTAATTATATTAATTCATTATACAATGTATATACTAATAAAGATTATATTTTATGTATATATTAAAAATATTATCTATATATTTAAATGAATGTTTCTATTATATATATATTTTTATATTTTTTAGTAAATAATTACATAAAGGAGTAAATTTTGGGAAATATTTTCTTTCATGACATATAAATTATTTTTACCATTATAGGATGAAATATGAATATTAAAATACAATATATTAAATATAATATTAAAATTATTTGTATTTTTTTATAGTGTACATCAATTTTTTCGATACCGGTGTATGAAAACTATGACAAAACTAGTCTTCATTTCATATTTATAAATTCATTATTAAATAGAATTTACTTGATACATTATATAAGATCGAGATTTTTAGGTTATTTTGGGATTAGGATCATTACATAACTACTGAAAACATGAAATAAAACATATTTATTGAAAAATTCCTTTACATGACCACTATATTCCCTCATACTTAACATTGCATGGGATAACTTGAGGACATTTATAAGAAAATGGTTAGCTATAAAGCTCCATAAGGGAATAAACATGGAATAACATGAGGGATAAAATACATGTAAAAAAATAGGCATATCAATGGATCACAAGATAAATATGAACATAAAGCCAAGACACAACATAATAATCGTAAAATGGAAATGTGGCAACAACACATAACATAGAATTTGAATGAGCCAAGGCTTGTTGCACATGGAGCAAGAGTAAACCCTAATTTCACATGAAGGTCGAGTAAACCTTCGTTTCACTTGAATTATCATGATTCAACACCCATTCTACTTGACACATCATGATACTTTACATTACCCAATGCATTGGAGTGATATTAGGGCGCAACCTTTCATTAACTATTCATTTATTCCATAAGTGTGCCGCATGGATCATACTACAAGGAATCAATCATCATCATTTATTTCGTGATAAAGGGATGTGGAATACATACATGTAGATTTATAATAAATAAGTAAATTTTCATTAATTTAAATACCCTTGATAGATAAATGGGCATGACATTCACTACACATTGACAATGGCTTGGAAAATCATAGTGCCATTTCGGCTGCATAATGACGTGAAATATGAACTCATAAAAAATGGTTTATGAGAGATAAAGGGGTGTCTAGTAAAATATACATGAAATGGAAAATAAGTGGGTAATATATATACATTTCCCAAAAAACATAATATAATTTAGATGCATAATACAACAGAATTACATGGATTTTAAAGTGGAGAGAGAAATCTCTCATAAAATATTGTCATGGTAACGGGTGTAAATGGGACACATTAATGAGAGAGAAATCGGTCTCCCATCATCCAAAAATAAATACGGAAATATGTGGGAGGTATTAAATCATACCCCAACATATTTAATTGAAAAAAATGGAATAACAACTTAAAGGAAGATTGAAAAAAATGGGAAAGGAAGAAATCATTTACATGGAAGTGTGATCCCAATGGCTTGGGAGAGGACTAAGAGAGGATTCTTGGGAGCTTAGGGAACCTTGAGAAGATTCTTTAGAGAGGAGGGCAGGGGATGGTCGAACTAAAAAGGCTTAGATTGGAGAGGAAGTTGGAGCTAGGGTGGGTTTATATAGGTAAGGAGAAGTAATTCTTTATTATTTAGGATTAGGACACCTCACATTAAACTAATCAAAACCAAAAACCAACCCATGGTTTTTCTAATGGATATTACAAAATGGGATTGCAAAAAAAATATTATGAGTCAAATGGCCGAACATCTTAAAATAATTGAGTTGCTTATGTGGAGGTCAGTCACACTCTCAAGGAAAACAATTTAAAAAATCAAAATGATTTATAGGCCTTGAAGGGTCCACTAAAGCTTTGTAAAATAAATAAAACAAACCAAAAATCACATTATTTTAAAGGTAAAACATATATTTTCTGAACACAATGTTTATATAATTTAATTAAATAACTATTGGGGCATTATGATGTCATAAAACACATTATATAATTAAACGATATTTAATTTTTACCAAAACAATTCAATTGTCTCTGAAAATTATGAAAATTTCACCAATGGATATTTTTGACATCCTGATTCCAAACATAATAATCATTTTATATAAATACTTTTATAAATTTTTGAATTTTTACTTTTAAAATAAAACTCACATTTACTGAAAATTCATGGGTTTTAACAAAAAGAGCTTTCAAACCATAATATAAATTACAATGTATTCATAAAAATAAAACTATCATTTATATTTAACAAAATTTATTTTATTAAAATTTTATTTAAATAATATTTAATTCAAAAATCCATTAATTCATCAAAATAGATTTCTTAGTTTAATATTAACTCAAAAAACTATATGTGCTTTAAAAACGATTTAAGAAGTAACAATAATAAAATTAATGTATATTCATTATTATATAGAAAAATAATGCTCATAATCCTAGTGCTAAGGTCTTGTTAAATAACCCCTTATTCCATTCGTATAAGGCCGAAGGGTATGGTGTGCAATGGTAACAGACTCTTTGGGAGGCTCGGATAACATCGCTTGGGTGGTAATCTCTATTATCTTACACTTCCCCCATAGACAGTTCTGCTCATGATTAATGTGTTCATGTTCAGCTTTGGCATGGTCAAGAGCGATGCCCAATGATTCCACCTCCTTTACGAGCTCCGAAAAATGGGCTTCGTACGAGGCGAGTCTACTGGATGAGGTCATCGCTTCCTTTGTCTGGGTAAAATGGATTTGTTAAAGCCCTATATTTATAATAATCAGGTGGTCATTGTTCAATGGCTATATTAGCAACGGTCACAATTCTTAACAGTATTTTAAAATAAAAAAAACATAAAACAAGTGATGTTCACATTTATATAAACATAATAATAAATTTAATTGGATTATGACAAATTTCCATTAATGATTGTTTGGGATGTTACAATCATCCACCTTAAAAAATATCACCCTACAAATTTCTATTTCTAACTCAAAAAAAATGTGGGCATCTTTTCTTCATCACGTCTTCTGATTCCCATCTCGCTTCTTCAAGATTGTGGTTTTTCTGCAACACCTTGATGAGGGCATTGTCTTATTTCAAAAAACTTTTTCTCTATGATATAAGATCTTCACTATTTACTCCTAATATGAAATATAATCCTCTAGTTATACTACCTCGGAAGAGAGTACATGTGAAGGTTCTGGTATGTACTTCCATAAGTGGTATACATGAATGATATCATGTACATTGGCTATGGTAGGTGGAAGTGCTACTCAATAGGCCACATCCCTAATACGATCAAGAATCTCAAAGGGGCCGATGAAACTAGGACTTAACTTACCATTCTTTACAAACCTCATGACCTTATTTATAGATATAAGCGTAGAAATACAATGTATTTATCATTAAAATCATGGTCTCGTCAATAGTTATTTTCATAACACTTCTGTCGACTCTGGGATGCCTTGATATGTAGCTGAATGGTTTTCACTTTCTCAACGATTTCTTCAACCATTTCTGTTCCTAGCAGCTTACGCTCACTGACTTCATCCAAACATGTTGGTGTTCTTCACCTATTACTATATAGGGGTTCATAAGGTTTCATTCAGATGCTCGAGTAGAAAATGTAATTGTATGAGAATTCAACCAATGGAAGATATTGGTCCCATCCCCCTTCAATGTCCATAGAACATGATCTTTATATTTATTCCAGTGTCTGAATAGTTCATTCAGACTGGAAATTAGTTTTAGGATGATAGGCCATACTAATGTTCCATTTAGTATCTAGATAATGTTGAAAACACTACCAAAACATAGAGGTGAATCGTGGATCTCGATCAGATACAATAGATAGTGGTACTCCATGTTGCCTTACCACTTTCCTAATATATAACAGTCCCAGTTAATCCAATGATAAATCCTCCCAAATTTCAATAAGTGTGCTGACATATTAAGATGATCCAAAAAAACTTATATTTCTATTTTTCCTTTAGATGTCTTCGGAATTCCAGTGACAATGTCCATGGTGATTTTCCCTCATTCCCATTCTAGTACAGGAAATGTTTTCATCATCCCCTTAGACTACTGCCTATCTACCATCAGTTGATGACACACAAGGCAATTTTATGTACTCTCAGTGATCTCTTTATTCTTATTATCCCACCAATAATTCTATCAGAGATATTCATACATCTTTGTGTTTATTATATGAATAGAGAATTTTAAACTATGTGGATCATCAAAATATTCTTTCATCATCTCTGAACTTGATGGAACACATAGTCTTTTGCAAAATATCACAATTCATTCTTCATTAACATTAAACTCTTTGGATTTCCCTCTTCTGATAGCATCCACTTTATACTAAATTCCCACATAATCCCTTAAAGAATCCTTTATCCTTTCCATAAGAGATAGTTAAATAATAATTTGTGATAGGATTGATAATGTTCCCTTCTTTATTATTCTCGTGTCCATATTCATCAAATATAAGAAGATGGGATCTTTCTCAATTAACACTAGTGATATAATCGATGCATAATTTCTAAATTGAGAGTCATCCATGTTTTTCACTTTACCATGGGGTAATTCATTGAGAAGTCATAGTCATTGATTAGATATAACCATCATCATTGGCGCATGTTCAACTCTTATTGTGTGAATATATACATGAGGGTTTTGTGGTCCATATATATTTCACACTTCTCCCCAAAGAGATAATACCGCCAAATTTATAATATGATGATCACTACAGCCAACTCCAAATCATGTGTTGGATATTTCTTCTCATTAACATTCAATTTTCTTGAACCATAGGCAATGATTTTTTATTTTTGCATCAACGCACAATGCAAACCCTTCTTTGATGTATTACTGAGTACCACAATAAGTTCCCCACATGTCGGTAAAGTGAGAACGGGCGTAGTGATATGCCTCTTTTTTAACTCCATGAAGCATTATTCGCATTTATAACTCCATTAAAACATTACTCCCTTCAAAGTTATATTGTTAAGAGGGTTGGAAAATCATGATAAATTTCTCACAAATCGTCGATATTATCTAGATAACACCAAGAAGCTATAAATATCTATTACCGATGTTGGGCTCGACCATCCCTCTATTGCATCTTTTTTTGAGGGATCCAGAGATATCACATTGCTTGTGATGATATGACCCAAGAATGAGACTTCCTTCAACTAGAACTCACATATGTTGTACTTTTCATAGAGCTTCTCCTTCCGTAAGTTCTCTAGTACAGTTCTTAGATAATCCTCATGATCCTCCTTGGTTTTGGAGTGTATCATAATATCATCTATATAGACTACAACCAATTTGTCCATGTAATCCCTAAAAACTATATTCATCATGTCCATAAAAATTTCTAGAGAAATAGTGAGTCTGAAAGGCATTACTATGAATTCATATTGCCTATATCTTGTACGAAAAGCAGTCTTGTGGATAACTTCTTTCTTCACCCTTACTTGATAATATCCCGACCACAAATTCGTCTTAGATAAGTATTGTGCTCCACGCAGCTAATCAAAAAATACATAAGTCTGTGGGGGAGGATACTTGTTCTTTATCAGGATTTTTTTGACCTCGCGATAATCAATTCAAAGGTGCATTGACCAATATTTCTTCTTGACAAAGAGGACAAGTGCACCCCATGATGAAGCACTTGGGCGTATAAACCCTTTATCTATATTCTCTTGTAGTTGTTTCTTCAGCTCCTCATGCTTGAAAATATCCATTATATATGAATTCTTGGATATTGTAAATTTCCTAGGCATAATATAAATTGACAATTCAACAGCTCTTATAGGATAAAGACCATGCAATTCCTCGAGAAACACTTCAGTGAATTCCCTCACAATAGGCATGTCTTTGAGGAATGTTGCCTCATTATACTCAATCATCTGAGCCAGATATGTGTGCTCATAGGGAAGTAATATCCACCCTTGTGATGATGGAGCTAAAGAAGATTCATCTTCCTCCTTGAACTTGTACATAATCGGGGGTCGATTCTCCACATAGATAGTGATTTCCATCTCATAGAAATTTATGTTTCTCTATATAAGGAAAGAAAATACATGCCAAGAATTGCATCAAAATTACCAGAGGGAGTATGACGAGGTTCCCCAGGAAATGCAATCCACATATTATGATAAGGGATGAGTTATAGTCAAGGGATGCAATTATTTCCCAATTTGACATACTCACCGACATCTTTACTTCTTTGATTTATAGTGGTGCTAGTATTTTTCTACAAAACTTTTGAGATATGAAGGAATGTGTAGAACCTGAATCAAAAAGTACATTCGCTATTCTTGAATGAAGAACTAGTGTACCTATCACCACTTTTTTTCTGGGGTTCACTTCGGCAGTAGTGATGGAAAATGATCCCCTGTAATGGCATGGAAATTGTTGGTTGCCTCTAAAAACCCTTGTCATAGGGAACTAATTTGAATGATGCTTGGGTTCTTTGAAGTTGTAGAAATGAACAAGGAGATGTGGTTTGAATGGGGCATTCCACTCCTCAATTTACCCTGCGGGTTTTTCTTGCTGACAGTTAATAGCTAGGTTCCCTTCTATTCTACAGAAAAAGCATTTCCTCGTCCCCTTTAGGCAATTTCTAGGGTGATTTTTTTCACCTTTGGCAGGGGGTGTTGTATCTTCTTATCACTGTTGGATTTATCCATCAGACCACCAACATTTAATTCCACCTTTTTCTTCTTATCCTCATGACACCCCTGAGATTCTATGATCTCTATTTCAAACTGAAGGCACATCACACAATTTCCTCATAGCTGTCAAAGTCACATATCGCCAGTGCTTTCCATAGGATAGGTTTCATCCCACATAAGAAGTGGTCAACCATACATTAGGGGGTAATGAACAAGACTTAGGCATATCATGCAAGCCTTTTTATGTTTTACTCATACGCTCCGACATATTCGTCGCCTTTTTTATTGAGTTCAAAGAAGTCCATTTCCATCTTAAGTCGGAGGGTTCATGGAAAATATTTATCGAAAAAACTACAGGAAATCCTTCCATTCCAACGCCTCGATCTCCTTCTCAGGCTTCTATTTTTTTGCTCAATGTCCACTATTGATCAGACTCACCCTCCATATGATTAGAATCCATGAGAACCTTCTCTTGTTCAGAATATTGATGGATGGAGAAATCTTTTCAATGGTGACGATCCATTGTTTGGAGATTGAGGGATCAAATGATCCATTAAAAGTAGGAGGCCTTTGTCTCATAAAGCTCTCAATAGCGACTTGTTCTTTCTTAGGGGGGTTGGAGGTTCCTCTTCACCCATGTTTCTATTCAAATCTTGTGTTAACTGAGAGATAAGAGTGATGATGTTCACCAATCTCTCTCCCATCGGATTTGGCATCTCTTTATCATAGTCATCACATTGATCTTTACATCAGTTGCCAGCATGAGTCTTCCTATTACCAGCCAATTGATGGAATAAAAGAAATGATTGGGGTAACACATAAAGGGTAATCCATGGACAAAACTGATGACTTATAAATAAATTTTATATTTTCATCTTATGAAACAATAGGTTTCAATCTATTCTATTAATTATCTACATTCTAACATATATTCTTAGGGGAATTTTTTTAATTCCTGTAATAATGGTTCACACTAAGCTTGTGAAATTACCAGTGCATATCCCCCTGGAGTGTCATATCCAAGAGTGTATCATATCCCGTTGTTGTGTACCAGGATACCCCAGGTGATGCCTGAAACTCCTTGTTGGGGTTTTCACCCTAGGTATATATGTTCCAAAGCCTCCGCTACCTGCTCGTATACGGACATGGATGTATTAGTTTGATAAACCACTTACTCAATACCCCACAAAAACATAGGGATGTTTTTATTATACTTATTTGTGTCTTTAAGGCTTCACTAGGGTTTTCTATTCCTAATCACAAAAATATGTAAACTTATCCTCTGATACCAACTATGACAACCTTGGTCTTTATTTCATCCGTAAACAAGATTTATTAAATAAATGTCACTTGATTATACATTGAAGATAGAGAGGTATAGTGTCCTTGGGTCTAAGGATCATTACATAACAACTTAAAACATGAAATACAACATCTTTATTGAAAACATCCTTTACATGACCACTAAATTTCCTTGTAATTAAAATTTCATGGGATAAACTAAGGACGTACATAAGAAAAGGTTGAGCTATAAATCTGAGTATGGGAATAAACATGGAATAACATGAGTGATAAAATACGTGTTAGAAAATAGGAATATCAATGGATCACAAGAGAAACATGAATATAATGGAATAATAAAGCAGGATAATCATAACATGGAAATGTGGTAACAACACTTAACATGGAATTAGCATGAGGCAAGGCTCTTGGCTCATGGATCATGAGTAAACCATCATTGCACACGAATCATGAGTAAACCATCATTTCGCATGAATTATCATGAGTCAAAACCAATTGAACATGAAGTATCATGATATTATACTTTACCAAATGCATTGGAGGGCTATGAGGGAACATCATTTCATAAACATTTCATTTCATGCATAAATGTGCCACATGGATCATACAGAAATGTATCAATCATCATCATTTATTCCATGATAAAGGTATGTGGAATACATACCTGATGCATTATTGTAACGCCCTGATCCTACATTCCCAGAGTCGGTGCATTATTTTAATACATTGGCATGATTACAAGGAATCATGTCTTGAAAGACCAATCAGTTTAGTAGTCTTGGAAAATAGATTACATACATGAACACTACATTACAATTTATAACATAAAACACACACAAAAAATAATCCTTTAAATTCCATTATTCCCATAGCATAACCATGCATACCAATATAAATACAATTCTTGGAATTCTAGGAAAAATAATACATAGAAAGGGGTAAGCTCAGATGCTCAGTAAGGATAAAAATATAACGGAAACATTCATAAATAAGATAAAAATTTAAGGAAATGTATAAGACCAAAAAAGGACATTTAAACATGAACTTCAACATAATATGGAAATGATAAAATCAAATAATTCCATTTACATATTCACATGGATATTCTACTAGTCAAATAATAACATGTAATATCAATATCCAATTTCATAATGATGGAAGGCATTATTCCAAACTTTCATAACCACATATTCAATGCCTTGTGCCAAGACTACAAATAAGATTTTGTCAAGGTACTTTTCCAAGACACTAGTTTGTCTCATGAGACCTACTGATGCATCTAGGAGATATAGGAGGATCCACACATCAATTTATAAGTCCAATGTATTCCTCATATTAAATGGTTTAAACATAACATAAACATTCGTATTAAAACTAGCAAACCAAATGTCAATACTTTATCCATAAACCATGAATGGTATAAAAATAACAAATCCACAATTAAACATATCACAAAACCTTCAATAAAATATGGAAGTTTTGTATCATAATAAATTAACTTCAAATAATTTTAAAATCCAACAAAGGATATTGATATAGATGAAAATGATTTGTAAAACTCTTTGAGAGAAATATCCAATTTTCATAAAAACATTTAAAATAACACAATTTATAAATGAAGAAATATAATGAAATTTTTGAATCATAGTGTACCATACCACTTTAAAACATCTAAATGGAATTAACATTTTAAAAACATTAATGTCCATATAAATAAATACTTAAATACTATTTTGAAAACATGGACATTAATGAGAAAGATTTAGAATAATAAATATTTAAAACATTTAAAAAGAAGTTTTAGTAAAAAGGTACATTAAAAATAATCACTTTGAAAACTCTTTTATGAAACATGGACATGGATAATAAATATGTCCCAGTAGATACTTTGGTAAAAACATCCTCGGATAATAAAGAGATTGTAAAATTTACCCTTACCTCGTTGTAGTGAATCGTGTCGTATGAAAAATAGTCAATAACCCCCAAATAAATCATAGAATATCATGAATATAAAGAGAATTATGATAATATATATTTATCAAATGGTTGTACTCAATACACCACATGCAATAAATAATTTTTGAACAATGGAAATCTCACAGAATTAAAATTGAGATAAGAAACCTCCTACTTTCTACTTTCCTTTAGTCGAGGGTACGTTTAACCTCTTTTATAAAGACCATAGTAGGCTATTAAATTATTCCAAAACCATATAAATATTTATGATATCATACATTATTCATTTATGTCTTTATACTACCCAATTAATAATAAATTGTTTGTTAAATTATCATTTCAGGTAATAATCGATTTCTTTATCGTACGTGTTTTAACTTGTTTTTCTTGATTGCATAACTTAGACCATGATTTAAATACATCCAGAATATAAAACATCACATATATTTTTAATATAAATATGTATAATAGACATCAATATGAAATGGAAAACACTGTTTATGGAGATGGTAGACCATATATATGCATAAACGCAGTTTCCGTTTTCATATCGTGTTGCACGGAACTAAGTTAATAAGATACATGTAAGTAGATATATATATATATATATATTTATTTATATATCCAGTAGAATTATTATTTCATATATTACATACTTATTAATGATATATATTTTATAATCATTGTTGAATGGTGAACGTGGAAATGAATCTCATCGCGCCGTGGAGACGGTAATCCATACGTACGCATGAGCGACAATATAATTATATTGATGGAGAAATCTTATGTAATTGGATGTTATATTATATATACATAATAATTAATATTTATTATTTATTATTTAAATAAGTTATACTAATTATTATACCCATCCATATAATGATGTGTTTGAATATCAAACTACACCACGATGTGGAGACGGTAATCCATACGTACACACGTATAGTGACTTTGTCATTTATAGGATGGATAGAATAATGAATATGGTTGTCAAATTTTTATAATAATATCATAGTATATAGAAGTTACTGGATTTGTTATTTTATAATGGAAATATCAATGAAAGATAAAATAGAAGAATAAATGAACTTGAAAGAGGGTGGTGAAATCATTACCTCTTCATCGGGTTATTCCTTTGGATTTGATCAAAAGGGCACATTAGGATAGCTTTATGATGGAAGGAAGTCCTCTAGTATGAAGTTAGGATATATGGGAGGATATTTGGGCATGGTTTTGCCAATACTAATGGCTTTGGATGTGTGAATTTGAGGGAAGAGGAAGTTCCCTTTTATAAGATAGGAGAGGGGCACCTTAGGAAAAACATAAAATATTATTTATAATAAATATATTTTATGTTTCTAATGGCTCCAAAATTAATTATTTAAAGGAAAAGGTGTGGATGGGTATAAAAACTCTCATCCAATATGTTTTAGAGGGGTTTAGGTTACCATATTAACCTTACCTTTTAGATTTAACTCTTAGTTAAATACTTTGACATTTACCACGTCTCTTTTCATTTTAATATTATATGGTTAATAAACATTCTATAAAATTCCAATAGAACCCCAATTGGTTCATTAATGTCATATATATTAATATCTAAGTTTTTTTTATCAGTGTTATATTTTTAAGACTATTATATCAGTTAATAATATAATATTTGTTTTATAAACTCTAATATATCAATTTTGACACTATTGGGTATTTGTTTTTGCTAAATTAATTACAGCATTATTAAATAGAAATAAATTAATCTAAACAAACCTAAGATTTCATATTAACCTATAAAATTAGTGAAATTTATAAAAAGTCTCAAATTACATTTATTTGGATATTTATAATGTCAATTATTTTAATCGTTCATTAGTACAGTAATTACTGCATCATCACCCTGTCATACATAAATTTAATTATTTAATGTCTAAAAATTATAAATAAAATACCATAATGTAGGAAATATTTTTATATTTATAATGAATATTTATATTCTGAATTTATCCTATGTGTAACCATATATTAAAAATGGATTAGTTATTAAACATTCAATTTAACACTTTTAACTCTTCTTTGAATTAAATAATAATAAATGTCCCAATCTAATCCATGGGGACCTAAAGAATCATATTTTATTATCTAAGGTTGTTTTTGGTCGAATTACACTTATCAAATAGAATTAGGACATTTTTTAGTGTAATAATAATATAATTTTTCCCTTAATTACCCTATGTACTTTTAACCGTGGTAAATAAAAGTAAAAAAGTTACTATTTACCAAAAATTATTTTCATCTTATTTAACCAAATTTTACTTACTGATATCAATTTTTTAACTCAGATTTTTTAAATTCAACTCACAGAAGTGGTCAAATTATGTTTTATGTAAATTTGCAAATGCTCCATGGAGGTATGTAAAAGATGGTAAACAGTTCAATAATATTTTTATATATCTAAACTTATTATTAAATGACTCCAATTAATTAAAATGAACTTATATAGGTATTATGTATCTATTTTGACCAAAAATAAATTTAAATAAATAATTATTTAAAAAAATTCGGTTTTAAACAATAACTCACTGTTTTTCACTATTCATCAAAAATTGCACGTTATCCGAAAAATACCAAAAATTAACCCTATGATAATTTTGATATTCGAAATTCAAAATTGAAGTGTATTTTAACAAATTAAAAACATAGAAGTTTCATTTATTAATATAAAATCAATTCATGTTGTCAAAACCAAAAGTCATTTTTTTAAGAAATAATAACTATCAAAAGATTGTCACTTGATTATATCCAATTTCAAAGTGAAATAACTTACAATGACCATTATTGCATTAAATGGTAAAAATATATTCTATTTATACTTCCAAACCACTAAAACATATAATTTAACATTATAAATTATTTTTATTAAAAATGTTGTTTTCAGTTAAAATATAGTATTTTTCACTATTCACCCAAATATGAAAGTTATCAGAAAAACACCAAACATTTATTGAAACTAAATCCTTATGTCTCGTTTCAAAAGAATAATTTTATTTTGTCCAATTTGATATATAAAAGTTTCAAATATTGGATTTAACAAGGGCTCAACATTAAAAGGAGGTAAAAGTGCATTTTTTTGAAAAATACTTATTTTGTCTGAAAAAAATTAATTAGTTCTTACATTATGTCTAAGAATATAATAATTTGGATTCTAAAATTATAAGGATTATATAAAGATCAAAATTCAGTTAATATTATTCCTAACCGCTTTGGAACGGCTAGTTTGGCAAGTCGTTATGTGCTTGAACTCGGTGTTGCGTGTAGTGAACGTTATTGAACAACTTTGAAGAAATAATGTACTATGAAATCTTGGGTTGTTACATTCTTCCCTCCATCAATAAATTGATTCCTCGCAATTTTAAATTGTTCTTCGAAAATAAATGGTTGATAATATAAAATACCTTTGTGGGAAAACCCACATCGGAAATTGGGTTAATAAAATTTAGTCTTAATAAGAGGAAATGGGAAATGAAAGGGTCACCAGCAAATTATGATCTGCATTAGGAGAACATTGGTGGAAATTATAGACACATAATTGAAGGGGAAACGTAAAATATTTATGGTGAGTGATTGAGTTCATCAATCACAAACATGTGTAAAATTAAGGGCCTCAAATCCATTGATCTATGATGATTTAAAATACCATCAGTTCAACAAAACCTAAGGTATTAGGATAAAACTTTTTTTTAAGATCCCTTCCCTAAAGTTTGAGAATTATTTTACCCATATAATAATAGGGAATAAATTATATATATATATATAATTGAGAAATAGAGTTTTATCCTTCTACTAATTCCTACCACATACTTATCTTTTACTGTAAAAGATTGAAAAAAATATTATATTTATCCTAATCGTATAGGGTTACAAAATAAATAAATTTATAATTCACCTATGAGACCCTTTAAAAAACTAGATTATACAATCCAGGGACTTCACTGAGTCCATTGGTAGGTGGTACATCCCAATCACACTATGGTTGTGGGTTAGATTACCGCAGCTTTGTCTGACATAACGGATTGTCACACGGTCTACATGTTGTCCCTTTTATAACAATCCAAAAATAACCTTAACAATAGTATCCAATTCCAAACATAATCCATTCCAACATTTATACTTATCAAAAATACTTCTATCCAAACTCACAATCCAAAATTTATAAGGAATCTAAACATAATGAAGATCCTTTTTTTCCTCGTAATAACATGTGAACACCTTCATCATGTATTATTTTAAAACATGTTAACACCATGAATTACCATAGAACCTTATTGATTACATTCATGATCCATTATCCTTTATATAATACTAGATGTATTCATTATATCAAAAAATTTGGAATCTTCCAATAATGATGAAATAAAAAAACTATTAATCAGTTCTAAGGAAGACAAGAATATCCAATATAATTTATCCAAATCAACTATCTCTTATTCCAAAATCACTACCTCATTATCAGAACCATATTAAGGATTACCTTTCCTTCAACAATGTATTTTCCAAAATGTATAATTAATATTTTTTCACATTTCATAGAACCATAAAATCTCAAATCCCCAATAAAATAGTATTAAATTGTAATACTTAATTATCTTTATACTTCATATAACCGTATATTTATGATACAACACTCAAATGAAATAATTCTATAATAACAACATAAGAACACTAGTCATTCTTCTTCATTTTAGGTAGTATCATAACTTGATTATTATCCAATAGCATCATTTGCGGTATACTCTGATGACTAGGACATTGATTCACATAGTGTCCCAACTCTTTGACGATGAAGCTTTGTACATTTGAAAACCTTTTTCTTACCCTTTAAATCACGTACGTGGTGTCCTTTTTCTCCACACTTATAAAAAACTCCCACTCCATTGAATAACTCAACTAGGAGATTCTTTCTTCAATTATCACATATGGAAATATCCCTATTCCCCTTATTCCCTTTATCCATCTTTATTTCTACCATCTTTTTATTCTCTAGATTCCATTCAATGCCATAAGGATCCGAGAATTCATTACTTATCTTATTAGCATATTATATTTTTTTTCATATTATGAGAATACATAGAAGACTATTTCACTTTTAAATGATGTCTTAATAATGTGAGAGATATAATCCTTCTCAATATTTCAATCATGCGTATTTCTAGAATTCTCATTTCTTCTACAGGGCACAATTTATAAAAAATGTCATTCGCTAGGTTAGTTTATGAATCGTAATACCTAATTACAAAGTTGTAAAATATCTAACCTAAATTGAAAAGATTACACATATAATCTATAATAATAAAATGTTTTATTTGACGAGGTATTTACTACTAAATCCTTCATAATGGCTTTTAATGAAAATGTGAATTATCCTAAGAATATCCCTCAGGAGTGTCGTAACCAAGAGTGCTGAAAGGCTCATTTCTGTGCACCAGTTCCCGTTCAAGTCTAGCTGAAAGCAGTGTTTTCAGATTTTACAGCTTGGTACATCTGTGCCAGAGCCGCCTCTACCTGCTCGTATCCAGAAAGGGATGTATTGATTGGAAACTCACAAAATCTCTACATAACCAAAATTCTAGTAAGTTCTTCTATACTAATCCTCAAAGTCTATCTTAGGGTAATTTTCTATAATCAGAGTTTATCTAAATATATTTTCCATGGTTATTTCTAAACTTCCACTGATACCAACTGTAACTCCCTGACCCTAGATTCTCAGAGTCGGTGCATTATTTTAATACATTGTCTTGATTATAGGGAATCAAGTCTCAAAATACCGATCAGTTTAGCAGTCTTGGAAAATAGATTACATACATGAACGTTAAATTACACTTTATAACATACAACACAAAAAAAATTAATCCTTTGAAAGACATTATTCCCTTAGCTTAACTCATCATATCAATGTCAGTACACTTCTTGGAATCCTGGGATAAATAAAACATATAAAGGGGTGAAATCATATTCTCAGTAAGGATAACAATATAGCGGAAACATTCATAAATAAGCATAAATATTTAAGGCAATGAATAATACTAAAACAAAATCCTTTTAAACTTGAACTTCAACATAATATGGAAAATTTAAAATCAAATAATTCCATTTACTTATTCACATGAATATTCTACTAGTCAAATAATCACCTGTAATATCAATATCCACTTTCATAATGATAGAATGCATAAAGCCAGACATTCATAACCACATAATCAAGGATTTTTTCCATGACTACAAATAAGATTTTGTTATGACCTGGTTCCAATACACTAGTTTGTCTCATGAGACCTACCGATGCATCGAGGATCTATAGTGGGTTCCACCTGTCACTTTCAAAGTCCAATTCATTACTCATATGAAAAGTTTTAAACATAACATAAAATTCATATTAAAACTAGAAAATGAAACGTAAATAATTTATCCACAAACCATAAATGGTATAAAAATAACACATCCACAATTAAACATATCAAAATATCATCAATATAATATGGATGTTTTCTATCAAAATAAATCAACTTCAAATAAGTTTAAAATCCATCAAAGGATGTTGATATAGATGAATATGGTTTGTAAAACTCTTTTGAGAGAAATATCCCTTTTTAATTAAAAATAATTTAATGTAACACAATTTATTAAAGAAGACATTTAAAGAAATTTTTTAATCAAAGTTTCACATACCACTTTGAAACTTTTGAAAGGAATTAATAGTTTAAAACATTCATGTACATTTAAATATATCCTTAAAACCCGTTTTGAAAACATGGACATTAATGAGAATGATTTAGAAGAATAAATATCTAAAACATTTAAAATAATTTATTTGTAAAGAGGTAGCTCAAAAATAATCCCTTTGAAAACTCTTTTATTAAACATGGAAAAGGAAAAAAAATGTCCCAGAAGATACCTACATAAAAACAACCTCAGATAATAAAGAGATTGTGAAATTAACCCTTACCTCGTTGTAATCAATCATGTCGTATGAAAAATACTCAATAACCCCCAAATGAATCACATAATATCATGAATATAAATAGAATCATGATAATACATATATATCAAATGCAAGTACACAATACACCACATGCAATAAAAAAGTGGTGAACAATTGAAATCTTACGGAATAAAAAGTGAGATAAGAAACCCCTTACATTGTACATTCCTTTAGTCAATGGTACGTTTAACATCATGTATAAAGACCGTAGTATATTATTAAATTGTTCATGAACCATATCAATATTTATGATATCATATATGATTCATTTATGACTTTATACAGTCCAATTAATAATAAATACCTTGTTAAATTAACATTTCGGTTAAAAATCGCTTTCTTAATCTTACGTGTTTTAACATGTTTTTTTGATTGTATCACTTATATAATGATTTAAATACTTCCAGACTATAAAATATCATATATTTTTTGAACATAATTATGTATAATAGACAAATATATGAAATGGAAAACGTAATTTATAGAGATTGTAGACCATAAGTACGTATAAATGCTATTTCCATTTTCATATCGTATTGCACGGAACTAAGTGAATAAGATATATGTAAGTACATATATATATATATATATAAAGTATAATTATTATGACATATATTACATACTTATTAATGGTATATATTTTATAATCATCGTCTGATGGTGAACATGGAAATGAATCTAATCGTGTCGTGGCGACTGTAATCCTTACGCACGTAAGAGTGTCAATATCATTATATTGATGGATAAATCATATGTAGTTGGAGGGTATATAATATATAAAAAATAATTAAAATTTTATATTTATTATTTACATCAGTTATACTAATTATTATACCCTTCCAAATAATGTATTGTTTCAATAACAAACTACACCACGACGTGGAGACGGTAATCCGTACGTACGCAAGTATGGTGACTATGTCATTTATAGGATGGATAGAATAATGAATATGTTTGTAACATTTTTATAATAACATCATATTATATAGAATATACTGGAGTTATTATTTTATAATGGAGACAACAACAAAATAGGAAGGGTAAGAATAAAAGAATTTGAAAGAGGGTGGTGAAATCAATACCTCTTCTTCGGGTTATTCCTTTTGACTTGATCAAAAGGGATCCTTAGGTTATCTCTATGACCAAAATAGAGCCTATAGGATGAAGTTAGGATAATTGGAAGGATATTTTTTCAGTGTTTTTCCGAGCCAAATTGCACGGGAGGTGTGAATTTCATAGAAGGGGAAGTTCCCTTTTATAAGAGGGGAGAGGGGAACCTTAGGAAAAACATAAAATATTATTTTATAATAAATTAATTTTTGGTTTATAGTGGATCCAAAATGAGTTATTTAAATTCTATGGTGGGTGTGGGTCAAAAAACTCTCAAACAAAATGTTTTATATATCTTATGGTCACCATATTTACCTTATCTTTTAGATTTAACTCTTAGATAAATAGTTTGACATTTACCATGTCTCTTTTTATTTTTAAATTATATGGTTAATAAACATAATATAAAATTCCTATAGAACCCTAATTTGTTCATTAATGTCATATATATTATTAATTGGTCTCCCTATACCCAGTTAAAGAGTCCTTTTCTTTTCTTTAATAAAAATAAGGCTCCATCCCTAACCTTGGAAAAAACTTGTTTTCCGAAAAATACAAAAAATTAAGCCATTGATAATACTGATATTCTGAATTCAAAAATTAATTCTATTTTACCAAATTAAAAACATAGATGTTTAATTTATTAATTTAAAATTATTTTCTGTAGTCAAAACCAAAAGTTTTAGTTTTTATGAAATAATAACTATCAAAAGATTGACACTTGTTTATGTCCAATTTCAAAGTGAAATTACTTCAATTGGCCAGTATTGGATTAAATGGTAAAAATATATTATATTTATACTTTCAAACCACTAAAATGTATAATTTAACACTTTAAATTAATTTTATTAAAAAAGTTGTTTTCAGTTCAAATATAGTATTTTCACTATTCACCCAAATATGAAAGTTATCAGAAAAACACCAAAAATTTATTGAAACTAAACTATTATTTCCCAATTCCAAATAATAAGTTTATTTTTTCAAATTGGATATATAAAAGTTTCAAATATTTTATTATACAAGGTTTCACCATTAAAAAGTGGTAAAAGTTCTTTTTTTTTGAAAAATATGACTTCTATCTGAAAAAAATTAATTAGTTCTTACATTATGTCAAAGATACTCATAATATGGATTCTAAAATTATATGGATTATAGAAAGTTAAAAATTCAGCTAATATTATTCATAACCTCTTTTGAACGGCTTGTTTGGTAAGTCATGGTGTGCTTGAACTCGATGTTGCATGTAGTGCATGTTATTGAACTACATTGAAAAAAAATAACATACTATGAAATCTTGGGGTGTTACATTTATAATCAATATTTAAATGTTCATAAAGGTGAATACCCTTGATAGATAAATGTTCATGGTATTCACTACACATTGACATTGTCTTGGAAAATCATAGTTCAATTTTGGTAGCATAACGACCTAAAGTAAGAACTCATAAAAAATTGGCTGATGGGAGATAAAAAGGTGTTTCATATAATTTACATGAAGTGTAAATTAAGGAGGTTTTATAGATACATTTACAAACAAACATAATGTAATTTAGAAGCATAATACAAAATAATTACTATGATGTAAAAGAGGAGAGGGAAATCCCTCACAGAATTTTGCCATGGTAATGGGTGAACATGGGAAAAATTAATGAGAGAGAAAGGGGTATAAAATCATCCAAAAATAAATAGAGCAGTATGAGGGAGGTGTAAAATCAAAACACAAAATTTTTAATTGAATAAAAAAGGTAATAAAAACTTAATTAATGTGTGAAAAAAATGGGAAAGGATGAAATATTTTACTAGTAAGTGTGATCCCAATGGCTTGGGAGAGGCCTGAGAGAGGATTCATGGGAGCTTGGGAAACCTTGGTAGAATTATAGAACGAGTAGTGAAGGGTTTGTTCTAACTAAAAAGGCATTTAGTGGAGATAAAGTGGTAGATTTTGTGGGTCTATATAGGAAAGGATATGGGATTCTTTATTATTTAGGTTTGGGACACCTCACATTAAACTAATCAAAAAAACAATGCAACCGATGGTTTTTGCCCATGACTTTTTACAAAGGGGAGTGGGAAACAATATTTTATGAGGAAAATGGAAGAAAATATTAAAATAATAGGGTTTCATATGTGGAGGTGATTCACACTCAAAAAGAAAACAATTTAAAAAGACAAGATGTTTTATAAGGCCTGAAGGGTCCACTAAAGCTTTGTAAAATAAATCAAACAAACCAAAAATCAAATTATTTTAATGGTAAATAATATATTGGCCGAACATAATTTTTATATTATTTTATTACATCACTATTTAGTCATAATGATTTCATAAAACACAATATATATTTAAACAAGATATTTAATTTTTACCCAAATATTTGACTATCTTAGAAAATTATGAAAAATTCACCACTGGATAATTTCGATGTCCAGATTCCATAAATAATATTCATTTTATCTAAATAATTTTATAAATATTTTAACATTTATGTTGAAAATAAAAACCATCATTTACCTAAAATTCACGGGTTTTGACGAAAACGACTTTCAAACATTAATAAAAAATATAATTGAATTCATAAAAATTGAACAATCATTTATATTTAACAAAAATTAATTTATTAATATTTTATTAAAATATTATTTAATTCTAAAATACATTAATTCATAAAAATATATTTCTTAGATGAATATTAACTAAAAATACTATTTCTGTTTTAAAAACTATTTACGAAGTAAAAATAATAAAATGAATGTATATTCATTATTATTATACCAAAATAATGAACAAAATCATAGTGATAAGGTCTTTTTACATAACCTCTTATAACTCCTGCATATGATCGAAGGGTAAGGTGTGTGATGGTGACAGACTCTTGGGGTGGCTCAGATACCATCGCATGGGTGGTAGTCTTTATTAACTTCCACTTCTCCCGTAGTCAGTTCTTCTCAAGCTTAACATGTTCAATATCAGCAAGGCTTTGGTCATGAGAAAATCTCAATAACACCGCCTCCTTTCTGAGCTCTAAAAAATGGACTTTTTATGAGGAAAGTCTATAGGATATGGCCATCACTTCCTTTTTCTGAGTAAATTGGTTTTGTTAAAGCCTTATATTTATACTAATAAGGTGATCACTGTTCAATGGCTATATTAGCCACGGTCAAAATTCTTATCATTATTTTAAAATCTAAAAATATAAAACTAGTTATTTTCACATTTATATAAACATAATATGAAATATTATTTGATCAAGTGGTATTTCCATTAATTAATGTTTGGATAGTTACAAATACACTCTGTAATTATATTTGTATATATAAATTTATAATCTCCTTAATAATTATTCGAGGTAATTTTGAAGAACATAAAATCTATTTCTAAATTTATTAGAGTTATATTTATCGGATAAAAAAATTTCATTAACTAATTATATCATTTGACTAGATTAACCCTGTTATTTATATTTCATATTTTTTTAGTATAAGTATTTAGGTGTTGGTAGATCGTATTGAGTAAATGAATGTTTTTGTTAAAGATTAAAATTGATATTTTATTGTGGGATTTATGATGTTAAATAAGGATGTAAATATTTAATTGTTGGAATCCATTATTTAATATACACCAATTTTTGTATTTTAGAAACTATATAATATGTTTTATGGAAGTATATAAAGTGATAATAGTTTTATAGAATTGTATTCACACTTAAAGGATATGTTATGAGATTATAACAACCATCACTGAAAATCATATTAGTCTATTAAAATGTTTTGTTACATTGATATAATGTTATATATATGTCATAAATAAGGAATATTATTAAAAAAATAAGTTCAAAAATTGGTTTTTTATTGATGATATTTATGTCAATATGATTTTATTTTAATTAGATGTTGTTATGAAATATTTTGTGAAACATTTTTAGGAATCTATAGTTGATTTAAAATGTTTTATAAAATAGTTATTTCAATCATGAAACATGTTTCAAGAAAACTACAATTTGTAACACTATAAAAATGTGTTTTAAAGTTTTTATTTCAAAAAAATATATATGTTTCATTCATTATATTGCTTTTGAGGTCACACCACAAATGCTATTTTTATATGTATGTCTATAACCAGTTGTAAATTCTATTATTTATCTACAAATTTTTACACAATATAATGTTCATGAGGGGTAATTGATTATAAATTTAATTCATATATCTAACGATTTATTTAGAAGATAATTCATTGACACACCATGAATATGATTGAATGATTTCAAGTGACTCTAGAATAAATATTTATATGTTCTAGCCAAGTAGGTGGAATTATAAAGCAATCTAGAAAGTCTTGTGTGTTTATATATTTAAGAGCAATATAATTTTAGATCTTAATCTATAAAAATATAATTTGTTAGATGATTATATATTTTTTTATGAGAATTCATAATTATGGGAAGGACTTGTTAATATCATGATTTATCTAGGAAGTTAGAGAAGTTATATAGAAACTAAAGGATTTACTATGTTGAATTAGATTTCACTATTAATTTAATTTTCAAAATATTTATAACATATTTGATACTTGGGAGTAATCTTGATGGATTTGTAGGTATTTAAATACGTACTAAATATTATGTACATTACATTGGTGTTTGTTTTATTGGGTAATATCATTGTGATTATTTCGATTAGAGTGATGTTAAATGTTAGTGAGTATATAAATTTAAAATTGTAAACATCAATAATATAATATTATTAGATAATTTCTTATGGGGATAAAAATTCATAAATTTAAAATAAGGAGAGGTAAATAAATATTGAAAATAATAGTGTATAATAGAATATATTTTAGTGATTAGAAGTTTATAAGGATGAATTAAATTGAATATCACAACTTAATAGTGACATTATCTATTAATTTTTTTGAATAACATTAAATGAATTATAAAAAATATTGGATAAAACCCTTGATGTTTTCTATAAAAAAATTACATGTTATATTATATGATAAATCAGTGTATCAATATCTTCCATTTATCGCAATTAAATAATATTTCTTGAAAATATTAAGAGGATGAATAACAAGGATGAGATATGTTTACCTCTTAATGTTATAATCACATACTATTTAATTATTCACATTCAAGTATATGAAAATATACATGTATATAACACATTGTGAAAATATCTGGTAAAATATCATGTCTATTCTCTTTATAATAATAATATTATTATTATTATATTTTATATAATGAAAATAGGATAATGGTTTATTTTTCAATGTAGTGACATGATCCAATATTTATTTATGATAAAAAAATTACACCCAAATTCACCCCAAACATATTACAATGTTAAAGGGAACCCCATGGTAAGACAAGTTGTATCACAAACAATGTTTATATGTTTTATATATTAGAAATATATATTTTAAGGAAATATTTTAAATGTAAATAGCGTTACTAAATGTGATTTATGGAACAATGAGATTTTGAATAATAGAAATAGATCATGTCTATTATATATGATATTTGATGAATATTTATGTTTTATTCATGATATTGAAGTTATTAAACCAACAAATAAGTCAATTAATAAAAAATATGAATATATTTTATATTTATAATTTTGTAAATAAATTTGTATCCATTCCCCAATCCCATTATATATTTAAGAAGGTTATTGATTATTCCTCAACTGATTGTATTGGTGACATACCCTGTAATTTAAATTAATGAAAACAAATGTGAAAGGGGAATATTTCCGTTTCTATAGAAAATTTATTGATGATATGAAGATGAGATCAAATAAAAATAGCAGTGGAGTCATTAATAGTGTTATTTATATTATTGGTTCCATTCAGGGAATTGATCATGAGATTAATTAATTAGTTATTATGTGTAATATTATAATATCAGTTTCTATTTTTTAAAATCTATAATTATTATTACCTTATATAATAAATCTAGGATTGCAATCTCTTTGTATGTATATACGAATTTGGTTAGTATAATTTGTGGATTAATTTGGATACCTTAGTACCAAATTCATCTAAAGATATGGAATTCAAGAATATTATGAAGAATGTATTTTAGGATAAAATAAAAAATGGTAATTATGTATGTGATCGTTTCTAAATACTTAATTGATGAATGTTTATGATTGTTAAATGATGGTTTGAGGTAAAGATACAACAACATCATTTACATTTTTTATATTATAGGCCAATCAATAATATGATTGAAAAAATATATGATAATTATAGAGGTCAGTCATATTTAGCACCAAAAAAACAATGTATTTTTTCATATTATATGAAATTTAAATTACGGAAATTAAAGTGGAAAAAGTTGTGTCAAACATGCCTCTTATAATATAAGAGGTCGATTATGAAGAAATTTCATTATAAGGTATCAAAATTATGTTATCCTTGTAATTATATAATTCTAATATGGGTTTGGTTAGGATTTATATAGATGAAGTTGATGAATATAATAATCCAGAGGGTGTTTCAAAACATCATGTTTAAATCCATGTGTTCTTTATGGTTCACGATTTACAAGTGAATTTGTGTATAAAACTAGAGTTTTTTAAATAAATATTCAAATTTTGGATGATATGAATCCATAATTTATCATCTTGAGATATTTATGTAATACTATGAAATGAATCTTGTTGGTTATAGTCATTTAGTGAATTGTTGGTTGAATTTTAAATAATAGAGTGACAACATTGATGGTCATAACAAATAAATCTATGAAAAAGTGAAGAAGGTCGAAACTCCAAATGAATATCTCATTTAATTGAGAGAGATTGTTAAACCATACATAAATGTAGATATCTCAAATATTACTACTCATATATAGATGTATTCTAATTAATGTTGGGATGAACAGGAAGAATGAGTATGTATAACCTTTGAAAAAAATTATTAATAAAAAAAATTGCAATAGAAAAATTGTGAATTATTATTGAGTCCCTTCCAAAAAATAACACATAACAGTTTTGAATAACACAAAGAATAATATAATTATAAAAAACCTCAACATTATATAACATACCAATAAATATGGTGTTTTTAAAAGACTATATATATATATTTATATTTAGTGCTGATAATTACTGAATTTCTATTTTTATGGTGTATTAATTTTTCCAAAATTTTCGACACAAAAAAATCATATTGTAGCTTATCATAATGTTTTCTAAGAGGATAAAAAAATAAAATCAAGAAAATTATATTTGTAATATCCTCATCACATGGGGAAAATCATTATATACTTATTATTTTTATTATTAATGTTATAATCATATTTCATGTACTAAAAAGAAGAGTTTGAAGGAAAGGGAAAAATTAAATATGGTATTTTTTTATTAAATATAAATAAAAGGAATAATTAATAAAAAAACATTTATTTTGGATATTGGGTGTCCATCTCATTTTAATGATAATATAAATTTCCTCAAAAAAATTTTGCGGAGCTTTTGGGTCATTTTTCCTCAAAAAATGGAGCATTGAGCATTAATGAAGACATAATTGTCACAATAGTGTCCAACAAAATAATATTTAATTAATATTTTTTTATATACATTATTATAATTTATTGATATTATATTAACATTGTGACATAGGTAAGGATGTATCATTTAGTTAATCGGGAACAAAAAACAAAAGTCATTTTTAGGAATTCATTGATAAATAATTGGATAATAAATGGAAATCCTAATCATGTATACTAAAAATTGATTTCGTGTCTTTTAATAGTGGATGATGGAAAATCATTATTTAATGAGAAGATAATATATGACAATCAGAAAAATATAGATAATTTATCAAAATTAAATGTTGTAATACATATTTTTAATTTTAAGAGTGAATTGGAAAATATTTGATATTCTTATATGTGAGTAATGATGAATTTAAATATATATCCTTTATACAAAAATAATTGTTCAATTTATCATAATTAGTATCACATGGATTTATGTGTTATAATTATTTATATAGAAACATATGGGAATTTTCATTTAATATTACTATTATTTTCATATTATTATGGGAGGTTCTATTTTTAAAATTTTAATACAATAAATGTTGGATTTCAAAAAAAAATCTGGAGAATATGTAAAACTAAAATAAGAAGAAAACTATGAATATTTATAGATCATATAATGGAACTAACTAAATATCATATGGGGTTCAATATTTTTATGAGGAACATGGTATTAATGAAAAAATATATTCAAGAATAATTCACTAGTATAATGGTTCTATTTAATAAAAAAATTATAAGAATAAAATATGGAAAATATATTCTATATTTCTCATGGAATCTCAAATAAAAAAATGAAACAATCCGTTCAAGAGGATTTTTATTCTCATAATAGAATTACTCAATTTTTGGAAGATAATAATCATTGAAATAAGATTCATAGAATAGAACCATGTTTATAAAAACATATGTAATTGAAAAGAATGGTTTTCATAATAAATAAATATGTAAATAATGTATTGTGTGGTGACACGGTGGGTGATGATCTTTTCATATGATACTCAATTATGATTAAGGCATTCAAATGTTTTAATAAGTATGAAAATGGAATTTTTTTATAAGTCATGTAAATGTTGTTTAAGAACAAGAAAAAAACAACATGGTATGTTTTTATTGATGAGTAATTTAATGAATATGAAAATATTCCATATTGGGATAAAATCAACATTTTCATTCCTACAATGATTCATATATGTTATTAATTGATGAAAAAAATTGAAAATGTGACTCAATGTATGAATAATTAATAAGAATAATGGTTTCACTTTGTACAGAAAATATCATTGGATAGATATACACTCTATATCTCACTCAGATGATGAAATAATATAGAACAATGTTCTATTAGTCATCATTAAATGTTCATCATATATTGAATTTTATAATTAAAAATTATGGGTGAAATCCTTGAATAATGAATTTGATATGATTTATGAAATTGTGTTATTGTAGATTTTTGATAAACTATGAAATATTGTTGTGATTTGTATAATGTGGTACTTTAATAACAATAAAAATAATAATAATGAGGTAATGAGGAATTTATCATGGTTGGTTTATAATGGGTATATTGAGGTTCATGGAATTGTAGCTGAATATATTCTTAGAAAAGTGTAAATAATGGATTCTCTTTGACTATTCATAGTAGTGATGGTTAATTGAATCATCACAACATTCAAAATAGAGGGGATTCCAAGAATGATTATTAGAGTCATAAAAATTAGTTTTATGTTGAGAAAGAAGTGGGTTTTTTTATCTAAAATGATGACACTAAATTGTGGTGATTGAATACTTTCTTATATAAACAAATGAAAGTACATTGTGAATGGTACACATGAATTTATTCATTCTTAAATCCTAAATAATTCAAATTATTATGGGTTTTAAAAAAATTCTAGGTCATATATATTAAACAGATATGTTCATGGTGTTCTTGTGTATAGATGACATTGAATTTTGATGTAGTAAGAATAATTAATATAATAATTAATATAAATTAATGAGTTATGAGTATGGAATGTGAATGATTATAGTTTAGACATATTTTAGTAGTGTCAAAAATCATTTTAATGATTGAAAAATAATTGGTTTTTAGATGACATTGGGAATGGAGGTCTTGAAGAAATATATAATAAAGGATTGCAAGACACTTTCAAAAATAGTATTTATTAGGTAAAAATCATAATCATAGGGACCATGTGGGATAAGAATCAAATAAATACAAAAAAATAATTATTAGTTAAATATATATTATTATGACTATAATAAATATTTTCTGTAATATATTCTGGGTAGAAATGTTTTAGTTTTATCCTAAGAAGAAGCATCTGATGGAATTGATAAGAATAATGGGGGGCGTTCATGGAACATTTCATTATGGATGATGATGAAATCATTAAAAATGTGGAATTATTTCTAAATTCATATTATGATCGGTCCTTTGACATTTTGGATCAAATATAAACAAGTAGAGGGCCATTTTAAATTAATATTATTGGGATAGATTAGATATAAATATGATTTTTTAGTTTTTCAAATAGTAGATTTTTTGTACATATCAATCATATATTCATATAAATTCTTCATCCATGAACATAAGCATACTATAATATAATGATTTAGAGAAAATAATGATTTACTTACATAACCAATACACTTCTGTTTTTTAGTATTATAAAATTAATAAACCTTTTAAAAAATGGAACCATTTTATGTACGGTAAATGTTTTCAAGAATAAATTTTTCATGAACATTATTATTCCTTGTAGTACACCCATTACATCATTGGTATTATACCTAATGTATCCCTAGGGATATTAAAAATTAAATAATGTTGATATTTTATATTCTCAATTATTTTTATCATATAATATAATACAATAGAGAATAAATATGGAATAAATTAAATTAATGAAATAAATAATAAACAAATAACTCTATATACCTAAAACATAAAAATGAAATATACCCATGGATAATAGATCAATTAAAATAATCACTTGGGAAAAAATAAAATATATAATATTAATATAATTTGAACTTTTTAACATATAATTAAAACCATTAAGGCTCTATTCCATGAAATGAAATATGTTATAAGCCTATTTTACCCTATGAACGTCCATGTATTTATAATTCTTTCCTTATATGGACACTTTCATGATACGCCCTTTGGTTATGATTAATGTCATGATTGTGGTACCTAATTCTTTTCATGGGTACCCTTATGTTTTTTTATGGTTGAATATGTATGATTGTATATGTGGAAAGAAAATTTATGTGGCAAGGATATTAAGGAATATGTTGAGATGGGTGTGCCCAGATAGAACTATGATTAATTGGGTAAGGTTATTTCTCATGAGATGCGATGTGAAATGGGATTGGCGGTTAGCCTTGACCCTTACTGAAATGGGAAATGGGGTTGGCGGTTAGCCTTGACCCACACTAAAGATATGATTTATGATTCTTCCACCTTTATATGATTCCATGTTTATGTGATCCCATGCTTATATTAAATGATTTTATAAGTTTCATTCTTTGGATATCATTATGTCATGCCTCCTAAATCATGTGCTTGAGATGTATCCTTATGTTCATTCCCTTACTGGACATTTTTAGCTCATCCCTTTGTTCATGTCTTCCCCAGGGTACCCTATGCAGATGTAAGGGCTCAAAGGATGTTAGGAGCTCATTATGGAGATTAAATAAAGAAGTTTTTTTTAGCCACATGTTTTGTGTTATATGTACCTAGTCGTCCAATACACTAGACTTAACGATCCTTGTCTAGTACTCTGATGAATAATTATGCTGAAAATATTGAAATGTTATTTGTAAAAGGATCGGGTATCTATAGTTGGTATCATAGGATGGTCTAGCTATTTTTGGAGATTAGTAATAGAGCACCATAGAGAGAAATTTAATGTTGATACTAAGTATAATAAAACAATCCTAAATTTTTGTGAGTATAGAGTAAGTGCTTTATCAAGAAAATACATCTCTATCTGGATACGAGCCGGTAGAGGCGGTACTGGCATTGATGTATCTAGGTGTAAACCCCGAAAACACCACTTTGAGCTAGACTCGAACAGGAACTGGTGCACGACAACGGACCTTGCTGCACTCTTGGTTACGACACTCCTGGGGGATATGCTTTGGTAGGTTCACGAGCTTAGTATAAACCATTATTAAGGACAAAAAAATACCATAAGAATATAAGTTAAGAAATATATCGAGGATAACCTATATATAAACCTATTTAATCACAAGTTATGATGTACTTCTTCTTTATAAGTTTATCCTTTAATGTTCAAAGTTTCATTTCTATACTCAATATCTATGTTTTCAAGACCTCAAGTTATACGTTCTTTTACGTAGTTAATGGTAGGAAATAGAAGAACACATTCCAACAACCAATGTGATAGTAAATTTGATGATTTCCCTAATGACATGCCTGATGTGATGGAAGCGGGTTCTCAAAACTTCATAGCAGTACTTGCTCAGCAGGCACGAGTTATTAATAATAACTTGAATCAGGTGGAACGTCTCCCTCCTCCAAGGAAAGGGCATGTTTTCGTAGAATCCTTCATGTGGCAAAGGCCTCCCATGTTTAGTGGGTCTCCTGATCCCCTCCTCACAGAACAATGGATTAACTCCATTGAAATGATTTTCTCTATCCTCCAGTGCTCGGAAGAAGAGAAAGTTGTACTGGCAGTCTATTTTTTTGATCGGGAAGGTGATCAGTGGTGGACACTGATCAAGAATACAACGTCCCAAGAAGAAATTGATTCCATTGATTTGGAGGAATTCTAGAGGATGTTTTTCAACAAATATTTTCCTCAAAACCTTTGTCTCAAGATGGTAAGAGAATTCCTTGGACTCAATCAGAAGGAAGATGAGTCCATCGGGCGTATGAAGTGAACTTTACAAGGATTTCAAGGTACGCCTCTGGATTTCTCATGAACACTGAAAGCATGGTGGATTGCTTCATTAGCAGACAAAATCCGAGTCTACGAAATGTTTTGGTAATTCGAGACTTCGACAGCTATAAGGAGATTGTCCGTTGTGCCCTCAAGGTTGAAATAGAGATTGGAGACTCTAACTGGTAACATGGGCCTAGTGACAAGAAGCGGAAAATAGAGAACAACATGGGTGGTTCATCAAACAAATCCCTTGATGGAAAGAATCCTCACATTCCCCTTTGCCAGAATTGTCAGAACAAGTATCTTGGTGATTGTCTCAAGGGAACCAGGAATTGATTCAAATGCGGAATGTTTGGGCATCTGGCCAAGAACTGATGAAGGGATATGAAAAATCTCGCTAATTTTGAAGAATAATGGAAGGTTCAGATCAACACTCAGCCTGCAATGTAGTGTTGTAACTGCAAGGAGCTTGGGCATTATGTGAACAATTTCCCTAAGTCTAGGATTCTTGGAGGCAATCAGCAATAACCTCCAAGGAAACAAGGAAGGGCTTATGCTATCACTACTGTTGAGGTGGAGCCAAAAAATATGTAGTGACAGGTACACTTGTTATTCATTCAAAAATAGCGAACTTACTATGTGATTCTGGTTCTATGCATTCTTTGATATCATGCAAGTTTAGTAGAACTATTCAAACACCACCTCAAAATTTGGAGGAAAATTTATCTTTGAGAACAGTGAATGTGGAACTTATTGCATCCATGGTTTATAACTCCTCCCTGATTAATGTTTGTGGACCGAACCTCCCAGCTAATCTTGTCATACTTACTTTAGTGGATTTCAACGCTATCTTGGGCAAGGATTGGCTATCTTTGTACAAGGCCAACATCAATTGTCGGGAAAGGGAGATTACTCTTCTCATCCCGAAGCATCCTCTGATTCTTTACAAGTGCAAGGAGGAAGATGAGTCTCCTTTAGATTCATCATCTCAAGTGTGGATATTTCTTCCTTATAAGCATGCATACCTAGCTCAAATGATTGAGACAAAGGAGAGAATCATGCTTGAAGACATGCCCATCGTGAGGGGTTACACTGATTTATTCCCCGAAGAGTTGGTCGGTCTTCCTCCTGACCGAGAGGTTGATTTTTCAATTGAACTAATCCATGGATCTCTGCCAATCTCAAAGACACCTTACGGAATGGCCACCATAGAGCTAGAAGAGTTGAAGAAGCAGTTACAAGAGAATATGGAGAAGGGTTTTATACGCCCGAGTGCTTCACCGTTGGGTGCTCCAGTTCTCTTCGTCAGGAAGAAGGATGGATCAATGTGCCTCTTCATTGATTATCGTGATCTCAATAAAATCACTATAATGAAAAATTATCCCCTTCCATAGTTAGATGACTTGTTTTATTAGCTTCGTGGGGCCAGTTATTTCTCTAAGGTGGACCTTCGGTCAGAATATCACCAATTAAAGGTGAGGAAGGAAGATATTCCCAAGACTGCATTTCGAACAAGGTATGGACGCTATGATTTCATACTGATGCCCTTCAAAATCACTAATTCTCCAGAAATTTTCATGTATTTAATGAATAGAGTCTTTAGATACTAACTCGTCAAATTTTTGGTGGTCTTTATTGATGATATTCTGATATACTCCAAGAGAAAGGAGGAACATGAGGAGAATTTGGAAACTATGTTAAAGACATTGTGAAGGGAGAAGTTGTATGAAAAGTATAGTAAATGTGAGTTCTAGATGTAGGAAGTATCATTATTGGGGCATGTTATCACTAGGAAAGGGATATCTATGGACCCTTCCAAGATGAAGGAAATTGAAGAGTGGCCAAGGCCAACTTTTGTAACGGAGATCCACATCTTTTTAGGTCTAGCTGGCTATGATCGATGATTCGTGAAGAAATTTTCACGATTGTCAAACCCAATAACCAAGATAACATGAAAGGGATTAAAGTTCATCTAGACACAGGAATGTGAAGACTATTTCAAGGATTTGAAAAAGAGGCTAATCACTGCTCCAATACTCACACTCCCTTCAAGTGGAGAACTCATTGTGGTGTATAGTGATGCTTCTAAGAAAGTATTAGGTTGTGTGATAATTAAAAAAATGAGAAAGTGATAGCCTATGCCTCAAGGCAGCTGAAATTCCATGAGAAAAACTATCCCACGCATTATCTGGAGTTGGCGGTTGTGATCTTTGCGTTGAAAATCTGGCGGAATTATCTCTATGCGGGAAAATGTGAGATATATACTGACCACAAGAGTCTCAAATATATATTCACAAATAAAGAGCTTAATATGCGCCAATGATGATGGATAGAGCTCATCATGGATTATGACTGGTCAATCCACTACCATCCTAGTAAGGCAAACAATGTGGCAGATGCTCTAAGTAAAAGGATCCTGCATCTTTATCAATGATGAGAATTGAAAAGGATCTGATCTTATTAGATTCGCAAAAGATGGACATGGGAATCATTAAGGGAATAACATCATCAATCCTTTCTCAAATGATTGCACAAACATCCCTCATGGAGAATATAAAGGTTTCTCAAATAAAGGATGTGTAAATTCAAAAAAGGGTGGAAGCTGTTAAAAATGGGAAATCCTCTGATTTCAAATTTGATGGGGAAGGAGTTGTAAGATTTGGGACACAATTATGAGTACCATCTGATCTAGAGATAAAGAAGGATCTATTGAATGATACACATAGCTCGACCTTATCTATCCATCCTGTGAGTACCAAAATGTACCGTGATCTCCGAGAACACTTCTGGTGGGATAACATGAAGAAGGAGATTGCAGAATATATATCGAGGTTCTTGGTATGCCAGAAAGTTAAAGCTGAGCGAAAAAAGTCCAAATGTATGATGCAGCCATTTCTTACCTATGGGGAAAAGGGAAAATGTTACTATGGACTTTGTCTTGGGACTCCCGAAGATGTCGAAGCAAAATAATGTGATATGGGTTGTGGTTGACCGACTCACCAAGACATCCCATTTCATCGCTATTTGGGAAGATCTTTCGCTTGAACAACTTTCAATGTAATATGTGAAGGAAGTGGTGAGACTGCACGGTGTTCCACTCTCAATTGTCTCTGATGGCTATCCAAGGATCACATCTAAATTCTGAAAGAGTCTTCAACATGCTTTTAGTAATGAATTAAATTTAAGCATGGCCTATCACCCCCAAACTGATGGGAATCAGAAAGAACTATTCAGACGCATGAAGAAATGCTTAGAGCCTGCTCCCTAGAATTTAAAGGTGGATGGGATTAGCATCTCTCATTGGTTGAGTTCTCATGAAACAATATCTTCCACTCGAGTATTCATATGGCTCCATATGAAGATCTGTACGAAAAGCAATGTAGAACTCCAACCTGTTGGGATGAAGTTGGAGAAAGAAAGCTATATGGACCCAATCTTGTTCAAGAGATGATAGAGAAGGTTCAAGTCATCCAGAAACACATCAAGTCTGCTCATAGTCAGCAAAATAGATATGTTGACAACTGTAGAAGGGACTTGGAGTTTGACGTTGGAGATAAAGTCTTCCTTTAAATATCTCCATGGAAGAGAGTCATGCATTCGGGAGGAAAGGGAAGCTAAGCCCCAGGTATATTGGCCCCTTTTAGATCCTTGACCACATAGGAGCCATTGAATATCATCTTTCACTTCCACCGAATATGGCTCGAGTGCAGGATGTTTTTTATGTATCACTCTTGAGGAAGTACATACCTGATCCCTCGCATGTACTGAACTTAGAGGTGGTGTAGCTGGAAGATGATCTCTCCTATGAGGAGAAGCCGGTAAAGATTCTGGATCAGAGAGATAAGGTTTTACGCAACAAGACAACCCATCTTGTCAAATTGTTGTGGAGGAACCATATGTTTGAGGAAGAAACATGGTAATTGGAGGAAGCAATGAAGGAAAAGTACCCGCACCTATTTTTGACTTAATATGTAAAACAAAATTTTGAGGGCAAAATTTCATAGGGGGGGAAGAATGTAATGACCCAAAGTTTTTCAATAAAAATTACCTTTTTATATTTATGTCATAAAATCACATTAAATCACAACATAATGAACTACTAAGTGATAAGTGGCCTTTAAACATAATTTTGTCACTTCTGTGATTGGGATTTCGAAAATCTGGCATACACGATTCTGTCCAAGATGTTTTTTGGAGTCTAATAAAACAAAAATAATTTTTGGTGAATAGTAACCTATCATAATGAATAGTAACATATCCTTATGAATAGTGATATACCCTAATAAATAGTAACCTCACCTATGGTGGTATAATAATAATATTCAAGTTGGAAGTACGATATACCTATATTTTAGAATGAGTTAATGAATGTTTTAAAAATGGTTTTGATAATAAATTATTATTTTAATTAAATATTAAAATAATCATATTTAGAAAATTATTTTTGAAAAATGGACTTCATTTTTGGATTCTACATGTCGAAAAATTGTTATGGTGAAATTTTTGGATTTTTCTGAAATACTTGAATTTTGGATTAATAGTAAAATACGATAAATTATGATAAATGCTAAATATTATATCATAGGTAATGTATGGATGATATAAGATGATAATACCGAATAATCCATGATTATTTTAGTATATTTGAGGATAGTTCTCAATTATTCATAATCTTGGTCTTAAATAATAAACTAATACTTAAAATAATGGGAAAACCCTCCCCACCCTCACTATAAGTACCCCCTCTCCTTACCTCATTCCCTCACACCTCACAAGCCTTGTGCCTTTCCCAAATTCTACCCAAAAATCCTCCCAATATCCTTCCCCACGTCCAAGGCCTGCTGGACTTACCAAAATTCCAAAATCAAAGGCCTTAAGAGGGATCTCAAATTGAGGAGATCAAAGGGTAAGGATCCCCTTTCATTTTCAAGTGTTTTGTTTTCAATTTCCTTCTTTTCTTTTATCCTCATCCCCTACCCTTATCCAAAAGGCATGAAAGCTCCACAATCTCATATATTTTAGATGTTAATAATTTTTATGTAATAAATTCAAGAATCATTCTTCTTCTCAACTCCCTCAGGTTATAAAATTAAAACATCGTCCGTGAACGACACTGTGGATAATGTGTTTTCAATTTCTTTTATCATCTTTGTTTCTTGTCATGATACCATTTATGTTATGGGTGAACCAGATTATTATTTATGTTATATATCCTATTTATGGTTCGGGAATCCTTATACAATCATGATATTAAATAATAATACAATACAAGTTAATTATGGGTAAAATCGCTAAAATTAATTCAAGCGTTTATCATTAATGTCTTATGTCATGGTTCTCTATCACTCCAATTAACCAAATGAATTTTGTAACCTTATAGATGTTCATTAATTCTATATAACATAAATTTTGGACAACCAATTTCATCTTACATTTTATCCGAGCCTAAATACAAGTGAACTTATCATTAAAACCAAGGAAACAAATGGACCTAAACCATGAAATTGAACCTTATAATCAATAAAAATGGGTATGAATGAACTTAAAAAGGTTATAATAAATATTTTACATGTATATAAGGTTCTGGAACTATTTATTAATAACCCTAATTTTACAATTCAGGTCATTAATATCAAGTGGAGAACACCAACGGACTTAAGGTAAGGGATCCTCCCCTTTTTACTCATAATCAAGATTGATTTCAATGATATGCCTTTTTGTATAATACCAAGTAATGGGGAACATTTATACACCTTACCCTTACTGTAATAATGTTTTATAAGTGATGAGAAATCCCTTATCTCTATCATAAAGCCCTCTTAATTATACATGATACCATGTCAACAAACCATGATGGATTCTACCTGAACTTCCTTTATTCCTTCGGGTTGCTCTATCTTTCTTTTTGTTGTTGTCTTTTAGTTTATGTATAACATCAAAATTCTGTTTATATGCTCAAATATCATGTTTTATGATCCTCCTATCACTCTCTTTCATGGTTATACATGCTAATAAGTGAATCTCTCTTCGATACTTCCCAATAAGCACAACTGTTTTAAAGGGACATCCCGAACTTTTACCCAATTCCAAGATCACTGTCTCTTCTGTTTTAAGACACCATTATCTTGGTAAATTCTATATTTTAATTATGAAAACCTTCTTGGTTCAATTATGGTTTTATATAAAATAATTTCCTCTTTTCTATTTGAAATTATCTAGAGTGGTTTTCATAAAACTGCACAAAAATGTTTTAATGCTAATGTTTCTAAAATACATCTCTCATATGTTGTCACTTATGTTTGACACCACTTACCATGTTGTAAGCATATTTTACCCTATGAACGTCCATGTATTTATAATTCTTTCTTTATATGGACACTTTCATGATACTCCCATTGGTTATGATTGATGTCTTGATTATCGTACCCAATTCTTTTCAAGGGTACCCTTATGTTTGTGTAAGGTTGAATATGTATGATTGTATATGTGGTAAGAATATTTATGTGGCAAATATATTCATGAATATGTTGAGATGGGTGCGCCCAGATAGGGCTCCAATGCATTGGGTAAGGTTATGTCTCGTGAGATGCGATGTGAAACGGGGTTGGCGGTTAGCCTTGACCTGTTCTAAAGATATGATTTATGATTCTTCCACATTTATATGATTCCATGTTTATGAGATCCCATTCTTATATTAAATTATTTTATAAGTTTCATGCTTTGGATATCATTATGTCATGCCTCCTAACTCATGTGCTTGAGATGTATCCTTATGTCCATTCCCTTACTAGGCATTTTTAGCTCATCCCTTTGTTCATGTGTTCCCCAGGGTACCCTATGTAGATGTAAGGGCTCAAAGTAAGTTTGGATCACATTATGGAGATTAAATAAAGAAGTTTTTTTTAGCCCTATGTTTTGTGTTGTAAGTACCTAGTCTTCCAGGACACTAGACTTAACGATCCTTTGCTTGTACTCTGATGAATAATTATGCTGAAAATATTGAAATGTTATTTGTAAAAGGCTTGGGTCTCTATAGATCACCCATCATCATATACAATTTATTAGATTCATAACATGAATACAACCCATTAATCATTTCATGTCATCATAAAAATCACAATAACAATGTTTAAATTGCATATGAATAGAAATTTTTAGTTTTCCAATAAAAAGAAATTTATTTTATAAGAATGGGTAAAAAAATAACTGTTGATAGAAAAATCATTGAGAATATTTAATCACATAATAGTATAAATAATTTATGGAGAAATAAAATTACTTGAAAAAAAATTTTATATTAGAAACTAAACTATAAAACACATAACATTTAAAATAATGGGTTTGAATAAAACTTCGAAAGCATGATCATCTGTATTTCACTATCTGAAGGGGTAAAAGACTTTAAATTGTTGACATTTTGAAATCACATAACCGTATTAATTTGGAACAAACCTTTTAGTGTATTTTTTATATATAGTATCATGTTAAAAATGTAATTTATATGCGTTTTGAAAATTATTGAATGATTATAATTTTAAAGATCCAATTCAACCAGGTTCTGAAAAAAAAAATTATTAATTGGAATATATTTATAATATTCAAGTGTATTCTAATAGTAAAATACCTTAAATTCTCTACCATTACACATAAAAACGTAAATCATGATAATTTTCAATGAATTTTTATAAATTTATAAGTCATTATTAACATTAAACACCCTTTAATGTAATTCTCCAAGTTGTTTTTATAATTTTACATTTAACTATGAAAAACATTAATGACATAGAGCTATGTGTTTGGACCCTTTTTATGCTTTTTAGGTTGATGGATCATGGATAAGTCTTGGAAGTCGTCCTGAGTGGTTTGGTTGTGCAATGCGGGTGGTAGGGATATTACACGATGTGTAAATTTAAAATACTATGTAAGTGCCTATCATAGATTGTGTAGTGGTGGTTCATGACATGTATAGTTTTGTTGAAAATTAATAAAATGTTGATTCTTTTTTCTAGGGAAACTGAACCCTGACATTTATATGACATGTAAATGTATTACATGTTTTGTAAATACCCGTTTTTGTACATCATTAAATGATTCAACTACATATGTATTCAATAAACCCTGTGTATTCTTATTATTCTAGGAACCCAATAACTACCCTCTAGGGTTATGAAGTTTCCTTTGAAAAGGATCAATCCTTCAGCTTTCATCTTCAATTTAGGGTTATCTATATTGATCCAAGTTGCATTCTTCCTTCATTTTCTAGTAGTTACTTCTAGTGTCTTATTGTTAATTTTATATCCTCTTACCATGATATGTAATTTTTTCTCTCAAGTTTATAATTTATTTTTTTATGTTGTTGGTGTGTTTTTTTTTTGTGGAATTCTTGGATGGATGTAGTTCTTGGGTGGCAGGTGAATATAGATCTATAATGTGGTTTGTTTTAATGAGAAGAACATTTATATCCTTTGATGTAGGGGATTCATTGTTACTCTTAATTTATTTATATATAATTTTAAATTCACCAAGTTTTATCCCTTTGGATCTATATTAAATTCACCAAATAGATATTTAACCATATTAAAGATATTTGATAGAGAATACATATTTTTGATTTTGTTTCTTTATACAAATATGGAATATTATGACATGTTTTTCAATTGATTTTTATATATATTTCAGGCATTACAAAAATATTGGTCATCATTAAAATTGTTAAAGAATAAATCTAGAATTCAATGATAATAAATCCAATTGATAGTGATTATTGATAAATGTTTTTAATCTGGTGGTTATTATAATTTGATATGTAATTTGAATAATTATAGTTATTCTCTATAATAAATAAATAAAAATTTTAATAGAGAATTGTTCATCAATATGTTTTTTGAAAAAAGAATAAATTCTATCAGTATGTTTTTCATTTAAAAACTTTTTATAGATTAAGGACTTATGTTTAACATAGTTGGAATTTATTTTTAAATGAATAATTTAATAATATATGGTATATGAAAATTTTTTTAAAAAGGATTATATAATGGTTTGGAGATTCCTATTTTATTAAGAAGGTTGAGTTCCATTTTTAGAATAGTGAGAGATCATATTCATGAGAGCGATAGAACCCATGTTTTTAGGGACCTGTTTTCCTATGTTGTTGTATTTTTTTCTACATTGTGATTTGATTTGGATACAAGCCATTTCATATGAAACTATTATAGATCATAATGGATGGCTTATGTGTAATATGTGTCAGACATGCCCATATGTGATATGAGCATGTGATGGCTGATCCTGGATGGATGTTGTGACATGGGGAGTTCAGGCCCTCATGAAACGCTGGTAGTTAACTTGTGTGGTGGCGAGATGCAGTGGTATATACATATGGGGGTTACAGATCGCAATAGAGATAATAGAATGGGTTAACACTGGGTTTACCCATTTAGGAGTGATTGAGGAATGATATGTACTCTTTCAAATTTGTTTAGTAGTCGATGTTCGATATGATTTTTTTATTCCATCCTTTTCCCGCATTATAGGGATACTAGATATGCATGGTTTTATTTTTCCTCTTGGTAGTAGTTTAAGTTTTTTTTCATGGAGTACCATTATATGTAATATTTCTTATAAGTAATGAATACATCTTTGACTGACACAGATTGTTGATGACCGAGTAAAATTTCATAAATATGTTAACAATTATAAACCAATGACTTGAGTTGGATTATGGATAGATGTAATGAACATTACAATGATGATTAATGTAATGCGATGTAATAAAATATGGGAAATTTTTAATGGTTAATTAATCGAAAATGAATCAATTAAATAATAGAAAATGATAAAAAATAATTAATATTATGAATATCGTTTATTTTATTATGTAATCAAAGGATATTTGGTCTTATAATTAGCATACAAGAGTCAGAGGGATTTTAACTATAAATGATTCTACGACTAGGTTATTCCCATTGTGAGGTTGTGAGCTATATTATATCATGTATCTTCAACGTTTTCATAAACTAACCCACATAATTCTTTTTTAGAAACAAACAATTAGTGGAAATTGGGAGTGTGTTTTCCCCAACATAATTATGGGATGATTGATGGTTAAATACCTCATCTAGCCTCTATCTTTTCTTATTGTTGTAACTTGTGATTGTATGACCATCAATCATATTTCTTATATATATATATGTACATAGATCTATTATGGATTGAGGTTATTTCACCAACATGTATTTCTAGATATAGAAGTCAAATGATTATAATTATTATGAAGTGTTGAGGCTACAATAACATTAGGTACATACAAAGTTTATGGGTTGTAATTGCCCGAGGTATATTACCTAATGTATGTTATACGTCATACGGTCTATGTTTAATACCAGAAACTACTAGGTTACTAATTTTTATAATGAATAGTGTGGTTATACGATACACAAGGTTCATGTTGTGATTACTTACCCATGTGTCTTCATCCAAGATTATATTTGGAGATAGATAACTCAAGACATGCGATGTTGGGGAATTGTAGAAAACTAGTGGGGAAGAAAGAGAAGGGAACCCTTGATGATGTATTTTTTATTAGATTATCTATTGTATGTAATACATGGTTATAGTTTTCCATGGAGAATATATCAATTTACTATACATGTATATTAAATGAGTTAACTTCACTATTGTTCACTGTGATTTATCATTCATTTATTATCATTTTCACATGAGTCTAGATGGAGGAACATATATTTTATTCTATTATTCTCACCATATATATATAAATTGTTCTTATGTCATCTTTATTCATTTGTTTTTCAGGATTATTATTATTAACTCTTGGTTTTTTTGGATCTTGTAGGACATCTTGGTAGATCATGTTGGGAATCATGGTTGATCTCGTTGTTACCATTAATATACATGATGTTTTCCTATAATTATTTAATAACGTGTGACACTGTGTGTTGTACATGGGTATTCATATATATATCTACACATGTGATGGTTTCTTTACCCTTCTTATCTTCCTCTTTATCATGTCAATTTTATAGGGTAATGCCTCCCATATTTGTTTTTATTATACCCTATATGCTACTCTCTAACCCATGGCCTTTTTATTCCCTTCGTTCATGTATTTTAGTTGTATGGTGGAATACAGGAGTGTACTTGGGAACATGTGTTGTAAATTATTGTTCACTAACTTGAGATATTTTATTCATAACTCTTTAATTGTAACAATACTCTCTTGTGGATGTTTACCTTTTTCAATACACGGTTCTTTAAAAATTCTTATTTTTGTTGATTTAATTTCATTTAAGATTTATATAACCCTATAAAATCATTATTAGATTATTGTTTTTGTAGTGGTTCTTTCCACTTATTCCTTTTATGAGGTAGTTTTGATTCTGTGTTGGAGATACCTTTGATAGTTATCTTGTGGGGTGGCTATCTTGATGACCCCATTTCATTTTCTCACATGTTTAGTTATTTATTTTCAAGGATAAGATTTTTTTAGTTATATATAATCCAATATCTCAGATCTATGTCATCTAAAAATTCTCATACTTCTGTGGCCTAATGTGCTTATAGAAGTTTTGGAAGTGATTTGGATGGGTTTGTCTATGAAATGATTTTTCAAGGATAATAAATCACGTGTTAATCGTACATGTTTTGTAAGTTCTTTTCATGGATTGTACGGGGATGGTTTAGGATTTCTATAATTTTTGGGTTCAAATTAGAAGAATTTATAAAATTTTAGGTCTATATAATAAAAATAAAATGTAGATTTTATAAAAAATAAAACCCCTACATTTAAAAGATGTGTAAATGGATTAGAGGATGGGTAAATCCTCAATGGTGTACATATTTAAATGTTTTATATGATCATGTTTTCTGAAAACCCTATGGATGCTTCAAATTATAGATACTCATTGACCCCTTTTAAAGTGTTTTGGATATACCATTGAAATAAATAAATACTTTTTATTATGTCTTCATTATTTGGTGATCTATGTAAATATAATGTGTTTTCTTCCTTGGATTTCTATAGGTTTCTCTGCATTTGAACACATTTCCACCTGTAACATCTCATTATGCTATGTGGTTTTCTATTCAATGTTTCTAATGGGGTTTATTTGTTTTTTTGGTTTGGTTGTGTTAAATAATCCTCAATTGGATATAGTTATTATTTGAGAGGTGATTTGAGATCCATAACATGGTTTATTCTCGTGTGAATAATATTAACATCCACAAAGTTAATGAAATCATTAATTCTTTTAATTTATTTACATAAAATAATAAATTTACCATGCTTTAATGCTTTGGTTGGAAATGAAATTAACAAAATAAATATATTACTAGATTAAATAAATTGGATAACAGTCCCTTATTGTCGATGTCGTAAAAAATTTTCATGATAGTGGATTGCCTTGTGTTTTTCTTGATAGTCTAATATCTTTTATTTTCTTTGTTATCAAGTTCTTCCAGAAGGAAATTAGAAAATAAAATAAATAAAGAATTAATTCATAATTAGTTGTCATAATAATATGTTATGATGACTTTTTTTAATCATGTGGAATATGTAATTTGATAAATAATGTGAAGCATGTTTATGCTTATCAATATTAAATATAATTAATTTCAATTGATAATAGTTCTTCTCTAGGTTTCTTGAAACTAGAATATATGCTAATAGAATTTGTTTTCCAATGATAGATTGTTATATCATAATGACTTTTGTTTTTATTACATCAATTCTATTAGTATGTGACTGAGTTGTTTCAATATAGAATATGAAGAAGTTGTATGATAAAGATTATATATTGGTACAAAGATTTCCATTTTCATGAGAAGTCTAAGTGCCTTGTTTTGGAGTCATGAGAGATAATTTACATGAGAATTATGGATGCCTTTTTTGAGGGACCAGTTTCCATTTATAATTATTTATTGTTTATTTCATCTGTATTATATTCTCTAAAATGAGGCTTTTGATATGATTCTTGTCTGTCTAACACTAGATGACTGATGTGAGATGTGGGGTATAAAGGCCCATATTTAGTGTGATCCTTGGATGGCTGAGCCATGATGGCTTTTTTTATATGGGGAGGGGAGTCAGGGATGATTTGGAAACATTTTATTTTTATTATGGTTACATGTATTTTTATATGTATGTTTTTTTTTTGAAATATAGTATGATATACTATGAATATTTGTATACGATGATGGTTTAGTTTAATTTTTTACACTAATTCCATTACCCACTATTTGAGGTAGTTGGATGTTCTTGTTTTCATGATTCCTATAGAATTGTATTTAGGATGGTTCTCCAAGAGAATATGTATATGTGGTATTTCTAATAATTAATGAATTTTTCTAATCTATGGAGAATGTTTATAATGAACTGAAATTTCATAAAAGATGATAATCTGGATCAACCATGGACATTGGTTTGATTATGACAGGAGGTCATAGACTTTCCGTTAATGATTAATTTAAATAAAATTAATTGAATGGGGGATGGTTTAACTAGTTAATTAATGTCTAATGAATAAATGAACACATTATAAATTATAAAAATAATGAATGAATTTGATGTATATGTTTATATGATTATTTTCCTAAATGAAATATATTCTTAAATTTTTCTACGGAGAGTCTGCGAAACAATAGTTGTAGTTGAGTCTAAGACTAGGTTATTTCCATAGTTTCATTGAAAGTTATATTATATCATTTTTATTCAATGATTTTATAATCTAAACCACTAATTATTACTATGAAAACTTACACATAGTGGACTCTTGGAGGGGGTTTTCTACAACATTTTGGTAGTAAGATGGATTGATAAGTACCACATCAGCCCTAATCTCTCCAGTTTTAGTTACTTCTACTGGTACACATGATGGTTAGATTTCACAAATATGTGTGAAGAGGCTGTGATGGATTGTTTTAAATTTAAAAACATGTATTTCCATATATAGTATTGAAATTAATATTATATGTTTGATGTGTATAGTTTTTTATGGCTTGAGTCACTTACATAGGGTGTGGACTATAATGGCTAGAGGTATTATACTCGACGATTGATATACACTATACAGGCTATAGTAGATCCTATAAAATACATGGATACTATATGTGATATAGGATGGAATGGTTATGTGATGCATAACTAGAATTTTATGATGCATTTACAATATTTCTTCATGCTAGCTTACTTTTGGAGATAGATGGCATGGGATGTGTGATATTGGGATAGAGATGGAAACCTATGGGGAAGCAGGATTATGGGTCCCTTGGTGTTTTTTTATTATATTTTATTCTCAGTCTTACATGATTCTTGTGAGAGTGGTCCACAGTGAGGCTGTAAATTTAGTATAACTATTTAGGTTATGAGTTAGTTTCTCTATTTTTAATTATTCTTTTTCATGATATCTTAATGTTTTTGATGATATTCTATGTGGAATACCATACTAACTATAATATTATGTTTATCTAATGTATATATAAACTATTTTTCAGGTCAACCATAACATGTTGGTGATCAGCCAAGTTATTTCTAGATCAGAGTTTAGTATGTGTCATTTCGACTTTGTGGTCACTGTCATCTTTATCTTTTTGGTACTTGTAGTTTTCCATTCCATAATTTTTGTATTTAATGATATTTTATGTTTCACTTCAAGTTTCATCGATATGTGTGTGTGTGTGTGTGTGTGATTATGGGTGTGAGTGTATGGAAAGGTTTTTGTTAAGGTATCCTTATTATCTCTCTCTTATTCATGATTTTATTATAGGGTATTTACTCTCATATACCAGTTCAATATACACTCTATGTTATTCCAAAAAATAGATCATATTGGTTGTGGGAATTAGGTTGTTACCATCTATCTCTCATTTATGATTCTTTTAGGAGGAAGGGTAATAAAAAAAGTAATTTGAATTTAAATATTTAAATCAATACATAAGTAATATATATAACCTTAATAATAAAAAAATATTATAAACACTCTAAATCCTATCACATTAATTGTATTGAAAACCACTTACTTAAAATCTTATTATGCTCTTAGAATCATTCCATCAACACTGCAATAGCATTTTGGATAATTATTCTATAAAAAAATATTAAAAAATACTAATATAAATATATAGTATTATTTATCAATATATTCGTTGTAAACTAATTAATACTACTATTAATTCTTATATATACCTTGATTACATTTTTATGATGTGAATTTTGTTTCCCCAAACATTTTGTAAATTCTAGAACATTATTCAAATAATTATGTATTTATTTATTTATAAAAATCATTAAATTATATCAATATCATTTATTAGTATTCATTTTTTACATTAAATTCAAGAATATTTCTATACCCTCTTATATATTACCTCAAAGACACCCATTATAGATTTTACAATTATGTTCAAGCACTGCATCAACCCAAATAAATGTATTCAATTTTTTTATAATAGAAAACATAATTTATAAATATTATTTTAAATTTATTATATATTTTAAAAATATTATAATTTTTTATATATTTTTTAAGTGGCATATATTTTTAGTCAATTTTTTCATCATAATTTCATAAACATAGTAGTATTCTTAATGAATATTTATATTTAAACTATTCACATAATATCAATAGATAAAAAAATAATAATAACTTTCCCTAATATGATTTCTACATGATGATAAAAATTATAAATTACATTTTACAAAATAAAAAATAAAAAACTTATAAATTTTACTTCTAAATAAAAACATATAATACATTGATAAGAAATATATGTAGAGTAAAAACAATTTATTTTCCAAATAAAATATCATATTATTTACTTATACTTTTGAAAATTTATTTATATTAAAATTATAATAATAAATAAAATAATAAATTTATATAGATGACATGAATTTACATTCATTATATATCCCATTATAAAATAATTCTTTCATCTGAGAATAATAAATATTTATTCTTATAAAATATATTGTACCATTAAATATAACTCATTTTTTTAAAAACATTTATATAATAATTATAAATCTATAATTTTTTATCATTGACTATAAAGAATAAATTGACACATATAATAAACATATATTAATGTTTAATAGAAAAAAATTCATAATCATGAATTGTAATAATATATAAAAGTGATATATAATTAACAATATTTGTGTATTCGAATTCTCCCATATAAATAAATGGTGTCACCATATTTTTATAGGGTTCTCTAACCATAATAAATGTATCAGAAAATATTCCTAATTGAAAATATAGATTTTATTATGATATTATATTTATTTTTTATGAAAAGTTAATGGAAAATTTCTAAAATAAATACTTCACAAATTTGTAATTTTCATTTAAAAGTGACAAACTTATGAATTTCTATCCAATGTAATACCTTGATAACAGAATTAGTTTTTCCAAATAAGCAATAATTCCTTGATATTAATTTCACTTAGGAGTGTGGTATTATATTACCATTATGATATAGTGTGTAAAAAAATAATAACAATAATTCCATACATTTTAAAAGTGAATTTTTATCCTTTTGATTTTCTAAATAATAATTTAAATCTAATACATAGCATATTATGGGGGGATAAAAAAATATGAAATCATCATTATTGAAATTGAAGAATCAATAAATAATTCATCATTAAATCCACTAAATGATAATTTTTTTCATTTAACATAATAATTTGTGAAATGTAATTCAACCCATTTGTTTTCATTAACTAAAAACCAAATTTTTTTGAATGTTTGAATGAATTATAAACTGAAATTCCATAACACATTAAATGTAAACAGACTAAAAAGATTCATGTTCATTAGTGATAACTTCTAAATTCAAAAAAACATATAAACCCAAAATATATTAAATATTGTTTGTATGTACCTTAAAAAATGTAATATTTACCCCAAAAATAATTTATCCTTAATTATAAAAACCCACACAATGTATTTTCTAAAAAAATTGGATATTCCATTAATTATATTACATAACACCCACATAAAATGAAATTTAAAATTAACTTAATATATAATAATTAATTAAAAAAATGATATACAATCCATTAATTTTCATAATACACCATAAAACTGTAATGTTCCCTAAAAAAAGATGACCTCTCATAAGATCAAATTAATCCTATTTCTACCAAATAACTTTTCAATACCCCATGTTATCTGTATCACTAAACACATATTCACAAAATAAAAAAACAATTATCACAAATAATTAAAAACATACCAAAACTATGGTTATCAATATCTCGCATCTCCTAGAAATAATATAATAAGAAACTAAAAAAATAACCAAAATAAATGTCATAATAAATCCCGTATTAAACCTAATAGTATTATATACATAATTCATGGGTTCCCCATAGAACCTAATAAATGTGTCTAAAAATATCATTAATACTGTTAAATTCCTTTCACATTAGACCTGAAAAGTTTATCTTTGAATTTTAATTTATAATGAAACATAAGCATATAAACTCATGATAATATCTAGAACTCTTGAATTGTACTTAATAACTATTATACTAACCTCTAGTGTTATATAAACCATATAATGATTCATTTTTTGATGCCTTTACCCAATCCAACTATCAATTTAATGGTTTAATGAAAATATTACATCACCTAGACACCCTTGGACATTACTGTTTATATGTTTATTGATTTAAGAATCATGTTACATAGAAAATTCCATATTTTTATTCGGTGTATACTTTTTCAAAAATAATGGGATATTTTACATTATTATTCATTATTGTAAACCCATGACATCATTCATATTATACTTCAGTGGACATCGTGGATGAGAATACGAAAATAAAATATTATTCTTATATGATTATATGGTATAGAGTATAATGAAATATCATATTGAAATAGGTTTAATTTCTATGTAATTAATAAAAAGTAATCAAATAATTCAATATAACTAATAAAATGATCATTGATTATATAATTGGAAAATTTTAAAATTTAAATAATAACACGGAAACATATTTTTGATTTCATAATGAATGAATGACAAATTATAATCACACCATTCATCTCAATAACTAAACTTGACTTGAAATTATATATATTTCAAACCATAATTTCTTTATTCCAATTAATATTACAGAAACATGTAATGTATATATAAAATCATCAAACTACATTGTCCCATAAAACAAACTGATTCATTGAGGTTTTATACGATTCTAGGGTCCATATAATACTAAATAATTCAGTACAGACAACAAATCAATAGACGGATAAAAAATATTATGTATAGTAAACATTCTGTGTAAATCGTGAGGCATATATATCCATAGTGATATAAAAAGTTTACATAATTTCCATTTTATCCAATATCAATTTATGAAATAACATACAAGGCTCAACAATCATCATATATAATTTTCATTAACTATATCATTGAAAAACAAAAAATAAAGTAACTTTCATTCCAACATAAAAATCATAAAAACCCATCATTTCATTGAAAAATATTATTCATTTTCAATTAATCAAAAATAATTATTTTAAAATGAAAATTTTGAAAAAACTATTTTTGATAGGAATATGAACATAACCCTTACATTAATATGATAAACTAATAATATGATTAAAAATAAATTTCATAGCAATAATTTTATTGGGTAATTTTATTTAACAATGTCAAACAATTTTTATTAATGGATTAAAGGAAATCCAACTCATATTTTTCATTTATTCACCTTATATTGTGAAATAACATTTGTAATGTGTACAAAAATATAAATATCAAAAGGAATGTTTAGAAATATTTTTCAACAATAGTATGATAAATCCCAATTTTGATGTGTTTTGGAATTGTTAGATTGAGTCCCAATTTATAGGAAAAATTTGATGATATTTTCAAATGTATATAATACTTAAGTTATAGTAAGTAATTATAAAATGGATACTATTTCAGAAATTAGAAATATGTGATATTTTCAACTATTCCACAGCTTTGATTTACTCATTCTTTTTTTAATTTATTTATTATTATTTAATTAGTCATTTTTAATATTGGAAACCCATTGAAGTAATTTCCATTTTAATACTAATAATTTTTCATTAAAAATATTTATTTATCTATGGTATTTGAATTTAATCTATTAAATAAATAAAAAACTATCATTTTAATTCCTAAAACTATAAAAGTATCCATATCCTCTAAATACATTTCTATTAATATTTTTATAACCATTTCATTTTACTTTTCCCTTACTTGCACAAGCACTGCAATAGTATCATATATGAATTTTGGATAAATATATTATTTATAATTAATAAAAAAATTAGTAACAAAAATATATTTTAAAACTCATAGATATAATCATTTAAAAATTAATATTATTTATTATCATAAATATCATTTTATCTTTATTAAGACTAGAATTTTGACTTTTCTAACCATATAGAGGAACATAATAACCATTTTGATATTTATCATTTAATTAAATTCATAAATTAATTAATATATATTAATATTATTTACATTCCCTAATTTATACCTTTCATGTTGTTAAGTCTTAATAAATTCTTATATATTATCTCAATGATCCCCATGTGAAATCATCCAATGATGTGGAAGTGATACATCATAAAAAATAAATAAGTACTTTTTTATCATGAAACAAATTCATTTATATAAATCTAATAATATATAAAATAATTTTTAGTTTAATAGAATTTAAGATATTTTACACTAGTCAAATAAATTTGTATGTAATATTTATGTCATAATAAGGGCATAAAATATAGAATAACAATAAAAAATATTTTTTCTAAATACTTTCCAAATAATAAATAGTATATATAAAAATAAAATATATTTACCATATAAAAATTTTGAAATGATTAAATTAAAAATAATTTCTATTTAATAAATATCAAATTCCATAATTTAAAAATTTTATATTTATGAAAATTTCAAATAAATATTTATTTTTTATAATGAAAACTATTTTTTTTCAAATTAAAAATCATATTATCACTTTGTACATTGAAAAAATTATTTCTATGATTATATTATAAATAAATATTAATATATATTTTTTATTACCATTAGAATACATATAAAAATTATTATCCTATAAAATTATTGTATAAATATATCACAATAAGAACTCATCTGAAGAAAATATATTTACCCATTAAATATGATTCCATTTCTATAGCACTGTAAAAATAATTATTTTTTATTATTAGTTGGTATATGAATGGTTATACGAAATAATTTGAGACATAATATAAATATATATATGTATATGTGTGTGTGTGTGTTTGAAAATTATAAACTAATACTAATGATTATGGATAAATAATAATAGTGATATAACATTAAAAATCAATTTGTTTTCAAATATAATATATATTTTGATGAAAAATGATTTTAATCAAAAAAATATTACAATTTAAATTTGAAATAACAATTTAAGGGAACTAAAAAATGTCCAATTATTAAATGAAAAGTTTTTTTACTACACTAAAAAAACAGATATTGAATCTCTTATAACTTTATAAAAGATCATCTTGAGAACAATATTATAACGATTTAATTTTTTCAAAGTCATGATCACAAGAAAATATCATAACAAAAAGCATTTTAGATCATGTGTTTGAAAGGAATATGTTGAACCTAATTCTTTAAAAACTCTCCTCAAACTAATGTGGTTTGAATTTCACTATCTTCATTAAATTTATAGATTTATATTAATTTTATAACCAATATAGAAATTATATAATTTCTATCAATGAATAATTGAGGAGAAACAATATATTTTTAATTGAAGGTGATTAATGAATAAAAATATGGATGTTATTTTATGATTATATTCTTTCACTTGTTTCTAATACATATCAGTTTTTCAATTAGCCTTAAGTAATTATTCAATGTTGCATTATATGATTTTAAAGTTTCATAGTGTTAATAAATTATAAATTATGGTTTAAACGGATGTGAATTAACGTTTTAATGAAGGGGGAGAAAATCATAAAAGTAGAGGAATGATGAAAAAAATAAGGGGCCATAAAATTGGACGATAATAAGATATTGAAATACATTACTCATATGGGATCCTGTATATCAGGATCAAGGGTAGAATATAATATATGATTATCATAATTAGTAAATTTTTATATTTGATAATATATCGTGTTTATGGTTAATATTTTGATGATGAATAATTATAAAATCCAAATATTGGGGGATTGTTACAATGACAAATTATTAGGGCTGGATTATTTATCATGGTGAAATGTTTTCAATTATAAGTTATTTTGTTATTTCATTTTAATATATTTGAATAATATTGATCTGATTAAATATTTTTAACAAAATTGGATGTACATTTCATAAACCATCTTTTAGGAAGATATTATATCTTTAATATGGTTCATTTAGACTAATATATGTTTTATTCACCCAATGATTTTACATTTCATGTCATTGAGGTGGCATTAAAAAAGTATGTTCAAATCCTTTCTCATGATTTATATTTTAATCTATACACCATGAAACACTATCTTTATCTATGAATATTGGAAATGTAGAATTATATAAGATTTTTCCACAACAGTATTGCACAATGAAATAATTGTAACACCACAATGATTGATGATGGATATTTAGAGCTTATAGAAAGGATATATACATGATTTGACATAGAATATATTTTCATGTTTATGGATTTATATATTCATGTGTATTATGAATTAAATATCTTTTTTTGGATATATTAATCCACTCCGTGAATTTGTTTGATGTATTTTAATAATAACTTTCTGTAATGAATCACATTGTGAATCATAATTGTTTTGTAGAAAACTAAATAGACTTGTTGTGAAGTAAGAGATAAGCCATCCAATTTTTTTTAAAGAAGTATGACACACTGAGTTATTGGGTTTTTTTAGATTTTCTATGAAGGTGATTTTATATATTAATCTTGATGGTTGGTAGTTTTTTAAAAATATAGTAATTATCAATTCAAAATAAATGGGGGTATGTTACTGATGAAGATCCAATGGATTTTTTTTATTGAATTTCTATTTACATTTATTGTTTCTTGAATTAAATATTTGAAATTCACACTTCCCCTATTTTGGATTTTATTACTTTGGTGATAAAATAAAAATTAAATATAGAGAGAGTACATTGATGGTTATAAATATGTGAGTATCATATAATATATATATTAGTGAAGTGAATGATTTTCAGTCAAATTAAATTGAATATCATGAATGAATAATAGAGTGTGATTTGAATTATTTTTGAAATATGGATTCATGATTAGTGAGTCAATTATAATACCCATTGTGTCTTGGTATCAAATAACTGATTGATAACTTATAAGAATTTATTGAGTGTTGATATCATCTTTTTATCACAATTGAATATATTTCATAGAATATATAAATATGTTCTAAACCTTTTATGTGTAGTTATTTCTTCCATAAATTATAATAAAATATTAGTAATTTAGTTATATTATTGGATAAAAATGAAATACAAATATTGTATCCCTATATGAATTGAATTTTGGATGAACCATATAATATCACATGCCATTGCACTTTTTGGTTCAGTTGTTTCGTGTGTGATGGTAAAAATAGGAAAATAGTGTCTTTACAAATGAGAATAATTGATTCATTTTTTTAAATAAAAGAAAATATTTTACACCCTATTTACCTACCTTTTATGGTTCTCTAAAAATTCTATATTAATAAAATACACTTCACATAAAAATGATTAGATTTTGATGATTAATAAGAAATTAAAAATGATATATATCCTCTGAAAAACATATTGTACATTATAATAATTCTTTAATAATATCGAATATATTTCAATTTTAAGACTACAAGTAAATTTAAATGACTTGTACATACACATGCATTTAATGTTTCTTGGGGAAATAAAATTTACAATGAGTAACCTGAATTTTTTAATGAATCATGAAACCAATATCTTATATTATCTAATATTTTAATTAAATATATTAGTGTAAAAATAAAAAATATAAGCATATGAATGGTTATTTTAGAAATCTATAGCTTTACTCTATAGTTATGAACAACCAAATAGTTTACATTGTTACCTATTCTAATATAACATCTAAAAAACCTAGTATTGATATTGATATTTAGTTTGATCCATTTATTTGTATGGGTTTTTAATATGTGGATTAGATACAAATGATGATATGATAAAATATTGATTTATAAATATTTTTATTTGACATCATAATTATTTTCATTTATGGAATAAATAACAATCAAGGACCACAAAATTAAATTGGAATTTAGGGGATTTTTCCCCACCAAAATTAATATATGATTAAATATTTTATATTTTAAATTAATTTTCCAATGGTTTTGGTAAAATTTTATTGATAAAATTATGGGATTATGTAAGATAAATTATCAATATAATTTTATGTAACATGTTAAAAATGTTTTAAGGCAATTTTTTATCCATTATTCTTGTTGAAAAAATTAATGAGATTATCTAAAAGCCACACTACATAATGAATAAATGTGATACTGATATGGAATGAATCCTAGGTTTTTATTATTTATAAGTGGATAAGGGAGATTTGGTTCTAGTTAAAGGGTGATGATGTACTTATCTATTTCTATAAAATCACATTCCTTCATAGAAAAGAATATGTTCATATTAAAACTTCTTAAATATTGTGACAATTAATGAGGGTTATTTAAAAAATAAAAATAAATTATATATGATGACTAAACACAATATAATTTAAATAAGATCATATAATATTGTTTTTATTGATGTTTTTATATCTGTTGTTATACTTTGTATTTTCTGAAAAAATACTCATATAAAATACCTAATATTTAATAATTTTTAATATAAATATTAAGAAACCTTATTAACAAGGTGATATTATAGATGATTGAAAAAAATAGTTTCTCTCATATTATATAAACTAATAATGATATTTGAATCAATATCCATTGATGATATGGATCATTGGATGATCCAATTAGTTTGAAATATACGAATTTATAATATAACACATTTTAGTTGGATTTATAAATTTTAATTTTATATGATACTAAATGATTATGTCATAAAATCAATAATTGAACAAGGTTGTATTGTTGAGGTGAATATTATTGAAGTATCTAATGATTTTATTCTTATATATCGATCCATAAATGATATAATTATGATTCAAAATTCACATTAAACAAGTAATATCAATTGTGATAGAATTTAAGGAAATTATTCTATTGCAAAAACCATTAGATATTGGGATTATGGTCACAAATATATTTTATATAACATTTTGAAGGGTGTGATATATTTCGAAAATCACAAATAAATAATTAGGTAATTTAATAATATAAGTTACTAATGTGGCATATTAAATTCATATAATCAATAATTAATAAGATTTTTTAGACCATACATTTATGGATTTATCAAAAAATCATATAAATTTTTTGAGAATTATGTGATTGCTATAAATAAAAATATTTATACTCATATAAGGTTAACTATTATTAAATTTTCTTATTACAATGGTTTTGGGTAATCCATTGGAATAGGTAACATAAAATGACCCTATATAAATGTGTTTTTCAAAACCATTAAAATAAGTGATGGATATACCAATAGTTTGGTAAAAACTATTGGTATAGCCTATAGTTAATGAACCTGTTCCAATGGGTTTTATAGAACCATTTTTAAAGGTCCAAAAACTCAAAATACATATACCAATGTTTTGGAAAATTGTTATTATACGTAATGCTATTTTTAACAAATTATTTTATCAAATTACATTGAATTCATCAAAAATTAATTTACATATAAATATTAATAAAAATATTTTTTGGACTATATTTTAAAAAAATTATATCTTTGTAGTTAGTTTGTTCATATATATGTTGGAGGTTCGTGGATCAGAACCATCCATGGATTATTTTTAATTTACCTATATAAAGATTTTTTAAAACCATTGGTATAGGTATTTCAAATTACATATACCAAAGGTTTCCTAAAAATATTTGTATAGGTATATATTGACACCATACATGACAATGTCCACCCAAAAAATAGGTATAGATTATACGAACAGTGTGGCGACCTATACCATTGTTACAAACTATTTGTATAGTCTTAATTTCCAATATTGATTTTAATATTTCATAAATGAAATGTTATTTGAACTATATAGAGAAATTATTAGATCATATTATGATGATAAGTATTCGAGTTACACTTTTTGGGGAATCAATTTTTTTATTTAGTACTCGGAAAAACATATAATTTATTAGAACAAGGTAAAATTTCAAATCATTGAACGAATATTGGATGTTGATTAAAAATAATTATGTGTATTTTTAATGAATGTTGGTTAATATCATCTATTTACATACTGAAGATGAATTGTCACTCATAAGATCTAATTTTTATAAATAGGTATCTGAAGACATAATATGTATAATGTCATGAAAAGCACAACAAGTTAGTTTTTCACTAAATCATATAATCACTAATTGTCATGTGTCCATTGAAAAAAATATTACTGCAATATCGAATGAATTTTCCATAGAGTTTCATACATTCATTATGACATCACATTTATTTAATGGTGGCCACATTTAGATATTATTTTTTATGTCTGTGTATACTAAATAAATTGGATTTGATAAATTGATAGAGGGAAAATGTCAGTTATAATGTTAATGAAATGAAATAGTGTTTAATAAGTAGTTATTTTTTCACAAAATTGTTTTATATAAATTATATAATATATTTATAGTCTTTGAGATTAATAAAATAAATATTTTTATTAATTTATTTTTATTTTTATTCACCTATATAATTATGTGTCTTCTAACACTACCCTTGTCAAAAAAAACACAATTCTAGTATTTAATGTTATAAATAAGAATATGTTATTAAACATTAGATAATAAATTAAAACACATAATGATAAGAGTATCATCATAGGATGGTGTTAAATTAAGTAAATAATGAATTAATGAAAGATCAAAAATTCAAAATTGGGTAGAATGTGTGTGAAGGCACTATTTACGCAAAAATAATAATATTAATTTTATATATTATGGTCAACCCAATAATTTATTTTCCAAATGAATTGAATATTTTTCAAAATACTGCTATTTAAATGAAGGTAAAAAATTTACAATATATCGTGATAGAATTTTATTACACCTTATTTATTTTTGTATATTAAATAGTGATAAAATATTGACTATAATTTTATCATTTGAATATATATATATTCTAGAATACAATATAATGAAAAATATACTTTGGGTTTCATTAAATAATCAATGAATTTCTAATATCTTGTTTCATAAAATATCATTGATTATATTAGGGTAATGTCAATCATAACCCAACAAAAAAATATAAAAGTTTCAAAACCATGTATCAAGAAGATTCATTTATTTCCCATAACCATGATGATATATTTATTGTAAATTAAAAAAATTAGTGTTTTTTTTATAAAATGTATAATATAATTTTATTTGGAGATTTTTTTATGTAAAAGAAATGGGTTTGGAAATTAAACTGTGTCTATATTAGCCTCCAAACTAAATTTGTACTATAACAGTGGAGCATTCTTCACATGATAAATAACTAATTTATACATTATGTTTAAAATAAAAATTTATTTTGGAATATTAGAAAAAATATCTATGTTTCTATATGGATATGTCTGTACATTTATGAGATTATGCATTATCCTTAATCATTTATCATCTATTATGGAAAGGATATTTTCATAAATAATAAAACAAGTATATTGAAAATATATATAGTATGAGAAACATTTATATATAATAAAAAATTAATTTTATTTAATATATTGATATTTTAAAATATAACTCTCAATGATCACGGTTTTATCACAATTAGACACATTATAATTCAAATACCATTATTAAAGAGAAACTACATATAATGTCTATTATTAACCAATAAATAAATTTTAACATTATTATGGTGTGTTTTAGAGTCACACCAAGATTCAAATATTTGAAGATATAAGAACATATCTGTTTTAATAATAATATAAATGAGTTTAAAAATATTTTTAATTCTATAGTGATAGTTATATATTAAAAAAAATAATTGGAAATTATCAATTAATGTTATAAAGGAAAAAAGCATCTCAGTAAAAAAACATTACATAAAGACATGAATCCTTTGATTGTAATGTATACACTAACAATAAAATAATACCATCAATGATGTAATCATGTTTTCAAATAATTTTATATAATTTTTTAAAAAATATTTTATGATATATTAATTATTTATAAAATTATAGTCGTGAAATTGGTTTCACATTATTTTGATATAAACTTACTAATATTTGTGATATATGTAGTGAAACAAACCATTTATACATAGATATTACATATTTATATATTTTATTCATTATATATCTTAAAACCCCACATCATAATCATACTGGTATAGTTCATTTTGAATCATGTATTCATAAGCAACGAGGTCATAAGTGAACTATATCACCCCCAGTATCTTTTTCATAAAAAACACTATAATTGGAGAAACAATAAAAAATAAATTTCATGTTGACATAGGGAAAATAAAAAATATTAACGAGTGAGATTAAAATAACATTAAAGGTAAACAATGGATATATCATTAATAATATAATTATTAATGAGAATAATCTAATGAGAAAAATGGAATTTTTTTAAAAACCATTCATTTAATATAATAAATAATAAAAATAAATCACAATACATATGTTTTTTGTTCATAAGATTTGAATCATAAGGGAATGAAATTACATGGGGCATCAGAACACATCATTGGAATAAGAAATGATATATGGTATATAGTAAATCATAGAAAATTATATACTTAGTAGTGGTATCTCTTTTTTGAAAATTTTAAGGTGAAATAGTGTCACTCCCCAAAATATTATAGTAGTCATGTTTCACTTATAAGAATATGATAGTGTAACATTTTCCACTTTAACTGGGGTTCACACCCTCTTTTCAGAATGATTTATGTCATTAGATATTAGTCATTACCTAATTTATTAGGGGAGATATTGGTTCTACCCATCACACAATCGGTACATTTGTGTACCGAATTATCATATAACATTGATTATATAAAAAACCATGAAATTATATAGGTTTTGTAAAAATTTCAGCTTACGATAACCTATGGAATTGAAATATTTTCACTAAATTATTTATCATGTAATTAATTCTTAACCCATGTAAAAGGAATGAGTGTCAATATAATTTCATCAATTTATTGTTTTATATCTCCTAGATATGGAATGGGTTTATTAAATATATATTCATCATAATTATAATACATCCATATTAATAATAATAATTTTATCATTGGTTGATATTATTATTAAATCTAAATAAATGTACAATTATGTAATCCAATATTGAAAATTATTCTCATAGATGACAATGAATATTTCTCAAGGAAAATAGTATTTCTCCTTTTAAATCCCTTGTAAAACATTAAAAAATTTCATGAAAAATATATTTTTTTTTTGAAAAAACCATGGAAACTTTTAATTTATTATTTAAATTATTGACATATAAAGAAATGTTAAAATATCATTCAATTCCTTCATATTTAAATTAAGGATCCTTTCACAATTTCTATAAATCCAAAAATTTGACTTTTTATAAAATCGAAATAACATTCAATTTAATCAATTTTATAAAAATAAAAAATTGGGTAAATTATTAATTTAATCGATCATTAGAGTATTTTAAAACAAATTATAAATCCGTTATTTAAAAACATTTACATGGAATTTAAATAATCTTCAACCAAATAAGTATATATAGTCAGTATTCATTAAAATATATTATGGACATGTGAGTACATAAAGTGGTTTTATTGATGTGTAAACTTATATATTAATGAAATTAAAATTATTGGTGAACATTAATGAGGTCTAAGAGAGATAAACCATATAATTTCATCATAGAATCCATTATCAAAAACAATACTGATAAGTAAATATATTGTAACATAATTCCATTAAAAATGATATCTATTGAATTATAAGGGCCATAAAAGAGATTTCCATATTTGGATATTTATATCCCATAATATTCATGAAATGAATAATAATAAACATTAATGGGTATTATATACAACACAAAAAATAAATAGGTGGGGGTATAATTCATGTGTCATAGAGAAATAAACGTTATATGATAATCACTAATATCAAGTATTGATATTCTTTACACACATTCAAAAAAATGAATAAAAATATTTTTTTATTATAAAAATATTAATTCTTAATAATAATATACTTCATACAAAAGATGATTTATAAATGTACATTTAATAAATATTTATTTATAATTTAATATTAAAAACATTTCCAAGTTAATCACAACATTATATTTCATATATGTTTTGGTTTATTTTTTTAGTCCATTTTCAATTATCCTACATCCATCATCTCTTGAAAGATAGTAATGATATATATACCATATTAATTCAATATATTTTTATATAAAATAATACCTTAAAATTATAAATATAAAATGAATTACACTATTCAAGGAGGCTGTAGGATACACATACACATGAATGATGCTACCATTTTTTCGATGGATGGAATGAAAGAAATTTGAATATTAATTGACCATTCGAAAATTATTTCAATTTCATTTATATAATTTATTTTTATTTAGTCTCATAGTATTGTCATCCAATTCCTAATAAAATGTATAATGAATCGATTCACTTCTTAAAGAATTTAGTATACATATACGAATAAGCAATATTACTGTTTTACAATGTATTGGAATTCAAGATGGTAGATGCAATTTTATAGTAAAAATAGTTTAAATATTTCAAAAAATATAAAATATACACATTAAATCCATCAATATATCCAACTATTAGATTTGGTGATTGGAAACGAAGTACATCATTCCTTTATTCAGTAGTCAATCATACACAGAATCGACAATTTGATATCCAAATTGATCTATGGGGACAATTATTTATGTTATTCCATTAAAAAAATAAATATGTGGGAGATAATGATGTTATAATATAATAATAGTTTAATAATATTTTAAATAGGTGTAAATATAGATAAAATAAAAAATATCTGTTTACAATGACACATTATCTTTATAAAACATAATTAGGTTATAACTGGAAGACATCCTAAGAGGGTTTCATGTATAAAAAATAGACTAATTCAAATTTAGGGATATAAGAGAAAAATTTGGGTTGGTATTAGCTTATCAAAATTGATATTTATGTGAAATTATTATAGGAGAGGTGGATCCCTTTTATAATTAGTGGTGATGGTATAACTGATTTTTTTTATAAATAAATAAATTATAACCACAATTAAAATATGATAAAATGATCCAAAATGTATCATTATATAACATTAAATTATATAATTTCACAATATGACAATAAAATATGTCCTGAAAAAGAATTTATGTAATTCTCAACCCATATATTTTTAGTTTAACCACCAGTAAACCCATTTAAACCTTAATAGTGATAAATAAGATTTACTATTTTTTATATTAATTGTAACCAAAAATTAAGTTTACTAAATAATATAATATTAATTATATAGATTATAACTAAGGATTCTATTTTACTAAATTCTTTTCTACAAATTGGTGTAATTTAATTTCAAATTAAACACACATGCAAATAAAAAAAATGTATTTTCAATGAAACTATTTTCATAAGAATGAAAAGATAAATTTAAATAATTAAAATTAAATTTATACAATATACATTAAATGGGTTTATTATGATAATATAGATATAATTTTCATTTATAACCATCTTGAAAAAATGTGTATAGTAAATTATTTAAAAAATGATACTTTTTAAAAACAATCAAAATTTCTCACTATTCATTAAGAATATATACTATTCAGAGAAATACAAAAAAATTACCATTTTCAGACCATGTATTATTTATTTTAAATCATCCAATATTTTTATAAAATAATTCTAATTATTTTTATTGTTATGTTCTTTGTCAAAGACATATTGAAAATCTATTTTGAAGAGATGCATAGTACCTAAAAAATAGTACACCATGAAACTATATATCTTCATGGTGAAAAGGATAAATGAAGCTAACCATGATAATATTCATTTATATAATTTGAAAAAATATATTGTGACAGTCATTATCCAAAACCATTTGGTGATGAAATGAATAATTCTATATCATTATTATTTTGTTGACTAGGAGACCTTTTAATTTTGTATTTCAGAAGTTGATCTTGGTGGACATAGTTGTTGAATAAAATGGAAATTACTATATTTATAATGTTGTTTATTTAGAATATGAATTATATTCCACGAATATTATATGTCTCGTTGTGAATATGAGTACTCTTAGTAAACATTTTAATTGAAAAAATTTTAGAATTTCAATTGATAACATGATTATTACAATGTATTTGAAAATGACTTATAAAACTTATATGGCCCAAAATTAGTGAAAAATAACCAAAATAAACACCACACATGTGGTAGAATAACCTCACCCATTTTGGTGAATGAGTCCAAGAAACCCTCACATGGTGGAAGTTGTTGGCATATCCCATATATAAAGAGTCGACCCTGGTTTCCCCGAGCCGGTGCGTCATTACATTATATTTTCATGATTATGAGGAATGTTTATCCAGAAGTAACTAATATATTAGTAGCTTTGAAAATAATATCCGTATATAAGTTTGATATTACATCCTATAAAGAAAATACAAAAATAATTTATTCCATTAGTAACATCCATGCCTCCTAGATTATACTTGCAAATCATTTGTAATTTACTTATTCATATCCTGGGAAAAAGAAAATTAATTAAGGTGTGGGATCAAATTCCCAGTAAGAGTATTAAATATAGTAGAATATATCATAATCTATAAACATGGTGAATAATTTAAAACACATGCAATTAAATGAAAAAAGTGAACCTAATATGGGAGAAATATGAGATGACTAAATATTTCTATAATAAAAGACAATCGTGGGAATTATATTGGTCGAATACCACATGTACATTCAATTTCAAGAATCATATTGCGGTAAATTCATATTCCTTACATTCTGAAATATACCATCAAGGCCTCGTCCAATACTTCTAAAAATTATTGAGGCCTCAGAAAAAACAATATCTCAAAATGGGAAAGGCCTCGATAAATTCCATGTCTTTTTGTCTCATTCAGCCTACTGAGGCATCAAGGGGCTATAGTGGCCCACAGACATCACATAAAAATCTCCATTCATTCCTCATATAATCTGTTATAAACATAAATAACAAATGCATTCTTATTGAAACTAACATATGACATGTAATTAATGTTCCCCGAACATTAATCTTAAACACTAACCATTTGGAGTAAATTAGTGAATGGTGTTAGGATAGAACATCCAAAATCAAACTTGTAATAAACTATCAAATTAAATGATATCCTAAAATATTAATCCCTATAAAAGATAATAATCAACAAGAGTGGTGAAATAGACAAATATATTATTATAACATCATTGAGTAAATCTTGATATATATACTCATTTGTAAGGAAAAGAAGAGTTTTTTTGGAAAATTAATTGTACAAAAACTAAAATGAAGTAAGATTGTATTATTATAATAGAATGAGTGATTTTATAATTACTATGGTTGCTAAAATATATTATAGAGATCCCTTGAAAATAGGTAATAATTAGCTAAATTCTCTTAATTCCGGATTGTATTTTGAAAATAATTTTTAAATATCCTTTTAAAATGTGTAAATACCCATAAAATAAGGAATTAGTATGGTTGGTAAAAATAAATAGAACACTCACACTAAATTGATGAGGGGAAATTAATAATAAATTAAAATTTTATTGAGTTAATTATACATAAAATTAACGTGAATGAAAATGGAGTTTCAGGTGGAAACCCCATACATTAATTCTGAATGTGTTCCACTCTTTAACATAAGGTCATTGAATGTTAAATTATATTTATTAATAACATATTTAAGGACCTATTATAAATTTATTTAGTTTATCATAATTTTTTTAGTTTATTTATGTCTTTATTAATAGGTTATAAAATTGAATTCTGACATTCTAGAGTGTTCATTTTCTTTATATTCATAATCAGTTCACTTGTTTTTATGTAATGGAGTTCATTTATAAAATAAAAGAGAGAGAGTAAGGATATTGATGATGGTTATTCCATTATCATGATAGAATTTCAGTATATATATGATAATGGAGTTATTATGGTCATTTGGAAAGAGGAGGTGAGGATAATTTAACAATATAAAGGATCTTGAAATGATGTTTAAGATAATAGAATGTGAATTTACCTCTTCGATCCACCTCCTTGAAAACCTCATTAATGTAAGGTTTTATGGTCATTTGGAAAGTACAAGAGCTCTGGGATGTAGGGAATGACTAGGGATGGGTATTTTGGTGGAACATTGATGAGCTTCAATGCTTTGAGGAGTGATGAGATGAGGGAGTGAGTTGGGTTTTATAGTGGAGGAGAGAAGAGGAGTGAATTCTGAATATTTTATTCATTATTTTATTAATTGCCTCAGGACAACCGATAGTGTGGATTAATTTGAACCATAATAATAATATTTTCATATTATTTTTAAAAAATCATTCTTACATCACTCATGATGTAATAATTAGTTAATTTAACTATTAATTTTTATTTATGGTATTTTACTGTATTTCACTATTCATACAAACTTCAAGAATTTTAGTAAAATTCCAAAAATTCACCCTAACCATTTTTTGACATGTATAGTTGATAAATTAACTCTTATTTTAAAAAAAATCTAAATATAATTAAATTAATTTTTAAATAAAATCTTACTTTATTAAATAATTATCATTTTTAAAACTATAACTGATTTTATATAATTCTGAAAAATTAATTAAGATGTAAATATATTATATACATAAGAAAATTAAATAATAATATGATTTACTATTCATAATTTTCATATTACTATTCAAAGGGAATGTTACTATTCACTGAAAAATCATGTTTGTTCTATCATACTCTAAATGACTCACTGATTGGAACTCTAGACGATCATTTTTATAAATTCATAACATATTAGATAAAAATTTGTTTTTAAATTCTAGATTATAAAATGTGTCATTTTTTAGGGACTCAATGTTTTAATAAATCTATATTTATTATCAAATCCTTTGGGCGTTACATTCTCCCCTCCATACAAAAGTTTCATCCTCAATATTCAAAAAATAATAGCCCACAAAATGAGTTGGTTGGGTCTTCATAAAAAGATCCTCGGGCTCCCATGCTACGTCTTCAATTTTATGATTTCTCTTAGTATCGTTACCAAAAGAGTCGTTTGATTCCTCAATGCTTTTTCTTTATTGTATTGAATCTTGATAGGTTCTTAACTCCATGATAGGTCAGGATCCAACTCTATACCTTCATAAGTAAGTACATGCGATGGGCCTGGTATTTACATTCTCAGTAATGAGACAAGGAACACATTGTTTACTTGGGATAGGCTAGGTGGAATAGCCCAACGATATGCAACAGCTCTAATTATCTCTTGAATTTTAAAAGGTCTAATGTACCTAGAGAACGATTTCCCTTTATTTCCAAATCATATAACTCCCTTCCGTGGGGATACATTTATTAAATCACTATCAACCACTAAAATTAGAAATCAATAATATGATTATCATAATTTATTTTGTGTCTTCTTTGAGCTACTTTGATATGGCATGGAGTAGTCTTTACCTTTATTGATGTTTATTTCATAAGATCTGAGACTATAAGCTTCCTTTCACCAACATCGTCCCAACATGTTGGTGTAAGACATATCTTCGCATATAGTGCTTCATATGGTTCTATTTGAATAATTTAATGGGAACTATTATTGTTTGAAAACTCCACTAAAGGTAAATATTGATCCCTTATTCCTTGAATGTCATGTGATCAGGATATCAACATGTCATCTAATGTTTGGATCATCCATTCTTATTTCCCATCAGGTTGAGGTTGATAAGTAGTACTCAATAGTTGTTCGGTATCCAATGAGTTTTGAAGACATTTCTAGAATATCAATGTAAATCGTGGGTCAGGATCTTACACAATTGAAGAAGGTGCCCCATTATGTCTCCCAGCATCATTTATATAGATTTTTTCTAGGCGTTCTTGTGGGAATTCATCTCTTATAGCAAGGAAATGTGTAAATTTTTTAAGTCGAACCAAAATTACCCCTATTGCATCATTCTTTATATGAGTTTTGTGTAATTCAATTAGAAAATCCATGGTGATTTCATCCCATTTATATTCAAGAATAGGCAGAGGTTGCATGACTCTTTGTGGATATTGCCTTTACACATTCAATTGTTGAAAGACTAAACATCTTGATACATAATCTGCAATTTCTCTCTTCATGTAATCCCAATATAAATGATCCATCCAATATGTGTAAATAATAGTGCTAATAGGATATATGTAGTAGTTTTAATTATGGTCATCATCCTATAACTCCTTTTTTAGCCCAGGTATGTCCGGAACACATAGCCTCTTCCCAAATTTCAGAACACCATCTTCACACATAATGTTTCCCATCATCCCATCATTCACAGCTTGAATTTTTTTTGTATATTCTCACCATGAGAATGATAAATTTTACTGATTTCTAACAAAGATATATGGGAAACCAAATGAAAAGTTAGTGATACTTCAACTTTAATGATAATTCATATATCCACCCTCATTAGATCCATGTAAAATAGAACCCTTTCAATCGGGATTTTGTTGAAAACTACATGATCTTTCTTTCTTAATGCATTAGAAACCTAGTTTTTCTTTTTGGGGTGTTGGTGTATTGTACCATAATAATCCATGATTAGTTTGATAGATATTCAGTTCCTCATGTTAATTTCATTCTGTGAGAATATATACTATAGACTGTTGTGATCTGTTTATATCTCACATTTTTTCCTTATAGATAATGTCTCCTTATCTTCATAGAAAATATTAGTACTTATTAGTCAATATATTGAGTTGGATACTATTTTTCTTGAATTCATAATATCATTGATGAATAAGTAATAACCCTATCATTGTGCATAAAGACAAAATCATGTCCTTTATTTTATGCATCAGTATAGATCACAAACCCATCATTCCCGGGTGGTAGGGTTCGGATCGAAATATTCACTAATACCCCCTTCAATTACTCAATATATTCCTCACATTTATTTTTATATACAATCTTATCCCATTTTCCTGTATGATTGTTCATTTGGATGGCTAAATAGGTGATTTTCTAGACAAAATTACAATAAAAACATGAAAATCCAATAAAATATCAAACCTCACTTATGTTCATTGGAGTAGACCATTCGTCCATTTTTTTCCTTCGCTGGATCAAAATATATTCCTTCCAAAAGGAAATGTTTCCATGAATGGAAAATAGTTGAAGAAAAATTTCACACTTGCTAAACATTCCATATAATTCATTTCATCTAAGAGTCTTCAGAATAGTGAAAAATAAATTATCATGATCTTCATAGATTTTCGAGTATAGTAAGATATCATCAATAAATTAAACCCAAAAGCCATCAAGATATTTTTTGAAAACACTTTTAATTAGATCTATGAAATTTTAGGCTTGATTAGTTAGTTCAGAAAGAACTATTTTTAACTTGTAATGCGCATATCGAGTTCAAAATGCTGTTTTTGGAGTGTCTTCCTTCTTCATAAGAAAATGATGAAATAAACATAGAATTCCAATCTTCAAAAAATATTGACATCCATGAAGTTGAACAAATAAATCATTAATTCGAGGTAGTGTATACTTGTTCTTTATTTTTATAGCATTGATCTATCTGTAGTCAATACAGAACCTCATAGATCCATCTTAGTTCTTAATGAAAATAACAGGGATTCCCCATGGATAAACACTAGGGAGTATAAATCTTTTATCACTCAATTTCTATAGTTGTTTCTTCAATTCCACTAACTCTTCAGTGGACATTATATAAGGGGTATTTTAAATGGGATTTGAATCTGCAATTATGTCAATGGGAAACTCAATTTCTAGATCTGGAGGATGTCCAGGTAAATCCTCTGGAAATACTTCAACATATTCATGCACAATTATTACATCCACTATATGAACATTCCCTTACTCACGCATAGATATTTCATTACATTCCTCCCCAATAATTGAATTCTTTAGATCAACTAGGGGATTGTTTAGATTATAATCAGATGATTTTTTTTATTCCCTAAAGATAAGGGATTCAACATCAACCTCAAAAATTGCAACCTCCTTCCTCTTACAATAATTGTTCGCATCATGGTTCAAAATCCAATCAACACAAATGAATATATAAAAATAAATAATGGGTATGTCAATAAAATCCATAGATAATGTACATTTAAAATCCATAATGGGGTCTTCCAAACACAAATTTTATGCAATGATAATTCCCATAATAATTTTGACTAAAGAATCCATTTTTAAATCAAATTGGAAATATCTAATTTTATTGAAAAATATAGAATATATAAACGAATGAGATGGTGCATAATAAAATAAACCATTGGATAATTTTGTGGAAATGATTAAATTTTATTCCATAACATCATTAGAAACTTCAATTTCAGGGGTTGTGACCGCATAAGCTTGTCCCTGCTCCCTTAGTCTTTTTTGGCATGTTTCCTTGACTCATTGGACAATAATTATCATAGATTCCCATATCCATAAAATTATATCATTTAATGTTAATAAGTTAATTATTACCCTTGAAATCACCAGCAAGATGGCCTTTTTATTAACTTTTGGAGAGTACACCTTTTTCTTTTGAACAGGCACCAGGGTGTTTCCTACCACCATTATCACAGGGTGGAAATTTGACTCTTTTCATCTTCCCCAATTCATTATTTCATTTTATTTTTTGTAAATAACCATCTTCTTCTATTGCATTATTTTAGAGATATAAGACATTGATAATTCCCTCTCTGTATTGATAGAACATGAAAATGTATCTTCATATGCTCAAAAACATTAGGAAACCAGTTCCCATTGAAGGAATATATTTAGGCCATCAAAAATAGATAAATTTTGATTATTGGATTACGTATGTAGTCCAAATCATGCCTTGATTACATTGTGATGTTAACTTCATACTTTTTCAAATTCTAATCTTTTTTTCATAAAATTTAGAAACTATATTTCTATATCTTCTCATTGTTCACTAGGGATGTATTATTTCAATAATATTACCATAATATCCATCCATATAGTTTCTTCTATTTACTCTTCCTCCTTTGTATTTTTAATTTTAGACCACTAATGATCATTATCACCTGGTAGATGATAGACGACCATAAGAACCTTATCTATTTGGTTTCATCCCGTAGTGAGAAATATCTTCTCTATTGAACTTATCCATAAAATTTCTATGAATGGGTTTGTAGTCCCATTGAATGATGGAGGTTGTTGTCATATAAAGTGGTCTAGCAAAGCTCCTAAACGTTGTGGATCCATATTCTCCATACGAGTAAGGTTATTATCCATAACATGATTCATCTTTCATAGTATAATTATAAGTATCTCTGCACCAATGGAAGCACTAGATCCAACATCATTATCTTGCGTTGGAGGGAAATCCCTACATGGGAAATTCACATTTATGTGGTTTCCGTACTTTCCACCATGCTCCATTTATAAATAATGGCACAGACTATATTAGGTTATTAATTGTAATGTATAATCTTAACATATAAAAATATTTAGCAAAACTAATATCACAATCATATTAATGGTTTCATTGATGAAAAATTTAAATTTAAATCATTTATAATGTCTTATAATGAAAATTTGAATTGTCCTAAGAATATACACGAAGAGTGTCTGACTAGGTGCATAGTAAGGCTCGTTGTCATATATCTGGATTTCCTAGTTTAATCCTGAAACACCTTGTCAGAGATTTCCCACCTAGGTAAATCTATTCCTGAACCATGTACACATGTATTATGAAGGATGGGGAGTAGTTTCTAAAAAGATACATATAGTCTATTTTTTACGAAAATACATGGATTTTCATGTGTGATTCTATTCAAAGACTATCAAAGGTATTTTTTCCCTAATCTATATTTTCTTATTCATGTTTATATGTTTTATTGTAAACGTTTTTTGATACCAACTGTAATGACCCGTCCCCAATTGCATGGAGTCGGTGCTTTATTACATTACATTTTCATTATTAAAAGAATTTCATATCCATAAATAATGAATATGTTGGTGGATTTTGAATCAAGATACATATATATGTCAAATATAACATCTTAGAATGAAATAAAACACTAAATTATTGCATTAGAAACGTTTTTTCCTTCTAGATTATTCATTCATGTCATTCATAATTTACTTCTTCATATCACAGGGAAAAGAAACATAAGAAATGAGTAAGCTCAAATTTATATTAAGAGTAAGAAATACATCCGAAGATAACATAAACCATATGTATGGTGAATAATTGAAATCACAGGCCTTTAAATTATAAATGTGAACATAATGTGATATAAATATGAGTGGAGTAAATATTTACATAATAAAACATAATCATTGGTATTATGATAATCCAATAAGCACATTAACTATCAATTTATTCATTAAAAATGAGGAAAATGCATATGTAGAACATTATAAAATATACCATCTAGGCCATGACCAAGACATATAAAAATGATAAGGCCTTATCCAATACCATATATCAAAATAGCAAAGTCCCTGACCATGACCATTTCAATTTGTCTCATGAGATCTATTGATGCATTGAATGGCTATAGAGGCCCCCATCACATAATAATTCCAATTCATTACTCAAATGAGTGTTTATACACATAAAAACATATAAATTCATATTGAAACTAACACATGAAATGTAAATACCTTTCCCCAAACATTAATCATAAACACTATCCATTGTGGAGTAAATTGGTGAATAGTTTTTGGATATCACATCCAAAATAAAAATAGTCATAAACCATCCAATTAAATAATTTCATAAAATAATAACCCAAATAATATATAAGAATAAAAAATAGTTTTTTAATATAAGAAAATACTCTTACAAAATCATCGAGTATATCTTTAGATAAATAATCTTTTATTTTAAAATGAAGAGTTATTTTGGAAAATTATTTGTATAAAACCAGAAATGATGTAAGGTAGTATTTTCATAATAAAATGATTCATTTTATAAAGATAATTGTTGCTAAAAAATATTATATTGTTCCCTTGAATATAGCTATGAATGTGAAAAATTCAATTGAATTGGGCATGTATTTCAGAAATAATTTTGGCCGTTTCTTTTAAAATGTGTAACTCTACAAAAAATAAGGAGTTATTTGGGTTGGAAAAGATATATAAAACACTCAAACATATATTATTATGAGTTAATTATAATACATGATAATTTAATTAAGGTAATTAGATTACGAAAGTATACTAATTGAAAATGGAGGTTTAGGTGGAAAACCCTTACCTTAAGTCTGAATGTGTTCCGCTCTTGATGTTAAGGTCCATGAATATGAAAATAGATTTATTAAAAAAATATTTAACATCCTATTAGACATGTATTTAGTTTAGTAGTATTTTTTAAGTTCATTTATGTCCCTATTTGTATGTTATTATATTGAATCATGTAGTTCCTGATTGTTTGTTTTCATTATTTTCATAATCGGTTCATTTGTTTTTATATTATAGAGTTAATGTGGAATGGATGTAAATATATAAAATACAATTTTAAATTTATTTATGAATAAACATAGTATTTAATTTTAATTTATATAATTTGGATACATGGAATGAGTATGAATCATTGGATGAAATATTAATGACAAACACTTAGATTAATTTAGCGGTATTTTTGTGATTATGTACTGCATTGGTCATATGAATTAATAATATGAACATATTCTAGTTCATGAATATTATATAGGTTATAATAAATATATTATAGTATGGTTCTACCATATAAATGGTTTACTTACCATTAATGAAGGAGAGAGTGAAAAGAGGAAACACAGATGATGATTTCATTTCTAAAATAAAAGAATCAGGTAGGTATACTGATGATGGTTCTTCCATTATCATGATATAATTCATGTATATTGATGATACTGTATTTATCATGGTCATTTTTTTAAAGAAGGTTTAACGAAGATAATGATAGAATGGGACTTGAAATGAAATTGAATGATATAAAATGTGAATTTACCTCTTGAATCCACCTCCATGAGAACCACAGTAGAGAAAGGAGTTTTGGTATTTTTGAAAAACAAAGAGCTCCGGGATGTGGGTAGTGACTAGAAAAGGGTATTTGGGAAGATAATTGATGATATTTGGGGCATAGAGGTGTGAAGATATGATGGAGTGATGTGGGTTTTTAATAGTAGAGGGGAGTAGTGATTTTTGAATATTTTATTCATTATTTTATTAATTTCCTAAAGGAAAACAATAATGTTCATTCATCTGACCCATAATAGTAATAAGTTCATGTTTGTTTGAAACCAGTGTTTCTACATCACTAATGATGTTGTAAATAGATCATTTAACTGATAATTTGTATATACAATATTTTAAGGACATTCACTACTCTTAAAAAATTCATGAATATAAAAAAAAACTCAAAAATTCTCCCAAAAATTATATAGACATGTTGGATTTAAAAATGAGATCCATTTTTTCAAAAATAATATTCTAAAAATGATTAATTTTATTTTTAAATTAAATAATTCTTTATTCAAAAAATAATAATCTTAAATCTATAAATCATTTCATATCATCTTGAAAAATTAATTTAGATTTCATTATCTTAAATACTTAAGCAAATAAAATACTAATATGAGTTACTTTTCATAATAGTCTTATTACTATTAATATTACTCTTCAAAAGTGTATGAAAATTTTCACAAAAAAATCAAGTTGGTTCTATCAGACACCCAATGACTTACTGGTCGAAACTCTAGATTACCATTTTTTAAAATTCAAAACATAGTTGACTCAATGTTGTATTTAACATCAATAATATAAAATATGTTGTTTTGTAGGGACTCAGTGTTTCATCCATTAAATATATATTTTAAAAACCTTGGGGAGTTAGAAAATATTTTATGAGTGGATTCATGGACCTCGCGGGTATAGTATAGTCCCAGAAAGAGTAGGGCACAGAGTGCACATCCATATGTGTTGGTAGGCCGAAGACCATGGTTGTGTGATGTGAAGTGTGTGGGATGTTTATCACATATAGCTATCTCAGGTTGTTAGGGAAAGTATTGTAATATTAAGTAGTTGAAATATAATTCATGGACAAATGTGGGACACATATCACCCCTACAATGTTTCTCAAAGAATGTGTTGTTGTCATCCGAAACAACATGATTAATATCATCAAAGAGGTAAGAAATCCCTCAAAAACCCATACTACCATGGTGTAATTGTATCTGAAAGGGTGTTTTTAAATTTCATCTTATAGATACCACACACCACCAAAATATCACTATTAAAGGATTTATCTTTAGAAAGGATGCGCTTCTTTTTTATACACAATTTTTATTTTATTCATGCATTAAAGTACATTATGTTCCTATCTCACTCAATAATTAAACAATATATCGATTGATCTTGTTAAAAATATTTTTTCTATGAGATTTTGTGTTAATTGGCTCCCTTTAAAACAGGGGTGAAGAAAAAACATCAATTCTATCATCCTAAATATTGGTCTCATATATTTTTCTATTTTCTTTAATAGAGTTCAGCTGGTTGAGAAAAGAGGGATTGTGTTTTTATTCCATGAGTGAGGAACTCATTTCAACTACCTCTAATTTTTTAAAAATCTGACCCAATACCATTCCAACAACTATTTGTACCCAAACATGAACACTATCTAGTGAAAACAAGGTTCGTAGGTTCTTTGTTTAGAAAGATAAGAAATAAACAGTGACCTCTTATGTGTGAAAAAATAAAATGGATAACATAGTTATTGGAAAGGGTCCAAAAAATATTGAAAACATTTAATTTAGGGTGTGAGGATATTGCATTGAGGTTTGAAAAACATCATTCTAAATGGAACCAGGTGTGTCTGATTCTAATCTAATTATTGTAGAAGCTGTATTTTTTTCAAAAATATCACATTTCCAATAGACCAATAAAGGATGAAAATAGATATAGTTTTGTATATCCATCTTGTGATAGGGTCCTCCCTTATTTTATAAGGGATCAATGATAATACTGAAATTTACTTTGATAAGCCACATTGATTCCCCTAGCATGATGGGACCAAGATCATTCCACAACTCCTCTATAGTAGATTCATTACATTAAGGAGTACTCAATGGGAATGAATAAATTGAATACTCCCGAAAAAACTTTTTCAGTGATTATTTTTAAAAAAACTAAACTATCTCCACTATTAATTATTGTCCCATAAAATTTATATTTTATGGTAATCTAGATTTCACTACAATCACTCTTTTAGACCAAATCTGTGACTGATATCATTTATCATGGATGACTACATTTTTAGACCAAGAAAATACAAAAGTGAGCTATTTCTTTTATGGAACTCATTAGAGATGATTCCATATTCTACATAGATACTCAGACATTGAAAATTTTATATTATAAAATATATAATTTATGTTTTTCAATATTTATTTATACAAATTTACTTATTAATATTGAATATTTTTAGTACGTATCAATTTTATATAATTAATATTTAATTAATTAAAATTATTAGGAATTATTATTATTTCATTATTTGAAATTTATATTATGTGCCTACTTATTCCCTTATAATTAATAAAAAAGGCACATATCAGTAGTCTTTTTATTTCCATGTTTTTTTCATTAATCTCTTAGAGGAATAAAAGGACACATCGTTGGTTCATATGTCATTCACGTTTTAATTTCCTTCTCACTTTTTTATGATTTATTAAATTAATACATGCAAGGACTTATTGGAATTATAGGTGAAAATAAATCATACATAGCAAGAGGGGAACAACGATGATTATAATTTTAATTCATGAGGCGCTATGGCGGATACTCATATTATTTTCTCTTCTACTAATTCAATTTTCACTAAATATATGATTATTGTTAGAGAAGACACTCAAGTGATCAAATATTTTAATCCAAGTTGATTTTAGATGCATTCATACTTAAAAATAAATTTCGTATTATTAAATGAATTTATTTTAATTCATTTATTAATATATTTTTTAAAATTCTAATTAAAATTTAATTTCCATAATTTTTTTAAAATGTTTTATAGTATTTATCCTATTTTTCATTCTTTTAATTTTTTTATTCATTATAAAACAAATAATATAAAGTTAATTTTTAAAATATATTTTTATTACTTTAATTTATATTTCATCATTTATAATAATATTTTATTAAATAATATTAATTCATTTTTAATTTTAGAAAATATTTATATATTTTTTGACTTTTATCATTTTTAATATTTTCTATAAATATATTTTTTTCATTTTTAAATATATCCAAATTGATTTTAATTTAAACGATTTCTATTTATTCCTCTTATGTTTTTAAGTTTGAACATTTTTCTTATGGTTGAATTTTTTTATATTTAATTTATTTATATGAATTATTATAATATATCTTAAATTATAAAGTTAATATTGTTTAGTTTTAATATTTAAAAATTTATATAACAATTAATTTTTATTCATGTATTTCCCGTTTGTATGGGTTTGTAAATTATGTATTTAATATTTTGAAATATCTTTTTAAATTTTTTTAATTTATTCAAATGTATTCAATTATTTTTTATTCATTCATGTAACATTATTTATTAATTTTTTAGGATTATTAATTTTTAATATTCTCAAAATTTATTCCTTTTACAAATTTATTTATAATAAATTAATTATTAATATATTATGATAAAATATATTTTTAATTAATATAATTAATTATTTAAATTCATTTTCTATAATTTTATAAAATAATTATTTATTAGAAAACTGTAATAATAATTTTGTTATTTATATATTTATTATTTATTATTTATTCATTTTCATTCATTTTTCAGCTCTACATAACGTACTAATACAGGTCTATTTTATCAGTATTAAAAAATAGCATTAATAAATAATACATTTATTAGCACTTTTTTATCACTATTATAATTTTAAATATATTATAGGTAAGATAAAAGTTAAAAAATATTTACTTATGAAATATTATTCATTTTGAGATGAAAAAATGAGTTCTTTTCAATTCTTTCGTATAAGAACTGATTAAATATTTCAATTTTTTTATATGAAACCTAACAGATCGCTACTACCCTTCCACATTAATACTCTAATGAAATTGATTGTTAACAGAAACCAAGTTCATTTTTCTAAACATATCAAACCTTGAAACCATCTGTATGAAATTGAGAAAAAGTTTTCAAGGATTTATAGTCCATCATTATTGTTTTATTCATGATTTTGGTTTTTTATCACTGCATGTTAATCATTGACATATGAAGTTGTTTATTTTTTACAAATAAATCCACTTAAACAAATGTTTGATATTAAAAAAACATTTTTAATGATTCATTGTTGATCTTTAATTTGATTTCATGAATTTTTTAGTGTAACTTATAATGGTCACCATTTACAATTATACCCCTATGTGTTCATCTATATTCAATTTGTTGCATTTTTCTAATAAATTTATTGGAACATTGCGACCATTTTAGTTTGTCTTCCATTTTTTCCATTGATCTTTCTTGATTTCATGAATTTTGGGACATTATTCCCCCTTTTGTATAAAAATATATACTATTAATATTTATTTCCAACAAAATAATTACAACATTATTTTATTTTAAAAAATTAATAATATATATGGGTTTCATTATAATGAAATTGAAATTTTAAGTTAGGTGGTGATTTAATTACTTGGGTAATTTTTAGATATGAAATAAATGTTTGGATTGTAATCAATATCTATAAACCTATATATATTAGGGGATTCATGATTAATCATTTGGTTGTTGTTTGGGAAAAATTAGTTTCTATATTTTAAATAATAATGATTAAAGATTATGATTAATGATATTTTTCTAAAAACATTACACAATATATGAGTTTTTTATATAATTAAATATATTATTGTTTCTTATAAGTAAAAGTATGAATTTGTGTATGTGTGTGTATATATATATATATATTTGTTTTTGGGTATGTTAATATATATATATATAAGTTTGTATATGTATGTGTGTGTGTCTATATATATATATATATATATATTAATAGTGGGTCCATTTTTTAGAAAACATAATAAACTGCAATGAAAAAAATCAAATTATATCATCAAACTGTAAATAAATCAACTACACACTAAGAAAATAAAATAAAAAAGAGGTAAGACTTAACTATTTCAGAAAATAACTTTTTTTATCACCACGTACATTTTTATATCAATAATTACAAAATAAAATATATTTTTATGGTATCTTATTACTTACAAAAAATTAATTTTAGAAAACATAAATATGTATTGCAATGAAAATAAAAATATTAAATATTTAAAATGTTCCGAAATATCCAAGTATTATGTATAACATAATCCATGATATTTTAATAAAACTTTTTAACCAAATTAGGTACTATAATTACCATGTGAATGTTTTAGAATATATTTATTGTGGTTTTCTATTGTATGATAAACCTCTTATTTTGAAATAATATTACAAAATGTTGTATTATAAAATATTATTAAACATGGTTGAATTAATGATGATTTTATATTGGTATTATCATTTTTATTTTTTATTATGATTAAACCAAATAAATACTTCATAATAGACCTTGTTCTAGGTGTGGAAACAAAAAATGCTTCACGTGAGACTTAGAAATGAATGGATTTAATTTTTTAAGTATTTTTTATTCATTATGACCTCCAAAAAATTTCAACCACCTCTACGACCATTAATGAAGTAAACTTGATTGATATAATGATCTTTATTTTATAATTTTCATCATTTCCTATCTTGATGAATATATATGAAAAAATAACAACTTATGGTATTGAAACTCTATTAATAAATACATATTTTTTGATACTTATATTAATATAATTTTTTGTATTTTTATATTGTGTCATCTTATCGATGAAATGAAAATTTATATCAAATATAATAATTATATGTGTGTTTACATAAACAAAATATTTTTGGAATCATATTATCTTACCTCCTGTATAATTATTTATTCTTTTTTAACTATGAGAATTACTGAATTAAAATGGTTGAATAAGTGTAAAAAATTAATGGAATAAATTTTAGGTATTCATATAATGTAGAGAAAACATATCAATGATACAAATGTTTCTATTGAAATTGTAATCTATGTATTGGAATAGTAATATAGACATTAGAAATAGTAACCTGAGAAAGCGAAAAACATCCACAAATATAGATGTATTAAAAAAATTAGGTATCTTATAATTTGAAAATATAGAATATTTATATCTTTATAACTTTAAATAAATAATTTCAAAATGATAAAATAATTATTTTTTTATAAAACCAATTTTTTTTTAATTTCTATTCATATAGAAATTAGAATTTTTTGAAACAATATTAAATTTCATAAAATTTATTAATAAAAATATTATGTTGAAAAATCATATAATATTCATTTTTTAGATAATAATTAATTTTTAAAAGTGCTTGAAATTTTTTAATTTTATGAATGTTTTTATTTCGAAAATAAATAATTATTTAATTTTAAAATTAAATACCCCATATTTTGAAACTAATTTAAATTAAATTCATATATATTTTTCAATATAAATTTTTAAAATGTTTTCAGAAAAAAAAAGTATTTTTCACATATACATGAATTTTTTATGTATTATGTAATACAGAAAAATCACGCATTTTGAAAATAAGCACAAAAATGTTAAAATGAGTAATTTGTTATATATGTGACTTTTGGATCAAACTAAATTTATCTATATAAAGTATATAGTAATAATAAGTGACACAATTGGTAGTCTTAAGAAAAATAATAATCAAATGAATATAATATTTTAAAAAACACAACGCTTACCCAATTATAAACACTGACCCTACTTTTCACACATTATAGCATCCTTAACATACCAAATCACTACTATATTCACTCTCCATTTTATCCCTACTTTGATAAATTGACTTTCATATAAAATAAAAAATTATATAGTTCTTTAAGAGGAAATAAGAATGGTGAACATCATTTGACAAGGTTATACCCTCTATTAATCTTTTTATTTTTTATTCCTCCCCATAATTTAAATAAATATTCATCATACAAGGAATAATGATTTAAATATTATATATATCTATATATATGTATATTCATATTTTATAATTTTCATCTAATATACATAACCCAAACTATTGTAATTTCATTATAAAATTAAATCCATGTTCATAATATGGTTGGTTCACTAACTCCATGAATAACATATTTCATTTTCATCAACCTCAATCAATGATTTTTTACAAAATATTATTATATTTATATATGATGATGATATGTAATTTATAACTTATATTATTTCCATTAATATATTAAATAAATAAAACATATCTATATTATGATGGTCGATACAACCACTAAAATACAATAACAATTTTATGATAATGGTTGTAATAAATGAATCAAACCCTATAAATAAAACCAATAGATATTTTTGAAATTTTTATGTTTTGGAAGGAAATAATGATGATTTAATTGTGTTTATAGAGTTATATTCCAATTGTTTAAGAAATTCAATAATTATCCACAACAGATCTGATCTTGGACCCATGATTATAATCCATCAGAATAGTGAAATAAAATATTCTATCCCATTTAAATAGTTGTTTATTTGCATAAAATATTTATCAAAAATTGAATATACATGTAAATGGATATCAAATACATAATTAATTAATGAAATTTGAATATTACAAACATTATCATCATGTGAAAAATGATTTTGCACCATAGGTAACAGATCTCTTAGAACCACCATATTTTTCATTGGGTTGTGATTTCTATCTCTATACCTCCCAATAAAACTCCATTATTCTTTTTAAAATCCTTTATAATATATATATATATATGTAAATGTTTCCCAAAGATATATACCATGTTTAATTAAAAATTCCATTGTGGTTATATATATTCTTTAATGGATTCTTTCTCAAATACACCCATTGTATAGATCTATTAAATGGTAAATTCTCAGTTTTCATTCTTTTTTCTAGTATAATTAAATGAAAAATACTTACCCTTCATTGGATTATAAAAATCCCATATTATTAATTATTTTTTTGAATTTTTTATGGATATTATTTTTCCCTTGCACGGTTTACCAATTATTTACCCATTTCATAAATCCCAACTTAAAATGAATATTTATAAAATATATATTCACTCTTGTTTATGTATTCAATTAACCTGGACTAAATATTTCTTTAATAATATTATCTATTTATGTAATAACATCTATTAATGATTCAATTCCTTATTTTGATGAATTCATTATTATATTTCTTTTTTATTTCACTAGTCATTATTATATAACCCATTTCACTTCATGGATTTTTCTGAAGATTATGTCTTATGTATTATTTCCTTTTGGTTCCCACGTATTCATGTACATTCAATGATGGGTGAACCATGATAGCACAATAATGAAATTAAAAAATATTCTTTATCAAGGGTTGATATGTGTGGGATTAGGGATTAAAAATAATCAATTATAGGAATCTTTCCATTATCGGATATTTTTCATAATGACTAGACATAATGTACCCATATTTCAGGTTCCATATTACACCCACATTTATATTATGCCATCTAATATATATCATTATTCAGCATTATTTTTTTGGGCCTTGTATTTTATGATATCATTTTATGACTAAGGACACATACACTACGATTTTTTATTATGCTTATCCCATTATATAAATGTATATATATGTCTCATTTATAATTTATTCAATAGGTTATCCAATTATGTTTTAGATGATAAATGTTATATTTAACAACATTATGCACTTTAATGTATTTTTTAGGAAAATATTGATTTTTTATGTACCTAGTCTCATAATGAAATTACCCCTCTCGATCCTTTGGTTTTGATTATTATATATTTATTTTAAAAAAATATAATAATATTGGTATGGGGCTTGGGGTATTATAATTTTTATCATATGAATGGTTCAGAAATTTTTAGAGATTATATATAGAGTAATTAAGAAATAACCCTAATGATTTTTCTCTATATAAGAAAATATCATCAATTATATGGGATGTATATACTATGTTATTTCTATGTAATTACTTCCCAATCTTGATACATCAAGGGGATGTGTCTCTTGAACATATGTTCCTTTGTGTAGAACAATAAAAAATCACATTCAATAAAATCTGAACTTGTACCGATGGAATGAAAATGAGGTCATGATGTAAATATTTTTGGATAACCTGAGGGATATTCTTGATCATAATCATAGGAATATAATGAAATCTTAGAAAACATTATATGAAATTTAATGTGGATAAACTATATTAAAACAAGAAGACCCATATGATAGGATATACATGTAATTAATGAGTTATTAATTCAAATATTAGTGTTCCCCTTTTTATATTCTTATTAGAATATATATTTTCATTCCAAAAATTGTATCTCATATATTAAATGACATGAATTATAATTGAATAGAGAATGGTTCACTTGTTATTGATCCTTCAACATATAATTTCTTATATATTTATAATTCAATGAATTATTTCCTATAATTATTTTTTAGTATAAATAATTAAACAAAACAACAAGACATGGAGGTAGGGTTATAAATGAAGAAAACATCTGAGATATTATTCAATATTAAGTGTATAATTCCTCACCAATGAATTTTTATGGGAAAATGTACCACATAATATTTACATACATTATTTATTTGATTTTTTCTATTATGGTCAATCATTAGATTCCATTATATAAATAAAACATTAACTATTTGGATAGTGATATCACTGGTTATAACTCAAGAAAACCTCTAATTAAATACATGTGTAAGGTGGGAAATGAATGTCCCTTGGGAATCCTTATCTCATGAATGGATATTATTAACTCATGTTAGTGAATATCTAGTTAAAATTGTATGATAAAATGAGAGAATAGTTGTGAAGTAAATACCAATTTTAGGGACTATACTCGTATATTCCTTAAATAGATTCATAGTTTTCCTTATGAATGAGTGATTCAATTTTAAATTCTTATTATACCTTCCTCTCTTCCCACATCTAGGGCTACCTATAAAATGCACACCATTGTTCCTTAAATACTGTATAAATTAGTTGAGAATAGGAATAAGGATTTTATATTCCCAATTCTCACACCATTGAGTGAACCACCCATATTCATCAAGAAGAAGGATTCATTAATGTGCCTCTACAATGATTATCATGACCTCAACAAGAATAAGATGAATAAATATTATCCAAAACCATGGATTTATTACTATATTCATCAACTATGTGGGAACCAATACTTCTCTATTGTTGATCATTCTCTTGGGTAATATCAAATAATGAAGAGACATGGGTATATTCTCATGAAATCATTTAGAATATGGTATGGTCACTATGAGCTCATATTGATACCCTTCAGATTAACTACAATTAACATAGTATTGAGTTAATTGATTAGTAATGTATTTAGAGATTATATTTCCATAATAGTGGTAATATGCATAGATGATATTCTAATATTCCTCAAAATTATGTAAGAACAAAAATATTATATGAGTAATTTGATAAACTCATTTTCAAATAATAATCTTGAAGGAAAATATAATAACGGTGATTCTTTTATTGTAGAAGAATCATTATTGGAAAATTTTATTCCGAAAAAAGGTTATAAATAGATATATCTATTCAAAGGGAAGTTTATTAGTTTCCAATACCATAATCGATAATACATATCCAAATATTAATTAGATTATCTATGTTTTATGATGATTTTTGAGAAATGATTTGTGATATTCAAACCCGAAATCCAAGCGGACTCAGAATGGTTGATTTTTTTGTTTCAATTGATACAAAGGAATATTCATGGGGACAAAATTGTGTCTTAGAACTAAAACTATCCAAATTGTACCATTATGTGTGTAACTATTAAATGAATATAGAGATGTTTCAAAAAAAATACATTAGGTTGTATAGTAACTAATAAAAATAATGTGATAGAATATACCACTTAGAAGATGAATTTTCATGAGTAGAACTATCTGATGCATGTTATGAAGTTAGATAAAGTAATATTCATTGGGAATACATAGTGATTTTATCTATATAGGGAGATGTTTTAAAGATATATGTATGATATAAACCACAAGTTTATATTAAAATAGAATGAATTTATATGAACCTACAAATATGGGTAATATTGATCAATGATTATGAACTATCAATCTACTAATATGTGAAAAATTAGAATAATGTGGAATACTAACTATGTATAATGGATCATAATGTCACGAATCGTCCCCTGGGGCCCGTATCGTGACTACCCCAAGCCTGCCTTCCATAGGCTAGGGGATGGCGACTAGCACCAAAGGCGTAGCTCCTTAAAAACTAGGAAGGCATTCCCTTTATAAAACATAAACACACACAACCAGAGAACAGGTGGAAGAAAACACTATGTAAAGAAGTATAACAAGTATGCTGGAAGTACAACGGGGTCGGAAATACAAGCCCAATAGAAAGGTAAAACTATAACTGAAAGAAAGTATAACTTAAAAGACAAACAACTGAATGGTGAAGTAGATCATGGATTGTCCTCTGGGATCCTACCGGAAGGGTAGGTACAGATTTCCTCCTCAGCACTACGCATCTATCAGTCCGCTCCATGTGCCATCACGCTGAGTGTCCACCTCTGGGTGCCGTCAAGTCCTCGTACACTCTTCCTCGGTCAGCGATGTCCGTCGTCTGCATCCAACACAATGAGCTGCGGGCATAGCATGTGCAAGGGTGAGTATAACGATACTCAATAGGGACCCCGAAACCCTCAAGGTCTCACTAAATCCAACAAGGATAAACCAAAATGAAAGATCTCAACAGATAACCTTAATTAGGTATATTCCTATACATATACCTAAGTTATCAAGTAACCCATCTCAATCATGAGGAAAACACAAAGGTCATCGACTCAGCTCAAACCCGGATTTTCATTATCGAAACCACAACTGCTGGAGAACTCCTTCTCTGTTGAGTAAAGTGGTCCTGTCGTGACTCTGAGGTGCTACTCACTAACCTTAGACTGCTGAGGTACTCCTCCTGTCGAGTACCACGGGTCTGCTGCCAAACCAGGCGCTCCATCCGCTGTGGGTCTGCCGCCAAACTGGGTGCTCCCCCTAATAGTCGTCAGATGTACTCTTCCTGTCGAGTATCGCAGGTCTGCTGCCAAATCATGAGCTCCATCTGCCGTGGGTCTGCCGCCAAACAGGGCGCTCCGTCTACTGGGCTAGTCGAATCACTCCAAGTCGAATCAGTCATGCAGTCGTCAGTTCTATAGCTAATAGGTCTCCACACTCTGTCTTCTCGTCTCTAAAAGGATCTTCTCCACAAGCTACTCGTTAATACTCTAAGTTTTACAAAGTCTCACATGGAATTATCTCAAAGGACTGTCTCGTCATAGGGGTCTCAACACAATAGTCGGCACGTCAATCGGACGCCCGGTCTCCGAGTTATTAGCCTTTTTGTCCTGGGGGGCCAGTTGGTTTCGTGTACGAACCAACCTGACCGTATCTCAACTGTACTCTAAACTCCCATGGGGTATACTCAAAGGAACCGTTTCTCAATGAGATTACCAACTCCGCTGACGGTTCGTCAAACGGACGTCTGGTCTGAGAGTTATTTGCTTTTCGGTTACAGGGGCACGGTTGGTTTCTAAGCTAAACCAACCCGACCATACTCCAACTGAGTCCAAACATCAAGTGGATTATTCCAAAAGAACCGTCTCATCATAAGTAATCCAACGTAGTTGACGGGATGTCAATCGGACATCCGGTCCTTATGTTATAAGCGTTTCTGCTCTGTGGGCCCAGTTGGTTTAGAGTTCGAACCAACCCGGACATACCCAAACATCGCTTATTCCTTTAGTGTAACATACCAAAACACCCGCCTTGATCCAAGGATTCCTATGCAACTAATGGTGCGTCGATCGGAGGTCTGTAGCTCATGTTATGGGTGAATGACCGAAAACTGTCGGAAAAGGGGGGTATGGGCCCGGTCTGACCCGGCCCAACCCACCCTGGGTCGGCCCGGGAGGCGGTAGGCCTACATGGCTAGGCACGGCCCGGCCTGTGTGGCCCACCCCGGCCCGGCAGGGGGGTGCTGGTTCGGCCATTTGGCGCAGCATTAAGCTGCGCCTCTTTAATATAGGAACGGCTGAGCTGTTCCGGTTCCACCCGCCACCACGGCCCATCCGTTGCGGCCTGCTCCAGCGACGCGCTGCCGCCGCTGCCTTCCGCGGACTACTAGACGTGCTCCAGTGGTCCGTTTTTCCCACTGTCTGCGCCAACGATCATCTTGGGACCCGAACTCCACTACGAAATCCCCAAATCGATGTTGCGGTCCCGTTTCATCGTCGCCAAACATTCCGCGCATCAAGAACGATACGGCGATGGGTTCGGACTTGTTTGTTAGTCCGTAACCAACGCGTTAGTGGTTTAAATAATCACCCAACAAATTAATTTCCATTCTTGAGGTTATAAATCACATAAATAAAAATTATAAAAAAAATTCCCCTACCATGAAAAGACGTCGCACATCGTCGAATCGCGGAAGATGAACGTCGCGGTGGTCGGGTGTCTCGGGGGAATACGAGGTTATCGTCGTTCACCATACATTTCCTCTTTTGAGCTCATGCATCGGTCTGTTGATTATGTAGAAGAATATAAAATAGTCATCATCTTCACGTTCTTCGAGACGTGTAGTGTTCTTCGTTGAGAGAAGAACATTATTCTCTATTTCTCCAGAGCATTCTCCAAACTCTTCCAACACAACGAATTCCAAACTAAAATATTATCCTAAGCTATTATTTTATTCTCCCATAATAAAATTTCCATGAACTCAAAAATATTTGAATCCACCCAAAATAATTAATTAATTTTTGGTGTAAAAAATAATTAATTCACGCAATTGTTATATTAATGACCTTGTGGAAGGTGGAGATTTTAGCAATTAAAGGGGGGGTTGTCAAGAATTAAACAAGGGGTTTAAGGGAGTTGAATAGAGTTATGGGGAGATGGAAGGATGGGGCTCATGTGGGACCCACTTCCCAAATATCCACACATGGAAAGTTATTTTTGGTGTGGGCCCCACCAATAACTTCCCCATTGGAGGAAATAACCAACTCTCAAAATAAAATTGTGTACCACACAATTTTATTTAATTTAAGATTAAACCCCAAAAATTAACTTCCAACCCGCATGAAATGCAACTACTGTAAAGGTCCCCTTAAGCGAATACCAGCGCTGCGAGTTCATCAGTGTCCTCAGATTTCAATTCTGAGCACTGGTTTGAAAGATAAAAAAACCCGAACGTACATTTACTGAACGTACCTGAACAAAACATCAGAAATTGATTTCGAGCACACCAAGCCTCGGAATCAGGCGCTGTCAAAAACTAAGGACTCATAAAATTCCAAAGAAATTAAGAAAAAAAATTCCTTAAAATTTTCAGGTCTTTACACATAAAATGATATTCATGATGATAATTGAGAAGAATCCAATTGTCTTAGACTAGAAATGTAAGTAAATTTGATTCATAAATGATAGAACATCATCAATTCATTCTCAAATTATTTCCCAATCATCCATTATGCAAAAGATAATAGATTCTCAATGAGATGGTATGGAAATACAGATGAAGTTAAAATACTTAAGAAAAATGAAAAAATCAATTCATAAATAGTGAATAAGAAGAAAATGTAATATTTAGGTCTTGACTATTTGTGATATCAAGTCATAAGAATATGATGGAGTCGCTAAAAAATGAAAATTACTTGTCATTATTTGTCAACCATGGGAGAATGAATATGTATAAATAAATATAAGATAATTATTGGAGGTAAATGATAAATAAATATATCCTGGAATATAAATCAATGATGATGATATATTAGGAAGTGAATGAATAATTGAAAAAAAATCAAAGGGGGTATTTATTCCATTTCCAATACATTCATGGAAATAAGAAACCATCACAATCTAAATTTTTACTAGTGTTATGAATACATCCAAATGAAGTAACAATAAATGGGTTTTGGTGGATAATTATTCCATGACTGCTCATTTCATAATTATTCGATAGGACATAACACTATATCACCTTGGACTAATATAACAACATCAATTGTATTTTATTAAGATCCATGGATTTCCTCTATGTTCTATAAATTCATGAAAGACTATCTAAAAATCATATAAAACCAAAAAAAATATTATCTCCACCTATTTTATTTTTTATCTAAGTCATTTATCCACAATCATAAGGGCATGCAGATTTTATACATGATAGACATCAAAGGATTGTGGGATAAATATCTTATTATGGTTGAGTTCTTGTACAATAATATCTATCATCAAGAACCAAAATGTTTCTATATGAGTCTATTTATGGGAAGTGTTTTATAACATGAAATTATTTGTTGGAAGTTGGTGAACACAAGTTCGTGGGACATCATAACTTCAATGAAATATAATAAATGTTCATGACTATTTAGTACCACATCATGAATTCCTAGAGTCAAAGAATAATCTATGATGGTAATCATTGGGGAATCCATCTATTTGACATTAGAGATATGTTTTTAGATGAAATAATTATTTGGAAGAGTTTCATGAGATTTGGGGGGAATTTAATTTTAATTCTAGACACATCATCCACATTTATATTCTTGATCACATCAGATCGATAGACTATATAGTAAAACTACCATCAATATTTTTCATCATATAAAATGTTTTCCATGAATCCCTTTTAAGAATTAATATACCCGATCCCCCACATTTAATTAATTTGAATGATATATATTTGGAATGTTTCCTCTCATATGATGAAAATATTTTTAATGTCATATACCATAGAGACATATTTCATTGCAATAAGAAAAGTCACCATATCAAATTATTATTTTAGATATATATGTATGATTTGGAAAATTGTGAATAAGAGGGAAAAAAGAAGATGTACCCTTGAATATTTTCACTATAGCATATCAAATTTTATTTAAATGAAAATATTTATTAGGGGAGGAATAATGAAACAACCCATAATATTATAAATTCAATTTCCCTTCTTATGAAATTATGCCACAAATAATAATGTTCTATTATAAAAATAACATGATAAAAAATAAAAACTATAACAAATTTAATATTTATACATTGAAATTAAATTTTATTGAAAATTACCAGAACAATGAAATGTAATATAGTGGGAAAAATAAATAACATAATATAACTATATTATAAAAAAATTACATGTTCGACCCCCTAGAATAATTTCATTCACCGTAAACAAAATAAAAATAAATGATAATATTAGTAATCAAATAGTTATTTAGAAAAATAATATATATATAATATGATAAAAAATTAGAAATGGAATCATAATTAATGAAATATGTTTCATTTATGGAATATCGAGTAGTTATAAGACCATTAAAAATCTAGCAGTTTGACTATAACCTAGAAGTTGGAATAGTAATATGACTATTAAGAATAGTCACCAAACAATTAAAATATTATAATCACCTATGGAAGTGTGAAATATTATTTTATTATATAATAAAATGAAAATATTTCATATTTATTTATTGAAATAAATAAAAAACGTTTTAAAAATAATAACTAGAGTTTTTATAATTTTAGAAAATATATATGTTTTATTTTTATTTTTCTAACAAATATATTTGATTGAAATAAAATGTATTTTGATTTTTTTTATAAAAAAATAATAACATTAATTATAATGATAATATAATTTTTAAAGAACACATGAAATTTTATACATGGTCTAAAAGGTGATCGAAATATTGATTTTTTAAAAATAAATAATTATTTTAATTAAAAATATACATTTCACATTTTTCAAAAAGAAATTTCAAAAAATGGAATGTATTTTTATTTTTTACATATTTAATAAATATTATGTAATTTTGTTCTTATTTTTATGAAATACAAGAATATTATGGAATATTTAAATACTGGAAAATACATGAAATATAAAAATATGAATAAAAATTGAACCAATGAGTCACAGATGATGTATATGACCATTGGATTTCCTGAATTGTTATAATTTCTATATATAATAATTATAATCAACACAATAGGTATTCATGAAGTGAATTAATAAAAAAATGAATTTAATAATAAATAAAACAACATTATCCTTCCCTTATAAATAACAAGACACAAAAACCCTTGTCCACACACTTTCATACATTATTACCATTCCAAATCTATAATAAATAATATCTCTATCTCTCCCCTACATCAATAAAATAATTTTTCCATAAAATAACTTATCCATGGTTCCTTAAGGGGACCCCTAAATGGCAACATCCTTATGAGAAGGTAATACCCCCAACCGATCTGATTTAATATTCATGAATCTTCATCATCCAAACAAATTATTTCTGTCAATACAGAAATAAAATATATTCTTAAATATATAATAATTTTACATTGTTAATGTAATATTCATCATAAACCTATTTTTAATTTTATTATTAAAATAAATAATTATTTAAAATCAGGTTTTTTCTCTACCTCCATAAAAAGTCAACTTCATTTTTCTACACTGCATTACAAAATTGTAATTGAAATATTCAAATAGTTCAATGTGTTGATAATAGTTACAAAATATTATATTTACTTATTTTGGGGTATTAATTAAATAAAATTAATATAGTACATGATGGTAAATAAAAATAGATAAATGATATAATAGTATAACAATAATGTTTTTAATACATGAAATGATCATATGTTAGAACACATATGTACAAATCAGATTATATAATTTTTATTAATGATATGAATATTGTTTCATTTGAAATTTGGATGTTTATTCTCATATTTTGTGAATATCATTATTTATCTGAACCTTTTCTAACCATGAAACCAGGAAAAGATCACCCTTGAATCAATAAAACTAAAGATTAAATCTCATAAAAATGGTTTTAAAACAAGAAAATATATAATTATATTAAATAAAATATTGATTTTAATATTATTTAATTTTGAAATTAATGATTCCAATTTTAGTTTCGGGGTTTTTGTGTTTAGGTGAATATTGATTATGTACTTATGATAAGGGTTTTCCTTGAATATCTATATTTTTTGGTTTATGATTTCCCTCTATTTTCAACCCATTCTCACTATATTATTTTTATTTAATTATATTATATTTTAAATAAATTTTCTACAAATATACACATTTATTAAATTCAACATTCTATAATTATGTTATATGTAAGTCCCCAACCATATACATTTCATATTCTTGTGTTCTATTTTTTAACAATAATTCATATTTGATGAACTTTTCAGTTTATAGTTGTAGATAATAATGAAAACCCCTTACCAATTAAACCAAAACATTACTAGTGGACACTTATACTAAGATTCCATCCTTTACAACAAAGAAAAAAATAAAAATAAAACATGGATTCTACCAATAAAATCACAATTCTCATTATGTCATCATCCATGTATGAACTCATCATTTAACTTTTTGAAATTCAATTTATATAAATGCATGAGAATAAAAATATAAGTAAGGGAAATAAAAAATAAATAAAATAATTAATCTAGTGAAAAAAATGAAAAAATATTTGATATTATTTGACAGAATGAAACAAAAAGTTTCCACATGACTAACAGAAATATGTTTTGCTAATATAAAATCATTAAAACCCAATGAATTAAATTAATACTCATATATGTGACATATATAATAATATAAATTAAACACATTCAAAACCCATTCAATTGGAATAACCATAAGGCCAAGATGAAATATTATTATTATGAAATTAATTTGAGATCTATAATATAGATCACCCTTAGTATAACATATATCATGCTCATCTGTGTTCAATAATTGGATTCACCCTTTTATACATGTTATAACGACCTCAATTGGGAGTTATAATTGGTCTCAACCCATCATATGACATGTATCCTACTCACACATGAGCTATAATGGGTATCAACCCTTCATATATGTTATATAAGGATCACCCATTTCATATAATTATAAAGTTATATATCATCAATAAAACAATATCATTATAAAACCCTTGGACAAAATCCTTTAATCCCATAAGAAAACACATATGTATAATAATACCAATTTCATTCAAGAACCCATTTCCAATACCAAAACACCATTTTCTTTGATAAAAAATTTTCCATACAAAAAAAACAAAACAGATAAATATGTTTTTTATTTTAAGGAAACATGAGATATTTCAAAGGAAGGAAAAAATAAAACAATTTACATGGCTGTGGAAAATTCATTATCATCATATACATTATTTATAAAACATTTGTTCTATTATTTTTTTAAAGATGTTTCATATAAAAAATGAAAAAATATACCTTTTTTAGAACCATTGAATGAAATTAAAAATTAATATAAAATTTAATTTATAATTCTTTATAATCCATTATAAATAATTATGTAAAAAATATATAAAATATTAATAAGGAGAAAATGATTTTATAATTAAATATTTAAACAATCAATGTGTCCCATATCACATTGTAAATTTATGTAATAATCTCCATGAAAGATTATATTTACCAAAACATTAAATAACACGAGTAATGATAAAATATGTATATGTAATATTATAGTAGATATATATGCCCATTATAAAATAATCAAGTTTCATGTTATCAATAAATTCATCCAGGAAAAGAGAATGAGAAAATAACCCTTACAAATATCATTTCATAGAAGTGTAAATTAATATAATAAATATATTATGGGTATTAGTTATATATCTACATAAAATAATCATACATATAACATAAGATATTAAAAATAATGTTCACACATATTATTAGTAAAACATAATCCAGAATTATAATTTAAACCAATGAATGGAAATTGGGTTAAAAAATTCCCTTACCTTATGTTCGAATTCAATCAAACGTGTTCAAAAATACAACATAGTTATTTAAATAAGGTAATTTACTCATACAAAAATATTTTGTTATTTATATTAGCCTATAAAATGATTTTATAAAATCTGATAAACCATTAATTAATAATATATTGTTATTCTCATGGTTTTGGGTGCATTTGTATCATAGTTTTATGATCGATTCATTTGAGTAAAATTATTGATGTTATTGAAAAATGAGGTTAAAACTAGAAGTGAAATGAAATAGTAATAATATACTACCAAAAATATGAATTTTCCCATATATAATTTTTATTTCTTATATGTCTATGATTCATTACACAAAACATTAGAGATAATCAATTGGTTTATTTTGGATGGTTTTTTCGTACACCATGAACTTGATTCATTTTCATTAATATTATGAGTATTTGATAGATAATTAATATTAAATATGATATAATATAGAAAAATTCTTATTTAATCATTTAAATAGTTTTAATTCTGACCATGATGATGGTAATGAGAAATAGAACAAAAACATTATTTACATATATTATTAACCAACATAACATCGACAATAATTTGGTTTATTTGAGTTTGAGAATTTGAGAAATTAAAATGATATAATATATTCTAGTACAAGCTTAAACTATATTATATACATGATTCAATATTTATCATGCATTTTTGTATGGAGGAGGTATGGATAACATAGAAAAAGAAAATAAATTAAGGGGGTACTTTTGGAAAATTACCTCTTGAATATAACCATCATGAGAGACCCTTGAGGACCATGAATTTGACCATTCAGTGATACAAGAAGAACCTAGATATGGTAATAGTTAGCACAAAGATTTTGGGATGATATTTAAAATTTTACATTTTGGGGGTAAAAAGGGGGTGGTATTTATTGTTGATAAGGGATGGGATTTGCTGATTAAATGATGAATAATCTATATTTAATGCAATTAATTTTGAGGTGGGATTAAATTAATTGAAATTAGAAGGAAATTAATATTTTGGAAACAAAATATCATCATGACACACCTCAAACATCAATTAAATTTTTTATTTTTTTCTATTTTATGCCATTTTTTGTTTTAACAATATGGTGTTTTATTTTTTACGAATAATGCATTAAATAATTTTTTTACCATGGAAATTTTTTATACCATAAAATTTAATTGACTATAAATTATAATTTAAAACATCTCATTCCAAAAATTTAATAAATTTTACCTTATTATAGTAAAAAAAAATTCCTAATTATTTTTAAAATTAAGCTAGTAGACAAAACAAAGAAGAATATGTTTTTAAAGTAAAATGTTCAAAGCTGTGAAATGTTTTTACATATAATTCCATTGTAAAATTGATACAAATGTCCAATAATAGTTTTAGATTTTTATAATTGAACTATTTATACATTAATAAAAATATAAAATATAGTTTTACTATATAAATAAATTAGATCAATAAGTTGTTTTTAAATAAAATACAATATTTTTCAATATTCACCAAAAAATTATTCTTATACCAAAAATAACAATGTATATTTTTATACTACTCTATAAAATAATATTATTATTTTTTAAAATAAAAAATATATATATTTCAACAATTAGATTTAAAATAGGTGTGTCATCGAAAGGCAGAAAAATTATCTTTTTTGAAAAATACTTCTTTTATGACTAATATTTTATTTATTCATATATCAGGTATAGAAAAAACATTTATTGAATCGTAAACATTATATTTTATAATATATATATATATATTAAATTAATATAATCCATCAAAAGTTTATTATTAATTGGTTTAAAACACATTTCTGCACAATTAAATAGTTTTTCATAAAAATATTTCCGTTTATTTAAAACATGGTTTTAAATTAATTTATAATTTATTGGTCACAAAATAATTAACAATAAATACATTTTTAACCATATTTTTACAATTTATTTAATACTTTTCATTCACACCATTATAAATTCTAGTTTAATTGTAATAGTAAACTAATAATACTAATTTGTCTGTTTAAGTTAGATATGGTGTATAATGTATGGTATCGAACATCGTATTTTTATTTTAAAAAAATCATTATGTAACTTTCCGCCCTAGAAATTCCATCCATGAAATTTTTAATTAGGGATAAATAACTGAGGGTTTATATTTTCAGAAAAAACTTATTTAAATCACACATCTAAAAAAGGATTAATAAAACATCAACATTAAAAGATAGAAAGTGACGTATGGAGATCGCATGAGATAACACATACTCAGGTTACATAATGAACTCATGGGTATGTTAGATAAAATGAACCATCATGTTCTGAAATATAATGATTGGAAACATGTTTAGGTTATTTTTAATATTCACAAAAACAAAAAATCATTGATTGATTAAAATTTCATTGATTTCATAGTAATATAAGTTAACGGATAACATTTTTTTATAAAAATAATTTTATGAGAGTTTTGGAATTAATTTACTATTTATTATCATAACGATATATACAAACATTATATATTTCTATTTTAGAAGAAAATTATTTTCCTCATAATATTCCAAAATTATGATTTACATCTCTAAGAATAACATTAATCATCAAATTTAACACATACCCAAAAGGTAATCAATTCCTTAAAACTAATTACCAAAATTAAAGTCACACGTCCAATTAAACAAAATCCTTCCCTAAACATAAAAAGGCTCAAAATATTTCATAATGGACCTTAAGAACATATTATAACCTAACATAAAACCTCAGAATGTGTGTCTAGTACTATGATCTTATGGTTATACTTCAAAAAATACCGGACTCTACAGATATTCCATAACATCAATACATGTATCATCATCTACTAAAAAATTATAAAAATATTATACCATAAACTTTTTTTGATCATGATGATATCCACCCTAAGTAACATTCTTTGGACACATATTCTCATAAAAAACCAACTCATTTCAACTAATTAATTTTAAAACTTTTTAATTATCAATAATCACATTGTTGGATTGTTCATGACCCATTTCCTTGTAGCCGTGAACCTTGTGACCAAGCATACCAAATGTGTAACAATTTTAAATCTTGATATACATCTGAAAAATATATTATACCACACATGGAACACGTTTTAGGCTACCCTCTAAAATTATTATTTGGTTTCTTCTCCACTTCCTACCACTTTGATCACTTCTTAATCTTATCATCTTTTTGCGTGTACATATCAGAAAACTCAATATCAAATTTTCAGCATCATGAACCAATTTTCCATAACTTTTTAATTCTATAGAGGCCAATCATATTCATGAAAATTCTTTCAATACATAGTTAGATCAATTAATTTTACTAATAATGTCTTGAATAAAAACTCTCACATTCCAGGAAAATCGTGAGATATTTCCTTTATGTATGGAATCTCAATCATCATCATTTTTCTTTAATTCTATGAATTGTTTCTCAATACAAACATGAAAAACATTAAATAAATATTTATCATTTAAATATCCTTAATTATTTACCATTCTATGAAAACCATATCATTTTTATCTCTATTATTCTTAATAAAAACCCCCTATTGATTGGCTTCAACATTAATATTATAAATAGAAATGGTTAAATTTTGATGTTTGAAACATCCCATGTCATTAGATATCTTTTCCAGGTCATTAATACATCCTTCACCTACCAACGATATAGATGATCCAATTAATTATGGGGTATGTTGCCTCGAGAAATTCTCCACCAAAGACATGTTCCTCAATGGTAGATCAGATTCCCCTTTAACATCGATACCTCAACCATTTATCACCTAACACAATTGATCCATCACTAAAACAAAATTATCTATTCTAATTCTTACAATTTATGGATGTTCATTTGGAATAATATCTCCCCCAATGTTCTATTCCACTATAGCCTCCCATTTCCCTCTATGGAAAACATTTTCAATATTTATAGTTTAGAAGAAGAAACACGGTAATTCTTATATCTTACATCATTTAAACTAAACCATAATTTAAAATCTTCTAAGGGAATGCTGTTAAGATTATCCAAACCTCAAAATTTGTTTAATACAACTTTTGATACGAACTATAAAGCCTTGAAATTAATCATTAAATATTATAGTGTTTTATTTTTTAACTAAAATTTAAATTTGAGTATATTTTCAGTTTTGAGTTTTAAATAATTAGGAAAAACTTTTTCAAAGTGAACTCATACATTGCATGTGGACACTTATACTATGAATAATTTCATTTTATTAAAGTAATCATCTAAAAATAAAACATGGGTCATTTATAAAACATCGTCATTATAATATTGTTCTCATACTTATCTGTACACATCCTTTAACCCTATGAAAAACAATTTAATATATGGTATTAGAACAAAAAGATCAGTAATGGAAAAAAATTTAAATAAACCCATTAGTCTAGTAAAAAACATGAAAAAAAAATTAATATTCTTTGTCTGAGTGAGACACTAAATTTTTACAGGGATAACACATATTTTTTTCTCAAATAAAATAATTAAAAAAATAATGAAATTAAAACTCCTTAATGTTTCATAGATCATCATATGAATAAAACTATTTCAAAATCCTTTCAAATGGAATAAACTTATGTCTAACATCTAATATTATTAGTATTTAATGAATTATAGATCAATAATAGACATTACCATTTATATAAGATGTATACGGATCACATGTGAGCTTTAATGGGGCTCATATGTTTGTATAATCAACAATGACCTCACTTGTGAGCTATTATGGGAATCAATCCCTCATATAAATTGTATCAGGCTCTCCCCTGAATAGTAATTCTTCTTAATCCTTCATATAACTTATACCATGCTCACCCATATAATATAATTATAATCTATCATATCATTAACAAAACAAATTCACTGTAAAACCATTTTAATGAATTCTTTAATCTCAAATGAAACCACTTCCCAATAAAAATCCCATTTTCTTTCAAGAATCCACTTTCAATACCAATACATCATTTTCATTGAAAACACACTATAAATACAAAAACGCCTAAAAAGGGAATGATTTGTTTACATTTAGTAAAACATTAAATATTTCGAGGAATTTTTAAAATTAAATAATTGTCATGATTAATAAAAAGTAATTGAAATTATATGCGTTAAGAGTAGAGCATTCTTTTTATAAATATTAATAAATGTTATTCATAAAAATTCGTAAAATGATTCCATTTTTAAAAATAATGATTGAAAATAAATATTCAAATTAAAATTCCATTATAATGTTTTTATATCCATATAAATAAATATGTAATCTAATATAAAAAATATAGACATCGAGAAAATGATTTAATAATTAAATCATTGAAAATTTAATGTACCTTGTACCACATTGAACATTAAAATCATCATCATCGTAAAAGAATAAATTTAACAAAAAATTATTCTGCACAATTATATATAAAATATTTATTTAAATTAACATGGTAGAAATATATCCACCTTATAAAATAATAAAGGTGCATATAAAAAAGAAATGATTTGATGAAAGTAGACTGAGACAATATCCGTTACAAATATCATATCATGGAAGTGGAAATTAATCAAATGAATCAAGAATGTTTATAATATGTTAGTAAACATAAAAGAATTTTATGTATGATATTATATATTAAAAATTCATTTCACACAAAATATTTAAATGACATAATCAATAAGTATAATTTTGACCCAATGAATGGAAATTGGGTTAAAAATTCCCTTGCATCGCCTTCGACTTCCTTCAAATGTGTTAAAACATCTTGTATAATTATTTACTGAATATAGTAAACTTATTTCTGAAATAAAGTCATATTTTTAGAACCATATATGATAATTTTATAACATATTATAAAGCATTCATTAACAATGTTTTTTTATTTTCATGATTTTAGGTGCGTTTTTTCATTATTTAATGATCGAATCATCTATTTAAAATTATGGACGTTATTGTAAAATGAGATAAAAATAACAGAAGTATAATGAAATTGTATTAATTTATTTTATGAAGTATAAATGGTATCATTTATAATTTTTATTTAAGACCTCAAGATGATTCATTAGATAAAATGTTATAGATAAATGTTTTTAATTTTGTACGGTTTTTCGAACACCATGAAGTATATTCATTTTATTTATGATTATGAGTATATATTACTCATATAATTTGAATATGTTTATAATATAAATTATAAAATAATATTTAACCATAAAAATAGTTTTAATACTATCTAGAAAGGAGGTAATTTAAAAAAAACATTATTCATGGAGGCGATTAACCGATATAACATTAACAATAATTTTGTTTATTTGATGGAGAGGATATGAGAAATGTAAATTAATTCATATATTTCATTAGAAGAAAAAAAACATCAATATATAAATGATTCTGGAATAATAGTGAATTTATTCATATGGATGTGAGGAGAATTTAGAAAAAGAAAATAAATTAAGAGATGTTCCTTGGGAAAATCACCTAGTTAATATTAACTATTTCAAAGGAACTTGAGGACCTATTATTTGAAATTTTGGTGAAAAAAGAAACACTTGGTCATGGTGAGAATAAGAATATGATATTAGGGGAGGTATTTTATGAGATAAAATGAATTTTTGTTCAAAATATGGTGGTGAATGGTGGTATTTATTCTTGAGGAGAGGTGGGTTTATGGATTAAATGGTGAATATTTTAAATTTAAATCCAACCATTTTATGTGGAATTAAATTCAATTAATTTTGATATAAATTGATATTATAAAGGCTACATTTTGTAGATACACACCTCAAAAATTCGTTAAATTTTGTAGGTATTAGTTTTTTTAAACTTTTACCCTTTTTACATTTATCATGTTTCATTTTTTCTTATACTCTGCTAAAAAATATTTTTACCATGGTAACTTTTTTTATATTTAAAAGTAAAATTGACCTTAAAAAATTATTTGAAACTTATGAATAAATATATGTAATCCTTTTTTTGTAATTAAATTTAAATAATTCTTCATAATTATATTTAAAATTAATCCCATGAACAATACAAAAAGAGCGGGGTTTCAAAGTGAAACATTCAAAAGTGGAAATTTTTTGATATTTTATTTTACTGTGAAATTTATTAAAATAACCTAAATTGGTTTGATTGGTGTATTATAGAAATAATTTTACATTAAAAAATATTTAAATTTAATTTAATTATATATGTAATTTTTATGAATAAATAGTGTTCGAATAAAATGTATTACTTTTCATTATTCACTAAAAAAATAATCATATCACAAAAAAACCGTAAATTCAACCAAGGGAAATTGGGAAACTACTATTTAAAAGAAGAAGTCTATTTTTCAAAAAGAACTTCTAAAAAACTAAAAAAATAGATTTAAAATAGGCACTCCACCAAAATTCAATAATACAAAAATTTTCAAAAATACCTCTTCTACGCATAAATTTAGATTTATTCATATATAAAGTCTAGAGAATAATAAAAAATTAATTTTAAAATTATTATTTAATATATGGTATATATATATATATTTATATAATTTAAATTGTTTTATTTTATTAATAATTGGTATAAAATATTTTTTTCAAAATAAAATATTTATTCAAAATAAAAATTATTTCGTTTTAAAAAAGTTTTACATTAATGTATAATTAATTAGATGCCAAATAATTTACTATATATACATTTCTAAACAATATTTTAATAATTTGGTTAATATTTTTCATTCCCACCATTATAATTTCTACTTAATGGTGACATTTATATAGTTATATTTATTTTCATTTTAATCTTGATGTGGTGTATCATGTACGCTATATAACATTTTATTTTTTAAAAACATGGGATGTAACATCTGCCCCTCCTCATTGGCTTGTGTCGAGATGAAACTGTTACTCAATATTTGGAAACATCCAATAGTCACTAAATTCTGGTGATAAATGTTTTGGGCTACGTGAATGGTGGAGTAATATGTTCCATTTTGAATTGAAAACAACCAACAAAACATGCCATTACTCGAACAATTATATGACGCACATCAAAAATGTATTAAAATTCATCATCTTACAATGTAAAATAAGAAACAAACTATCATAAAACCATAATAGGAGAAGAATGTGGAATAATAAACAAAAACCCCCAAGAATCTAGGACTAAACTAAAAATCTTCACACTAATCTCCAAGCACCAATCACCATCAGACTACCTAAGTATTAAGATGAAACACTATGGAAATGAGATAATATAAACACATATGTGTCCAAGAATATAACATTTGAAAGAGTACCCATTTACATAATTAGGGGGTGAGTAATAATACTCAATATGGCTCCCATAAATGACTTCCCCACTCATACCACTTGTATAACAATTATCAGTAAAATTACACAAAATCATTTTATAAAACAAATAAATAGTTATTGAATTACCAAAAAATCAATCATATCCTCACTAAATAACCTTACCCAAATCCACATCATCATGGAAATAAATCAAATAAATCATTACCCATTTACCCATTTCTAGCAGGCATAACCCCCTTTACCATGTGTGGTCGCACTCATATTTAACCATACACAGAATTTACCACATGTGGTCACTGTTTCCAATAAAGAGGGAACATAACATCCAATACCATCCCCTTTTAGTGTTTTAAATCATGCCACATATACTTACTTTTTGTGGGAATTAATGCTAACAATTCATTTAACCCAAATAATGTTTAAATAATTAATCCAATCTACTATTCTAAATAAAAATTACCAAAAGCATGTAAAACTATGATTATCAAACCAAATTCACCATTCAATCCAAGAAACATTCCCATAAAATTACATTTTAATTGAAATAAATTTTCATAAAATTTTTCCAAGAATAAAACTGAGAAACAAAATTTAAAATCACCATTTTTAATTCCAACAATAATGAATATAGCAAAATAATATAAAAAACCTACCTAAAACCAGAAAATAAACACCAAAGTGTTTCTATAAAATATTTTCACTTATATTTCAAAATAAATTAATAGAATATAATTATATTAAACAATAGACATCAAGTTATTGAAATATATTGTTGTGAGTTAATACACATACCCTAGGGTTTTTGTGAAATCGACTAATGGACAGTCTCACCACAATCTGGGTTAAACATTAAAACCACCTTGTAACCCTTTACCAAGAAAAAATCAAAAAATTATTCATTTTATGAAACCAAAAATATTGATCTACATGCGATGGGTGTAGATTTAAAAACCCTTGAGAGAGATAGAAATGTATAATTGGAGAAAACCCAAGAAACACCGAGGTGAGAGACTTACCAAGGAAGAATTTCCTTTTATCTACCAAGAAAACCTATCAATTATCTTCCATGATGAATGGAATAGGAAGATTAACCACTGAGAATAGAAAATCCTGAGTTTGTTTTGTGGGAGATGAATTGGTTATTTTAGGGTAAACCCCTAGTGACCCTATTTTTAAAAATCTCCATTTTTTTTAAAAAAATATGCACGGTTAGCCTGCACTATAGAAAAAATGTGCACATATCATGTGACTAATTCTATCCCAAAGGGGTGCCTCACATGGTTGTCTTACGCTTTTTGAAAAACTGTTCAATAACCATGATATGTCCCACAACACCAGTTGCATGGTTTCTTGTATATTATACATGATTCTCACTAAATGTTCTAAAACTGTGCACCCTAAAGAAAGCCTAAAAACCATTCTAAAAATTTTCCTAACTCTCCTATACAATACCCAACCCATTTATATAGTAACAAATACAAAAAGAAGATACAGAACACAAACTAGTGGTAATACATTCTCCCCACCATTGGTCTTTCCGATATTAGAATGTAGAAATCGATCACTTTCCCAAAAAATCATGGGACATTGCTCATGCATTTTATTGTCCTATTCCAAAATCTCCTCATGAATCTATCCATGTTTCCAACAATCCCAACATATAAAGATGTTATTCCAATGAAAGAATTTTTTTCCCAATCAATGATCATCACTATCATGTGCACTAAAGAAACATCCAACTCAAGATCAACATGATCCAGCAGAATCTTATTGTCAGGATTTTACTGATACTTCTTCAACTGAAATACATGATATACATTATGCACTACAATGAACTAAGTATAAAATCTAACATATAAAACACCTATCTTACACATTCATGTATCTCAAACGAGAAATATATCTCAAATATAACGTTTCATTCTTTATAAATCAATGATTTCCATGCCCCTAGGAAATGATTCATAATACCATATTACCCATCTCAAATAATAATGGTCTTCAATGGTGATCTGCATAGAATTTATTGATGACACAGATCTATCTTCATTATTTTACTAATTATATTAGGTTTCTTTGTAGTCTTTTGGATTAGTCTCATCCCAACAATCAAACTCCAACCTATTTTTACCCAACTACGTGGATAATGACATTAATGGATATAAAATTCATCAAACGGAGCCATATTTATCGATTCTTGATAGCTGTTATTATATGATAATTCCAATAATGGTTAGTTATCCTCCCATGGGCCACCAAAAATAATCACAAAATTCATTATCATATATTAAAATGTTTGAATAATCCCCTTGTATTTACAATCTATCTGGGGGTAATATATCTTAATCAAAATAAATTTATTGAAAATGTATTGTGGCAAGTATTTCCAGAAATTAGATTTGAACTAAAGATACCTACCAGATACATTTTAAACTGGAAAATAATGCCTCTTTACAACCTAAAGATATATATTATGTACCCATATTCTATCATTTGTGATTCACAAATAAGGATGAAATCAGATGACATTGTGAGCCGATCCACTATCACCCATATGGAATTGTGATTCCAAACAGTTATTGGAATAACTATAATAAAATTTATTTCATTCTTCTCCCATTTACACATATTGATAAGTAAATTCTATAACATATTTTTTTATTGATTATCCACCTTGAATTGATAACATTTTTATCATATCGATACAAACTCATTCACATTCCTTTTCATAATGGTCTACCAAAACTATACATCAAATAATAATACAATTTCTGATTTTTTGGGTGGAAAGACCATTTTTATTGGTCATATACACAAAACACCACGTACCCTTTCCCAAGATCAATAAAAACTAATATTTGTGTTTATATAAGGAAATCATTGAGCACATCAAAAGACGTATGACATTTCACATTCCATTGAAATGGAACATTTTTTAGGGTCTATTTTTTTATTGGTGAAGTTAATTGTGAGAGATTAAAAATAAAGCATCAGTAATAGCTTAACAGACCCAGTAAAATTCATATATCAAAAACATTAATGTATGTTGGAAAGAAATAAGAGAATAATTCTTCTCTGGATCAAGTGAAACACCTTTTAATGAAATTATATGGCCAATGAAATGTACCACTTGTATCCAAAAATCACACTTTCATATTTTCTCATATAACCAGTGGTCTCTCAAGATTCGCAACACTATTGTCTAATATTTCTCATGATCCTCCCTTGTCCTAGAATACACCAATTCATCATCAAAAACTGCCACCATGAAAGAATCGACATATTTATGAAATATTTGATTCATCAATTCCATAGAGACCACTCCTGAATTTTTAAGGGAAAAGGGAATTACAAAATGTTCATAATAGCCATATCTACTTTAGAAGGTTGTTTTAGAAATATTTTCCTTCCACATCCTCAATTGAATATATCCTGGTCGCCAATAAATTTTTGAAAAACACAAACCTCCCCTTAAATTATGTACAATATCATTAATTTGTGACTCTTGACATAAATTTTTTATCATAAATTTTTAATGTTTATGATAATCAACACACTTCCAAAAATTTCTTTCTTTATTTTTGAACAATAAGATCAGTGCTACCACAAAAGAAGTCCTAGGACAAATGAATCCTTTATTTTAAAACTATTACATACTAACCTTAAATTCCACCAATTCGGATGGTTTTATCTAGTAAGATGGAAGTTAGATTAGTTAGGTCCCTAGAAATATATAAATCGTAAACCCCACTTCCCTTATATGTGGTAACCCTGAGAATTATTCAGAAAATATATTCTGAAACTAGAAAAAAACATATGGAAAGTGATTCTGTTAATATATTCAAATGATGACAATGATAGATCCACTAACATATATGAGATATTCCAAATAGTTGGGGATAAAGATCTCATTTCTCCCACCATTCCCTTCTTCTCTCCTCTAAAGAGATAATTGACACAATCCTGAGTAGTGAAACTAACCATTCATGAATAACAGTTAATATGGGCCTTAAAAATTTCAAACCAATAAATACCAAGGATTTTATGATATAAATCCATATCATGTTCTAAGAAGTTCCATATCATATTCATCCCATCAACAGCAATATTATATGCTCTACATAGGATGGTTTGTAACTCTTTTTTACCCATAGGATTTTGAAATTTGAAAACTGAAGGCATCATTTCCACATTTAAACCCAATCATTCTACAATAAGATAACTAATGAAATAATGATATGAAAAACTTTAAAAAATATTGAATAAATGTAGAATTTAAAAAATAATACATTTCACTTTTGATTGTATAGACTAATCATCCACCACAACGTGCTCATCTATGAAAACATGTTTACTGGCCACACATTTCTCATTATTACCCTACTGAAACATCCCCTGCTGAGGAGTCTTGGTGTTCCTACAATTTCCATTTATAACACTATATTTTTTATGTGGGGAATGATGTGTCCATTGTCCCATGGATTAATAAGATGATTGTGACCTCGGAGAATTTTCTCATGATCCTCACCTAAAAACATTTCAAAAGTAATGATTATGATTACCCATATGATTGTTGTTATGAATTTCTCAGATTTGTGTTATGCATTATCTTTTCACATGGTTTAGAGATCCCCCTTGAAAATAAATTTTCTTACACTAAGTATTCAGTGGAAGGTTCGCTGATCCTACCAACAGATTTTGGGCCATACATCCACATTAGAAATAAGGGTAACTATTTTGATTGCTTCCTGTGTTAGAGTTGCCACTATTTCCTATGGGTATCAACATACATTATCATTACCCTGCTACTAGGATATCTCTTTCATCCATCGTAGATATATTTTTCATCTCTTTATAATAAATTATACAATGCACTGAAATATTTGAACAGATATTCTACGTCAATAACGCTTAAAAAATGTGTGTCTTTTAGGGTGTACTGGATGCAACCTCATGTGAAAATCAAAAAAAAATTCATAAACATGTCTGAATATTCTGTCACTAAAAGATTATCTTGTTTCAATATGAATAAATTTATTGTTCACAATATTTTGAATGTGTTGGGATAGAAATTTGTTTATATTCAATTTCTCAAAATCCACCAATGAAAAATCTTGTTCCACTTTAACATGGACCATGGGCTCCTACCAGTAACACACATTATATTCCAACATATATGTTTCTAAAATTACATATAAATTTTTTTAAAATTACTAGTAAATAAATAATTATATATATCATATTTATCAATGCCTACACCTTTTCATGTTCTAAATTACCCCCAAGAAGTTGGTAGATTCTATTTTTTAAACCCAATTGAATAATCCACATAGTTTAGTACATGCTTTGGATTCCATTTAGCTGGTCATCGAAAAGAATTCACTATGCTCTGAACCAGCTACTGGTTCACCAAGGTTTAGGTGAAACCACATTTTCCATAACTTCTTCTCATTGGTCTTTATTATTTCTACATCGTGCAATTTATAACATCAAAATAACCAAAAATATGTTTCCTTATCTTACAAATGATGTCTTACAATTTCATATTCCATCACATTTACAATATCTTTACCATGATTCCAATTTCAACATTTCTCACTTTCTATCATTGTTGAAAAATATATTATGTTTTAGAAAATCAACTCTTTTTTAAAATACCACAAAAATTCACTTTCATAATCATACATTAGAAAAAAATGAAATTTTTTCCAAAATAACTAAATTCAGAACCCAATATTAATTATCACTCAAAATGATATATGAAAACCTTATGAGAATTCATTTATAAAATGAAAATCATATTATTTTCATATGATAAAACTCGGACAATGGGATTGTGATTCTTATAATTTTATTCAATATAATTATGCAGAAAATTTTCAAGTAATGTAACGTTCAGAATAAAAATGATATCTATGTATTTTAATGATATACAGTTCAAATTCTGAATATTCTACTAAATATTACCATCCATTTTCAAAAAAATATCCAAGAATGAAGGTTAACCCCATGAATAACAACTGATTCCAAAAGTTCCAAAGAAAATGATTCCACTTATAACATCTCACTCCTCCTCATTGGCATGAGATGACAGGAATGTGAAACTTGGCATTATATGATATCCCTATGGCTCCAAATGATTGAAATAAATTTAGAGGGATTCATTAATGTTTGGTGATGATTCTCCCCTTTTAAATGAAAATAACAAACAATTCATTCCATTGCCAAAATATCTACGTGATTCATATCAAAAATGAATTACAAGTCAACATTTTGAAAAAAACAAAAACACAAAAACCATCGCAATACCAATATAATTCTACCAAGTAGAAGGCTAAAAAATATATCTCATCAATCCATCACATAACTCTCTAGATCCACCCTATGTTCCATTCTCTAAGAACCACAAGACCTCTAAATAATCATGATTAACCACTAAAAAAATTGATTATTTACCATACCTATTTATTAGAACACCACATCTACAAAATAACCCAACTTCCAATATAGGGGTCAGTAATAATATATAGTATGATTTCCCCAAATTACATCCCTACTCACTTCACTGGAATAAAGAAATTTAGAACAATATAATAATCCCATTATCTAAAACCAATAAATAGTTTAGATTATTCATATATGTCAAACACATACATATCAAATCACCTTAACAAAATCCACATAAACATGGAAATCTATCAAACCAATATTTACCCATTTACCCATTCCAAGTTGGAATTATTCATTTTATCTTGAATTTTTGCAAACATATTTCAAACGTTCACACAATTTACCACATAATCTCCATGTTTCCATTTATGGGGGAACTTCACATGTAATGTCAAAAAAAAATTAGTGTGGTGCGTCATGAATCATCTCAATACTTTTTGGTGGTACTTCCCACCCACAATTCCCTACACCCAACTCATGTTTAAACAAGTTATCCACACATCTATGAAAAGATAAAAATTATTAAAATATTTTCAAATTGTGTCTATCAAACCAAATAAACCTTTTAACCCAATATACTTTCCAATAAAACCATATTTTAATTTATAACCATTTTCCAAAAAAATCAAAAAAACAAACGGAGCATAAAAATTTAGAATCGTCATTTTAAAATACAACAATATATCATATTTCACAAGAATATCATAAAAACCCCCAAAATGGTTGTGCTACTATCTCATCTGGGAACTCAAGAGGGGTGGATCTCCTCCTTTCCAGTGGGAGGAGGGGCAAAAAAGGTGACATCCCTCCCCCAAGATGGAGACCCGGGTCCTCTGGTACCCCGTAAGCATGACACCATGATCCGGTCCCCCCCTAAGTACGGTACAAGGGAAAGATCCCAAACCTCTTTCCCTCCATCATCCCCCCACCACATATACATCAAGAATGAGTCTGGGTATCTATACTAGGCTACTGTTGAGGAAAATGCAGTCTTGGGAGTGCTCATACCCTATCCTGATAGACTCATCTGTGCCTAGGGTCAATACCGAACACCTTCTTATCAATTATAACTTTAATTATATGTAACTCTCGCAGATTAGGTTCACGAGTTAAAATAGATTACATATCCTTAGAGATGAAGAAAAAACTGTAAAATCTTGTTGTAGTTCTGGAACACAAAAAAACCCTTCTAAAAATAGTGATTTTATGAGTAGAATCAAAATGCATGAATCCATGCATGCGAACCCAATCAGCGTGCATATATGGACTTTCTGGAACATGGATATTTCTATTTCCTTGATCTAAGCTAGTAACTAGCACATCACGACTAAGGAAACTGATGGTATGAGCACACTCATTGTGTTTTTTATCTATGGTAGTTGCAACCCTCATATGAGGGGACCAGTCTGGCAGAACCTAGGTAGATTCTACCCAGGTGTCTGTTGTGGATCCTTGGTGGAGATTTAAATGTTATCATCGAGCCAGTGGAGAATTAAGGGAGAGGGGAGTCTCCCCATTATGCCAGCATGAATATCATCCACTTTATGACTGGGAATGGCCTCAGAGAGATGTGGTATTTAGGTAATCTTTTCACTTGGTGTAACAACCAAAGGGGAGGAAGATGATGTTGGAGCCGACAATACTTGTGTATCGCAAACATCCATGCCCTCACCATGTTCATGAATTCCAAGGTGATCCACTTGGTCTGAGGTATTTCAGACCACTCCCTAATATTACACTCTTTGTCCCCTAGATATGTTTCTCATGAAAGATTCAATATTGTTGGAAAGTGGATCAAAGATCTAAATTATCAGGAGTTTGTATGGGAGATTTGGGTAAGGTCTACCTATGGTCTCACATGGGTGGCTCTCCATACCAAGCTATGGAGGCTCAATCAAGATCTATAACGGTGAGCTAGGATCCTACCTCCACCAAATCTGGACATAGATGATCAAAATCATGATATTGAGAGCTTGGAAATCATCCTGGAGACAAATATGAATGATATGTTCTTTGGAGAACTCTTAGATAAAAAAAAGACATTCAGAATTAGTACTTTCCCAAGAGAAAAAGGCTAGGGAGATGTCGAGGATAAAATGGCTCCCTAAAGATTTACCGAATGAGGAATAGATCCTCGTGGATATGTTGATCTTAAATCCCAAGAGATCACCAGGCCCAGACTACTTTATTGGATCATTTTATAGAGTATCCTAAGAGGTTTTAAAGGGGGATATCATCGTAGCAGTGCAAGACTTCTTCTATAGTGGAATCTTACCAATGGTTTCATGTGCTACAACCCTTGTGGTTAATCCAAAGGTCAAGGAACCCTTGTCCCTCTCACTCTATAGACCTGTGAGTATGTGTAATTTTCCATATAAAATTTTGTCCAACATCATTAATGGTAGGTTGTACATGATTCTCCCTCAATGGATCTCCCTCAAACAACATGGAATTGTTACTTGTCTCTCAATCCAAGTTGAAATTGCAATGGCCATGGAAATGCTGACGGACTTAAATACCAAGGCTCACAGATCTAATTTTTCCATAATGATCAACATGAACATGATGTATGAGTGACGTGAATGGGGCTTCATCAATAATGTACTTGCTAGAATGTGTTTCTCTATCTGGGTTTGTGACCCCATTTGGAGATTCTTCAGATCCACAAGGATGGAGGTACCATTTATGGGGAAAACACATGGATTCATCAAGGTTATGAGAGCGTTATGGTAGGGCGATCCCATATCCCCAAGAATCATCATTCTTGTGAAGGACACTCTCAGCTACATGATCAATAGAGTCAGGTCCAATATGGGGTTTCTCCCATGTCATAGGAAACTAAACCACCCCTTCATCTCCAATCAAATGTTTGCATATGACACCATTATCTTCATAAATGCATGCAGGATATCATTGCGTGGTTTCAATAGGGCCCTTGAGGATTATTTCCACTGGAGTTTCCAGGTCATTTATAAGGGCAATAATAACTTTTATATCTTAGAGAAATGTTTATCTAGTTGGGTTGTGGTTCTGTGTAACATATAGGGCATGCTGAGAGGCATGTTTCCTATGGAGTATATTGGAACCTCCATTTCGCTAGGCAGGCTGAATATCTGAGACATTGGCCATGTTGTGTGCAAGATCACGGGCATCATCATCAATTAAAAATACAATTCTTATCCTTTGATGTCCATATTTCCCTAGTCAACAGTGTTTTTTAAGACATTCCAGTTCATGAATTTCCCTCTATAATCGGGCAGTAGGGGGGTTATAAAAAACATTGACAATGTTCTTGCAGGGTTTACTTGGGAAACACAGTTGGAGGGGAAGAGACACTAGGTCTCATGGGACAAAATGGAAATACCTATACTCGATTGAGGGATTAATGGCAAGAGTATTGCTGACACCATTCACTGCATGCATGCAAAACTTGTGTGGGAAACTATCAATGATTGCATGATATGGTGGAAGGCCATGTCCTGTAACTGGGATAACAATTGGACTACTCCCTCTGTGGCTAAGTTTTCCCTATGGTCCATGATTTTCACTATCATCCCAGACCTCAGAAGGAAATCCCAATGGATAATTTTGGAGGGTATGATTCTCTTCTGGAATCATAATTGGGAAGTTAATAAAATAGGATATCCAGGATGCACGGCCCCTACAATATAGTTCCTAGAGGCCATACATCATCCTCTGTTTATCAAGTCAGTGCTGGATAAGAATCAACAAGAGTTGTTTAATCTCATTGTCATCAAATCAGAAAAAGAAATATGCATATTCAATCCTTCTACCATATGCTTGTTCAACTCTAAGGTCATCCCATGATCTCTCAACTATTCGACCAAAAGAGACAGTTGGAACGACCTGACATGGTGCAATATGATTCCAAAAAAATATAATTTCTTTACTTCAGGGATCGGTAACCTTGCAATAAAATCATATGAAAACGTTAAAAATATGGGTATTTGTCTTCCGTCCAACTATTGATGCTGCAAAATAATGGAGGAGAGCATGAAACACATATTCAATGAAGGTGACTGGGATTGTGACATGTGGAGTGCATTTGGGGAGTTTACTACTTTCTCTTCTCTTGAACTGCAGGACAGACCCCTCCTTGATCTATGGTTTCAAGGGATGAATGATAAGGGACTGGAAACAACGGTGAGAGCAGTGATTCATAGAATAGGGTCCTGGTGCCTTTGTTAATCTAGTAATCGGGCAAGATACGAGGGAGGCACATCAACAGGAAGATCCATAATCATGCATACCAAGAGCCTACTATTTTACATGGTGTTGATGATCAGAAACTGACAAGAAGAACCCTCCCTTTGGGTGTTGTAGGTCTATTCCCCGAGGGACCGAACCTCCTCCTGGATTCAAGGCCATTGTGTGCGCTGGATTCCTCCAGCTATGAGGCTCAATATAAATATGGATGGATCTTATATAACGGGCGACATGCGTGGAGGACGGGTTGTCCAGGGTGGTAGGTGGAGTGTGTTGCTAGACCATACAACACATTATGGTAGCAGCACTTCCATCCAAGTATAGGCCCATTCAGTGATAACTGTTCTCACACTTTGTAGGCAAGATAATATCCCCCTCTCCCAAGTGGAAATAGACTCAATTATCATTAGAGACTCCTTGAATGGTTGAGAACCCACCCCTTGGTTGATTTCCTATATAATTAGACAATGTAGAAATCTCCTCAATGGTACAAATAAGGTGACCCACACATGGCGTGATGGGAAAAAACTTGCAGATCATGTGGAATCCTTAGTGGGTCTATACTCTACTGCTACGCGCTTATCCAACATCTCCTTATTCAAACTAGAGGGGGTGAATTTCACACCACTAGTTCCAGTGGACCCATGATGACTATGTACAAAAAAATAAAATCTTATATATGAATTTCATTACACATACTCGATTTTAACCTAATTCTATGTTCCTTGTCAATCATTATTTTATTCCATAGTTCAACAATTATATATTTTTTTGTTCAAAAATTTGTTTTTTTATTTTTTTTATGTTCTTTAAGAATTTCATGATGTCCCATCCACTATATTCACCATAAAAATATGAATAGAATTATTTAGGAATTATTAATGAATCTGAACTTCCAAATAGAGATCAATTGGAACTCATTTAATGATTTTTTAATTATTTTTATTACATTACCGCACTTATTATTATTCCAAAAAGTTTGTATAATTATGGTAGTTTTACCTATATTACCATCTATAGAATTATTTTTTATTTCTTGCAAAAAATATTTCGGTTGGTTGAAAATTATCAACCATAAATACTCAATGATTTGATAGTTGGTTACTATACATCCTTCCACCTAAGATATCAAATTATGATCATGTTCTTGATATCTTAAAATACAAATTCGGGTTTTCTAATAGAGTTACCAACTTCATTAAGCATTGGTTCCCAACTCAATGATGTTAATGAAAAAAAATTAATTTCCAGACATCATCTATGAAAGTGAATTTGATTGAATTTAGCCTACTCCTAATCATATTATTGTTTTTAATATGTACTATTGGTAGACTTACTTGAATTAGTCGCAAATTAAACAACAAATATATCATAAACACCAGGTTTTATGATTTTGGTTCTCTATACATGGTTTTCTGGGAAACCGATAGTTTTCAATTTCATTTATTATCACTAATATTGAATGAAACATTCCATTTCTATGAACTCCATACCAATCAATGTGACATAAAATTTAGATACAACCATTCAATGTTATATATATTTTCTGGATTGAATCCATTTAATAGAAAATCCATGTATTTTTAAATGTGACAAAATTCAATTTTCATTTACTATATGTCATAGTACATTTCATAAAATTAATTAATTTTATTTTATATAAATATTGATCATATTACTAATATGTATTATCTTCTCCCCTGCTTCCGCCCACCCCCTCCCCCATTTCCCATGCCCCCTCCCACACACCTACAACTCAATTACCACTCCCAAACGCACCCCCACTGCCCCCAACCTGCACCCCCATTGTTCCCCACCCACCACCCACCTGCAACCCCCCCCCCCAACTACACCCCCACCCTTCAACCGAACTTATTACCCCCCCCCCCCCAAACACACACACACCCTTCCCCTTACACACTTCCCCTATCCCCCTTCGCCACCACAACCCCCTTCACACTGCCACATTCCCTCTTCACCCCCAACCTTCACCCTAATTTCCTCCAACCTTCACCCCACATACCCCACATCCCCCCTTCACCAACATTTACCCCTACCACCCTCTGACCCCATCACCACCACCATTCACCCCACTTCCCCCAACATTCACCCCACTAGTAGCCCGACTGCCACCCCCACCTAAAACTCTTTATGCTTATATTCTTCATGGTTTTTATTATTGAAACCTAGTTTTTTTTATCATTTTATTTTTTTAGAATTAATCAATATTCTTATTAAATATAGGTTTATCAATTTTATATTGAACATAAATTTCCTTCCTTTATTCTTATTCGATCTTCTTGGCTTTTTCAAACTAATTTTCTAACATGATTAGACAATATTTTTCTGCATGGTATTCATAAATCTTTATTTTGTATTCCTTCTCTATGGAAACTATTTACAAACATTCGATATTTGGTTCTTTGAGTATATCATTCTACAATTATTATTTTCAAAGAATCTAGGTCATAAATTCAATACAATTTGGACTTTTGGTTTCCCGTCAACACATACAATCAACAAATATTAATTCACTAATTGATATATGGAAAATAGATTTTATAATATAGAAAGAATGAGTGTATATGTTTTTTTAGTAATTATTCAACCAAATATTCACCCCTCTCCCAATGGTGTGTCATATCTAATTCCAAACCCTCACACTTTTATTTGATTTCTATGTTTATAAATTAGCATTTGAAACTATAAAATTTATCTTTTTATTATAAAACTATATCTATTTTTATTATTTATTAATCAATGGTTTTTATTTTATGGAGTTTAATAAAAATTATACCATCTAAATATATCTACAAAATACTAGAAAACATGATGATTCTTGGGATGCGATAAAATAGAATGATTAACATGTGTTAGGGGTCATATGTAAATACTATGTTTCATTAATGAGAAAAAAACATGTTTTGAGATTTTGATGAACTACAAGGGCCCGACATATAATTTCATTAGAACCTATATACCAACCCATCATCAATATCAACTATTAAATGAACCTAGTTACCAAACCATATCGCATCCATGGTTCCCATCCATATCCAAAACAAATACTAGCCAAATAAAAAAAATAGCCTAGCTACCAACCTATCTCCCATCAATGGATCCCAACCATATCAAAAAAATAGTAAAATAGACCTTGGAAACAATCCCATTTATAATTAAGAAAACCTATAACACATGATTATCCAAAAAACAGAAAAATTATCTAAAATTTCAAAGCGCACACACCCATAAAAAGTATATTACACACACTAGAAATAGAATTAAAATCATAAAAAATTTCATGCAAGATTTCCACAATAAGAATGGGATTGATCCTTCACAATGTATTTATATCTTTTAGGAAAAAATATTAATTAAATTATTGAATTAGAAAATTTATTATCAACAACTTTTCAGAAATAGGTAACATATAATTTATCATTTATTAATAGATTTTAAAAAACATGAACATGTTATTGACAGGAATTTCATATTATATAAGAAATAAGGAAGACAATATATCATATTACATTCCTATTATTTCAATAATGTCATTAAAATTTTCTATAATTATATTGGTTATAAAATTTATAGTAAAATGAACACAATATGAAAAAAAAGTATTGTATTGAATAGATAAGATACATTGATAGAAACTCACAAGGAATTAACAGGTATAAAACAATAAAGTTATTACAATACCAAACAACAACTTCATTATTCATTTATATTACCATGTTCTTATCTTCTTTAGGTTAATTACACTATTACACAAAGGAATAAATCATGATAATTTCACAACTTCACATTAAACTAGGAGAAAGGTAACTCATATACTACCTCAACATGAGGACCAAAATATTCTCCAATTTATGATCATAACACGTAGCACTGAACCTTGATTAAATTCTATTTTGGGAACTAATTATCCTTAATATAAAATCTTAAAAATATCCATCATTAATTAATAAAAAAACTAATATTAATATTATGATAAAAATTCTCTATAGAATGTGAAAAGAAGAATAGAAAATATTAGAACCATCAATGGTGGATGATCCTTAGAAGCTGGGGTAGCCATGTCGGAGGTGCGCCAAAGGAGGATGAGGTGTGGAAAAGTTGATGTAGTGTCAGCAAGGTGGCTATGTTGGGTGGAAGTATTAGGGGATAATGGTTATGGAGAGGAGACCACACATTGTTAATGGATACCCGCTCAGAGGAATTCCAAGGGAGGAGGTGGGGAGGCCACCGTCAATAGCATCTGTTGGGCATAGGAGTGGGGGAATTGATTGGAATCATAGGGGAATAGGGGGCCACTGTGAAAGTGGTTTAGGGTTTAGAGAGGGTTGTAGATCGGGAGAGGAGGAGAATCCCAACATGTATAAAAAAGATATGTCTGTGACAGTTTAATTTAATTTGTGATATAGAAAATCTATATCTCGGACCTATAAAACTATGATTATAGGTCCATGGCTATAGCCTAAGTTTCTAGTAGTGGTTAACTGGATAAATTAAAGGGATAATCCCTATATTGGCATATTCCCTATGAACACACACCTAACAGTGTATATAGGGTCATCACACCATTATAATATTGTATCTCTATTCTATGAATTTACACAATATATATAGTGATATAAGATTTAAAAACACCTATATCAAATAAATAAGAAACTATAGTTGATGCCACTAGAATTGTACCTTATATTGTATAAGGTCCTACAGAATGATCCAAAAACCTATGAAATAGCTGGACTACCATGGTCATAACTTCTCTGTTAGATCTGTTAGTATTCAAGGGTATGGATACCACAACCATGACCCCATCCTTAGCCAGACCTACCAGTGCTATTCCAACTACCCGCCAGAGGAGATGAAAAAGAACCTACTCTTGAATGTGGTGTTGTCACATATCCTTTTCCAAACTAAGTTAGTCTAAAAGAACTATAAAAATTCTGATGATTTATCATACAAAAGCAAGAGAATATATACATTGGTACTATAAGACAATGTGGCTTTTGGATCTCCAATTGACCAAACTGATGACACACCATTGAGTTATCAAAACGAGTACTTTGGTTATCACTACCCTAACGAGAGACCTCAAGGGTACATTTACTACTGAACTACCACAACACTGATTCTCTATCCCTGATGCTATTTTCATCCATCTGGTTATGCTCATAGACAAGAGATTGATTGACTCTTTTAGAAAAAAAAATTAACCAAATAAATTCACCTTTCTTTTTATAACATACAAATGCCTCTCCTTGAAGAGTATAGAACATAAAATCTCATCACTAACTAGAATCAGTAAAATGCATTAAAAACTTGTGAAATTTGATGAATATTCAATAACCAACATAGAACCATAATGGGGATGCATGAACTCTCTATCACTGTAAGCTCTCAGTGTCGGAGGAAAGAACTGATCAAAGAAAATATTCTTGAATTCAGCCCATATAATGTCTTGATCATGATCATCCTGTCTCACCCCATCCCACCAATACATGGCCAAATCCCAAATAATTTTTTTATCAAGCATGACCCTCTAATATGGAGGCATCTACATATGCTAAAATATATAAAATATGGCCTCTATCCAAGACTCAACAACCATTAGAACACCATCCCTTGATTAAGTAAGAGGATGTTGTTGCTTGAACTCATGATTCCTATCATCAAACATAGGTGAAAGCCATTGAGAACCATGCCTGGACTAGATTAGTTGCATGAAACTATCAGAAACATGGGCGTTAGTGCCCAAATTAGGTTCAAAAGTTTGTGACTCAAGTGGTACTATTGGAGGTATGATTTGTGGCTCAAGACCCACCACTTTTGAAGCATGATCCTTTCCACATTTATGGAATATGATATAAGGAAGAAGTGGTGAAATTGTTCAACAAATTCTTATAACACAACTCCGAACAAAACATTAATAAGATATATTACATCACTAGTAGAAGATGAATGTGTTAAAACTCACTACCAAAGGCTTACTACCCCATCTACATTATGATATGACCATGCATCAGTAAGTTTTCATGTATAAGATTCATTTCATTTTATATTTATTTATATGTTTCCCTCCACTAACATTCTTAAAAATGATAATGAGGGATAAAAACAAGTAATAAATGTCATTTTAAAAGTCATGTTTCACTTTATAATTGACATAAATTCCCATGGAATCAGCTTCCATACACCTCATCAATAAAAATGAATCCCATTTATTTATTGCATAATTTATTGACTCAGTAAATTACTCATCCCAACCCATGAGGGCCCATTCACCCCACGAATTCAAATAAGAAATAGATCAATCACAACTCTGTAATATCATTAAAATTAGTAAACTATAATTGCATCACTCAACAATCACAGACACGTTAAGCAATCATAATATTGAAATTCACCTATATGGCATGACAATATGCATGAAATTCAAATTATAGGTGTCAACATGATTCAAGTAACAATGGTCCTTTTCTTCATCTCATCAGGTCGAGGATAAAATAGGACCTCAATTATAATAATAATCAACATCCACACACATCATGTGAATCATCCAATGGTGAAATAATATCAACTGTAATAGGCAAAAGAGAATAACCATTATATTTGGTGTAACCTGGATTTTACAACAAACATGGGTTCACAAGGCTTAATAATGAATTATGACTATGTTCCAAGTGCTTATAATCTCAATTATATTGTCTCCAAAAAGTAATTCATGATTGTAACCCACTTTGATAACACTTTGTGATTCCTTGGACTTAGATATCACTTAATAGGTTCCCTGAGTTTTTTGTACCACATGGAGTCAAGTGCATGTCCCCAAACTCTAGGGGATTCTTACTAGAAGTGAGGGCCTATTGAGTGTACATGGGAGATATTATTCCCTCATTAACACAATCTAGAAAAATTAATAAATATAAATAGAGGTTACTATTAGAATAAATACATGTAAATAAAGGGGTCTAAAAAACAACAAATATTTAAGGATTACAATAACTATATCAAATGAGAAATCTAATGATGATATGCCAGGTCACTAAAAAACTGGAAAACATGGGTTCAAAACCACATGCATAACATTCTCAAAAAAATTATAAAGGAAATAAAAATATTATCCATAGAATTATGAGCTCTAGATCAGTCATCTTTTATCAAGTTATATCCTAAACAACATGAAATTAAGTGTTAGAAGCCATATTCTTCCCTTTATCTACACCATCATTATTTAATCTTCCTGGGGTTCCAAACAGTTCCAAGAGAGGGTGTTAGAAAAATATCAGTAGACCACCACCAATGGGGTTTATAACATCCAGACCCTGTAATGGAAATGTAATAGTGTTCAATATTGCATATACAAAGAAAATTAGTACAATGTAATTAAATACCCATGTATCGGCTCCATCCATTAGCTGGTATCTAAACATGTAACTAGTTCATTAATTTATTATTACCAATTAATAAATAAGTTACATGATAACAATATTAAATGTTGTATGATATAACATGGCATCCTATAATGATACATCATAATGAATATCTAGGGTAGCATATAAGTAAACGGATAATTCAAGGGTCTCCAACTCAGTAATGATATTGTCATGGCTAAGGGTTAGAATGTAATATAAGGATAATAATCCAAGGAATTATATAATATTATGCCTACTGAGTCCAAGTATTTAATCCAAGGTAAAATATGGATATGAAATGATTGGACTCGATTGAATTTAACCCTGAAACCGACATATCAATTTTGGATCCAATGAGTCTATCCTACTAATCCTGTAGTACTACATGGAGGATCATACAATGTCATACTCGTCATCCACTGTTAGACTATGATTGGGTTCTAGGGGTGTCTCAATATAATCTTGGGATATCCTTGAATTTATAATGGGGTCCTTAAGTGCTCAAGGAACTCCCTCGTGATTCCAAGGATAGCTTAAGTAAGGACACCCTTATTTTCATAATAAAGTTATATAGAATTCATAAGGTTCATTAAATTAACTTTTATTAGTGTGACAAGGCTAATTAAGCTTAAAACCATTAATTTAAAACATTCAATGTATTTTCATGTGTTAGGATCACTCCTCTACCTTATATCTACATGGTACGGGGTTCAATAGACTTGTTACCTATTATTCAATTATATTTTAAAAGGGGAATCGTATACTTACTATACATTCCCATTCCCATTTCTCATAATTTTATTAATTTAAGAACATGCATTAGGCATGATAAGTGGTGAACATACATGATTCATTCCATTATGAAATTAAAATTATAAACCAATCAATTTAATATTGAAAAGAATACCCTTACAAAGATCAATCCAAGTCAAACCTGAACGGTCACTCAAACATGTCATAACATTACAATGACAATTATGCTATAGAATCCTATTGGGAATGGATGTAGTTGTGGGAATAACCACTAAAAACAAATCATATATTTTTAAATAGTATAACCATTCATTTCTAATGAATATATGCATGCCATATAAATTCATTAAATGATACACGATAAAATGAGTGGGCCCCACATGAAAATTAAAAAATCATCGGACATGAGGGATGAGATATAACCACCCACATAGGCTCGTATGACTCTTCTACATCAGTATTGGCCTCAAATTTATCTTAGAATGGAGTAGATCTATGATAAATGTAAAAATACTTACACCTCGATAAGTAGGTCAAGAGCAAGAGGGATGAAGAACTGCTCAAACATACTAGAGTACTCACTGTTGCACATCCAACATGATGAAACAATATTGAATGGATCCCAAAAAATTGATATGTATTTATAGATAGTTTTGACCATCAAAAAGTATAAATATGACATAAATGATGCCAATCCTGCAGAAATCGTAATAGGGAAGAAGGAGGGTCTTAACTAGAATATTAAGGGAAAAAAATATAAAATTACCCAAACTTTAGCATGTGCATTATTTTACCACATGATTTAACAAACCATGATACAATAATGCATGGTTACATAGAATGTGGCAAACCAAATGGTTCAGATGCTTAGTTAGGGGAACTATGTTCCAACTATGTGAGATGTCTCTACTAAAAAATGCATACCATCTGCACGGTTAGATCTAACGATGCACCCTACCCACATGGTTTACTCTAACCATGAGATAAGTCCATTTTTTCAAAATAAAATACATGTTCCAAGATCCAAACAATACCTGAACACCCACGGGTCCATCACTGTCCATCTAGGAATCCAGCTAAGGTCTAAAATAATGAATTATTTATATTTAATGTATTCATACAGAATGAAAAATCGGGATCTTACAAAATAAACCACATATGATGAAATTTTTTATAACATCTCCCCATTCCAAATAGCTTCATATGATGAAGTAATGATACATGGACTTAGAGTACATCCCCAAGATTCCAGAGGATAGAAATAAATTTCAAAGCATTCATTAATAGTTAGGGATTATTTTTAAAAACAAATAAAATAACCAACCATGGGAAAATCCAAAAAAAATACTATATGTTTCATGAAAAAAATGTAATATATCACAAAGTATTACCTAATAAAAAAAGAACTAAAATATAACCATATATTATATAAAAGTACAAATGCCGAAACCCATAACAAATATCAGAGTGTAAAGCAGAAGACAACCCCAAAAAACTCAAAATCCCAAAATAAAAAAACTCAATAAATCCAATATACTACAATGTATAACTCCAAAATCCAAGAAAAATGTATCACAACACATCACTAATGAATTGAGATAATTTTATTTTACATGTATTTTAAATTAAAAATCTACAATCAACCTGATGTTTCCATGTAGATAGTGAGTAATGAAACTCAGTAGGTTTACAATAAATTTATTTTAGCCTCACACATATAGGATATAACAAGCTATAACATTAATAAAGAAAATTATATATTAAAAACATTCAGATTGTATACTTCCCAAAAAAATCCAATTCCAGGGAAAAATATTTTCATACCAAAATAATTTTCCAAACAAAAATAAATTCAATGGAAAAGAAACATAACAATTATTTAACCCATTTCTCAAACCATTGGCATACCATTAATTGGTTCCAAAATTCCATACAACCAAAATGAAATTCATAGGTGATATTTGTGTACTAATGAGTGGTATATCATCAATCTACCGTGTTGTCATAAGTTCGCAATATAAGATGTTTTGTAATATCACATTTCACATCTACATGATCACATCAATGAAAATGTGAACATACAAACCAATTAATCTATGTTCCATGAAAAACAAATAATTTCACAAAAGTACAATAATTAATTTATTTTAATAAAAACCTTTCTTTAATAATATTTTAATGAATATAAACCAACCAATATTTTAAAACATAGTTTTAAAATCTTTAATGAATGAACTCATCACAACAAAAAATTCCACAATTTTTCAAACAATCCTTTAAGAGTGTTCCAATCATGATTTATATATCAATTTCATAATCATTTTCATTAAATTAAATCAAATTCAAATAAATTCTTATGATTATATCAATAACAGTTGATTGTAAAGCCACGTACCATAGAAACTATGGAATAAATGAAGAAGAACAAAAATTCTTCAATAAAACATAGTTGAAACTCAAATACCCTCATTATATATTGTTCTCCATAATATAATGTGCCATATCCTAACATGATTTGAATAAAATACCTTGATACATACCCAATGGACTGGATCTATCATTACAAATGAGGGAAGAATATGAATCTAATGGGAAACTACCTGGAATGGTTATATACCATGTAAATTAGGCCACTAATGAAAAAAAGAATCACCAATGGATACCTCCCGAATAAAGAGTAAAGGTATCCACAACCACTGGGAAGAGCGGAATTTGTGTTAGTGGTTAATTGGGGAAAAATTTATCCATTTAACGAAAATACCAAATCAAAACCACAATTAAAGGATCTAATTTTTTTATGCATAGATAGTGTGCACTATTAAGAAAACAGTGCACAAACTATGAAAATGACCTTATCCACAAATTCATAGTTTCTACTATGTGGCCACACAGGTATTTCGAACCACGATCCTATATTTTTTCAAACTCAAATCCCACTACATCACTTTTCACAGTTTCCTATAAGAGTTTCATAGTTTTTACTAATAATTTACACATCTCCATCCTCCAAAAAATCCCTAAAATCATTCTAATTGTCCTAGAAACCCATCCAAACATCATCCAACTACTTATCATACAAAGAAGGAATAAATGAATTGTCACATAATAGAATCCTAGGGTACTAAATTCTCCCCATAATTGGACTTTCCTTACTAATAATTTATAATCCCACCATTACCCTATATATGTTTCGCCAATAACTTGACCCTTTTATTTTACCTTCCAAAAGATTCTTCTTGTATCTACCTATATTTCAACAAAACCCACAGTAGACTAATGCTTTACCCACACATTAATTTCTCATACCTATCAACAATAAAATATAACATACAAACCAATGAATCATAATATCATTGGCCAATGTGATTCCATAGTGTCGCGTGGTCATGATTATGATTATACTTTCATAAACGAGATAAATGAAATGAATTTTCCACTACAATGAACTGTGGGGGAAAATCCATCCAATATTCAACTAGTCCAACATGTTCATGTATCTCAAAAAGGACTTTGTATCTAAAATATGTATTTATCTTCATTCCAAAATGATAATTCCCACCCCTTGGATATATTATAAAGTACACATTATCACTGACCTCAAAATCAATGACAAACAACAATGATCCCCAAAATATTTTTGATGACTCTGATTCATCCCCATAATTTTCTTGATCCAATGGATCTTCTTCATTATCTCTTAAAAATCTTCATACCACTAGTGAAGTATCACTTGCTTCCACAAAAAAGTGGATTTTGATAAGGATGCCAATAAAATGCCTCAAAAGTATCCATATTAATCGAGGCCCAATAACTATGGTTATATTATCGCTCCACAAATAGTATGTTCTCCTCACATGAGCCACAAAACCACAATACATAAGTCTGAATAATTTCTTCCAATAATGTTATCATTCATTTCGATTTTACATCACTATAAGTATTATACAAAATGATCCTAGTCAAATGAGTCCAAAAATAATTCTATAAGGATTTCTAAAATCATAACGTAAACCTTATATTATAGTATGATACTATAAAAACATGTAATCAATGACTCATTAAGACTTCTAGGACATAGATTTTAGTCAATTTCTCCAGTCTATGAGACTCATGAATAGAGATTAAATGGGTCAAAATTGTATTATGATCAATTATACCTCATATTGAATCATGTTTCTGAACCATCCTTGGGAGACTTGTCACAAATTCTATTTCAATCATCTACCATTTACAAATATAAATATGTTATGAATTCAATATAAAAATTTGTCATTTGTTATCTTCTATAACCTAATTAAATATGTGCTATATACAAAAAAAACTCATCCACTGACCTTTTAATTTCATCCCACCAAAATGGCACTTTTAGTTCCATTAATATCACATGTATTCTAGGATGAACAAGCCATATTGAATGGTTGTAATCATAAAGAAGTTATTACAAATAAGACAATGGCACGACCATCCGATCTCAAAACCAAAAAATATATCTTATGCCAAGAAACCACCCCTCAATGGTTTCACTACCATTGAGTCTTCATCTCATAGACACACATTCATAATTGGATGTTTTTTCTTCAATAGACTTCTCAAAAAATAAGTAAAAGATTAACCTTAATGAAACCCAAAATGCTACATTGTCTATCAAAATCCATATACATGTCGGTTATAACCGACATGAGCTATCATTGGTCTAAATACACTTTCAACAATAGACTAGATGAAATCATAATTAAGGAATATACAACCAAATTTTTTTTACCTAGTTTGTACATGAATTTACATTAGATCAAGTGTAGATTCTCCATCCCTTTTCATCACCTTACAATCAAATATCTTTGTTAGAAAATATGATTAAAGCTCTAATATTCTATAAACATTATGACTTTATCACCATATATATAACAGATCCATGAATTTAAATCATGGATTACGGTAGAAAATTAATTTTTGTGTGTTGGGTAGTTATTATTAGGAAAAAATAATTTAAAAGACACATAGGATTCAACAAGATCTCCTTGGAGGAGAACACTCCCCAACCCAAACCTAAAATATTAATAATACACCACATTTCCTTATCCTGATTCGAAAAATATCAATATAAATTCTGATGTAAGGAAAACATTATGCTCTTGAAAAAAATTCTGACAGTAAAACATTCATTGAATTGGATTTCCATTCCTTTTTAAATATTTCATTGGTGATGATTTTCATGAAAATTTATGAACAAGATGCATATAAAAACAAGTTATGTCATCAAATCTATATATATCAATGAAATGTTTTGATGGTTTCCAAGATATTAAAGAATTTATCTTTTCTAGATCCAGAAAATTACTCTTTTTAGATAATTTTTCCAACAAAACAAACTTATTGTATCCAAATATAAAGCTTTTAATGTTTAGAATTAAGGGAATCATCTCTCCCGATACCGAACACAATCACCAAATGTATCTTATTCTTGAACTATGTTCATCAATACACCACTATTTCACCATCAAAGACCACCATAATATAATCTAAATAAAATTGAAATATCTAATTCATCAGTTTCATAATGATAGTTGGTGAATTTTTAAGACAAAATAGTCTTAACCGCATACTGATAGTGTAACTATATACTCCAGAAAGCTGTTTTTTGATTATCCCCCTTCTGAACCTATAATTGGAGATATACAAAACATATTTCAATTTTAGATAACCACTATGATCTCCTCAATTGATCAAACTAATCATCAATTCATGGATGTGGATACAAATAATTTATCATAACTTTGATAGGATTAGGATAATCCCCAAAATTCCTTAAATATTTATCCACCTTTTTTACAAACTAAAAGGGTGCTACCCATTAATATGTACTTGGAAAAATGATCAATTGTTTATGACAGTTCCAAATATACTATATGTTTCCTTAATTCTATTGGTTCCAACTGATAATATGGAAGTGAGGTTGGACTTGTCTCTCATATGAGACCATTCTTAAACTCTACTACTCTTCTGGGTGGAAACCCAGATAAATTATTCTAAAACATATTAAAAAACCAGTCAATGATTTTTTGAATGACAATACTCTCTATATAATCCTCCAATTCCAAGATCATAACATCAAAATGGTACGAGAATGTTTTAATTACCTATGAAAATAATAATGATCCACTTGATTTCACACTCTAATATCCACTAACGATACTCTTAACATAATAATCAATTTTAAATCTATCCCTTTAGGTATAAAATTTGATGGGAGTCTAAAACATAGTCAACAAATACCTACCAAGGATTATATCATAGTAATCCATTTCAAGAATAGAGAAATAACATATCAACTTAACTCTATTAATAATTATAGTGAATTATTTTCACATAATGGTTCAAAATTCTATTTGAACAAGTGGAGTTTGAAATTTCAGAACTGAACTAATAATTTCAACATTAAATCCCATAATATCAATAGAAAGATAACAAATAAATATAATGGATGAACATGAATTAAATATTTCTTTATAAGTGTATAATTAAAAATAATCTAACCTCTCACTGTCTATGATTAGATTTATCATCCACTATAACATTCTTATTACTATATAACTGCTTACTCATTTCACTTTGATCATTATTTTCATGTTGAGACTGCCCTTGTATAGTATTCATGGTGTTCCTAGAATAAGCTTATCTTGCTCGACTCTTTTGAATATAGGTATACTAATTTCCTTCTCCCATCAATGCATTCAACTAATTTGAAACAAGCGGTGTTTCTTGAAAAACTATCCACATTGAACAATGAAAATAAATTTTAAGATACCCCTTCATGTTTCAATTATATCATGATCAAGGTGTTTCCATATAATATAACTTCATGTGATGAAAAATATCCACATTAAAAACACCCACCATTACTATTAGGTCATGGAGGTGGATTCACTGATCAAACCATCTGATTCTGATTCATATCCCCACCTTTGAAGTTTGTTCACATCTTCCACTTATTTCCTACATTAGGTTTTCAACCATTTCACTTATGTATCAATATTCTTCATGTACCCATAGTTATTGAGATGTATCTTTCTTCCACCTTCTCTCTATAGACCATCATTGTAATATCAATTATAAAAAACATGAAATTATTTATTGAATGTCTTTCCTCATTCTTGATTCAATAATGAAAACATGTAAGGAATCACTTGCTAAAACATTGTGAATAATGATGATAAATTCATAAATTTAGTTGCATAATATATCATTTAGATATTAACTAGATTCATGATAAAAAAATTTACATTATTATATAAATATTTCATGAGTTAGGATAGAATTGTTTTTGATCAATAATATAAAATCCTTTCATGAAATTATATTGTCTAATTTTTTCTGAGCATCTAAATCCCACCACTGTTTTACAATATCTTCTAGAACATATATCCCCAACCTGATTTTATCTCTACTGGTGTGCCAATGAAATCAATGTGTTGATTCATTCTGTTGAGAGACACATATTCTTTCTCTGGTTATGAATCTCCCAGAAATATGGGTGGATGCTATTTTTATAACTCGGTGGTATTATCAATATACCTAGTATCCTCCCTCATGATACCTATAACCACAACTATAAAGGCATGTAAAATAATTTGAACTAGTTGTTGGTACACCTGTATATAAGTGAAACCACATTCTCAACAGCATCATCTGGTTGAATTCTACAATTCCAAAGAGGTTCTATTATATATAATGAAAACATTACCATTTACTCTCACTCACTAGAAACTAATGTCCTAGAAATTTTAAATTTACCACATCACATATATAAGAACAAGGATTTCCAAAATTCCAAAAAAATTATTTGTAAAACATTTTTGAAAATTCTTCCATGCTTTTGAAAATCAAACCATTTTTAGATATTTTCAAATATCAAACCATTTTTCACGATATAATAAGTCATTAATCCAAATGGATTCTGAAATACTGATGGGAATTTAGTTCTATCAATGCATATCATGCTCTTCTCATTAGCTAAACCTATGATAATGACCTTACATATCCTAGAAGTGTCTCAAAACAAATATATAACTAAATACCTAGTGACATGAGGCTAATCATAATTAGGTTAGCTATAGTTCATTATACTCTAAATTTCATGTTCGTACTATCATTAACATTTCCCCCATACTTATTGACTAAACTAATAATATTTCCATCTCCATGATAAAAAATATTGATATCATGTGTTAAATCCCCCCTCCCCATTTGTGTGAGATAACTCATAAATTCTACATAGACTTATAAATCATCCCCAATATTACAAATCCTAAAAATAAATTTCAATGGATTCATTTATAGATTGGATATTATATTACTTTCAAAAAAATTATCCAACCAAGGTAAACACATCCAAACAACTAATATATGATTCCTAAACACAGCAAAATACATCTTTATATACTACTGAACTTCCCAACATACAACCATATACCATATCATTTTTAAAATGAATAAACCCAAAACCAATATTAAAGTAAAAATAGGAAGATGACGCCAAAAAAAATCAAAGTCTCCAAATACAGCAAATCCACATCTCTCATACTATCTAAACTCTAACTATACAATCCATATCCAATTTTTCATGATTTGTCACTAATTATGTGTGATACTTATCCCTTATCTACGTCCCAATAAACAAAATTGACATGTGAACCAATGTTCCCAAGAATGGTGTGTGTAATGAAAATCAATAGGTTTCCCACAAATTACTTCCCTACTCATTCCACAAGGAAAGAACATGTTATCAAATTTATACAAAATAATTATATAGAAAAAATTATAAATTTTTATGTCACAACCAATCTAATTACAATAAAATTAATTTTAATACCAAAATATTCTTCCAAACCAAAATCATTTAAAGTGAACGAAATAAAAAAATCACATAATCCAATTCTGAAACCACTGGAATATTCATTACATAGATCCAAAATACCAAAACAAATCCACAAATTCATGACAAAGTGAGACTTTCATTCTCATGAGAAGTCTCTGATCGATCATCCCGGTCATAATATTGTAACCATATATGAAGTTCCCCAATAAAACACCCCCTTCTATAGGGACACATTAATTAAAATGATCAGTCTCCAACCATTTAATCCATGAGCCATTCAAAATCCATAATTTCTAGAAATATTTATAAAACATTACTTTTATTGAAAACTGGTATATTAAAAAATCCTTGAATCAATGCCAAGACATAATTTTAAATATTTTTGTAAAATCGTGATATGAAGCTAATTTTATAACTACTAATTCCACATTTTTTTAAACCATCACAAAAGTGATTTTATACATTGAATTTCGAATAAATATCATAATAAACTTCTAGATATTAAAACTATTTGAAATAAAGCCACATAGTTTAGAAAGGATGATTATTTATTAATGTCACCTACCTTAAAAACAAGTGTGGAAAAATGAAAGACACAAATTCATCAACCATACCATATTAAAACTACAAAAATGCACATTATATATTATTCCCTGACATACACATTATCATATATCAACATTAATAGAATCAAAAAACCAATATCCATACCCCATGTTTTATATCTATCATTATAAGAGAAGGGAGAATAAAAATATAATGGAATACAATAAATAAAATAGACATACCAAGGATATTTTACCTCCAACACATAAGAAATCACAAAAATATCACTCTTGGATATAGACGATTGGTATCCATAGTCATTGGGCTATAAGGATCTCTTGATTGGGTGAACCATTGGGTAAAATGGTCCTTTTAGGATAAAACACATATATGATCACTAGTTCTAATATATAATGTTTTTAATGCATGGTTAGTGTGAACTGTTATGCAAACCATGCACAATTTATTAAAATAACTATGTCCCCAATAGAATGGTCTTCCCTAGCTGTCCATACAGTTTTGAAATATAGTTCACCTAATACTACAATGACTGAGATTCTACTTACTCACCTTTCTTAGTTTTCTATATAATATTCAAGGGTAGTTATAATCATTCCCAAATCGATCACCTATAGAAAATCCCTAAAAACATTCCATAATTTCACTAAATCTTCCAAAACGTCACCCAAAAACATTAAATATTTCTAATGAATAAAAAACGTGTTAATAACATGAATCAATGGTTGATACATTTATCATTATTTAATCCATAATATTAACTATTTTATATATAATTCTAAATTTATATTTTTTATATTACATTTTAATTAATATATTTCTATTATAGATTGGTGTTAAAATTAAGATAAAATCATTATCTGAATATAGTCTATGATAATATGAAACCTATCAAATTATATATCTGGATAATTATTAGGTTATATATAATATCATTTCTCTATCAAAACAAAAAAATTAATTAAATTGATTTTTCATTGTTTATGTAGTTCCCTAAAAACCTAATTGAAATATTGTTCAAATAATATTTGAATTTTTATGAAATATATCATATTACATCAATAATTATTTATCAAAAAATATGTATTTTTAATGATAATTTAATTATATAATACTTATTAATCATGGTTATTTATATTTCCTCAATACAAATAGGAATTATTATAGTACAAATATTCAAAAGGGTATAAATATTTAATGATAATGAATAAAAAAATAAACTCTGATAGAATATATGATGAAATAAAAAAGAGGTCACTTCCTACTAAATATGTAATTTATTTTCAAATTATTTTATATAATTTTTTTGATTGTTTCTTCTTTATATTTATCTATAGCTTATTTTGTTAACATTCAATCATGTTGTGATCTATATGACTCCTAATATGTTTTTTCAATTAAAAATTGTGATTTTAATAAAAACAACATTTCACATACCAAAAACAAAGATAAAACATTCAAATTTTACTGATACATTATGAAAATTATCAAAAAGGATTTTTTGACCTATATGAATCATTAACATGTTAATTTTTCACATGATGTGATCATTATAATTGATATTTCTTAATTTTTATTTAAGATTGATATTTTTGTTAAACAATTGTTTCACTCACTAAAACCCATGAAAATGAACATTTATTGTCTTGATACATTGAGAAAATGACCGAAATGGAATTTTAGATATTTTTAAAATAATTTCACATCAATAGGAAAAATGATGATACTGGTATGATTTAATTTTGGTGATTTCATTAAAAATAATTCTTTCTTAAAAATTGACCTTATATACTCAAAACTAAAAAAACATTCAATTATATTTGATTCATTTTGGTAACTATCCATAAATCATTTTGAAATGTAATAGTCATCCTCACCTCAATCAAATACATGGTTTGATCCACATCAATAAAATATTTGGTTTTAGTATTAAATATTCGTTTTATATGAAATTTTTTTACATTACATAAAAATAGTGAAAAAAATTTCACATGGGTAGACACATTCGGGGAAAAACATAATCTATATGCATTTTGTATAAATTATACACACCTCAATCTAAAACCTGGTATGATCTATATAACTCAATGTGTGTGATTTCATTTCAAAAATGATTCTATAGATAAAAATAAGTACCACTCACTAAATACTTTGTTAAAACATGAATTATCATGATACATTAGGAAAATAACCAAGAAAAGATTTTGGATTTTTATGAATCAACCACATTTCAATCCAACACATGTTGAATAATGAATGATTCAATTTGTGTGTTTTCATTATAGACACAAATTTAATTTCAAAACACATATGACATACTCCATGCTGAGAAAACACATTTAGATTGTTTTTAGAGGCTTGTACAATGACCCATAACACATTTTTGACATGTAATAAGTATCTACACATTAATACAATACATTGTATGACCGTTATGACATGAAATTCTTATTTTAGGAACTTAATTTATATTTTAGATAAAAACTCGATCAACTCATTGAAAAGTAAGTAAAATAAAAATATATTGTAAGAAATATTTATGAATTATATCCATATATTATTTGTGACATGTAGGAATCAAATGAACAATAATCTAATGCATGTTCGTGCAAGTATGACTCAAAATGTAAATTTTAAGTCAATGTTTATATTTTAGAACAATATAAACTTGTAATACATAAACCAGAGAAATAAAAATCATATTGATTGGATACATAAGGATAAAAATATCTACGTAATTTTTTATTAGTATAAATAAACTGCATCTAAATCTAATACATAGTCTAGCAAGTATATATTAAAATGTGTATTTTCATTTTAAAATTTAAATTTTAGTAAAAATTGATTTACATGGAGTAAAAACTATGAAAATTAACTTTTATAGTCTTTATAAATTATGAAATTGATATATAAGTAATTTTGAAGTGTAGAAGATAATTTCATGTGAGATGTGATGTTACTTTTATGACTCAATGTGCATGATTTGAGTATTAAAAAGAAATTTTTTTAATGATGAAATTTCATTCATTCAAAACCATGAAAACATATACATGTTTTCTAGAATCATTAAGAAGTTGATCCATAAGTAATTTTTTAAAATATAGAAGTAACTAAATTTTAATCTGACACATAGTTTGAATGGTGTGAAAAAATATGTATTTAGTTTAAAACTATTATTTTGTTTAAAACTATGTTTCATACATTTAAAATAAATAAAACACACAATAATTAACTTCATACATAAGTAAAATTTCCAAAAGAATATTTTTCTTTATAATTAAACCATAAAATAATTAGACATGTGTTATTCCATGTATGACTCATCATGTATCTTTTTTATTTAAAATATACATTTTGTTTCTGAAGAAGTGTGAAAAAATGAAAACAATAAAAAAAATTAAAAATAATTTGATACATTTTGATGATGACCCATATGTTATTTTTTAACATTGAGTATTTAGTCTCATTTAAATTTTATAAAAGGTGTGTTCATTTGGAATTGAAATATATATTTTCAATTAAAATTGTTATTTTACATAGAACCATGTTTCACTCAATGAAATCTATGAAAACCAACTCGCATGGTGCTTATAATTACATAGAATGTTTCACATGTCATTTGTGATGTGTATGAATCATTCACATTTCAATATGACACAAAGTGTTAATGGATTGACTCAATGTGAAGGAATACAGTTTAAAATGAAATTATAGTTAAGAACATGACTCACTCAAGTAAAAACAAGTAATTCAATTTATTTTGTATTAAAAGTTTCTAAAATATTTAATAAATCATTTTCAATGGTGGAATTATCTAAATATAATTCAAAAAAAGGTTTGAATGATATAAATCAATGTATTTGTTTTCAATTTAAAATTATATTTTTGTTAAGGAACATTTTTTCCTAATTAAAATCCATGAAAACACACTCAGAATTTATTCATTTAATAATAAATAATTCAGTATACATTTTTTATAACTATGAATCGACCAAATATCAATTTTAATGATGGTGTCGGTTGTATAACATGATATGAATTATTTTTTCATCAATATTGACATTTTTTCACATGATTCATCACATACAAAACATGATACTAAAAAAATTCGTAATTAATTTTTGAAATATAGGAATCAGAAATACCTCAAATAGACACATGGTGTAACATTTTTTACTCACAATGTGTTGATCTGTTATAAAATATATTTTTTACATAAAAACATTTATATCATATTATAAATAATGAAAACGCATTCATACTACTGAGATACTTATGAAAAACATTACATATATTAATCTGATACATGTTGTGAATATGATTAATTTTAGTAAAAGTATACATTAAAAACATATATTTTTGGTTAAAAATATGTATCACTCGAGGAATAAACTAAAAAATACAGAAATTGAGTAAATATTTTATGAAAAAGATGCATATATAATTTTTGATGTGTAGTAATTATTGTTATTCAAATCTAACACATATTGTGGTTTGAATAACATAAGGAAAATATTTTTGTTTAAAATTGAAATTTTAGATCAAAATAAGCATAACATACTAAAACCCAAGAATGTGATATCTTATTGTCCTGACATTTTTGGAAGATTTTCAAAAATTAAATCTCTTATTTAGGAATAAACCACATGTTAATATATCACATGGCGAACCGAGGATTTCTCAAAGTGTACTTTTTTATTTTAAATGGTATATTTTATTAAATAATTGAATCATATTTATGAAAAATTTATTATTTTATTAAAATTAAGATAATAATTTCTTTTCTATAAATATATACTCATATAATGGATATGGTTTTTTTTTGGAAATGGTTATCATAATCAGACTCTCTTGAGAGAGGTCCTATGTCAAAAACAATTTGAAATTTATTTTTTGGATTGTTAGGGTCATTTTCATACAACTATAATTATACAATAAATTTATTTAAATGGTTAAAATCATTATATAGTATTTTATATATTGTGATGTAAATTTAATTGACATTAATGTATTATTTTTTTTCTTCAATTGTGTTTTAATTTCAGAAGAAAACTATAATATCATCAATTTTATTAGTGCTTGAAATCCTAAGGATAGTGGTCCCTTTTAATGTTTATAAAAAATCATTATCTCCCTCTTTATAGGAACTAAAATAATTCCCATAAAGAATCCCATTTATCTACTCTTTTTTAGGTTGATTTATGTAATTTTTATCGATGCTATTATTACAAATTATAAATGTTGGTAACTTTTAAAGGATTTTACAACAAAAATTCTTTTTATTGTTGATGAAGGATATTAATAGAAATTTTAAATATAATATATTTATTAGTTTCATTTGGAATCCATTTCACCCAAGGAACTGAACATATTTGATTATTATAAAATCAATATGTTAATAATTTAAATATCATTATAAAATATGTAAATAATATTTCTAAATTATATAGATGATAAATTGAACCTCGTTATATACAACTTCTAACGACCCAAATATTTATCAACCGACTTTCTCCCTTCTCATAGTAATTTCATGTATTCTAAATAACATAAAATCACTCATATATAATAATAAAAACATTAAAAATGAATAATTAATGAAATAATAGGTATTTCAAGAATTTAAATAACCAATAATGATGAAAGGGTTTCTTGACCATAATAATATTAATATGAACCTTATGAATAGTAAATTGGTCAAATGAATATTAGAATTAACCATGAAAGTATAAATAAAAGTCAGACATCTTATAAATAAATGTGTGGTACAATAGCCTATGTAAATAAATGTTTTAAAAATTATTAGTAAAGTATCTTTATTTTGAGACGTAGTGAATATTTAATAACAATTTCATGATTATTTTATTAATTTAAAATAAAATTTATGTCCATAAAATTTAGTTATAAATTAATATTTTGATGTTTTATGATATTATGGGACCATAAGTACATTATCAAAGTGTCATAAAATGAGTTATAATTTTGAAATCTGTATTTTAAAGTGACTGAAAATTCTAATTAAAAATTAAATTATTCATATTTAGAAATTTATTTCCTTATAATGGTGTTAACATTTGAAATCTACACATTGAAAAATTATTAGGGTGAATTTTTGTGGTTTTTATAAATTACCTTATTTTTTTGTGACTAATGAAAGATGATAATTTATGCTATATATACATTATCATCCACATAAAATATTCATCGAATCATAACTGATGTAATCATAATTATTTAGAACCCACATGCTCAAATTTCTTTATTTACTTTCAATAATCAACACTATTTCTTTTATTAAAAAAATATTATACCAATTAATTAAATAAAGAGAAAACACCTCTCTCCTACACTATAAATACCACACCTCGAACACTATTCTACTCACACCTCTCATGCTTTGATCATTTCCTAAATTCATTCCAACACTCTTCCCTATCCCCTACCCCATGCCCATGGTCCCTTGGCCACAACCAAATCCCATGACTAGGTGCCTTTAAGAGGATCTCAATAGGATAATTCCAAAGGTAAATCCTCTATATTTTTTGTTTAATTTACTTTTAATTTATTTTCATTTCTTATTCTCGACACACCTCAATTCATCCAAATGGAATTACAACTACACTACCATAAATATAGTATAATTATGTTTTGTTGAAGTATTATTGATCATTAATCTCCCCCCTCTCTCTTTTTTATATAAATGAAATCGTTGGTCGTGATGTGTCAATTTAATGACATCGTGGGTGATGTTCTTTCATATTCCATTAATTCCTTCCAGGATGTTAATTAAACCATTAAAATGTTTAAAGGAAATTTTAATGCGTATGATAAAACCCTATTTATGTTCTAGACATAACATTTATAAATAACACTAATTCATAAAACAAAATGATTTCATTGTGATCGAATAACCGCAAAAATTAACATAAAACGATCATAATTATTTTTTATATAATGATTCTTCATCATAGAATATAAACATATTAATTTTAATAACATTTAAAATTATATAATATCATTAAATATATATAATAACAATTCTGAATATTTATCATCATTTTATACGAACTTCCATTCATTTATACTAGTTAATCGATCATTAAAACAAAGATAACGTATGCTCTCATACAATGAAATTAATATATATAACTCATATAAATGAATAAATGAACATAATAAAACCATTATAAATAAAATTATTGTATAATATATTTTTTATTTTTCTATTTATGAATTTAATTTTATTATACATGATATTAACTTGAAGGAATATTTCAGTTACAAGTTAAGGGAAATTTTCAAAACCAACTTTATTTACCTGGGTTTTCTATATTTCTCCCCATTTTCATTATTTATGCTCATTAAATAAAAAAATTTCACAACTATATTTTCTTTATTTGATATACATGTTTTCTACTTCCGATTATGAAAATCATAATGATTTGTAAAAGAACACTTATTTCCAAAAAAACATATCTTTTACTTCTCTAGATTTTTTCTTCTTCACTCGAGGTTGATGATTCAAGTATGCTATTCATTAATTCATTTGGAAACCCAATGTTTATTAATGTATTCTTATTAAATGAAACCCATTTCATTCTATAGGTTATTTCATGTTCAAGAATGATATTTTTTATATGTGACATGCATGATAAGGTGAATGTTATGACATTACGAGTGCACCCAAAATTATAGAGAGCAATGAAAATTATATGTGAGGGGTACACCCTAAAATATATAGAGCTCAAACACATTGGTAAATGTTATTTAACTCATCATAAAAATGAAATATGCATGGACATGATGTTATCTCTATTTAAAACTATGTGTCTTAGATGACCAATAGGACACGATGTTCAATGTTTATGAATTTCTACATTCCAAGCCTTATCTTCAGGCTTTCTCTTGTGTTTATGATCCTAGGATTATGATATGATGATAACATTATGATTAAACTCTCACCATTTTTCATTTATTTATTTCTTATCTATACTATTACAAGTATTTTAGTTCACCCCTTTCTCTTATGTATATCCCCAGGTAATTACATATACTAAAGTGAATCCAAGGGCCAATAAAGGTCTAGAGAATAAAGGAATTAAATAAATGTTTATGTTTTATTTTTTAATGGATATAAACACTCCTAATTTCCCGAATACCCTAATCCATTGAATCCATGTTTAGTGATGATTTCTTATTGCTTCTTATTAAAATGATTAACAAAATATGATATAAAAAGTGTTCTGGTTATAGTTGTTATGAAAGGGTAGTTTTTTTAATTTTGGAATTAGGATTAGAGAACCTTAGTGAAAGCCCGTTGTTTGAGAATAATTATATGAAAGTTGTGAAATGATTTTTTTATAAAGTGATAACCATATGAATCTAACATGGTACTCTTTTGAACTTAAAAGCACCCAAAAATAATATTTATTGATGAATTGTTGTCTTAAATTGTTTTATAAATTTTCAATTTTCAAAAATAGTGGGAACTTGGAGAAAAAAATACTACAACCGAAGTGAGTGATAATGCAATGTTTGCCCGAACGGCACCCCAAATTCATTGGTAGGTGAAGGTAAAAATATCATGGTGATTATTACCCAGCAATATCGGGTTATTAATAATATATATTATAATATGGAACATAGTCATTCGCATTAGTGTGAACAACTTGTTATAAAGTGTTTTATTCATCAAATACCATTGATTATTAGTGGATCTTCTGATCCACTAGTTTAAAAGTAGTGGGTCAACTCAATAGAGACTATCTTTTTTTGTTATTCACTATTCTGAGATGGAAAATGTGACTTTTTCTATTTACTATTTTGATGGAGAGGTGCATAAAATGTGGAATTTGATTAAGAAAATTAAGCCAAAATATTAAATTGAAGAGATTGAGTGGGGATAATTTAAGATATTGTTTTTGGACAAGTATATTCCACTAACTCATCATAAAAATTGCAGGAAGAATTCATAAATATAAAGAAAAAGGAAAGACAATATGTCACATCCTAAAATTCAAATTTAAAAGGTTTATAAGGAATGATTTTGGTTTTGTTATCAATAATGATTTATAAATTGATATATTATTTAATGGATTAAAAACACATGTTGTAAAGTCTCTAGAAATTCATTTACATATTAGTTATGATGTTGTTTTGATGTGCATTCAAAGTGGATATGTATATTAGAGAATAATCCCATGGCTACAGTGATATGAAATGAAAGTTGGCATTTCAAGATGGATGATCTAATGAGAAAGGTGAAAATAAAACTCAACCACATACATGCCAATAGTATTCGAATAAGTATAATTACAGCTACTTCAATGGGATGGGGAAATGAATAATGTGAGTAATTGATGTCCCTAATGATCATGAATGTCAAAAATACATGGGAACGTATGAAAGTGTGGTGGATGATAGGAGAGCACCACCCATGGTCCAATCATTCAATTATATAGAGAAATGGAACTATACAAGCCAGTGCACTAATCCTCATGTTCTCATAGGTAATATGGATCGTCATCTACTAAATCCAATGAAGAAAGGGATAGCTTATTCCATCAATACTTCAAATGTGACAAAAGAAAATAATGTTGTACTAGGTACACTTCATATTCACTCATGAATTGGAAAAGTAGTATTTATTCTGTTTCAACACATTCCATTATATCATTCATTTTTTCTAGAACTACTTAATCAAATACCCGAAACAATTATGTAGATATTTATATATATATATAACACCATGTGGTGAAATAATTACAAAACAATTTTTTGTACTCTTCTCCTATTCGAGTATATTTTAAGATTCATACATAAAATATTGTGATACATCCCATGGTGCAATTTGATGTTATATTGGGTATTGATTGTCTCTCTTTATATAGAGCACACATCAACTATCTAGAAAAGAAAATATCATTTCAAATTCGAAACCATCCCATGATTCACAAAAAATGTATGGATAGTCATGAATCTCCTCTATAAAATCCTTTAATGGTGTTGGTATTGATTCCCTATAATGAAGAAGAACTTTTTCACGATGTTGCATTAGAAGAAAGTATCATCATATGGTAATTTTCCATTGTGTGGGAATACAGTGATGTATTTCCTGATGATTTTCCCATACTTCCCCTAGGTCGTGACATAGATTTCTCAATAGAACTCATACCTGGAGTAACTCCCACCTCAAAGTTTCCCAATAGGATAGCCCTATCGAACTCGAAGAGTCAAACAAGACACTACAAGATAATTTGGATAAATGGTTATTTATCCCTAGTGTATCACCTTGGTGTGTTCCAGTGCTCTTTGTCCTGATGAATGATAAAACAATGTGATTTTGTATCAATTATTAGGAAATAAAAAAGATCTCCATAATTAAAAAGTATCATCTTTAAAAGATAGATGTCATGTTTAATTAGATACAATTTGCTGAGTACTTTTCAATGTTGTAACTATATTCTGGATATCAGCTGCTAAAGGTGAAGAAGGAAGATATTTAGAAGATTTTATTCTATACATGGTATAAGTACTATGAGTTTCTAGTGATTCCCTACGGACTAATTAATTCACTGGAAATATTTTGGGAGTTGATGAATAGATTTTTTAGACATTACATTCACATATTTGTGGAAGTTTTTATCAATTATATTCTCACATACTCCAATAGAAAGGAGAAAATGGAGAACATATAAGTCCATTGTTGGTGATAGTAAATAAGAGGAAGTTATAATATATGTTTATGATGTGTAACTTTTATATGAAACATGTCTCTTTATTGGGAAATATTATCATGAGTGAAGACATATCTATAGAACCATAATAAAAAAATGCAATTTATGAATGGACCAGACCATCTAATTTCATAGATTTCATAATTTTCTAAGCTTAGTAGGTTACTAATGATGTTTAGTGATAAATTTCACAATATTTACAGTACTTATTATTATGTTAACAAAGAACTAGGTAAAGTATGTTTAGACATAAGAATGTGAGGAAAGCATCAAGGAGATATAGAAGAGGTTGATCACTACACATATACTCACAATACTAAAAAATGTAATATATTTTGTGATATAAAATGATGCTTCCAAGAATGTAATCAGTTCTGTACTCATGAAAATGATAATGTGATAACCTATGGGTCATGAATGTTGAAGACACATGATCTGAACTACTCAACACATGATCTGGAGCAAGAAGCTTTGTTCGTTTTTGGAAAATCTCGTGGCACTAACTATATGGTGTGAATTTTGACATATATACTGATCATAAGTGCCTATAGAATTTATTCACACATAAGGGTATCAATAAGAGTCAAAGAAGATGGTTAGAGCCAATCAAATACTTTTAATTATCTATTCACAAACATTCATGTAATGAAAACAATGTAGCTGATGATAATAGTAGAAAATAACCTGACACGATATCCATGTTTTAGATTGGGAAGGATCCTATATTCATTGATATAAAAAAGATTGAAGTGGAAATCATAACAGAATGCAATACATATTACCATGCACAAATGATTTCCCCATCATCTATTCAATAGAATATTAAGGGGGAACAAAGGGATGATCTAGAGATACAAAATAAGGTTAATGTATTAAATGAAAGGGATACTGTAAGAGTTGCCAATTGATTACTATGGTGTGATTTTTTATAGGAAAAGGCTTTACATACCTTCATCACCTATGATAATAAAGGACCATATTGAAAATTTATATAGCTCAACTTTCTCTATCCATCTTGACAGTAACCTGATATACCATGATATTTGAGAACACTTCTACTAAGACCACATGGAGAAAGATATTTCAGAGTATATATCAAGGTAATTCATATTTCACTATGTTAAAGCTGAGTGACAAACATATAAAACAATTATGAAAGAATTTAATATACCAATGTGGAATTGGGAGAATGTAACTATGGGAATATCCATGGGACTTTTAAAGACATCTGAATGAAATAATTCAACATGGGTTTTGGTTGACCTTCTCACCACGACTGCCCACATTATCGCTATTCGGGAAGATCTATCGCTTGAAAAACATGCAATGACATATATGAAGTAGGTTGTGAGAATACATGGAGTTTTACTCTCTATTTAATATGATCATGATCCCAGGTTCACATCTAAATTCTATAAGAGTCTTTTACATTATTTGAGAAATAAATTAAATTTTGACACAACGTATCACCCCCAAACTGAAGGCCAATTGGAAAGGACTATTATGACACTCGATGATATAGTAAGTGATTTATCTATTAAATAAAAAAGTGGATCAGATCATCATATCCCATTGGATAATATCTTATAAAACATAGCTTCCACTCAAGTATTATGATGGATCCATATGAATCACAATATGGAAAGTAATGTAGAAATCCATACTATTGGGATGATGTTAGAGAAAGGAATATATATGGACCTAATCTTGTGAATGAAATTATATATAATGTTTAACTCATCAAGAAACATATCAATGGTGCTTAATGATAGAAGAATATCTATGATGACAAAGGTTGAAGGGACTTAGAGGTTGACATTGGAAATAAATTCTTCCTTTGAATATCACCATAGAAGAGATTAATGTGGTTTGAAAAGAATGGGATATTAATTTGAAGGTACATTGGCCCCTTTTAGATCCATGATCGCATAGGTGTTGTAGCCTATTGAATTTCCCTTACACTGAATATAGATCAACATGATATTTTCAACGTATAACTCTTGAGAATGTTCATACCTGATCCCACACATGTACTAAACTCATATGTGGCACAACTTGAGGATGATCTCTCATATGAGAAGTATATAGTAATGATTTTTAATTAGAGAGATAAGGTTCTATGAAAAAATACAGCCCACCGTGTCAGAGAGTTTTGGCGGAATGAAATGTATGAAGAAGAATCATGGGAATTGGAGTTGTTTATAAAGGAGATGTACACTAACATTTTTATGTTGAAAAATTAAATTTATAAATTTCAATAGGTGGGAATAATGTAACAAACAAAATATTTATTAATAGAATTTCACCCTTATTAATGTAATTTCATATAGGATAAATCACATAAAATCACTCATAGAACATAAAATTTTATAAATGAAGAATTTATGAAAAAATAAGTATTTTTATAATTTAAGGAACTAAAACTGATAAAATAGTAACTCGACCATAGGAATTGTAATATGAACCTTTAAATAGTGAACCAGCCAAATGATTAGTTTTTTCACTCATGAATGTATTAATAATATATAAGAATATTATAAGAATATTATTTTTATGATTAATTTAGATAATTTAAAAAAATGTAAGTTCATAATATTTATTCCTAAATTAATATTTTCATGTCATCTGATTTTATGAGAGATTAGTTAATTTTTCAAAGTGTAATAAAACATATATAATTTTAAAATATTTATTTTCGATGTAACTCATGATTTAAATTAAAAATAAAATTACTCATATAAATTAAATTATTTTCATAAAATGGAGTTAAATTTTAAATTATACCAGCTAAAATATGTTTAGGGTAATTTTTATGGAATTTTATGAATTACTTGAATTTTTGGAGAATAGTGAAATACAATAATTTAGTATATATAAACATTATAAGATAAATAAAATATTTATTGATTAATTTTTTATGTAGGAACCATTGGTTCAAAATCACATGACATAATTACTATATTTAGTTTCAATAATAAATGATTTTTTTTCTTCCAAAAGATAATAAACTAATTTATTAAATACAGTGAAATCTCCCCTCTCCCCCACTATAAACACCACCCCTCATGCCCTCTTCTTCGTAGACCTCTCAAGCATTATCCTTGCAAAAATTATTACAAAAAAAATTTCCTAGACCCTCCCCCTTTTCCAAGACCTCTTTACCTCATAAACCATGCTTAGGTTCCTTGAGTAGAATCTCAATAGGAGAATTGAAGAGGTTAATCCTCTCTTTTTTTAATATAATTATCTTTCAAATTTCGTTTTTGATTAATATATTCCAACCTCCCTTCATCCAAATCGAATGACAACTCTAGTACATTATACATACAGGAATAATATAATTTTTTTGTAATTTTCATCATTAAACACATCACACTCAGTCTTTTAATATATAAATGTAATCATCACCCATGATGTGTCAATTTTCTAACATCATGGGTGTTACGCTTTCATTTTCCAATAATGCATTAAATAATGATAATAAAACATTAAATTTTTTAGAAAAATATTCTAAATTTTATTATAAAACTCTATTTAGGTTTTGGAACAAAAAGTTATACATAATACTAAAAGTTAAAACAAAATGATTTTCTTTTGATCGAAAAACTGTGAAAATTAACCTAAAATGACCGTAATTAACTTTTATGTAATGATTCATACTCATATCATATAACCCAATTCATTAGAATATAATATAAACATATGAAATAAAATTAATAATATTTAATAACAATTATGAATATTTATCTACATTTTACATGATCTTCCATTCATGTATACAAGTTAACCGTTCATGAGAAACATTAAAAAAAATGATCTTAAACAATTAAATTATGAGATATTACTCATGTAAATGGATATAACTGATCATAATAAAATCCTAATGAATCAAATTTACATATAAATTGTTTTTTTATTTGTAAGATATTTAATACAATTGGATTATTCAAGATATAAATGGGAATGAATCTTTCATACATAATGTAAGTGGAATTCTCAACCCCAACTCTATTTCATTTTGTTTTCCCTATTTCACCACATTTTATGGATAGATATTCCATAAATATAATTTATTCATCATTTTATGACTTGGGATAAAAATATTTTATACTAGATTTTATGATAATAACAATGTTTTCCAAATATCTCTTCTTTCAAAAAACAACCTTTTACATCTAAAGATTGTTTCTTATTCACTCAAGGTTAAGGATTAAAGTATGTTATTCCCTATTAAATTTGGGAACCCAATGTTTTTGAATTTAAACTTATTAAAGGAAATCCATTCCAGTCTATCGGTTATTTTATGTCCATGATTGATATATGTTCTATGTGGAATTCCAGATAATGTAATTGTTATGATTTGATGGGTGCACCTAAAATTATATAGTGAAATGTAAATTTCATGTGGTGAGTGATCCAATAATTATATAGTGCTTAAATTCATTGGGTAATGTATTATATCATAGGAGAAAAGATAAATATTAATGAACATGATTTCATATGTTTTCACAACTATGTTTGGTAGTTGACACTAAGACATGATGTTTCATTTTTTCCATTGCCTCATTCCAAGCCTTATCTTAATGATGTCTCTCATGATTATAACCCTATTATTATATTATTATTATTATGTTATGTTTATACTCACCCAATCTTATATTGTTTCATGTTATTATCCATCATAATACTTGGATTTTAGCTCCTCCATCTCTTTGATGTATATCCTCAGGTGATTACACGCACTATGTGGAATCCATGGTAAAATAAAAAAGCTAGAGAAGACATAATTAAATATATATTTATGTTTAATTTTTAAAAGTTTTTAATGGTCCTAATTTTCGAATGAATAAAAACAATTGCATCCTTCTTTTGAAGTGATTTTATGTTGTTTTCCTCTTAAATGATGTTATATGATATGTACGGAAAAAGGCATTATACATGTCCAAGCCTCGAGACAATAAACATATACCAGTATGTCCAAGTATATTGAAACCCTAAATAATCCACATCATCAACATATAAAGACCCATTATTATACATGTAATTTCTAAAAAAAGAATATGTAGTGACTTATGACTTGATAATTTTACTTGGTAAAGTTAGAAAAAAAATTGAATATAGTATGTGTATATCATGAAAGATAAAAATATTTTTCTAATGGAAAACTACTTATAAACATTCCTTAAAATACCTTTAATTTCTCAATTATAACATAGAAAAAAGAATTTTGAAAAAAAATCAATCTAAGAAAAATAAAACAAAGTAAAATTAAATGTTATAGTCTCAATTTTCTTATACCCAAAATTTGGATATGGAATACCTATTCAATAATTCATATGTTATTTGGAATATATTTATTGAACCTTGTAATTCAATATTTTAATTCCCATCATGTAGTAATGTTTTGGATATTAATTAAACATGTATACTTGAAAAATCTTTAATCACACATCCATAAAATAAAAAATATGAGTAACATGATATGGAAATTAACATTTAATAATTTAGACACTAAACCTTACCATATTTGAATTATCATTAATCTACCTAAATCCCACCATTCAATAGAGAATATAAATAAAGGGTTGTAAAATTGATATTGTCAAATAAGAAATGATGTTTATCGATTAGAATAAATGTTTAAAACATACAAAAACACACTCAGCGCATTTTGTACATCAACATGAATGTGAACTAACCATGGAAGATAATAAACGAGGAAATTGAATATTCAATAACTTCCTTGGGGAACATCCCTTAGGGAACAACCCTCTGGTTAGAACCTATTGATCAGTGGTTTGGAGAATCATCATATAGGGATGCACATGAAAAAATTTAAATAATGAAATGCAATTGAATATTAATAATCTATTTTGAATAATAATACATAAATCTACTACCATTGGGTGGGAACCATTTTAGTACAATATCAATGTCCATTTTATAGTCCATGATAATTGATTTAAAATTTCCCCTTTTATACCACAATGTGATCTATTGATAGCTATGTTTATCAGTGTATGATCACATGTATCCATCATCAGATTTTTCAATTAGATACATATTTCTTCCAATCATCCTAAGGTGTAAATTTTAATTTTAGAATTATCAGTTTCATTATAGTATTTTTAATTCATTTTTTAATTATTTTTATAATATAAATACACAATGATCTCCTCTCAAGCATACAAGCCATATATAAGAAATATTCATCTCATTTCATTCATAATTATTAAAAAAGAATATTTGTTCTAATGGGGTACTCCTAATAATTTATATAGTGTTTTTAATGTGGTGAATATATAAAGAAATCATGTAGATTTTTTTTCATTTCCCAAGTGAGGAGTTATTTTATGACTTGATATTTACATATACCATTGGAAATCTATGTTAATATATTTAGTCTTTGTAATTCATCATTTAATATTACATAACATGATTTATAACATCTTTATCTAATTCCAATATATTATTCCACCAATTTATAAGAGTTTTTATTACTAATTATCATAATCTATTAGTAGTATAATAATATTATAATAACCTAGAACAACAGCATCTTGAACAAAATATATAATCCTACATATTACAGAATTTTTTTTAATCATTATTTATTGGGTTAATTTTTTATACTTACATGGTAAGAACCCTGCTATATTTTACTCTTACATAGCCATGTTTTATGCAACCGTTCATCCAGCTTCAAAATCATCAACACAAACAAAATCTATTCTTGTTTTTAAAATTTTGGGAAAATAATTATTAAAATAATTAAATTCACATAATTTGGTAACAATTTCATAAATCATGAAATTATATTAATATAATGAAACTTTTATGATTTATCTTTAGAAAACATAATGTAAGGGATTTAAACATTAAATATATTGAGAAATATTTTATAATTTTTCTCTTATAACTAACCTATAATTAATTTTCTTTCACATATTGAAATATATTCATATAATCACACATCCTCACAATAATCTTAAGTGATAACATATCCATTTATTGACCAAAATGAAAGTATCATGTCATTTTGATGAAATAAATTTTATCATCCTCTCATCCCACATTTCAATTTTTAAATTAAAATCTCTATCAATAACCTAATAAAAATTTATATTTTAATGAATGTAAATATTTATTTATGAGAAAACCCTAATTTTGATGTAATAGTCATACATGGAAAAAACAAGTTGTTGGTCGGAGTGGATACTCAAGAGGGGGGTGAATTGAGTTCCAATTAAACTTTCTGTTAAAATATTTTCTATTTAAAATCCCCCAATTTATAAAACAAGTTAAACTGTAGTGAATTTATACAGATTGTAAATGTTCACTTAGCTTCTCAAAGATTGATTAGGTCTCAGTTAATTTAACTTCAAGATCAAACTAACTTTTGAAACTAACCTACTAATTTACAATAAGTGTAAACACTTTCTAATTTAACTATCAAAGTAGCTTTAAAATAGTTTTGTATTTCAAAGTAATAGCAGCGGAATAAATAAGATATATGTAGTATACTATAAACTTAAACTAAAGATACACAGCAGATATAACAAGTGGTTCAGTCTCAAGCCGAGGCTTAGTCCTCTCAAATTTATATAAATTTGATCCACACCCTGGATCGGGGTTAACAACAGTTTACAAAACTGTCCAGGCCACGCAGGGACCTCTACCACTGTTCTTAGTGGGAAACAAAACAAAGACCAGGCCACACAAGGACCTCTTCCACATTTGACATGGGTAAACAAGAAATAATAGATTTGGAGTGAGGATTTTGATATCCACCAGTTGAGTGTAGGAGACATTGTGTGTATAAGAAATACAGAGTACACCACACTGCTCTAAAGTTAATAAATAAGTCACTTAGAGAGAGAAGATAAGAGTTTATAAAGCTCTAGTGATTATCAATGCAACTATGGACTCGTTGGATTCAGCAAGAATGCTTCTGAGTCCTTCTCTGGTCTTTCTGTTGAAAAACAGAGTGTCGTAGTCATCTTGTCTTCTATAGGAATAAAAAAGATCTCTTGATTCGTCGTGTGTTCTTCAGTGGTGTTGTATTGCCTTCATGAGAATTCTTTGAATGTTTGTTAATCTCTTTCTTTTTCAGGATTGTTCTTCTTGTAGTTCTCTTGGTGTATGTAAGTTCTTCTCATTGTATATTCACACTTGCACACCACTTCTGTTATGTTTTTTCTCTATATCGTGTACTGCATCTTAATCTTCCTTATATTCCATCATTTATGGCGGTAGGAATGATTCCCTTTTCATAGGTACGAGATAAGGTTTCCTGACATGCCAAAAACTATCATTAAATAACATTAATTGCATTAAAAACATCAAATATGACCATTAGTATTATTTAAATAATATTTACAAAAAGTTAAGGAACAGTGTCACAGTGATTATGTAAACGGTGTCTTCTTCACTATATAAGGTTCACGGTATGACCATGTCACGGTGTCTAGCTCACGGTGTCGAGGTCACGGTTTTTCCTTCATGGTGTCTGGGTCGCAGTGTCTGGGTCACGGTGAGTCCTTCACAGTGTCTGGCCTTTACGGTGTCTGGATCACAATTTCTGGGTCACGGTGAGTCCTTCACGGTGTCTGGCCTTTACGGTGTCTGGGTCACGGTTTCTGGGTCACGGTGAGTCCATACTTAGACAAATATCTCTATTTGTACTTAGACATAATATACATAATATGGATTAAGTTTAATCGTTAGAGAGTAAGAGAACGTGAATCATAAACCCAAAGGCTTGATAATATATGTGAGATTTGTGATTATGCATAATACTTGTAAATAATAAAGAGAGTAATTAACATCCATAAGATTTGTTATTATTAAAACATGATGAGTAGTTATTATTGAGATTGAATAGAATTAGCAAGATGGGAAATAAAGATCGAGATTAATTAACAGTAAAAGAATTTGTGGTCATTAAAACATGATTAACACATGAGGAGTCCAACAATCTCCCCCTTTTTGATGATCACAAATCAGATATAGTCAGAATATAAATGAAATGTAACATTAAAGATACTAGCATAGAAAAAAACATTATATAACTGACACTTGTAATTTTTCTCCCCCATTTATACTTGTAGATTTTTCTCCCCCTTTTGGGATTATCAAAAAAGTAGAGAAAATGAAATGAAACTCGGCATTTTTCATTAAACAAAGGGTTCAGAATAGAACATACAGGAGAAGTACAAATAGTAAACAAGAAATGACATCCCATCAAAAAGAAAACAGTCTCTAGACTCTTTCAGGATCCATCTTTTCCTTGCCTTTATCAGCAGTAGGAGCTGGTGCTGAAGTAAAAGAAGGCATAGATGTAGTAGATAAAGAGGGTAAGGGTAGACCTTCAAAAACAGATGGAGCCAAGGTGGGAGTAGTATAAGATATAGGCTTAGGTTGGTCAAGAATGACTAGCCGGATCTGAGAAATATCTTGGCTAGCTATGATGGCAGTTGAGGCTAAGGCAGGTAGACCAGGTCTAAGGGGTGCAGCAGCTGGAGAAACTATAGCAGTACTCTGAACATGAAGATACGGTTTCAAAAGATTGATGAAATTAGTAATGATTTCACCACCATATTGCATAGCCTTTTCAAAATCATCCTTATTCTCTATATACTTGTCCAAAAATCTGGTGAACTCTGTAAGTTTCTAAACTTGAGCTTTAAAAGCTTGAGTCACTGGAGGTATTCTCAAATTTTCAACAATATATCTAAAGTGATCTGTCATATCACTTTTAGAGAAAATCCGGGAGAGATAAAGATCTATTTTCTTGGTGATATCTTGTTGATAATTTTGGCTATCTTAGAGTGAATCCTAACCAAGTCCAATGCTCTATCACTGTTCTTAACCACTTCTGACAAAGAAGATAGATCCAAGACACTAAAGGCACTCTGAAGTTCTTCCTTGATTATGGATCTCAGCATAGAATCATCCAAAGAAGATGTGGAGGTCTGACCAGAAGCAGGTAAATCCTTGACAGCTTCGATTAGAACTTTGAGCTGTTTCAACACTTTTTGCAGGCATCCAGTGTATTCGTCTGTAAGCTTATTCATATTTTCCACAAGCTATCTCATGTGTTCCAGCATCTTGCTGTGTCTTTTTTCAATCTTTTCATTAAAAGAATGCAAGTATGGATGAACTTGAGACACAATCTCCCTAGAAAGGAGGGAATCAGATGTCTCAGGAGAAGAAGCAACAGGTGTAGGAGCAGAAACAGGAGCAAGCTCTGATCTCAAAGATAACTTATTATGCAAATTTACTATCATATTTTTCAGATTTTCAACATCAGCACTCAGCAGCTTATTCTCAACTCTGACTTCTTTAATTTCTCGGATCATACTTGGTTGAATATGCAAGATAATATTTTCCAAGATAATTTATGCATCTTCTTGACTTAACTGAGTTACTGGACGAGGTTGAGTGGAGACAATTTTCTCAACTCCAGCTAACAAAGTTTCTCCAAAAACATTCAGATCATCTTTAGTCACAAACGAGTGATGCTCGGGTAAGGGTGCAGGTAAAGGTAGTGGTTCAGATTCTAGTTGAGGTTCAGAGTCATCTTCAGACTCAGATTCTGATTCGGATTGAGGTTAGGGCTCTGGTTCTGGTTCTAGATGAGCTACATATTTTAGCTGAAATAGAGAAGAAAGATACATTCCAGTTGTAGACACTTTCTCTGACTCATTCACATCATAAAAGCTTGGGAAAACAAATCGTGTGTGAACAGAGTATGAGACAGAAGGTTGAGAAGCTTCAGCAGATCCAGCTTCTATAATCTCAAGGTTTTGAGGTTCCTACCCCTCAAATTGTGCTTCCCTTTCAAATTCTTGAGGCTCTAGAACATGAACAAGATCCACAAGATCATCCCTGATCTCTTCAGCAAACTCTTGCCTTGCTAGATGGAAGGCAATTTCCATTCTCTCTTCAGCAGAGGGAATTATCTCAGGAACTGATTGTTCCACTGGTTGAACTTCCAGACTTACTTCTTTTTCAACAGAAAGATCCTCTTCAACAGGATCTGCCTCTAAGGTTTCTTGCTGTTCTGAATCAGGAAAAACTAACTTCCTTGCAGCATTAGGATGAGCTTCTGGATTTACATCCGCACTAGAACCAGGAGCTTCCTCTTCTCTCAAACTAACACCAACTTCCTCTTCTTGAGGTATTTCAGTAGGTATAACAGCAGGGACAACAGTCCTTTCTTTTTCAATAGGATATGTTTCCATTTGAGGTCTTCCAGCTTCTTCTCTTGGATATACTTCAACTGTTACTTCCTCTTCTTCTTCTTCTAAAAACACAGCCACTTCATCTGGTTCCAAACCAGGATCAGATAGATTCTTAGGCCTTATTGGATAGTCAATAGGATTAAACTTTTTATACACTTGATCATTATCCTCAACCCACTGCTTCTTCCAGGGGTTCCAGATAATATTCATCCTTCTGGTGATAGGCATGGATAGGCAGAAATCAAGGTCCTCTAACTTTTCTTCATTCGGTCCAACCATCCCTTTGGTAACTAACATAGCTGAAATCATCCTTGAGTAAAACAAGGAGGTGGATTCGGAAGTGACTTTGATCAGCTCACAGATATGGTTGATAACATACTTTAATAGGTTGATCTTATGGCCATTATTGAATAGGTGAATCAAGAACACATCCTAATACTTGATCACAGCAAAATCTCCATTTCCTGGGCTAATCAAATTTTGAACAAATTTGAACAGAAGTCTAGTCTCCCCATCTAATTCAGCAGCTATGGCCCTTCACTTGGTGCCATTTCCAGTCAGGTTTTCCAAAGAAGTCTCTAGGTCAAAGATGTTGGTTGATGGAGGATAGACTCTCTGGTAATCCTCACAAACTCTTTCATGGGGAATCCCTAGGCATACAGCCCACAGTCTCGAATAGAAAGAGCACTTTTGACCATTTATCCCACTTTTCACCACAAATCTTTCTCCAAACTCAAAATAAAACTTCACATACTGATAAAATTGAGATACCAATCTCGGGTAGATCAGTATATTCTGTCCAGTGAACTATCCAAGCCATCCTTGATCTCTTAAAACTTTTAAAACTAAAGATCTTCTAGACAGCAACCACTCTGGGAAAACCTATTTTTCAGGTACAACTGTACGGCTTACCAGATTTGGGTTTAGAGGTCCTTCGGGAGCTATCCTCGGTATCCTCTTCTGTTTCTTAGAGCGGCGCTTCTCAGACGAGGGTGAAGATGCACGCTTCATCCTTGGCATCCACTAAAGGTTCGGGCGAGAGAGAAGAGAAGGTTTAGGAGAGAGTTCGGGTAAGGAATCAAATGAAACCCTTAAGTTTTATCATTTTGGAATGTCAAACATCATAAAAACAAAAACGCGGGAAATAAAATATCGGTAAAATAAAAATTACGCGATACGGGTTAAAATAAGAATATAAATAATCTTCACGGTGAGACCGTGAGTAGGCGTTATGGTGTGATGAAAACTAGTCATCACAGTGAGACAGTTGGTAGTCGTCACGGTGAGACAGTGAGCATTCTGTGCAGTCACGGTGAGACAGTAAGTTGACAGACCGTGAGCATAAAGTCTTGATGGTGAGACCGTGAACATAAGACAGTAACTTAGAAACAGTGACTATGAAACCATAAAGTAAAATAAAATAAAGTATTAATCATTAAGCTCACTAAGATATTTACTTATGATTAATAATACCAAGATCATGTATGATGTAGTCTAATATTACAGAATTTAATGGTTTAGTGAATATATCAGCAAGTTTATATTCAGTACCAATGAATTCCAAAGTGATGTCACATTTTTGATAATGATCCCTCAAAACGTGATGTCTTACATCAATATTTTTTGTCCTAGAATGAGAAACAGGATTCTTAGAAATGTTAATAGCACTTGTGTTGTCACAATTTATTGGGACATGTCTGAATTGATATCCATAGTCTTGTAATGTGTGTTTCATCCACAAAATTTGTGCACAACAACTGCCAGTAGCTATGTATTCAGCTTCTGCAGTGGATAATGCAACAGAATTTTGTTTCTTACTACACCATGATACTAGTGACTTGCCTAAAAGGTGACACATTCTATAGGTGCTTTTTCTATCTATCTTACATCCAGAAAAATCAGCATCAGAATAACTAACTAATTAAAATGATTGTCCTTTGGGGTAGAACAGTCGTAAATTAGGAGTATGCTTGACGTATTTGAAAATTCTATTTACATCATTTAAATGTGACTCTTTAGGGTTTGCTTGAAAATGAGAACACATACACACACTAAACATAATATCAAGACGACAAGCAGTCAGGTAGAGTAGACTTCCAATCATTCATCTATAAGTGGTTTGATCAACGAATTTTCCATTTTCATTAAGATCCATCTTACAGGTGGTACTCATGGGAGTGTCACTGCTTTTTTTCTATCTGATCCAAAGCATTTTATATGATCTCTAGTATATTTACTTTGAGTTAAAATAATTCTATTATCATTTTAAAAGATTTGAAATCCAAGAAAGAATTTAATTTCACCCATTAAACTCCTTTCAAATTCATTTTGCATCATTTTAGGAAAATCAGTACATAATGTAGTTTTTGAATATCCAAAAATAATATCATCTACATAAATTTTTACAACTAAAACATCTTTAGAAATTTGTTTTATAAACAGAGTAGGATCAGCTATTCCTTTTGTAAAACTTTTAGAAATTAGAAAAGTACTTAATCTATCATACCAAGCTCTTGGATCTTTCTTTAAACCATATAAAGATTTTGATAATTTGAAAATATGATTTGGAAAATGAGGGTTCAAAAATCCAGGTGGTTGTTCAACAAAAACATCCTCAGCAATATATCCATTCAAGAATGCACTCTTGACATCCATTTGATATAGTTTGAAATTTATATGAGCAGCATAAGCAAGTAAAATCCTAATAGCTTCTAATCTGGCTACTGGAGAAAAAGTCTCCTCATAGTCAATACCTTCTTCTTGACTGTATCTTTGTGCAACTAGCCTAGCTTTATTTCTAACTATGTTTCCATATTCATCTACTTTATTTCGAAACACCCATTTAGTGCCTATTGTGAAAGTGTCCTTAGGTCTTTCAACAAGATTCCAAACTTTATTTCTTTCAAATTGATTGAGTTCTTCTTGAATAGAAATTACCCAAAATTCATCATTAATATCATCATCAATGTTTTTAGGTTCAAGATGTGACAAGAAGGCTTTATGTTTACCCTGATTTCTAAGAGAAGCTCTAGTTTGTGTCCCTCTATCAAGATTTCCTACAACAAGATCTAAAGGATGATTCTTTAGAATTCTAGTTGATCTAGTAAAGGTAGGACTAGAAATCTCAGGTTCTTCTCTGGGTTCAGGTTCATTAGGAACAGATTCTGGAATAAGTCCAGAACTGGTTGTCTTTATAGCAGGTTCATTAGATTTGTCATTAAGGTCCAGAACAGATAAATCTTCTTCAAGATTTTCAAGAGAGGTTTTAGGCTCATGTGGATCAGTTTCATCAAACTTGATGTGAACAAATTCTTCCACACACTTGGTTCTCTTATTAAAGACTATATAGGCTTTTCTAGTTAAATAATATCCTAAAAATATTCCTTCATCACTCTTATAAGAAAACTTATCAAGATTATCTTTTGTATTGAGAACAAAGACTTTACAGCCAAAGACTCTAAAGTAACTAACTTTAGGTTTTCTATTGTTCCACAACTCATAAGGGGTCTTCTTAAGAACAGGTCTAATTAAGACTCTATTAATGATATAACAAGCTGTATTAACAGCTTCATCCCAAAAGTAAATAGGAAGGTCATATTCATTAAGCATAGTTCTAGCAATTTCTTGCAGGGTTCTATTCCTCCTTTCTACTACACCATTTTGTTGAGGTGTCCTAGGGGAAGAGAAATTGTGACTATATCCATTGTGTGAGCAATAGGATTCAAACTCATGATTTTCAAACTCAAGACCATGATCACTTCTTAGGGTTTTAATCTTAAGTCCACTAATATTTTCTACAGATTTGGATTATTTAACAGAGTAAGAACAAGCTTCACTTTTGTGAGCTAAAAAGTATACCCAAGTATATCTAGAAAAGTCATCTACTAGGACATAGACATAGTGCTTCCCATTTAAGCTAGAAACTCTATATGGTCCAAACAAATCCATGTGAACCAACTCGAGAGGTTGATAAGTTGAAACTTCTTTCTTTGATTTAAAAGAAACCTTATGTCGCTTTCCCTTTTTACAGGGATTAAAAACTTTGTCATTTGGAAACTCAAGTTTAGGTAGGTCTCTAACCAAGTTCTTCCTAGTTATTTTTCTAAGTGAGTTTAAATTGTAGTGTCCTAATCTTCTATGCCGTAACCAAGGCTCTTTATGAAAAGCATTTAAATAGGTAACATTTTTCTTATCTAAGGAATTTAAATCAACAGCATAAACATTTTCATTTCATAGAGCAGAAAAGGCTAAAACGTTTTTAGAATTAAAAACATTACAAGAATCATTTTCAAATTTGACATTAAAACCATCATCACATAATTGAGAAATACTTAACATATTATATTTAAGTCCATCAACAAATAAATATTTGGAAATTAAAACTGAATCAGTGTTACCAATTTGACCTAGGCTGATGATCTTTCCTTTAGAATTATCACCAAAGGTGACATGACCTCCATCAACCTTTATTAAACTTTGGAAACACGAGTAATCCCCAGATATATGTCTTGAACATCCACTGTCCAGATACCATGTCTTCTTTTGGGAACTCTTCAAGTAGGTTTCCTACAAAATAGATTTAAATAGGAAATGATTTTGGTACCCAAATCTTCTTGGGTCCAGATAGGTTAGAAATCAAAGCTTTCAGTACCCACATTTTTCTTATGGGTCTCATATAATTTACAGAATCAAAATATTTTGAAAGATAAACTCAATTAGATTTATAACTAAGTGAATAAATAGTTGAAGCTTATAAATGTCCAGAACTAGAACTTGCAGTATTCTTTCCAGATTTAGGAATAAATATATTCTTGGTAATCTGTCTTTGTCTATGTTGGTATCCTATACCAGTAGTGTATCTAGGTACAATCTTCTTACCTAGCATTTGAGTTAGTGTATCTTTTCCATTTTTCAATTTCTCTAAGTCCTTTCTAAGTTTCTCATTTGATAATTTCAGTTCAGTGTTTTCTTTAAGCAACCGAGCATTCTTTTCCATTTCTATGTCAAGATCAGAGTTATGTTTAACAGTTAAAGCATACTGTTTCATTAAACCTTTGTATTTGTCTTTTAGATCATTACAAGTTTCCTCCAACATATCACAGTATTCAAACAGTTCATATTTTGACATATTTTCAGAATCAGAATCATCTTTAGAATAATAAGAATTTAAATCCGGAGTTTCAGATGTTACCTCAGAAGTGTTTGTCATGAAACACATTTTGGAATGTTTTCTTTCAGAATCAGACATTTCAGATTCACTTTTGTTGTCTTCAGAAGTACTCCAGGTAGCCTTCATAGCCTTTTTGTACTTACTGTCCTTGTAATCATATTTCTTTTTGAATTTTAACTTTGGGCAGTCTGCTTTTATATGTCCTTTTCTTTTGCACTCATAGCAAACAACTTCATCACTTTTATCTAGCTTCTTCCAATCCTTCTTCCAATGTCCCTTATTGTCATACTTTCCTTTGTAATTTGATTTTTTGAAAAATTTTCTTCTTTTTATAAAATTTCTTAAACCTTCTAACTGTCTGAGCCATTTCAGCATCACTATCAGAGTTTGAATTTTCACTGGTTTAACTATCAGTTTGTATTTGAGATTTATCTTTTTCCTTACTCTTTGAAGCAGTAGTCTTGAAAGCCACATATTTTCTCTTAGGTTCATCATCTTCCTCTTTATTCACCTTGAGTTCTTCCTCATACATCATGAGCTTACCAATGAGTTCTTTGAAAGGAATAGCAGAAATGTCACATGACTCTCTGATTGAAACAGATGTGCCTCTCCATCGGTCTGGTAAACATCTCAAGATTCTCATAATTTTTTCCTTTGTAGGAACAGCCTTTCCGAGTGAATTCATTATATTGACTATCTCATTAAACCTGAGATACATATCATAAATAGGTTCATCAGTCTTCATTTTAAAATTATCATATTTAATAGTATAAGTATTCAATCTCATTTCTTTAACATTGGTTGTTCCTTCATGAGAAACACCCAAAGTATCCCAAATTTCAAAAGCAGTTTTGCAAGCAGAAATTCTGTTAAACTCTTCATCTCCTAGAGCACAGTACAGGGAATTCATAGCTTTACAATTATTATTGTAGGCAGTCTTTGTAGGTTCATACCAAGTTATTATTTAAGTTTTTGGAATTTTATATTGAGATTCTATAGTAGGCCAGATATCAAAACCCATGCTTTCTAAATGAATTTTCACTTTAAGTTTCCACTGAGCATATTTTATACCATTGAAGAAAGGTGGCATGTTAGTAGCAGTACTCTCTAGTATATTATCCATAACTAGATTTTAGAAATATAATTTAAAGAGATAAAATTTAGAACTAACATAAATTTATGATCTTTAAAGATGAAAATAAAATCACAGTTGAAAAACAGAGTATTTCAAAAATCCTCTGATACCAAATGTTGGTCTGAGTGGATACTCAAGCGGGGGTGAATTGAGTTCCAATTAAACATTCTATTAAAATATTGTCTATTTAAAATCCCCCAATTTATAAAACAAGTTAAATTTTAGTGAATTTATACAGATTGTAAATGTTCACTTAGCTTCTCAAATATTGATTAGGTCTCAGTTAATTTAACCGAAAGATCAAACTAACTTTTGAAACTAACCTACTGATTTACAATAAGTGTAAACACTTGCTAATTTAACTATCAAAGTAGCTTTAAAATAGTTTTGTATTTCAAAGTAATAGCAACGGAATAAATAAGATATATGTAGTATACTATAAACTTAAACTAAATATGCACAGCAGATATAACAAGAGGTTCAGTCTCAAGCCGAGACTTAGTCCTCTCAAATTTATATAAATTTGATCCACACCCTGGATCGGGGTTAACAACAGTTTACAAAACTTTCCAGGCCACACAGGGACCTTTACCACTGTTCTTCGTGGGAAACAAAACAAAGATCAGGCCACACAAGGACCTCTTCCACAGTTGACGTGGGTAAACAAGAGATAAGAGATTTGGAGTGAGGATTTTGATATCCTCCAGTTCAGTGCAGGATACAGTGTGTGTATAAGAAATATAGAGTACACCACACTACTCGAAAGTTAATAAATAAATCACTTAGAAATAGCAGATAAGAGTTTAGAATGCTCTAGTGATTATCAATGCAGCTCTGGACTCATTGGATTCAGCATGAATGCTTCTGAGTCCTTCTCTGGTCTTTCTATTGAAAAACAAAGTGTTGTAGTCAGCTTGTCTTCTACATGAATGAAAAAGATATCTTGATTAGTCATGTGTTCTTCAGTGGTGTTGGATTTCATTCATGAGAATTCTTTGAAATTCTGGAAATCTCTTTCTTGTTCAGGATTGTTATTCTTGTAGTGCTCTCAGTGTATGTAAGTTCTTCTCATTGTATATTCACACTTGCACGCCACTTCTGTTCTTTCTTTTCTCTATATCATGTACTGCATCTTAATCTTCCTTATATTCCATGGGTTCTGGCGATAGGAATGATTCCCTTTTCATAGGTACGAGATACGGTTTCCTGACATGCCAACAACTATCATTAAATAACATGAATTGCATTAAAAATATCAAATATGATCGTTAGTATTATTTAAATAATATTAACAAAAGGTTAAGGAACGGTGCCACAGTGATTATGTAAACGGTTTCTTCTTCACGGTATGAGGTTCATGGTATGACCATGTCACGGTGTCTAGCTCATGGTGTCGAGGTCACGGTTTTTCCTTCATGGTGTCTGGGTCACGGTGTCTTGGTCACGGTGAGTCCTTCACGGTGTCTGGCCTTTACGGTGTCTGGATCACGATGTCTGGGTCACGGTGAGTCCTTCACGGTGTCTAGCCTTTACAGTGTCTGGATCACGATGTATGTGTCACGGTGAGTCCTTTACGGTGAGTCCATACTTAGACAAATATCTGTATTGGACTTAGATAGAATATGCAGAATATGGATTAAGTTTAATCGTTAGAGAGTAAGAGAACTTGAATCATAAAAACAAAGGCTTGATAATATATGTGAGATTTTTGATAATGCATAATACTTGTAAATAATAAAGAGAGTAATTAACATCCATAAGATTTTTTATTATTAAAACATAATGAGTAGTTATTATTGAGATTGAAGAGAATTAGCAAGATGGGCAATGAAGATCGAGATTAATTAACAGTAAAAGAATTTGTGATCACTAAAACATGATTAACACATGAGGAGTCCAACACAAGTTTATCATAGGTTTGAAAAAATAATAAATTTAAACAATATAATAAAATTAATGATATAATAAGTCATGAGATCTTTTCAAGATGTATTCTAAAGAACTAGATTGGATGGTATTAACTTTTAAAAAATTACTATATAATTAGGGTTTTAACCAAAATACAACGCATTATTAAATTTATGTTCTCACATTTAATGTGCATCCCTAAATTCCCCTTATAATATTATCCCATCAAAATTCCATTTTATATTCCAGTAATAAATTATTCATGAAAATCTTTATGATAAAAAAATTAATTCTAATTCAAAAAAATTATATATTTTACCCATTTATTTTTATATATTCTTATTTTTTTGAATTCTATTTTTTCTGTATATTTATTTTATATAAATAATTCTATGATATTGGGATGATATATATGTGTAATAAATATGACCCATGAATAATTAAAATGCACAAAATGAATACCTGACAGAAAAACATACTCATATAATAAAATGACTTTCGAAATAAACATAATGTCCTTCCTCGATACCAAAAACGATAAAATATTTTAAAATATCAATTGTTAGGGGTTTTTATGGAAAGTAAACTGATAATGATTCATAACACTATTTATAAAATCCTGGGTTATATATGGAATACATAAGTGTTGACATTAAAGTTGGGTCCTAAAAAATTATGATTATCTAAGTGAGATACACAAATATTTTTAATAACATTTCATAATCTATAATTATAATTCAAAAATAATAATTACATGTTCATGTTTTGAAAATATTAGATGATTACCTATAAAATTGAGAGAACCAAGATAAATATTTAAGTGTGGTTTATATAGCACTTAGGATGGGAAATAGATTGGGATATAATAATATGGGAGTGTTTATAGAAAATTTGATAAATTTATGAACAATTACTTTCAATGTTAATGTACATGTATTATTTTACATTTTGAAAATAATTTAATTGATTTTTTTTCAAAAAAAATAAAAAAATTCCTATATAAAATTAATGAATGAAAAACTATTTTAGATATTTTCAGTAAATATTTTTTTTTCAGGATAATAATATGAATAATGAAAATAAATATGTTTATTAATATAGATACATGAAAAAAAATTAACATCCCCTAACCCATTCATACATATCAGTTACAATGTTAATTTATATTAAACATAGATATATGGTGTTATGAATTAGATAAAATTAAGATATATAGTGTCATCCAAGTATAAATTAAATTATGTAAAAAAATATACATCCAATGATAAACTAATGAATATAGGAAATATAATCCTTCTACAGAACCAACAGAGAAAAATGATAATAATATAAAATTATAATTAAAGAAAAAAGTAAAATATATTATTGGTTCCACCATTAAAAGGAGTTATGTTATGGAAACCAATACCTAGAAAACTCTATCAAGCCATCCTCAATAAAAAATGAGTGAGTTTTATTGATTGTAACTACCATAAATAATACATAAAATATTCCATTCATGAGAACTATAAATGGAGAATGATTTTTATTAAATGCATAAATCAAAATAAAAAATTAATAGAGAAATAAAATTTTCGACAGAGTGGGAATTATGTGGAGGTTTTATCCCTTAAATTTTTTGTATCCTTACCCATGTGATGTTATGATGTCCACTACTGCAAATATGGCCTTTAAAAGTGCTAGAAAAGACCATTCACATTGCTAAGAAAGTGATGTTAATCTCAGCGAAGATAAAGGGGTCCTGTTTATCTGAGCTAAAATAAGAACTTATAAATGGGTCCTTTATTAGTGATTATTTTACCATTGATAAAAGATAAAAAACATTAAAAAATAAAAAACTACAATTTATATAGGGGTTTAAACTGCACTTTAAGCCCCCTTCAACGCCCCCACCCCCAGCCCACATGCACCAGCCACCTCCCCAACCCTTAATAGAACTTAGCCCCATTTCCACCAACAGGGGTTCCCTGGCTCCCCTGGATTCGAACCCGGAGCCTCTTTACTGTGTGCCAAAACCATTATAAATCCACCATAAAACATTGCTCTCTATATTGTAATATATCTATTTATTTATATATATTTAGTTATATTTTCTCATATATATATATATATCAGAACATATATATATATTTATATTAACATATATAAATATATATTAACATATTTATATTTATAATAATATATATATTTAGTTAAATTAATATGTATATATATATATCTGTATATTAATATATATATATATATATATATATTGATATATTGAAATATTAATATATTTATTTGTATATTAATATATATGTATAATATTAGTTTTAAATAAATTTATTAAAAAAAATTATTTTGTGTGTGCTTATAAATAAATAAACACAGACACACACACAAATATATATATATATATTTATATTATATGTATATCTGTAACTAAAATTAAACATATTTATATATATAAATATATAAATATTTTATAATAATATCTATATATATATGTTTAGAATATATATATAATTTATATTAGTTTGTCAATACATACACACACAAATATATATATATACACATGTAATCATTATATAAGTGTACTAATATTCATATGTTTTTATTTCAAAAAAATGGATATTAATTTTTTATTTAGTAAAGGCCTATATATTGAGAAAAATATTTTATCTGTAAATATATTTAATTTTTTAATTATAAAATTAGAGTTTAATGTTAATATATAAAAATAAGTATATATTATTATGTATTTGATTATAAATAACTGTAAATTTTAAAAAATGAATGAATTTTAAAGACACAATGTAAATATCAATGTAATCCCTTAAAATAAATTAATTTCCCACCAAAAAAATGAAAAACGACACCCTTAAACAAGGTTGGAATTCCATCTAATGTTAATATATTTGGGTATACAAACTAAAAAATCAGGTTTGGATGTTATCTGGGACTTTTCTGACCACAAAAAATGAGAGATAAGGTTCACTTTTCTTACCTGCTTTTAGATCTCATCGCTGGATTTGATTTGATATACTGCAGAGCTCAATCAGACAAGCAGATCAGATTTTATGGTCGGTTGATGTTTTGGTTATGTTTTAAAGGTATTTTAGATCTTCTGTTTATTTTTTAATTTTTTCTGTCTTCAAATTGTAATTAAACTATTATTAGTTGTTGAAAATTATCAAATTGTTTATTTTTAATTTTTTAATATATTTTATAATTCATTTTCTCAACATATCTTATAAATTAAGTGCAAATGATAAGTTATACCTTTCTAAAATGTATTTAAAATATATATATTATATTTATATCAACATAAATATACATATATATTTATATATCAATATATTATTTTTTATGAAATACATTTTTTTTTGAAATATACACTTTATCAAATATACGAAAAAAACACTGATAAAGACCCCCATTATCGGTGCTACAAAAAAGTGCTGATAATATGGGGCCCACTAACATCGCTAAAAAGAACTGATAAATGGGAAATATTACCAGCACTTTTTTAGCACTGTTAAAAGTTCCCTTTACCAGCACATTTTTGTTAGCGCTAATAAATTCACACCCTTTATCAGTGCTTTTTTTAGTACTGTTAAAGGTTGGCACTGCAGAAACCCAGTTTGGTGGTAATGGTTCATTGGGGATTTAGTTTCATAGTAAATGACTACACTATATCTTTTTTTCAATCTCATATACAATTATTTCCATTGTATAATATTATTATTATTTACATTATAGTTTTAGGAATGGATTGATCAAGATATTATTATAAATAAAAAGGACTATATTGTGAATTTTCAATAGTGAAAATTCAAATAAAAATGAATCATGTTAATATCTCAATCCTTATATTTTTTAGGTTAGTAGTTTGTAATCACAATTGATTTCCATATAATTTATTGTTTTAAAACATGTGTGTTTTGTTTTTTCATATATACTATTAACCTCATTATCATATTTTTAATAAAAATATAGTAATTTTTATAGATTCTTATTGTTTTTTTGAAAATTTATTTCTCTAAATGTGGTTCGTAGTGGATATCTAGGTTATAGTTTTCTTTTATCTTCATTATCTGAACTTATACCATCATTAATTTTTATCCCCATAGCATTTCATAGTACATATAATTTCACTACCACAGTTTTTTATACATATTCCCCATCATGGATTGGAGGTCCGTAAAAAAATTCTTCGATTATATTTATATGGTTGAATCCATCCACCGATACATTATTAAACGATTTTTTAATTCTAATTATTTAATTATCATGATTTTTTCTAATTTTTTACATCCAAATTAAATATTTTTATTAATTATTAACTAATTTGGTCATATATGGAACACATTATTTTCTCATATCATTATTTCAATCCATTTGTAGATTTTTTTGATCTCGCTTATTTTATAAATATTCTTGAAGTTTCAATGTTCTTTTGGAGTTCTTTGGAGAATTGTATTAGATTATCTTATGTGATTCAAGTTAATTGAGATAATGTGGAGTGTTTGGTAGAACTACACCAATTTCATGGTTCATGAATTTATTATTTGAAAACAAATTTTACATTAAAATTACTCTAATAACATTATTCTTAAATAACACAATGAGATTAAAATTAGTCTAATATAATATTCAGACCTCTTCCATTATATAAAATTTCACACATTGTATCCATAAATGAGGAAAACAACATTTTCAACATATTCTTAGAGATTTCATTTTTTATGATGCATATATGATTCCTTTGTAAAGGATGTGTACTGTGAATTTTTTTTAAGAACCATATTCCTGATAAAAATAGTAAAAATCATGGGTAACATTTCATTTAATGTAATGTAACTACTTAATAAAATATTTTAATATTGTGTTTCCATTCCTATTCATAATTTTATTATTATATAAAATTTTTATTAGTTACTCTTATATTATACAAACAATCATATAATCATAGACTATCAATTTAAACCATGAAATTTCAAGATTTATATTATCTAAAAAAATTATTAACATATTTCGGTCGTATTTACATTAAAACACAAATTGGTATAATATAATAAAATTAACATTTCAAACCATTTTTTATAGAATTTTATAAAATTTTATGATGAAATAAAATGATAAATATATAAGAAATATTTTTTCTCATCAATGAATTAAAAAAATAGATAAAAATGTGTCTAGTATGAATCTATTTTTATTATTTTCAATATATGTGTCATTAATCAATAAAAAAACTATTCACTAAGATAAAATATATAAAAATATATTAGTTCATCATAATACATTAGTAAAATAACCCATAAATTATTTTTGACATATTGTAATTTACCTCAAATCAATATGACACATGACATAGGTTATATGACTCAATATTCTTATTCTTAATATAAAATTTTTATTTTATTCTATAAAAATCACATAGACACAATGATGAAAACATCCATAGATTTATCGATAAATTAGTAAAATAATATATAATTCAATTTTGTACTATGGTAATTAACATCACAACATTCTAACACATGATGTGGCCAATATTACTCAAAGAAAATAGTTATCATTTAAAAAACCTCATTTAATTTGAACAAACATTTCACATACCAAACATGAGAAAAATATGTAACCTTTTCTTTATACTATAGATAGATGATATATAAATCATTTTTAATTAATGGGAATTCACCAAACATAAATTTAGTGAATAATGGTTCCAGTATTACTAAAAAGGCTTATTATTTAATTTTAAATGTGTATTATTATTATAAAACATGATTCATATAGAAAAATATGAGAAAATTATCTCAAATTATCTTGATTTATTGGTAAAATGTCCATAATTAATTTTTTACATAAATGAAACAATCTCAAATTTATCAAATGAACAAAGTTTCCTATATAAATCAAAATTATTTTTTAATATAAAAGTTTCATTTTAATATAAAATGAGATTCACCTAACAAAAACCTAGTAAAAATATTAGTGCTTCTTGATAATTTTGGAAAATGATCCCTAATTAATTTATGATGTCTTGGAATTGTCAACATATAAATGTGACACTCGATGTTCTAAATATGGTAAAAAGTGCATATTTTAAAAAGGGATGTTTTTTGTAGTCTAAAATGTTATTAATATATCAAAAAAAGAAAATATATGATCATATTTTTATAATACAATAGGAAAAAATCTATAAGAATTATTTGATATGTACTAATTCCATACATATAAATTAAACAAATTATGTGACTGTCTTGGATCAATGTGTGTGTTTCCACATTAAAAAGTGTCATTTTAGTCTAAACCATGGATCAAATATATAAAAATGATAAAAATAACATGGATTGTCTTGATACATTATTAAAATTATCGATAATTAAATTTTCACATATAGAAATTTAACTCACTTCAATCCAACACATAATGTGTAAGACATTACAGGATATTAAACATTTCAATATTAGTCTAATTTTACTCTGAAATTCTATTCAAATAGACAAAAACCTAGAAAATGAGAATAAATAATAATGATACATTGGAAAAATAATCCATAAATCATTTTTATGAGTATGAATAGACTATTTATAAACCTAAAAATTTCTAAGACCAATATGTTTATAATTGTTGGATTTTAATATAAAAGATTCATTATTTCTAACACATGATTCACTTAGAAGAAACCATGAAAATGAGCTCATGTTATATATATACATTATTAAAATGGTCTATAGTTAAAATTTTCAATATTGGAATCAACCATACATCAATCATTTACATGGCGTGGCTGGTATTAGTCAATTTTTATGTTTCAATATAGAATTGTAATTTAGGTATAAAAAATATTCATATAGAAAAAACCAAGAAAAAGAGCCATCATTATCTTGGTAATTTTTGTAAAATGATCCATCATTAATTTTTTTGTATGAATCCACATCTATTAAATCTGAAACATTATATGGATTGTATGAAAAAAAAATTCCTTTTTAAATATAAAACTATCATTTTTGTCTAAATCATTATTCACATAGGAAAAATTGAGAAAATGTACTCACTTTTTCTCGATAAATTTTTAAAAGATCAATATATCATTTTTTCATATAGGAATTTTCCACACATCAATCTAATGTATGATGTGGCCAGTATGAATCATAATGTGTGATTTCTATATAATAGTGTCATTTTAGTCGATAATATTATTTACATAGACAAAAATTAGAAAATATGATCAGATTTTCTATAATCATTATTAAAATGATACATAAATCATTTTCCGTTTATATGAATTTGAAACATATCAATATGATGTGCAATGTGAATGTTACAACTCAATGTATGTGTTTTTAATGTAAAAGTGTCATTTCATTTTAGAATTAGTGTTCCATTTTCAAAAAGATGTAATGAAGCTTGATTTTTTAATACATTTGGACATTGATATATATATATATGACAAAATGGATTTGAAATAAGAGTGATCAAAAACACCTAATAGATGTCATGAACCATGTTCACACCTACTATGAAGAAAATTATTAATAATATAGATAATATAAAAAATTATACTACTAGATAATAATAAAATGATACAATTTATTATAATTAACAAATAATAGTACAATTAATTTAATAATTAATAAAATAAAGTGTCATTATAATATTATTGATTAATGATTTTATTAATAAAAACTAGTCAAGTAAAATAAACAATTAATAATAAATAATATCATTAATATATTTGGTTATAAAAATTAGAATTTATATAGATTATTAATAAAATATCTAATTAATATATCATAATATATTTATTATTTTATAGTATAATTAATAATTAATAATGAAGTTAACAATAAATTCATCAATACCACTAATATCTCTGCACAGTCTCATTTGGGGCAAGGATGCACGTATCAAGTGTCTTCAAACCTTCAAAAGTATAGTCACAATCGTTGAACCCTCTAGAATGCAACAAGTAGTGCTTTTCATGCCTCTTTTTTGGATACTCATTTAATTGGTAAGGAAAATCAGTTTGACAGTGTGGGCCTCACTCATTCCCCTTCGAAGAGAAAACCAAGAAAGGGTTATTCTAACACACCACACATTGTGTCTACTAGATCTTATTCTAAGTAGTCATGCAAGGTCAACACAAACATCATCAAGAACATCAACCAGGGTAATTCAAACACTAAGTGGGAAAGTACTGATAAACATGATTATGGAAATGACATTTCCTTTTTTTTAACTTTATGGTCTTATAGATGATGTAAATTCCTTGTGTTTGACCATGTGTGTCTCCTTATATAATTTTATATATTTTAATAATTGGTCTGCAGCATAGCATCTGACTAGATATTATTGGTAATAATTTAATTTTTATATTTAAAAATTAACTATATAATTTGATATATATATATATATATATATATATATATTATTAGATTATAGTGTTTGTTAGTTTTTTTGTTCTGTTAATAAATTAAACATCTGTTTTATTACATGAACAAGCTTTTTCAAACATTATTTCAACATCATAAAAATCCTACTTTAATAGTTTTTTTAAAATTAGGTAGTAATTTTTTGGATTTATTAAAAATATTAAATCAATATTAAAATTTTTTCGAAATTTATTAATGCATTTTTTTCAATTGATATTATGGTAAAATGTACTATTTTTTATTCAATTGTCTTTAATTATAATATTTAATTATTTTATAATTTCCAATTTACAATTTTCTATTACAGATGCTACATGTCTATAATTCAAAATCCTTTGGTTTGACCTTTATCAATGCTAAAAATTTAACTATGAATTTCCAACATTATTTGTGCTAAATAAATAAATAATAAAGTCCTAATGAATTTTAAAGTTCATAGCTTATCTGAACTAAAAATGGATATTTCTAGTGTTTACTTTGGCCCTTCCTATAGTAGTTATAGGAAAACCTGCACCATAAAATGCCCCTAATTCTACCTAGACATATTTTTCTAAGTATAATATTAATATATGAAACATATTAGTATTTTATAAAACTGTCCTTATATTTCAATTTTCAAAACAACCCATGTTTTCTAGTATGAAATATAATATTTAAAAAATGAAATTTTAATTATATTAAATAATAAAACTAATAAAACTTTTTTTAATCCTCATTTAAAACCATATTATGATTATTGAAAATCTATCAATTATTCTTTTAATAAACTATTTAAACCCTGTTTATAAAATTTGACAAATTTTAGAAATTTCTTTAGAAATAATACAAAATGAAAATCATAAATGACCAAAAGATACATCAATTAGATAAAATACCCAAACTATTATACAAATAAATTAAAATGAAAAACATATTAGGTGTTAATGGTGAAAATTATAGAGGAATAAATGATAATTCAGTGGGATAATAACAAAAACAAGATTACTAAATAGTTATCAATTAAGGATTGATAATCATGTTCAATTACTAAAAAAAATTGGTGATCCTGAATGTACATTGGGGGAACAATATGTCAACTTATTAATACATCTGTAGTATATAACATCATGACTATACTAACCTAACCTCACGAATGGGACTCCATCTTGACTAATGAAATTTATATACAGGAAAGGATTTAGTCAATCTCATTAATGACTAGATTGAAATTACCTACAATTTTCTCACTAATATGGTAACTAACCCAAATATAATTGAAGATGTAGGTTATATATAAAAATTAAAATGTCAAAAAATGAAAATTATTCTTTATATTATACCCAAATCCTACATCCACACACTTACAAAATAATTTTCCATCTAGTTTTTACACTATAATAACAAAATCACATAATATTATAAGCTATCACATAGAATGGTTTTATGGGACATAGATTTTGATTATTTCTCATTTGTCAAAACCACTAACAATATTCCAGGAAACCATTATTATGGATCACAAGTAATATCTTACCCAATTCCATTAAAAAAAGTATGATTCTATGATGTGTGAATATTATTTTTCAAATTTATAATGTTAAGTAATATTTTATTTTAGAAATCTATCTAGGGGTTCTTCTTTAGTAAAAACATTATTTAAAAAAATTCATAACCACATCTAAAATACAATAAACTAAGTTTCATTTAAAATCATACTTTACATTATAGAAATACATGTATAAATACCATGGAACATTTTGTGGGAAAAAATAATCATTATCTATATATAGAAAACATATGGATATATCATAAAATAAATTTAAGGTCACATAAACTACAAGACTCTAAAAAAATATTTTAAATTTCCAAGGAAGCTCAATTTGAAAAAATTAAAATCAAAATAATCAACCTAATACCCCTTAACTCATTATGAATCAATTTAAAACATGTTTTTTTCAAATTGATGTAGTTTTAATTCATTAGATATAAATAGTTATGAATTGAAACTCATTGGACCATATTTTTATATCAATAAATAAATTCATTTTAAGACATTTATTTATAATTAATAATACTATAGGGTTTACAAGATCAGATAATTATAAATTAAATGGTGGTAAAAATAGGATCATTTCATGGTATGTCAAGAAAAAGAAAATTCCTCGAACAACCTTCATCAAATATAATGATGATGACATGAATCATTTAATATATAAGACATGGACCAAATAAAAAAAATTCAAAACCTAAAATCAAAATTATTATGAAATATTATTAATATACTACCCTATCTCTGGCTAAAAAGTTCCCTTAATGAGAGTGGAATAAGTAGTGAGAAGATACAACTGATGGAGAGGAGGAGAGGGAATAAACATTGATGAATCCTCTGAAATTAAAATGGGAAGGCCAACCCAAAAGGGGAGTTTAAGGGGAATTCATGCTATGGAATTTCATAAAATATATCATCCAAATGGATGAAAGAAATCTCCTTTTATATTTTAATTCATGGAAATTGTTTTTATGGATTTCAATAATTATGAGGCTATGAATGTAAAATTATATGGACACATGAGTTAATAATTCATGTGCCAATCATGCATCACTCATAGAAAACGGAAATTTGTATCTCATTATTTATTCTTGTAGTTGAAAAAATTAGGAACTAAACTAATGAAAATAATTCCTAATGGCATATACCATTATATAATTATTCTCACAACCTAAACTAACTATTTACTAATCATGTGATAAGATAATTCCTAACTATTAATATGAATTAAAAAAATGAAGACCCAAAATTAAATGAAATGATTAATAAAAATTAAATTGTTATAATAATAATGAATATTATGTATTTGGTGTGGAAATTCTCCCGACCCTAAAACATTCTATCCAATGATATCAATATGTTTCACATAATTGGAATTCATTTCAAATGTTCTCTAACAAATAAAGTAATGAATATCTCTAAAATGACCTTTTTGTACTATTGAAATCATTTAGTATTCTATCGCATGGACCAGTATCATAATTTTATTTTCAAAACTAATATGTCAATGAATTAAATGAAATCTAAGTCCCATAGTGTGTCTTTCACCATTTAAGAGAAACCCTAACATGGTGTAAAAACAATGTGATAAAATATCAAAAGAATAAAGTATTAAAAAAACTCAAATTTTAAACTAGAAGTACCTATTATGAATTACCCAATAGAATTAAAATATATATATTAAAAAAATAAATATTTACACTCAAAATGATCAGAAGTCATTTGACTCTCTAAAATACAATCCAATATTTAAAACATATAGTTGAAAAGAAAAATAGGGGATAATAAGTGAGAAATATCTCAATAGATGCTTTGAGTTAGTATATTGATCTATAGGGAAGAAAATGATTTTCCTTTAAAAATATTAAATTAAATTATTTATATTGAATTATTAGTTGACCGCATGAATGATAGGACTTCAGAAAATTGTAGCATGATGGATAAGAATCCATAACCAGAACCTATTGGATTCACATAAGAGGAATTTTACTTTCTAAAGGTGAGAAAATATAAATGATGACTCCCAGATCATGTTAAACTGACTCATTCATATCTCGAGACTGTGATTATTTATTTATAAAGAAATTAATAAGGTTTTCCAAAAAAAAATCACCATATAGAATCTAACTTTACCAATAATGCTTCATTTATTAAACCCTTGAATTGAATAAAAGTTTAGGAAAGAATTCAAGAAGTGATCTCTCAATAATGAAAAAACACAAATATATTTTCCTTTAATGATTCACTATAAAATAACACAAATGAACAGGTAATTATCTCACTTGAGTAGCAAAAATTATCTTTCGCCTTTTTTGACCATGTTAGAGGCTCATAATATTAGTCACATTCCTCACCTTCACATCAATAGGTACCAGCCACTAGATGAACATGGAAACAAAGAATCCACACATCATATCATCTTGTTATTTTAATAGTGGGTTCCCTAGACACAACAATTTAGTATGTTTTATTTCCAAATAATATATATGTTGTGTAATTCATGATTCACTCTTACCATTGTTTTTTAAATGTTAACGCTTTCACTATTTAGCGATAATGTATGTTGATTATTTATCATATGAAACGTTTTTTGAATATCAAATGCTATAATGAGAAACACAAGATAATATGACCTTAATCATAAAAATATTTCCTATGGTCTTGATAAATCCCACTAACATGACATAGTAGATGCATGAAAATGCGGTACTATCAGATCAAATAATTTTGAATTCTTTTCATGAGGATTCACATAGAGATCCTTAGTAGTTGAGAACATTAGGAAATACTCACAAATAGTTACACCCCATTGTTCAGATGTTATTGGATGATCGTATTTATGAACATGTTTATTGGTCTCATAGATTTAGATCATTATAAATGTGTTACATTTGGTCTCTTACATTAATTTAGTGGAAAACAAAGATAACAATATCATGGAAATGAATATTTTTGGGTGTGACATTTCTGGTATTACATTTGTTGAATGGTTATGATAGAATTTATCACTTAAATGTTGAGGAAGTAATATATCTCAAGCTAGGTTGATCAAGATGGTAGTTCCATAACAAATCCATGACTATAGTATTCCATAGTAAATATGTCATATTATATCAATAATTAATAAAGATTGAATATTATGATGAGACAAGTTTGCATCCCACATTATGAGATATCTCAAGACAAATTGATTATATTACACATTGTGTGTTTGTAGGTTGGTTGATGTTTCTAGGAATTATCCTAATTTCCTTAGGGTGTATGAAGAGATTATAAATTTCCCTTTTGGTAAATGAATAATACTCAAAACATCGAGATAAAGGCATAGAGGGTCACATGCAATAGAATATTCAAGAATCCACCATATTCTGGTGCATAGATATATTAGACATGGTGGACCCCAACAATGGGGTCTGATATTATTCCAAGGGTGTATGATCACAAATGAATAAATAATTTCATATAATTCAAGTTATCAATAATTGGTATTGAATATAGTTATTAAATGTATTATGATGTATGCACATAAATTAATTGATAATATTATATTAATGAATATTTTATCAAAATATTCATGGTTCAGTTAATATTTCCGAGAATGATGATTCGAGTTAATAGCCTATTTTTTACTAGGTAATATATTTTTTATATTAAAATAAAGTGATTAAAATTTAATTAATATTTATGACTCAACACATTATTCATAATATATCATTAATATATTGTGTTAAATATTCGGGTTTTTGGGGGCCTTTCCACATATTTTCTTAATAAACTATAAAATGAGGAGAGATTATCTTATTAGTTACTATTCATAGAGAGCTATTGAGAGACTTACACTCCTCTCCCACATTTTAGAGAGATAATCTCTCGATCCAAGTGATAAGATTGAGCTCAACCTCAATCATTAAAGGTATATCGATGTGGTGATCATAGGGGTGTTGAAGGTTTCATCATATTTCCATGTTGTCATCCTGAATTTTTATATCAACACTCCCATATATTTTTAAAGCTCTTGTCAAAGATATAGAGGTATTAAAATTTGAATTCTTCATGCATCGATCTATGGAGACACAAATATTTCGAGTCTGTATTCATATTCTATGATTATTAAAGATATATAATTTTATTCTTAATATTCTTCACGTGTTATCATTGGGATTCACTACCACAAAACATGGTTTCTGCAGCGCCACCATTCTAAAACACTAAAAAAGCACTGATAAAGGGGGTGTCTTTATCAGGGGTATAAAAATCACTGATAATGGGTACTTTTAACATTGAAAAAAAGTGCTGTTAAAAGTGACCCTTTATCAATTCTTTTTTTAGCACTGATAAAGGGGGGCTTTATCAGTGATTTTTCCTAGCGCTGATAAAGTGTATATTCCAAAAAAATCCTGAAAAAAATATATTGATAAATAAGTATATTTATATTGATATAAATATAATATATATTTTTTAAATATGTTCTAGATAAGTATAAATATACTATTACATTTAATATATAAGAAATGTAGTGAAAATGGGTTTTAAATATTTTTAAAAAAAATATTAATTAATATTTTTCTAATTACAATCAACTAATAATCATTTATTATCAATATAAAGAAACAAAAATCAAAAAAAAATTAATAAATGATCGAAAATAAGTGAAAAATGTAACTTAAACATCAAACAGCCATAACTTTTGATCAGTGTGTCTGTTTGAGCTCTATAGCATATCAAATCGATGCATGAAATGAGATTTTTGTGCTAGTGGATAAAGGGAACAGTTTTTCACATTATTCGAGGCCAAAAAGGCCAATAAGGCCTCTAAACGGATTTTAAGCTCTGCATGCCCAAATGTTTTAACATTTGATAGAATTGCACCATAATTTCAGGGGGTCTTTTTTTCCTTTCTCATTGTGGACAGAATTTATTTCCAATGGTTACGTTTATATTTATATTATGGATTTTAATTTTTTTCATTTTTCACAATATAATCTTACTTATAATTAATTACATAATAATATATACATATTTTTTATATATTCATCCATAAAAATTAAATTTATAAATAAATAATTAATCATATTTACATATAAATTTTATTTCTCAATATATAAGGCTTATCTAAATAAAAAACTAATATCCATTTTACTTATAATAAAAATATATTAATATTTATATACCTATATGATGTGTGTGTGTGTGTTTATTTGTGTGCATTTGTATTGATAAACTGATATATATTATCTATATATTCTAAGAATATGTATATACATATTAATATATAATATTTATTAATATATATAACTATGTATAATTATGCATATAAATACACATATAATATGTATTTGTGTGTTTGTTGTATATATGTATTTATTTATTTATTAACACATACAAAAAAGCATATTTTATTATGGTATTTAAAAATGATCTTATAAATATATATGGATATAAGAATAGATATATTCATATATAAATATAATTATATATATATTAGTTATGGATATATATATATATATATATTAATATATGTATATATATATATACTAATATAAATATATATATGTTAATATATATATAATATATGAGTAAATATAACTATATATATATAAATAAATATATATATTAATAAATGAATAGAAAAACAGTATGGTGGAGTGGAAAAGGCTTAGGCGTTGTAGGCAACAGGCCACGAGTTTGATTCCAAGGGGAGGCATATCGGGCATGCGGGTGGGGAATAAGTCTTATCATTGTTGGTGGGTGGGGGTTCTGTTGAAGGCCTACAGGTGTCTGGGGGTGTGGGTAGGAGTGAGGGTTCTTTTTTTAGTGCTAATAAAATTTTCCATTATCAGCTCTTTTCTGAGCATTGGTAAAAGGGACTCACTTTTATTTTTCCCTTAAATTAACAGCTCTCTTCTAACGCTGTTAAGGACCTTTTCTAGCACTAGTAAAGGCCATATTTTCAGTAGTGCTTATACTAGGGTAGTGTGTCACCGATGTTGACATTATTAACTCAATCAATTGTGATATTTTTTATGTCCAAGGGCCATTGGTATCCACTGTACACCCTAATAACATCATTTGGTATCACAGTGGGGTATAAATATTTTAATCCAATGGAAAAAAGTTAAATTTTCATTAAAATTTAATGTGGGAATCATTTTTGTCCCAAAACCACAAACAATGTATCAATCTTACACCAGATGGCCTATCTACCGTGATCTGAAGTTTTAAATATGGATTGGAATTTCTAATTTATGTTTTATTTTTTAAGAACGTAGAATTTTAATATATATGTTATTTTAAACCAAATTATGTAATTGGCATAGATGATTTCTATAAAAATATGTTTTTCTAGTAGATAAACCATCTGTCATGATAGTGTTTTCTAACTAGACAAAGGTACTATATTATATTTAATTATTATTTTTCCAAATTTTTTTGGAAATTTTACTATCCTACAAAAAAATCAGGGATGGAAATATAAAATTTGGTATCATGTCTTGGGGAGGAAAAGAAACATTTTCCCTACATTAATATTGACATGTGTGTCTTGATGGACATCTAAAATCCTAAAAAATATTATGTGTTAGCCCACCATATTTCATATTCTTGGACCCTCTCCTTCATCTGGCGCCTCCCCCCTCGGTAGGGAGAGAACCAACATCAACGCCCCACTCAGCAGGTACACCCTCCCCGAGGTCAACCATTCACTCCATTGAACTATCTCTACGTGGTTCCCTCCTTCCAATATTCCTTTTGAAATGTCCTTAGTGTCATTTTATAACACCAATACCAGACCTATGCCGAGCCTAATCAGGTTCTCCCACATATGTCGACTTCTGGCCAAGAACCAGTACTCCCCCACCTATTCATCCCTTTTGCGCAACACTCCTAGCATGGTTCTTCTCTTTCCAACCTCCATACATTCAATGGATGAACAGTTGGCGTACAAGGTACTCCCCCACACACTTCATCACATACGAAATTCCTCCTAAAATGGATGATTTGGGTCCACATTACATAAATTAGGGTTGGTCTGAGCTTCCTGACTAAGATAACCCCTACATGGGGTCTACAAATCCTGACCTGAGCCCATATGGGACAAGCTTGACCCACGCGAGCCTTTCATAGAGTTTTTTTGGTTTAAATTAATTTAATTTATATTTAAAATTTGATTTATTAACTAATTTAATTACTCATATTATAATTAAATTAATTAAAGGGATCGAAAGGCAATTATAATTGAATTGTAAATAAGAGTGAATTTGAAATCAATAAATTTTCCTCAATGTATTATTTATTACTTGTTTTCTTTTATTTATGAGTTTAATATAATATGAGAGTTTAATGTTTATCCACTAATCATGAGTCATTGAATAACCAATTCATTACTGGTATATGTTTATTTTTTATGAAATTATTGTAATTATTTTCTATAATAATTAGATTAATAAATTAAAATATGCGAGTCATCTTTTTTATTAAATGTATAAGGGAATATGTGTCTAATTTAACAGTTTTATTTTTTAATCCTGAGAACACCATTCATGTGTGTGAGTATTATTGTATGATGAAAAATTATGATCAATTCTATACTTATTACTAAGATTGGAGACACATTAGACATGAATTTTAATCATTGGGTGGGTGCTAAAACTAGAGTCTCAAGTGATGTGACTCATGGAGTTACCCCTATTTTCTACATTAATATAATATTCAATCAATGGAAAAACCATTAATATCATCTCATGATCACATCATAATTTTATTTCTCATGGTCTAAAGTTTTATGTATGTGTAGTTTACACGCAATCACATAAATTAATAAACAAGAATCCATAGATAAAATGAACATGTGATGTGAAAGATAATTTCTATTTATTTAATTTCTACTTGTGAGTGAGATCATATAGTATGTGCTTATGAGATAGAAAATTAATCCATTTCATTATTTAATTAAATAACCCCCAAATAAATATTAATTTTCTATATTTTATTTTTCTCGAAAATTGAAAGTGATACCGCTAGACATATTATGGTATTAGTTGGAAAAATTAAATGTCAAATTCATAATTAATTTCCAAAAAAATAGTCTATGTTCTTGAAAAAAACACTATGTATAGGAAATTAAATGGGATGATGTCCCCAATACCTGTTGACCCACCTCAGGTAGTTATGGTGTAAAAAATTCTTACAAGAGATTGATGTACGATGCCTATGATGGTTGTGTCATAATGTCATCATCAAAGTCTGATGTGAGTTATGGATAATATATCAACACATGGATGTTCTTTGAGGTTGTCTCAAATATGAGGATCTTTAAAGGATAATGAAAATAATAATATGAATGTGATTATTACACTAGATATGTGTAAATATGAAGCAAGATTATATCTTTCAAAATATCCCATTCTCATATTATTTTCACCAATTACTCCAATATTGTTTATGGCCATAAAATGAGATTTATAGAGAAAACAAATCATTACCTTTTGGGTATGGTTATCCAAAAAAGTATAATAATAAAGTCAGAAAAATCATTAAATATAATGGTGAACATGTTTAAAGACAATAAAAATAGGCCAAATAGAACGTCTGACAATAAAGGAACCATCCCAATGTCCTTAAATGATAGTTTCAATAATCTTGGGGTTATTTTCATTCCATTTCATGACAAATATATCCATTATGTATAAAAAACGTCATAGCTTAGACAATTTTTCATCCACTATTATATGGTAATATACATAGATTATTTTTTTTATTTCAAAAGGTCATATAATTTCATTGTTTATCATGCAATCCTATAGATACAATTAAATTAATTGTAAACAGATGTTCTATCGTCTAGAGACATCCTACTGATTGGACGTAATATATTTTTAATTATGAGGTTCTTGGATCTCATTTTCATTGAGAAATCTTCTCATGAAGTTCACACTTGGTGATATGTAGTATTTAACATCATGAGGACACACCCAAAACATGAACACCACATGGTATAGATTTCATTGGATGTTTCTATCTATAAATATGTGTATTGGTCTCCAGAATTGTGTTTATTAACAATGTGTGAAATTTTTTCATGCACTATAAATCAAGGAAAATATATGATAATGAAATCATGTTGTGGTAGCTTATGTTGGGTGCATTATTTTTTGTACCATATTAGTGAAATGTTAAATAGATAATTTGTCTCTTTTATGTTGAGGAAGGAATATATATTGTCCTTGGTTGATCAGGATGAAAGTAACTTCATAAATCTATTTTTATGGTAGTCCAATGTAAATATGTATTGTTGGATCAATAAAAAATTAAGAAATAAAATGACATTAAGACAAGTTCACGACATACATTATGTGATATATAAAAACAAAGAGATTATAATACATAGTTTTTGTTCATAGGTTTTTTTGTTTCTATGAATACTCTTTATTTAATTAGTGGGCATAGTGGGTTTATAGATTCCATTCTTGGAATATGAATAATATTCAACACTCTCGATATAAGGGCCTAGAAGGTTTCATAGAATAGTGTATTCTAGAATATGCCCCTATTCCGGTGAATAAGAATATAAGAAATGAATTTTCCCACCAATATGGTCTGATATTTTTCCAATGATGTACTCTCACCAGTGGAATAATTAAATTCTTTTAATTCAAGATATGAATATTTGACATTGGATTTATTTATTATATGAATTTAGAAAATTTAATGTAAATACAAGTAAAATATTATATGAATGGATGATAATTTAAAAAATTAAATTTTCATTTAATATTTTCTAAAACAAAGAGTTGAGTTAATGGCTTGAGTTTTATAAAATTATAAATTTAGGATATTATATTAATGTTAAAAAAATATAATTGATATTTATGAATCAACATAGTATTAATAATTTATCATTTATATATTTTGTTAAATATTTTGTGCCTAGGGAGCCTTTATAGGTATTTTCATAATACACTATAAAAGTAGGAGAGAGGATCTCAACAATGAGTATTCATGGTGATCTCTTGACTGCTTGTATCTCATATCCCACTATCTAGAGAGGAAATCACTTGATGCATGTGATCAGATCGAGCTCCCCATCATTCTTAAAAGGAATGTTGATGTGGTGATCATCAGGGTGTTGAATGATTATTCGGATCTCCCAACTAGAACAAGAAATTTGATAATTGGTGATCATGTAGATTATTGAAGTTCATGAGGATGATATTGGCGAATTAGACAACAGATTCTTCAAGTAGTGATCACTGACAAAAGAAGATGTAATGCACTACTTTTTGTCGAACTAGGTAATTATGGTTCAATATTTTGTGCGTATTATTTGTCAAAAATGATCCTTAGCATTTTTCCTAGTCAATTAATTATCAATGATGACATTGTTACATCGATCACTAGTAAAATATTTAAAACCATGGACCACTGTCTTCCATTGCATTCCCCAAACCTTCACATTCAACTTAAATGGGATGAAATTTTTTGAAAATGCCCATAAAGGTACACAAAATACAACCATGATGTCCTTCACTATCAAAACTTTTGGAATTCCTATATACTTTAGGAACTCCTAAACCATTTATACAAAGTCGATAGCTTATTGAACGCCATGATAACAAAAAAATATTGAAATTCCATAAGGGGAAGCTATATACACTACTCTTTCATGATATTAGTGGAGTCGTCAATACGAAGATCTAAACCCAAAATCGATGATACAGATCTCTTAATATTTATCATAAATTTTTTTGGGCACATACTAAACATAAAATATAATATAATAAATAATAAATAATAATCTAAATCATAGATCAACCAGTACAAAAAAACTCAATTATTAAATAAAAACTCAAGAACATAAATAAAAAAACTACATTGAAAATATCTATATAAATTTAAATTTGAGAGGATAATTTTTTAAATCATTTCAAAACACCGTAAACTCATTCTAATATTAAATTTTATCTTGATTCATTTTTTATATTCAAATTTTTCATAATTAAATTTTTATTAATATTTCTATACATGTGGTACATTTAAAACTATTTAATAAATGCCATCCTTATATTAATTTAATATCTTACACCATTGTATATAATTTAAATAATTTAAAATAGAAACAATTTCAATTATTTTGTAAATATTATTCATAAGGTTTCTAATCATACATTTTCAATTAAATTTGAAACTCAATTGAAATTGTAATTGGAAAAAGAGAATTTAACATTAAATTTTTAAGTATATCTTCATTAATTGAACCCATATAAAATTTATAAATAACGATAAGAAATTGAAAATTATAAGGTGTCCAAAAAATAAATTGGGTTATTGGATCGACATGGTATGGTCACATGGTTTTATGAAACATACACCAACATTCCAACAACCAACTGAATAAAAAATAGAAACATAATCATAGGATATAAATTGTTTCTGAGAAAATATTGGATAATTATGATACTCTAGTTATTTATCCCTATTCAACAATAAAAAAATATGGATCATTTAAATACCCCATACAACATGAAGACAATTCTAAACACTATCAATTTTGATCAAAATATACCAATAAATAAAATGACGTAAAATTAAATTTGAGGACTTAGGACTGGACATTATAGGGTAAGTTGAGGATCTGACAAAAAAAGAGTTTGACTAACCTTACCTCCACCATACTATCTTTTTATGAAATTACTAAGTCCAGTCTACTAGAATCACCAAAATAACCGATTATTCTCTGTTACTATTTTCTCCTAAACCATCATGAGACACCCCTCGACTATCCAAATGAGTGGTCCAATAAAAATACTTTAAGGTAATTCAAAAAAAAATATGTGTTAGAAACATGTTATAGGGGGAAAAAATAAAAAACTATAAATTATTCAACCTAATGAATTATAAAAAAATGTCATAAGTTACAATTAATCAATGATACCTTAGACTATATACACATTGTAAAATAATTAAAAATCATGCAAGATAATATAAAAATTAAACAATATAAATATAGTATAAAGAATAGATAATTGATCAATCTATATAAGAGGACATAATAAAACATGTAATTGAGGGATATTTTTTTAGCTAATGTTTTTAGAAAAGAATAAAATTTACAGAATTTGTGGTTGGATGGAATTAATGAGACAAATCTATTTTCCACATCAATTATATTTTTATTAGATCTATTATGGACATAACTTGAATGCTTTTACTTATTGATATATATATATATATATATATATATATATATATATATATATGCGGCACAATATAACAAATTAATTGAGTAAAATTATTTTTGTTATATGTTTGAGTAAATTGTTAAAATACTTTCTTTTTTTAAAAAAATATAATGAAATATTAATTTTCATTTCATTAAACATTGTTGAGTTCATTTATTTTAGTTTCCTTCTTTAATATATTATTTATAATGTTCTCTATAAATTATCATAGAGGATTTTTGAAACATATACAAAAATGTTATCTCATGAATGCTAAGGATAAAAAACCCCCCACCCACCTGCTATGTATGCACAAATAATAAACCAACAACCAAGAAAACATTTCATCATTCATCATGAAAATGGATTCATTTTAGGTGAATAATAATTAATAATTTTATTTGAAACTAATTATATCATACAATTTTATTCAAAATTGTTAATTTATAAAACATAAATGTGGTAAAGTAAATAGCAGATATGAAAAAAAATCAATGTATCCTTATCGTAAATAAATAATGGTACATAATTTCAATTATGATTTATTGTTTTTTATATATTATAGATGTCATAATTTCAATTAGTTCTACCTAAAAAAAGAATTTAAATATCCTTGAGGTGGCCCAAATAATATAGTCACATTAGTGTTTGAAGTTTTGGAGTGTCACCTTTAGTATTTTTTATGATTTCAATCTCAATAGGAGATATATATGATATAATGAATGTCATGAAAGTAAAAAATAAATACATTATTAGATATAATTCTCTAACATGATTTAAAAGACCTGTATATAGAAAGGTGTTAGAGAGAACAAATATTAAAACAATTATCTGTACGTGATGATCCTTATGACCCCATTATCTTTGAGGCTATAAGTTACACACAACCTTCAACATTAAAAAATGTAATAATTTTTTTCATAATATTTTTATAAATTTGAATCAAATAAAAACCATCTAATATTTCATAAAAAAAATATATGGTGAAATTTCAGGATGTTTATATCTATCAATACCGACCAATTACATTGTTGTGGGGGATACAATGTACAATATCCTTGGGAAATTATACATAATAAACAACTTTGAAGGAATATTGTGTGATATGGGATTAATAAATATCATTAGTCGATCATTAGGTTTCCCATTTCTTATGATGTTATATATATTACAGTATTCAATAATTTTATTATAACTTTTATAATATGTTTATTTAATATTATAAATATACATATAATAATGAGTTATGTCATTTACAATTTTTTCTTATGAAAAAAAGTTAATGTTTGATAGGAAATGGGATAAAATTATAAATTATTTTATAGTTAGAAAACAATTAAGAGGTAACAAAAGGTCATATGAACATAATATACTAAATCAAAAATAAAAGAAAAATGTTCGTACAAGAGTACCTTCTATCTATCAGTTCCACTTTAGTATATATTAATATTATAATTTCATATAGGTACAACATTAATATATGAAAATAAGTCCTACATTTAATTGGGGGAATAAATATTTGGAGATTCCATTACAATTTTTATAGGAATCAAGAGTATAAATGGAATTTCCAATGTTTGAATATAAGGACCCATCCTTAAACATTACATAATCTTGAATTAAATTAATAATTCACATTGAGGATCTTTTAAGGTTTAGAGTTTTAGAGAATTAGACCATAACTATTATAGAATAACTTGAATATTACAAGTAGACACTACTACTCAGTATCCATTTTTTTCATAAAATAAAAACTCTTAAAAAGAAACATGTCTAGTTCCATTTTTTAGACAGCATGACTTTTCGTTGATCCCATACTTGAATATATTGATCTTTAAGTCCTGTGGAAAACATTTAAAAAACTTGGGATGAGCATAAAAATCTCAGTGAGGGTTATAAAATAAGTAAGGAAAACATTATCCCAACAATGAATACAATCCATGAAACCATACTTTTCAAATCATAACATACCTTATGAAATCATAAGATTTATGAATAGCACAAAAAAATCATAAATCATAAAGGTTACTTATGGAATCCATATAAAACTTACATTGTATCTATCACAACTACTTATGGAGTTACACTTGGAATACCCATCACAGTATATTCCCTAAATCTCTTAGGAGAAACATCACGTTTACCTCTGTCATGTTACCTAATGAATTGGAGAGCTATCTCGAGCTCACCCACCCTAGGTTTATCATGGAACCACCCGTATACATAAAAGATGCCCAATAACCATAACATAATCATAACATATAACACATGTATAAAGGAAAGATAACATTTCCACATTCCACTATATCAAATCAAGATATTGAAATAAACAATGCTTTATCAAATCATTTTCAAAACTATTTAAAAATAGATTTTTGAATCAAAGTGTCCCATACCACTTTAAAGATTTATAATGAATTATCATTTGAAAACATTAATTTTCATATAAATAAAAACTAAAACCCATTTTGAAAACATGGAAATTAATGAGAAATATTTATAAAAATAAATCTTTAAAACATTTAAAATGATGTTTTAGTTAAAGAGTTTTTTTAAGAAAAAGAGAGGCACTTGAATACAAATAATTGAGGAATACCATTTAATAAGAACTTTATAATATCATTATAATAAATGGATTCATGATATAATATGTCAAAGTACAGTATATACACCATATAAGAGTGAATTGGTGCGTAACAACAATGAAGTCTCAATGGAAATGTAAATTGAGATGAAATCCCTTATAAAGATGGTATCCTTAAATTAAGGATAAATCAATCACATAATTATGTATGACAAATATAAATACACACAATATAATTATATATTATGTTTAAAACAATTATAGGTCATTCACACATATTCATTGGATGACATATTCAATAAGTACAAGTTGAACCCAAAGAATTGAAATTGGGTTAAGAAGTTCCCTTGTAAAAATTTGATAGCCTAACGGTGTCACTTTAAAATTCATAAAATTAGTTGATAAGATAAAAATGGTATATCATCACTTGTACATAAAGTTTACATCAATGGGGATATAAAAGAACATATCCCAACATAATAAGATATAAGTTAAAATACATAATAAAAATAAGTCTTTTAAATAGAGGAGGGTGAAAGGTTCCCTTACCGATTTGGTAACGTACAAAACATACGCCACATGAAAGAAGAATCATAAAATGAAGATTTAATTACCCATAAATTAATTTTTATTACATAGGGAATACATTAATGGGAATTACATACACCACATGCAATAAATAAGTGGCGAACAATGGAAATCTCACGGATTTGAAAGTGAGATAAGAAATCCCTTATGAAAATTTGACAGCCTGACGGCGCCACTTAAAAATTCCAAAAATGGATTTATGAGATCAAATAGGGTCTCTCATCTTATGAACATAAAAATTACAGTAATAGGAATATAAAATAACATCCCCAAATATAAGAAAGAGGTGCTTAAAAGAAGTGACATAAAAGAGATTACTTAAAAGAAAGAGAGAGGTAGGATCCTTTACCTCGCGTCCGACTTGACTCGATCATTATTTAATATCCTGAATAATAAACTAAAGTTAATTTATACTTTCTTGAGAACCTTTTTCAAGTTTATTATTCCTTTTATATAACTTATTACCATGTTATAAACATTATGTAATCATTTAAGTTAATAACGTTCATTTTTTCCATATTTGGTACTTGAGTCAAAAATGAACACCTTATATTTAGAAGTTGTCCATGTGGTCAATAGTCCATTATATCCAGAATGATATCCATGCTTTAAATATCATATATATCATATATATTCATTATATACATGTATTTATAGTAGTACAACATTTGGAGGTAAGAAATAAAATGCACCGTTTATGGAGACGGTAAGCCGTACGTACGCATGAACGCTACTTTCTTTTCTATTTCTTATTTTAATGGAAATAAAACATAATTATACATAGTTATATTATAATTCCAGTATTATATCATATATAATATCATTAACTCTATCCTTTATACATCCCACATAAGTCATTAACGAGTCACATCACTTTAAGGGTGAGGTAGTCCGCACTTCCTCAAATGAGATTATCGTATTTACCCACTATGGAAACCATAAAGGCATGATATAATTTGGTAGTACAGAAGCATAAGTAAATAATAAACATAATATATATCATATATAAATACAGTTCCATCATAATGTCCACCATAAGAGGCGGTAAGATGAAATTGAACAATCATCGTTTCATGAGGCGTTAGTTTTCCATCCACGGAAACAATATGTTCTTTATCCATTAGATGAAGGTGTGTGTGAGTGTAGTTAGAATCCATCTTATAAAAACATTATAGTATATTTGGGATACTTGTTTTGTTATAAAATAAAGGAAATAAAATATTTTATGGGTTGGATAAGTAAAATAAAATAAAACAATTTAAGAGAAATTGTTACCTTTAATTTGGGTAACTCCCTTTGGTTTGAACCAAAAGGAATTCTTGAAGTGCCCTCTGCCTAAGGTAAGGCTTTTAGGATGAGGATATGGATGTATGGAGCCTAATTGGGCAGAGTTTGGACGAGAAAAATGGCTTGAGAGGTGTGTGGAATTTCATAGAAGTGGTCTCCTTTTATAAGGGAGATGAGGGGCTCTTTAGGAAAGTGTGAAACTATTATTTTATTATAAACTTATTTTCGGTTTCAAGAGATCCAAAACACATTAATGTCAAAGATAATATGACTCATATTTGAAATAAAATCATCCAATAATAATTGGATAGGTTTTGAATAATATTTTATTCATTATAATCTTATTTATTTAAATCATTTATTAATGAGGTAAATACTGCATCATTATTGTTTCATAAATAATTTAACTTATTTGATGCCTAAAAATTATAAAAAAAATACCATGATTTAGTAAATCTCTTTATATTTCCAATTAATATTTATATTCTAAAATATAATTTATATTACCCCTTATAAAAATTAATTTACTAAAAGATATTTGCTTTTGTCATTTTTGCCTTTACTTTAAGTTAATTAATCTAAATTATCATTATCACTCCCAATTGGCTAAAAGGGGTCCAAAAATCGACCCAAAGATTCCCATGGTCGTCCAGGACTCATCTAATAAGGTTAGGACAAGTGTTAAGGTAATTTGGAATTATTATAATATTCTTTTATCCTTGAATTACCCTATTTACCTTTAACCGCGGTAAATTAAAGTCAAAAGTTACTATTTACCAAAAATTATTTTCATCTTAATGAACCAAATTTTACTTCTTGATAACAAACATGTATGTCGTATTTTCGAGATTCAATTCATGGATGTGGTAAAATTTCATTTAAATGAAAATGTCAGTTTTCTAACTACCACTAAGTGGTTTCACTATTCATCAAAAATTGAAGTTTTTCAGAAAAATACCAAAAAATCAGCCTCAGCTATATTTGATATTCCAAATTCAAAATTGATGTATATTATTCCAAATTCAAAACATATAAGTGGAATTAATTAATTTTAAAATTAATTTCCGTTGTTAAAATAAATAGCGTGTTTTTAAGAAACAATAACTATCAAAAGATTGATACTTGTTTATGTCCAATTTCAACGTGAAATTAATTCCAATGACCAACATTGGATTAAATGGTAAAAATATATTTTAATTTCACTTTAAAACCAACTAAAAATATAATCTAACAATATAAATAAATTATATTAAAAGGCACTTTTGAATTAAAACAAAATACTTTTCACTATTCATTAAAAAATGAACTTTATCAGAAAAATACCAAAAAATTACCCAAAGTAAATTTTGATATCTCCATTATAAAGAAAGATTTTATTTAGTCATATAAAATGTATTAAAGTTACCAAAACTATATTTAAATATGGTTCTCCATTAAATGGTGGTAAATCAACCTTTTAATGTAAATTATGCTTAAAATTAGATTCATTCGCATTTTAAGCCTCTAAGTTTATTGGATAAATGTAAATACATTTAACAAAATTGTATAATCATATTATAGTTATTTTTGTTCATTATTTCCAATACAACGGCTAGGAGTTAACTACCATTTAAAATAATAATATTATATTATTAGTGTGCAACGTAAGATTTCAAAGAAATCGGTTGTTGCATATTGGTTATGCTATCAAACATAGCAACCCCTTTAAAGTAAAATTAAAATTTAATTCACAAATATTCATAAATATGAAAATATTTTATTCTTTATTTACCTGGGATGTTACATCCTTCCCCCCTTTTGGGAATTGCATCCTCACAATTTTAAAACTGGGCTTGGAAACTTCATTAAAAGTACCACATCGGAGAAGATTCAACAAAACTATCACTTTAAAAGAAAGAAAGAGAAGTACCAAGGTCACCTGAGACAACAGATACTAAGATTCCATGAAAACATGGATATGTAAGAGAAACTAACTCTCATAGATTAATATAGAGTCATAGAGAACTTGATCACATAAAGTTAACCACCACAATACCATAAATTTGTGGTTGGGTAAAATTTTGATGATAAAAGAGGGCTTATATCATTTTTTCTTCAAGATACTTTTCATAAAGTTGAAGAATTTTATTAAAAACAACACTAATATCGTAAGGAAATATATTTAATCATCATGTAGAGTGTCATCCTTTAATAAAATTCTACCAAAAACTCATCTTTTCTCCAAACGGTGAGTATTTCAAGATGACTTGTTCACATTGAAAGAACTATAATCAACTTCTAGATAATAACATGATCTTCAAAATATGAACTATATATTTCCCCTATCTTTATACATTAACCAAAACCAAAATTGGTTAGTACGTGATCAGATAATCCCAAAAAGGATAATCCTTTACAAAATGAAGTACTACTTTTAATCTCCAAAATTTGTCAAACAATACCCAAAGTTCAACCAAGACCGTTCAATAAATAGTTATCCATAAAATTCTTCAAAGTAATCCAAACTAAGATTTAAACCCAAATATTCGAAGGATTTGATCACATAGTCTTCCAAGATAAATCATAACATTTATCTCCAAATAACATCAGTTACTCTTAAAGTCTCATATTGAAAATTAATTAACCTAATCACATATCCTCTATAATAGGTTAATCAATTCCATAGATAACCCAAGATCAACTTTTCTTAATTCATAAAATCATCTAACTAAAAATAATTATTTAAACTTACCAAGGACTTCACGTAGTCCAATGGTAGGCGATAAATACCAGTCGCACTTTGGTTGTGGGTTCAATTCTCGTAGCTTCGTCCGACGTGACGGGTTGTCACATGGTCTACATGTTGTCCCTTTTCAAAAACTATATAATTTTATAACATTCCCAAAAAGAGATAATTTTTTTCAAAAATAACCATAGAATATTTTAACAATGAAGGTTTTCTAATAAATTTCATTTTGCATCCCAAAAATGTATTAACCTATAATTTCCTCAAATTCAAGGATCATATAAACCCAAATGGTTCTTTATAACTATATCCACAAAAGAAAATATAATTATTCCTTGAATAAAATTTTCATATATCAAACTTTAGGGTTACACATACTATAAAAATTCTTCTAATGTAATTCCCATCATCAAAAGAGCCTTAATACTTTTAAGCATTTCGCCATCCTAAAATCTACCATAACTCTTGAATCCCTTATATGTTGACTTATTACTCATTCAACATTCTTCATGATCCATTAATCATTCCTTTCCAAATTATTCTGAAATAATTATTTCCAAAAAACAAAATCATAAATCATATCCTAGGATTTCAATAATATGAAAACATATGTTAAGAAATAAACCATACCTTTCATTGGCCATTTTCAGTTTTTTCATCCTCCATCGGAATAGAATTAGGTATTGGTAAACGAATATTTGTATGATCATGGTGATCCCATTCCCAAAACTTCTTCGTAGGACATGTGTTTGCATAATGACCATGCACACCACATTTAAAACATTCAATTGATCCCTCATAAAGGACTTCTTTCCCTTTCCTAGAGTCAACTAGATTCATCCTTTTTCAATGGTAGGTTCTTGATTTATGACCTTCATTTCTACATCTATAGAATCTTTTTGTCCCTTTGAAACATTTTCCTAGGTGTTTATTTCCACACCTTTGACACATAGGTTTTTGAATATACTTACCTTTATGATTATTACATGAGCATCCGTAGGGATTTGTTTCTCGCATATATGATTCCTTATAAAGGTCACTATGGTTTAGGTGGTCAATCATGACTCTAGATAGTTGGTTGAGAATAACCACAAGTGTTCTCATTGTATCTCCCATATCATTCAGTTTCTCGTCCAGAAAACCGTCATAGTTTTCTTCACATCCATAGTTACTTTGGTGCCTTCTAGATCCATCGATTTACTAAAACCAAAAAGGTCAGTGTGAGTATATTATTAAAATCATCATGTAAAATCTTATGAGGAGGTTAAACACTAAGATATACTTATTCATGTTATCTTAAACTCATTCACTTTATCTAAAAAACTATGACTCTTTCTAAAATCCTAACCATTATGGTAACGTCACTTATACTTAATGAATTTCCTATCCTCTAAAGTTATCTAAACCGACCTCTGATACCAACTATAAGGACCCAGCCTTAAACATTACATAATCTTGAATTAAATTAATAATTCACATTGAGGGTCTTTTCAGGATTAGAGTTTTAGAGAATTAGGCCATAACTATTACATAACAACTTGAATATTACAAGTAGACGCTACTGCTCAGTATCCATTTTTTCATAAAATAAAAACTCTTAAAAAAGAAACATGTCTAGTTCCATGTTTTAGACAGCATGAATTTTCATTGATCCCATCCTTGAACCTACTGATCTTTAAGTTATGTAGAAAACATTTCAAAAACTTGGGATGAGCATAAAAATCTCAGTAAGGGTCATAAAATAATTAAGGAAAACATTATCCCAACAATGAATACAATCCATGAAACCATACTTTTCAAATCATAACATACCTTATGAAATCATAATATTTATGAATAACACACAAAAATCATAAATCATAAAGGTTACTTATGGAATCCAGATCAAACTTACATTGTATCTATCACAACTACGTAGGGAGTTACACTTGGAATACCCATCATAGTATATTCCCTAAATCTCTTAGGAGAAACATCACGTTTACCTCCGTCACGTTACCCAATGCATTGGAGAGCTATCTCGGGCCCACCCACCCTAAGTTTATCACGGAACCACCCATATACATAAACAATGCCCAATAACCATAACATAATCATAACATATAACACATGTATAAAGGAAAGATAACATTTCCACATTCCACTATATCAAATCAAGATATTGAAATAAACAATGCTTTGTTAAATCATTTTCAAAACCATTTAAAAATAGATTTTTTAATCAAAGTGTCCCATACCACATTGAATCTTTTAAATGAATTATCATTTTAAAACATTAATTTCCATATAAATAAATCCTAAAACCTATTTTGAAAGCATGTAAATTAATGATAAATATTTAGAAGAATAAATCTTTAAAACATTTAAAATGATGTTTTAGTTAAAGAGTTTTTTTAAGAAAAAGAGAGACACTTGAATAAAAATAATTGAGGAATAACATTTAATAAGAACTTTATAATATCATGAGAATAGATGGATTCATGATATAATATGTCAAAGTACAGTATATACACCATATAAGAGTTAATTTGTGCATAACAACAATGAATTATCAATGTCAATGTCAATTGAGATGAAATCCCTTATAAATTTTGTATCCTTAAATTAAGGATAAATCAATCACATAATTATGTGTGAAAAATATAAATACACCCAATATAATTGGATATTAAGTGTAAAATAGTTATAGGTCATTTACACATATTCATTGGATGACATATTCAATAAGTACAAGTTGAACCCAAAGAATTGAAATTGGGTTAAGAAGTTCCCGTGTAAAAATTTGATAGCCTAACCACGTCACTTTAAAATTAAAGAAAATGAGTTGATAAGATAAAAAGGGTATATCATCACTTGGACATAAAGTTTACATCAATGGGGATATAAAATAACATATCCCAATATAATAAGATGTAATTTAAAAGAAATAATAAAAAGAAGTCTTTTAAATAGAGAAGGGTGAAAGGTTCCCTTACCGATTTGGTAACGTACAAAACATCCGCCACATGAAAGAAGGATCATAAAATGAATATGTAATTACGCATAAATTAAAGTTTATTACATAGGGAATACATTCATGGGTAGTACATACACCACATGCAATAAATAAGTGGCGAACAATGTAAATCTCACGGATTTGAAAGTGAGATAATAAATCCCTTACGACAATTTGGCAGCCTAACGGCGCCACTTAAAACATCCAAAAATGGATTGATGAGATCAAATAGGGTCTATAATAATATGACAATAAAAATTATATTAAGAGGAATATAAAAGATAATCCCCCAATATAAGAAATTGGTGCTTAAGAGAAGTGACATAAAAGAGATTACTTAAAAGAAAGAGAGAGGTAGGATCCCTTACCTCATTTCCGACTTGACTCGATCATTCTTTAATATCCTGAATAATAAAATAATGTTAATTTTTACTTGCTTAAGAACCTTTTTCAAGTTTATTATTCCTTTTATATAACTTATTACCATGTTATAAACATTATGTAATCAATTAAGTTAATAACGTTCATTTTGTCGATATTTGGTACTTGAGTTAAAAATGAACACCTTATATTTAGAAGTTGTCCATGTGGTAAATATTACATTATATCCATAATTATATTCATTATTTAAATATCATATATATCATATATATTCAGTATATACATTTATTTATAATAGTACAACATTTGGAGGTAAGAAATGAAATGCGCCGTTCATGGAGATGGTAAGCCGTACGTACACATGAACGCTACTTTCATTTATATTTCTTATTTTAATGGAAATAAAACATAATGATACATAGGTATATTATAATTCCAGTATAATATCATATATAATATCATTAACTCTATCCTTTATACATCCCACATAAGGCATTAACGAGTCACATCACTTTAAGGGGGCGGTAGTCCGCACTTCCTGAAATGATATTATCGTATTTACCCACTATTGAAACCATTAAGGCTTGATATAATTGGGTAGTACAAAAGAATAAGGAAATAATAAACATAATATATATCATATATAAATACATTTCCATCATAATGTCCACCATTAGAGGCGGTAAGATGAAAATGAACAATCATCGTTTCGTGAGGCGTTAATTTTCCATCCACGGAAACATTATGTTGTTTATCCATTAGATGGAGGTGTGTGTGAGTGTAGTTCGAATACTTATTATAAAAACATCCTAGTATATTTAGGATACTGTTGTTTTTACAAAATAATTGAAATAAAAAGAATTTAGGGGTTGGAGAAGTAAAATTAAAGAAAACAATTTAAGAGAAACTGTTACCTTTAATTTGGGTAACTCCCTTTGGTTTGAACCAAAGGACTTCTTGAAGTGCCTTCTGCCTAAGGTAAGGCTTTTAACAGGAGTAGAGGGAAGTATGGAGCCTAATTCAGCATATTTTGGACAATCCAAATGGCTTGAGAGGTGTGTGGAATTGCATAGAAGTTGTCTCCTTTTATAAGGGAGAGGAGGGGCTCTTTAGGAAAGTGTGAAACTATTATTTTATTATAAAACTATCTTTGGTTTCAAGAGGTCCAAAAAACAGTAAAGTCAAAGATAATATGACTCATATTCAAAATAAAATCATCCAATAGGAATTGGACAGGTTTTGGATAATATTTTAATCATTATAATCTTATTTATTTAAATCATTTATTAATGAGGTAAATACTTCATCATTATTGTGTCATAAATAATTTAATTTTATTTATGTCTAAAAATTATAAAAAAAATACCATGATGTATAAAATATCTTTATCTTTCCAATGAATATTTATAGTTGAAAATATAATTTATATAACCCCTTCTAAAAATTAATTTACTAAAAGATATTTCCTTTTGTCATTTTTGCCTTTACGTTAAGTTAATTAATCTAAATTGTCATTATCACTCCCAAGTGGCTGAAAGGGGTCCCAAAATCTACCCAAAGATGTCCATGGTCAGCCATGACGCATCCAATAAGGTCAGAACAAGTGTTAAGGTAATTTAGAATTATTATAATATTCTTTCAACCTTGAATTACCCTATTTACCTTTAACTGCGGTAAATAAAAGTCAAAAGTTACTATTCACCAAAAATTATTTTCATCTTAATGAACCACATTTTACTTCTTGATAACAACCATGTATTGACCGCATTGTCGAGCAAGTCAAATTAGATGTTTATTTTTAACTAGAATTCTTACAGTATAACAGCAACCCTAGGTCGTCTCTCGACGGAGCCTTAGATCATTAATTCTAAAAAGTGGTTTTGATTATGAAATTAAAAAGGGAAATGGGGTTTTATAATACTTGGGTTTGAAGATTAAAGATGACAATAGAAAATAGAATCTATAAAACAAAGTAGAGATTAACATAATTAATTAAGCGTGATCAACCCGGGGTACTCGCATTATGTTTATCCTTCATCGCTTCATGATATATGGTTATGATATTTTAATCCCTTGTTTGTAACACCTAGAACTAGAATTTTACTGAGTTTATACTAGGATACCTCCTAGGGTTCAGTCAAAAACACACAATGACTCACCGGACATCACCGATGATTGGGTGAATTGTGTTTGACTTCATAACCAAAACTCAATAAGGCAACACACGAAAAACTCGATGTGTTGTCCATATTTGTATGTTATTTCGTTGTGATACCATGACATAAATGTACATGGCCTTGATAGTGCTTGTGTGAGTTAAATTGACCAATATAAACCACACAAACACCACAATTGAAAGGGGGAAAGAAAGTGGTGAATGGTGTGTGAAACTTCACATGAATGGGTACCCCCAAACATGATCATATGAGTTAAGCATGACATACCAGTACATAACTCAATAAAATAATAATATAAGATGATGAAAAACAACACAACAATCTGGAATTCAAAATATCATTCAAATATTACAAACATGAAGCTCGGGATGTACATCACGTTCCTCCCCGGGTGATCACAAGGGGTTTAGAAACCCATGGGAGAGGAGGAAGAGAAAGATGTTGGGGTAGAACTTTCCATAGCCTCCAGAACTGCTAGGGATTTTGAGAAGACTCTTTGGGGACTCCAAAATGGCAGAACCATTCCTCTTGGCCGAACTTGCAAAAGGGGAGCCCAAGGTGCCATTTTATAGGAAAATTGGAAGGTGGTTTTAGGCACACAGATTTCTTCAATCCAATTGTAACATGCATTTCGGCCTTCATACAATCTTATCTCGCTTTGGAGAAAATATAAAAGTTGTATCCCTACCTCCTGAATGTCTCCACCAAAATTTTGGCACCATTTGGATAACCACAGCTCAAGATATTGATAAAATACAGAACACCGCATTTGACTTCGTCCAAATTCGGTGGCTTGGATAGATCAGTTCGGATGGGCCCCATAGAAGCCGAATCAGCATTGGGTTCTTTAATATAAAGTGTATCCTATTAAATTTGTACAGGACCACAAAATTTCAGCCCTTTTCGATGCACGGATTTCGTGTACTATGCAAAACAGTGGACAGATGTCCATGGATCCATGCAATTTTGGCCCATTTTTCTTCCACTTCATCAAAGGCCCTCCAAATCACCTCCACCTACATTGAAAAAATAAAAACAAGTAGCATTTACCATTATAATATTGATTAAAATTAATTTATTTATTCAAACATGAAGTGAAATTTATTATTATATTTGAAATATTCATTACAAAACTAGTTTAAAACTGCGGTGTAAGGGTGGAATAAAACAGTGAATCGTGGTATGATCACACCCCCACACCTAAACATTTGCACTCCTGAGAAAAGTCACATATCCAAATACAATGATTCATATATATATATATTTCCAACATCCTGAAGATTTATCATTTGATGAAATTTTATTTAAAGTAAAGTGATCAATGTACGAACCACACCAAGGAGTTCTTCCTAGTGAAAATCAAAAAAGATGTCTCATAAATCATATCATAGAGAAATTCAAAAAGATTCATGATACCCAATTGAGAAAGTAATTCAGAAGTAAAAAATGACACTAAATCTCCATGTGTGTGTGTGAAAACCATTCCATGATATTCTTTCCACTTGCTATCGAATAAATATATGTTATTTTAACATTTTTCAGCTTAAATGATTTTGTCACCGAACCTGTCCTACATCCTTTGCAATCATATTTCAAGACCCACTCATTTAAGGATTCCCAGAAGTCAAACCATAACCTCCCGACCTTGATATCCCCATATGTTTCACATTTCATCACTCCCCTCATTTATTATTTCTTTTTTTTTTGAAGTTGAAATTGGAACAAATCTCACACTCATCTCTCAACCCTTGTTTGATCTCCTCACGACACTAATTGAAATAGTTATAACAAGATCAAAGGTTGAGGAGGAGTGGTTTTTGACCTGCCCAAGACACAAAAAAAAAATTTGGAGGGCGTATAAAAGTCGGACATTAGGTACACACGCATAGGTCAATCTGGTACAGTAATGAAATAGATCAGATAAGGAACGAACATATGGAAATATCATTTAAAGCTGAAAAAATATTAACCCAACATATATTTACCTTATATTAAGTAAGAAATAATCACACTTTGTGGTTTGGTGCAAACATTTGTGGAGATATTAGTGACATAGTTTTCCAAATAACTACTCACACAAAGGGAATCAATCATCTCAAAGGTTTCACATAGATATGACCATTTATATCATTGACAGAAAACCAATTCACTAAAAATCACTCCTTGATGGTAAACTCATACACAAATTCTTTTTAGCCCTCGTTATGGTATTTTTACTTTCCCCACTTTATGGTCGCCACATCATGGAATTTCGAAATTGTTGATGGGGAAAAATGAAAATACCATAAAGAAGTCCAAAAAGAGGAAACAAAAGGGGAAAACGATGAAAATTACAAACTAACCCAAGAATGTATCCACCCCCCCCCCCCCCCACACCTAGAATGTGCAGTGTACTCACTGAAATAATTGAGAATGTGAGAAGGAAGGATAAAACCTGGTGTGTTTTATTGGTATGATGCGTCGAGAAGGTGGATTTCCTCCACTAGATTCTCTGGAAAATCCTCATAGAAGTGTTTAAGTCGCTGCCCATTGATGGTAAGACTTCATTCACTCTACTCATGCAAAACCTGTATTGCACTAAAAGGGTAAACATTAGTAACAGTATAAGGACCGAGCCATCGGGAACGAAGCTTACCTGGGTGGAGCTTAAGCCTGGAATTGTACATGAGGACCTTCTCACCAATATGGAACTTCCACTGGTGAATCATGCTATCATTAATAGCCTTTGTCTTCTCTTTATAGATTCGGGAGTTGTCATATGCATCACATCGAATTTCTTCCAACTCTTGAATCGGCAGCTTTCTTTCCTCACCTGCATCTGAAAGGTTCATATTACATTGTTTAACAGCCCAATATGAACGGTGTTCTACCTCCACCAATAGGTGACAAGCCTTTCCGAACACAATTTTGTATGGTTACATTCCGATTGGTGTTTTAAAAGCAGTATGGTATGCCCAAAGTGCATCATCCAAGCGCAAACTCCAATCTTTCCTATTAGGTTGTACCGTTTTATCCAAGATTCGCTTAACTTCCCGATTTGAAATTTCTACTTATCCGTTAGTTTGGGGATGATATGAAGTGGAGACTTTATGAACAAACCCATACTTACGAAGCAAGTTTTTCATGTTACTATTGCAAAAATGTGAACCCTGATCACTAATGATGAATCTTGGTAGACAAAACCTACTGAAAATCTGGGACCTCACAAAATCAACAACCACTCGAGATTCATCGGTCCTGGTGGCCTTTGCTTCCACCCATTTAGATACATAGTCAACAGCCAATAAGATGTATACAAAGCCAAATGAATTTGGAAAAGGCCCCATGAATTCAATGCCCCATGCATCGAAGATTTCACAGAATAACATGGGCTGTTGGGGCATTTCATTCCTCTTAGAGATATTCCCTATGAATTGACATCGAGTACATGATTTACAAAACCTATGGGCATCTCTATACAATGTTGGCCAATATAATCTTGATTCAAGGACCTTTTGAGTTGTACGTTGAGAGCCAAAGTGGCCCCCATATGCCAAGGTGTGGCAGAAGGTCAAAACAGAGGTGAACACATGGTCTGGGACACACCTATGAACAACCTGGTCACTACAAATTCTCCACAAGTATGGGTCATCCCAAATGTACCATCGAGAATCATGTTTAAGTCTCTGGGATTGTGAAGTGCTAAAATCGGTGGGGACCCTAGATGTTGCTAGAAAATTCACAATGTCCGCATACCAGGGGGTAAGGTCCACAACATCACAAAGGTTCTCATGAGGGAAGAATTCTCTAATGGGTAGAGGTGAGTCAACATGATGGTCCAATGGTGGGTAAATACTACTAATGTGGTCAGCTACAACATTCTCCACTCCTCTCTTATCTCTAATTTCAAGGTCAAACTCTTGGAGGAGGAGCATCCACCGAATGAGGCGGGGCTTGGCTTCAGGTTTCTTTTGGAGGAAACGAAGGGCAGCATGGTCAGAAAACACAATCACTTTTGACCCAAGAAGATATGAACGAAATTTTTCCAAGGAAAACACAATAGAAATGATTTATTTTTCTGTGGTTGTGTAGTTTACCTGGTCAGGGTCAAGGGTACGCGAGGCATACGCAATGACATGAGGAGCCTTTTCAACCCTTTGTGATAAAACTGCCCCAACTACAAAGTTAGAGGCATCACACATAAGCTCTAAGGGGAGATCCCACCTAGGTGGTTGGATTATGGGAGGTGATGTGAGACTCTTTTTTAGTGAATTGAATGCATCCTCACAATTTTTATCAAACACAAACTCAGAATCCTTTTGTAATAACCGAGATAAGGGAAGTGTGATCTTACTAAAGTCTTTAATGAATCGGCGGTAAAAACCAGCATGACCCAAGAAAGACCGCACCTCGCGAAAACATTTTGGAAATGGAAGGGATGAAATTAATTCAATTTTAGATTTATCAACCTGAATTCCCTTATTTTAAATGATATTCCCAAGAACTATCCCCCGCTCAACCATGAAATGACATTTTTCATAATTTAAAACAAGATCTCTTTCATTGCTGCGGCGGAAGACAGAACTTAGGTTTTCCAAAAAATCATCAAAATAAGAACCATAAACCGTGAAATCATCCATAAAGACTTCCATACAACTCCCAAGATACTCAGAAAAAATACTCGACATACATCGCTGAAAAGTACCAGGAGCATTACATAGACCGAATGGCATCCTTCTGTATGCGAATGTGCCAAATGGACCGGAAAATGTTGTCTTTTCTTGATCCTCAGTGGCTATATGGATTTGGAAATAACCTGAATAGCCATCAAGGAAACAATAATGGGACTTACCAGCTAATCGTTCTAACATTTGGTCAATGAAATGTAATGGAAAGTAGTCCTTCCGCGTGTCTTGATTCAGTCGACGGTAGTCAATACAGACTCGCCAACTGTTTTGCACATGCATTGGAACCAATTCATTCCTTTCATTTGACACAACTGTTATTCCTGTTTGTTTAGGCACAATTTGCACTGGTCTAACCCATTTACTATTAGATATAGGATAAATGATCCCCGCAGAAAGTAATTTATTAACTTCCAATTTTACCACTTCAAGGAGAGTGGGATTCAACCGGTGTTGAAATTGTCTTACGGGTTTAGCCTCATCATCCAAAAGTATATGGTGCATACAAATAGATGGGATAATCCTGGGAATATCAGCCAATGTCCATCCTATTGCCTTTTTACACTCTCTCAAAAGTTTGAGCACTTTCAATTCCTGTTGTGGAGAGAGGTTATTGGAAATAATGACGGGCAATTGGTCAATACCCTCAAGATATGCATATTTTAAATTAGAAGGAAGTTGTTTAAGTTCAAACACCGGTTGTTTCTATATTGAGGGAGGGGATTTATGGGGAGTGACCTCCATGAGACTATCTATCTGCTCATGTTTATTCTCAAATGAAAGAGAATCTATTGAAATGAGATTTGCAGAATCATCGATAGTCATGGGTACCTCAGAATAAACACACTCATCAATTAAAGAAAAAAAATTACATTTTTCTTAACCCACACAACATTAAAAAGAGGAACCAAAACTCAAATCATCCAAGGGTGAAGAAAAAAAAAGAATCAGAGTTTGGGTTGAGGAGAGAATTGTCTGTGTGTGCATCGTTTGAGAGCACTTCCATCGAATAGACAGGAAGAGTGGAGTTCTCTTCAATGGGGTGTTTCATAGCCTCAAGGATGTTAAAACTTACCTTTTCTCCACCAAATTCCATGGACAATGTACCATTGTGAACATTGATGATCGTCCTTGCTGTTTTGAGGAATGGCCTCCCATGTATGAGAGGAGCGTGTCCTTGGGTTCAGGTATCTTCCATCTCAAGAATGTAGAAATCAGTGGGGAAGATGAGATTATTCACTCTAACAAGGACATCCTCAATCACTCCTTTTGGATGCGTTGTACTATGGTTGGAAATTTGAATTATAATTCTTGTTGGTTGAATCTCTCCAACCTGTATAGAAGTATACATGGAGTGAGGCATCACATTAATAGAAGAACCTAAATCTAGCATAGCATCAGAAAAGAAGGTCTCCCCTATGTTACACTGTATCGTGAATGTGCCCGGATCCTTGCATTTGGTTGGCATTGCTGGTTGAATCAAAGCTGAGACATTCCTCCCCAGTTTGACTCTCTCATTCCCCTTCAACCTCCTTCTATGGGTGCAAATCTCTTTAAGAAATTTGGCATAACGGGGAATTTTCTTGACTGTATCCAACAATGGAATATTAAATTGAGCTTTTTTAAATGTATCCATTATTTCATTATCAATCTCATTATCAAAGTTTTTATTAGATTTAGAGAGTATTTTAGGGAAAGTAAGAGGAATTTATTGTTTATTTGAATCATCAATGATAATTTGATTTCCCTTTTTGTTTTGTTTTTCATTACATGAAATTTTTTAGGGTTGGGAAGGAGTGTTTTCAAGAGGGGGACATACCTATTTTATAGAATCAATAGAAAGAGAAGCTTCTTTACCATTATGAAGTGTAATTTCACATACATTACCTTTTTCCTTCAGATTGGCAATGGTTTGGGATGGTAGTTGTCTAGAACCTTGCGTCTTAATCTCACTGATGGTGTTTCCCAATTTCCCCACTTGAGTTCACAGGTCTTGAATAGCTGATTGTGTGGTTTGTTGGAACTGGAGGTTCTGGGTTTCGATTTGCTTCACTATATCCTCAAGGCTTGGTTCAGACTTGGGAAGAGGAAGATTGTTTTGAGATGTTGAAGGATAAGAAGGTTTCATACCTTGGACTTGTTGATACCAATTCTGCTTGGGGTAGCTTGAGTTTCTTCATTGTCGGTATTGTGGTTGTGCTTTCCACTCGGGGTTTGGATTTGGCCTGAATAGTTCTTGCTTGAAGGGAGGTGCTTGTAGGAATGGACACCCTGGGAACAGAGCTGCACAGGAATCAGATGAATCTTGAAGTTGTGGGCACTGTTCATAAAAATGAGTGTTATCAGAACAAATACCACAATGCAATGGAATAGAAGTAGAGTGTGATTTACCTTGTGCTTGAGCTAATTTCCTTATAAGGGTATGCATCTCATCAAGATTAGTATCTACCTTTTGTTCTTGGGCTGAATGACTTACCTCATGAACTCCTCGGGTTGGTGAAATAGCTCGTGTACCAAATTGTTGTGCATTTTGAGCCATGTTGGCTATTAAGTCACGAGCGGCAGAAGGAGTTTTGTCAACTAGGGCACCACCAGCCACAGCATCAATCATTCCACGATCCATGGGGATAAGTCCCTCATAGAAGTACTGGATTAATATTTTTTCACTAATCCGGTGGTGGGGGAAGCTTGAGAAAAGTCTCTTGAATCTCTCCTAGTATTCATGAAGGGTCTCTCCTTGTGACTGCCTAATTCCATAGATTTCTTTCCTAATTGATGCAGTTCGAGAGGCAGGGAAGAACTTCTCTAGAAAAAGTCTTTTTAGGTCATTCCAGCCCCCAATTGTGGAAGGCAAATAGTATATCCAATCTTTGGATACACCATCAAGGGAGAAATGGAAGGGCCTAAACTTAATGAGGTCTTTAGACACATTTTGGGGTTTTATGGTGGAGCACACTATGTGAAACTCCTTTAGATGTTTGTGAGGGTCCTCACTGGGAAGACCATGGAATTTTGGAAGAAGGTGGATGAGACCTGATCTAAGCTCAAAGTTGGCTGCTTCCTTGGGATATTGGATGTATGCAGGTTGGTACTCCACATCAGGGGTAGTAAGTTCTTTTAAAGTTTGATTATTTGCAGCCATGTTTTCTTGGGTTTGATTGGGTTCAATTTTGGGTTGGTTTAGAACCACTTGAGGTTCTAAATGGGGTTCTAAAATTTTACTTGATTGAACTTCTCTAGATGCCTTGATTTGTGTGTGAAGTGACTTTTCAATTTCAGGGTCAAATTCAAGTAGTGTTCCTTTACCAGATCTTGTCATGCAACAATGATGTCCAGTTTGATTGATTGATTGTTTTTTTTAAGTTTTTATTTATTTATTTGAGATGGAAAGAAAAAAAACTTAAGAAGGGTGAAAGAAGAATATAATTTTATACTATAGAATTAGAGAGTGAGATGTAGAAGAGAGAGAGAGAGAGAGAGAGAAAGAACACACCAAAAACAACAAAAAAATAAAGACAAAACCCAAAACAAAAACAATAAAATGGGGGTGGGGTATTTAAAGGAGTAATAATTAAGAAATAAAAATAACTAAATAGAAGTAAATAAAGAAAAAAATGATCTTGGCTCCCCTTCAACGGTTCCAAAATTTGACTGCGTTGTCAAGCGCGTCAAATTAGATGTTTATTTTTAACTAGAATTTCTGCAGTATAGCAGCAACCCTAGGTCATCACTCGATGAAGCCTTAGATCATTAATTCTAAAATTTGGTCTTGATTATTAAATTAAAAAGGGAAATTGGGTTTTATAATACTTGGGTTTGATGATTAAATATGACAATAGAAAATAGAAGCTATAAAACAAAGTAGAGATTAACAGAATTAATTAAGCGTGATCAACCAGGGGTACTCGCATGATGCTTATCCTTCATCGCTTCATGATATAAGGTTATGATATTTTAATCCCTTGTTTGTAACACCTAGAACTATAATTTTACTGAGTTTATACTAGGATACCTCCTAGGGTTCAGTCAAAAACACACAATGATTCACCAGACACCGCCGATGATTGGGTGAATTGTGTTTGACTTCATAACCAAAACTCACCAAGGAAACACACAAAAAACTCGATGCACTGTATATATTTTTATGTTATTTATTTTTGATACCATGACATAAATTTACATGGCTTTGACAGTTATTGTGTGAGTTCAATTGACCAATATAAACCACACAAACACCGCAATTGAAAGGGGGAAAGAAAGTGGTGAACGGTGTATGAAACTTCACATGAATGGGTACCCCCAAACATGATCATATGAGTTGAGCATGACATACCAGTACATAACTCAATAAAATAATAATATATGATGATGAAAAACAACACAAAAATCTATAATTTAAAAGATCATTCAAATATTACAAACATGAAGCTCGGGATGTACATCACGTTCCTCCCCGGGTGATCACAAGGGGTTTAGAAACCCATGGGAGAGGAGGAAGAGAAAGATGTTGGGGTAGAACTTCCCATAGACTCTAGAACTTATAGGGATGTTGAGAAGACTCTTTGGTGACTCAAAAATGGCAGCACCTTACCTCTTGGCTGAACTTTCAAATGGGGAGCCCAAGGTGCCATTTTATAGGAAAATTGGAAGGTGGTTTTAGGCACACAGATTTCTTCAATCCACTTGTACCACGCGTTTCGGCCTTCATCCAGACTTATCTTGCTTTTTAGAAAATAGAAAAGTTGTATCCCTACCTCTTGACTGTCTCCACCGAACGTTTGGCATCATTTGGACAACTACATATCACGATATTGATAAAATACAGAACACCGCATTTGACTTTGTCCAAATGCGGTGGCTTGGACAGATTAGTTCAGATTGGCCCCATAGAAGCCGAATCAGCATTGGGTTCCTTAATATGAAATATAGAATATTAAATTTTGGACAGACCCAAAAACGCTCAGCCCATTTGGATGCACGGATTTCGTGTACTATGCCAAACAGTGGACAGATGTCCATGGATTCATGCAATTTTGGACCATTTTTCTTCCACTTCATCAAAGGCCCTCCAAATCACCTCCACCTACATTGAAACAATAAAAACAAGTAACATTTCCCATTATCATATTGATTAACATTAATTGATATATTCAAACATGAAGTTCAATTTATTATTATATTTGGAATATTCATTACAAAACTAGTTTAAAACTGCGGTGTAAGGGTGGAATAAAACAGTGAATCGTGGTACGATCATGTATGTAGGATTTTTGAAATTAAATTCATAGAAGTGGTAAAATGTTATTTAAATGAAAAATTCAGTTTTCTAACTACCACTAAGTGGTTTCACTATTCATCAAAAATTGAAGTTTTTCATAAAAATACCAAACATTCAGCCTAAGCTATATTTGATATTCTGAATTCAAAATTGATGTCTATTTTTCCAAATTCAAAACATAAAAGTGGCATTAATTAATTTTAAAATTAATTCCCGTTGTTAAAACAAATAGCGTGTTTTTAATAAACAATAACTATCAAAAGATTGATACTTTTTTATGTCCAATTTCAACGTGAAATTAATTCCAATGACCAACATTGGATTAAATGGTAAAAATATATATTTTAATTTCACTTTAAAACCAACTAAAAAGATAATCTAACCATATAAATAAATTAGATTAAAAGGCACTTTTGAATTAAAATACAATATTTTTCACTATTCATTAAAAAATGAACTTTATCATAAAAATACCAATAAATTAACCAAAGTAAATTTTGATATCCCCATTCTAAAGAAGGATTTTATTTAGTCATATAGAAATGTATTAAAGTGACCAAAACTATATTTAAAGAGGGTTATCCATTAAAAGGTGGAAAATCGACCTTTTAATGTAAATTATGCTTAAAATTAGATTCATTCACATTTTAAGCCTCTAACTTTTATTGGATAAATGTAAATACATTTAACAAACTTGTATAATCATATTGTAGTTATTTTTGTTCATTCCTTCCAATACAACGGCTATGAGTTAACTGCCATTTAAAATAATAATATTATATTATTAGTGTGCAATGTAAGATTTCAATGAAACCGGTTGTTGTGTATTGGGTACGCTATCAAACATAGTATCTCCTTTAAAGTAAAATTAAAATTTAATTCACAAATATTAATAAATATGAAAATATTTTATTCTTTATTTACCTGGGATGTTACATTGAATGGGTGAGAGTCTCAATTGTGAATGCATACATGAGGTACATTTTTATAATATGTTTTTCCAAAAAAAAATATTTACTATGTTCACTAATGTAAATAACAATTCATATATTCAATATGAATTTATATTAATATTATTAATCCATTTTTCATTTAATTATATAATTAAATTAGGCATGTAATTAAAAAAATGAACTACTCATGAAAATTGAAAAGAAAATAATATATGATTAACACTTCATGGTTCCTACAATTCAAGGGTAAAAATCCCCAATATAATAATATATGATATATTTGTTTATCATTTATTATTTTATTTTACTTTTTATGAATCATTGGATTCTCATCGAACACAATTTCGATATAGTTAATGATTATTAGTTTAGATCCATGGCATGAATTTACAAAAAATAGACCACATATTGTTTCCATTATTAATTTTTAATGAACTTTATTATATTATTTAAAAATATACATAAAATTATATATTTTAGAATTAGTTATAATGATTTTTTAGGATATATAGGTAATTAAATATATTCTAAATTATGGTGTGAGGTAAGTGATTAAAACTAATAAGCTTATAGATTTTTAAAAATGAAGACATATTATTGTATATATAGTGTGATTTAAATATAAAAATATATTTAAAAAAATACTTATTCTTGTCACTGTTTTATAGTTTCTATAGTAAAACAACTTTAATGATTCTTTATATTATGTTTCTTAATTTATGAAGGGTATCATATATAAAAAATAACCCAGAATCCCAAAACAGGTATTTCCAATGGTAAGTTCAATTTCAATTAAAATATTTTGTATGAACATGTGTTCTATATTTTCATAGTTCAATGAAAACTGCCTAATTTCAGAACACTCAAAGGAAGAATATTTTTTTAGAGATGTGTTGGAAGAGTATGCAGTGTTACAATTTTTTTTATGTTGACTTGAGGTGATTTCTAACTTTTTTTAATTTTTTATTTCAAAGGTATCATGATGGGATGACTACACATCAATAGAACATGTGGTGTGACCAATAATATTCTAAGAATATTATTTGAATGAAATTTAATTTTAATATAGAATAAAATCATCATAGCCCAAACTAAAAAAATGAGTGCATAATATCATGATACATTATTTAATGATCGATAATCTATTTAAAATGTATTTGAATTAACCACACACTAATCCAACACATGACATAAAAGGTATTACTCAATTCAATTTTTTTAATATATAATTTTCATTTTAGTCTAATCCATGATTCAATTGTCCAAAATTGAGTTAACATTATCAAATTTGTACATTTTAAAAATGATCTATAAATCATTTGTGAAATGTACCAATCTAATACACATAAATATCACACATAATATAGTTGATATTAATAAATGTTCTTTTATCATAAAAAAGTAATTTTCCTCTAAAATAACCATTACATGGCTAGATCTATTAAAAATTCATTAGATTGTATCCATTCCTTAGGAAAATTATTCTTTATTAATTTTTGGTGTGTAAGAATTTACCATACATTAATCAAGCACATGATTTGGCTGGTATGAAAAAATTTATATGTTTTCACACTAAAAAAGATTCGTTAAAAACTAAAAAAATTTGTCACATAGAAAAAATAATCCAAAAATTTCAGATTTTTATGATACTGTAGTAGAAACCCATAATACATTTTGGATGTGTATGAATCAAACACATATCAATCTAAAACACGACATTAATGTTATGAATCATAGTTCATGTACATCATATAATTGTGTCAATTTAGTCTAACACTTGAATGACATAGCCAATAAACAAGAAAAAAAGGTTAGTTTTTCTTAATTATTTATGAAAAAGTGGTAATATTAATTTTTGATATTATGGAATATAACTTTCATAAATTTAACACATGATGTGATTGCTATGACTCAATGTGTTATTTTCAAATCAAATAAGTCTTATTTAACTATAAACAATGTTTTATATAGTTAAAACCAAGAATATAGGCTCGTATTATATTGATACATTTTTAAAATGATCGATATATCTTTTTTGAATAGTAGGAATTGGCTCCACCCCATTTCGACCCACAAAATGGTCTATATAACTCAATATTTCTCTTATGAAAATATTTTTCATTTTTGTATAAAAGCACGATTCACATATCTGAAACCAAGAACAAATCTCATATTGACTTTATATATTAGGATAAAAATCCATAATTGAGCTTTTACATTTAGGAAAGGAGTGCACAATAGTCTGACACTAAATTGGGTTTTTAAAATTTGAATCACATAGCTAGAACCAATAAAATAATCAAAAACGGTATTCATAATTTTAATAAATTATCTGTAATTAATAATTGATGTTTAGGAATGATACACACATTAATAAGACACACAATGTGTATGTTATGGAAAAAAGTTCTTGTTTTAAAATTAAAGAGTATCATTCAACTCTGAAATATGCTTCACATAGAAAAAATTGAGAAAATTCTATAGTATTTTATTGAAGATTAATAAAATCAACCCATAATTCATCCTTCATGTGAAATAATTTACAATAGATAAATTTATGAAATATTTTTTTTGGTATGTCTGAATTTTCATGTTTTAATTTTTAAAAAGTTACATTGTAGACTAAAAAACTCTTTAGACACCCAAAAACAAGATAACTATCTCATATTGTCATGATACATTAGTAAAAAAAATACATAATTTATATTTGATCTATTGGAATTAATTTTTTGTAAATCTAGGATAATACATGACAAGTATGAATTAATGTTATTAATTGGGATATAAAAGATTCATTTTTGTCTAAAAAGAAATTTTCATAGCCAAAAATTCAAAAGCATGATCTAATTGACTTGATTAATTAATAAAATTATATAAAAATAATTTATGACATTTAGATAATGACTTTATATCAATGAGGACAATAATGTTTCTAGAGTGACTCAATGTTCCTATTTTCAATATGAAATTGTCAATTTATTCTAAAACATAATTCAAAATGTCAGATCTCATAATGATAGAACAAGTTGTATTAACAATTTTTTAAAAATATACATAATTATTTTTTATGTGTAGTAATCTACCAAACATCAATATGACACATGATGTGGATATAATGACTCAATGTGTAAGTTTTCACATTAAAAATGTGACATTGTTCACTAAAACATGCATCAAATTGACAACACTGATAAAAAAATCTTAAATCTTATTTAAGAATCATGAAAATTATCTATAATTCAATTTTTATTTGTAGTAATTTATTCAACATCAATATACCACAATATATGATTAGTAGGAAATAATATGTGTGTTTCTAATATATGTGTAAATATAGTCAAAAATGAAATTCGCATATTCATAACTAAATAAAGAGGTCATATTTTATTTAAAATTTAGCAAATTGATCAATAATTCATTTATGGTGTGTCAAGACATTCCTTATGTCAATATTACACATGTTGTGGCAAGTTTGGCTCATATTTATTATTTTCAATATTAAAGTGTCATTTTAGTATAAAACATGAATCACATGCCTAAACCAATAAATTTGACGTATATTATCTTGATAATTTTTTAAATTCATATCTAATGAATTTTACCAAATTGTGGAATCATATGAAAATCTATTAGTCACACGATATATATAGTGTGACTCAAAATCCATGTTCTCAATATTGTAGTGTACTTTTAGTCTAAAATGTGATTTAGATAGACAAAATTAATAAAAATATATTTTATTACATTGAAATTTTATTCTAGTAATACATAATTCGTTTTTATTTGCATTAATTGAAAATACACCAATCTAACATATGATGTTTCTGGTGGGACATAAAGGGATTATTTTCAATATAAAAGTGTCATTTTAGTCTATAATGTGATTCACATAGCCAACATAGAATAAAAGAAGTTGAATTGTCATAATAATTTTTAAAAAATATATTTTATTTGACATGTTCCTATCAACAAAACATTAATATGGTGCATGTTGTTTGATATTATGACTCAATGTGCTTGTTTAAAATATAAGTGTCATTTTAGTCTAAAAAATAAATAACATAGTTAAACTAGAGAAAACGAGTTTTAAATTTATTCGTTATTTATAAAAACGTTACATAATTCATTTTTGGTGTGTTGGAATGAATTATATGAACAATCCCCACCCAACCCTTTGGCATGGAAAATGTTAGTGGTGTTATAAACCAAGGGTGACATTTCACGGAAGGAAAATGATGAAATTAAATTTTGTGGGATTAAACATAAAAGGTAATGGGAAAAACTATAAAGTTTTTTAATCACACTACCTTAATGTAGACATAACAAGATAAGAATAAATAAAACAGATACATCTATATAATTTATTATTACACAAAAACCAAATGACAAATAATGTGAAATATCTAGAAAATTTGATGAAATGAAGACGTACATTAGTGTAACAATAGAATTGTGTAAAAAGAAACTATGAAATTATAATTCAGTAAATATAAATGAAAAAAAAGTCCAACAAAAAGATATGATAAAATAATTATAATTATTTAAAAATAAAGACAATAAGAGGGCATAACATTAAATAAATATTCTTAGAATCATGTTATTGTTGCTAACATCATTGGAGGGTGAAATAGGTATGAACTCTTAAGTCGGGCATGGAATAAATTGGGTTAATGGTTTGGAGGAAACTAGATATTTGTTTTAATTAATGTGTGTTTAGTTTAGGGATAACTACTTGTAAATGTCTACGAAACTGAGTTGTTTTTGGGATACATTTGACCAATATTTCCTTAATTATGTGCCCCACACTAAATAAAACATCTAGTTCCACATTGTTTGGCTACATTTTTGGGAAAACCATGTGTTAGTAGTGTGATTATATCTACTAAAAAACTGACCTAATCTCAAGGCGTTCAAATCTTTTACACTTACCGTGCACTAAAATCTAGATATTCCAATTCGTAAATCATTTAAAAATTGAATAAAAGAACTCAGAATTCAATTAAATGGGAAACCAAATAAATAGGTAAAATAATATAGTTAATGGATGAGGTGTGACACACAACCTACTATATTGTTTTTCAAACATATCCCATCAACTAATCATTATAATCAGTTATATCTATCATTCGTTTGATTTTATACTATTTAATATAGTTTCATTGAATTTGGATTATATTTAACCATAAAATTCATATAAAATTCTAATAATTTTATTTTTAGCAATTCAATATTATAAATATAATAAATATAATGAAATTAATATTAAACAATAACATAAATGAAGAAAAGTAATGTAATATAAAATAATAAGAGTTAAATGGAACTTTATTTCAAATAAATATATTATTTTATAAAATAATATTAAATTACGAAACATGTGAATATATGATATAGAAAACAATTTGTTAATAAATATATTGAAATTTTTAGACAGAATATGTGTGACAAAAGAAAAATTGAATATCAAATCATTAAAATAATCAGATTTTGATATATTAATGATATGAAAGAGAGTAAAGGAAAAATTTATAGTAATTTATTAAGATTACAATAAAATAAAATAAAAAAGTTTTAAAATATTATTTACATACGAAATAAATTAATTAGGCAATAACATAAATTTTTATAAATAATGAATCTTATGGAAATTATGTTTTCTTGAATATTCATTAGAATTGCATTAAATTTTATTTTTTAAAAATGATATCATAAATCATTATTACATGAGATGATAGGACATATAAGAACCTATTTATACAATATTTTTTAATGAAATCCTGCTTTGAAATTTTATACATCGCCTTTATTAAATGGATATTTATGAAGAGGTCACCATGTATTTCCAATGAAAGGGTGCTCTCAACAACCATTTTAAAATAAATATTATTTTTTTTCTATCCATGTTCAAAGAATATTATTATATAATAATCATTACACATTCTATTCATATTTTTAAAAAAATTCAATCACAATGGTTTCTTTACAAATGAAATCCTTTGAAATATTTTTCTTTACAATTTACATATCATATTCTTTATTAAATTTTTATCACCTTCCCCTACCATGTCATAAAAATGATTTACATCATTAACTACATGGTATTATAATATATATAATTATATAATAAGATTATAATAATGGAATTTTAATTATTTTATATTCATTACTTCTATTTTTTATATTCATTCTTGAGCATGTTCTTCCACCCACTAGAACTATGATACTCTATGTAACTTCCCATGTATTTATAGAATAATACATATTCATATCTAGTTGTATTTTTGAATTTAATATTAATTTTAAATTAAAGTTGATACTATGTATGATAGAATACCTGACACACACACAAAATATTCTACAAAATCTTACGTTTCACAAAACACATAGTTATACCGAATACTAATACTAAAAAAATTATTTAAAATAGTAGTTAATGAATAGTCTTTGTATTGGTGGGAATGAACATAATTAACTAGATTATTCTTTTAAATATTTTTTGAATATTTATATATTTATCCAATTAATTTTAGAGGATTATAATTAGAATGAATCCAATTTTATGCAAAAAAAATACTCTAATATGTTTTAAAAGGTCATTTTACCTCCATTTGATTGATAAATGTTTTTGAAAATATTTTTTTTCACTTTTATATATTTTATTTGAAAAAATATACTTCTTCTATATAATTGTGGTATCAAAATTTACTTCGGATAAGTTTTTGTTAATTTTCGGATAAAGAACGATTTTTAATGAATAGTAAAAAAATAGCGCAATTTAAGTCCATAGTACTATTTCATCAAATTTATTATTATAGTTATATTATATTTTTTATTAGTTTTAAATTTTAATTGTATTGTTTTTTTCACATTTAATCCATTTATGTTCATTGGATGTAATTTTACAATTTAATTGGACATAAACACATGTCAATCTTTTGATAGAATTTAATTCTTAAAACCTCGTTTCTTATTTCGACAACAGAAATTAATTTTAAATTAATTTCTTCCAATTTTGTGTTTTGAAATTTGAAAATTATATTATATATTTGTAATCATAACTTCCAAATTATTTAAATATTTATATTTAATTTTTGTATATTATGAATAGTAACCTCAGGAATAATTTTTATTTACCATGGTTAAAGGGTAAATCAGTTAAATAAGGGAATAAAATAATATTAATATAATATGAAACATCCATAAAACATGTCCTAGTACTATTGGATGATATATTAATGACCATGATCATACTTAGGATGAAATATTAGAATTTTGGAGCCACTTGGGTGTGAAATGACATTTTATAATATTTAACTTAAAGAAAAGCAAAATAAAACATAAATAAGCATCTTTTAATAAAAAAATTTATTATAGGGTTATATAAATGGTATCTTTTGATATAAATATTAATTTTTATATTAAAAATATTTCCATAATAATGTAACTTTATTTATAATTTTTAGAAATTAAATAAATAAGTTTATTTCTGACACAATGATAATGTTGGGATTACCTTTTTAATGAATAATTCAAATAAATGATATTATAAATTTTAATTTAATTGTAATTTGAAAATTTTGATTCCATCTATTATTTTTTAGATGAAATTGGAATACTAGGTATGATTCAATTAATTTTTTTAAATGATTCAAGTTGTAATGACATTAACAAAAATCAATTACGTAATAATGTCAAAATTGACATAAATGAATTTTTAAAAAATGTACTATTTTATTAAATGATATAACAATCCAAAAAACTTCTAATATTAGTCCAAATTAATTATATAATGTTAAAAATATCATTAATGATCCACTATTGGTTCTATTGTCTCCTTATAGTAACTAGAGTAACCATATATTATAAAGATACAAGAATACATCATAAGAGTTAATATATTTAACTAAGGGTTAAAGAAACATATAAGGTTAATTATGTGACCTAAACATTTATAAACCATATTTTTTGAGTGGTTTTAGACCAAAAATAATCTTATCATTCAATTTATCTTTTTTGAACTATTATAAATCTAAAATAAATTTATAATTAAATAATACTTCAAGACATTTCTAAAGTGTCCCTCCTCCCTCTTATAAAAGGCCACCACCTCTACCCACTTACTCAAACCCTCAAGCACCCTTAGTCATCCACATTATACTAAAAGAAGATAAAAAATCCCTCCCTCCATCTTAGAGTCAAAACGTTGGTTAGAAATCCTTTCTAGGGGTACCAATTGTGAAAATCAAAAGGAGATACACGAAAACGATGTATTTATTTTATCACCTCTTCTGAAATTTTTTTCTTCTTCTACATCCTCTTATTATATCATGTCCATAATAAATAAATAAATACATTTTTTTACAAATTATGTGATTTTATTATAAATATGTTACAACATTATACATCCTTTCATCCATCATAAGAATAATAATATCACCATGTGTGCGTACGCACGACTTACCGTCTCCATGATGTGGTGTAGTTTGTTATTCAACAAGAATTAATTTGTATGGGTATAATGATGAGTAAAATGTATTTAAATAATTAATATTACATTATAATTATTCTATATAATTAATATACCAACCAATTATATACTATTTAACAATTAAATGAATCATATTGTCACTCGTGTGTCTGTACGACTTACCATATCCACGATTCGATGAGATTCATTCTACATGATCATAATTAAACCTAAATTATATACATTAATTTAGTGAATAAATATGATATATATTAAATTATTATTTAATCTATTCTTCTGTAATTTTTATTTAAAACATACCTTTATGTTTTCTGTAATGTCTAAATATGATAATTTCATTTGAGGAAGTGTGGACTACCACCCCCTCAAAGTCATATGACTCATTCATTACATACATGGAAAGTATAAAGGATGGATTTAATGAAGTAATTTAACATATATAACATATATATTATACTATAATTATCATATACAAATGTATCATTTAGTTTTCCTTCCTTTCATGTGGCAAATAAATGAATGTAGCATTCATTCTAACGTACAACCTACTATCTCCATGAACGGTCCATTTCATTTGTTATATCCAAATGTTAGGGACTATCCTAAATACATATATACTAGATATATATGATATTTAAATCATGATTAATATTATGGATATTTTGGACATTTGACCACATTGATAATTTACATCAAACAAGGTCATTTTCGACTCATGTACCGAATATCGAACAAACGACCAATATAAAGATGAATATTTATTTAATTTTTATAACATGGTAATAAGTTAAATAAAACTAATAATGAACATGAAAACATTTTTCATGAATATAATAATTAAACTAATATTATTATTCAATAATATAAAGAACGAATGAGGTAAATCAGATTTGTGGTAAAGGATATCTTGGCTCAATCATCAATCATTGGGTTAAATATCTATATCATTGGTTTTGTTTTTAAAAAAATATGTTTGAATGAACTGTTATTATTTTATTGTTAAAATAAACTTATATTGGGTGAATATTTAATTTTAACAGACATTGTTGTCATTTATTTATCCTTAATCTAATGATATGATCTTTCTATGGGACATCGTCTCAATCTTCTTTAATTGAAGCATATTTTTATTTATATACAACCTTATTTTATATAGCATATATTCAACCCCTATGAATTTAAATTTCATTTAATAGTTTTAAAAAGTAATTTTTTAAAGAACTGTTTTACTAAATGAAAAAAGAATATTTCTTTTTAATGTACGTGGCGACAACAACCTTTACTCTACTATGAGCATTATTTTATATTTGGATTCTTTAATAAGTCGTAATGATTTTAAAAATAATGATAAATATCATATTACTTTAGTAAATGGGTTTTCTAATGGATTGGAATTATCAATATCTTGAAATGATGTCTCATGATTGCAATGTGGAAATGTTATTTTTCAGTTATGCTTGTTCATGTGTTATGATTATGTTATGTTTATTGTGAATTTCTTATGTATATGGTTTCTTCTATGATAAAACCAGGGCAGGTGAGCCCGTTGAAGTTCTCTAATGCATTGGGTAAAGTGATGATGGTAAACATTATGGTTTATCCTAAGAGATTAAGGGAATATATTGTTTTGGGTATTCCAAATGTAACTATGAAGGCTACTATATATGTAGTTGTGAAAGCTACAATGTAATTATATTGTCGATAACATAAGGTACCATTATAGTTTATGATTTCTATGAGTTATTAATAAATATTATGATTTCATGAGGTATGTTAAAGAGCATATGTTTTATGGTTGAAAAGTATAATTTCATTAATATATAGGCATTAATGGACTAATGTTTTCTTTCCTTATTTGTTTAAACCCTTACTGAGATTTTTATGCTAATCCAAGATTTTTGAAATGTTTCTCATAATTTATAAGGAAGGTTAATAGAATAGAAGAATTCATGAATATTTTTATCAACAATATAATTCATGTTTTCTATGGAGTTTTATTGTTGTGAAAAAATGGATAAAGTCAAAGTGTCTACTTTGAAATATTTGAGATGTAATGTAATAGTTATGAATTAATTTCATAAAACATTAAACCTAAAAAGACCCTCAATGTTAAAGAAAAAAAATCTTGATCCCAAAATCATGATTATATAATTTTTTCAAATGGGGACATAGATTTGGTATCAAATGGCGGTTTAGATAACTTTTGTGGTTATGGTGGTATTTAAGCATAAATGACATGTTTTATATATCCACAGTGGTTAGCATATTAGCTAGATTCATAGTTATTTTAGAGTAATTTAATGAGTTTAAGATTACATGAACATGTATATCTTAGTGTTTACCCACATCATTAGACAATATATGATGATTTTACTTATATATACACACTGAACTTTTTGGTTTTAGTAAATGGCTGGATATAGCAGGTGGAAAAATAACAATTGATGTTAAAGAAATTGTGGTGGTTTTATGAGTAAGAAATTGAATGAATTGATAGATTCAATGAGAACTCTTGTGTTTATTTTTAACCAACTACATGGAGTCATGATTGACCACTTAAACCATAGTGATTTTTCTGTGGCATCATATATGTGATAAATGAATACTTATGTAACTTCACGTAGTAATCATAATGGTATGTATATTCAACAACCTACATGCCAGGAATGTGGAATGAATAACCTAGGAAAATGTTTCAAAGTGATATGAAGATGTTATTTATGTGGTAATGATGGTCATAAAGTAATAACCTGGCATGAAAAAACGTAGTGTTTTGTTGACTACATGAAAGGTAAATAATTTATTTTAATGTTATCAATTGAATGTTTTAAATGTGTGGAGTATGGAAATTATACTAATAGATGTATGAAGAATAATGTTATAGAAAGGGATAAGTAGGACCCTAAAAATATATGTTTAGAAATACCAAATGGTATTCTAATTGGTGATGAGGAAACTGAAAATGGAATACGAAAGGTATGGATTATTTATTGTCTCATTTTTTGATATTATAGAATCATAGGACATGATTCATGATTTTATATTTACAAATTAAGTATTACGTAATAAGTTGTAAAAATGTTTATGGGATAATGATGAAAGCTTGATGATTTATATGTCTACATTTTAGAAATTTGAGACTTATTCCAGATCTATGGATGATGAAATGTTTAAAATTATTTATGATATTTATTGACAGGATTACTTTGGAATACTTTTCTCTAGTATTTGTAACCCTAATGTTTTTTATATACAAATAATATTTGAGGAATAATTACCATTTAAGTAGTGTATATAAAAAATGAATATTTAGGGTTTATATGATCTATGATTTTGAGGTAATTATGGTTTATTACCTTTTTAGATGCAAAATGAAAGGAATGATATAAACTTGAGGTTAAATTATGTTATGGTTATTTTTGAATATTTTTTGTCATTTTGATAATGGATAAGAATTATATAATTTTAGAAAAAGGACAACCTGTAGGAAGGGTGGAAACCCATTGCGTTAGATAAGGTTTTGGTAATAAAACCCACAACCGAAGTTTGATAAGGCTTTATTTCCTACCACTATCCTACGTGATGTCCCTCGTTAGTATGAAATATTAATTTTAGTTTACTTATTTTATATATCTAAAAACTGTTTATTTTGGAAACTTATGTTTTATCAAATGTATATCCATAATATAGGAAAATTAATTAGTGATTAATTTATAAATTTTATTTTGTAAGATGGTTTCTCTTTTGGTAACTCTATATGCCTATGAAAATTGAATTATATGGGATTTCATTTGAGGAGTACTAGTTTTATTTTATTTTGGAAGAATTTTTTTATATATATATATGGAAATTTGGGTTATTTATTGAAATGATTATCCTATCATAGAGAATATGTGATTAGGTTAATTACTTTTATGTATGATATGTTAATAGTAGTCGATGTTATTTTGAGATAAATGATGAGATTTATCATGGATGACTAGGTGATGAAATCCATTTGAATTTTTTGTTTCAATAATATCTTGGATTATATTGAAGAATTTTAAGGTAAATTGTTTATTTAATGGTGTGTGTTGATCATTGGGTATTGTTTATCTAATTTTAGAGATTATGAGTAGTATTTTTATATATATAGGATTATACATTTGGGGGATTATCTAATCATGTACAAAATATTTTGTTTTTGGTTATGTCTAAAGAAAAAAGAAATATTTAGTTTATCTTTTTTGGGTTGTGTTATTCTCTTGAAATTGATTCAAGCTCTTCATGTGTGACCATATCATCTTGAATACTCATCATTTGGAGAAAATATGAGTTTGTGGTAGATATTTACTAAGGATGACACTATAATGGACAACTAGGTGTGTTTCCTTATATTCATAGTCAAGATCATAACTAAATTTATTAACTTCAATTAAAGTATATTAGAAAAAAATATTTTTCTATTTATATTTACTATTAGGAAATAAAATACTGTTTAACCCATCATAAGTTTATGGTTTTCTGGTAGTTAACATTCCCCTAATCATGTTTTCTATCCCTCTACATCAGAACAAGATGGTTTGTTTCACTTCCATATCCATTTTGTCTTAAATAGAATCCATGTATGTGTTATCTCAGGTGACCTTTGTACTTATTTTTTTATCTTTTAAAAAGAATGTTTTATTGACTCTTTTTCTATTGTGGTATTTTCAATGATGTTTCTAAGCCTAATTTTAATATTGTGAGGATGCAATTTCCAAAATGGGGGAATGATGGAACATCCCAAGTATCTATAGAACAAATAATTTTTATATATATTCATATTATGAATTTAATATTAATTTTAGTTTAATGGGGACACTATGTATACTAGAAAACCCAACACAAAAGAATGGGTTTCCCTGAAATCTTACATTTCACCCAACATTGTGTTATACCAAAAAATAATATAAAAATAATAATATTATTTTAAATGGTTATAAACGCATATCAGTTGTATGAGTGGGAATGAACCAAATTAACTATATTATGATTTTACATATTTTTTAAATGTTTATACATTTATCTAATTATTTATAGAGGTTATAAAATGCGAATGAATCCAATTTTAGGCACAAAATACTATAATATTTTTTAAATGGTCATTTTGGCACCTTTATTGGTGAACACTTTTATAAAAAAAATTAAAATTTTATATGTTCTATTTGAAAAAATATACTTCTTATATAGAATTAGTACATCAGTATTTATATTGGATAAATGTTTTGTAATTTTCTGATAATGTTCATTTTTTAATGAATAGTGAAAAATACAACATTTTCAGTCAAAACTGCCATTTCATCTAATTTATTTATATAGTTATAATATATTTTTATTTTGTAATGTGTAATATAATTAGGTTTTTGTAATTTATTCTAATTATGGTCATTGGAAGTAATTTCACATTTTAGTTGGATATAAACAAATGTCAATATTTTGAAGGTTTTTACTTCTGAAAAACAAGTTTTCTAATTTTGACAACAAGAATTAATTTTAAATTCATTTATATCAATTTTTTGTTTTAAATTTAAAATATTGGATTCCATATTTTTAATTATATGTTTTAAAATATGTAAATATGTTCCCTTTAGTTTTTTAGATTATGAATAGTAACTTCAGTAATATTTTTTATTTTTTATGGTTAAAGGGTAAATCAGGTAAATAAGGGTAAAAAATATAAAATTATAATAATATAAAACAACCCTAAAACGTGTCTTACTACTATTGGATGAGATATTTTCAACCCTTACCATCTTTAGGATGGACTTTTGGCATTTAGGAGCCACATGGGTGTGAAAATGACAATATATACTATTTATTTCAAAGAAGACAGAAATATAACATAAACATTTATCTTTTTAAAAAACATTTAATATAGGGTTATATAAGTAGTATATTTGACTATAAAAAGTAATTAGAAGTATTAAAATCATTCCTAAATCAAGGTATTGTATTTTTAATTTTTAGATACTGAATAAATAAATTTATTTGTGACCCAATGATGATACAATGATTAAATTAATAATGATAGACTAAAAAAAGATTGTTAAATATTAATTTATTTTTAATTTGGACATTTGGATGCCAACAAGAATTTTTTGAAACATATATTCAGCTGAGGGATGAGTTAATGTGTATTTTTCAATGGAATCATGTTGTTATGGATTTATGAAAAATCAATTCCTAAATAGTGTCGTGATTTACATAAAAGAGTTTTTAAAACAAATATTATTTTATTAAATGATATAATAGTAAATATAATATATGACTCTACAAAATTAATTATATAATGTTTAAAATTTCATTAATTATACAATTTTTGTTATATTTGTATTTTATACTAAAATTGGTAACCATATATTATGAAGATACAGGAAGACATGGTAAGGGTTATCGTTTTTAACTAAGGGTTAAAGCTGAAAGATAAGGTTAAGTTTGAGACCTAAACATGTGTAAAACCTATTGGTTGAGAAACGTAATACCCATAATCATATTATACATTATTATTATCATGTTTTAACTTTTATAAATCGAAAATAAATTTATAATAAATCAATATTTCATAACATTCATAAAGTTCCCTCCTCCCACTTATAAAAGGCCACCACCTCTACCGACATACTCAAACATATCATGCCCCATGGATCATCCAAATTATTCTAAAATAAGCTCCAATAATCCATCCATTCCTCCTATAGGCCACACATTGGGCATAAATCCATCCTATAGAGACCATTTGTTAAAATCGAATGGAGATACTCAAAAAAAGGTATTTGTTTTATCACCTCTTCCAAAATTCCTTTATTCTTATACTTACTCTTATTATGTAATTTACATACTAAAGTAATAATTACAGTATATTATAAATTATTATATGTAATTATAAATATGGAAAATCCTTATTCTTTCCTTTATTCATTTAACAAATAACAATATCACCATGCGTGCATACGTTCTTCTTACCGTATTCACACCATGGTGAAATTTATTATTCAAAAAACATAATTTTTATGTGTATAATGATGAATATAATGGATGTAAATAATTAATACAAAATTATAATTATTCTATATAATTAATATACAATCCAATTCTATACAATTTAACCATTAAATTAATGATATCATCATTCTTCAGTATGTACGACTTACCGTCTCCACGATGCAATGTGATTCATTCTACAAGATTTTAATTAAAACATGATTATATACATGAATGGAAGAAATAAATATGATATATATTATATTTATATTTCCTTTATTATTATGTAATTTTTATTTACAACATACCTTTATACATTCCATAATTTTTAAATATGATAATTTCATTTGAAGAAGTGTGGACTACCCCACCCACCCCCCTCAAAGTGATATGACTCAATCATGCCATACACGGAATGTATAAAAGATGGATTTAATGAACTAATGTAACATATATAACGTATATATTATACATTAATTATAATATACCTATGTACCATATAGTTTTCATTCCTTTAATATAAAAAATAAATGAATGTAGCATTTATGTGTAGGTACGGCCTGCCGTCTCCATGAACAGTGCATTTCATTTATTATAACCAAATGTAATTTACTATTATAGATACATATATAATGGATATATATGATATTTAAATCATGTTTAATATTATATAGATTATTTATTTTTTAGAACATGGAAAATTTTCTTAAATAATGTTTATTTTCTACTCAAGTACTAATTATCGACAAAATGACCAATATGAACATAATAAATTATATAATTTTTGTAACATGGTCATAAGTGATATAAAAGTAATTATAAAACTAAAAAATGTTCTCAAGAAATTATAAATTAATATATTTTTATTATTCATTAATATAGTGAATGAACTAGACATGTTATATTTGAGGTAAGAGAAATCTTGACTAAATCATCATTCATTGAGTTAAATATACATGTCATTGGTTTTTTTCTAGAATACGTGTGGATTAAAAATCATTGTTTTACTCTAAATATCCTCTTATATTGGGAGTTTTTTTATTTTTTACACATATTTATGTCATTTATTTATCCTTAATGTAATGACATGATCTTTGTAAGGGACATCGTTGCAATCTCCGTTCATTAAGGTGTTTTTTGATTTATATAAAACCTTCTTATATAGGCTACATAATCAACCCCTTTTAATTTAAATTTCATAAAAAATTAAAATTAATCTTATTTTTGTGAAACGTTCAACTAATGAAAAAAGGAATTTTCCTTTTTAACTTACGCGGCAACAAAGACCATTCAACTGTAGAGAGAATTATTTGATATTGGGATTCCACTATAAGCCATAATGTTTTAAAAATTAAAATTCAACACCATATTCATTTTTTAGGTATGTCAGTATTGAAAATGGTTTTTCTAATGTATTTTTTATATCAATATTTTGAAACTAAGTCTTCCAAATGCAATGATGAAATGTTATTTTTCTTTTATGCTTGTTCATGTGTTATGATTATGATATGGTTCTTGGGAATTACTTATTTATATGAGTTATTCAATGATTAATTGAGGGCGTTCCATCCTAGGATATATCTCCAATTCATTGAGTAATGTGACCATGTTAAAGGATATGATTTCTCTTAATAGATTTATGGAATATTCTGTGATGGGTATTTCAAACGTAACTATGAAGGTTACTATCAATGTAGTTTTGAAAGCTTCAATGTAACTATGTTATGGATTCCACAAGTTACCTTTATGTTTTATGATTTCTATGATTAATTCATATATATTATGATTTTATGTGGTATGTTAAAGAGATTTTGTTTTATGAGTGAAATGTATTATTTCATTGATTTGTATGTATTCATGTACTAATGTTTTATTTATGTATTATTTTAACCATACTAATATTTTTATGATCATCCCATGTTGTTTTAATATTTTTCATTGGGTATAAGTAAGGGTAAGTCAAAGGAATAATTAAAGAAAATTTTCATTAAGAAAAAAATTCTTTTTTAAAGAGTTTTATTGTTGTGACAAAATTGATAGTGTAGAAATGTCTACTTTGTAATATTTGAGATGTAATGTAATAGTAATGGAATAGTTCCCTAAAAATATAAATCTAAAAAGATCCTAAATGTGATATAAAGTAAAATCATGATCACAAAATCCATATTATGTAATTTTTAAGGCTAGGGCCATATTGTTGGTATCAATGGTCAGTTTAGATAACTTTAGAGTTTATAATGTTATTTAAGCAGAAGTGAAATGTTTTATATAACCATAATGGTTAGCATATTAGAAATGTTAATAGTTATTATAGATAAATTTAATGTGTTTAGGATAACATTAATAAGTATATATTGGTGTTTACCCTCCTAGTTATATCATATATGATGATTTTACTGATATACTAACACTAAACATTTTGGTTTTAGTAAATGTTTGGATCTAGAAGATGCTAATGTAACAATAGATGTGAAGAAAATTGTGGTAGTTTTCTTAACAAGAAAGTGAATGAAAATAGAGATACAATGAGAACTCTTGTGGTTATTCATAAACAGCTATGTGGAGTTATGATTGTCCACATGAACCTTGGTGATTTTTCAAATTCATCATATATACATGAAACTAATCCTTATAGAAGTTCTGGTAATAATCATAAAGGTAAGTATATTCAACCACCTATGTATCAAGGATGTGGAATAAAATACCTAGGAATATGTTTCAAAGTGATATAAAAATGTTATAGATGTGGTAATTAAGGCTATAATGCAATTTAATGCCATAGAAAATGGGACTGCTAAATTCACTTTAGGAAAGGGAAAGAAGTTTATTTCGATTTATCAGTTGAAGGTTTTAAATGTAGGGAGTATAATCATTATGAAAATAGATGTCTGACAAAAATGGTTCAACAATGGGATTAGTATGACCCTAAAAATATATGACTAAAATTACCTAATGGTATTACAATTGAAGATATGTAAATAGAAAATGACATATTGGTGGTTTGTAATATTTCCTGACTCATGTTTGGAAATTATTGAATATTAGGAAATGGTTCATGATTTAGTTTTTTGGAAATAATAATTACATAATATGTTTTAAAAATGTTTTTAAAGTATCATGATGAATTATGGATGATAATGTTGTCAACATTTTATAAATTTTAGAGTTGTGATAAATCTATGGATGATTAAATGTTTAAAATATTTAATTCTCTTTTGTTTATGGGAATAATTTATAAGACTTCTCTCTGGTATGTGTAACCCTGATGTTTGTTATATGAAAAATAAATTTGTGGAAGAATTACCATTTATTTGGTGGATATTATTATAATTAATCTTTAGGGTTTATATGATTCATGATTTTTATGTAATTATGGTATACTACATTTTGAGTTGTTAAATGAAAGGCATGAGATAAACATGAGTTTAAAATACGTTATGTTTATTTTTGAATATTTTATCCAATTTTGGGAATATTTTTCTGAATTATATAGTTATAGAAAAAATATAAATCATATGAAGGACAATAACCCACAGGAAGGGTGAAAACCTATCGTGTCGGACAGGGCCGTTGGAATCCAACCCACACCCAAAGTGTGATCTGGATTTATTACCTACCACTGGCCTACATGAAGTCTCTTATTAGTATAAATTATTCATTTAAGTTAAATGATTCTGTGGAGAAATAATAAGTTAATTTTTGGGAAATTTTTTTATCAAATGCATATCCTTTTTATAGGAAAATGATTTTGTGATTATGTGGTGAATGTTTTTTTGGAATACATTCACTCTTTTGGGAACAGAATATCTAGAATGAAAATGGAATACTGTGGGATTTCATTAGAGAAGTAATCATTGAATTTTATATTGGAAAAATATATTTTTTTATTGTGGACATATGGATATTTGAGTAATTTATAGAAATGATGAACCAATCATGGAGAATATGTGATTATTTTAATAAATTTTTAGTATGAGACTTTAAGAGTAGTCGATGTTATTTTGATATAAATGTTATGATTTATCACGGAAGACCAGGGGATAAAATCCTTTGGAATTTTGGGTTTCAATCATAGTTTTGATTACTATGAAGAATTATGAGGACACTTTTTTATTTAATGGTATATGTTTAACTTTAGGTATTGTTTTTTTCATTTTAGATATTTTGAGTACTATTTATTTTTATAAAATTCTATTCTTTTGAGAGATTATTTGATCATTTACTAACCATTTGGGTTTTGATTAATTTCTAAAGATATGCAAATATATAGTTCATGTTTTTTTTATTATGTGATTTTATATAAATTGATTCTATAAGCCAAGGTGTGACCAATATATATTGAATACTCATCTTTTGGATAAAAGATTAGTTTTTGGTAGATATTTATTTAAGGATGAATCTCTACATGAAATGTAGGTATGTTTCCTTATGTTATTAATTAATATCATAAATAAATTCATCAACTTTATGAAATGGATATTAAAAAAAATTCTATTTAATTTACTTAATAAAAATTCAATGGTCATTTAACCCATCACATGTTTATGGTTTTCTTGTGGATAACATTATCATAATCTTGTTTTCTATCACTCTTCATCAGATCAAGATGGTTAGTTTATCTTCTATATCAATATTTTCGGACATGGAATCCTAATATGTGTTTTTTTGGGTGACCATTTTTCTTCACTATCTTTCATTTAAAGTGATAGTTTTATTGAATCTTTTTTTAGTGTGGGATTTTCTATTTTTTTCGAGCCCAATTTTAAAATTGCGAGGATGTAATTTCCCAATGGGTTTAATGATGTAACATATTAGGTATTTATAGAATAATAAATCTTCATATCTATTCATATTTTGGTATTCAATATTAATTTTACTTTAAATGAGACAATATGTACTATAGCATAGCTGAAATAGAACAACAGGTTTCTCTGAAATTTTACATTGCACACAACACTGAGTTATAACGAAAAATAATACAACAATTACAATATTATTTTAAATGGTAGTTAATTTCTAGCTGTTGTGTTAGAGGGAATGAGAATAATTAACTATATTATGATTTTACATATTTTCTAAATGTTTATACATTTTTACAATGAATTTTAGAGCCTTAATATGAGAATGAATTCAATTTTAAGCATAAAATACTCTAATATTTTTTTAAATAACATTTTACCATCTTTTTGTGGAGAAAGAATTTTTCAAATATTTTTTCCCTTTTATATGTTATATTTGACTAAATATAATTCTTTTATATAATAGGGACTTAAAAATTTACTTAGGATAATGTTTTGGAAATTTTCTAATATAGGTCTTTTTTAATGAATAATGAAAAATACCGCATTTTATGTCAAAATTTCTAGTTCATATAATTTATTTAAATATATAGATTATATTTTTATTGGTTTTAACATTTAATTATATTATATTTTTATAATTTAATCCAATGATGATCATTGGATTCAATGTCACATTTTAATTGGACATAAACTCATGTCAATCTTTTGATAGTTTTTACTTTTTAAAAACATGTTATCTATTTTTACCAATGCGAATTTATTTTAAACTAATTTATGCCAATTGTGTGATTTAAATTTTGAGAACTTTATTCTATATTTTAAATCATAGGTTCCAATTTATTTAAATAGGTACCCTTTTTTTATTATTCTGAATAGTAATTTCAATAATTATTTTTATTTAACATGGTTAAAGGGAAATTCGTGTAAATAAGGTAAAAATTAATATAATTATTATATAAAACTACCATAAAATGTTTCCCGGTACTAATGGATTAGTTATGTATGACCATGTGAATCCTTAGTATTAAATAGTCGCATTTGTGAGCCAATTGGGTATGAAAATGACATTTTATAATATTTAATTTATAGAAGTGGGAAATATAACATAAACATATATATATTAAAAAAAATTATAATACAGGGTTACATAACTGGTATCATTGACTATAAATAGTCATTGGAAATCTGAAACGGTATCCAATATAATTGTATATTATTTATAATTTATAGACATTAAATAGATAAATTTATGTGTGATACAATGATGATGAAGTTATTGCCTTGTTAATGATAGATTCAAATAAATGATAATATAAATATTAAATTAAATGAAATTTGAACATTTTTATGTCATCCATGAATTTTTTGGATTAAATTTACATGTGAGGGATGATTTAATTCCTTTTTTAAAAGGAATGTAGTTTTTATGACTTTATGAAAAATAAGGTACTAAATTGTTTCAAAATTTATATAAATGAGTTTTTTTTAAAATATTATTTTATTAAATGATATAATAGTCCTAAAAATCTAATATTCATCCAAATGACTAATATAATTTAATAAATTTAATTAATGATTCAATTTTCTTTCTATTGTCATTTTATAGTAACTATAGTAACCACATATTATAATGATACGAAAAGACATGGTAAGAGTTAATGTTTTTAAATAAGGGTTAAAGCTAAAATATAATGTTAATTTTGTGACATTAACATGTCTAAAATGTATTGGTTTAGAGGATTTTGAACCATAATAATATTATCCTTGAAATATATAATTTTTTAACTCTATTAATTTGAAAATAAATTTACAATAATATAATATTTCAAGACATTCTTAATGTGCCCCTCCTCCCTCTTATAAAAGGCCACCAACTCTACCCACATACTAACCCATCTGATGCCCCTTGGGTTTTCCAAATTATGGTCAAAAAAACTCCCAACATAACTCCCTTCATCTTAGAGGCCACACATTTGTTATAAAATCATCATATATAGACCTTTTGTGAAAATAAAAAGGAGATACTTGAAAAAAAGTATCTGTTTTATCACCTCATTCAAAATTATTTTCTTCTTCTACTTCACCTTCTAATGCTGTTTCCATAATAATATAATAATAAAATTATATTTTATGTTCTAATATGTTCTTATAATAATGTGAAAACCTCATTCATCCTACTAATAACAATATCACCATACGTGTGTACGTATGTCTCACCATATCCACGTTGTGGAGTAATTTGTTATTCAATAAGTATTAATTTGTATGGGTATAATGATGAGTATAATGCACTTAAATAATGAATATAACCTGATAATTATTATTTATATTTAATATTCTATACATTTCAATAACTTTTAACCATTAAATTAATGATATCGTCGCTCGTGCGTGCATACGATTTACCATCTCCAAGATGCGATGCAATTCATTCTACATGATCTTCATAAAAACATGATTATATACATGAATGAAATGAATAAATATGATATATATTTTATTTATAACGTCTCTAATATTCTGTAATTTTTATTTACAACATATATTTATGGTTTCTATAATGTGTAAATACGATAATTTCATTTGAGGAAGTGTGGACTACCACCCCCACCAAGTGATATAACTCATTCATTCCATACATGTAATATATAATGGATGAAGTTAGTGAACTTATTTAACATTTATAACATATATATTATACTATAATTATAATATAACTATGTATCCCTTTTTTACATACCTTTAATAAGAAAAAGAAATGAATGTAGCTATCATGCGTACGTATGACCTACCATCTCCATAAACGGTTCATTTCATTTCATGTCTCTAAATGTTATGGAATAATATAAATACATATATAATGGATATATATGATATTTAAATAATGAATATTATTTTATTGCTTATGGAATTTTTACAACACATAGAATTTACATCAAACATGTTCATTTTTGACTCACATACCGAATATCGATGAAACTTCCAATATGAACATAAATGATTATGTAATTTTAACAACATTATAATAAGTGAAATAAAATAAATAATAAACTATAAAAATTTTCTAATGAAATTATAAATTATCCTATTTTAATTATTCCGTAATTTAATGAATGAATGAGACAAATTGGATTCAAGGTAAGGCAAATCCTCACCCAATCATCATTCATTGAGTTAAATGTCCATACTATTGGTCTTATTTTTTCAAGAACATGTGTTAATGGAATATTAATGCTTTTCACTTAATATACACTTATATTGGGTGTATTTATATTTTTTACACATATTTTTATCATTTATTTATCCTTATTCTAATGACATGATATTGTAAATGGACTTTGTCTAAATCTTTATTCATTGAGGCATATTTTGATTTATATGTAAAATTATTTTATACAGTGTATAATATATATCTTTGAATTTAAATTATATTCAGAAGTATTCAAATGGAATATTGTTTTTATGAATCATTTTACTAGACTAAAAAAGTAAAGTTTCTATTTCATATAGAAGATGACAACGTCCATTCCACCGCCACGATAATTATTTGATATTTGGATTCCTATATAATCCATAATGTTTTTAAAAATAAGAGTAAATATCATATTACTTTTTTAGGTATTTTGGTATTGAAAATAGTTTTGTGAATGGATTTATTATATCTATATAATTAATTTATGTCTTATGCTTTCAATGTGAAAATTTGATTTATCCTTTAGGCTTGTTCATGATTTATGATTATGTTATGCTTCATGGGAAATTATTATGCATACGGGTCTGATGCATTTGGTAATGTGACATAGGTAAATGTTATAGTTTCTCCAAAGTGATTTAAAGAATATACTATGATGGGTATTCCAAACGTAACCAAGAAGGTTACTCCATATGTAGTTGTGAAAGCTACAAACAATGTAATTTATGGATGCCACAATTTACCTTTATTATTTAGTATATCAATGAGTTCTTCATAAATCATACGATTTCATGAGGGTTTTAAAGAGGTTATCTTTTATGAATGAAACGTATGATTTAATTGATTTTTATGTATTCCTAGAATAATGTTTTCTTTCCTCGTTTTTTAACCCTTATAAATCTTTTTATGATCTTACCAAGGGTTTGAAATTTTTTTTCATATGGTAAAAGTAAGGGTAAGAGAAAGGATTAATTATATATGTTTTTTATCCAGAAATGAATTCTTGTTAAATAAGGATTTGTATTATTGTGAAAAAATGGTTAGAGTAGAAGTGTCTACATTATAATATTGGATATTTAATTTAATAGTTATTGAGTAATTATCAAATACTCTAAACCTTAAAAGTACATTATTTTTAATGAAAGAAAATTATTGATAACAAAATCAATATTATTTAATTTTTAAGTCTCGATACTTCCTCTCTACTTCAGAATAATAGTTAAAAAGAGTAATAATTCATAAATATTATATGTTTATGATATATAATTATTATTATCCAAGATTATTTATATAACAAATATAACTATTATATTTTAATTAAACATTAAATGTTTTTTTAAAGCACCAAAAACATTTTATCCAAGTTGATTATATATATATAACTACCCACCAATCTTTTGAAACTACCTTTTTATGAACAATACCAAACTTGTACCACAAAATTTCTAGATCTTATGGTCACATTGTAATGCCCCGACCCCAGTTGCCTAGTTTCGGTGCATTATTACATAAAATTGTCATGATCACAAGAAAGATCAAATCTCAAAAGACCGATTGGTTTAGTAGCCTTGGAAACACTAGATATATTCATAAAGTTTTACATTACATCATAAAGTGAAAAACTACTACAACAACATATTGTCTCCATAGTCCACACTATTATCCCCTCATAATATCCCTGCAGGTCATTCATAATTTTCTTCTTCACATCCTGGGAAAAATAAAACATAGAAAATGGGTGAGCTCAAATTCCCAATAAGGATAACAATATAGCAGAAACTTTCATAACTAAGAATAAACATTTAAGGCATTGTATAACTAAAACAAAAGCCTTTTAAACTTGAACTTCAACATAGTATGAAAAAAATAAAATGAAATAATGCCATTTACTTATTCACATGGATATTCTATTAATCGAATAATCACATACAATATCAATAACAACTTTCATAATAATGGAATGCATAATGCCAGACTATCATAACCACATAGCCAAGGCCTCGTGCCAAGACTACAAATAAAATTTTTACAAGGCCTTGTGCCAAGACACTAGTTTGTCTCATGAGACCTACCGATGCATCAAGGAGCTATAGCAGGCTCCAACCGTCACTTACTAAGTCCAATGCATTACTCATATGAAAAGTTTTAAACAAAACATAAACATTCGTATTAAAACTAGCATACGAAATGTCAATACTTTATCTACAAACCATGAATGGTATAAAAATAGCAAATCCACAGTCAAAAATAACTCATTCGATACAATATGGAAGATTGTATTGTATCATATTAACCTCAATCTGGAATAATGAAGGGTGTTTAAATAGATGAAAATAATCATCAAAACTATTTGAGAGAAATATCCCCCTTTTTCTTGAAATCATTTAAAAGTCACACTATTTGTCAAGAAGCCATTTAAAAATAGATTTTTTAATCAAAGTGTCCCATACCACTTTGAAACATTTAAAAATAGTTTTAATTTTAAAACTCTAATTTCCATATAAATAAATCCTTAAAACCACTTTTAAAACATGGACATTAATGAGCAAGATTTAGAAGAATAAGTCTTTAAAATATTTGAAAATGGTATTTTAGTTAGAGTTTCTAACCAAAATAGAGTCACTTTAATACAAATAATTGAGGTAATGAAAACTTTGTAATATCATGAGAATAAAGGGATTCATGATATACTATGTCAAAGTACATTATATACACCATATAAAAGTGATTTGGTGTATAACAATAAAGTAGTCTCAATGGAATGTAAATTGAGATGAAATCTCTCATAAAGTCTGTATCCTTAGGTTAAGGATAAATCAACGACATAATTATGTGTGAAAAATATAAATACACTCAATATTATTGGATATTCAGTGTAAAACAATCAAAGGACATTCACACATATTCTTGTAAAAACAACACCAATGAATTGGATGTTTAACTCAATAAATCGAGATTGAGTAAAAATTACTCTTATCAAGTTCATACCGATGACTTGAAATTTATCAATGGAGTGATTATGTGTATAAAAATTATATCCACATAAAGGGGAGTGGAAATTATTACATAATCAAATGAATAGTGATTCCACACATAATCTTGGAGTAAAATAATCAATGAAGTATGCGTAAAGCCGAATGAGTGGAAATTGAAATTTCAAATCCCCTTATCGATTTGGTAACTTATGAAACATGCACCCAAGAAATAAGGATCATACAATTATGATGTAAATACCCATAAATTAAAGTATATTACACAATTAATACAATCATGGGCAGTACACACACCACATGCAATAAATAAGTGGTGAACAATGGAAATCTCACTGAATTAAAAGTGAGATAAGAAACCCCTTACCTTGTACTTCTACTTGGTTGGGGGTAGTTTAACCTCCTTTATAATGGTGAAATAATTTTTATTAAATTATACAAGAATCATATACATTAATATGATATCATATATGATCTTTTAACATTGATTTGTTAATAATATCTCAGTATTATCGTTGTTTCGGGTGTTAACTTACTCGTTTTCTTTTATATGTTTTGTTACGTAAGCCATGTTTGTAATGGATAGGTTGTATCTTATTCATATCCAGAATGATATCAAGTCCTTAAACATTATTTTTAAATCATCAAATGATAATTTCACTTGAATGGATACGATGGATAATGAATCTCATCGCGTTCATGGAGACGGTAGTCTGTACGTATGCACGAGCGACAATATCATTCTTTTGATATTAAAATAATATATAATTGGATGGTATATCATATATACAAAATTATTATCATGTTATATTTATTATTTACATGAATTATAAATCATTATTATTCCCATCCAAATAATAATTTATTGAATAACAATTACACCACGACGTGGAGACGGTAATCCGTACGTACGCACGTATGGTGACATGTTATTCAAAGGATGGATGGAATACTGAATATGGTTGTACCATATTTATAATAACATCACAGTTTATATAAGATACTGGATATATTATTTTAGAATGGTAATAAAAAAGTAAGAAGAAGTGGAAGAAGAAAGGAACTTGGAAAAGGGTGGTGAAATCATTACCTCTTCTTCGGGTTCTTCCTTTTGATTTTATCTAAAGGGATATTAGGTTGGATTTATGACTAAAGTAAGGCCTCTAGTATGAATTGAGGGAAGTTTAGAGAGTATTTGGGCAGAGTTTGGCCGAACAAAAAGGCTTTGAAGGTGTGAGTTAATGAGAAGGTGGAGTTTTCTTTTATAAGAGGGGTGAGGGGAACCATTGGAAAAGCTAGAAATATTATTTTATAATAAATTCATATTCGGTTTCTAATGGCTCCAAAGTAGATTATTTAAATTCTAAGGTGGGGAGAGGTCTAAAAACACTCAACCAATAGAATTTAGGTAGGTTTGGGTCATTATACTAACCTTATCTTTAAGTATTAACTCTTAGTTAATTAGTTTCACTTTTACAATGTCTCTTTGTATTTTTATATTATATGGTTAATAAACAAACTATATACATACAATAGACCCCCCAAGTGGTCCATTAATGATACACCTATCATGATATAAGTCTCTTTTCCGAACCTTAGATTTTTAGGAATTTAATATCAATTAATAATATAATATTTGTTTTAAAAACTCTTTTTTGTCAATTTTGACACTATTCAATAATTGATTTTTGTAAAACTAATAACAGAATGATTACTTAGAAAAAAGTTAATTAAATCATTCCTAACATGTCATATTAACCTATAAAATTAGTGTAATTCATAAAAAGTCTCAAATTATATTTATTTGGGTATCTACAATATCAATCAGTTTAATTTTTCACTATTATGGTAATTACTGCATCACCATTGTGTCATAAATAAATTAAATTATTTAATGTCTAATAATTATAAATAAAATATAATTATGTAGTAAATCTTTTTATCTTTCTAATTAAAATTTATAGTCTAAAATCCAACATATATAACCCTATTTAAAAAAAATTCTATAAGATATATGCTTGTGTCATTTTTGTATTCATTTTAACTTAATTAAAATAAAGTGTCCCTATCACTTACAGGTGGCACCATGGGGTCCCAAAATCGACCCAAAGATGCCCATGGTAGGACATGTATCAACAAATAATGTTATTACACGTTTTAGGGTAATTTTTTATTATTATAATATTATTCTTTATCCCTTATTTACCGAATTTACCCTTTAACCATAGTAAATAAAATATTTACCGAAGTAATTATTCAAAATGTCTAAAAATAAAAGATACCTATTTACACAATTTGAACATCCTGATTCCAAATATGGAATCCATTTTTTCAAATTCAAAACACAGAAGTGGCAGAAATTAATTTAAAATTAATTATCGATTTCAAAACAAAAATCGTGTTTTTAAGATATAATAACTATCAAAAGATTGATACTTGTTTATGATCGGTTTAATTGTGAAATTCTGTACAATGACAAACATTGTATTAAATGGTAAAACTATATTCTAAATATACTTTAAAACCACTCAAATTCATAATTTATCACTATTAATTATTTTGATTAAAAAAAGTTGTTTTTAATTAAAATTTAGTAATTTTCACTATTTATCAAAATATTAAAGTTATCCGAAAAGTACCAAAATTTCACCTTAGGCTAAATTCGATACTCCGAATCCAAAAATGAAGTCCATTTTGAGAGATGAAATTTATAAAATTTCAAAAAGTAGGTATTACTATTCATAATGGCTAGTTTGATCGGTTGTGGTGTGTGTTAGAACTCGATGTTGCGTACAACACACGCTATTGCATTATTCAAAGAGAAGCGTACCGTAGAAGCTTGGGGTGTTAAATTCTCCCCTCCTTCAAATAATTTCGTCTTTGAAATTTCTAGAATACTACCACATGAAAAGACTCAGGTGGTTCTTCATCATAAGTTCCTCGGGTTCCCACGTTGCCTCTTCCATCTTATGGTTTCTCCACGAAACATTTACCAGACGTGTCATCCAGTTTCTCATTACTTGTTCTCTCGTATCAATAATCTTGATGGGTTCTTCTCAATAAGACAGATCGGGTTCCAGTTCTAATTCCTTATAGGTGAGTACATGCGTTGGGTCAGGCATGTATTTCCTCAACAAAGATACGTGGAACACATCGTGAAATTTGGAGAGACTTGGCGGCATTGCCAATCGGTAAGCTACAGCCCCAATTCGTTCTAGAATTTCGAAAGTTCCGATGTACCTGGGACTCAATTTACCTTTCTTACCAAAACATATGACTCCCTTCCATGGAGATACCTTCAGGAAAACATGATCACTGACTTGAAATTCTAAATCCTTCCTTCAATTATCAGCCTAGCTCTTCTGCCTACTTTGAGCTTCTTTGATGTGATTTTGGATTACCTTCACCTTTTCCATCATTTCCTCCACCAGTTCTGGGCCTACAAGTTTTCTTTCACCACCATCATCCCAACAGGTTGGTGTACGACATCTCTTTCTGTATAACACTTCATATGGTGCCATCTGAATACTCGAATGGAAGCTATTGTTATAGGAAAATTCAACCAGAGGTAAATATTGATCCCACATACCCTGAAAGTCAAGTGAGCAGGATCTCAACATGTCTTCTAAGGTTTGAATAGTTCATTCTGATTGTCCATCTGTTTCAGGGTGGTAGGAAGTTCTCAAATGAAGTTCAGTATCCAAGGCTTTCTGAAGACTTTTCCAGAATCTTGAAGTAAAATGGGGATCATGATCAGAAACAATCGATAGGGGTACTCCATGAAGTCTCACAACTTCATCAATATATAGCCTTTCTAGACATTCCAGTGGTAGATCTTCTCTTATAGAAAGAAAATGTGCTGACTTGGTAAGACGATCAACAATGACCCATATTGCATCGTTCCTTCTAGGAGTCTTTTGTAGCCCCATGACAAAGTCCATCGTAACATTGTCCCATTTCCACTCTGGTATAGGAAGAGGTTGCATGACCCCTCCCGGCTGTTGCCTTCCATCTTTCACTTTTTGACAAACCATACATCTTGACACAAAATCAGCAATCTCCCTCTTCATGATGTCCCACCAAAAATGTTCCTTCAAATCTCTATACATTTTGGTTCTCCCAGGGTGTATAGAGAAATTGGAACTATGAGCATCATCCAGCAATTCCCTTTTTAGATTAGGTATATCGGGAACACAAAGTCTCTTCCTGAATTTCAAAATTCCATCTTCATACACAAAGTCTCTCAATATCCCATCATTCACAGCTTTAATCTTCTTTTGAAATTCTTTATCATCGGTCTGAGAAATCTTAATCATTTCTAGTAAAGATGGTTTGGAAACCATTTGAAAAAGCATTGATGTTTCACCTTCCCTGGTTATTCCCAAGTCCATCTTCACTAGATCCATGAAAATTGGATCCCTTTCAATTCTCATATTGTTCAAAACTCCATGGTCTTTTCTTATCAAAGAATATGCCACCTTGTTTTCCTTCCCCGGGTGGTAGTGTATCATGAAATCATAATCCTTGAGTAATTCAAGCCATCTCATTTGCCTCATGTTGCGTTCTTTTTGTGAGAAAATATACTTCAAACTCTTATGATCAGTATAAATCTCACATTTTTCACCATAGAGGTAGTGCCTCCATATCTTCAAAGAAAATATCACAACTGCTAACTCGAGATCATGAGTAGGATAGTTTTTCTCATGAATTTTCAACTGTCGTGATGCATAGGCAATAACCCTATCATTCTGCATAAGGACACAACCAAGTCCTTTCTTTGATGCATCACTATAAATAACGAACCCATCATTCCCTGATGGTAGAGTCAATATAGGAGCATTGACTAATATTCTCTTCAGTTCTTTGAAACATTCTTCACACTCTTTTGTCCAAACAAATTTAACCCCTTTATGTGTGAGCTTCGTTAATGGGTTTTCCAATTGGGAAAAATTCTGGACGAAATGTCGATAATAACCTGCCAAACCAATAAAACCGCGTACCTCAGTTATACTCATAGGTGTTGGCCATTATTGGATTTCCTTGGTCTTATAAGGATCAACAGAGATTCCATCTTTAGAGACAATGTGGCCAAGAAAAGAAATCTCATGAAGCCAGAATTCACACTTGCTAAAATTCCCATATAATTCATGTCTTCTCAGAGTCTTCAGGATAATGTGCAAGTGATTTTCATGATCTTCGTAGATTTTGGAGTATACCAAGATATCATCAAAAAATACCACCACAAATTCATCAAGATATTCCTTGAAAACTCTATTCATTAGATCCATGAATACAGAGGGTGCATTAGTCAATCCAAAAGGCATTACAGTAAACTCGTAATGCCCGTACCTGGTTCGAAATGTTGTCTTTGAAATGTCTTCCTTCTTTACGCACAACTGATGGTATCCAGATCGAAGGTCAATATTTGAAAATTATTGAGCTCCATGAAGTTGGTCAAATCAATAATCAATGCGAGGTAGGGGATACTTGTTCTTTATTGTTATAGCATTGATCTCCATATAGTCGATACATAACCTCATAGATCCATCTTTCTTTTTTTAAAAAAAAGAACAGGGGCTCCCCATGGAGAAACACTAGGGAGAATAAATCCCTTATTACTCAATTCCTCTAGTTGTTTATTTAGTTCAACTAATTCTACAGTGGCCATTCTATAAGGGGTCTTCGATATAGGCCTTGATCCAGGAATTAAATCAATGGAAAACTCAACTTCTCGTTCTGGAGGATGTCCAGTTAAATCTTAGGGAAATACATCTACATATTCTTTCACAATAGGTACATCCTCTATTTAAACATTCCTTTCCTCACCAATAATCATTTCATTCTCTTCCTCCCCAATAATTGAATTTAGTTGAGCTACTGGGGGTGGATCTAGATAAGAATTAGGTGGTGACGATTCTGCTCTAAAGATAAGGTGTTCCTTATCATCATCATCAAAAATCATATCCTCCTTCTTCTTACAATAAATCTTCGCATCATAATCTGAAATCCAATCCATACCGAGAATTATATCAAATTCAATCATAGTTATGACGATGAGATTAGCGGATAAAGAACATTTATGTGCTCTAATGGGGACTGATTCACAAAACTTTGTGGCAATGATACTTCCCTTGGTAGTTTTAACTGACAACTCCATTGTTAAATCAAATTGGAAATATCTAATTTTCTTAGAAAACTGGGAAGATATGAAACAATGCGATGATCCAGAATCAAATAATGCATTTTATAAACTTGAGGAAACCATTAAATTACCTGCCGCCACGTCTTTTGGAGCTTCAACCTCAGCAGTAGTGATAGCAAAATCTTGGCCTTGATCCCTTGGCCTTTTCTGAGGTAAGTTCCCCGGACGATTAGGACATTCATTTGCATAATGTCCCATCTTCCTGCAATTGTAGCACTGAACATTGGTAGCTTCCTTGTTCCCTTTGAAATCACGAGCTTGGTGTCCTTTTTCACCACATTTGTAACAGACGCCCATTCCCTTCAAGAAAGTATCGGGGTGTTTCTTCCCACATTTACCACAGGATGGATATTCAACCTTTCCATTCTTCCACTTATTTCCATTCCTAGATTGATTAGCAGATCTCTTATTCTCTTGATTTTCTTTAAAGTCATAATACTTAGAGAATTCCTTTTTTGTCTTGATAGCACATAAGACAATGTCTTCGTACGATGAGAAGCATTGTGAGACTAATGCTCGACGGAGAAATGGTTTTAACCCATCAATGAAACGATCAATCTTACTTCTTGGGTTACGTATATAATCTCCAGTATACCTTGCTAACCTTGTAAAGTTAGCCTCATACTTTGCAACATTCTCATCCTACTTTTGTCTCAGACTCAGAAATTGCCTTTCCATATCTTCTCGATGGTCACGAGGAAAGTATTTTTCTAAAAATAGATCTTTGAACTCCCTTCATTCCATATTTGATACTTCATCATCTTCCTTCGTGTTTTGAATCAATGACCACAATTGATCAGCATATCCAGTGAGGTTGTAAACTGCCATGATAACGTTTTCCCTTTCACTACTCCCAAAAGCCTGAAATATATTATCTAGGGAATTTATCCATTGCTCAGCTACTAAGGGATTTGTACTCCCATTGAACGTTGGTGGTTGTTGCCTCATGAATCGATCTAACATTGATCCTCCATGCTGCAGATCAGGGTGCTCCATACGGGTAAGGTTATTATTCATAACCTGAGTGAGTTGTCCCAGTATGGTGATTAGATGATCGGCACCAGTTGCATCACCAACTCCACTATAATTATCTTGAGCAGGAGGGAAATCCCGACATGGAGTGTGTGTATTGATAAGGTTTCCATTTCTTCCACTAGGATCCATTTCTAAACAATGTCATAAACTAGATCAGTTTATGAATCAAAATACATAATTCCATACTTATAAAACACTTAACATAAATTGAACTATTTATGGATATAATACATAATCATAAAAATGTTTTCTTTGAGGAAGTATATACTCATAAACCCTTCATAATGATTTGTAATGAAAATAAGAGTTATCCTAAGCGTATCCCCCAGGAGTGTCGTAACCAAGAGTGCAGCAAGGCCCGTTGTTGTGCACCGGTTCCCATTCGAGTCTAGCTCAAAGCGGTGTTTTCAGGTTTTACCCCTAGGTACATCTGTGTCAGATCCGCCTCTACCTGCTCATATCCAAATAGGGATGTATTGCTCGGAAAACTCACAAAATCTCTACAATACCAAAATTCTAGGAAGTTCTTCTATACTAATCCTCAAAGTCCATCTTAGGTCTATGTGCTCTAATCAAAGTTTATCTAAATCTAGCTTCCAAGGTTTGTACTAAACATCCTCTGATACCAACTGTAATGCCCCAACCCCAGTTACCTAGATTCGGTGCATTCTTACATAACATTGGCATGATCACAAGAAATATCAAATCTCTAAAGACCGATTGGTTTAGTAGCCTTGGAAACACTAGATATATTCATAAAGTATTAAATTAAATCATAAAGTGAAAAACTACTACAACAACATATTATCTCCATAGTCCACACTATTATCCCCTCATAATATCCCTGCAGGTCATTCATAATTTACTTACTCACATACTGGGAAAAATAAAACATAGAAAAGGGGTGAGCTCAAATGGCCAGTAAGGATAACAATATAGCAGAAACTTTCATAAATAAGAATAAACATTTAAGGCAGTGTATAACTAAAATAAAAGCCTTCTAAACTTGAACTTCAACATAGTATGGAAAAAATAAAGTAAAATAATTTCATTTACTTATTCACATGGATATTCTACTAATAAAATAATCACATGAAATATCAATAAACACTTTCATAATGATGGAATGCATAATTCCAGACTATCATAACCACATAGCCAAGGCCTCGTGCCAAGACTACAAATAAGATTTTGCCAAGGCCTTGTGCCAAGACACTAGTTTGTCTCATGAGACCTACTGATGCATCAAGGAGCTATAGCGGGCTCTACCCGTCACTTATTAAGTCCAATGCATTCCTCATATGAAAATTTTTAAACATAACAAAAACATTCATGTTAAAACTAGCATAGGAAATGTCAATACTTTATCCACAAACCATGAATGGTATAAAAATAGCACATCCACAGTCAAACATAACTCATTCGATATAATATAGAAGATTGTATTGTATCATATTAACCTCAATCGAGAATAATGAAGGATATTGACATAGATGAAAATAATCATCAAAACTATTTGAGAGAAATATCCCCCTTTTCTTGAAATCATTTAAAAGTCACACTATTTGTCAAGAATCCATTTAAAAATAGATTTTTGAATCAAAGTGTCCCATACCACTTTGAAACATTTAAAAGGAGTTTTAATTTTAAAACTTTAATGTCCATATAAATAAATCCTTAAAACCATTTTTAGAACATGGACATTAATGAGTAAGATTTAGAAGAATAAGCCTTTAAAACATTTAAAAATGGTATTTTAGTTAGAGTTTCTAACCAAAAGAGAGACACTTTAATACAAATAATTGAGGTAATAAAAACTTTTTAATATCATGAGAATAAAGGGATTCATGATATACTATGTCAAAGTACATTATATACACCATATAAAAGTGATTTGGTGTATAACAATAAAGGAGTCTCAATGGAATGTAAATTGAGATGAAATATCTCATAAAGGTCGTATCATTTGGTTAAGGATAAATCAACGACATAATTATGTGTGAAAAATATAAATACACTCGATATTATTGGATATTCAGTTTAAAACAATCAAATGACATTCACACATATTCTTGAAAAAACAACACCAATGAATTGGATGTTTAACTCAACAAATCGCGATTGAGTAAAAATTACTCTTATCAAGTTCATACCGATGACTTGAGAATTTATCAATGGAGTGATTATGTGTATAAAAAGTATATCCACATAAAGGGGAGTGTAAATTATGACATAATCAAATGAATAGTGATTCCACACATAATCTTGGAGTAAAATAATCAATGAAGTATGCGTAAAGCCGAATGAGTGGAAATTGAAATTTCAAATTTCCTTATCGATTTGGTAACTTATGAAACATGCACCCATGAAAGAAGGATCATAAAATTATGATTTAAATACCTATAAATTAAATTATATTACACAATGAATACAATCATGGGCAGTACACACACCACATGCAATAAATAAGTGGTGAACAATGGAGATCTCACTGAATTAAAAGTGAGATAAGAAACCCCTTACCTTGTACTTTTCCTTGGTTGGGGGTAGGTTAACCTCCTGTATAATGGTCAAATAATTGTTATTAAATTATAAAAGAATCATATACATGAATATGATATCATATATGATCTTTTAACATTTGTTTGTTAATAATATCTTAGTATTATTGTTCTTTTGGGTGTTAACTTACTTGTTTTATTTTATATGTTTTGTTACGTAAGACATGTTTGTGATGGATAGGTTGTATCTTATTCATATCCAGAATGATATAAATTACTTAAACATTATATTTAAATCATCAAATGATAATTATACTTGAATGGATACGATGGAGAATGAATCTCATCGCGTTCGTGGAGACAGTAGTCCGTACGTACGTACGAGCAACAATATCATTCTTTTGATATTAAAATAATATATAATTGGATGTTATATCATATATAAATAATTATTATCATGTTATATTTATTATTTAAATTAATTATAAATCATTATTATACCCATCCAAATAATAATTTATTGAATAACAATTACACCACGACGTGGAGACGGTAAGCCGTACGTACGCATGTATGGTGACATGTTATTCAAAGGATGGATAGAATACTGAATATGGTTGTTCCATATTTATAATAACATCACAGTATATATAAGATACTGGAGTTATTATTTTATAATGGTAATAACAAAGGAAGAAGAAGTGGAAGAAGTAAGGAACTTGAAAATGGGTGGTGAAATCATTACCTCTTCTTCGGGTTCTTCCTTTTGATTTGATCAAAAGGGCTCTTAAGTTGGATTTCTGACTAAAGGAAGGCCTCTAGGATGAAGTGAGGTAAGTTGAGAGAGTATTTGGGCAGATTTTGGCCGAACCAAAAGGATTTTAAGGTGTGATTTAATGAGAAGGGGGAGTTCCCTTTTTTAAGAGGGGTGAGGGGCGCCTTTGGAAAATCTAGAAATATTATTTTATAATAAATTCATATTCGGTTTCTAATGGCTCCATGGTGTATTATTTAAATTTTAAGGTGGGTATAGGTCTAAAACCACTCAACAAATAGAATTTAGATAGGTTTGGGTCATTATACTAACCTTATCTTTAAGTATTAACTCTTAGTTAATTAGTTTCACTTTTACAATGTCTCTTTGTATTTTTATATTACATGATTAATAAACATACTATATACATCCAAAAGACACCCAAGTGGTCCATTAGTGATACAAATATTATAATATAAGTCTCTTTTTTTAACCGTAGATTTTTAGGAATTTAATATCAATTAATAATATAATATTTGTTTTAAAAACTCTTTCTTGTCAATTTGGACACTATTCAATAATTGATTTTTTTAAAACTTATAACAGAATGATTACTTCGAAAAAAGTTAATTAAATAATTACTAACATGTCATAGTAACCTATAAAATTAGTTTAATTCATAAAAAGTCTCAAATTATATTTATTTGGGTATCTACAATATCAATCATTTTAATTTTTCACTATTATGGTAATTAATTCATCACCATTGTGTCATAAATAAATTAAATTATTTAATGTATAAAAATTATAAAAAAATACCATTATGTATTAGATCTTTTTATCTTTATAATGAATATTTATAGTGTAAAATACAACAAAAATAACCCTATGTAAAAATTGTGTTTCTAAAAGCTATATGCTTGTGTCATTTTTGTATTCATTTTAACATAATTAAAATAAAGTGTTCCTATCACTTACAAGTGGCACCATGGGGTCCCAAAATCGACCCAAAGATGCCCATGGTCGGAAATGTATCAACCAATAAGGTTAGGACACGTTTTAGGGTAATTTGTTATTATTATAATATTTGTTTTAACCCTTATTTACCGGATTTACCCTTTAACCATGGTAAATAAAATATTTACCGAAGTAATTATTCAAAATGTCCAAAAATAAAAGTTACCTATTTACACAATTTAAAAATCATGATTCCAAATATGGAATCCATTTTTCCAAATTCAAAACACAGAAGTAGCAGAAATTAATTTAAAATTAATTCCCGCTGTCAAAACAAAAAGCGTGTTTTTAAGATATAATAACTATCAAAAGATTTATACTTGTTTATGTTCGGTTTAATTGTGAAATTATGTCCAATGACCAAAATTGTATTAAATGGTAAAAATATATTATAAATATACTTTAAAACCACTAAAATTCATAATTTATCACTATTAATTGTTTTGATTAAAAAAAGGTGTTTTTAATTAAAATTTAGTAATTTTCATTATTCATCAAAATATTAAAGTTATCCTAAAAGTACCAAAATTTCACCTTCAGCTAAATTAGATACTCCGAATCCAAAAATGAAGTCCATTTTGAGAGATAAAATTTATAAAATTTCAAAATGTAGGTATTACTATTCATAACAGCTAGTTTGATCGGTTGTGGTGTGTGTTAGAACTCGATGTTGCGTACAACACATGCTATTTCATTATTCAAAGAGAATCGTACTGTAGAAGATTGGGGTGTTACACACATTATAATTTGATCTAAATCAATAATGACTACTAAAATGATTTTTATCAATGAAATAAAAACCCCCAAAAAACCTAATAGAATAACAAATTAATTTAATAACTGAATGATAATTGAATAAAAATTGTAACTAAATAATATAAAATAAAGAATTAATATAAGTAATAGATTTATATTATTCTGGATGATAGAGGTTATATGATGTGTTTCAAGACTTTAGGTATGGGGTTTTATTTTAAACCATGATTTTAAATATTTTTTGTACTTTATAACAACAGTATCACTATTATTTTATATTAATATCATTTCCATCATTTTATTTATATTTATCAATATTATGTGCATTGTTTTATTTTTTCCTCTCAATAGTGAATTAGATGACCACTTATTTTAAATTTATGTTAGATTATAAAACAGAAATTATGGTTTATATTGGTTGAAATATAAGAAATTATTTGATTTATTCATCTTAAAGTACATTTGAAGTTATATATGATGATGGTTTTAATGATCATATTTCCCTTTAATGCATTATTTAATGAATTATTCCCCTAAAGAAGATATTTTGAAATTAAATGGTTAACCTATTAAATTATAGGTCATTTTAAACAATTGATGACATTAGTTATTTTAAAATGAAATTATGAATTTAATTTCCCATGGAGCATTCATGAAATACCTAAAAGAAATATACATTATTATGGATTTATTTTATAGAATTATTTTATATGATAACTATATTATATAAGGAAATATAATTTTATATGTGTTCAGTGTTTATTAGTTACAAGAAAAATCTTTTAAAGTTTCTTATTATGTTTCATAACTTAATGTGCTTTTTTCAATTATTATACCACATATTTAATTTTTTTATCAATCCACATTTTTAAATGACTATTACTTGTTTTAATGATGGGTAATAATAATATTAAAGTCAAATGTCATTTTATAGTGATTTTTATTGAATAATGAAATCATTAAGGACAAAAAACATGTTTTGTGGATGCAATTGATTTATATTGTTTTTAGGTGAGTGATATTTGTTTTTATATTGTTAAGGGTAATATTTTCTGATTCGTTAAAAATATAAACTTAAATAGTTATGGGAATATAATTTTTGTAATATATATCAAGAACATTTTAATATGAGATTTTATTATTAAGGATTCTACAATTTATTCCTTTAAGAATAATTTACATTCAATTTATGAAGGGGGTGAATAAATTATATTTCTTCACACAACACCTAGGTTACATTCTAGGTAAATTTGGGGACATTTTTATGTGATGATAAATTTGTAATTCGCATTCATTTTTTGAACTGATTGAGGAAGGAAAAAAATAAAATTAATTATAAATTTTATTTTTATTGATCTTTTTTCATTTTATTTTCATTAAAATAACAGTTGGATTCTATGAAAATATTATTTTTTAGTATCTACCATTTTATTAATTGTAATATTTTTTGAATTTTTAAAGCAAGATAAAAATGAGAAAAATTAGTCATTAAAATGTTTTACTATTCAATGTTAAAATATATTTCAATCGAGATATTTCCTCTCTATCACTAAATACCATTATCAATAACATAACTTGTCATGTAATTATCATATTCACTATATATTGTTTATATAATTGAGCTTATTTTGAGAGAAATGTTTTGGGCTACATGGTTCATCACATCACCAAATTTTGTATTTATATTTTTATCCTACAAACATCATTTGATGTCAAAGAATTGGATAAAAATAAGTACTAATTATAATTTTTTATTTATATTAGTTTTCTCATGATGAATCCTATGAATATTTATTTTTCTATTATTTATTATATTATTGATTGAATAATTTTTCTAATGTGTATGATTTTTTTTGGAACAAACAATTGTAAACATTTTATGTGGAAATATATTTCACATATGGAATGAAATAATTATTCAATGTATTCTTTTACATGGATTGTGTTTCATAGAAATCATCATGAGTTGTATTAATTTTTCAAGAATTTATATGAAAATATATTATTTATTAAATAATGATATTAAATTCAATGGGACAGTGTTCAATTTTTTAATCTCACAGCTCTTAATTTTGGAAGTGACAAATGGTTGAGTTCAAAAATAGTGAATTATATGTGAATAATATTCTTGAAATTTATGATGGAGATATAAAATTAAGCATATCATGACTTTAAACCTATTATTATCGTTTTTTTGGAAATTTAGATTGGTTATGAAAAATCATTGAATGATTTATTTATTCAAGTGAACTAAATTGGTATCATTATTAGGAGTTATTGTAATGATCTCAAAGACACTAGAAATGTGAAAACCCATGGGTTATTCCTTTATATAAGATTAATTACAACTTTCTAAACTGGAGGATCGTATAATAGATGGATATATAATTAAAATACACAACCAAATCTTAATAGAATATTATTTTCCATGGGTGTTTACTTTTAAGAATAAGTAAATACCAAATTCACAATTTAATTTTAATGCATATAATGCCTTGAAAATCCATTAAATAAGAATTTTAATATTGAATAATCTTATTTTTATGGTCATTACATAATAATTAAGGTTTTTATATAATTTTTGTATAATACAAATAAATGTTTAAAAGTTATGTATAAAATAAAATGACTTTTATGTTTTCTAATTCTTGAATGTTTATATGTTTTTAACATAGTTTCCTTGAGTATAATTAGGATGAATAAGATGATGTTAAATTCAAAGGATCTTCTAAGGAAAATATGTTAGTAAGTGGTCATATAAGATGGAAATTTTCTAAATTAAAGGGATGTGAGTGTTCTTTAAAATATAAATTTACTATAAAAATATTATATGATGTATTATGATGATAAAAGTGAAAAGGAGGAGGAAAAATAAAATTATTTAGGTGTTAAATATTATATAGAAAAACAACAGTATTTTAATGAAAACATTAATGATATAGAAAGAAATAATTAATTAGAGTCACAAAATATATTCTAATAAATAATTTAACTCACTTTGTTATTAAAAATATGAAATATTTAATGGAAAAAAAATAATTTATGATAGAGAATATAATATTGAATAATTCCCTTGAAAATTTATATTTTATGGTAGATACATAAAAGAGAGAATATGAATCTATTATAAGGGGTGATGTTATTTAAATTCATGAGTCAATAGATAGTAATCATTAAATATTTATTGAAATTTGTTTTATAATAATTAGGAGGTTAAAATCCTCAATGTAATGTTTTCAATGTAGACAATACCATAAATAAATGATAATGTGAGATAAATATTCTATTACATATATTATAGAATGTAATATATTTTTAGAGAATGGTGTTCTATCATTAAAAAAATTAGTTATTATCTAAATAAATAACAAAAATCTATATGATACACATAATATTATAATGAAATTTTTGGGTGCGATGAAATAAAAGAGAAAATGAATGTTATGACATGAAAGAGTCACCATTTGTTATAATTATTTATTTTGTTGAAATTCCCAAAAACATGAGGTGTCGAATAGATAGGATGTTGAGGTTAATCCTCTTGATAACACCAAAGTGAATGAATATTCAAAAATTTATAAGAGAAATAAAGAATGTTAGTGGAATACACATCCAAGGAAAATGGGTCAAGTTGGTTTGGATGAAAATTATTTTTATCATATTAGATGTTTAAATATTGACGAATACAGATGTTGTAGCGAAGTATACATAAAAAGGTATTCATGTATTAAAATAATACTTAATTCTCTATGTCAATATTTTGTAACGGTTTTTTCTGTTTAAAATGAAATTAATCTAGAAATAAAAAAATAAAACATCCTAAATAGAAGGTAAAATTTATTAATTCATTTTAATATCATAATAAAACATATGGTAGTTTTGAACAGTAAATCCATTCGTCCAACATGTGTCTAACAAAACTACTTGACAAACAAAAGAACTTTTCCAAAAACAAACATTGACTTCTAAAATTTTTATAATATTATAGATTGACCATTAGTTTTGATTATTATGGACCCTTAAATCTAAAATATGTTGATATTAAAAAGTTAGGACCTAATATTTGATTAACTAATGTTCTCATTTTTATGATCATTAGATAATGTATTTTAAATTAATCTATATTTAGGGAATATAAAAATTAGGTGCTAATTTATAAGAATGCATGTATTGTTAAAATTTTGTATGATGACACGATAATAATAAAATAATAATGAAAAAATAAGAAATAATTTGTAAATGAGAATTAAAAAAAACCTCACAGAGGAGTTTAAATGAGGGAAAAATATGTGGCATAAAATACATATAAATTTTTACCAATAAAAATTGAGAAAAATATTCTTGTATTAATAATTGAGAAACCTGTAAGATATAATTAATAAATGAATAAACTATTATAATCGATGTCATAATGGAATGATGGTGAACCAAAGGTATAATTTTGTTTAATTAAAAATGAAGGTTCAATATGAACTAAGTTATTTTTTTATTCCAATTGATCTAAAATATAATGAACAAATATAATTACTTAAGTATATTGGTTGATAATTTTACTCATACATATTATGTTTAATTTTTAAATATTAAACAAAAGGGTATTTAGAATATTATTTTTTGAAAAATGTTTTGTGAATAATTTTAGTTATGTTATCAAGTGATTTTGGTCTGAAAATGTATCCAATTAAAATAATTAATGCTTTAGTCCATATTTCTAGTGGTATAAAACAAGAAACAAATAACACGATCTATACATATAACAATAATATTAATTGGTTATAATAAAGAGATATATATATCACAGAATAAAAAATGGATTTCTTCATGATTTATCCTCAAATTGAAGGAATAATTTTTTTTTCATTGTCCATTACCAAAATTATTGGAACTATTATATTTTCCCTGAGATATGTGATTAATGAAATTAATTTTTTTTGATATTAGATATATAGTTGACTTTATTAAATATAAAATTCAATGATGAGGTAAAAATTGAACATTCAACATGTTTTTTTCTTTATTTTGAGTTTTCAAGAGTTTTCTAGTTGTTGAAAGTTGTGTATGGGAATAAAACAAAAACATGAAAACAACCCTAAAATTGTATTGATGCATTATAAGCATGAAGTTAGATATATTCTAGGTATATTATAATATTTATGTCACATAAGCTAACCAAAAATAAATCATTAGGATTATTTATAATGAATAATTTTTTATCACAAATTAGATAAATTTTATTTATTACTTTTTTGTCCAATTTAAACGTAATTTTAATATGTCAATGTCTTGTAGGATGATATTATTTATGTATTACCAATTTATAAAAAAGGGTATCTTGTATATTTTTCGAAAGATAATTATATGTATTTTTTTAATAAAATGGGATGAGATATTATAATTCAAAAAGTAATAAATTCTATTATAAAATTGTTTAAATTACCCTTTTTGATGAAGTAATGATTTTACATCAATGTATTTTGAATATTGATTACAAGATAACTTTTCAGGATTATATGATATGATTTTTTTAAAATTATACATATTTCTCAATTATAATATAAATTTATAGAGTCACATATTCTAGAAATGGTATAGATCATTCACTTTGTCAAAATAACTCATCAATATTTCATGAGGTGTGAATATTTTAAATCATTATATATTAACATTTTCCTATAGGTGATTGGGCGTATAGTATTGTAGATTGAATATATAACTTTATAAGTTTATTATTTACATGTAAAAGGTCAATTTCTTGTAATTTTATCATGAATATTATGTTTCCATAGGTGAAACAGATGATGAGTATGTTACAAAATCAAAATCCACAACTCAAAAGATTTGGATTAATTTGGAAATCAATAGCTTTACGGTTTAATTCACATATCAATTTTTTATTAGGTATAAAAACAAAAGTTTCATAGTATATTATGGAATTTGATATGTTATTTTTGTATTATGTATATTTATATCATATAAAATAATAGTAAATTAGAGTTTTATGTTTTTTACCTAAATTTGGAAAAATTTTAATAAAAGTAAAATGTAGTGGCTATCTTGAAAAAGACCACATCAGAGGATAATTTCCATCCTAGAAACCAATTTTGGGAGTTTTTTGTTTAAAACAATCACAATAAGTACACTATATTATTTTCCCTCTTACATTTCATTGGTTTCATTGATAATAGGGGAGGGAATAGCTTGGATTTTTCATTACAATAATTGATGATTCTAGTTTCACTGAAACAATAAACTAATGGGGAAATTTTTTTAAGGGTTTAATTTCCCTCCCCGGCCCTCTTGTCCCGTCTCTCCTCACTTTGAATCGTCCCTCTGGCTTGGCCGGCTTGGCTTATCGATGTCGCCGTTTGTGAGACTTGATTGACAAGGCCTGGTTTTTTCGGAGGTGACTTCTTTTTCATTGTGGTTGACGACAGATCTAGAGTGGTCTGGGGAGGGGGGGTTTTGTTTTTTGTTTTCTTTGTGTTGTTTTTCAGTTTGGAAGGTTTTCTCTTAGCGGTTTACGATTGAAGCTGGTTGCGCTTGGGTTCTTGCCGCTGCCTCTTCCCTCTGGGGGAACTTTCTTCAGAGGTCTCGGGTGCTCGCTACGACGGTCTCATGGCGTTCTCTTCTTGTTGTTGCGTTGCGCATGGACTTCTTCATCTCTGATGGTCTGATCCAAGGGCGTAAGACCGGATTCACCGGCACACTCTACGGAGCTTCCAAGGGTTTTCCCTTGGTGATGAGTTATTGTGCTGTGGCAGTTTTTCAACTGGTGGAGGTCGTCGTCTGAGCTGCGGCGGTGGAGTGCGATTGAGGTTTTCTGGGGGTTTTCTTCGGTGGTTAGGGTAGAAGTTGTGGGGTTTCCCTTTTATGTTTGGATCTGTGATGATCTGTGGAATTTGTGATGCTTGCGGTCCTTTGATTCTATGAAGAAGACGACGGGTTCTCACCGGCGTTACTACGGATGGTTTTTTGTTCAGTGGCAGGTCCGGTGTGTCTCGTCGGCGACCTGGCCGGAGGTGACATTGGGATTCACGAAGGCTCTCATCTCGAGTTTGATGCAGATAGGAACGTGACGCGTTTGATCGGCGACGCAGCAATCGAGTGACTTCAGTTTTTGAGGTCGGCACGTGATTTGCCGCGTGTTGGGGCTCATGGCTCAAGGTGATGATGGAGGTGGAGTGGTAATTTGAAATTTGAATTTGAAGTTGAATGTTTTAAGCTTGGATTTTGAGGTTCTGCGGTGACCTGTTTTGAAACTTGAATTGTGGTTTGTTATTCGGATGTGATGATGTAGTTGAAAGGCTGTATGGGTACCGGTAACCCCTTAAACCGGCTTCAGAAAATGGAAAAAAAATGATTTCTGGCTGGCATTATTACACAATGAGATTTTGAAGAATCGAAAACTATTTTTATCCAACTATTTTGCAGTTATATAACAATAAAATTATAATAATTTTATTGAAATTTATTATATGAAATTATTCAACTCTTTTAGAATGTGTTTTTAAGTTGTAATTATTATCCAAATTGACATATATTAGTTAGACATTGCATATAGATATATATACCATAACAGGATGAAAAAAATATGAAAAAGTAAAAACTATGTCATGGTGTTAATAAAAAATTATTTTAAGTTTTCTTATAAAATTTCTTGTGAATATCTTAGAAAAAAATTTATTGCTCATGTTTTATAGATTTTTTAGGTCATTGTAATGGCTTAATGAATTCAACCATATTGTGTAACACATAAATATATTTTGGTAATATAATAAAACAATTGTGGTATAGAGACCATGATTTTTATTGGGATTTATTGCGGGATTTCATATTATTTTACATGAATAAGAAACATAATTCACTTTAATACCGCAACATGGTTACACTAAAAGGTTTTTTACTCATTATGGTTTTAGGAAAAATAATTTTATGTGAGTATTTATAAAAAAATAAATTGTTTATTATGACAATGATGCATTTCATGGTGGGATCACAAATTGTGGGTTAATCTTATATCTTGGGATGAGGCACCATAACAAGATTTATATCGACAATGTCATAGAAATATTCAATGATTCATATTGACGATCGAAAAATAGACTCCAATATTTATTGAATTATGAAATTGTATTCCATGTATTTGGGATGTAGAAATGAATATAAATACATATGTTAGTTAATCAAAACCTGTCATGGTTTTTGATGCATTTAAATAATAATTGTGAATATATTTTATAGTTCTGTAAAAATTAACAGATAGTCTTCCACTGAATTTTATGGAAACATATGGTGACTTTTGAGGCCATGTTTTACAAAATTATAATGTGAACACAACATCCATTAATTTTAATCACTTGATAAAGGGGAAGGATGCTCATTCAATCTTGTTAATACTTATTGTTGATCTTATTCACAAATACTGTGAAGAATATAAATTTAGAAATCTTGGGATATATTGATGATCTACGATCTATAATTATTGTTGATAATAAAGAAAATGAACATATGAAGCATAAAAAACCACAAATATTAATGATGTAACCACTAGATAAAAGAGTGATTGAATATTAAGAAAAAATATTATTTATAGTTTATTATCTATATCCCTTTATTTATCAGCATTACTTACATTATTGGCCATGTGATGGCCCAACATAATAATTGGAGCATGTGGTGTTAATGTAATTGGGATAGAAATACTTTGGATATAATTATTTACCTACTCTGGGTGATACATAAACATCTCTTTAGAAACATCAACATTACTTCATCGGGAGGACATTTGATTCTCTAGATTGAAATCATACATATAAATATGGTTAATTGTAGTGTTAAATCATCAATATAATTGAAATTATCAATGAAATATATTTATTTGTGTTAACCATGGATTCTGAATAATTTTTCTAAATTAAAACATTATATGAATTAATAATAAATTAAAAATATCCTAGGTCACTATTTGTCTGAACTTGATCGAAAAACCACATTTAATTAAATATTTTATCATTTTACATCATTGAATCAGATTATTACTAGTATAAATACAATGATCATAACATTAAGGAGTAACTAAATAATGTTATCTTTAACTCATAACGTATATAATGAAGGATCCACTCAGAGTAAAATCACTATTTTGGAATAGTAAATAGGGATTTGTTTTCAAATTTATGAGTAATATTCCATGCTTTTAATGTTGAATTTCATGAACAAAAAGAATTATGCCAATGATTATTTCAATTAGGAACACTAAAACTAGGATGCTGGAATTATCAAATATAAATTATAATATATATAAATATATACCATGAATCACCATGTCTTGTAATTCTATCTTCTTTGATGATTTGGTTCACTGATACCATTGTTCCCTAATTTTCTTGGAGTAATGAAGGGTAAAATACATCTATAATTGATCTATATATAATAAAAAATAATATAACTACACTCTAGAATTATTAGTTTCTAGAGAGGACAATTCTAATTTCCTGCATCATTCATCATTGATCATTGGGATAAAATCTTCATGGAATATGTATTGTTAAAAATTACTCGTGTTTCTATGATGTTTCTAGTGGATTCGGGGAATTTATATTTTATGTAATCCCAATAGAATTATATCTATAGATTGAGATATTTCATTTTTTATTTTTTTTTGTGCACAATAAAAAGATAATCATTGAAATTGATATACCTAGGTGTTCAATGAACATGTCTAGGGTTAGTAATTTCACAATGACACTTATCCAATTCACTAATACTTATAGAACACCATGTAAAATAATAATATAAATTATATTATTATTACTTTTACATGTGAAGCAAGTATGGAATAATAAATATAATTAATCAAATAAAATATAAATTACATATGTAAATGATATTTAATATATCAATTATTGTTTTACCATTAAACATAATATTTTAATCATCCATCTCATATACCAAAAAATTAATATTGACTATATATTTAATAAATAATTTTTTTACTCGTTACTATTAAAAAATAATAAATATTACATTCCTAAATCTTGAAAAATTAATATTATTTAACTAACATAATTATTCTTCTAAATAAATTGAGGTTAAATCATAGTGATCAAACAATCACAAATAATTATTAAACTATGACAAATGAATTATATTTATTTCAACATATTAAATTCATTTATATTTTAACTTAAATTTTGGATTCACATTGTTTGTAAACATCTATGAACCATTCTTGGTTGTAAAAGGTCTAATATATAATGTATAATGATTACATATCACAACACGTAAATGTAACCGTATTGAAATAAGTAAATATTTCAATAATATAAATCCTCATAAAAATGATCACTAGGTAATATAATCAGTTCATCATGATATTTCTAATAAATTGGATTATATAAGAGTGTGACCAACCGATATTCTAGATAAATAATTCATTGGAATTATAGAATTGAATCATCCCATATAACTCAATGTCCATTTAATTAATTATGTTATTAAATTTCCATCATGGGGACTAATATATCAAAATTCATTTTGATAACATAATATAATAATCATTTCTCTCATTAATCATTAATGAAATTTGACTCATAATATAACCAAATTATCTTCATCACGAAAAAATGTCATCTTGATTGGGAGAAATACATCAAATTATGTGTCAAAAGAAATCATTAAATTATAATCATAATTTATAAGGATGAATATACATTAAAACATATTGTAACATACAATGACACATAAAATTATGGATTTAATACTGATGGGTCATGTCTATATAATTAAATTCAATAGAAATTAATATAAGATTTTGATATTAAAATGATCCCCAATATCCTCTGAGTACCCACCCCTAATGGCATGTATAATCTGTGGAAAATAAAATGATATCATCCAAAAATAAACCATATATTCAAGAATAAATCATGAATATTATAGTTTCTCATCATAGTAGTGAACTGTTATGACCTTTCAGTGTAATTGTACCTCTTAAGACATTATCGCATACTATGTCACATAGAAGTAAACTCAAGATATGATAATTTCTTTATTAATATTAAAAAAATATATTGGAAGTCATAAATTACATTGGATTCTTTTTCTATGGAAAAAAATTCAATAGAATACATCTTTCACTTGAAACAACCACTAAAATACTCCATCACTCAATCTCTAATATTATACTCATGCTTCTGCTGAGATAAGTATATATTTAACTGTTCTTAGATATTCTCTTCCATGGAAAATCAACACACCACAACATTACTCTTATGAGGATAATATCTCAAGAGGTGAAACGTCTGTATTATTTTCTATATCTGATGACCATTATTTGGTTACATTTTAAGAGTAATTTATGTAGTGTTATCACAATATAATGTGACATAGTATTTAATACAAGTGAATAAATTAGTTTATAGGGAAAATTGTTTTACAAAAATATATTTTTATGCTATATTAAATTGAATTATATACATAGACTCTTCTATATAGTTAGTGATAACTGGATACATTGAACTATTAAATCTCACTGGACATTAATTAAGTCTATAGACATATCCAAACCACAAATTTAGATCACTCTAACTACTTATAAGATATCATTTATATAACCATATATCATTAAAACAAAATATTCTCTACACACTAGTAATATATATTTAGTTATCCATATATAATTTATGATAACCAAAATAGTTGGAAACTTTTAGTTATCTAGATCATATTTTTATCTTCCTACGATTCTTAATATATAGGTAATATCATGATTAGTGAATGACATGCCATAAATGATTGATCATGTCACTGAATTATATATTATCTTACTCATTCTATATATTTTGTATTGTTTCTACGGACACATTTTCATATAACGATTCATAACATGTGAAAATAGAACCAATCATCTATTACATTGTTCCATAAAAGTTTTTTATTATCTTGATAGTGTTAGTAAACTTACATAGTAAATGAATCCATCTAGATCTATCTCAAATGATCTTGATCACTATAATATAGCCAACTTCACCTGTATATTTTTTTGATAAGTACTGATTCAACAGATAATAATATTACATTAATTATACAATGTTGTTTCTAATATTTAATATTCCATAAACACATAATATCAGGATAATAATTTCAATCCCAACGAACCACTTGAAAAAACATGGAATATATTAATACTAAATGAATCTAAATTATATTATAGATTTAATAAAACATAATTTTTTTAAATGTATTATTTACATAATCAATTTATGGATATCTATAAATTAAATCAACTTTTAGAAAACCTAGAGTGACAAAACCTTTTTAGCACCACCCTTAAGTCCTCTCAAAGGTTCCCATTAAGGATGATTATTTCAAAATCCATTTTAAGTATCTGATTATCCTGAAATAGAACTATGACATGTGCTATTTTAAAGGATTTCAACACAAAATATATATAAATGGTTCCATCCTTGTAAATTCCATATCACTATTTAGACCCTTATTCAACTATCCAAACTTTATAGGTATTTAATTTAACTTCCAAATCAGGTTTTCTCTTGAAATAAAATTTTCACCCAACCATTTTGACATCAACTGGTGATTCAACTAGAACCCAAACATTTCTATGATACATGTATTACATTTAAACGTTCATGTATTGTTTCTATTATGTAGCTTCTACACCAGTGAAGGTATGCTTTTAGGGAAGAGGTCCATTATTTTCCAACAATAATGGGTCCCCGTGTCTAGGAAAAAATAAATATCTTCTATAAGATATTTAATTATCAAATGATGTACAAGTGAATGATGAAAAATATCATACATGAGGACCTATGGAATTTAATCATGTAACAACTCTTAAGTGTTATGATCATTGTCTTCATATAAGTCAATCTCTCTTCCATAATCCTTCATGAGGATGTTCTCTTTATTATGAAAAATGTTATTTTTTATGTTGGTCATTTACTATATGAAAATTATTATAGTAAACATCCCCTTTTTTTCATGTATACCATATAAAGATACACTCTATGCATTGGGTATAATGTTTTTTTCCTATTTGGTTATTAGAAAATGGTTTTCATCCCCATGAATTATTGTGTGACATCAACAAATTATTTCTATACATATATTCATCTCTTATTCCACTTTCTACCATAGTTGGAACTTGGATTGGAATGTGTTTTCTAGTGTGTAATGCATATCCCCAATTAAAATACAAAGGATATTCTTGACTCATCATTGACCTTAACATGTTATGCATGGTATGGTTCATTCTTTTACTTAGATCAATCCACAATTATTTATATAGTGGATTGAGATGATATAAAATTACAAACTCTAATAAAAAACAAACTAAATCTTAGTCAAGATATTAACCAAATTTATTTTATTAAATAATATTTAACATATTTCTATGCTGATTATCTGCTCTTTTGGGGAATTATTTGAATTTATCAAATGAATGTATCTTATACCACATCAACTAAATATTTTATTTTCTAATCAATCCATTTGAAAATGTTATTATGTAAGATTAAAAACCTCTAAATTTTAATAAAAATTGAAAATAAACATAATTGAGTAAAATTTATAGAATATCCATAGCTTTTCACCCAATATAATAAATAGGTTCTTGGTCACATTCCATTATAATGAAATCATTCATATTGTTTTATTTCGGAAGAGTCTAAATGAACATCATAATACAGCTTTGTGAAATTATTCCTTTTAACATGATAAAGATGGTGATTAACCAACATGATGTTAAATGAGTCATGAAATATTGATTAGTAATAAATTTATATTATGTTGTTTTCATAAATCAAAATAAAACATCAAATCAATAAATGATCTGTATAAAGTTATATGTTATCTATTTATCAGAAAACATTCTAATAAAAAATTAATATAATACCATATGTATCTAAATAGGATAAAACAATTATTATTTTAGAATATTTTTGTACAAAATAATAATATTTAAAAAAAATCACCCACAGTATTAATAGAAATTGGTAATTTCATATTTCCTATCAATTATTTCATTCTCTATAGGATACTCATAAATCCAACTATCCTATAGAAATCATCTGGAATCTACTTGGTTCATTCATTTGGTACATATGTGAACATCACATGTTTTATATAATACCTAATATACATATATACATATATATATATATATATATTATTTAATAAAAATTGATCATACACAAAATTTTACTTTTGTTCATTCTACTGTATGTATTGCTTCTATAACTGGAATACTATAACGCATGAAACAAATATCACATTTTGTATAATTTCATTATGATATATATTTTTTATTATAGAAAGATGGTGATAAGAAGACTTATAAATGGAATGTGTCTTTTTACACTCTTCCTTTATATTCCTTACATTATTCACTACAAATAAATAATGTATTTCAAATACCATGACATTTAAATTATTTCCAATTAGAGTAAGATCTTATTATATATTCTTCTCACAATTTCTCTTATTATTATCCATAATTAACACTCAAAGACTTTCTTATAGTGAGTTTAGAATTAGATATCAACCAAGAAAAGTAGATATATTAAACCCCAAGGTGTCTTAGACTTCTACATAAACCATCATAATTACTATATGAGGCCTAGAAAGCAGAGAGGATGTAATTATTCAAAACAATTGTTCCTCAGATATATCATATATCTCTTGCCTCATATTCTATTGATAATGATAATGATAGTGTGTCTTGATTATTTATGTGTTCATCTCCTAAACATTCATTAAAATATCATTTGATATAGAGGATCTATTGAAACATTAGACAATATGGAAATGACCATGTTTTTAATGTGGAGATGTACTTTTTACTCCATAAAATATTTAGCTAATGACTCAATAAGCGGGGTTTGAAAAACATATATTTCACATTCATGGTGTAGTATAATAGACATTCACCTATACCATTATGGTAAATTTGATAAAATAAGAAGATGACCCATCACTAGTATTAATAATAGTGATATTTTTTATTTCTTCTGTCATTCAATTTTATAATAATTAAAAGGAAAATTTTAGTATATTATATTGATTATAAAATTATAAAGTAATATTTAAATTATTATTTTACTCATATTCTATTATATTTTTCAAAATATTATATCACAAAACATTAGTTTTTCAATTTTTGGTGTTATATTTATTTCGATGGAAGGGATCCTTGTGTCCTTTATCATAACACATATAGTGTTCTAACAAGATACTCAAAATATTTTATGTAGTTGTAACTTTCCAACAATATTAAATCATATTTTCTTGATTTTTTTGGTGGAATCACTTATCATAAAATCCTTGATAAGGATTCCCTCAACTTGTTTTACTTCTAGACGAACCGATTATCATGTATGAGATACACATTTTATTTTAACAAATTTACGATGATAGAAAAGTATTGTTATAGATTATTTAATAATGGAAATCACCCAATCATAGTTTGAGTAGTAAAATTTAACTAATGATTGATTATATCCCCAGTATTATAGGTCTATACCAATATAATAATATTTTGATGGATTTTATCTTTTTAAAATAATATATAATTTTATATTTATTAAATTATTATTAATATTATGTGGATTTTTTATGTGATCAATCATATTTTAATAAAAATCCTAAAAATCAAATTATTTAATTCTATGTTCTAGGTTTTGTTAAATATTTTATTTACTGTAAACTCTACCCATTAAAATAAATACATGTCCATAAAATTATAATAGATTAATATATAAAGTTATATGATCATTAGGATTATATAATATATTTTTTATCTTCTAGATGGTAAACTAACTCTGACCCAAGGTTAATAGCTCCTGGAACATAGTATGGTTCTAATGACATCAATCCACCTATTATCTAGTGAACATAATAGATTAATTTAAAATAAAAATTGAAAATATACTACCTCTACACACCTAGGTTCTCTATAAAATTCATAATTTATAATCATAAAATGTTGTGGAGAACCAAAGTGTTAGTTTAATTTACTTTACTATAATGAAACTGTGGGCACACATACCCCTAAAAATGAGAGGATGGGTGATGTATATGATATTGATTTTATTTTAAAATTAAAAAATTTAATGGAAATCAATCATATACCTTGGACTTGTATAAGATCGTGACCACTCATATACATTGAATTAATATTAATGTTTAGTCTATCATGAAATTTCGTAAAATCGTACTTTAATTTAGATAAAATCCCCTAATTAATTCGAATAATTATATAATAATTTATTTATTTCAATTAATCTAATTTTAATCTAAATGATCTGGAAATTTTTATTAAAAAATTCTATTATATTTTAATAAAAACATACAATATTATCTATTTTACATGGTGGAAGCAAAATTATCCAATCCAAACTACTCATCCATGTAGTTTTAATATGTAATAACATGTTAGTGAGAAAACATTTTGAGGCCAATAATTAAATGTCATGAATTTTCATTAAATATCACATGATCATATCTATATTCAATGGAATGTGATGTCGTTAATGAACATATATCACTCAATATGTAATGACCTGACATAAATTTTAAAAATTGTATCATTAAATTTAAATTAATATTATTTTAACAATCTTATCCCATGGAATATAGTATAAAATAAATGAAACCTTGAACAAATGTATATAGGTTTAATTATATCACATATTTTTTCAATATTAGTAAATTTAATTAAATTTTTCATAATATGTTACATGATGTGGGATGGATCTATATGTCTCGTAACCCCTTATGTTTATGTTTATGATACATGTCTATATAAAATATCAATTTTTTGGTCATGTATTTGTATAAGATGAATGAAATTTAAGCCGACTACACATTTTGAGACCACGATTTTCAGGGTTTTTCAGTTCTAATGTCATTTTGTAAATACATGACATGTCTTGGACCCTTGTGATATCCACTATAAATAACATGGAATACACAGTGTTTAAGTGAGTCACACTACGTGTAGTCTAATCAACCTATATTCTATCCTATTATTTTCCAAAATAAGTTTCTTTTAAATTCACTACATGTGTTGCAAATTAATGAAGACCCACATTTAACCTGATTCATTAAGGTAAATTGAATATAAGAAGACAACATGCATATTCATGGAATGTGTTATGTAATCTTATGATATCCATCTAAGACCCTTAATTTCTCATTATGGTTTCTAAATATATTTTTCATATTGATTAAATCATTTAATAATTATATTTGAGTCAATGAATATGTGAATAGAAGAATATTTATTTATAGTTAAATTTATTAATATTTGAGAAAATAAAATATGGAATACATTAATATAACCAATCATGGATTAATAATTAATTATAAATTAATTATGTGAAGGTTATGATGCCAATTTATGGTTTTAGTCATAGTGAAAGTTCTTATTAGGAATAAAAAATGTGAATTTAAGTCATTATAGATGACTGAGATGATATGTACTTGATTATTAATAACAAGCTAATAGAATTAAATCTAATATTAGTTGACATAGGTAAATTGTAACTATGAATGAATGATCATCACATATTACTTATCATAAAATAATTAAAAGTTTATTAAATACCGTATATTTTAATTTTTTCTTTGATTGATTCAAATAACAACTCATGTATAGTCTCATTTGAATCATATGATCCTAGGATACCACTACAGAATTGATACACATGTTCTCAAAAATGTCAGAACAACATCATTGAATCCCTAGATGCTAGTGCTTTTGATTATGATCGTTTGGATCATTTTTCATTTTTCATAATAAAAATTAATACATGGATGAGAGAATATTAATGATCTCATAATAGATTGATAGGTTCTAATTGGATTGGAGCTCCTATTATTTAGACTATTATTGGGTGTATTTTATCGTGGGATTGAGAGAATTATTTCAACTCCATTGGTACACAATAAGTGGTAAACCCTAGAAGGTTATGTAACCAATTATTTAGAGAGATATGATTAGGTTGGTAATTATATATGGTCCCTTAGTCAATTACCTATTCCTCAGTGATTCCAATTTTCAATAATAGTTTAAATATTATTTTTATTTTCAATACATATGCAACACCTACAAATAAATAATTAGAATTTTTTAAATAAATAAATTTATGTATATTTAAATAAAATATAATATATCATTTATTTTAGGAAAATTAAAAAATCTATTAAATCTCATCATTATTTACTAATCTTAGAATTATGGTGGTTTATTTAAATAATTATTTAATTCTATTCTATTTTTTGACAATTATAATTAATATTTTATTTACTTAATCTTGAAAAAAATATTAATTATTTTTTTACTCTTATATTTATTATTACGAATAACTCTAGATTAATTCTAAGATACAAAAAATCATGATCGATTACTAAACCTCAAATAAAGAATAATATTTATTATAAATTATTAAATTCTCGTAGAATTTAACTAAGATTTGATATAAACATAATGTGTGAACCTCTTGGTCCCATTTCTATGAGAATTGGGTTGAATTACTAATTTCCAATGTTAAATTATAGTAAAATTATGATGCATCCATGGATAATGAATTAAATTTAAAAATAAAATTAAATATACAACATATATATACTTTGTTATATATTCAGATTATCATGGTTTCTATTGTCAAGAAGATTTTATATTGTAGTCCTAAATCTATGTTGATAGTAACTCTTTCAATAACATTTTAGATCTGAGAGATCCCACAGAACGATGTGTCCCTGAATATATTTAGGTTATCCCATTTTAATAAATGTTCTTAGGATATCATCTGTGATTTAATAAACCAAATGGGAAATACCTTTCTTGCATTTTTCATTAATGAAATATCACACATGATGATATAGCATATCCAACGCATTCGTGAACATATGTCCTTATAGGTTTCATCAATAAATTAACTTAGGAAACAAATGATATCACATGATGATAATATTAATGTATAAGTATCAATACACATGTTTTTAGATAGTAAAATCCAATGACACGTAAAAATGTGTATTTCTTATTGGCCAATCATTTTCTCTTAATCTTCATCATATGAAACAAACAATAGAATACACAATAATAATATACATTAATGTACTATGAGTTTCCTTCCCTATTATCATGTATTATATGGATCATATCAAATGATATCATCTAGCTATATAACATATTTTAAAAAATTATTTCACGGCACATCATGGTTCTCAACATAGTAGAGAACTACAAAGAACTTTATGTGTAATATTGAATCTTAAGATATTTTTAGATACAATATAATTTATAAGAATAATAATGATGTGAGAAAAAACATTATTAACATTCAAAATATTTATATAAGTAATAATAATTTATATGAAATTTCTAATTATAGAGATCTAACTCCAATAGAAAACTCATATAAATTGAAATAATTTTAAACTATGATGTTATATTTAAAAAAATAAATCCATTATATTATATATTATGAATTTTAATGGTGGAATAAAAAAATTAAGAACAACATATATAGAAAATAACTAATAACCTATAACCAGTTATAGGTAAAATCATACTAGATTCATGGAGGATTTTTTACATCATTAGTATTTTAATAAATTGATATGAAAATTTTAATAAATGATTTTATATAATCATATTGAAAAATAATACCATGTAATATTTCATTATAAATCTAAATAATCCTTTTTTATATAAAATAAATAGAAAATAATATATTTTCAAACCTTACATTCATATATACTAGATTATTTTTCTAAATATGATTATATCAGTGTGTAATATTGTATATAAACACTATATGATCGAAAATCACTAATATAGACCAATAATCAGGGGTACAATTGAAGAAATAATATACATTATTGGAAAAGGATAATTACTAAGATATAATAAAATATGGAGGGAGAAAATGTGTCCACATTGAGTTTTTGACACAAAATCACTATGAATATTTACACCATCAACATAACAACATGGGTGAAAGGGAATTACCACCATGAAAATTATATATTATAAAATTATTAGTCCCTATAAGAAAAATAATATTGATAAATAAAAATATTAAAATTAAAAAATATCATAATTTTATAAATATTTGTTACCAGACTGGTCAGTCTCTGATACCATGCATCATAAAATTAAAAAAAACACTATAGGATTTTTTTACCCTAAATAGTAATTGATACTATTCATTACAATCATTCATTATAATAAAATTTCATGAATTTAAAATTTTCACTCTCATATTCCCTTAATCTCATAGATATGAATAATGATTGACATTGTGGGTGTCCTAATTAACCCAACAATTTTACTTTCCATGATAAGGAAATCTATAAGGCATCTATTATTAAAAAAATTACATTACATGATAAATAATAAGTCCATTTATTTTAAGTATTATATATAATGTATGGAAGATTAAATTACCTATATTATTTAACCGTTGTATGTATCATGACATTTAGAATTTAATACTCCAAAAAATTATTCAAAAATTCCTCCCCCATAATGATTTCTATTATAAACTTGAATTCTTAAACTAAAATTCCAGCATCTATTTTATGGTATATTTATATATTTATAATAAATAAGTATGATTTTTCCAATTTACTAAAAATAACATATTTTACAATAAAATATATAGTTATGAAATTATATCATATATAAATAAAATATATATCATTTATTCCTATATAGAATAATTAAAATTAATTTATCAATTACCACTAATAAAAAAACAAAACCTTACAATCCTAGTACATAAAAGGTAATATAATTTTTTAAATAAGTGATACATTCATTATATATGGTGTTTTTATAACATGTTGATTGATTTGGAATGGAGGTGACGAATTTATCACCCACTTAACGTCTAATGACAATGAATTTATAAATTTTTAATTGTGTTTTGAGTTATTATTACTTATTTATGTCATTTAGAACACACTCAAGTCATTAACCTATAAATACCATGATTATATATCCAGATATTAATGGATATATTTTTATTTATGAAGGAATATGAATGTATGTGGAACAATAGTTTACGAGTTTGTTTTGGGAAGTTAGTTATTGATATAGCTTTAAGGATTTTATTAAAGAAGACAAATATGGGTAGAATATCATAAATGAATACATATACCAGTATTTAAACATAATTTTATATCAAGATAAGTAAATCCATAAGATAATGTTTTGAGATAATTTGAATTATTTTATAAGTCACAGATATGCATTAAATATTCTCTTATGGAAAAGGATGAATCTGGGAATTATGGGGTTTAAGTTCAGTTTTGGATAAGTCCCTAAGTCATATAATAAATGTAAGAGGTATTTGAGGGATTATTAAGACTTTCCTATTAACTAATGTTTAAATTTGAAAAAATGAGAGAATTTATGAGTCATCCATGTTCAAAGAGTGATAAGTTTAGATAGAAAGCATCATACTATAAGAAAAGTTTGAATTTTTTTATGGTATATATTCCATTTCAATAAAGATAATTAGTGAGTTTAAAATTACAAATAGAATAAAACCCAGTAATTTCATGATGGTCTATTATTTTCTATAAGTTTCATTATCAATGTTGATATTTACAATTTAAAAAATGCTGGAAGACAACACTGAGTGTTTACGAGTTATTCCAATTTTTGGTACCAAGAAAAAAAGAATTTATATGAATAATTTGGGGTAATTTCAAAAACTATCAATGATGAAAGTAAGATTTATTGAACCTTCATATATGATTCATTAACCCACATATAAATGGTAAATTAATGGTCACAAATTATTTATCTTTAAAAACATAATACTTATGATACTTTCATGTGACATTAGTCTCTAGGAGAAATGGTAAGACTCTTTGTGTTTTTATAAAACAAATGAAATTTCCATAAATCATTGTAACATTTCACTATATATTGTGCTTTTTCAAGATATTTGAAATTTTTTAGATTTGTTTCTTCATAACTAGATTAAAAGTGTAAAAATTGTTTCAATTCATTCTATGTATAAGTCATCAGAGAACTATACATTTGCAAAGGGAGAGTAGTCCCTGTAAAATGAAATACTCAAGTAGAAAATGTAAGAAATATTTATGTTTTCTTTGAATCATTGAAATTATATAATAATTTTGTATATTTTGTAGGAATCATTATCAAAACCTATTTGTAGTCAGTTTCCAAAAATTTGGATAACATAGGATCTCACTAATGTGAATAAGACATGGTTGATAATTCATAACACAATGTTGGCTTCCAAAACGTCCAGTAATAATTTTTTTTAAGGTTGCTAAATTTATATATTCCAAAGTTATATAAATTTAGATAATTTAAAAAAAATATCAATTTTGTAAACATCATAATAAAGGATTATTTGGGTCTACTTGAGATATGGGATACATTAAATCATATTCTATAGAATTTAACAGTTATTACATAAAAGAGATTGTTACATCACATATATAGTGAAGCACATTTTTTGTAATTAATTAAAAATACCATGGAGTTTTTGGTGCTTTTGGGGAAGTAAATATACTACATCTCATAAAATATGGAATAATTATCCTAAACCAGGTTTGAAAGAGTTTAACAAAAATATAAAACCAAATAAATTCCTATTAGATTGAGAATATTTCACATCATAATTCATGGATATATTCTTTATTCAAATTCAAGAATCAATATTCCTAATATTTTTTCATATAAAATATCTAGTATAAAAGAATAAAGATGGGTTGGCGATCCTAATTATTCCACACTAAAATTTCATTATGTATTTTCCATTAAAAAATTGTTTTGATAAATTATTACAAATAAATTGTTTAGCTAATAAATCATACAATTGTTTTATGATATAAAATTGCAATGAATGATAAAAATATATAAATTATGTGAATATAATATTTGACATTATTAAGAAATTTAAATGTTTAATAAATCCATACATAAATCAAAATAAAATGATTATAAATTTATTATCATTAGGTTGTTATTCAATGATAATAATCCTAATTGAAAATATAGAAAATAGAAATGAATTAAAAATATAATAGTCCTAGAATAGAAAAATAAACGGATATGATGTATAATTTTATGAATTCATGTAACACTTCATATAGGAATATAATTTTATTATTATATATATGGTCATCAAAATTATGGCCATTGGAATGATGGTTATCAAAATATAGTCATTGGATATATGGTCATTGTCAATGTAGGTATCCAAAAGGTATATTTGAGATTTTTAATATTTTATAAAAAATAAAAACTATGATTAATAACTGTATAATAATGAAATAAAATTATAATATTTATTTAATATATTTTATTATAAATATATTTTTATTCAATGCATATGATGATGATGATAATTACTATTATCATTATACATTGATTTTATATATTTATGATATGCTATGAAATATTTCAATACCAATTAATTATAAAATATAAATTATGAAAAGATAAAAAAATTAAATTCTATTGGAAATGGTTAAAATTATTTGATGATATTTATCAATGAACTTTTTTTAAAAATTTTGTATATTTTTATGATAATAAATAAAATGTATGAATTTTAAATAATGAATATAATTTAAATATTCAATTTATATAAAAATATATTAAAATTCATTTAATTTGTAATTTCTATGTAATAAGATTGAGAAACAATACTTTTGAAAAATAAACATTCTATAAAAATTGTCATAGATATAATTTATATTTTCATTATAATGTTAAATTTCAATTATTTTGAATTTTAATTAGATATATTTTATTCAAAAAAATTACTCACTCCATAAACAATAAGTAATAATTTAAAACTAATCTTTATGTATAAAAATAATTTACATAGTTAAAAATAAGGTTATAGAGGAAATTGTAAAATAGGGTAAATATTGATAAAATAACTTGTATGGACAATAATTATTATTACAACCTATCTTTGAATGTGTGGATGATGTATTTCTTCACCGACCTTATGGTTCATCTTAAATTTTAAACTTTCTATCCACTATCCTTTTATAATTACAACCTTATTCATTATAAAATGTAAAATTGTTTAAATATAACTTAAAACACAACTATAAAAGGAATCACCCTTCACCCTTTTATTTAAAATATTTTTTTAAAATATATTTTGAATTATACCATTTTTTCTACTCCAAAATTCATTATAATCCTTTTATTTTAATAACTAATCTAAAAATATTTATTTTGAATTAACATATTTCAGGAGAGAATTAATCAATGTACCTTCTTCTTAATTATCTTTTTCAATAAACATTGCAAAATTATTCTTTATTATTATCATTATACTCTTTAATTAAATAATATTATCAACATTAACATTATTATAAAATTTATATTAATATTATTTATCTCTATACTTATAAGAATTCATTAGTATAGCATGCTCTTGTTTTGTTTTCTTTAAGAACATAAATAAAAAATACTACACAATTATAATTTTTTGCAATATTAATGATTATAAAGACATTAATATTAGTAATATTTTATATTTTATAGTAATTTGTAAAATAAATTTTTTATTATAAGGATAAATGAAATGAATGGAAAATATAAAGTATCTTTTTATTGTTTGTAAATTATTGAAGCAAGCACATTGTGGATTATATCCTAGAGAACCGTATAAGAAACCCAAAAAGAGATATCCTAGAAAATCAAAACTCAACAGTATAACTATGTAATAGTACATTTACACTTATATAGATGATATAATTTTTATTAGGGAATGGTGATTGTGATTTTAATTCAAAAATATTTAATTAATAGATAAATCTACTTACAAAATATAGTAACTGTAAACTAAAAGAGAAGTCATAACAACATAATTTATGAATAAAATCTTAATAGAAATTTTAATATTTTTATATAATGTTAACAAATAAATTATGAATGATTAATATTTTATTGTACATGCGGTGGAAGTGGTATTTTCAAAAAAATTATTAGTGGTAGGACTCTACCATCTAAATATTTTTTTTCTTTATTAAATTATTATATTCAAAATATTAGCTCTATATATGGTATATATAATACATAATTAACTTATTTTTATAGAAAAATAGGCTTTTAATTAAAATATATTACGACTTTGTCAATAAATATTCAATATATTACTCAAAGGCATGCATGAAAACCATAATAGTTTTGTTCAGTTTGAGGCTAGGTACAAAATCTTCTAATTTTATGAATGATATTAAATATCGCCCATACATATCTTATCCATTATCAATTGTCAAAACAATACCCTTCTAAAAACTATACTTCATAAAATTGGTTAAAGAATCACAATTAATGGAGATATTATGTGCTCATTACAGTTAAAATTATGAGATACTTAAGAATAAAATGAACATAAGGGTATGAGAACTTGATCATAACAATTGAAAACCAAGACCTGTGTTTTATATATCGTAATTTTAAGTCCTAGAATAATTATTGAAAATTAAAAAGTCATAAATCATAAAAAAAATTAAATAAAATGAACCATGTGATATTTATAGTGATAAATAAATGGAATTGTGGCATAAATCATTATAGAAAATCATTTATATAGTAGTCATGGCACATTCAACAGTTATTTTTTGGAATGGATTCACTCTAAAACCATTATAGATGTCAAGGTTCACTCTGAAGACCATCATTAGAGATAAATGAAAATACAAAAATAGGTTCACTCACCATTCCTATCATGTATACCTCATAAAATATAAATTTTTACACAATTCATTGGAGAGAGATATAGGTACCCCGAATTTTGTTATGAAAACTATATTCAGTTGTATCAAAAGATCATTAATCATGTATCATATCATAACCAATTAAATGAAATTTATTTCATTGAAATTTCATCATATCATAATTTATGGAAAATGACATTTTTATAAATGTTTAATAATTTCATCAATGCATAACTTGTGGAAAAATAAGTAGCTTTCCTAAGAATATTATCACCATATAACCCATAGAATAGAATCTAGTTTCATAAATACCATTATATAGTTAACCATTTAGATAATTAATTAAAATTTTATCATTCTCTCATGTCCCAATAAACTCATATGTTAGGTGTAATGTTTCATTAAGATGATACAATTTAATTTATAATAAAAATTTAAATTGAAAAACTCAAAAAATATGTCAGAAATCAAATTTATTTAGATTTATTTGGAAAAATATGAATCGAATCTATATGATTAATTGAAATCATTTGTTCAGTAAGACAACCTTTTGTCATTTAAAAACAAATTTTAATATAAAAAAAAGTTTGTAAATAAAGTTCATTTTGAAATAATTTATTAAAATATATTAAATTCTAAGATATTTAGTGAAAAAAATTATTTCAAAATAGATATAAAAACATATAAGGGAATCTTGAAATAATTTATTGGTAATAATAGTAGGATATACGTTTCATTCAATACATAGTAAAAAAATATTCTTTTTACATTTTGGGTAAAATCCAAACCAGCGTTGTTTTGAAATCCTCATGAAGATTTATTTAATTGTTTTTAAAAATATTATTATATGTGTAAAAAAATAAATAATAAATCATATTATTATTTTAAAAAAATGAAATTATTTTTGGGAAAAATTTTTTTAATAAAAAGTGGTATTTGACCTAAAGAGAGAAATAAAAAAAAATTCTATAAAATTATTTTTTTAATATTGAGTAGAAAATGAGAGAAAAAATAAGGGATTTTTTCTAATAAATTATAAAAAGGACAATAAAAATCATTATTTTAATAAGGGGTCGATAATAATATTTCATCATTAGAAGCATAAACATTAACAATCCTGATAAACAATGAGATTGTATCATAAAACCCTTAACACTTTGGTAACATTGAATTATAATCCATATGAAAGAATAAAATTACAGGGAATGTAGATTTTCATGATAATAAATAATAACAAAATATTACATGAAAATTTTGTTTAATTTAGAACTCGTAACAGAATATAGGTTCAGAATAAAACATATGTCTTAAAGATTGAATGTTGAGAAAAAAACCCTTCTGCTTTTGTATCTTTTAAACAATAATCCTAATGAAAGAGATATCATAAATTGGAAATTTATTTCGAAATAATGTTATAAATATTAATAATTAAATAAATTAATAGTATTATAAACACCACATAAATTAAATAGGTGTTAACTATGGCATGTGTCTCATAGTAGTAAAAAAGAAAGATAGAAATACCTTACCCATTTAGTAATCATTTGAAATGTATGCCCCCCAAAAATAATAGAATAAAAAAACATTAGATATAATTAGTATAATTATATTAATAATATATCATGTGAATTTTTAAGTATATTAATCACACAAAACAACCTCGTGATGAATTGGCATATGTCTCCCAAAAATAAAAGGCAGACTTGAAATCTCTTTTATTATTCCTTGACTTTTTCATACATGTTTGAACCATTGTTATAATAAATATATTATTATTATAAATATATTAATTCACAATAATTATATATATTATACCATATATGATATTATTTTGAATATTTATAACCCATTTATTATCAATTCATTGTTTAAACCACATTTTGGGTTATAACCGCTTTGTTATTCATCTATGTGTTTATTTATTTTTTCATTCCCTCATAATTTGATCATGGTTTCCTAAACTATAAGAAAATTAATACTAAATTTTTTTTTATTTTTATATATTAATTTTACATTTAATATTAATCCATAATGTTGTTTTTGAGAAATTATATATATTACATTCATAGACATGGTAGGTTGTATATACACATGGGTTACATTTCTATTTTACAATGTTCATTATGAAAAAAAGAAAATTAATATATTAACATTACTTGAGGATAGAAATATAATAAATAGAATATTAATTATTTATATATAAGTACAAATTTCATCTTTGGGGTTTGTTTTTGAAAAGGGGGAGTCACATTACTTCGTTATAGTAGTAGTGAAAATGTATATGAACGAGTTTTCCAATGAGGAAAAATGATTAATTGAAATTTTTAAATTATATATTATTTTTAATTATAGATATTTCATTAATATGATAATTTTGAATCACATATATTCATTAAATTTTACATTATAATCATTTATGTAAAGCGTTAGTGAAAAGGAATCCCATCGCATCTCAAGGATGTAGTATTTCATACACCAGAAAAATGTTATCGTATCCACTATATTATGGAATTTAAAAAATGTATAAATGATATGGATAAAAAATAGGTATAATTATATTATAATTATCATATATATATATATTATATCCATCATAATTTGATGCTATGATAGTTGGTAATAAAAAAATGAATTATATTTATTTGCGAGGTGGTAGTTCGCAGTAGACAAGAATACTTATTTCATTAACCATTTGTTGAAAATTGAGATGAATTTATGTTATAGACATAACAGAAAACAATTTTTTTAAATTATTTAATAAGGTTATTATTTTTTCATGTTTTAATTGTGATTTAATTTGGTGGATATATAAATATAATAAAAACTCTAGTAGAAGATCATTATTTCTTCTTCGATCATTGTCATTAGGTTTGAACCAAAAGCTATTCTTGGCATGAATTATGAGTTAACTATGGATTATAGGATGACAAGAGGATATTTGGGAAGTAATAGGAGTAATTAATTTCCTTAATAAATGGGTTTTTATGTGTGACGAATATAGGAGTGTGGGTGGACTTTTATAAGTGAGGTGAGTCACACACTTCTAAATCATGATAAGAAAAATATATACTCATGTTAACAAATTCCAAAAGTGTAACAATGAATTATTATTGATAATTAGACATTATAGGAACAAAATATAGAAATATATATATATATTGTAACATACCAGGTAAATGAAGAATAATATATTTTCATTTTTATTAATATTTGTGAATTAAATATTAATTTTAGCTTCAAGGGGTTGCTATGTTGGATAGCGTATCCGATACGCAACAACGGGTTTCTTTGGAATCTTACGTTGCACACAAATAATATAATATTATTATTTTAAATGGTAGTTAACTTATATCAGTTGTATTGTAGGTAATTAATAAAACTAACTATAATATGATTATGACACTTTATTTTAATTAACTTAAAGTAAAGGCCAAAATGAAATAAACAAATATCTTTTAGTAAATTAATTTTTACATGGGGTTATACAAGTTATATTTTAGACTATAAATATTCATTGTAAAGATAAAAATATTTCTTACATCATTGTATTTTTTTTATAATTTTTAGACCTCAAATAAATTAAATTATTTATGACACAATCATGATGTAGTATTTACCTCATTAATAAATGATTTAATTAAATAAGATTATAATGATCAAAATATTATCCAAAACATGTCCAATTATGATTGGATGATTTTATTTTTATTATGAGTCGTTATATCTTCGACCATAGTGATTTTTGGACCATTAGAAACCGAATATCATTATATTATAAAATAATATTTTCACTCTTTCCTAAAGAGTCCCTCCTCTCCCTTATAAAAAGAGACCACTTCTATGCAATTCCTCACACCTCTCAAGCCATTTGGCTTGCCCAAACTCTGCCCAATTAATCTCCCTACATCACTCCCCTCATCCTAGAAGACTTACCTTAGGAAGAAGGCACTTCAAGAAGTCCTTTGGTTCAAACCAAAGTGAGTTACCCAAATTAAAGGTAACAGTTTCTCTTAAATTGTTTTCTTTATTTTGCTTCTCCAACCCCTAAACTCTTTTTATTTTCTTTATTTTGTAACAAAACCAGTATCCTCAATATACTAGGATGTTTTTATGATAAGGATTCTAACTACATTTACACACACCTCCATCTAATGGATGAAGAACATAATGTTTCTGTGGATGGCAAACTAACGCCTCACGAAACGATGATTGTTCAATTACATCTTACCGCCTCTCATGGTGTCCATTATGATGGAACTATATTTATATATGATATATATTATTTTTATGATTTATTTATGCTTCTGTACTTCTAAATTATATCAAACTTTTATGCTTTCCATGGTGGGTAAATACGATAATCTCATTTGAGGAAGTGCGGACTACCGCCCCCTCAAAGTGATGTGACTCGTTAATGCCCTATGTGGGATGTATAAAGGATAGAGTTAATGATATTATATATGATATTATACTAGAATTATAATATACCTATGTATAATTATGTTTTAATTCCATTAAAATATGAAATATAAATGAAAGTAGCGTTCATGCGTACGTACGGCTTACCGTCTCCATGAACGGTGCATTTCATTTCATACCTCAAAATGTTATGTACTATTATAAATACATGTACATGATGGATATATATGATATATATGATACCCAAATCATTAATATCATTCTGGATATAATGATCCATTTACCACATGAACAACATGTAATTATAAGTAGTCCATTTTTGACTCAAGTACCAAATATCGACAAAATGAACGTTATTAACTTAAATGATTACATAATTATTATAACATGGTAATAAGTGATATAAAAGGAATAATAAACTTGAAAAATGTTCTTAAGAAAGTATAAATTAACTTTATTTTATTATTCAGGAGATTAAAGAATGAACGGGTCAAGTCGGACATGAGGTAAGGGACTTCATCTCAATCTCCTTTCATTGAGGCATTTCTTATACACGACTTTATTTTATACTGTGTATAAACCCCTTGAATTTTCATTTTATTCAAAGGGAATATTTTTATACGAAGCATTTTACTAAATAACAAAAAGGAATATTTTTTTTACGTAAGCGGTGACAATGACCTTTCCGCCGCCGCGAGTATTATTTGATCTTTGGCTTCCTTAACAAGCCGGAATGTTTTTAAAAGGAAAAATAAATACCAAATACTATTTTTACGTATTTTGGTATTGAAAATGATTTTGAGAATGGATTTATTATTTCAATATCTTGAAATGATATTTTATTATTGCAATGTGGAAATTTTATCTTTCCTTTATGCTTATGTTATGTGTTAAGATCATGTTATGGTTCTTGGGAATTATGTACGTATATGGGTGGTTACATGATAAACCTAGGGCGGGTGATCCCGAGATAGCTCTCCAATGCATTGGGTAACGTGACGGAGGTAAACGTGAATGTTTCTCCTAAGAGATTTAGGGAATATACTGTGATGGGTATTCCAAAGTAACTCCCTATATAGCTGTGATAGCTACAATGTAAGTATGGTTTGGATGCCGCAAGTTAACTTTATGATTTATGATTTCTATGTGTCTTTCATAAATCTTATTATTTCATTAGGTAAGTAAAATAGTTCATGTTTTGTATGTATTTATGAACAAATGTTTTCATTCACTGTTTTATATCCCTTACTGAGCCTTTTATGCTCATCCCAAGTTTTGAAATGTTTTTCACAGGACTTAAAGATGAATAGGGTCAAGGATGGGATCAAGGAAAATCCATGATATCTTTAACATGGAATTAGACATGACTTTTTTTCAAGAGTTTTTATTTTATGAAAAAAAAAAGTGGATTCTGGGTAGAAGTGCCTACTTTGTAATATTTTGAGATGTAATAGTTAGGTCATAATTCCCTAAAACTCTAAACCTGAAAAGATCCTCAATGTGAATTATTCATTTAATTAAATATTATGTAATGTTTAAGGTCAGGTCCTTATATATATATTTTTTTACATGGTTTTAAATCATTGAAACCCTTATAGTTTTAGTTTACCCAGTGGTAAACTTATTTCTACGTTGACCATAGTATATATGTTTTACTATTTTACATTTAATTTTGATTAAAAATTAATATGAACATATAAATTATTATAAATTATTAAGTATCCCTTTATGGAATCAACATTTCAAAGTTCCATATACCCAGGTTGAAAATTTCAATTTAATATTCATTCCACAAATGCGACAAGAATGTTGGTTTTGAAAATGAAAATCAATAAATATTTCTATAGTTTATATATATAGAGTAAAAATGAAATGTACTAAAATAATAAAAAAAATTGGATTAATGGATATATAATTTAATTAATTTTACATTAAAACTAATTTAAAATATAATTTAACCCCCTAAACGATTTAACCGGAAAGGTAGTTTCAATTAAAAATCATTAATATTCACCCTTAATCAAAAAATTAACCTTTTTTTATTTATCAAATATTTTATGTAATATAATTTGATATTCTGACACAAATAATGATTATTTTTTAAAAAAATAAATAATATATATATTTCAAAAAATGGATTTAAATTATGTGCATCAAAAGTTGGAAAATTTTATTTTTAGAAAAATATACCTTTAGGTTTAAAAATAGATTTAGTGTTATGTATGGTCTATAAAACATGTAACATAAATGTAAAATATTTTATTTATTATATAATATATAAATTTCTTCGAATTTATTGAAAAAGTGGGTTTTTTATTTTATTGAGGTAATCCACGTTAATTTTAATAGACTTTTTTTACAAAAAATATTTCATTAATTTCCTAATAGTTTTTATCTCTATTTTGAATTAATTGGTCACCAAAAAATTAAATTTATTATTATGTGTAAAGTAAATATTTCTATTATTAATAATTTCTATTAATAACCAACATTCCAATGGCTATGTGATAACTATCATATTAAATATTAATACATTAATAATATGTCATGTTTCACTTAATGTAAGTGTTTTTTGTAAATAAAAAACTCAACGTTCAATATTAGAAAAATAAAGAAAAGATTAATTTCATTTTAAAAAAAAATTTTGAAAAATCCATGTGTGTTACATTCTATCCTCGATGAAATTAATTTTACCCTTAAAATTTTTCTATTTCAACAAAGCATTAAATTTTTAAAATTACAACATAGAAACCCCCATCATAAAAAGGGTTAATAAAACATCCTACTAAAAAAAGATAACATGATGTGTTAAATTCTTCTTGGAATAATACATTCTAGTGTTTAAAATAGAAGAAAATAAGTGGTTAGTTAATATATGGACAATTATTAAAATCATAAATAATTATAGCGATGCTAAAGATAATTGATCATAGGTAATTGGGTGATCTAGAGAAGGTTAATGATCCCAAAATCATATACCAAAGAGGATTGAAAATGGTCATTGATTTCATAAAAAATAAGGATAATATGACAACATTTAGTCCAAGATCATTTTTCTAATTTAGGTAATATTTTTTCCATCAGGATATATATCATTTGAAAATGTACTTACAAGATTTTATTTTTATTTCATAATAAAATTTTCATCTTTTGGTTGTGACACCATCAATTTTCAGTTTATATTTTCCTCAAAGAGTTGTTTTTCACGTATAAAGTATTAAATAAATTTAATATATTAATGTTAAGTTGTTCCTTCTATATGTAGTTAAAAAATATTTTTATTGTTTATCAAATTTGTAAATATATTCCTTTGTTGAATATTGAATTATTATATAAAGCCTCACCCCAAATTAAACATAAACCTTTCCATTAATTTTTTACCTTATGAAAATTCCAAAAATTAAAATTTATAAATAAGATAAATATAATTCGTACAATAGAAATAACATTAATAATCAAAAAATAATTAAGAATTCCTTAATGGTAAAATATTATTTATGTTAATACTTGGGTTATATATTCTCTTTATGCTTGGAAATAATTTATATTACCATAAAACAACATTAAATAATGAAAGAGTGATCTTACCTTGAATAAATAAATTGATTATTGAATATAATCCATTGATCCAGTAACATTATAATGTACATCAATGGTATCATAAAAAACATTTTCATTTAATCAGTTATAAATTCTAAGGTCATGAATATTATTCAATTTATATAATAAATATCATTCATCTCTTTATCCTAACATCATTATGTCAACATCTTATATATATTTTCGGTTATCATCCCTTATTCATGTGTTTTGTAAAATGTACTACATTTATGTTAAATCATTTTTTCTTGGTCATAAATACCATTCAACATATAATTTTATATCCTTCATGAAAAATATATATTGAAAAATACAAAAAATATTTCATGATTCAAATTACATAATTCTATAATTCCGACAGAAAGACAATTCAATAATCTCAATTCCTTCTTAAACTAATTTCTATAATTCATCATTTAATTCCTTAATAATTAATTCCTTTCACATATCATTTGTAGTCCCTCTATTATCTGTAGTATAACAATTACTAGAGTAATAATTCCGATTCAATTCATAATATTTCCCCTTAAGATGTCGATTTAGATAATGACCATAAATTTCACATTTAACACACTCAATAACCATTGAAACCATTGGGAGACCATTTTATAATCCAATTTATTTATAAAAAAATCATTTTTTTCTTTTAATAACTATATTTTTTTCCATCTTTTACACACCAAATTATCTTCTTATCCATATTTTACGTTATTTGTAGTGAATCTTTCCACATTCCCAATATATATGAATCAAAATATTCATTCCTCTATAGTATCCAGTACCTAAACTCTTAGTGAAATATATCCTTCTCTTCATTATTTAATCCATGATTTTTTTAAAGATCATTTTGTTAATCCTGATTAGTTATAACTGGTTAGGAATAATCACAAAATCCCTTACTCTATTAATCACATGAATTAAAGGCTCTTAGGAAAATTGTCTTTCACAATCAATGATAACCCATTTTATTCTTGTTCCTATTATTGATGAAATCAAATCTAAAATTGTGTGAGAAACTTTAATAATCATGGAATAATCACATATAGGATATTTAAATCACTACATCATCTTTTTAATCTATGAAAAATTAGGATTGTCCTATAAAATTAATAGTCAACATGAATATAAATAAATCATAGTTGTTCATAAAGAGTTTATGAATATCCAACGGATATCACCCAAGAAGTATCAAACCTAGAATATAGAAAGAACAATTTTGATACACCAGTTGATGATTGAGTCAAGATACAAGCACATTTTTGGAATAACTAACCCTAGATACCTATTTTCTATACCCACACCCACTTACTGTATACAAAAGGGACATATTTTCTAGGAAAATAGTCACTCTATTCTTAAAAAAATGCCATGAATTTTCTGATAATTTTACTCAACTTAATTATTATCAATTGATATATCCCTATAAATATCCTTAACAATATCTGTAAGGATATAACTAATTATTTCACATACATGTTTCAAATCATAACTAAACATTTACTCTTAAAATAGTAATAGCTATCTGGAATTTATTCTAATGGACTATAGTTGAAAACTATTAGGTTACCCCTATAGTGGATAATCCTATTAGGTGGAATATAGTACAATACCCTGTAGAATCCCTTTCCTCGTGAATCTCATGGGTAGAGATCCGTTCACCTTCCAATGCTCACATGTGAGTCTTACAAAGTAGCATATTCCTTTATGTTTTTGTGATACCAATTATAGATGTCATGGAATTTAGTACATATATATTAGTTATTATTATATGAATATTTAGTTAATTACAAAAAATAATTCTTGATAACCATTATAGTTTAGTGTCTTTGTATACTAGGTACACAATATTCTAATTTGGTGAAAGATATTAAAAATCTCCAATAATGATCATTCGATTAATAATATTTGAAAACATATCCAACTGAAAAATATATTTAATATCCATGGGAAATTAAACATAATAATTATTGATCTGAGGTTCATATTATATGTAACCAATTGAGATAGGTTATCATAACATGAACATAAGGGTATAATAACAAGGGAATGTCATTTGAAATCCATACCTCACATATCAGATATCATAATCACGAGCCATATCATAAATATTGGTATTTATTAACATGTAAATCATTTGTAAATAATATAATATGATCCATGAGATCATAACATTGGAATAAAACATGGAATTTTGAAATACACATAAGCATCTATTTTCATTTACATAATAGTAAAGGCTCACAACCAATACTATTATAGTGGAATGAGTTCACTCAAAAACCATCAGAGCAGTCAAGGATCACTACCATTAAAATCAGAAAAGATTTTTTTTTCTAAATTGGTTTTACACACCAATCATTTCCTATCTAAATAATGAGATATAAATACTTACCAAATATATTGGAGGATATACAAGTCCCATTAATATCATAATGAAAACCATATTTTTGGTGCCACAAGATCATAAAACATTCATCATATCATAAACCACAAAAATAAATGAGTTTAATTAAAATTTAATAATATCATAACATGTGAATAGTGATAGGTTTCACAATAATTACTCCATTTATTCATAGCATAACCCATAAAAGATGAATCTTGTTTCATAATAATTTTATCATGGTATAACACATACATGATAAAGGGGTTTTATAACTATTTGGTAATTATAAATCTTTCATAGAATTAATAAAATGGCATCCATTGATTATATCCCCAGAAAAGAATAACGTAAAAAAGGATTTCATATTACATGAATTTTTTTAAAAAAATCACATGGAACATAGATTAAAAATTAATTATATTAAAAAAATTCATCATTAAAATTATATTTTAACTTTGATTTAATTTTGAAACATTAAACATTTTAAAAATCCATTTCATTTAGAAATAATTATTTAAAAAACTCTAACTTTCAATTAAAACGAGGAAAAAAATGTGTTCTAAATTAAATTTGAAAACATTTAATGTAATATTGAAATCATTTTGGTGCCAATGAAGAAGAAAATATTTTTCAATTAGTTCATGTTAAAAAAATTGTTATTTACAAATTATCAATAAATGATAAACTGATTTTTTTAGAAAAAAAAATAATAGTGATAAAAAAACTAAAATCATTAATCTTGCCTAATGATTAATTAAGAAATCACTTTTATTCATGCAATAATATTGTTTTTTTTAAACATGCTATTGAAGAAAAATAGGCTTTTGATAGAGGAAGTAAATAATGTTGAATTTTTACAAAAACATTCATTTGGAAAACAAGTGTAATGTACCGACCAGGCTCACCCGTGAGCAGCTAGCCGGACCGGTCGCAACATTACCTAAAGAGCATCTCTAAGTACACCAGAGGTTTCCAACTTGCAGCGAGGGTTTAGGGATAGTCTGTGGGGGGATAATACCATCTTATTAGATTAAAAACCATTGATAATATCAGTAAATGGTAGAAACAATGTGAATAATGATAAATTAGTGGAAGAAAAAATTTTATAAATCTTTTATAAAACAAAAGGGATGATGCCAATGTTATACAATGCCTGCATGTTATGATTTTACAACTATAAGAGAGATAAAAAAATACATTATGATTTACGTATCAATAAAGAAATAAATAAATTATTACTCAATCCCTGAGGGATATATCCTCAAGCATCCCGAGAATCCCCTTAGTCCTCTTCCCCTATCTATCATGTATATGAAAATAGCACAATTCTGTAACCAAATAAAATCTACTCGGGTACCCTAGTGCAATGGTAGCCTGAGTAGGGTGTGAGCTATAAATCTCAGTAGGTCGGGACCACTAATGTCTACACCAATTCCAAATGATCAATAAGTAATTTAAACAGTTTAATGGAATGCATAAATAATGTAATAAATATAATGTAACTATATACATAAGTACCTGCTTCATCCATCAACTGGATTCTGAAGTGGCACTATACACTTACCATGCATACACAACAGTCATCACAAATTCAAATTCAATTATAAAATATTCAAGCTGAGTTAAAATAAATAAGCCACATTAAATTATATAAGCCTCGTTAATTGATATTATATATTTAACAACATAAATTCATGGGTTCCTATGGACACTCATATCTCAATACCTTCCTCAGTCATGTCAGGATCTACACCATTTTCCATATTCAATCAAAAATCATTAAATCATAATGGATTTCATTAAACATGTAATTTAGTTCATGTATGAACAATTTGACTCACAGTCCAATATCAACTAATGGGTGTAGAACACCATTTCTAGGAACCTCGTGAATATTTGGAGCTGCAGTCCTTGTCTCACAACCCATTGGTATTTAAAGCATCAATCCCTGTCCCAAAGAATATTATTTACATGTAAGAGGGGTGTAGAACACAATGTTTTTCACTCAGTGATTATTTGGATCTTCAGTTCCTTGTATCACAACCCATTTATCAATCATACATATATATTTATCATTGGTGTAAAATTCCATTAATAACACCCAAGAACCATCCATAAAATAATTCATAAATTAGTTAATCAATTCCCTTAATAATTTTTTTCTTGAGAAGGTGGTTATTTGGTCAAAGTCCAAAGCACATTTTATTAAATTAAAAATTTGAAATGATTACAAGAGACGTAAAGAAGGGATTTTTTTTTACAATTGTTATCAAATAGCTCAAGTAAATCCAGAGGGAGGGTGTTCGTCTAGGTCATGGTCTGATGAACACCCATGTTGGCAAGGGAATCAGCAACAGTGTTAGCCTCCTTGAAAGTATGTGTGGGAATGTAGTCTATACCATGAAGAGAGTATGGGCACTGCATCCAAAGTTTGATCAAAGGCCAGGCAAGGTGAGTCACAGCATTCCAGATTTCTTGAACAATGGTGGTAGAATCACATTCAATCCATTGTTTCCTCAAGCCTTTTTGAATGGAAAACATGACAGCATGAATTATGCCCATCATTTCAGCCTCCAATGATGAAGCTATGCCACAATTTCCAAAGAAACTCCCATGACACTTCCCAGCAGAATCTTTGAAAATTTCTTCACAGCTGGAAGGTCCAGGAATTCCCTTTGAGGCACCATCGACGTTGACTTTGATCCATCCTGGCATTGGTGTTTTCCAGAAAACATCAATGGTTTGAAGAGGTTGACGATATATGCCATCAACCTGAATCCAATGCAAAATCTCCCAGTCAGCAACTGAGTTGTTGTAGTGAGATTTTTGAATCGAGGCAGCTTCTCAAATCACAATGAGCATCTGTGCTTTCCTTGCATTAAGATTTAATGAGAATTTAATGTGTAGAATATCAGTTTTGTCATACCAGATCACATGCTGGAGCTCAGCAACAGCAACTAGAAATATGTTCTTAATTTTCTAAGAGGCTTGGTGTTGCACACAACATTTAAGAAGTGTGAAAATTGAGTCGGGGTATTCCAACAGCAATAAAAAATGTCAAAATTATATTTCCAAAGAGCAGAGGATGTGGCACAAGAGAAAAATAGATGGTTAGGGTCCTCCCTATGTTGATTACATAGGTGACATTTAGAGCATAGATGGATGCCAAAAGATTCGAGGCAGACCTCATTGGGAAATCTATTATGAGCAATTCACCAAATTAGAATGAGTCTAGTAGGCTTAATCCACATCTTGTTGAAAAAATTTATCCATTGAATGCTAGATTCAGATCCAAGAAAGTTGTGCATATAAAAAAAATTTGAGTCAATAATACCATTCAGGGTAGGTTCTTAGACCAGAAAATACTCACAATTAATAAAAGGATAGTTATCAATGATCTGAGAAACATTATCAGGGATATTATCCCTATGGTAATAGGGAACATCTTTAATAGTGTGACTGGTGTCCACCAGAGTAGAATTAGGGGAGAGCATTGAGGCCAGCAGAAAACCAGTCTAATTGTAAAGCCAAAAATTTATGTTAGAGACAGTGCTCACTATCCATCTAGAGTTTTCCATGATTCTAGGATAAGTGTACCTAATGGAAGGCCAGATCGAGGAAGATATATTATTAAAGTTCCCCTTCCTATGTTTGGAGAGGAATCTGTGTTTAAGGAAGCCGATGGAATTCAAGTCAGCATTGAATAATCTCTATGTAAGTCTCCCTTAAAGAGAATCATTAAACATCATTATGTTTTTAATACCAATACCCCCTTTTTCCAAAGGTTTGCAACAGGTTACCCAGAAAATGGTGACATGTTTTTTTTTAAAGATACTTCCTGACCGGATGAAGTTCTTAATATAGGTGTTAATTCTTTTGAAAGTACTAGTAGTCCATTTATAAATCATAAGGGAGTATACCATTTTTGGATACAATAGTTGATTTGACCAAACAGATTCTTCCAGCCATAGAGAGTGACATGCCTTTCCAATTAGAGAGTCGATTAATAATTTGATCCACTATGTTAGCAATGTAAATATTTTTAGGTCTTACCTAAAATATAGGTACCCCAAATAATTGAAGGTAAAAAACCTTATTTAATAACATGATCATTGGTAATAGTGTTTTTCCTCTGTGTGGAGAATATTTTACCAAAAAAATGTGCGATTTATTCCAAGAAATGGCCCGACCAGAGACTTTCTCATAGTGAGTAAGCGCCAGTTTAAGAACTTCTATATTCTTTTGGTTACCTTGAAGAAACAAGATTATGTCATCATCATATAAGATATGAGTAGGGACTCAACGATTTATGGCCGCATGTATAGGTTTGAGTTTTTTTTTACCAAATGAGCGAGGAGCCTACTGAGATAATCTTCTGTAATTACAAATAAATTTAATGAGAGCGGGTCACCTTGTCTGACCCCTTTTGTGCATTTAAAGAAGCCTATGGGGGTTTAATTGACCAAGATGGATATAAATTCAGAGTTGAACAAAGTTTTTATCTTCTTGATAAATTTATCATTAAAGCCAACTCCTTTTAGAACCTTAAAAATAAAGCTCAAATAAATAGTATCAAATGCCTTCCTAATGTCATGTTTGATAGCAACATTTTCTCCTCTGGTAACTTTATTTAAACTGTGGGTGCATTTATAAGAAAGGAAAGTACAGTCTTGTATATACCTTCCCTTAATGAAGCCAAATTTATTCCAAGAAACTATTTTGTTGCATATAATGGAAATTCTATTAGCATGAATTTTGGAAATGGTTTTGAAAAGAGTGTTTATTAGCGCAATAGGCTGAAATTGGTGGATCTTGGACACATTGTCCACATTAGGGATTAAATTAATAAATTTATCGATAAGTCCATGAGGGAGAAAACCATTGCAGAAGAAATATTTCCCATGTTTATAGACATCAAGATGAATAACATCCCAATATTACTGAAAGAAATTTTTATTAAAGCCATCTGGACCAGTAGCACTGTCCGGTTTTCAACTAAAAATAGTGTCTCTAATTTCATGGTCCAAAGGGATACATATGAGAGAAGAATTATCATTTTCATCAACCATCCTTGGGATGATATCAGGTCTAATGTCTATATTTATGTCCGGACCATTAAAAATATTATGAAAATAAGAAACAACATAGTTGGAGATAGCTTTCTCTGAATCAATAATAACGTCATTATGTAAAAGTTTTGTAATAGCTGTAATGTCCTTTCTAACTCTTTGAAGCGAATTATAGAATTTAGTGTTTCTATCACTATAGGTTAACCAATTGGTATTGAAAATTATTTTGCTCATATTATCTTTGAAAGTGAGTAGGTAATTGAGTTTTAAAGATATGCTTATTTCAGTTTGTTGATTGAGGTTAAAATCCAAGTTGGTATTATGATTTTGAAGTTGAACCAACTCTTTTTCAAGAGAGGTGATATCAACGTCAATTTTCTTACTTTTAGTTTTTCACCATCCATTTAGGGCCTATTTTAAATTTTTTTAGTTTAAACATGCAGGAAAAAGCATCTTGATGATGACTCATAGTATCCCAAACATTTTTTATGAAATAAACACATTCAGGTTCTGTAGACCAAGAATTGATATATTTGAAAGGGAGAATAGGTTTATGTTTGTTAGTGTGAATATTGAACAAAATAGGGTGGTGATCCGAATTCAACCTCAGTAAAGTGATACTAGAGACATTATCCCATTTATCCAAAGCGTCTATATTAAGAAAATATTTATTCAGTTTACTGGAAAAAAATTTATTATAATTCCTCCTATACCAAGAATACTTAGCATCAAACAGGTTGATTTCCACAAGGTTATTATCATCAATGGTAGCTCTAAACTCATTTAAATATATTGACAGATGAGTGGGGACAATTTTTTCATTGGATTCAACAACTAAATAACAACATAAAACTATCGTCAAATAATTCTTCATTTAACTTACCATTATACATCTCAATAGTTAATAATTAATTAAAAATTAATTGTTTTTACCCACATGTAAGTCAACTAGATAAATAACTCAAAATTTAATTATCCCAATTCCCTAACAAAAAACATGATAATAAATTTACCAATCAATTATCCTTATTCTCAAAATAATCCAAACGATAAGTTAAATATACTAAAACTATTTGTTAATACAATAATTAACTTAGTACAAATTACAATTAATTAATCTTACAATTAATTAAGCAACAAAAAAATCACTTCCCATAATTAATTTTCCTAAAAAATTAATTATCACAAAGAAAATATCAATGCCCCATTATTAATTTCTAAAATTATTTATTTAAATCTATTACTATAAAAAAATCTCATAATTAATACATCAATAATTGTGCCAATTTAGAAAAAATAACTTATCAGATTAACTAATTTTTAAAAATGTTAATTTATAACATCACTTCCGTTTTATTAATTCAAAATTAATTAAAATTAATCGACAAGGGAAACATCCCATAATTAATTCAACACATTATAAACATTATTCTAGCACCTCATAATCCAATGATTAATTCAACAATCAAATATTCATTCCATTGTATCAACCAATCATATATGATTATTAAAAAATGATATATGAAAAAAAACCACAAGAAAACATGATATAACACTATCACTACTTTTGGGATGATGGCAACACACTTTTATTTAAGGGTTTTGTTACAATAACATGATAATACTTATAACACAAATCACTTATTACATTTAACATTTTAAATCGTTAAACATGCTAAATTACCATTAAAAGGATTTCAATATAAATATTTCAATGAATGTATTTAATTTATAATTAAAGAGAAGTAGTTATTTTATTAATGAATTTATAAAATTGAGGAATTGTAAAGAGATCCTACATCGGGGTGGAACCAATTCAATACTCAGAAACTTTACATATAGTGGAAACAAATCCACAACTGGTCTGGAGTCACACACATGCTCACCTTCATATATATATTTGTGTTTGTTTGTTTTCTATGAAACAACATCGACAAACAGAATCAATGCGAACTGCCTCACCTTCGTTGGTGGTTTCTGTAACGCAGACCAACTGGTCCCAAGAACCCCATTGTAGAACCTTAGTATTGAAGAAATAAGGAAACCCAATTAAACCCGAACCATAGGGTTTCGGCCCAGAAAACAAGGTAAGATAGGATTCAAATGGCCAATGTGAATCATGAATCATACGTTGACGGAGTCACCATGAAGAGGCATATAAGACTCATGAAGACACCTGAAGGATCTGATCCCACAAAGAAGTTCCATCTAGGGGGTGTAGCATGCCTCATATGGGGTGGAGGCCTGGTGCTTATAGTTTCTCCTATAGAGTGCCTCCTCCTTTACTCTCTCTCAATAAACTAGTTAACACACTTATAAAATAATAGATATAATATAATAATAATAAAAAATTGTGCTCATTTAATATAATGTTTCTTGCATTAATTAACCTTTAAATAAATGTTTCATAATTAATTCTAAAATCCCCAATTAATCATCCAATTACATTATTGTATCATTTATTTAGTTAAATAAATAATATATTATTATTATTATTATTAAATATTTATTTCTTAAATAAAATAAAATAATATTTTAAAAACTGGGTAACCGAGAAGCTGACCCACACTATTTGACTAACCATGCATAGAATGATTACACCCGACTCCTCATTTACTGGTCTTTTAATATTACACTTCATTTATAACCTCAATCTCTTCATTAACACGTTAATTAATTAAACTCATAAAAAAATTTAATTACATAAATTCCCTACTTCGTGTTATTGAATTAAATTATCTTAACACAATTTCATTAAATTTAAAAATCCAACTCATAATTATTCAATTAATTCTCCCAAAATGAATTAATTTTATAAATCCTCCTCTTATCAGTGATTAATTAAATTCCTATTGTCCTTGAATTTAATTAAATGAAACCCCAAAAACTCATTTAATTTAATTTGATTCAACCTCAATTTAAATAAATGAAAATGCCATAATAATAACCATAATTATTATTATCATATAATAAAACAATTATTTGATAAAACCCAAATATACCCACTACACTTCATTTAATTATATTGTATTTAACTCAATTTAAACAAATGAAACCACTGTTTCACAACAATTAATTAAATCCCCCTTTTCCTTGGATTTAATTTAAATAAAAACCAAAATCCATTATTATTATTATTATTATTATTATTAATAACATCCATAATTAATAATTATAATTTTACTCATAAAAACATAATAATAATAGTCAAATTATTATTATTTTTCAACCATAGATATATCCCAACACCACTATTAAATAAAAACACTTTATTAATTTTGATACTTTTTATTTAATTAAAGGCATCTTCATTAAATCTAAAACACCTCATTTAATTTCAGATAATTGTTACTCCTCATATAATTAAATTTTTCTTTGAGATACCCAAAAACAACATTTATTTTACACAAAATTTATTCAATATTAATCATGCAATTAAAATCATTTAACATAAATGTTGCAACCCATTAGCCATGAAACCAAATCTTTTAACATCCAAATAATTTATAACACCATAATAATAATAATAACATTATTATCATTAACACATTATTCTATTTCAATATAAATCCCCATTTAATATTATTTAATTAAAATAAATAAAATATTAAACTGGGAAAGCTTCACGGGTTGGACCACAACCGTGCGCATCCTGTGAAGATCCATTAAAGTGGACTTTTCTAGATCCCATGATACCGAGACTTATTGGGAAAAAATTAATAATTATCAGGTATTCACCCATGTTCAAAAAAAATCCTTTAATTGTTCTAACCCTCAGAATAATGTTTCAGAGCTCAGTTTAAAAATGAATCTGTCAAAAAACAAGATTTTTTTTCAAAAACCATTATAATTTAAAACCAGTTCAAAAACACAAGAATTTAAAATCTACCCTACATAAAAACATCTCATCCTTAATATTTCAATGGTAACTAAAACATCTTCTGACCCAACAAGTTTGAGATGTTTTTTTTGATACAATATGTTATATTTCCAAATGCCAAACACACCACAGACTAAAACATAATTCCAACAGCTTAATTCTAGAAAACCTAAGCCAAATATCACCGAAACAGATCTTACATCTGACCCAATTATAGGGACCTCATTGAATAAAAATTTGTAATCTCGATCGACCAATAGAAATGGGTTGCACATGATTACCTAGAAAGACATTATAGTCCTAAAACCCACACTCACCCTTAAACATGAAACTTGCCTTTTTAAACGATTCCATCAACAGACACATGTACATAAAAGTCCTTACATGAACTCCAATGAAATTCCCAATTCAATCCATTTCAACACTGTAAAAAAATTGACATCAATTAACATGAATGAAGGAATAGCACAAAAAAACAATGTATCCCACGTACAACCTAGTTAACAACCACTCATCAAACCCAGCAACATTTTAAACATTAGATGGACGTAAGAATGAAGATATCTTTGTGTCTCCATGGAATGGTAAATATGGGAACATTTTAATCTCATTCAGAATATCACACTAAAAAAACAAGGACACTAAAGTGATCTATCGAACTACTATGAGACGACTCTGTTTAAAAAGCTCGGTGTCACCATCTGACACATTTACTGAAATTGATTTGACACTAAACACTATAGGATTGTACATGACATCAAAATAAAAGGTCAACTGCTCACTAACATGATATTTCAGAACACTTTAATGCATGAATGTTACATTCCTCGAACTACAATCACCACTTAAAACATTGATCTCAAAAGTCGTAACATAAGCCTATCAGCGTGTCAAAAAAATTGATTCCAAAAAATCCATACTGAGTAGTGGGGAAAACATACCTTACCTCCCAAAACAAAATCATGGTACTACATAAAATAGGTTGTACCCATACAAAACATAAATATTAACCTTATCTCTTGGTCACACAAAACCAAAATCACAAGATTAAAAGGCACCATTTTTATTTTAGCCAATTTAATGAATTCATTTCATCATTTAAATATTTGAAAAACATTTGACAAACGCACAAGTACTTTTTCATAACATGTTAATTTATTTTTCAATAAATACCCTATAGGAAGAACAAAAACTCTATGAAAAAATTCCTATTTATAATTTTCACATTTAGTGTTATCAAAATATAAACATGCAATTTAGCTTCTAAATTCATTTTACTGAAAAGTTGAACTCCAAAGTTCACATTTATTCAATATAGTTTTATCAAAATGTAACCCCACAGTTGTCTATTATAATTAAAACACTATAGTTATACATTCAGAATAATTTTAAAACATACTATGGTTATATGGTTCAGTCCCTTGGATGTCTATCTACCAGTTGATAAGGCACCCATACACCATACCGCTGACATTTGAAACCCATTTAAGGCATCCAATTTTCATTTAAAATTTTAACATTAGAATAACTTTATAATTTTTTATATACATGGGTTACCCTTTTTGAAGTTCTAATGTTCCCATTAACCTTACAACTGAATGTTTTTTCCATCGTTATTGTAACCAAATAAATTAATCCAAAGAAACCAATCATTTTTCAGTACTCTAAGATGTCACTACAAGTTTCTATCTCAAATCAGCGTGATGAAATCACCAAAACATGCTATAATACAGTATCATGGAACATAATCATTTCATATTATCACTCAATCATGATAATTATATCACTGAAAAATTATATCTAAAAGTTATTCTAAATAATTATAAGAAATGGCATACATTCAAGTCACACAATCTTTATTAGCAGACATTCTACTAATAAAACTACATGACATGGCATATATTAATTGAATGTAAATATATATAAGCCTAACATGATTTATATAATGCAACTTAATTTCCATATAAGTCCAAGGAAAATTTTTAAAAAAATTAATAATAAAAAAGCAGCAGAAAATACACTAGTCGCTCAAGTTTAAATCATATCAACTGTAATGTCATAAAGCATGAACATCAATTCCCCATCCTAGCCACATGGTCATTTCCCATACATGGGGTGATCAGTATCAATAATGACTATTATCCCAAGAACTAACACTATTTTAGTCTCTTTTCTACCAACCCAAAACAGAAAGGAAAAAAGAAAATAACCCCCTGATACAACTTTGTAACGTCCCGACCCGGATCGCCCCTAGACTGGTGGCCGGACCGATAACCAAATGATCTCAAGTTCATCTCCCCATAGGCTAGAGGATGCCTAATAGAAGTGAGGGACTAAGGATTGTCATTGTGGATATTATACCCTCTTATCAAGGTAAAAATAGCTGACAACATCAGTAAATGGCGGAAACAGTGTGAATAACGATAAAGTAGTGTAAGTCATTATTTTATAAAGTTTATATAAAACAAAACGGACAAGGACAATGTTATACATTGCATGAATTTTATGATGATACATCTATGAAAGTGATAAATAATAGATCATGATTTACATATCAATAAAGAAATAAATAAATTACGACTCAATCCCTGAGGGTGATCTCCTCAGGCATCTTGAGCTTCCATTCGGTCCTATTCTCTTATCACCCATGTTTATGAAAACAACATAATCCTACAAACAAATATAATCTACTCACGTACCCCAATGAAATTCCGGCCTAAGTAGGGTGTTATATATAAATCTCACTAGGCTGGGACTATCGGTGTCAACCCCAAATCTAGAAAATAAATAAATAATTTAAATAGTGTAAAGGCATGCATAAATAAAGTATGTAGTACAATGTAAATATATACCCAAGTACATGATTCCGCCCTCAGCTGGTGTCTGAACCGACATTATGCATTTGTTGTGCATACACCATAGTTATCACACATTCAGTTTGAATTAACGAATATTCAAGCCTTACTAAATTATACAAGCCTCGTTAATTGATATTCATTATTTAACAACATAAATCATAGGGTTCTCCTGGAAACCAGTATTTCAATACCTTCCTCAGTTTTCTTGGGATCTGAACCATTTTCCATATTCAATCACAAATCATTACATCACATCATCTTTCATTAACAATTTAATTTAGTTCATGTAGGACCAATTGTACCCACAATCCAATTTCAATTATTTGGTGTATAACATCATGTCTAGCACCCTCATGAGTATTTGCAACATCACTCCTTGTTTCACAACCCGTGAGTATTTGGAGCATCAGTCCCTGCCCCATAAACGAATATTTTCAAGCAATCTAGGAATAGAACACTATGTCTTACACCCCGTGAGTATTTGGAGCATCAATACCTATCTCAAAACTTGTTTATCTATCATACATATATTTTAATCATTGGTTCAGAATTCCATGTCTAACACACCAAAACCATTCATTAATTAATTCATAAATTAATTATTCAAATCTGTTAATTAATTTAAAAACTAATTAACAACATAAAACTCCCATCAAATAATTCTAAAATTAATCAACTATTCAATATCTAAATAGTTAATAATTAAATAAAAATTAATTATTCTTAACCACAAGAAAGAAAACCCGATAATTAACACAACATTTAATTATCCCAATCCCTTAAAAACATAATAATTAATTTACCAATCAATTGTCTATATTCACTTACTAATCCAATTGATTAGTTAAATATACTAAAACTATTAGTTAATGAAATAATTAACTAAGTACGCATCACCATTAAATTATGATTCAATAAATTAATCTAAAAAAATCATATCATATAATTATTTTTCTAAAAAAATTTATTATTTCAATATAAATCCTAATTCTCCATAAATAATTTCCACAATTAATTATTTAAATAAAATACAAAAAAAACACATAATTAATTCACCATTAATTGATGTAATTTAGCCAAAATGACTTATCATATTAATTAATATTTTTTTTAAATAAGTTAATTTATCATATAATTTCTATTTAATTAATTTACTCATATCAATAAGGTCATCATCCCTTAATTAATTCAACAATTAATTAACACTATTGAAGAGAATCATCATCCATTTGCTGATATTGTCCACTATGTTTACTATGATAAAAGAGAATAATCTCCCCACTAACTATCCTTAGACCATCTCTACAAGTCGGAAACCTATGGTATATAGGGAAACATGCTTGAGGACATGTGGTTACTTGTCCGATAACCCGTTCAAGGGTGAGCTAGGTTGAGATGTTATAACTAGGTACATAAAGAGAGATAAAAAATATAAAACATGTATTCTCATAAAATAACCAATGTAGACTAAAATTAATGTATTTCGTGATATATGGATCATAAAATTTCATTATCTGAAGATTAAACATAAATAATTATGATAAACAATAAGATTATATCATAAAATCATTACCCCTTTGGTAAGATTGAATTGTAAGAACCACGAGAGAATAACATTAAATAAAACATAAAAATCGTTATAATAAATAAATTCATCATATTACATGTAATTGTAGTTGTATATTCTTTACATAAAATAACGTAGGACCATAACATAAAATTTTTCTCAAAGAAGGCAAATTGAATCAAAAATCTTTTACCTCTCTGTTAACTTTGGAATCATAAACCCACTAGAAGATAGATTATAAAATTAATATATATCCCAATAATCTCTATGATAATAATTATTAAATACATTAATGGTAAATATATAAATACCCAAAATGATATAGGTGGTGAAAATTGAATGTGTCTCAAAGACGTAAAAAGATTGACAGAAATCCCTTACGACATTAGTAATATTTTTAATTGTATGACCCAATAAAGAATAATTGAATATGAAACTCAAAATATGGCCAACTGGATCCATTCGAGAGATTATCCTGGATATTTTCTATGTGAATGGTGAACTAGCTCTATTACAATGACAATATTACACATTGAATCTCTCCTCTGTGAGCCTGTAATTATTTAATATCACTCACAAACCAATTTGTCATAGTTTTTCTAATATAATAATCTTGTGCTGAACTAGAATGGACACCCTAATAACCTAACACCTGATCTGGAACTGACATGTCCTGAATGGAATTGAGAAACACCATGGGTTGGATACTAGAATTGGGAATCATACGAGATAAATAATGGAGGAACATTCTCAGATAAAAATAAGAATAAATAGATAGAAGTTAGTATTATCAAAATAATACTCTATATATAGAATAATACCTAAATAAAAAAAATTATAATATCACAATGTACATCCACAATATAATATAAAATAAATGATAAACAATGAATTTACCAATGTATATAGCACTCCAAACAAAGACGATTCAACCACAGTTGTCACCACCAAGGGTCGCTTACCCCATTCTCAAACATTGGAAAATAAAATCTAAAAATTATATAAGGAAAATTTAGGGGGTGATATAATTTTTTATTAGTATCTCACCAAGTATTCCATAATAATATTAAATAATAAATAAATAACCATGATTTCATTTTTTTTAAAATATTCATTGATGTAAAAGAGAATGTAAAATATAAACATTCTATTCCTTTCAAGTGATGAAAAAATATTAAACAATGGAATAACAAATTTTTAATAATAAATATTTTAAATAAATTCATAAATAAAATTTAAATATGTTTAAAAAAATATAAAAAACATAATAATTATCAAAAATGAAAATCATGGTTATCTTCTATGAGTAATGTCAGTTTTCAGGTTATGTATTACTCGCACAGTCATATAGTGATAACATCAATGTGCACACATGTCTCCTCGACACTGGTCAAAGATGATTAAACAACATCCAACTAATGATAACATATTCTAATAAGTTTATATCAATGTTTGAAGGTGTCAATATATTTCTATGGAAATTAAAACCTATCATGTTTTCCCCAAAAATATTACAAACTACCAAGATATTAATGTACTCGAACACCAATCCATAATGGGAATATATATTTTAAACTATTTAAAATAAAATATCACAATTTCCAATTCCATTATACGAATTAGACTCTAAAAACCATAATATATGTTTTAAATAAATTATTTCATTTTTAGGGTAAAACTAATTCAAGGATATTGTGAAATCTATTTATTCCAATTTTCACAAATACAAATTTCAAATTAATTTTTTGAAAACAATTTCACATTTCCATCAAATCCAAATCACAACCCAATTTACTAAGGTTGGGGGGTTTTCCCAAATTCTCATTGAAAATCACTATCAAATCCCAATCCACAGAAATAATAGTTTACAAAAATTATTTATAATAAATCTAAAAATATCAATCAATTTATGTTTAAAATAATTATCCTATCTTAAATAGAACCATCAACCATAGATCAAGAAATCAATTAACACCACTTCTTTAATGTGAATCACTAGTAAAGGATGTAGATAATAGAGATTATGAAACTAAACCTATATTCAAGATCCAAAAAAAGGAGTTCAGATACATCCATAACTAGATGATCTAAAAAATCATAATGTGTAGAGATAGAGAGGGAGAAAGATAGTAAATTAGAGAAGAACCTCACTAGAGTGTAATAAGAGGATTTACTCAATGATTTGATCCCATTTAGAATTGTTTTAGAGGAGCCATAATGGGTTTTTTGGATCTCAAAAGTCCTAGGATCCCATAATAACCAAGTTAGGATATAGATGCCTAATCCCGATCATTCAGAATTAGTTCTTAAAAATTATGTGTAATTTTTTTTGTACAAGAAACTGAAATTTTACGAAAAAAAATACAAAAGTGGACATTTTAGAAATCTTGGTACTAGAGGATTAGAAGACAACTTAAATTTATCAGAATTTAACAAAAATAAATTAAGTGCCTACTATGCTTCCACGCATGCTAACAAGAAAAGTGATGACATTTGAATTTCAACTTCTAATATACCTGTGAAAAATAATTTTAAAACAAAGGGTGAGAATTCAATTTCCCTATAATGAGTTTTAAAATAATCAATGTACTTTTTGGGGAATTATAATTTCGAAATAATTTGAGAAATTATTTCAAAAACTCATTAAATAAAAACAATACATTTTGAAATACCCTTTGAACAATTAATAGAAATTACTTACATTGAAAATAATATACCACTTGAAATTTCTTATGTAAAATAATTGTTTCAAATATAATCCATCAATTTTGAGAAAACATTAATTATGATTTTGAAAACAGAAAACATTTTGGAAACTAGGGACATTTAAGTCTATATTGGGACTACCCACATTATGATGGATGTGTTCACTCCCCAATTATATACTCTATTTACCACATTCAAGTTCCAAATTTCAGAAAACATTTCAATCCAACTTTAAATTTATATACATTTCTCATTGAGGTTTGTGCATTGAAATTTGGGGCATTATATTCATATATATATGTATATATATATATATATATATATATAATTTATAGGTGATTTGTTTCCTAATTATGAACAACTAAATCTTACCATTTTAAGCATTTTCTTATGCACATGAAATATTAATAAATAAATTATTAACATTCATGAAATAAAATTCCATCTATCAAACCCTTAAAATCATTTTTATATATTGAGTTACACACCCATAGACAAACCCACCCACACACCCACCCACACCCCCCATATATATATATATATATGAATATAAAAACTAATGCATATAATATAAATGTATGACATGCCATTGAATAAGATGATGTCCATATCTCATAATGAAAATGACTTTGATGTTCATGTATGAAATTTTACATATAAGATGATGGTTTAATTATATAAGTCTTTTATTTATTAATGAAAATATATAAATAATATCTTTAAATATAAACAAAGACAAAAATACCTTTATATTAGAAAATAATTTTTTTTGATATACTTTATATCATAGAAAATCATGTAATGATATTCAATTGAAATATTTTACAATCAAATATTAATTTAAATAAAAATAATAATAAATAATAAATTGATTAATTTCATTATATGTTTAATTAATTAAAATTTTCAAATAAAATAAATCCACTTTCAGAAAATATATCATATATTTGATTTTCTATAACAAAATAAAAACATTGATTATAATAAATTCAATTACTCTAAAGAAATGGGTTTTAACATTAATATTAATAAAATTGAATTTTTTTAAAAATTATAGAATTTTTACAATATAAATATTAAAAATCATACTCCACATACATAAAAACCAATATTTTTATAAACATAAATAAATAAATATTCTCACTAATTGAAAAAAAAATTAACATAATTTTAAATCAAAAAATATAAATACAATTCTTAAGAAAAAAATAAATTTTAATTGTAATTTTTTAACCATGAAATTTAGATTAAAAAAAATAAATTAACTTCACCTTACGCAAATCCCTAAAATTAATGTAATAATTTTGAAATGAATGGCCATACTGCCTCTTATTAACAGTTTGAAAACTAATTAGAATAAATAAAATCCCATATTAAAACCAAAAAAATAGAAATAATCATCTTGAAATAAATAAAAACAAGCCTTTAAAAAATAAAATGGAATTGAAAGTGGAAAGAATGTATCCGAAAATAAATAATCCCTTAATTAGATTCACAACTAAAACCCTACCATCTTCTTCTCCCCCATTGGACTTAATCCTTTTCCCATCTTTCCTCTCTATTATTCCCTCTAAATGAGTTGGGGTTGATTTTTTATTCTAGTGTTAACTAATAAAAAAACCAATTTATAGTCTCTATGAATATATGATATTTATAATTTAAGAGATTTGATTATAACTTATTTAAGAATTAATTTTAAGCATCTATGAAAATTCAACATATATAGGTTAGTAATACTATTTTCTTGTGCATGCAGATATCGAGTTTGAGATTATAATATATAATATATATTTATATACATAATTTATGCTGAGAAAACAAATCAAGATACCAATTCATCTAATCAGGTAATATGATATATTATAGGTTTTTTTAAACTGAAAAAAATTGAGATGAAGACATGATAAACTTATATTATTTTGGATTCCTACTATTTTACACTACTTTGGGAATCATTGATTCACATCCCAAAAAATCATCCCAAGCCAAAAAAAATTGTTCACTGAATAATGATCTGAACTTACAATGGCATAATAGGGATAATCAATAGTGATACTAGAGAAAAATTTAGATACAATGAAGAAGGAAACCACATAAAGAGTTTTCTAATTGAACAAGGATAAAAACAAGAATGTTAATCTACATAATAAAACACTGGGTGGAAGAATAAGTCACCAATAATTGAAAAAGAACATATCTTGAAAAGATCTAAAAACATAGATAATGCTTATGTATAAGATAAGCCAGCATCTCCTTCACGGTTAAGATCTAGAATTGAAAACCTCTGATCCTCACCTGATTCAACCCATGTTTTATCCTTCAACTATTTCCAATATCATCATCTGGTGGTCTAAACTCAAAATCAAACATTAAATATACCTCATTCCATGACTCATTTCTCATATTCTTAATCAAATTATCCTATGACGCCTGACCTAGTATCATCTACTACTCGAAACCTTGCATGACTTCTCCTCTCCCGATGGATTCCATATATCCGTGTTTCCTCTCTACATCAAACTATCTTGAAGAAACCAGTCATGAGAAAACCTTTTTAACAAATTTGCTTAATTTTTTTTCAATTTAATCTGATATTTATATATATAATATCGCTATAATATAAAAATTTATAATTTAATTATAATTATAATTCTATGATTTTTTTATAATTACTTATAAAATTTCAAATATATATATATATTATTGAAAATAATTATAATAATTTTCATATAATTATAATTTCAATAAATTTATATTATTGAAAATTCATATGATGTCATAATAATTCCTTTAGTAAATTCAGAACTTTAATTAAAATAAATTTTTATAATAAAATAACTTCCAAATTATTTGGTCTCTAATAAGTTCATTATTTATTTAAAACGTTATGATTAAATAGTTATTTAAAAACAATGAGTCAATCTATTTTAATTTGTTATATAAAAATGAATTTGGTTAATTCTAAAAATAATAATTAGCATAAATTAAAATGTAAACACTAATAGTGAAAATGTATTCATAACATAATTGAATAAATATAATAGTCAATTAATTTAAAATATTTTATTAAATATCTTCCTGATAGAAAAAATTTTATTTCAAATTAAAATAGATATAGCCATTTTAATTATATTAATTAAAATTTATAACTTCTGTAATTATTTTCGAAGAAAATTAAAATAATTTTATTTTTCCTTTGTTTTAACTATAAATTAATCAACTAAATATAGTAGTTATCCTAAGTATGATTTTTATGGGATATTACATAAATCCCCCTTAAAATAATTGCAACCTCGCAATTTGTATTGTCGAACTAAAAATAATTCTGAATTTCCATCATCAGAATTAAAAAACACTAGGACCGCTAAACCTCTAAACTCAACAACATATAATCTCTAATGTTGTATAAATAATTAATTTGATAGAAATTATAGCAACCTGAGCCCACTATTCCAGATTCAGTTCTTAGAAATGATGTGAAATTTCGTTATAAATGAAACTGAAAAATTATAGAACACTAAACAAAAACGAAGAACTTTTACTAATCTACGTTGTTCAGGATTAGACTACTCCATACTTATTAGCAGGGTTGAATAAAAATAAATCAAGTTCCTAATACACTTATGTGCATCCTAACACCAAAAGCAATGACATCTGAATTTGAACATCTAACATACCATTGAAAAATCATTTTAAAACAAAAGGAGAGTATTCATTTTCGCAGTAAAGAGTATTGAAACTGAAAATGTACTTTTAATATAATATTTCATTTGTAATACATTGATAAATAAATTCAAAAACTAATTAAATAATAATAATACATTTCCAAATACCATTTTAATACATGATGGAAATTACTTATGTTGAAAATAATATAATACTTGATATTACATACATACACTAATTATTTTAAATAAAATACAAGTATTATTAGACAACATAATGCAAGCTTTTGAAAAAAAGCACATTCTAGATAAATGAGACATAGAAATCTATATTGGGCCTACCCACTTTATGAATGATGAGTTAACTCCCCAATTCCCTACTATATTTTCAACGTTCAATTTCCAATTTTATGAAAACATTTTAAACTTACATTACTTTTATATAAATTTTTCATTGGGTTTTCTACATTGAATTCCATGGAATTATAGTCATATACATATGTATATAAATATTTATATTCCCAATTTATAATAGATAGTTTCCCTGATTCTGAACAATTGAATCATACCATTTTAAGCATTTTCTTAAGTATGAAAAATGTAAATAAAAGTTTAACTAACAATCATGAAATAATATTTATTCTATCAAACTCTTAAAACCATTTTTATATATTTATTTACTCACACACACACACACACACACACACATATATATATATATATGAATAATAAAACTAATGCATAAAATATAAATGAAGGACATTTCATTGAATAAGATGATGTCTATATCTCATAATGAAAAATACATTCATGTTCATGCATGAAATTGCACATATAAAACTATGGTTTAATTATTTAAGTCCTTCATTAAATAATGATCGAGATATTAATAATATCATTAAATATAAAACAACACAAAAAATACCTTTAGATTAGAAAATGGTCTTTTGGCATACTTTTTGTCAAAGAAAATCTTGTAATAATATTGAATTAACTTATTTTTAAATAAAATATTAATTTATATAAAAATGATAACAAGTAATTAATCGATGAAATTTATTATATGTCTAGTGAATTATAATTTTAAAAAAAAAATACTCTTACATAATATATATCATATATTTAATTTTCTATAAAAAAATAAAAAATTGGTAAAAATAAATTCCATAACCCAAAAGAATAGGGTTTTAATATTTACATTAATACAATTGCATTTTTTTCAAAATTTTATAATCTTGAAAGCATAAATATTAAAAACAAAACCCCACTTATATAAAAATGAAATATTTCTTAAACATATATAAATAATTATTCTCAATAATTCAAAAATGAAGGAACATAATTTCAAATAAAGTAATATAAATATATTCATTAAGAAAAACAAGGAAACCTAATTGTAATTATTTTACAAAGAAATATTTATTTAAAAAAATTAAAAAATAATCTTTCTCTTATACAAATACCTAATAATAAAGTCTCAATTTTGATATAAATAAAAAAACTCCCTCTTATTGATAATTTTACAATAATTTAAAAAAATAAGATCCCTTACTAAAACTAGAAAAAAATATAAATTATCATCATTGAAACAAATAACATAAATCCCAAAAAATGGAATTTCAAGTGAAAAGAAAGTATCTGAAAATAAATATTCCCTTACTTGGATTCACAACTAAAAGCCTACCTTCCTTTTCTTCACATTCGGAATTTATCCCTTTCTCTTTCTTTCTCTCGATCCTTCCCTCTAAATGAGTTAAGGATTTTTTTTCTTCTGATATTAACTAAAAATATACCATATTTATATTCTATATTAATAGATGATATTTCAAATAAAAGGCATTGGATTCAATTTGATTTAAAATTTCATGTTAAAGTTCTAATAACAGTTAACATATATGGCTTAGTTATACAGTTTTTTGAGCATGTAGATATCTAGATTGAGAATATAGTATATAATAGTTGTTTATATACATCATTTCTACTATAAAACAAATTGGACAACCAATGCATTTAATAAAGTAATATGTTATATTTTAGGTTTTCTAAAATTAACAAATTTCAGACAAAGACCGGATAAACTCAGATTATTTTTTATTCAGACTATTTAGGATCTTTCATGAATAATTGATTTGAATACAAAAAAACTACCAAAGACAACAAATATTGTTTGAAAAAAATGAACTTAAAATTTCATAACAGGGACAACTAATGGTTTTTTGGGGAGAAAAAATTGAGAAAAAATAAAGAAGGAAACCACATACATAGTATAATCATTGAACAAGGATGATAAACATGATGAAATTAAATAGGAAGCAACCCAGGGTTGAAGAATCAGATGCCAATAATAGAAAATGAACTTATCTTGAACAAATCTTCAAACCCAGATGATGCAGATGAATAATATAAGCTATCATTGCCTTCACAATTCAGATCTGGAATTGAAAACCTGGTGTCCCCATACGTTTTGACCCATGTTCTTACTTTTAACCATAACTGATATCATCATCTGCTGGTATAAACTTTCAATCAAACCTTCTATCTAGCTCAGTCTTTGATGCCTTGCTCATCTTTTTCATCAACTTACGTTATGTCACATGATCTAGTCCCACATTGTTCTTGAAATCATTCTCAACATACCCTCTCCCGAAGGATTACCCAGATTTTTGTTTCTTATTTTCATTGAACTATCCCGAAGATACCAGTCATGATGCAACAATTTTTAACATATTTTCTTCATTTATTATCAATTCAATCAGATATTTATATATATAATATGATTATAATATAAAAAGTATCATTTGATTATAATTATAATTCCAGGCTTGTTTAATAATAACTCAATTTCAAATATATATATATATATATATATATATGAAAATAAGAAAAATAATTTTCTTCGAATTATATAAATTAATAATACTGAAAAATCATATTAATTCATAATAGTTCATTTACTAAATTAATATCATTAATTAAATTAAATTATTTAATAAAATTGTATTGATATAAATATTATCTTAATGAATCATAAATTTTAATATATATGAAAATATAATAACATACAAATAAATTGATCTTAATAACTTTATTTTTTTTATTTAAAACATTATATTTACTTATGTATTTTAAAAAAATGAATCAAAATAATTTAATTTCTTTTATAAAAATGACTTTAGATATTTCTCAACATAATTATTAGAATATAATAAAATGTGAACATTAACAGTGAAAATATATTTGTAACATAATTCTATAATAATAAAATTCAATTCATTTAAAAGAATTTCTTGAATATATTTTTGATAGAAAATATTTTCTTTGAAATTAAAATATATATATGTTTTAATTAAATTAACATAAATAATTAATTTCGGTTATTATTTTCAAATAAAATTATTATAAATAATTTTTGGTTTTATTTTAACTATTAATTAATCTATTTAATATAATGTTTACACTAGGTCCTAGATTTCTAGGTTGTTACATTATTTCCCCCCCCCCCCCCATTCAAAATAATTTCTTCCTCGTAATTTGTTTTGTTAGACTAAAAACAATTCTAAATTTCCATCTTCATAATTAAGAATCACTAGGACTGCTTAACCTATAATCTCAACAACATCTAATCTTCAAATATGTGTAGAACATTCCTCCAATACAATTATAGGGACATGAGCCCGCTCTTCCAGACTTCGTGATTAAAAAGGATGTGTTATTTTTTATATAAAACAATCTAAAAAATTATAGAACCATAAACAAAAATGGGGGCCTTTTAATATTCTAGGATCTAGGGGATTAGACAACACTATAAATTTATTATATTTGAACAAAAATAAATCAAGTTTCTACTTCTCTTCCACACGCTCTATCTTTAAAAGTGATGTCATATGAATTTTAACTTCTATGATACCTATGAAAATCATTTTAAAACAAAGGGTGAGCATTCAATTGCCTTGTAAGGTGTTTTGTAATCATCAATGTATTTTTTAGTGAATATTTAATTACAAATTCATGATAAATACTTTATTAAACTTCTTATATAATAATAATACATTTAAATATTCCCTTTGAAAGCATAATAAAAATTAATTATGTTGAAAATAATATACCACTTGAAATTACATACATACAAAAACTATTTTAAATATAATCCAGTGATTTTAAGAAAACATTATGCAAGATTTTGAAAACAAAATTTTGTGGCAACATGGGACATAAAATCTGGTCTTGGGCCAACACACTTTATGATATATGAGTTTACTCCATAATTCCCTACTCTATTTATAACGTTCAAGTTCAAATTTTCTGAAAACATTGTAATCTTGCTTTAATTTTATATAAATTTCACACTATTTTATCTTCTTTAATATTTGTGGAATAATATTTTTATACATATGTCTATATATACACACAATTTATAGGATATAATTTCCATGATTCTGAACAACTAAATCTTACATTTTAATCATTCACTTATGTATTTGAATGTTAATAAATGAATTATTAACATTCATGAAATAATATTTCATCTATCAAACTTTTAAAACCATATTAATATATAGAGTTGAGTATATTAATATGTGTGAATAATGAAACTGATGCATATAATATAAATTCATGACATGTCATTGAATACGATGATGGATATATCTCATAATGAAAATGGCATTTATGTTCATTCATGACATTCAGATATATAATGATGGTTCAATTATTTAATCCATTCATTAAATAATGAGTATGATATAAATAATATATTTAAATATAAAAAAACCCAAAAATTCCCTTTAGATTAGAAAATATCATTTTTACATACTTTCTATCATATTAAATCTTGTATTGATATTGAAAGATCTTATTTTTAAATTAAATATTAATTTATATAAATAAGATAATAAATACTTAATTAAAAAAGTATTATTTGTTTAATGAGTTATGATATTCCAATAAACATAAATCATCTTATATAATATATATCATAGAATTTATCTTCCATATAAAAATAAAAAAAATTGGTTAAAATAAATTCATTTACCCAAAAAAATGGATTATATCATTAACATAAATACATTTGATTTTTTTTCAAAATTATAGTATTTGGACAGTATAAATGTAAAAAACCCCATTTATATAAAAATCAAAATTTTCTTAAACATAAATATGTAAATATTCTCACTTATTCAAAAATTACATAACATAATTTAAAATGAAGAAATGTAAATTTATAACTAAAGAAAAAAATAAAACATAATTTTAATTATTTTATCAAGAATAATAGATTAAAAAATAAGTAAACTTTTCCTTACAAAAATCCCTAAAATTAATGTCACAATTTCAAAATAAATGAAAAAATTGAATCTTATTAATAATGTAAAAACTAATTAGAAAAATATAAATTCAATTACTATAACTACAAAAGAATAGAAATAATTATCTTGAAATAAATAAAAAACATCCCTTACAAAAAAAAATGGAATTGCAAGTTTGAAGAATTAATCTAGAATTAAATAATCCCTTACTTGGATTCACAACTAAAGCCATACCTTTTTCTTCTTCCCTTTTGATCTTTATCCCTTTCCCATCTTTTCTCTCTATCATTCCCTCTAAAAAAGTTGGTGTTTGTTTTTCTTCTAGTGTTAACCAGAAAAAACCCCCTATTTATAAACTCTATTAATAGATGATATTTGTAATTTAAGGCATTTGATTCCAATTAATTTAAAATTTTGTTTTTAAACAACTATGAAATATCTACATATATTTCTTAGTTGTACTATTTTATGAGCATACAGATATCCATATTAAGAATATAATATATAATATATGTCTATATACATTATTTCCACTGAAAAAATCAGACAACCAATGCATTTAATCAAGAAATATGTAGTATTTTAGGTTCTTTTAACCTAAAAAAATTGAGATGAAGATAAGATAAACTCATATTATGATGGATTCAAATTGTTTTATGATTCTTCATTAATCATTGATAAGCATGCAAAAAAATAATCCAAAGACAATAAATATTGTTTGACAAAAAAACCAATTTAAACTTAAAATGGATTTATTAGAACTACTGATGGTGATGCTGGGAGAAATATTTAGAAATGATGAAGAAAGAAACAACACACAGAGTATCAACATTGGAAAAGGATGAAAATTAGGTCAATAATAAACAGAAATCAACCCTATGTATAAGAATACGACATCAATAATTGAAAACAAACTTATCCTGAAAACTTTTGCAAACATAGATGATGCGGATGAATAATATAAGCTAGAATCTCCATTGTAGTTTATATCAGGAATGGAATACATCTTTTCCTCACCAGATTCAACTCGCGATATAACCTTTATGTTTAGATGATCTCATAGTCTAGTGGTCTAAACTAGAAATCAATCCTTAAATATATCTCAGTTTGTGACTGTGTGCTCGTCTTCATCGTCGATATAATTTAATTTCTTTTATTACAATGAATTTAGTTAATTCTAAACATAATTATTATAATATATTAAAATGTGAATATTAGAAGTGAAAATATATTAATAACATAATTCAAAAATTATAATTTTCAATTCATTAAAATGATTTTATTAAATATATTCATGATAGAAAATATTATCTTTCAAATTCAAATACATATAACCATTTTAATTAAATTAACTAAAATACATTATTTTTGTTATAATTTTCAATGAAAATTTTAATAAATACATTTATGGTTTGTTTTAACTATAAATTAATCAATATAATATAATATTTAAACTAGTTAGGAGATTTTTGGGATATTACATAAGGTATATCTGATTGTTATATGAGTGTCCAGAAACTTTAAAATTAATATTCAGAATTTTAAACACAATATTAACAATATTCACTGGGTAGGGCTTCACATTTTTTCAAAATTAATGCCCTAACTCTGTTCCCATCTAATGGTATGCTTTATTTCTACTTGGTGGGATAATTTTGTTTCAAACTATATAGAAATCATAGAAACCCTCACTACATGTTTCTTTATGATTTTTACTTGAAGGGTGAACTATTTGAAAAAATTGTGTGCTAATATATTACATACCCCGAGACTTTAAAAAATTTCAATTTTCTTACCAAAACCACCCCAGACAAACCCCATCTAAATAATGATAAAAATAGGGGTCTTGGATAAATTTTAAATAGTAACAAAATGTTATATTCTCTCCACTATAAAAACTTTCTTCCCCCAGAAAAATTTTTCAGAAGAATCCTTGTAAAAATAATGAGTCCTCTGCTCTCTCATCTATATATATCTCTCCAATGTCTCATGCGAACTGTAACTGTGCATCCATAGTACTCAAACAGGAGGTATTAACCTCCCATGTAGTACATTAATTTCAGAATAAACTATCCTAACATGATTTTGAGTCAAGAATAAATTAGACTCAACATCAATATCACTCCATCTATGAACTAGAGATGGATCAGAAATACACTTTCTCTATTGTGATACATGGAACACATTTTGTATCGGCATCAACTATGGTATAGGTTTTAAATGGTAATCCACATTCTCCAACTTCTCATTAACCACAAAATGTCCCATAAAATTAAGAGCAAGCATCCCTTTACATCCAATTTATTGATGACCCAAAGAATATGATACCTTCAAGAATTCTTTATCAACAATTTAGAATTCCTATAGTCTATGAAGATGACTAGAATAAGATTTATAATATATCTATACCATCAATAGTCTCTGATGAATCAATTGAATCATTGTTGACATCTTCAGAACCGACATCCATTTTACAAAATAACTATCACTCATCTCTGACCCACACAACAAATATTTTCTAGGCCAACCATTCTACACCACAAAAGGATCCATCATGATCATAGGATATTAACTATAATTAATGTAAAACCCAAAGAGTCACAAATGGTCATCCCAAGCTCCCCAAAAATGGATTATGTGGGCATGAATCATATCCTCATGAATCTTTATATCTCTGAATATTTGGATATCCGACTACTGGTGGTATTCCATAACAAAATGATCCTAAGATCATAGTGCCTCCTGAAGGAATCTCCAAAATAATGAAGTAAAATTGTGAACCCCATTATAGACTATATTAGATGGAGATCTATAAAAATGTACCATCAATCTCATGTAGACATTTCCTACTTTCCAAATATGGTGGTATCATGAATTCGTATGATGTGAGCCGATTTAGTAAGTTGATCTATAAAAACCCATTTAGAATTATTCAATTTATAGTAATGTTTCAAACCAAACACAATGTTCATAGAGATCTCATCCTGCATCCATGTTGGAATTGGATGTTCTTAAATCCAACACAATGTACCATGGTGCCTGACATTAACTAGTTGGATTGTCTAACAATAAGAAATAAATCACTAATTCCCCATATCATACATAAACACAATAATCTTTATCACGTGCAAGAAAATAGATTTAGGGTTTCTGGGTGAACTGCATATTGGGGGTTATGAAAACCCCCACAAATCATCTCTTACTACTAACATCACAGAAAATGTTTCTAGAAACATATAATACCCTCTATATAGAACAAACACTCAGTAATGGTCTCCCCACCATAAAGAGAGACTCAATTATTTTAGGACTCCTAATAAATCTTGAATTCATGGAAAACATCTTAAGAATAGAGGAGGTCCATTGAAAACTAGAGAAAAAATCCTTGGACCCTAATTCTCAAACTATAATATAAATCTATGAAAAAAGTTCCATCGGGTTCAACTCTTTTGAGGATTATTTCATGGATTGGTTCTTTATTTTCTTGGTCAAAGCAGCTATGATGACATTCCCATTAATCATGTTATAGGAAATGTAAAATTCAAAATATTTTAGGTAATCTAACAAATTCCTCTAGCATAGATTCAAATATTTTTTAGAGAAGATGTAACACAATATCATATGATCATAATACATAGTAAAGAATTATTCGAAAAGCTATTACTATCATTTCTTAAGAATATGCATCATAGATGAATGTACAAGGTCATGGGTCAGATAATACATTTCATGTGTAATATTCTTCTATGTTCTATAAGAAATTATTTTATCACCATGCATAAGAAAAAATTCCAATCCTGAACTAGAAGCATAACAAAAGTCCACATATTATATTCGGCCTCTAAAAGAGTTAATATCAGCATATAAGTAAAAAAAAATTTGAAATCAAAAATAATAAATTTGATATATTTCATACCATGGAAACATTATTCCCTTCCATGATAGATCATTCATTGTAGAATTAAACATTGATAAGTCCTTTACAAACTGGTGATAATATCCAGCTAAACCCAAGACGCTCCCATTCTCAAAAACATTTCATGGTTTCTCCCATGTCATAATAGCATTCATTGTTTTAAGATCAACCCAAAACCCATTTTTTGACACCACATGTACATATAACATAACTTACTAAATCCAAAATTCACATTTCAATATCTTGTAATTATGTTAAATGTTTTTCAATAAATCTAGAACTGCTCTTAAATGATGAAAATGATCCTCCATAAAAATATATTAAAAATGGATTTCATCCATGATGACCACCATTAATCTATCAGGGTTTTCTTAGAAAATCCATTCAATCAAATCCATAAATATCGCATGATCATTGTTTAGACCAAATTGAATGAAAAAGAACTCATAATGGCCATATCTACCCTAGAATGTGGTTTTAGGAATGTTAAGTTCTTTTATTCTTAATTGGTGTTAATTATATCAATGATCAATCATCAAAACCCACTTCACAATATTCAACTAGTCAAATAGATCATCCATCCATGGAAAAAAATTCGTAATATTTACCCCAACATGATTCAGTTTTTGATAATCCACACAAATTCAAAGTAAATCATCAACATTCATAACAAATAGAATTGGTGGTGTCCATGATAGCACACTCATGCATATAAATTGTTTCTATAAGAGATCATATAAATAATTAGACAACTAATTCATTCCATCTAATTCCATGTACTAATAAGAAATATATACTTTCTTGTTATCCTAATTATGTCAATATAGAACTCTACCTCCCTTACGTATGAAAAAATTGATATACCAGAAGGAAAAAAGTTGGGTAAATCAATGAAAATTGGATAGAGATCATCTCCCAAATATTATTACTCCCTTTCAAAAGTAAAACAAAATATTAATTTCCCAAACTATGGATAAGATGGACAATCTCTACTTGAACTTGGGACCCATTCTCCCAAAAGGGCATGGCACACCACATATGAAACTATAAGGAAGCCCCATCAGAGATAAAAATTAGCTTTTTATTTATTAGAAATGGGACAATCTATATCAAATAATATGTTATGAGGTTTCATTCCAAGAACAAGTAAATTAAAGGTATGACCGACACATGATAACCATAAAACAAAGGTAGGATAGTGAAGAACCTTCTCTATCTTAGTTTTGAGGGTCATAATAATATCCATAACATATAATAAAATCAGGGTAAGAAGATTTATAAAATTAAAATCTCGAGTTTAAATTTATCAATGAGATGCACCAGTATCAAATAAATAAGTCGGTAAAGATGATGCTATAGTGTAGGTGCATCTCAGATTCATTAGACACATATCTACCTCCTTTGGAGACTCTTCTACTATGTGATGAATCTTTATGGATGTATGTGGCTAAAACCTATTATGTCATGATGAATCTGATTTAACTATAGTAATTTTAGGTTTCTATGATCCCATGACACTATGTGAAGTATAATATATATGACATAACTTCTACAAGTGACATGGGAATCTGTAAGAACTATATACATTGGTTTCCTTAGTGAAATCTTATTTTAAATTCACTTGCTTTCAACATTGGAAGAAAATCAAAGGTCTTATTCTCTGAACTAAAAAAGTTATAGAAGATCCATAATTTTAAGAAACCCCATGAGAATCATCAAACTTCCCATTTCCATTAAAGGGACTAAAATAATTTCCACTATGAAAAAAATGAACTTTTTTCAACACCGACATAACAACCAACTCCATTTCAACCTTCAAAACACTTCCCATCACCAGAAAAAAATAATTATGAACCAAAAAAATTCTTGAGAATGAATATTTGATAAAATTAACATCATGAGGAATTGGGTTTTCATATTCTTAGTTTATACAATATCATGTGTAAGTTTCATATGCACAACAAAGTGATTTTAATATCCAGTCATGGTCTAGTGAGCATTCATGAGTTTTAAAAACTCTATATTGTCATAAAACGCTATCAACTCTAGATAGAACTATAAAGTGAAAAGGTATTTCATTCCATTCCACTATATACCCTCATGCTTCTTTTATATCACCATCATTTCCCATCATCTTCTTCCCTGTCCTTGAATTCCCACATGGTGTTGTTAATTACTATAGGGATACAAAAATTAAATAAAATATTAAAACTATAAAACAAATATTAAAAATATAATACTTTTCATGTCTGGGTGTTGAACCCCTCGGGACATATTGTATGTTGAACATTAATTAAGAAAATTAAAATTGAAATTATTGATTTGGATTTGATAAAAAAAATAATTGAATAAATGATTAGGTTGTGAGTCAAGATGAGAAGCAAGTCAGTTTTAATGTCATTGAGGTTCACATTCTTGGGATTTAATTGATAATATAGTTATTCAGATTTTGTTTCAAAATTGAATCATCATGAATCCTTGGTCTGGTTATCCTGCTCTAATAATGTGATTGCACCATTTGAATGGTCATATACATGGTGAAAATAAAAATCTAGGTGACGTAATATGATATTTAAATATAACTAGAAAAAATTTCATAATGTTCATATACAAAATAAGGTGATTAACTTATGAAATGAAATAATAATCCTTATAAATTTCAATGATCAATCAGTAATAATAAAATATTAATAGGAATTGATATACATTTTCCACAACAATCCAAAAGATGAATAATAAATAAAAATATATCCATTGAAACAATAACACTATAATCACATCATGAGACAATAATGAAACTACCTTCTCATTATAGGAATGATGAGAATGAGAAGCATGTATACCATAGAAAGAATGACATTGAGGAATGGTGGTGAAGCATGGACCTAGATTGTTACTCCATGTTTGTGTCTCTTCTATACAGTGATGCTTGGCTTCATCTTGTCCAAGAAACCCTTGGAAGGGAAGTTGAGGGGTCTATTTATAGTAACATTTATCAACAGCTCGGTTGTCACGACCCGTCCTCGGGGCCCGTACCGTGACTACCCCAAGTCCGCCTTCCATAGGCCAGGGGCTGGCGACTAGAACCAAAGCCTTAATTCCCGATAACTGGGAAGCCATTGCCTTTATAAAAGTAAACAAACACCACAGAGTACAAGCGGAAGTAATATACTAAGTACAAAAGGAAGTGCTGAAAACTAAAGGGGCCAGAATACAAACCCAATCGAAAGTACAACTACAACTGAACAAAAGTACAACAGAAAAGACAACAACTGGGAGAAAGGAAGCAGCTCCTGGGTCGTCCTCCTCGGATCCTACCTAAAGGGTAGGTACAGATAGTGCAGCTCCTGGATCGTACACCACGGATCCTACCTGAAGGGTAGGTACAGATAGCCTCCACAACTCTCTCTCCCATCAACCTTCTCTGAGTATCGTCACGTCGTGAAGCCCACCTCCAGATACTGACTCGTCGTGAGATCCACCTCCGGGTACCATCCAGTCCTCAAACACTCATCCTCTGTTAGCGCTGCCCATCGTCTGCAACCAACACAACGAGGTGTGGGCATAGCCCGTGCAGGGGTGAGTATAACGATACTCAGTAGGGACCCCGAGACCCTCAAGGTATCACTAAATAAAACAAGGATAACCAAAAAGAAATATCTCAACAGATAACCTCTACTTAGGTATATGCCCATACATATACCTAAGTTATCAAGTAACCCATCTCAATCATGAGGAAACACAAATATTATGAAATCAACGGATAACCACTACCCAGGTATATGCCCATACATATACCTAAGTTATCAGGTGGCCCATCCCAATCATGAGGTAAATACAAGATCATAGACTCAGCTCAAACCAGGTTTTTCATTATTGAAACTGTAACTGCTGAAGAACCCCATCTCTGGAGTGTACAGTGGTCTTGTCACGACTCCGAGGTACTGCTCACTAACCTAAGACTACTGAGGAAATCCTCCTGTCGAGTACTGTGGGTCGGCCACCCAAACACAGTAGTGCTTCCCACCGGGGTATGCCACCCAAACACAGTATTGCACACCCCCTAATAGCCTGTAGAGGTACTCTCCGGACGAGTACCGTGGGTATGCACTGCCGCATAGTAGTGCTCTGTCCGCCATGGGTCTGCACCCAAACAAAGTAGTGATCCGTCTACTGGGCTAGTCGACTCACTCCAAGTCGAGTCGGTCAAGCAGTCGTCATGTCTCAGCCGGCTACACGGTCTCCGTAATCCGTACGCTCGTCTCCGGGAGGGTCCACTCCATGAGCTACAGGTCGATACTTCAAGTATCTCAAAGTCCCATGAAGAAGTATCTAAAATTACCGCCTCGTCATAGGGGTCTCAACGCGACAGACGGTACGTCAATCGGACGTCTGGTCTATGAGTTATTAGCCTTTTCGTCCCAAGGGCCCGGTTGGTTTCGTGTGCGAACCAACCCAGCCGTATCTCAACTGTAACCTGAACTCTCATAGGGTATACTCATAGGGACCGTTTCTCAATGTGATCACCAACTCCGCTGACGGTTCGTCAAACGGACATTCGGTCTGAAAGTTATCAGCTTTTCCGTTCCAGGGGCCCGGTTGGATTTCGGGTACAATCCAACCCGGCCACTATCCAACTGCATCCAAATCTCAGGCGATGTATTCCAAAAAACCTGTCTCATCAAGAGGAATCCAACAAAGTCTACGGCACGTCAATCGGACGTCCGGAGCTCAAGATATAAGTGTTTCCGCTCTGAGGGCCCGGTTGGTTTCGTGTTCGAACCAACCCGATCGTACACAAAGTTCTCTGAAACCCTGAGTGTAATACACCGAAACGACCACCTCGGTCCAAGGATCGCTACGCAACTGACGGTGCTTCGATCGGAGGTCTGTGGTCCAAGATATGGGCATTCGAACGGAAACAGTCGGAAATGGGGGGTCTGGGCCCGGCCCGGCCCGACCCAACCCCCCTGGGTCTGCCCGAACCGGGTCAACCCGACCCGGGTCTGGGTCCAGCCCTGATGGGCATGGCCCGGCCCGGCTGCACGTCTCGGACCAGCCTGTGAAGCCTGGCCCGGCTGCACGGCCCGGCCCGGCGTGAACTCACCCACACGGCCAGGCTGGTCGTGTCGTTGCGGAAGAGGGGGGGGAGGTTGCCCCCCTTGATTGAAGCTGAAGCCCCCCCCCCCACGTGGGGGCCGCTCCATTGACCACCGGGGGTTACAACCCCCTATCTCCCTTGGTCCCGCGCGGCCGCGAGACAAGCCGGCTGCCGCCGCGGCTTCAGTCGCGGCGGCCCTTCCCGGCGGCGTGCCGGCCAGCCCTTCCACGGACCACCAAAGTTGCTCCGGTGGTTCGTTTTTAATTTCGTCTTCGCCTGCGGTCCTCTCGGGGTCTTCCCTTTGCTTAAAAGCCTTCAAATCTCCCCTTTATCCCGTTCTTCCATTTCCCGTCGATCCATATGCCAAATAAACAACCATGTCTCTTCGTGGTTTTCCGGCGCGGCGTGACGGCGCCGCGGCTTTGTTCGGCTTCAACGGCATCGCGCTTCTTCGTCGCGTTCTTTCTTGTTTCCGTGCGGTGCCATTGCACTGCGCTTCCTTTTTTCGTGCATCAATGAAAAAAACAACAAAGGGGGAGGATAGTTGGCCATGTTCGTGCGGTCTGACCTCCTCCCGTTAAATTGATAACAAGCGGCCCAAAAGACAAAGAACGACAAAGGATTTTTCACGAACAAAATTAATCAACCCCAACAGTTTTTCCCGCAATCAAGAATTCCCAACCCGCAAACATATTCTCCTCGGATCAACTTAATATTTAGTTGATCCGTGTTCTTTGATTTAGAAGGAAGTAACATGGGGTTCTTTAATATTCACAAATTAACTCCCTACCTCGAAAAGACGTCGCGTGTCGTCGAAGTCGCGGAAGTCGAACGTCGCAGAGTGAAGCTCCGTATACATCGACGGAGAACGTCTGAGGAGGAAGCGGTGTCTCCATTTTTTTGTCATGGAGAGAAGATTATATAGCGACGTCGATGGCGGGCTTCCGCGTCGGTGCCTCCTCCTTGGTCATGGAGGAAGAAAAAAGGAATGATGATCACTCCTTGCGGTGACGGCGTTCTTCGTCGGGGTCTTGATGTTCTTCGCATTTTCCAACGAAGAAGATAAAGTTTCCTCTAGATTTTGAGTATTCTCTCCCAAACCTTAACACCACAAAACTAACCCAAAAATAAAATAATATCCACTTATTTTATTAAGTCATTCCAAGAGTTTAGAATTTAATAATTCAATTCAATGAATTGAATTAAGGACTTGGCACATTAAATTTAAGGGGTGTCAAAAAGCGGGGTTGGAGAGAGTTATGGAAGATGAGAGGTCACCCACTTAATAGGGGAGTTAGAGGAGGTTTAAGAAATGTGAAGGGGTGGGGTTCTTGTGGGCCCCACCTCACATTTAACCTCTCTTAGGCAGTTAGGTTCACCCAACCTCCATCCTTAGTATTTAACCACATTAAAGAAATAAAATTAGTTGCACAAATTTTATTTCTCGGAAGTCTTTATCCACAAAACTAAAAAACTCGTCCCGAGCAAACACAACTCTGGAAAAGGTCTTTTTAAGAAATTACCGGCGCTGCAAGTTCATCGGTGCCCTCGGATTTCAATTCCGAGCATCGGTTTAAAAGTTATAAAAACCCGCTCATTCGTTCACTGAACATACCCGAGCCTAACTTTGGAAATTAATTCCGGGCACACCGGGCCTCAGAATCAGGTGCCGTCAGAAACTTTGTTCTTGTAAAATCCCAAAAAAAATTAAGAAAAAATTTCCCTTGAATTTTACAGGTCTTTACATTAATCTCACCTCAGGGCTTTATGTCCTCGTAAATCTTTAACACAAACTAGGGATACAAAAGCGGTACTGAGCACACATCTGAGCCTTTCACTCCCATGTGCTCACCTGGATGTTTCCATACTGCCAGTGAAAGCGCACCCAAGGAATCGACCGTCCTCGTAGGATCCGCTCCTGTCGATCCTCAACCTCTACTGGAACCCCTCAAAAGTCACCCCATCTCCAAAGTCTAGTTCCCCATGGTCGATGACATGCATCGGGTCAAGCACGTATCTCCTCAGTTGAGATATGTGGAAGTCATCGTGCACCCGGTGCAACTGAGGTGAATGGGTCAAGCGGTAAACCACCTCGCCTACCCAGCTGAGGACCTGGAAAGGTCAGCTGAACCTCGGAGATTACTTGCCGCCTTGGCCACATCTCTGTAAACCTCATCGAGGTGAGACCCGTATAAGGACATGTTCGTCGTCCTTGAACTCTAGAGGCTTCCTGTCAGCTCTGTGTAGTCTCATCTGCCATGATCCATAGGCGATCACTACCCACTCCTACATCAGGACACACCTGAGTCTGGTCCCTACTGCGTCGTAGTAAACTATGTAACCAACGCCCACAGGTTGGGCACACCGGCCAACCCAACTCCTGAAAGATCTGCTGGGAGTGGTGCCGCAACTCTGGAGAATTCTAGCACAAAGGAAAGGTTGGCCATCTCCTGAGTGATCAAATTCACCCTCTTATACATGATTCCATCCTGTGATACCTGGGTTTTCCTTTTTGTCGACCAAGGAAAACCCCATCCCAACGTTGTAGATAAACCACAACCTTTTTGCCTAATACAGTCAATCCTTGTATGAACTGTGGATCCAATCCATACTCAGACCAATGTCGTAAGGCCTCGACGATGTCACCAAGAGATTCCTACCGAAACTCTCGCCTCGTGGGTCAGATCACACTGTCGGCATAAGTGTGATTATCGATTCTCCTCCCAAGGTATCTCCAGATGTGAGGGTCAAGTCAACGGCTTAACCTGAAACTCTAGGTCTGGGACAAGATTCGTGGAAGGAAGGAATGATTCGTATCAATGTCTATTACTACGGAAGCTTGTAGTGGACATAGACTTTCCCTCAAATCATTCTTAGAGCCATTGGGTCACTCTGTTTGACCACATGCAGCTACTCTCTTTCCCTGCCCTCCAGCTCCCTGAGCCTGGAGGGAACAACAAAGGCAGGTGGTTGTAACATGTTGATATGTACACCACCTCATGCTGCTCTCCTAGCTATGCCTCCACGTCTGCTACTCTGCAGATTCATCTGTCCTTAACATTTCCTCCTTTTTGAAACATTCGCACTCCCAAGTCTCCGAGACTGGTGCCAGTTTCCAGCTTTCACACTACTATCCTTCACTGAATGCATCCATTCAGCAAAAGAATTCTCAACCACAAGGGTTCTTTCTAGCACCCTAACATAAGTAGGAATTCATAGAGGAAGGATTTCTTACTCATATATCCTTTATACACACCTCGCTCAGAGGTCCGAGCTCTATAGCACTGATCAAATCGTATTCATCGAGTACCCGGAATGTTCGGTACGCCTCGATGAATACTCAACTACCGACTCGTTGTCCTGCCAAAGCTGTATAAGCTCAAGAAAACTTTCAGCCACCTCCTCAAGCCAGCCCTCAGCCACCTGTGATTCAGCCTCACCTCAGAACTTGAGGGTATCTGATGTTAGAACATGTGTAACGCAGTAATCCTACATGTGTCACCTACCGGTACCGCCGTTTGTAACTGCAGACCAACAGGTTGTGATGTATAGCTGACACACTACCCGAAGGCACTATCTCAGGCATCGATCCACGTACCGAAGCCTCATCGCTATTCGGACCATCCTCATGGTTACTCACTGGAAAACACTAGTATCCAAGTACACCATCCACTCTACTGATGTCTCAGCTAGGCGGAAAACTCTAGCAATCGCCTCCAGCCAGTGCTCTGCTGTCTGAGAATCTGCCTCGCTTCGTAACCTCGGAGGCCGCTGCTGCTGGAACTCGTGCAACGCACTCTACCAGCGTGCACAGTTCTCTAATAAGGCTGGTGGCATCTGTTGCCCAACAGGTGGTGGTGCTGCTGGTACACCACCCGAGGGTTCCAACATAGAAAAAGGGCCCCGCACCGGAGCCTCGCCGCTCGGTGGGCCGTCATCGAGTACTCTCTCGGAACTCCAACTGACTGTCTGCGTGGAGACATCCTGAACAGATGCGACACAGTCAACGATTTATACATGGTGAGATGACCTGGTTTGAGCTGACTTTAAAACTTTTGGAAACACACACGCAATCAGTGTTTTCATCTACAAAGTCGGAAATCAGAAGTCATGGTCTTGGTGTACGGATACGTCGGCCGCCGAACCAACACTGGACTCCCTGAACTGAAGACCACACTCCGTACCCTTAACTATTTCTTCGCATAGAAAAATATCAGAGTCCTGAGTTCTTTGGTAGAACCGAACTCCTCTGAGACCAATTTTTCACGACCCGTCCTCGGGGCCCATGTCTTGACTACCCCAAGCCCGCATTCCATAGGCCAGGGGCTGGCGACTAGCACCAAAGGCGTAATTCCTGATAACTGGGAAGGAATTTCCTTTATAAAAGTAAACAAACACCACAAAGTTCAAGCAGAAGTAATACACTAAGTACAAAAGGAAGTGATGAAAACTAAATGGGCCAGAATACAAACTCAATCGAAAGTACAGCTACAACTGAACAAAAGTACAACAAAAAAGACAATAGCTGGGAGAAAGGTAGCAGCTCCTGGGTCGTCCTCCTCGGATCCTACCTGAAGGGTAGGTATAGATAGCGCAGCTCCTGGATCTTCCACCACGGATCCTACCTGAAGGGTAGGTACAGATAGCGCAGCTCCTCGATCATCCACCACAGATCCTACCTGAAGGGTAGGTACAGATAGCCTCTATAATGCTCTCACCCATCAACCTTCTCCGAGTATCGTCATGTCGTGAAGCCCACCTCCGGATACTGACTCGTCGTGAGATCCACCTCCGGGTACCGTCCAGTCCTCAAACACTCGGCCTCTATCAGCGTTGCCCGTCGTCTGCAACCAACACAACGAGGTGCGGGCATAGCCCGTGCATGGGTGAGTATAAAGATACTCAGTAGGGACCCCGAGACCCTCAAGGTCTCACTAAATACAACAAGTATAACCACAAAGAAATATCTCAATAGATAACCTCTACTTAGGTATATACACATACATATACCTAAGTTATCAAGTAACCCATCTCAATCATGAGGAAACACAAAGATTATGAAATCAATGGATAACCACTACCTAGGTATATGACCATACATATACCTAAGTTATAAAGTGACCCATCTCAATCATGAGGTAAATACAAGATCATAGACTCAGCTCAAACCAGGTTTTTCATTATAGAAACCGTAACGGCTGAAGAGCCCCGTCTCTAGAGTGTACAATGGTCCTGTCACGACTCCAAGGTACTACTCACTAACCTAAGACTGCTGAGGTACTCCTCCTGTCGAGTACCGCGGGTCATCCACCCAAACACAGCAGTGCTTCCTGCCGGGGTATGCCACCCAAACACAGTAGTGCACACCCCATAATAGCCTGCAAAGGTACACTCCGGACGAGTACCGTGGGTCTGCACTATCACATAGTAGTGCTCCGTCCTCCATGGGTCTGCACCCAAACAAAGTAGTGCTCCATCCACTGGGCTAGTCGACTCACTCCAAGTCGAGTCGGTCAAGCAGTCGTCAGGTCTCAGCCGGCTATACGGTCTTCGTACTCCGTACGCTCGTCTCCGGGAGGGTCCGATCCATGAGCTACAGGTAGATACTCCAAGTATCTCAAAGTCCCACGAAGAAGTATCTCAAAGTACCACAAAGAAGTATCACAAAGGTCCGCCTCATCATAGGGGTCTCAACGCGATAGACGGCGCGTCAATCGGATGCCCGGTCTGTGAGTTATTAGCCTTTTCGTCCCAGGGGCCCGGTTGATTTCGTGTGAGAACCAACCCAGCCGTATCTCAACTATACCCCCAAACTCTCATAGGGTATACTCATAGGGACCGTTTCTCAACGTGATCACCAACGCTGCTGACGGTTCGTCAAACGGACGTCCGGTCTGAAAGTTATCAGCTTTTCCGTTCCAGGGGCCCGGTTGGATTTCAGGTACAATCCAACCCGGCCACTATCCAACTGCATCCAAATCTCAGGCGAAGTATGCCAAAAGAACTGTCTCATCAAGAGGAATCCAACAAAGTCAATGTCACGTCAATCGGACGTCCGGAGCTCAAGATGTAAGCGTTTCCGCTCCGAGGGCCCGGTTGGTTTTGTGTTCGAACCAACCTGGTCGTACACAAAGTTCTTCGAAACCCTGAGTTTAATATACCAAAACGACTGCCTCGGTCCAAGGATCGCTACGCAACTAACGGTGCATCGATCGGAGGTCTGTGGCCCAAGATATGGGCGTTCGAACGAAAATAGTCCGAAATGGGGGGTCTGGGCCTGGCCCGGCCCAACCCCCCTCGGTCGGCCCGAACCGGGTCGACCCGACCTGGGTCCAGGTCCGGCCCGGCTGGGCGCGGCCCGGGCCGGCTGCGTGGCCCGGCCCGGCCGGTTGGCCCGGCGTGAACTCACCCGCACGGCCAGGCTGGTCGTGCCGTTGCGGGAGGGGGGGCGGTTTCCCCCCTTGATTGAAGCCCCCCCCCCCACATGGGGGCCACTCCGTTGACCACCGGGGGTTACGATCCCCGGTCTCCCTCGGTCCCGTGAGGCCGCGGGACCAGCCGGCTGCCGCCGCGGCTTCAGCCGCAGCGGCCCTTCCGCGGACCACCGGAGTTGCTCCGGTGGTCCGTTTTTAATTCTGTCTTCGCCTACAGTCCTCTCGGGACCTGCCCTTCGCTGCAAAGCCTTCAAATCGCCCCTACGGCCCGTTCTTCCATTGCTCGTTGATCCGTACGCCAAATAAACAATCGCGTCTCTTCGTGGTTTTCCGGCATGGTGCGACGGTGCCGCGGCTTTGTTCGGCTTCAACGGCGCGGCGTGAGGGTGCCGCGCTTCTTCGTCGCGTTCTTTCTTGTTTCTGCACGGTGTCGTTGCACCACACCGCCTTTGTTCATGACGCAAAGAAAAAAACAACAAAGGGGGAGGAGAGTCGGTCATGTTCGTGCGGTACGAACTCCTCCCGTTAAGTTGATAACAAGCAGCCCAAAAGACGAATAACAAAAAAGGATTTTTCACGAACAAAAGTAATCAACCCCAACAGTTTTTCCCACAGTCAAGAATTCCCAACCCGCAAACATATTCTCCACGGATCAACTTAATATTTAGTTGATCTGTGTTCTTTGATTTAGAAGGAAGTAAATTGGGGTTCTTTAATATTCACAAATTAACTCCCTACCTCGAAAAGACGCCGCATGTCGTCGAAGTCGCGTAAGTCGAACGTCGCGGAGTGAAGCTCCGTATACGTCTATGGAGAACGTCTGAGGAGGAAGCGGTGTCTCCCTTCCTTTGTCACGGAGAGAATATTATATAGTGACGTCGATGGTGAGCTTCTGCATCGGTGCCTCCTCCTTGGTTGTGGAGGAAGAACAAAGGCATGACGATCACTCCTTGCGGTGATGGCGTTCTTCGTCGAGGTCTTGACGTTCTTCGCATTTTCCAACGAAGAAGATAAAGTTTCCTATAGCTTTTTAGTATTCTCTCCCAAACCTTAGCACCACAAAACTAACCCAAAAATAAAATAAGCTCCACTTATTTTATTAATTCATGCCAAGAGTTTAAAATTTAAAAATTCAATTCAATGAATTGAATTAAGGACTTGACACATTAAATTTAAGGGGTGTCAAAAAGCGGGGTTGGAGAGAGTTATGGAAGATGAGAGGTCACCCACTTAATATGGGAGTTAGAGGAGGTTTAAGGAATGTGAAGGGGTGGGGTTCGTGTGGTCCCCACCTTACATTTAACCTATCTTAGGTAGTTAGGTTCACCCAACCTCCATCCTTAGGATTTAACCACATTAAACAAATAAAATTAGTTGCACAAATTTTATTCCTCGGAAGTCTTTATCCACAAAACTAAACAACTCGTCTCGAGAAAACGCAACTCTGGAAAAGGTCTTCTTAAGCAATTATCGGCGTTGTGAGTTCATCGGTGCCCTCGTATTTCAATTCTGAGCACCGGTTTAAAATTTAGAAAAACCCACTCGTTCGTTCACTGAACGTACCCGAGCCTATCTTCGGAAATTAATTTCGGGCACACCGGGCCTCAGAATCAGGCGCCGTCAAAAACTATTTTCTTGTAAAATCCCAAAGAAAAATTAAGAAAAAATTTCCCTTGAATTTTACGGGTCTTTACATCAGTTGTGTCTGTATTTATTTTTCTACTCACTACTATTGTTACGATGTGTAATAGTGTTACACAATGTGTAATATCTCAAATTTCAGGCATAATGATTCTCTACATAATCATCTTAAAAAAAATTCCAAAAAATTCACTTCCTTTAATGTAGTTACACAAAATGTAATGGTATTTCACAGCATGAATGAACTAGTTAATTTTCTATCATTCCTAATTACATTTGAAAACATCATGATGTGTAATTTCATTACCCGGTGTGTATTCATTCTTCTCTAGAATTTACATCCTCTTTATTACGTTAAAATCCAGTGTTGTGCCACACTTTTGGATCAAAATATCATTCAATTTAATTCCTTTTCAATATATCTATCTTTTTTTCATTGATAAAACATAAATCTATGCGAATCATTGTGAAAATGAAATTATTATTTAATTAAATTAACAAATCAATATATTAAAATACCATAAAATGTATTCATGAAATACACATATCAAACACCCCCACACATAAATTCTGACTTTCCCTCAAGGATGGAATATAAATATACTAAAAATAAAATTCAACTTACCATTATTCAAATCCAGTTTCAATATAAATTATTGATCAAATGGAAAATTAAATTTTCAATCACCGCATAGAAAAATTCATCAATGCCTCACTTTTTAAAGAATGAAAATCAAAATTGTATTTTACTTTTCCCCTTTTGAAATATCCCAGTTTATTCATCCATCCATATTCATTTTTAAATTCATTATCAGTATTCATGCCACTTTTAATTTAACCCACATGAATTTTTCCACACATTATCAGTGTAAAATTGAATAGAGTTATTCAAAAATCTCAAAAACATGTACCATACTATATGACTGCAAGGAATCTATCATCTCCACCCTGTGAATACAAAAAGAAAAAATAATCATGAGGGATTCACTATTTAGGATAAAAAGACTCTAAGGATTTAGTTTATGTAGGTAAATAATGTAAAAATTAGCTCAAAAAAGAGTCTTGACTCTAAATCATTTACCATAATAATCCAAAACATCTAAATAAAGGTCTCCCTTCAAAAATGTCAGTTCATTCTCCCCAAATGAACTCAAAGTCGACCCATGATATATGAAAGCTCAATAAATAAAAAACACTCTCTTGAATCGTTAATTTTTTATTTTTTATCTTTTTCAAAAGTTATGATTAGGAAAAATCATTTATCAACCACTAAACCATATTTGATCAAATGATCATCAATCTAGAAAATAGTGATTTTTAATCCTCCCATAATACAACCAATTGTTTTCAATTTTTTTTATTTACAAATGTTTTTAATAAAAGAGAGGTGAATAAAAAATACAATGAATGATAAATGGACTTCCCATTTATCATAATAACAAACCCCTAAAAATAAAAACATTTATTTATATCATGTTATAACCTATAAATTTTTTCCCCACTAATTCTTTGAAATATCATGAAAAACATTTAGAACATGATAGGAATGGATAAAAATAATCTTGTAACATGGATCATTAAATGAAAATGATGTTCAAGCCTTCTATATGATTAAAAATGGATTAATTCAAGGTTTTTCCATGGATAAGGGGATATAAAAAAGAATTATTCTATAATTTTAAAAGTAATTTTGTGTAGTCATAGATTTGATAAGATACAATAAATGTTCAGAAGAAAACATGCCCCCATTTCTGAAGAAATATACTATATAGAGAATTGGAAATATTGGATCAACAGATGTCTTGGGAATGAGTTGAAAATTTGGTATAATTACACATGTCAATTCATATGAATAATTCTATAAATTAATGAAAACAACCAAAATTAAAACCAAGTACCATTCTTATGGAAACTGCATTTACCAAAAACAACATACTCCTTAAATGATGATTTTTTAAATCATAATCCACATGCTTATATCTACTAATTTTTACCCATTTTCACTAAAAATTATTTAAAAATAAATTTAAATATCAAGACATGGTAAATATTATAGGAATTTTATGTATCTATGTTATGTTGATTAAAGTTTGAATTAAATGCAGGCATAAAATTTAAATTTAAATGAACTCTAAACAATTTAAATTTGTGGAATATAGTAAATAAAAAAAATTGTAATTATTACTCCACTTTTGAATTAATTTTTCAAACATAGGATTTATAATCTATTCATGCACATTTTCATGACGTGAAAATTCCCTTCACGATGTATAATTTCTATTCATATTCTTCTAAGACTAATTTAATATTTTTCTTCCTGCATGGATTGATGTTCCGAAAAAAATTACAATAGATAGGTGAAAGAATATGACATAAAAATGAAATAAAAAATACTTACGGATGACGGATTTATCAAGAATAATATAAAATAAATAGTGAAAATAGTAAATACACAGGTTTCCCCCTGAATGTTCTTTGGTTTACCATCATTGGATCAATTATACCTCAGTCAACTTTAGTTGGATGATGGTATGAAATAGGTTACCTAATCAGGATTTACAAAATTTCAAAGCATTGATTCCTTAGTGAAGATGTGTCCACTCCCTTCCTTTAAGAATAATTTCACACTTCCATTGTTGATATTTTTTTCAATCATTGTAGGCCAAATCTAAAGGTCATTAGAACTTCATGAAAAAATAAATGGATGTTCACTAACTTTTCATACTTTTTATCCTTACTTGATATCTTCTTGAATAAATGTTCATAAAATATAATCAACTATTTCAAAAAAAATCTTACAATTATTCATCTTTTTTATATTTTCTTCATTGCATTCTAAAATAGCTAGTTTTTCACTTTTTCTATGGACAATAATATCCTCTAATTTCAGTATATTATCTTCTGAGAATTCATCAATTATTTGACATGTTTTCATCATTTCCTGGTGAAAATTGAACTTCACTTATGATCACCCAACTCATAAACTCATCTCTCCATTTTGAATATCAACAAGTTCAATTATCGTATTTAGGATGGGTATTCCCTTGATTATTGGGATCTTTTCATCATCTACATCTGTCACCATAAAATCTTCTCGAAAATAGAACTTATCAAATTTTATGATGAAAACTTCAACTAGTACTCAAGGAAGTCACACTATTGTACTAACTATTGGAATCATAAATTGAGTTGGTTGTATCTCTATCAATGATAGGATCATGAATGTTTCATATGACATTATATTTAAACTGGAACCTAAATCACATAAAGAAATACCAAACTCATTAGTACTATTATTAATTTGACTGGATAAACTACTTGGATCTTGCATCATCTTAGGTAGGACACTTGATACTACTATTTAACATTCTCTTTCCAGTGAAATGGTGTCTAATTCTTCAATTATATTTCTGTTCATTAATTATTTCCATTTGTAAATGTATATTATTCCCTAAAAATTATATTCCTCTCCCTCATGTATTCATTCTAATTTCATGAAATATGGTTTTTAGATATTCACGGGGATGTTGTTCTAAAATACTGGGAAGTACTCATTTAGTCTTTCCCATATTCTTCTCAATAATATTACTAACTTGACATTCCATGTTCTATCTTGTAGGTTATTAGTTTTTATGAGTCATTTCTCAATTCCCAAGTTGAAGATCCTTGATCCCATTAGTATGATGTAAAATCATTAAGTGTATATCCAATTATGGTTATAAAATTTGTAATTTTTTCTTCCAAAAAAGGTACTTTCCTATTATGTGTTGGCCCTTTTTTGTTGAGATTGAAAAAAATATTGACTTAGCTAATATACTTGGACTTGATTTTGATTTTTTGGTTGTTATGGCCTACATCCCAGAACATAATTTTTTCAATTATAATCTAAATAATTTTCATCTTCACAATACATACATTATTTATTTTGGTTGGCCATCATCACATCCATCTTCATTATAATGTTCATTTTTGTAGAAACCAAAATGTTTTCTACCAGGTTTACTCATTGTGCTTTCTAGTATAATGTATTCATTTGAAATATTTTTCTAGAAATCTCATTCAATGACTCATTTCCCTCCTTTGGTGACATTCGCACAATTGAACCACCTATAGCAGCCTCAACTATTAATTTTTCTTTTATGATAATCCTTTGTAGAATATTTGAATAAATAACCCCATTTTGATTTCATGATGAGAAAATCATATTATTAAAATTTTAAACGTTTCCCATGTACTATATAATGATTAATCATTTAATTTATCAAAATTTATATTACGTACCTTCTGATCATATGACTTTTTGGTTGGGAAATATATTGTTAAAAACATCCTTTCGAGTTCCTCCCAGGTGGTGATTGAATGCGGAGGAAGACTTTGGATCCACTAATGTACTTTTTTCCTTCAAAGATAATCTGAATATGCATATCCTTACAACATTATTTTTGACATTCAGAAATTGTAATGTGTCACAGATTTCTAAAAACATCCAAGGTCTCAGTTTGGGTCTTCCTGATGTAGTCTAGGAAATTCGAGTGAATGCGTAATCATTTGAATGACCACCATATTGATCTCAAATTTTTGAAGAGTAATGGGGTGTATAAGAATTCTTGGAATTACTCCCATGTTTGAGGTTATTCCATAGTTGATAAGATATTTCCCCCTGGATTTCTTCCATGGACCTATGGTTCTACTTGTTGTCCATGTTTATGATTGGATCCTTCAAATTTACATATTCCTTCCATTATCTTCTTTTCATGCTTGATTTTTTCCTATTCTTTTATATTCATAGATAATGTCATTTCCAACATTGGATCTAATGAAATATATTCAATTTTTTTCATCCCATGAGTGGTGTATTCGTGCAATGAATTGGTACCTAAATCAATTACAAAAAAATACCAATTACAAAATAATGAATTAATATAAAACAATTATCAATATTCAGAGTAATAATTAACATAGAGGAAATTTTCCCATGAAATGGAAACAAAAATATGAAAGCTATAGAGTGTCATTAATTCCTATGGGGATACACAAATATAAATTTTTTTAATTATATCACAAAAAACTAAAAATATATTACATGGTTAGGACAAGTGTCAAACCTAGAGGGATAGATCATACGTTCAAGATTAATTAAGAAAAATAGAATATAATTTTTTTTGTTTTTATTTGAGAAAAAAAATTAAAATAGAAATGATTGGGTTGTGAATCATGATGAGATACATTCTAGGTTAAATTAATTTCAAGTTCGTGTGTTAGAGATTTAATTGATAATAGATATATTCAAATTATTTTCTAGAATTTGGTAATTCAGAATCCTTGGTCGGTGTATATTTCCCAAATAATTCTATTTTTCCATTGGAACGGTCATAGATTTAGTGAAAACACAAAACTAGGTGACCTAAAACCGTATTTAATGATAACCATGATAGATTTAATAATTTTCATATTCAAACTAAGGATATTAATAGATTAAATGAAATAATAATCTCCAGAACATAGCAACTATCATGCAATATGAATATAAGATGAATTGGGATTGATAAACGGTGTCCACAACAATCCAAAATATGAATAATAAATAAAAACACTCCCTATACAACAAACTAACATGAAACTAAAGAAAAAAATCACTCATGCTAGGCATGTTGATAATGAGCAACATGGATAGCCAATAAATAATGGAGGTGAAGAACGGTGGAAAAGGAGGGACCCAGATCGTCACTCCAATCATGTTTATCATCCTTGTATATTTTCTTGGCATCCTTTAGTCCTAGAATACTTTCGAAGGGAATCCAAGGGGTGTAATTATATGAAAATATGTTAACACCTCATTTGAGTGTGCATTTATTTTTCTACTCGTTGTCATCCTCACGATGGGTAATCTCTCGAATTTCAAGAAATGCGAATCTCAATGTAATATTCTCCAAAAACGTGTCTTGAACAAATTCATGTCTTATAATGTTGTTACATGACCTGTAAGGATCTTTTACAATGATAATGAATTTAATACTTGTCATGAGTGGGTAATTCCTTCTAAAAATTCCATGATATGTAATTTCATTACACAACATGTTGTTTTTATACTCAAGAATTTCATGATTCATTCTTCTTTCCAAATTTGGTGTCGGGAGCATCGAAATCACAACCCTTTTCATTCCATTTTCATTAATATGTTGTTTTTTACCATAAAACTTAAAATAAATCCAATAAATCCAAAATTTGAAAGATTATTCAGTTATATATAGAAATCAATATATTAAAATAAATAAAATTTTATATGAAATACATTTATTTTCCCTCTAAAATAATAGAGGAATATTTCCCCCATTATAAAATAAATAATTTAAAATAACAAAAATAAATGTCTAACTTTTATCATCCAACTCTCAACATCTTGAGGATCATTTGAGACATAGAATTCCAATGGATTCTAGAGATGGAATTCTTGATCACAAATTCCAAATTCATCCCGTGAAGGATCCAGAGTAGAAGCTTGAATGGGTACAAGTGTGGGTTCTTATCCCAGATCATCAAAATCCCACAAAACTAACCTCATATAAATTGAAATCCATTGGGGGATTTTATCATTGTGGTTCATTAGTATATTCTTAATAGATCTAATCTAGATATCTTCTTGGTTTCGTGATGTTGCAAAACATGATCACACTATATTGAGGATGTCACAAAAGATAATTATATTATCGCTCACACAAGAGTTATTCGAGAAACTAATTCCATTGAATAAAAAAAATTAGTATAAACTACCAAAATATGATGCATGGAAAAGACTATAACTAATCCTTAGGACACCATTACCAAACAACCCATAGTGAATTAAAGGTTATTATAGTGAGAGATAGAAAGACAATAACTTATAACTACATCCTACATCCCGAAAATAGTTAAAATTCCTTATTAACATTATGGAATTATGATTATACTACACCTCTAAAACCATATATCATAAACTAGACAAGATACCACAGTACCCAGACACCTGATCTATTAATGAAATGGCTTGAAGGAAATTCCTGATCCCCATGGATTTCAAACTTGCACCTGGAATCATATTGGATAAATATGGTAATATTTTCTCTATATAAACATTGGGAAAAATATATAAAATATATTTTTATCAACATAAAACATTACATAGGGAACATTAAGAGAATTTAAACATTTATAGAAAACTAATGTACAAAAAATGTACCATAAAATGAAAGATAATCAATCCAATTCCCAAACCAAAAAAACACTCCAAATACAATGGGGATAACAAAAACTTCTACTAATAAGTTCCACATCAACCTTTCTTGAACACGAAATATGGAAATCTAAAAATGCCCGAATGAAAATGTAGTGTGTGAGATAAAATCCAATTAGGTACTCACAAAGTGTTCCGTAATAATATTCCATAATAAAAAATTATTTCAATTTTAATTAATTAGTCATCAAGAACCTATATAAAAAACCATGATTTTTATTTTAATTGATGGAATCACATTAAACAATGTCTTAATAACCATTATATATATAATATTTTATAGAAATTAAAAAGTAATATGTAAGTAATTTTTACAAATAATGGAAACTATATCAAAATAATCTTGAACGAGCAACAAGTTTATCTTCAATATGGTATGATAGTCCATGGTTATGGAATTTTAACACACTCATATAGTGATAATGAAAACATGCACAAACATCCCTTTAACACCAGTCAAATAGGAAAAACCAACATCCTACTAAGGATATGATCTCCCAATAATTTTATGATATAGTTGTATAGATTCAATCTATTACTAGAGAAATTACATCCTATCATGTTTTTCCTAAATAAATAACTAACTACATAGGCATTAATTTTCTAAAAAATAATAAATAATGTGTAAATTATTTTTAAAATTTATTAAAATTCAAATTTTTCATTTATTATTTCAATAATCCAATTTCGAGATATATATATATATATATATAAAATCAATTCATTCCATTATCTAGATAAAACTGATCCAAGGTTCTTTTCAAAATAGTTTAAGGAATTTTTTTTAAACACTAATTTCAAATCAAATTTTCCAATTCAGTTTTAGACTCCATAAAATAAAAAACACACACAAATTCACTAGAATTGAGGGTTTTCCCCAATTTCTCGTAAAAATAAATTTCAAATCCCAATACAACAAATTTTATTTTCATTAATTAATTGAATGTAATCTAAAATAATCATGTAATTAATTGTATGATTAATTGGATAATCATAACGGAAAAAAACATATTGTAGATCATAGGATCTTGTAACACCACTTCCACAAAGGATTCAACAATAAAAAAGATTGAAAACAAAGAATAAAAAAACAACTATATATTCAAGATCCCAAAAAGAAGTTCGTATCAAACAATAATTAGATGATGTAAAATACAAAAGGAGGTGATATAAAGTGATTGTGATTTATAAAATGGGGTAGAACCAGCACCGGAGAGGAATCAGACAATGTTTTTCAAGTTTCATCAATCTTCAAAATTTGATTGGAGGATCCAAAATGGGCTCTTGGTGGCACAAAAGACATATTAACTCATAATAAACATATCTAGGGTATGGAAGAATGGTATACTAGGGTTTTATATAAATTAAAATTAAATTTCATAATTAAAAACCACTACTTGCACAGTTAACTGTGTACGGATTCCCGATTTATCAATACATGTGCCCAAGATATGTTCCCCTATAAAGGGGTGCATAGATTATACTATGTGGGAACATGGTTTTTCATATCATTCGCTATCTATGAAAACACTCACTACTTAGTTATGTATGCTTTCCACTAGTAGGGTGCACGATTCAGGAAACTTATACACCAATCATGCATATTCTAATATTCCTTCAAAAGTTTTTAATTTTATCCCAAAACAAATTGATAGAAACCTAAAATAATGAATGATAAAAAGATGTATTGAGGAGTACCTAAAAATAGTAACATAATGATACATATCTCTTCCATGGAAAAATCGAAGGGAGGATAAATTTGGATATGGAATACACCATTTTAATAACTTTTTTAATGAATGAAAAAGTACATTCTTGGATAGAAAAATAATAACATAATTTTCAATTCAACTACATCACTTCTACATCTATGAGGTGACACAAATTTCTCAATTCATCATGTACCATCAACTAGAACTCTTTAAATATATGATCAATCATTATTGTCTTGGAACCAACTATTTTTAATGAATCTTGGTGAGGTAGGAATCAACCTATGTGATATTTAGTAGCTTCTAGGAATACTTAATCTTGGAGAAATGTTTGATTAAGACCCTCACACAGTGGATTTTGAGGATAAACCTAGATATACCTCAACTATTAAATGATATATGCTCACCATTATTATAGGGAGGATAAGTAAGTAGATAAATCTATGATCAATATTTTATTAAAGGATTTAGTCAACATATTACTTTTTGAAATGGAGATAGAAAAAAAATTGTGAATTCTCATCGCTATCCTTATCAACATGTTCAAGAAATGATGGATTTTATTATACTATCATAGTGGTTTAAGATTATACTTTAGGTGGATAAAAGGTGAAATTAGTAGTATAAATATATATATTTTTATAGGTATTATTATAAATGTTATTAAAAGGATTTATTTTTCTTAATGGGGATAAACATCTCAGAATCTAGGTTTTCATGTTATTGTTAGGTGATCGAATAGAAGAATGGTGGACACTCTACCTAGTCATGTTAACTCTTACACTCCTTTATTAGTTTCTCTACTATATTAGACTATAAATTCCCTTAATCGGTGATCGATCAGTTAATTTTTTTATTTGTATGTATAGGGAATAACTTCAGGTGTTATGTGTAACAAAATGACACAAAGATATTTTTTCCCATATTACACCCTTGATTACCAATTGTCACAAGGGTTGAGGCAACATTTTTTTATGTTTATGAGGCTATCATAAGGCTATGAAATCAAAAAAAAAAATCATTATTTTTCATACCCTGAACTATATGGGATGATCATTGACCATGAATGTGTTTCCACAAATGGGAGGTTGTACAGTACTTCCATATTTGACATGGGTCATACTTCCTATTAAGACTATAAAATAATTTCCAATGCATTTTCCAAGTATATATTATCTAATAATTTCTACTATATTTAGAAATTGACTTATCTATCTTTTCTTAGTGTGTGAGGGAAACAACATATCAGGATTATCCATCAATTTTTGAAAATTGTAGCATGAAATTATACTAATTCATGAATTTATATGATTACTACTAATGATTTTACATATCTATCCTTAGACTATTCCATGTCATGGATGAATTTATGAATCTGGTGTTCCATGAAAACTAGTTCAATGGTTAGAAACATCATATTCATCACAAAATCTCTTATTAATAGCCTCAATATAACATGTTTAGGAAATAAAGAGTCCTTACAAAAATTACCTCACCATTATATGGAGTCATATGAACTAAAGGTACAATTTTTTTGGAAACCTTCCACATAACATTGTAATCAGATAAAACTCTATCCGAAGGAGGTTTAGAACAAGTATTTAGAAAAGTTATAGAATTACAATAAAATATGTTTCCATATTCAATATTTGTATTGATAATTCTTCAATTTATATTATACCTAAAAATATACCAACCTTGGATCATCACGCCAAAACACCATCAAAAATGTATTTCAAGAACAAGATTACGTGACGTCTAATTTACAGCATATTAAAACTATATTTCTTAGGAATATATTAGAGGATGTTCATGGTCATGGTGAGTTAATAAACCAAAATTTATAGAGTCTAATGGTGGGAATATTTAAATATTATAGATTATAATAACTCATACAGTTAGTCATATTACATTTTAAAAAAAAAATCTTATCACGAGGAAGAGTTTCATTCCTTTGATAATAAAAATTTTCTATTATTATCCATGAAATATTACTCTATGGAGTTAGATAAAAAAACATATTGTAGACACCATTTGGTTCTATAAGATGAGACACAAAGAAAATAAAATATAATTTTATTATGAACTAAAGTCTCATGTGAGTGCCAATTTATCAAAATCATCCATTTTTATAGATTCGACCCAAAAAGTGGATCATGGGTTATCCTCATCAAGCAATTCATTACGTATACTAGTAAAAAATTGATGTAATGGATAGAAAATGACATTAAAATTAAGTTAAAACATATCAACAAACTCTAGATGACATGTATTACTCATAAAAACATTTTTTTCAATTTTCATATTGTATTTACTTGTGGAATCCCTATAGAGATTAAAGAATATGAAGGTTCCTTCATTATTTATTATATCATCAATGAATGAATATTTTGATATCCATATGTTTTCATAATTTCGAACATTAATCATGGGAATGAACTTTTTTCAACATGATAACAGATATTTTTTAAAAATAAATCAATCTCATTTATAATAAAAAGAGTACCCAATCATGAATTTTTATTCTCAAGTCACAAAATACAACTTTTCAAAATTTCACATGAATGATTAATAACATATGTGTCCTAATTTAAGTATTTGAACACATCATTTCTCAGTCACCAAGTTTAAAATATAATTTTATAAATTTTTTCCAAGATAAATGTTCTATAAATTTTTTCATGTCCATGGTTCAATAGGGAATAGATAAATATATCAAAGGTAAATATAATTGTCCAAAAATGTTTATTTTTGTCAATTATTGTTCGAAAAAATATTTTAGATTGATGTTGAAGGAATTATATATAAGGATTAGACAAGGATTTTTCATAGGGTTAATTGATGTTTTTTTAGAAAAATAATTATTTTTCAATTTCAATTTAATATGTGATCAATTATTATTAGGTCACATAGTGTGTGTGTGTAGTGAGTAGAGAATCAACCTTTCCCTCGTTTCCCATTACGGGTTTTCAAACAAGTGAGAATTTATTCTATTTTAATTTTTTAAAATGTATTTAATGTTTGACTAGTTATGTTTTGTAATTTATAGGATAAACATCATGTACTCTTAAATTTTTATAGTTCATAGTATTCTACCACAGACAATTTATTGAAATGGTTTAATGTTTTTTAGCTCAGACCATCAAATGATGTAGTTTGGCGTCATCATTCATAGACCATCCATTATTTTTAATAAAAAATACATGGAGTGTGTGATTTATGGGGATTCATGATTCATTAAAACTTCATATATCATTTTTGTGATTTAAAAGGATGAGAATTCTAGAATGTTTTAGACACGGTGGATCTATGAAATGATGGTGAAGGATTTTTATTCATGAAGGGTTCAATGCCCCTTTATACATACTATGATGATGATGTAAGAGTATTTATTAATGGTTAAGACACCATGACTCCTCAATTAGATTATTAATATTGTGTATTTATAAATGGTTTATAAACCCTTCATCACTACTGTGATGATAGAGGATGGGTATTCGAGAATGGTTTGGACACACTGCATCATTTATAAGAACTACCTTAGTGTGTGGTGTCATAATGTTAAGGGTGATAAATACAATTACATTGATGGAATATAGATTGTGTAAATAAGATATTCATGATGATTAATTTTAAGGGGGGTTGATTTTGAAAATAATTTAAAGGTTGTTTTATGAACAATTTAAGGTGATGAGTTCTGGTGAAATGTGGTAAGGGATCATGAAGATAGGTGGTACCTTCCAAAACGGAAGAGCTTCTTATAGTATATCGTTCAGAGAACCATATACAAGATCCTATAGTGATTAAATATATGGTTATTTAGAGGGTTACCCACTCATTTCCATGTTAAATAGATGATTTGTGAAGAATAAAACATGTTGTTGATGAACATGTATTTTGAGAAAGTAACTATCCAATGAGGGATTTTGAACCCTTGGGGTTGTTCTAATTTACGGGTTTAAAGATCATTCACTACATTATTTGGTTTTATGTCACACTATGAAGTCTATAAAGAGGTTCATGATTGATGTACAATATTCTTTAATTGGTAATGTGTACCATACACATTGATATAACATCATGGATATTAAATAAACTTGAATAAATTGATAATGGGAATAGTAACTCATGATCATGGAATACCTGATTCATAAAATAGAGGATAGTGGGGTTCCTATAGAATTTTATCAAAAATGTAATTTGTTGGTGTCAATTCGGACTTCATAAAAATTAAGTTGGTTTGTGGAAAATGTAATATTAAATAATGGTTTAACACACTAAAAGTTGTTTTGTGGCATACTGAACATGTTATCATGGAGAGGGTATGAGATAAATCATTACAATAAATATTTATAGTATGATGTTCTCTATATGGCATGTCTTTTTTTTAAAAGGTCTATTAAATGGGATCCAAGAAAATTTTACGATTTTATTTTCTCTCTAAATTTTTCTTACACTATAATTATGAAGTGTTTCATGACTAGATGATTTATTTTTACTCAAATAGACATTTAATAGTTTTTTACTTATATGTTCCTCTTAAATTTCTCTTGAAATGTTGGATCTTGCAATTTGGACCTAGCATTAGTGGAGTGTTACACTATTTTCAAATTATGATTCCCAAGTAAATGATAACACCCTTTTAATAGAGGAATGGTATTGTGGAATATAATCCCTCATGTTTCTCATGTGATGAGTAGTATAATGATACAATCATTGCAATGATGAACATGAATAACTCTACAGTTATGAGTTCCCCAGTGATGATTTTTAAGATCACTATAATCAAAATAAAATTTTGACAAGTCCAAAATACCACTGGTTGATGGGTCTAAGGACCTTATGTACATACAACTCATACATGGTCAAATAGAGGAATATTTTATTCTTTATGAGGGCCATGAAAGATTCAGGGAAACCCAAGATGCTTAAGGAATTAAGTGTGTTTTATGGGTTGAGGGTCTTAATTAAATGAATGAATCATATTGATTTTTTTTTGTCTAAGTTAAGGATCATGCAATCCATTGATAAGGAGTGATGATGAAAGATGGTACACATACATTAATGTTTTTTATTGAGTATGTGTTATCCAAATAGTTTAACATCATATGACTCAGATGTAATTTCAATGTAGTTTAATTTCATCTGAATTGCAATTCTTCCTTGAGATTTATCATCATTATGTAAAGATGTAGAAACTAATCCAGAATTATAAAATGCATCATTATAGAACCTTGAATAGGTTTAGTGAATTTAGGATATTACTTAAAATTCAATTACTGAGATTCCTTGGTTTTCCATATGTATTTCATGAGGAACATAATCTTGCTCCACTTAGTTTATTCATTGAGATCTGATTATGTTCATTTGGAATTTAAAAAAATGGATATTTTAATTTGGTATGATTTTTTGGTAGGGGTCGGATAATGTGATATGAAAATCACTATGTGTCTTATGATATCAAGAACCAATCAAAATGTATTCCTGATCTGGATCCCCATATAGATCAAACTCGTATATTTCGAGAGAGAATTTTTAATTATGTATAATATTTTTTGAGGCCTTCTTTGCACAAGACCATACCACATAAATGAATGGATAATTAAATCATTCATTAAAAAATATTCATTATATTTGTTATATATCTCTTCAATGGTTTCAACACTAATGTATGAGTGGATTAGAATTTTGAATTCATTTTTATACTCAATGATAGGTTGTCAAAATATCACTACATATCCTATACAAATAGGAAAAAAGGTATAAATAGTTCTAGATATATTAATGATCCAAACACATTTATCTCATTCTAAAGTAGGGGAGAGGGGCTTGTTTCCTCAGAAATTGGATTTACCCACTGCCACATCAGCACAGCATCTCATACTTTCATTGAACTATCAAAGTTATGGGTTCACATATTAAGAGAGGATTCCATTGGTAGGGTATTTTTTTACATTAATATTGAAAAATAATATTGAAATATTTGAATATGAATCGAGGACATGGGATGGTTGTGAATGTGGATATCATTTGAATTGTATCAGGACAATATAAATTACTATAACTATGTATTATAATAAGTTAGGAATCATTCCACCCATATTTATTATATTGGAATATTCCATTTACATATTAGGATTATTCAGAAGGAACATAAGAACTATTATATCAAATATAAAGGATGTGACATGGATTTGGGAACCTATATGCGACTATATATCCTATGATAATAGGAAAAAATCTACGAAATGTTATGATATGTAATACATCCCATAATGATCTAGATCCTATTCTGAGGCTGGGAAATTCTTATCTTCCAATATTGAGTTTTAATATCATATCCTAATAATGGGTCCTTTGTGTTGATCTAGTTCATACATAGGGAAATGGAATTTCCATATACAATCCAAATATAGAGTTTAAACTTTCATTTATAGATCAATTTTATGGTTATGAAAGATAATATTCCTACTCTAATTGTTTTTATGTGTCTGCAGGAGGACCATAAGTCATGTAGTATAATGTATCCTAACTAGTTCATTATGAGGGATGACGCTATATAGTCACAATTATTTTTCCCAATTGTAATTCTAAGTATACCAAGTAAAAAATTTCATATTTGACTTCACATGAGTTATATACCCTAAAATGAAGTGGTACAAGAATAAAATGTTATAATCTTACATTTAAAACATGTACGATGGATATATGACTATCCATAAAGGTGTGTAAAACATTGTGAATAGTTGAGTTTTGGTAGGTCTAAATTATAACCCAAGAATATATGGTGTCATAGGATATCAAGATCAGTGGGTATGGGTTAACCATTTGTAATAGTGGAATCTTGTACCCTTTATTATTAGGAAAATAAATCCTAGTTTTGAGGGAACTATCCCTACATGACCAGAATATCCACTATACATGATCTCTTTAGAATTTTTTAATCACTACTAAATCATAGCATTGTCCTTCTTATTTATTCATTCCATATTAATATTTCCCTATCGTGGGTTTAAGATCATGGGTGCTCATTGTCCATGGGATTCCAATAGAATGATATCGACATGTGGAATTCATTGGTATCAACACAAATATCAATGATATGATGTTGGTTCTTTGTGAACGTAATATTTCAATAGAATTTAAGAAAATTAAATGCTATGGAAACATGTATTAAATTAATTTTTAAGGTGGAAGGATAAAATATACAATTATTTATTATAGAGTCATTTGGGGTATTAACTGTTCGAAATGAATACCTCTTTTCATTCAGTATAATAATATATGACTAGGATATGGTTGTACAATTTTATGTCATGCGACTATAAAATGGTTCAATTTTTTATAAAATTTACCCCAATCATGGTGGTTAGATCGACTTTCTAGGTTCTTTAATCTCACATGACTCATTATCAACATGAGAAACATGTGAAACCTATGATTTTTATTGATATATGCATGATTTCATGACAGTGAATGTATAGGGGTATTCATATTTTCAAATGAATAGAAATCCATAAAAAAAATTGATTCCTATCGATTAAAATAGTTTTTAGTGATGAGAAACAATGGTTGGGCCCAAAATAGTGGATCTATGCATCTATACATACATGTGATAACACAAATCATGCCACGATTCATTCTTGTAATGAATACTACCCATATAGTTCAAACCCCTAGGTCTGTATGGGTGATTAAATATATTTTATATTCTATGTACATTGCTGCTTGATCTAAGATTTGTGATCTGGGTGCCACTACATATCCTGGGACAATAGGTGTTATTAAACACAAAATTCTCAAACATAATTCCTTATGTGGATCTGAATCTCACATTAGGATGGGGTTTGTGGTATTCATTGTAGATCTAGAGCATGAATAGTACATTTTCATTGAATAAGTATCATGTCTTGGGTGATAATGACATTTTACATGTAGTTTAATGTCATAAGGATTGAATTTAGATATGTTGTGCAATTTAATGTCTTTCTATAATGAATTATATATAATGGAATATGTGACTGAGTCAATCATGATACCACATGGAAATGGGAAAATTGATGGAATAAATATTCCCATTCTATTCATTTATCAAAACTGATTGTTTTATGATTGGTTGGTTTAACATCATAATATTAGATTAATAACTCCTAATGTTAAGGGTAAATAGACATTAGGACCATGATATGACCTAGAAGAAAAATATATGGCATTTTTTAGTTCATAAAAAAATCCTATAATGGTACCTTTCATATAGGTTGATCCCTATTAAAAATATAATGTATGTGAGAATAAAGATAATTTGGGATCATGGTTCAGAAAATTCCAAGAGACCATGATTAAATGTTATATGGAAATTAAACATTAAAATCGTCTTGTAGTTAGTATTGAGTAAAATGAGGTTCCCCAAGGGATTTTGATGCTCATGGATGTTATAGATTCAGAGGGGATACACCCTGGAATGAAAGAGTTCATGAATTTGTTGTCATAAACATGATTTTCCAATGGATATGATTCATAGATTAGTAATATTGAGGGTACATGTATGAAATTGTATATTTGTGTTATGAGAATTGTAAATTATAACCATTGAATATTTGATCCAATGAGAGATGAAGATCAGTGGGTATGATTCAACAATTAGAAAATGTAGAAGCATACACCCCTTGTTTCTAAGAAAATAGCTCCTAGATTTAAGGGGGTCCTTTCCCCTAGGAGTAACATATCCACTAGGAAACTTTTCTGAGGCACCATGATATTCAATAAAGAATCATATGGGTACCTTTGGATTAACCAACTCCTATTACTAGTTTTCTAAAGTGGGAACATATCGAGAATCAGATCTTTGTTCTCAGGGTACCAATATAATTATATAAAGTGAAGGGTATTCATAGTACTGTCTCTAATGTTGATGTTATGACTTAGATTTATGGGGAAAATAAAATTATATAATGGTTCCCTCACCAAGAAGTATATGAAAATTTCAATTAGGCACATTTAGGGGAGAATGGATAAGACATGATCTTCTTGAGTATACAGCCCATAGGTGATAAACTTCATTACATGAAGAACTATTATTATTCAGTTTAACATCATATGACAGAGACATGACTATGTAGTTTGACATCAAGTGACTAGAATGTTGTCGTATAGATTCATGTCATTTTACTAATAAGAGTTTACCTATATTAGAATGTAATTATCCTTGATAACACTTAATGGTGTATCTTTCATGTTTCTTAAACCACTCATGATTTATTATTTTCATGATAATGAAGAGAAAACTAGGTATTCAATCAAGCCATATGGGAGTGAATGACATGGAATATGTGGGAATGTTCACATTTCTATTTGGATTGAGAATCTATATGGAAATAAAGCACATGGATGATAATTTTTTGGATAAATTAAATATAATGGATTGTCCTTGTATAAAGGAAGTATGTGTGGCTACAAATAATGTGGTGGTAGAAATAAAACATCATATAGTAATTCAATTTAAAGCTTCATTGATAGGTTTTTACCATATATAGATAAGGAGATTTTTTTTATTTCCCTACCATTTTTTTCAAAAGTGACTTGTCCCATGATTTAAAAAATGGGAATCACTATGTATCATGAGTTAATAAGGATCAAGCTATATTTAGTTCTTATAGGTGAATCCCTTTTAAATTTATAACACATAAACAAGTTAAGGGGAATTTTATCTTTTATTGAGGTTGGACTACAGTTTGGAGACATAAAAATCAGTATGTATCATTTGGAAACATGAATAATGGCCCATATTCTACATAAAATGAACATTTTAGGCCTAGTTATAACATATAGGTAGGGAGAGATCCTTTTTTCATTTTTACTATTTTTGGTCCTAGGATTGGAAACATCCATGTCACTACGTATCCCATAAGAATAGGAATCAAACCACATGTAGTTCATGATAATGTTCCCCACACATGTTTGACTGATTCACAAGGAGGGGTTCTTTTTTAAATATTAAAATAGAAATAGTATTTCAAATTTAGTAATACTTATGTATCTTTTAGTAACAATAATCAACCAATATGTATTATTCATATGTGATCCCATATGTAGATATGATCCTACAAAGGGATGCGTGCACATCATTTTTCTTATATAAAGATCATGACCATTTATAGTGCATCATCAATGAAGTGATGTTACAATTTAGGGATGAAGTAATCCTATCATGAATTTGGATCTAGCTCTAGACTCATATGGAACTACATCCCACTCATTTATGGTTGTTGGAGAAAACCTAGATTGATATTATAATCCCTTACATAAAATACATGGTATTATATGTATCTAGCTCATTAATCAAGGGGGGTTAAATTCCTGATATTTTATAAAATATTTATCTATAAAAATTTTGATTTTTTATTTGTCTTTTGATACATGGAACACCATGTTTAAACAAACCATGATTCACTGTTAATATATTATTATTTAATTTACATCATTGTGTTTTTCTAGTAAATATTTCAATTAAAATTTTAAAGTTTTATTATCTGGTTTTTTTTAAAATTGATTATATTTTTTTAATTAAGAGGTAAAAATTTAGTAAATATAACCATTTTTTGATAATATTAATTGTAAACATTTTAATTTTTGATACCTTGGTAAACTATATATCTGGTAATTAATCATTAAAAATTAAATTATAAGTAGTATTAAATGAAACCAATACCATTATAAATCATATTTTAAGAGAATATATATACTTTAATCATTCAAGGATTTAATTAATGACTTTCTGGGGATAATTGTATGTGATTATGACATTTATAGTCAATTTATTAATTAGATTTCAAACATGTCACACTCTTGTTTTTATCAATTTTAATGGATTTAATATGGTTTCATCTATTAGATATGTTTGACTATAAATATTTTTTGAAATAAATAGTTTTTAAATTCATCATGGTAATTTATTTTGCATTATTATGGAAGAAATAATTATGTTTAATGGTTACACAATACCGATGAAGTAATTATTTATTTAATAAAAAAAATCAAATTAAATATATTAAAATTATAAAAAGAGATATAATTTTAGACATTTATGGGGATCCATGAATTATATATATGGACATGAGTTTTTTTATCATATAATAAAAAAGACTTTTTGAATTTTACTTGTTTTCTTATTATTTTGAAATTCAACTAATTGAATAGAATCAAAATTTAAAATAATGTAAAAATATTAAGATGATATTTTTTTAAATAATATAAAAATAATTGAAATATTAAATAAGAAAAAAAATATTATTTTCTCTAAAATTTCATACTATGTAAATTTATATTCTAACTAGAGTCTTTTCTCTCCATAATATTTTTATTATATTTTAATATTTTATGGAATTCCAAAAGCACCTCTCACCTCAATTATAAATGAGAATATCCTCCCTCACATCAACAACTAACATAGATCCTTAAAACATGACCATACCCTAAAAACGTTCCCTCTCAAATTCCATGTCCAGATTTTTGAAAAATATTTATTCACAAAACACTAAAATAAGAGTACTTATTGGTGATCTAAATAATTTGTTTTGAAGAAAATGTAATCAATATAATAAATAACATTATTTTTATAATATTATTTACCTATTATAAACAAATTAAATTTATCATAAAATAATAAATTAAATATAATCTGTATTCATAAATTTTATTGTAATTATGAAAACACCATTATACATATTCTTACATGTTAAATACGAAGTGAATGTATCACTTGTGCATACAAATGTCTTATAGTCTCTACAAAGCAGTACAAGTCATTTTCCATCACCAATTTTCATGAATGGTTAATATTAAAGGTTTGTAGTTTATATATGATATCTATTAAATATTAATTCTTCTATAATGAAAATATAATATATATCATATTACCTTCAAAGATTTTGGAAATGATATCTTCACTCATGCAAACATGTAGACAACACCACCATGGAGAGATGTGATTAATTTTAAGATTCTATTTTATGTGGATTTTAAGGAGGAAAGATATGATGAATATATAAGGCATATATAATATAATAATTATTATTTAAATTTTAATTATTATTTTCCTTTATATTTTTTGTATATTAAAAAGTGGATATTGCATTCATGCGTTCGCAAAACCAACCATCTCTATGAACTGTGTAATTAATTTTCTTTCAATATCATTACGTATGTTATTAAATATATATATATATATAATAAATATTTATGATATAATAATAATTTAAATTATTCTAGTGTAGGATATCCCACCTAATGTATGAGATTTTCAACTCAATTTTATTTTCATTAGACACATGATTTATACAATAAATGATTCTTTAGTATGGTATATATTACCCATGAATGTTTTTTATGATTATTATTATGAAAATTATATGATATACATATCCATATAGATTTAATTATTTCACGGGGACTATGGTTCAAAACTAATAAATGGTGAAAGGGTTTATTTAACAATCACATCATAATTCAGGATGGTTTATGTTTATTTATCCACTATGAAATATTTCTATTCAATTTACTTATTGTGTAAAAATATTCAAAAGGGATTAAATATTCCCCTAAAACAGTTTAAAATATTTTTTACCCATTATTAAAATTTTACATAATGGTTTCGAAGAACTTATTTTATTGTTTTCTAAACATGATTATTTGTGACTTTTTCAAAAAAATATGGAAGGAATGTTTTTAACATATCCAAAATGAAAATTCTTTCCTACATTCATGAATAATTAGTGATTTTTATATCATGATAAATGTTAAAAAAATAAATTATAATGAAAATTTTTTCATTTATAAATTCAAATACTTTTAAAAAGAGATGTTATATCCAAATCAAAAAACTTTTTCCCTCTTGAATTATTCAAATTTTTATTTCCACATAATTTTCAATATAGAATGAAATATATTAATGTTATTTATGATTTAATTTGTATATGATCCATGGATACCAAAATTACTGTTTTTTATGATGTATTATGATTATAATGATAACATTTTTGGGCCAACTTTTCCCTTTTCCACAGTTTATACATTGATGGGATATTTATGAAATCCATTTACTTCATGAGTTTTGTGAGGATAAATTTTTTATAATATTTTGGATGAAATATGTATGATTTTATTTATTTTACTGGAGGGGCATAAATCTCTTTTCAATGAATTGGGTATATTTTAATATCTATTAATATAACAATGGGAATAAAATCGAAGGGAATGATACCACTTTGGGAACCAAGTGTGTTATGATCTATTATAAGAAAATGTAACGTCTTGCTTTACTATCATAAAAATGTAAATCCTGATCCGTTATGAAAAATATTTGATTCCCCATCAACTATGGAAATTATATTCATCATGATCTACTATGGGAAATTAGTGTTTCTTGATCCATATTTGGAAACAGGTGATAAGTCTTGTAATCCTTTTATGATGGTATTGGTAGTTAACCTTGAAATATGATTTTTTCTATATTGGTGATGGTGTCACACTTTTATGAAATTAACAGATGTTTCATTATTTATATATGATTATTTACAAATAATTTTACCATTTGTTTTGAAATGATAATGTTTTATTATATGAAATGTGTTTATGATATATTACTGGTTGGGTGTGAACTTAGTTTGTTATGTTCATAATCTAATACCCTTATTATTATCGTATACATTCATATTATCATAGATTTATATCTACTATGTTTCCCAATATTGGTCATATTATATCCCAATTTCTTATTTTTTCCATTCACTAGGTTATAAAAAATGATTTTTATCATATAGGTATAATAAGTGTGTTAGTCGTGATGAAATTTTGGGAGATGACATAGAGTTTTTTATACTAGATATTTAATTTTTCAATGATATATATTTACTTTTTATAGTTCAATAAAAATAAAATACTAAAATTATATTTATTATCAATGTTATCCAATATTTACTTTTATTACTTATGTTTTTATATATTTTAAATTGTTTCAATTTTATATAAAAAATCAAAACATGTGATGTTTTTTTTCATGTAGGAATCATGATTTTGGTTCTTGGGAAATTACAATTATAATGTGAGGTCAGTTTTGAAAAATCAATAGATTGGTATATTTTCATGGAAATTTATCTTATTATTTATAGACACCATCACAAATATATAATTTGGATTTTGAAACTTTACAGAGTATTAAACACCAATTTTTAAGGTTTTAAGTAATGAAAATTTTATATTATTAATGATATTTTGGGAAATGTTTTATTATTTTTAGGTTTATGTAACCCTTTCGCTTAACATTAATAATTATTTGAGGAGGAATTAATTTAATGTTTTTCATAATAATTTTAATGTTTTCAATAACAATTAAAGATGATGTGATCTTTATGTCGAGGTAATTATGGGTTATTACATTTTGGGATGAAAAAATAATGGTATGAGATAAAATATAAGGTTATAATATTTGATAAATGTTTAATATATTATGAATGTTTTTAAGGTTGTCTCTCACATTTGTGAAATTTTTTAAGGATTATATAAATATTGTTTGTGATGAAAGATACACCATAGGATTGGTGAAAAACCATCACTTCTGGCATTGATGTAGGGATTGAACCCTCAAATAATGGGGGAAAGGGTTGAAATGCCTACATTAAGTATATATGATGTATTAGATAGTAATGTTTTTTAAAATTAAGTTAAATTTTTTATGTTTAAATAATAAGTAAATTTAGGGGAAATAAGTTTTATCATATAGATATCAACATGTTTAGAAATTAATTTCATGATTAAGAGATTCATGTTATATTTAATGAATATCACATTTATTTTTGGTGAACTATATATGATTATGGTAAATATAATTTTATGGTCTTTTATTTAAGAATAAATGGATTAATTGTATTTTGGAATTATAAATGATTTTATTTTTTATTTATTATGATTCTTGTAATTTATTGAAATGATTAACATATCATAAAGGTTATTTGATTTGGGAAATTTCATTTTCAAAATAAGGCATTAAGAATTATTGAAGTTATATTGTGAGATAAATTTAAAATTTCTCATGAAAGGAATTTCTACCAAATCCTTTTGATTTTTTGTTTCAATATTATTATAGATTATTTGTGAATAATTTTATGGAAAATTATTTGTTTATTGATCTATACTTCTCATTGGGTGTTACTTTTGAATTTTGGATATTTAAACTAATTTTAATCATATGATAGATTATAGTGTTTTGAAAACATTTTATCATGTACTAAATTTTTTTTTATTTTTTTATTATTAAATAATGAAGGAATATATTTTTATTACCTTAATAATTATGTGATCTATTTGAATTTTATTTTAGTGCATTAGGGAAGAAACATTCATCTTGAAGACTCATCAATTGGAGAAAATTTTCTGTTTGTTTGGAAAAGTTACAAATGTTTTTAATTATACTAATGTTGTATGTATATTTCTTTATTTTAAATGACTATATGGTAAATGATATATTAAAATATACTAAAATTATCTTGAGAAACATATCTTGTCATATGACATTAAATTCTGATTAATTAATTGTATTTTCTCCATCTTTGGTTTATAGTTTTTTTATTGTTAACATTCACAATATCATTCACCTTTTTTTGATCAATGATCTTCAGGCATTAATTCCCATCTAAGTTTATATAACAAGTTCCCACTAATTCTATTCTATTTGAAAACATAGAATGTGTAATTCTAGATGATGTTTATATTTCACATTCGATATTTTAAGAAGAAATGTTTAATTACCATTGTTATAATGTGCATTTCCACAAAATAATTTTTAAATGTCACACATTTGATTACTTAGAAGAAGTTGTAATTTTGATGATGGAATTTATTAAAGGGGGAAAATGTAACATCCTGAAATTTTATAAAACAATTTTATTTTAATATTTTCACTTTTATGGGGCTATTGTTACATGCAACAACAATTTTAAATGATCCATGATACAGTATTAAAATGTAAACCTCTTTTTATGGAACTGGCCATGGATGTATTTTTGGATTTTTTGTTGGTGGAATATTTAATCCCATATGTTTGGTGGTGTTTCTTGGCCTTCGGACTTCTATTATAGGTATTTGTTCTAATTGTTTAATTTTTTGATGATATTTTTGTTTTTGGTTGTCTGGAGTTCACCTAGATGTTTGGTGACAATCCATGTATCACACACTTTTCTTTTCAAGTTCCCTCTATTTTCATCAATAAATTTTTTGTGCTGTGTACGTGTGGTAAATAAACATTCCTATCAATATCATTAAAATAGACAATACTGATATTTTATAGGATTATTATTTTATTAAATTAATTAATAATAATTAAAATAATAAATAACAACATCAAGGATATTACATTTTTAAAAATTGCATTTAATGTGAAATTATATACCATTTAGGACCATTTGGATCTATAATATTCTTATTATATTTTAACAGTTTTAGGAATTATTTAGAGTGTCCCTAGCCTCAACTATAAAGGATCACCTCCTCTATCACTTATTTACACCACATGGAGCCCTTAATGTCATTAATATACAATAAAGGTCTCTTATAAAATTCCCATGTCACATTATGGAAGTTATTTTTTGCTCAAAATAAAAACCCTAGAACTTTTTATACAAAATCTAAAGTAGTTTTTTTGAAAAATAGTCCATCACTCCAACTAATCACTTTCTTTTTCAACACTTATTTATCTTCTATAAATCTGTGATATTTATAATAAAATAATATTTTTATTATAAAAACTAGTTTTAAATGTTATTATGTATTTTAAAACACCATTATACACCTTCTTTATGTAGTGAATTTATCACTCATCCGTATGTAAAACTTACCATCTACGCATAGTTATACAACTAATTTTTCATCACAATATTGTTTTGTTAGTTTCTCTGATTTGTTTAAAGATAATATGTGTTATTAATGAAATAATTATTCTTCTATAATGAAAATATAATATGTACCATATTGCATTCCAATCTATTGTAAAACAAAAATTTTGATTATGCGTACATGTGAACTTCCACCTCTACAGAGTAATGTGAATGTTTTCATTTAAATTTTACTAAGACTGTATAGACGATGGATGTGAGGAATGTATATGTTCTACATAATATAATAATGATTTATTATATATGACTTATTATTTTCCTTTATTTCATTGCATCATTCAAAATGTTAATACAACATTCATGTGTACATATAACCTATCATCTCTAAGAATGGTGTAATTAATTCCCTATCTATATCATTCTGAATGAGTTTATATATATTTATATATTTATTTATTTAATACATAATATATTAATAATGTAAATTATTTATTTTTATATGTATAATAATATTAAATTTATCATTCATTAGGATAAAAAACACTCAAAGGAAGAAAAATTGAAGCTAAGGTATTATTGACTCAATTTTAATTATGCGGGACACGTGATTTATACACTAAATATTTATTTTATGTGGTGTATATTCTACCTATAAAAGAATTTTATAATTTGTATCATAATAATTATTTAATTTAATTATCCATATAATATTATTTTTTCTCTAGGTATTATATTCAAAAGTTACTAATGTAGTATGAGTTTATTTCACAGTCACATCATTATTCGAGACTTTTTGTGTTTAAATATTTGGTGGGGAATATTTTCCTTCAGTGTTCATGTATTATAAAAATGGTTTCAAAATGTATATAAATTTTATCTTGTAACTTTTTATAACTATTTCACACATCATTGATTCATTACAAAACACTATAAATTGAATCATTTTTCCATTTTTAAAATGAGGTTCTTTGTGACTTTTATAAAAATAAGATGGAATTATTGTTTTTTGATTATTAAAAATTTAGATTATTTTTCCACCATCATTAATCATCAATTATTTGAATAATATCTTACATTATAATAAGTTTTTATAAAAAAATGATTCATTTATAAATGTTCAACTTTTAAACAAATATTTCAAAATGGAAGAGATATTTTCTTTAAAAACAATTTGTTGTCATATTTCGACATCATTTTACATCAATGATGATGTAATTTGATGACACATAATCATTACTATGGATATTATCCAAGAATATCTACCTTATTAATTCTTTAGATTTTTTATGTTTATAACGATAATATATTATTGAAAAATATTCCATTTTCATAGTTTATACTTTGATCAAATGTATATGAAATACATTGAATTTCATGAGTTCTATGATGATAAATGTTTTATAATCTCATGGGTACCATATTTATTATTTTATTTAAAATATTTTTTGGAACTATACATCTCGTTAATTCATTGGGTAATGATTAATATCTCATTAAATAACAGTGGGAAACAAATTTTTCGGCTAGAACCACTATTGGAAATTGGTGTGTTAGGATCTACTATAGGAAATAGTTGTGTCATAACATACTATAGGAAATAGTTGAATTATGATTTTCTATGGGAATAAAGTGTATTTTGATCTAGAATAATAAATAGTTTTATCCTTATATTCTATGGAAAATAGGTGTTCCGTGATCCTCAACAAGAAAAGGATATAAGCAATATACAACAATATTTTTAGTCATGGAAAATAACATTGAAATATGAATTTTATCTATACGTATGACGGTGTCAATCATTTATGCCATGATATTTTGGTTCATTATTTATTTCCTATTAATTTTTTTTCTTATTTCCCAATTATTTTGAAATGAAAACATTTTATTCCGTGATATATGCTTATGATATATAAATTTTGGGAATGTTCTTTGTATGTTATGTTGATAGTAAAATACCGTTATAATTATCTTAATGTTTTATATGATCATAGATTTATATCTCATCTATGTACCCTTACTGATCAAATGAGCTCAAAATCTCCTATATTTTCTTTTTCCTAGTCTATAATGAAAGGTTTTATATAGGTTATGTTTAAGAAGGTTTCTAGATTTGATGAATTTTGCGAGATTATATAGATTTGTTTTGTAATGTAGTTGTTTAATTTACCCAATATATGTATGATATTTTAAAAATTCTCTAAAACTATAAACCTAAAAGTTTATTAAATATTAAAGTTATCTAGTATTTACTTTTAGTTATTATGTATTGTATATTTGAAATTGGGTTATGTTTATTAGTAGAAAATACATAAATGTAAATTGAATGTTTTTTACTCTAGATTTGGGAGTATAGGATTGGGGCTATTATATGGTATGTTCCTCAAGTTAGGAGCATGTTTTTAAGTTTAAGGACTTGTGACTAAGAAATGATATGTTGTTTAGTATAAGGTATTTTGATTAGGACTAGGTTCTGTGCTGATTAATTTCACGTGGTATGGATGTATTCTATGCAGTTTCACGTCAAGCTGAAAGGATGTGTTCTATAAAGATTAATGTCATATGGGAATGATACGGAATGGAGTGGTGTTTAATTTATTAGTATATATACATAGGTATGAATATAGATGTTACAAAATATACTTCTTTGTAAATCTCTTTTTATAGGTGTATAATCCATCTCCCATAAATCATGTCAAATTGTGATCCACATTGGAATGGATCATATGTATGTTGTGAGGATTTCCAAATGGGTTCCATATTTGAGGGTTAATTCTGAAATATCATATGTTCTTTTATGACCAATAATAATGGAATGGTATGATGTAATTCATTATGTTAAAGGATCCCTCAATTATATTCTGTTAGAATTCAAGGTTGTGTAGTGTATGAAACCATTCTCATTGAGTTGTTATAACTCATATAGAATCAATTTTTAATGTTTATCAACTAATAGTTTTCATCCTATATCTATTTCTAGAATTAAAAAATGGTTCATGATTGGTAAAACTCCTATTACCGCATTATCTATTGAATATGGGGTCTCATTCATAGTAGCATTAGTTGTAGTATGTCAACCTCATAAAACATTGGGGAGTTCATCTCACAAATACTATATTTTGTTTCCTCTATATTATGTTGTATATTTTATACATTTTTATTTAAGTTATATATGAATAAATTTTCCACTAGGAGATTGTGAGTTGAATCGTTGGACTTGATTTCAAACTCTTGAAGCAACCTTTTCACCTTGGACGAACAAAAATAGGTTCTATTTTCCATCAATATTATATGAGGAACACCAAAACAAGAAATAATATTAAAATTCATTATATTTATGATTTTATTCATCAAAACATTTTAGAGTGGTAAATAATAATACCATTTGGAAAATAAGTGTGTATTAGTAAATATGTGCATAAAATATTCAGTTTTATTTGGATAATATGATTTTATAATGTCTATTCACAATACAAAAAATATCAATGAATATTGAACAATTTATTGAAATATAAAGGGATAATGGATGAAGTATCCATTAATATAACATGAATTACATTTTCTATTGAATTATACATAGTCATGTATCTTTGTATTCTATTAATAACCATGCTTCTTAATTTGGAGAAAGATTCAGGTTCATGTCTACTGAACACCTTTGGAGCATGCATGGAAATCAATCATAACAAAAAAATCCATTCTTCTGCAATGCATCTGAGTAGGACACCATAAAATTTCATTTATATAAAAGTTTCTATTTATGTTTCCCATCAAAAAGGGTAATTTTTTCATCCTATAATTTAATCTATTTTATTTTGTCTCGATTCGAGGGTAGGGTGCCTATTTTGATGTAATCGATTATGGGATCTATCCAATCACGGGTATATGTTGGCTCATTATTCTATAAGGAAGTGTTGATATGATTAATTTACACCATTTAGTAGATGATTAATGGTAAAACTAACATTCAGTGCAACATGACGTATACTACATGATCATAATTAAGATTATCCCAGACTACTTCATTATTTTCCATTGCATCAGAGTGAGAATTTATTAATTGAGGGACATGATACAAATTAGATCAATAGGTAATTCCTTTATAAGTTATCACATGTAATCTATTAGTGAGACCAATTAATCCTTCCTGATGAAATACTCACCACAGATCTATTTGATTGAAAAAAAATAAGTCTTATTTAATATTCATGAAAGGTATTTTTAACAACATGGCTATCTCTAAGACTAGGATAAGGGAATGGAATTCCACCTTATTATTGGTTTAGCCTTCAAAAAAGGATAATTTGTATGGAAATATTTCCTTTTCTTGGGGAAGAAATAAAATCCCTAATCCACCATAGTTGAGCCCCAATTTTTCCATCCTCTTACCAATCAGAAGTAGGGGTAAAATCAAAATACATCTTCAATGTTTGGTACTATTTTTGTAATTGAATATATGATTTTTTAACAAGAATTGTTCAATTGGAATTTCTTACATGGTATAATGATCCATGAGGAAATTATAAATGTCATAACCTTTCTCTTCTACATGAGAAAATAATTTTTTGTCATACTATTGTAGAATAACTTCCCATTAGGCCAAGAACCCAGTTAACATGGGGATTCCTTGAATACAATTGATAGGTTCTATGCTAGAGGCTAGGTGTATTATATGGTTCTACATGTAATATCGTAAAACAATTTCTAAGAAGATGATTGTGAGATAGTTCATCTAAATATCAGAATATATATTCTTAGTATATATCATTGTTCTGATGTGATTGTAGTGAATTAGTTCATTCCCCACATAATTTTTCTATGATATTAGTGAACTAAGTGATCATTACATGGTGACCATGAAAAGGATAAGTGGTTTTCCATACAATATAGAAATATAGATCAATGGATATAACAGGTAAAATTTGAGATTCTCAAAATATTTTAAGAAGTCCTCCTACCACTAATAGGTGACTCTATTTTCTATTAGAACACTGTAGGGGAGAGATTTCCCTTTGAGGTGATCTAAAAAATGAAATATATATGAATGGTTCTCTTGGAGTACTCTCATTCATTTAGTATTATATGGCTGTGAAATTGATGGGATTGCACTATCATTTTCTTGATATTCATTTATACCATTGTGGTATAACATAAATAATTGGATTTCACACAAAATAATTCTAAAGGAACACATCATTAGATTCATATTCAATAAAAGTATTGTAATTTTCTGAATAATGTTTGAAAATTATTGATTTTTTCAAAACCATATCAATATTTTACCACTAAGTCAATGTTGTTACACTCCATGGTTTATGCCAGTATACAGTAAGAAATATGGAATCACCTTGTCGAGGAATTTCCTTGAGGTGATCTAAATTTGGTGCCTTCCACACATTTGGGGACAATGATGATACAATTATTATATAATTATATATATATATATATATAATGGAAATGTCCTAGAATCCATTAGTTAATATGATCAAAATTTTCATGATTAGTTATAAAAAATCACCCATTGGGAGGGGTCAATTAAGGTCCTTAATATCAATGAAAATAATCAAATTCCAATATATTCTTTTAATTATTATGATATTTGAAATCCAATTTGGTTACTACAGATCTCATAAAATGATGTTATTGATCATTTTTTCAACATTTATTTCAAACTTGGTTGAATTGGAGGGGTTCATTATTCTAGATATCTACCTTTATCCTTGGTGTCTATCGAGAATGTATAGATGATGACTAGACAAGTTGTGGTTTATCTTGGGAATCTCCATATAATTCAAACCAATCATGTATTGATAATTCATTATAATTTAAATATAAACCTCCAACTATTTTGGATGAATGGAATCATTAATCAACATGGGTCACAAGTCTATTTCAGTGCCCATACTTTCTTTTTTGAGATCATCAATGGTGCTCAAGATGCCTTCCAAAAATGTGTGAGGGGAATTTGTGAGGCAATCCACTTATTATTACATCTATTTTTATGAGATATATTCACAAAAATTAATATATAATTCAAGTTCATTACTATTCCTTTCAATGTATGAGACTATTCAACGAGAGACATATACATCCTGAATAGTTAGATTCACTCTGGGAGGATTTTGGGGATGATTTTTTTCACATTTTTTCCTTAAAATGGTAGGAGAGGCATGGATATCTTTATGTATAGGGAATGCATGGGAGAATTATTTATTCCTAAAAATAGAGTAGATTAATTTTCATATCCTCATAGATAAATAAATTATCAATTAATTGATGAACCAACAATAGTTTATGTAATAATTTTCAGGTCGATATGGGCTAGTGATTATTTTAGTTTATAACAGGTAACTAGGGTTTTTTCATTCACCATGATCAGGTTTATAGGCATTACATAATCACATTTAATCATACTCTATGTATTTTTAGGGGTAGTTACCAAGACATTGAGAGTGGAAACAGATATTTCACCCTCTATCATTGTTTTCTTTCCTTTCATTTTATATTTTTTTTTCTCAGTGTACGTGGATTGAATATATTCAAAGCGGTAACAACACCATGTAATATACTGATGCTTCAGTTAATTGGGTATTTCTGGAATTGGTGGAAATTTTATAGATCTAAAATATGGATATAAAAAATATATTATGAGGATTAAATTGTATGTGATGTCATATTGTATAACCTGCAACTCAATATTAGATATGAGGTCCCCAAACATACCCTTGAACTATATTTTTTGAGTGGCCATTACTCTATTTCGTCCAATCCTTGTATGGACATATTCATTAGAGGTAAATCCACCCAAAATTATACCAAATTTTAGATTTATATGACCGCGATAAGGTTAATAACATAAAAAAATTTAACAAGGTTTATTTAGATGTTGAAATCGTTCACATTTCATAAAACATACATGATACTCATATGTCCATGAATAGTTTCTTCATGATCATTCTATAAGAATGAGATTCTTTAATGAAATTCAAATATAATAGTGTTGAAAAAGTAAAACTAGAACATGGTGAATTATATTAAAAACTCTTTAGGACTCCATTTGTCCTCATAAAATATCTATCCTTGATATATATAAATATGGAGAGCATTCATGATTAAGAGTTTGGTTTTTACAAATGCCTATTATTCCATAATGTCATATTACATTGTGAAATTTATTTTAATTCCATGTTGGGTTTTCTTTTTAACATTATTGTTTGGAGATGATGTATCTGATGTAAATTTTCAAGATAGTATGAAATATAACAAGGGAAAAAAATTAGTGGTGTATGTTATGATGGCTTACCCCTTTGTTTGGGTTGATTAGATAGTTGTTCCGCTACCAGTCAGTAATTTAAAATGATTGGGATAAAAAAATAACTAAAAGGATCTATGGAATATCCATAATCACGTTTTTTCATTCTTAACTACTCTCCCATAGTTATCATCTACATATATGTATTTTTTTGGCTATGCTACTATAATATTATGTTCCACCATGACTCTACTTCCACATTCCCTGCAATTTCTGCAGCCACAACCTATAGCTCCATGGACCGATATGAGGAACTCATATTTATTGCCATGTTAATCATCATTGAATGTGTTAGTTAATTAAATGAAATTAAAATAATTGAAAATGTGATCTTTATCAAATGAGGATTCCTTTTGGTGGGTTAATGCCCATTCTCTGGATACTAAAGGAATTATATACAAAAGTATTAGTTTTTTAATTGGAATAGGGTATGAATATTAATATATATCCAATTTTTGAATTTTATAATTAAATATACCTTTGGGATGTTGTTTCAATGGTTTCTACTGGTATGAAAGTATCAGGACTTGTTTAAAATGTTGTTTTATAATATTTGTGTATAAATAGAAAACGGGTTTTCTAGTAATCTATCATTAAAAATTCTATTAAAATTGGTTCGTATCTTCTTGCAAGAAATTATATTCTCTTCTTTTTATGGTGTTCACATAGTTTACATTCTTTTTGGATTTTCCCAGTATCACATTTCAAGAAACAACCATTCAATGGTTGAGGTTATTGAAGATAATGTAGTCCTAGATGGTATGTCATAGTCCCTCATTAAATAGAAAATAGTTTAGTATGTCACTAAGGATAACCTCATTGGGAATACTATTTTCTAAAAGAATTATTTTTTGAATGTATTTAGGAAATATCCAGGAACCTATAACTTTTATTTAAAAGTATATTTTCCCTTCTGTTCATCAAATCATATACTACCCCCCATCTAGAAGAGAGTTGTTTTGTTACTGCTACCATGAAATTGAATTAGATAAATGATTCATGTTCATAATGGGTGCTCTAATAGGAACTATTACTTGAATGAGGGTTATAGTGTTTTGATCTTATTTATGATGACTGTGGGTTATAATTTGTACATAGTTTTTTAAATGTCGTCCTATAATAATTGCACAATTTCTATGAACTTGTGAAATCCACAAGGTAATTTAATCAATCTCAAAGTCATTTTTAGATCATCTTGAAGGTTCTCAGCATTATGTTCTTGAAATTTCAATCACGAGAGTAAAATATTTTTGAATTAAATGATTCCCTTCATTCTAACATTAAATAAATATAACATCTCATTTTCATGTTTCTTGAAATTAGGGTGTTTAAAAATATTCATTTTCTATAGTGTGGGGGTAATATGATAATGGAAATGATAATGATAGTGTTATAATCCTGAGAAAGATCTTGTTTGATGGATTAAATAACAAATGAATGATGTAACTACAAGTGTTTATAGAAAATAACTTAGTATTGTTTTAACCTATTGGTCATGAGGGCACATAAGATGGAAACATTAGGATATGAGTTGTGTGAAATGCTATTTTAGGTCTTATATTCTATAAAATTATGATAATATTAGTTTAATATAATTATTCATGAAAAAATGGTTTGTCCATCCATTCGAGATATGGTTTTCTTTGAGGCTGTATGGGGGGCATGTTGCCACAACAAGACCATCATCTGAGAAGTTATGGCTTTGATGGTGTTGAGGAGTTTTAGTAGTATCACTACCTATACCACATCAATGGAAAATGTAGTGAGATATGATCAACAAGGTTTTCCTTTTTTTTATATCCTACTTTTTTTCAATCCATGACATCGACAGATGATTACCCCAATAAGGAAGAGGTACTCACAATAAATTCAAGAATCACGATCATCCTCAACATCAATCATACATAAAGTGGTTTCCATGATCCCCAATCCATATTTATTACCATATTCCACCCTTTTAGGTGTATTATCTCTGTTTAGATGCATGGGAGGAGGGAAACACATTTCATCTAGATGGTATTACCTAGTAGGAATATTTCCCATTATTAAATTATCATTCAACTGCATGATGATTTTTTATTTAATTATCTATTTTTTCTATTTATTTCATTGAGTGTGGAACTTCATCACATCTAGGTTTTGAGTGATACATAGCTATAACATCCCTTTATAAATGGATGAATTATTTTTTGGATGTGGAAACACATATTTGAAAGATCTATGTTTTTATTCCTCCTCTGATTGTTTTTGTGTTTAGCCTAAGAATTTATATCAATATTACCCACCTATTGTTGTACCGTTTCATCATTTAAAAATTTTGTATAATAATCCATATCAACATAATGTTTTGGATTTATGGTTCTGATATTCACAGAGACATTTTGGGAATGAGTAGTCCCCCCTTTATTTACCATATTGTTGGGATGATTTGTACTAGATTATTCTGTTTCTAGAGATTCATGGGGGTCCTTCTTATAACATATTAACTTATTTTTCTATATTGTCTTATGTACCATGTGGGGTTTTATTTTATTTTCAATATGTTCCCTATGTTTTTCATATTGAATAAATTCTTTGGGAGATTTTATAGTATTGTTTTATAGCATGCCCTTGATGAATGTTGCATGTATAATGGTTGGAGGAGTGTAAATGATGTTAATAGTACTAATTTGTCACCTAGACTATACAAGACAAATTTACATTGAGATTATGACAAAAATACCCCACATCCCTAAGGTTTGGGTTCAATATATGTCTGACATTATAACACCCTTATATAATTTTAGAGAATCCAATGACTCCTTGTGTTAAATTGACATAAAAATGTTTCCAGTTCTATAATATGGTGTTGGATAGAAGACATAACTGACATCTTCATTACCATATTTTAATTTTATGGTCATGGGTGAGGGGTGGGTTTAAATACACTCCATTGATATGGGATGTTTTTTCTCCTAGATGACTTCTATAGAGGATTTCATTTGGATATATCTAATTTGGTGAATCATTTTTGTGAATGGGATAGGTATAATGGATTTAGGTAATCAGATTCACATACTATGAGTATTTTTCTGGTTAAAAAGAACCTCATCCTTTATATTTTAAATGTGTTCAATTTATAGGGTCTAATAAAGGTGTTAGTTGGTGGTTCTCTCTCCATTCATATAATATCACAATTTTAGATGTGGGGGTGATTCATTTTATCGACCAAATGAACCACAATTTATTTAAATCAATTATCTATCATACGACTAATATATAGCATTATAATGAATCTAGGGATATTTTGTTTATTGTTTGGGGAGATATAAATCATCCCAAACTCACACCTTCCTTGAATAAATATGTATGATAGAACATTATAAATTAGTCTTTGGAGAGATGTGATAAAATATAGGAAAGCATGTTGAAGGTAGTTTTTGTGAATTTCTGATCATAAGTCTCATTCCATAGAGAAGAGGTCAAGTCTATTTTACAACATAATGTTTTTTTGGCTTGATGGTGACACCCATATCTATGATAAACGGTGTTCTAGGAAAATATCCATGGAATGGATTTTAAGATGTTTTATTGCATGTATGGCACACACATCCCTTTTTTCTCCTCTAGGTTATCATAGTTAGAGGTAGGGATGGGGGTGAACATTGTTGGGAGGTTGTATACATAAAACTCCCTCCATATATTCAGGTCTTCCAATTCTATATCAATATCATCTTTATACGCTAGGCCTGACCAAAAAGGAATCTCTTATAAGTCACATACAGATCGTGAAAATTTTGTATTCATAGTTGATGGGGCTCTATATATGAGTAACCCTTGTGTTTTGAGAACCTCTATATATTATTTTTTTTGGAAAAGGGGATGAAGATCCTATTAGGGTGAGATATTACATGTTGGAGGATTTCTATAGAGGATCTGATGGTTGGATTCCATATAATCTATTTTTATAAGGTCACAAGGGGGACTATCAGTGTATTATTAACCTTTTACATCAGAAGAACAGTCATCATACCTTCACTGTGTTTTAAATTTTCTTGTAGAGCATCTGGGATACCAAAATTGAGTAGAGTAGGAATGTGAGCCTCATTCCACTTCATGGAAGGAATATACCAACCATCATTTTAGAGATGAGTAGGAGTATTCACCTACTATATGTCAGTCAATAAAATATGTTTATGAATGTATATTATTGTAGGGATATTATCATGTTACTGAGAATCTATAAGTAATATGTTGGTGAGCTTCTTTATGTTTAGTTTGGATACAAGCGTTCCATTGGATATCTTCTACAAATATTACACTCAATTGTGGTTGATGTGGGGGTGTGATCATACTTCAAATATGAATTTCACATCAATATACAGTAACGCACATCCAATATCAGAGAAAGGATATATGGATCATCTATCACATATTTTGGTGGATGCTAGTGTAATATTTCATTTACAATAGTAGGAATACTATATTTTCTTCTGTAAGTTGCTGGAATTTAGAAACTAGAATCAATAGAATGGATATGAGCCTACTATGATTTGTTTACGAGACTCTACTAATAGTACACATTGGGAGAGGGGATATGTGCATGTTCATGATTAGCCTTTAAGATATAACACTGTCTCTATTCAATAAGAATGTGTTAATTGATTAAGTAGATTTCCAAACTAGGTTGAAAGGACACAGTCAGAATGAGGATATGAATATGGTCTTGGTCCTTGACATTTATCAGAATATGCCAGTAATAATCATAGATTGAAGTGACAATATACTCTTTCTCTATAGATTCATTATAATCATGGTGATCATGAATATATGTTACTTTATCTATTAGTATAGGAATATGTATATATACATGTATATGTACTAGTGCTATTATATATTGGAAAATATCTTTTTTCATTGACAGAATGTAGTGATACATCAACAGAGTATGTACAAGAATATATGAATGCATGTTCATTATCTCAAAAATATAATGGTTGTTGTATTCAATTGAATCATTGATATAATAACACTACTATCATAATTCATAAAATGTATAATTCATCATGATTTTATGATTGAGGGTGGGGAAATGTTCCTTTAATATTTTTACAATTGGGAAATGATTATAGACTTTGTTTGGGTGAGAAGGGATACCATCCTTCTCACAGGCTGTATCCAGGTTAATTTAGATGTCTTCATTAGTGCGAATGGGGATAATATTACCCTCCCCTTAGTCTATATCTTTTTGTGAAATATGGGATCTCCTTTTTTCCTAAACATGAGAATACAAGGTAGCGAAAATGACAGTCATTCCATCAGTTGGCGACTAAGGGAAATGAGTGGGATGACACTGGGGGTGACTATTTAAAAGACCCCTCATAGGTCTCTCCTGAACCAAGATAGTGATGTAGTCAAATCCATGATCCACCTTACTTTGATAAGGAAGATTTTTATTGTCTTTTTATGGTCAAATACTACTGAATTGGTTGATAATAGTGATGTGAAACACCAACTTCACCACATCCTTCAATGAATGAAGCGGTAATGTGGGAATCAGTGCATAGAGACCCTTGAATGTTTCCTTGAGGGTGGGATAGTACCATTTATATATTATTCATATACCATCATGTTTCATCCTCATGCTAAATTTTGTGGGTACGTGATGTTTTCTTCAAATATGTGAAAGTTGTTTTCAAATATTAAGTTCTTGTATGGTTTCGTGATGATTTCATGACCTTGGGTAAAGGTGACGTTTTTCCAAAAAATCTTTATATTTACAAAAAAATGAACAGGGTCACCAATGATTGAATCCTTTCAAGACTTAACATGATTAATTAGAAATGAATGGGTGACATAATTTTGCCTTCTTATTATAAGATTTTATATTTTTCATGTGTGGGATTCGAATAAATGTCCTTTTACTCAAGACATGGGATTACATGTTGTTATTGAAATATTTACATCTGATTCTTCATTTTTATTATTGATATAATGGTATGGTTTAGGATATTCATGTTTGGGATAAAATATTCATGACACCAGTCAAAACATAGTTATTATATTTTCACATGATTTCACATTAGGTTCACTATTTTTTTACAACTAAATAATATTATTGGTATATATGGATTTTAGATATAAGATGTTTAATACCTATGATAACTTATTTAGTCTATTATAACACGCTTTCACATTGGGACCAAGATTTTGTATCAAAAAAGGTTTGATATAATGGATAGGGTTCGATTATGGGGGGTTAAATGTAGTTTCAAATTATATTATTTATGGGATTACATATTTTGGGCCAAAGAGACACTCCAAATAGATCCCTCATATATAGAGAACACATGCCTACATTAAAATTGAGTTTTTCATTAGGGTATCAATATCATAATTTCATTCTTACTCTCTCTGGTTGAGAGGGTGTGAGGTTGAACTTATAACATGATTTTGTTGGGAATTATTTACTACTCCTTTAATATCTTTAAGATTTAGTATATATTCATGAATCATTCAAAAATACCACTATATGACTGGTTACCCATATAAAACTATTAAGTGTCAAATCCTCATATATGAAAGAGGATTCTCCATTAATTAAAACATATTTATTATTTAATATTTCTTAATATTTTTTCCACTATTTATTAATAACAAGGGATTTAATAATACTTGAATTTGTATGATAAAATTACACTATATTTTAATATAATCCATGAAGGTGCTTGCTATTTCAAAATTTGGATTGAACCTCCGAGAAACGTCTTTCATTTCCCATGATGTTAAGAATAAAAACCCATATTATTCATTTAGGATATAGATGTATATTTATATGTCATATAAAAAAGTTGTATAAAAGTTAACTGAAGCATTGTGTAAAGAGATTGGGTATTTGGATGATGCATCTCATATTTTGTGATTATTGGAATCTAAATTCATTTTGTTCGTTGTATTTGAGTGAGGCTTATTGAATTTGGTTTCCCATAATTTGGATTTTTATTATGATAATGGAAAAATATATGCAAATACCTATGGTCATGTGAGTCATGCTTAGAGTGGGAAACAATTTATTGACTCAATTTGGGAACACTACACATAGATATAGGACATGCACATTGATGAATCCATGATAAGATGTTATATATGGAGCTCAGTTGATAGGATGGTTTCAAAGAATCTTTCATATTATAGGAATTAGAGTCCTCATATTTCACTATGGTTATTAATCCACTAAAGGATGATGAATACTATTATACTCCTAGAAGTTGGATCATATGGGATAAGGTAAATGCAATGTTGAGTGACATACACCATGATGGAGGACCATGTCACATTTCCATATCTTATCCTCTGAAATATAATGAGTGTGGAAAATGAGGGCACCATTGAACAATATTGGATGGAAAGAGGGTATCATGTAATGAATTCAGTGTTATAGGCTTATAACCCTATTCCATTATGAACGCTTACCATGTGAAAATGGAATGTGTGGAAAAAGATTCATGGTTGAGGGATCATATTAGTTGAGGGTTTATATCCATGTATTCTTACTTGATAGGGATCTAATGTCTGATGATTTATTTTTATCTTGTATGAAAATTTCTTATAATTCCATACGTTTTATACCATGAATTTATGAAAATTTATTGATATGCCCCTAGTTTTCTTACTAACATGACTGACATGACTTAGGGGTATCTCATGATCTACCCAAAATATATCCAGGTTATCTCGTTATTTTCTTGACATGTATGAGGGTCTTCCCAGAAACTAGTATGACATTTTGAGGTGCTTCACAAGGAAAATGATAAAATATCTAATAGTAATTTCAAAAATATAGAAGATTTGTTTGAGGGTACCTGAATAAACTATTTTTACATGTCTGAGGGTCGTTACATGAACCATAATTACTTGTTTTGGGGTATTTTAATGAACATGGATTCCATGACTAAGGGCTGAAACTGACTGAAAATTACTTTTTTATTACCAAAACACTTTTGAAGAAGGAAGTGAGAAACCACACATACAGACTGAGCAATCTCAAAACAGAATAAGTAGATAAAGAGAGGAAAAAATCTCCAAGGAAAACACCCGGACCTACCCCACCCCAGCAATTGAGTCATGATAGCAAGCCTTCGCCAACATAGGACCCTTCGGCAAGCAGTCTCGTGCAAAGGGCATGGGAATGGTACCGATGGAGAAGCCATAACCTCTCATGCATCCCAATCCAAAAGTCCTACATCTATGAATACTTCATGCTCTGATCCCCATCCAGTGCAGGTCCAAGTAAGAGCTGTAAATAAGCAAAAAAAATCTAAACGAAGAAAACCAGCAAGAAAAAACCACAGGGTTTAACATTTCTCACAATAATCCTCTCAAAGCAGCTGGCCAAAACCAACAACTTGATCAGAGTTTTTATGAATAAATTTAGTATTACACAAGTCCCTCTTCCTAAAAAGTTTCCATGATAATGATGAAACCTGTAAGTCAGCAACCTCCAATATCCTGTTCTCAAATTTAGAAGCAATTTGATCCCACGTCTATATGTAATCCTCAATGCTGATTACCCCTCTATTAAAACCCCATACCAGAATTGATTATTGTCTATAAATCCATGAAAATTGTTCCTCATTAAGGGACACCTCAAACAACCTCCCCATAATCCTAGCTGCCTCCTCCTCAGTTGAATTGAGCATCAAGACCTGCCCCATCACTGTTTCTTCAGAATTTTAAAAAAGAAACAAGTCTCCAACACCCTGTTCCCCTAGCCTATGAAGGTTCCTAGAATCCTTTTCCATCTTCATTCCCTTCATCTTCTTTACAGATTGAGTCTCTAAAGGAGGAGGTAATGAAGAGTATTCCTTTATCCCCTTTCTCTTTTTGAGACCCCTATTACTCCTTGGGCTTGAATTCTTCTCCACTGGTTGATCATGATCACTCCCTTTGAAAGACTACACTCTGGCCCCGACTCCCTCACCTAGGGTGACGGATTCAGAATTCGCATCAGCCTCCGGAAGGCCTTCAAACCTATTACGCAATAAAACCGAGCTATGAATCGGGTCCAGACCCCCTCCCACCTTCACTATATGCACTTCCCTTCAAGTCATATCACCACTTCCACCTAAAGGAGTAACCTCCATACCCAAACCAGTCTCCCCACCTAGCGACATCCATTCAATAATCTCATCTTGACTGGGCTATAAGAAGTCATGCACCATGAACTGAGTCTTCTTGCATGAATCCTCTAAACACACACCCTGTATAGCACAAATTGTTTTTACCTTAGGACACTCCTCATTGATTTCATATTGATATTCACCTGTCGGTCTAGACTGACCCTACCTAGAAACTGCATGATGATCTGGCCCTGTGACTGGCCTACTCACACCACTGAGATCACATATCAATCTGATAAAAAATTCATAGACTTTCAAATTAGGATCCAAATCCCTTGGCTGCTCTTACCTCACCTTGTTGGATACACAAGAATTCAAAAGGACCAATCCAAATAAATTTCTGTTATCCCTATTGTCCTCATGGACTGGACAAAGATTGTTGGTTTGTAAGCTATCAAAAATCGATACCTGCCCTACTAATTGATGTTTGGTGACCCCCGAATTAGTGGCACTATGTTATATAGTGATCTTGGGATCATTCACCAATCCCTCTGCCCAAAGAAAAATTTCATTTCCATGTGAATTCCCACCTTCTAATTTAGTTTCCACAACCCGTGTTGGTACTGATTTTACCCCTATCCCAGCTCCTCACTTTTCCCCTGAACTGATATGAGGCTTCTGACTGTAAGGGTTCCTCACCCATCCTTGACACAGATGAGAACTGCACCGTGCTAGCCGCTTCCTTCCTCGCCAGCTCTGCAGTCTTCCCCTGGTGACCACCCTGTCTGCACGTGTCGCCTGTATGCCCCAGCTGCTGGCAAGAGGAGCAGAAATCCACCAAATGCTCATAGACAATTGGTTTCTTACACCAGATCTGCTCACCATCTTCAATCCACACATATTCAACCGGTGCTATGGACACATTGACCTCCACACGCATTCATGGATTGATCGGATGACAAACAACGGTGGTACGTGAATCACCACAATGAAATCAGCCCACCACATTTCCTAACATGCGCATAATAGCAGGATTCTAAAAATGAAGAGGCATTTGAGTAAGAAATAACCAAATCGGAACCGTAGGAGAGTCACGATTGAGGTTGAAATCATAGCTCCACCGATCCAAATGGAAACCACAGTCACCGCACTTCATGGGATCATAATATAGATCCCAAAAAAGGTCCTCTGTCGAATAATATCACACCATCGAGTTCCTCTTATCAAGCAGGCCAACTACCGCCCGATCTTGAAGCCCCCAAAAATCGAAGATGAACCTGTTGAAGTCATCCATCGAAGGTTGTTCGCTCCTAAACCTTGAAACCAGAGTTAGATTAAGGAATCACTCAGCCTCTGTAAGCTCCAATGCTGATAAAGGAATCACTGGAATGCCATCTCGAAAACCAGGGACCTTCGGATCCAGTTTTATCAAAGGGAACATCATAATAGAATCGGGTGTGGTGAAAGGATTGAAGACACGTCGCTGGCCATTTCGAGGATTCTGGGTGTCCTCCCCCCTCGTGTCGATTAATGGTGGAGGGGGGAACGTCACCGACTCCATTAGGGTTTCACCATGAGCGTCTTCGTCATCATCGCCATCTCGCCCATAATCCGTCACGTATTATTCCATGACTAAGGGTATTTACATAATTTGGATAACATTTCTAGGTTATTTCTTATGATCAATGAACATATTGAATGAAATGAATTATCCCTTTACATGGTGTTTATCATATATTCCTTCACATGAATATTTAATACTATTTAGCCTTTTACACATAAACAAGTCAATGTTTTTTTGGAATTTACCCATTGATGCATCGCAAGATCCAAAATACATGGTGATGGTTCTTTGCATGATTCATTCATTATGTAATATATCCTTCAAGTGATCAATTAGTAGATCATGTGATGTTCATAACCCTATATCCTAATCCATTATGTAACTCACCATTTATTGTCAGGTGGGAGAAACTTGAGATCATGCAGTCCGATACACTTGAATTCATTCTCTTCCACATATGTGTACTTTTTCATATCTCAAATGTGCCTTTTATAAAATTCATTTCCTTATATTTATGCGTCTTTTTAGGAAAATAAATCATCATAACTTATGTTGAGTTGCTGGAGAGAATCACATGATTCATCAATATATCTTATCCTCTACAAGATCTAGTTGAATATTATTAATGACATCATCCTTTGTCACATGATGAACAATGGATATGTGATCAATCCATTATTATCAGCTTTATTAAACCCATGGACTATCAATGTACTACTACATGATTGGGGACATTATTGATATCTTTTGAGATACATCTATATATAATAGGTCTTCCACATGATCTATTTAGAATGTCCAAGGTAATCACATGATCAATGAACAGATCACATAATGTGTGTAATCCCACCATATGAAAAATAGTATAACTCCCTCTGTATAAGCACATTAGTATTTCCAAATTTTATATCATTAAAACATTGAATATTATTAGGTGTTCATCACTAGAAATTTTGTTTGAAGATGAAGAAAAAATTAAGGTAATTTGTGTGATCAATACATAATCTATGAGGGTGTTTTTACAATAATGTATTATCTCTTAAATGTGATAGATGAACTGATAATGCTACGAACATTAGCCTATCAGGAAAGAAATAGTGTAACTTCCACCACATATTAATTCCTTAGTTTTCTTAACTAGTTTCATGATCACTATGTTAATCATATAATGTTTGTATGTGGGACTTATGACATGGAGTAACATGATCAATTTGTATAAGCCCAATGGTCCTCGCATAATGAGGAAAACACCTATATGGAAATTCATGTAATTAAGTGGTCTTATCTGACTGCGCATTGCATGACCAGTGAACAGATCACGTAAAGGGCATTACTTTATTTCATTATATTCCTTGGGTCACGATATCATGAGTCTAATAGAAGTTCACATGACTCGTGTGACCTATCCTCTTTATCTATATCGAGGCTTCTTCCTTATTTATTTTTTGGGGAAAGTAATACATTTTCTTTGTAAATTTATTGACCAAATAAATTTGATTCAAATTTTATGGAAATTAATATTAATCCATCTAATTTTCCAAAGTAAAATAGTTTAATTAACCATGTGGTAAGTTGTCATCATCTTCGTCTTAGAATTCAACTATCATTTTTTAACACATTATATTTCATATATTTTATACACTTTTTGAATCATAGGAACCACGCCCATTGATATGAATAAAAATAACATGATAAAGGATAGTGGGATGACGGTTTGTGTAAGGGTAAATGAATCAAAATTTTATATATTTAAAACCACCACATGATATGGAGGATTTATAACTGTAAAATATGAAATGATTTACTTAAAATGGTTTCCTACATAGAAATCAGACCTTTAAATTAATGTGTAGTAGAAATATATAAGAACAAATGTAGAGTTCATCCAAGAGTGAATCTATTCCTTTTCGACTGTATATTTAAAAATGTTCAACTAGGTTTTGTTTATCAAAAAAATGTGTAGTAACATAGTATGATGGATATAGGTTTAGTGATGAAGGAGACTATGTTTTCGATATTTTCATTATGATTAAGAATTGAAAATAGAGTCTTATCATAGAATTAATGTAAGATAGTTTTTTTATTTAAAATTTACTATTTCTAATATGACTTTGTTATTTTATTTTAATATTTTTTTATAATTTATATACTAACATAAAATTGGAAAATATATTTTTTCATTATCTTATGCTAAATATATTTTTATTAAATAGGATTCTACCCAAAATAATTTCCCATCATTAGTTTCATTCACAATTTCTATTCATATTTAACATATTTCATTCCAATGAAAACTTATTTTTCTACACCACCATTCAATATATGTTGAGTACTATATATTTTAATTTATCTTCATGATTCATTATGAAATTTTATTGAATTGATATCTGCATAAATATTCTATTACATCACATGAATACCACTATTATAGTTATATTTTTTATGTATAATCACCTTGAAGAAAAAAAAATTCACGTTCTAAAATCATAAATATAAATTTATTATTATGCATTTAATTTTTGTAGATTTATTAATACATTGATGTTTTGGATTTTAAAATATTGTTTTACAAAAATTTATGAGAAAATTTAGAATTTAATGTTTTTAAAAAATTCTGCACATTGGTATTTTAATTACAAAGGTTATATGTGGAATGAACCCAAACCTAAAGAGACTATTTTGAATAATGTGAAAGGTGGTCCCTTTATATCACCTCAATATTTCAGCATTACAAATGGATTTTTCTATCTTGGTTAGTTATTATTATATTTCAATTTACAACGAAATAATGTTATATTTTTTTAAAGTAAATTTAAATTTTAAAAGGTAATTACGGATTTTAATAATGGATATTAATGGATTATAGTTTAAATAATTATTTTCCAATATTTTTCATTATGATTTACAAAACCTACATTTTCATTTAAAAAGTTTCTGTAAACATCATTTTTAAAAAAAACATTATTTATTTTAATAGATCATTTTTAAAAAAATTATTAAGATAGAATTATTTCAATTTAAAATAAAATTCTTTTTAAAAAATTTCCTACATTTTAAATATTTTTTTTATTCTTGAATGAACAATTTTTTTCCCACCCAATGATCTAAATTGTTTCTTATAGAAATTATTGAGGAGTGACAGATTTCCTGGATTCTAATCTACATTTGAGATATAACCAATGTGAATCAATAATATACTTAAGAGAGTATTATTAGATATAATAATATAGTATTTAAAATGAATTATAATTTTTTTGATATATAATAGAGATATTAATTCTCAAAATCTATAGTCTTAACAATATTCCATGGTATATAATAATAAAATATAACATAGTGATGTCATAACATGGATTTCTAAATTAGGCCATATTTTTGTATCATACACAAACTATAATAGATTATCTTTTTCACAAATTCAGTCTTGAATTAAAGGTATTTGGGATTATATCTAATATAAAAAATGGTTTTGAAAACATTAGAGATTAAGATGTTATCTATTAAGGATAGTTTAGGTTTGATAGTATTTTTATGTTTAAATTTTTAATGTTTGTAATGTTATTAATAGATGATGGTAATTATTATTTTATAGAGATAATGTTACATAAGATGAAAATTATATAGCTTCTAGGATTTCATTGTTTAGATTTTCTAATAATTAGAGTTCTATCCTAAAAACAATTTCTTCCATGTATTTTCATGTAAATATATATTTTATTTAAAAATTAACATTACCAAAATCTGTGTATTTATAAATCCCAAAAATATTTGATACTATATATTTAATTTGGAATAATTATTTAACATTTCATAAATAATATAAATGAACAGGCAATTTTTTATGGGTGTAAAATTTAAAGCCATAATATTTTATTAATTATTTTTCTATTTTAAATTCATTTTTATTAAATGTATCCTTTCAAAATTAAAAATCTATGCTATATTTAATCATGAATAACCTTATATAATGTTTAATTTATCTATATATAAACACAATAAATTATGGAATAATGTAATTAATGTTAATAAAATTATACAATTCCTATATTTTTATACATTTTCCAGGAATGACTACAAATTTATATTGATTGAAATATAATTTATTAAAAATATGATTAAATTTAAAGGTTTATATGTTTATTGAATTAAAAAATATTGCACAAACTTATGGGTAACAGATTAATTAAATTAATCACTAAATATTTAATTATAAATGAAATTATATGAAAAATTTAAGTTACTATAGTAATATAAAATTTTCTAATTTATTAAATATTATTGTGTAATTTTTATGTAAAAGTTTAAATAAATTTATTAACTATAAATATTATGATAAAAAATGTATAAGATAGTTTTATGGGAACTAGATACACTAAACATAAACATATTGAATAATTATTATAGATTCTAATTGTTATATAATTTACATTTTGAAATAGAAATATTATAGTCAATGAAATATAAATCTGAAAAGAATATAATATGCAATTATAAGAGCTTTACTAATATAATATTAATTTATTTAATTATATTTAGTATCACTAATAGTAAATTAATAATTAATATTCCATTCGATAAAAAATATAATGACAAATTAAATATTATACTTTTTATATATAATAAGTTTAAAATGATTAATAATGATTGAAATATGTAAGATAATCTATTTATATTAAGTGATGACATGAAATTAATTATTGATAAAAAATAGTGACTGATAAAAATATCTACTAAATATTAATTTTAAATGAATATATATAGTAATGATAACTATAATTTTGAAAGTAAATTATATATAAGATTTGTATAAGATAAAATTAATTCTTTATATTTAATATTAACTAGCAAGTGATTAAAGTTAATAATAAATTAGCATGAATAAAAAAATTAAAAAAACAATACATTTTATTTCATTTTTTGTATAGAAAATAATTGAATTATAAAATCATAATTATATCGCATGTTTTAGAAATTAGTTTTTATAATTAATTTATATACTTTAAAAAAATTCCATGACTAATCCAATACTTTTATAGAATCCAACCATCTAATGGTACAATCATCCAATCTTGAGGGCCTATTTGATAAAGAACAGTAATTATGATGTTTTTATGAGTCATGTAAAATTAGGAACAATCCTTAAACATAATGTAATCTTGAGTTTTAGTCAATAATTCACTCACGTTTAGAGTTTTAGATAATTTTTTAAAAAATCAGTCATAAAAAACCCATATAATCCAATGTGAACACTTCTAATTACTATCTATTTATCCCATAATATTAAATTTTCAAAAATAACATGATTTATCTTTCATGGAAAATATTCACAATAATAAACATGAATTCTGACATCCCATTACCCACCAAAATACCCCATGATTTTTTTTTAATTTTTTTTCAGTACAAAAAACATATTAAGGGAAATAAAATTAATGAAATTTTTTTAGTCTAGTGACAAAAAGAAATCCAATTTAAAATATACCATTATGTTGATTTTTTTATTGAGAATATAGGGAAAAATATTCACATGAAACACACACAAACTTTTTGATCAGATAAAACCATTAAAACAAAAATAAATAAAATAAAAACCCTTTTAGAGAACATAGATTATCATATTTATATCTCATTTTGAATTGTTGTTATATATAACTAAAACCAAGTTAAATCACTTGTAGAAACACTGTTTTAACTCCCTCATTCATTATTTTGAAGAAAAGTAAAATTACACAATTCATTGGAGCACTATATAGGAACTACCACCATATAAGCTATATTGGGCTCACCCAACGCTATATGGATAAACCCATCATATAATCTATAACGAGCTTAATGAATGCTATCAAAGTGAACCCATAGGTTAAGATATATCATGATGAAACATTTATAATATAAATATAAAATTTCAAATCATGAAAAAAACTTTTTTGAGGTCACTTTTTATCATTAAATACTTTGGAAACACTTTTAAACCCATATCAAAAACCATTTTGGATATCAAAAAACCCATTAATGTAAAAATCCAATTTACATTAATAAAATCCAAATAAAATGGAATGATATTTTTTCATTGAATAAAAAATGGTATCATATAATGGGTGATAGTAATTAAATAATGGTTATTGTGGCAAGAAAAGTCATTGTCACTATATTTGTTAAATAGAATAAATTTTTCCTTTTTTCAAAATGATCCATATAAAACCAATTAAAATAGTAATTTTGAAAAACATTAATATAAAGTAAAATGTGAAATAAAATTAAATTTATAAATATTTTATGATTAAATAATTATATAAATAAATATTTTAAAAGAACACAGACATGAAAGTGAATGCGTTTTTATAAAACATTAAAATATGATTTCCAAAAATTTAAGTCCCTTAACGCATTTGAAACTTTTGAAACCTATGAATTGTGATTGAATAACATTAAAAAACTATTTATTTTAATTATAATTATTTATTTGATGTTATAAAATGTCAATGGGTGTGTATATATGCAATATTGAATGATATAGGTGCGTAATATCAAAACAAGCCACAATGAAATGAAATAAAAGTGATGTCTATAACAGTGAGTTAAATTTATCATTCTCATTCACTATCATCTTAAATAATAATATTCCATTGAATATTTAAATGCATTAGAATGTTTTTCAAACTTTTTATTCCTTATAATATACTTATGACCATGTCATATAAAATCACTTAATCATTTAAATTTACTCTATGTGTTTTGACGATATTTGTGTAACAACTACAAATATTTCGTATGATAATTGGATATGATCAATTAAGTCATTATTTTATAATATAAAGAAATATAATCACTAAATTATTATCATATTTATATTAATTATGAAATAATGAAAAAAAAATATCATAGAGATGGTAGAGTGTATGTATGCCTGAGAAACGTTACAATTTTTCAAAGATCATTATGGAAAGAAGTAATAAATTATTTATATTTTCAAGATTACAATAATATCATCAAAAACATATTATTTATTTAAATTATATATATATTGTCCTGACCCGTCCTCGGGACCCGTGTCGTGACTACCCCAAGCCCGCCTTCCATAGGCCAGGGGCTAGCGACTAGCACCAAAGGCGTAAATCCCAAAGTTGGGAAGGCATTCCATTATAAAAAGAAATCACACACAATCAGAGTACACAACTGGAAGCAAAAAACTAAGTAAAAATGAATAAAAAGGTAGTGCATAAAGTAAGTGGGCTAGTATACAAACCCAACTGAACAACAAGTACATGTAAAACGGGAAAACAGCTCCTGGATTGTCCACCGGGGAAATCCTACCTGAATGGTAGGTACAAAACTTGAACAACTCATCCCTGATGTACGTCCCGTCTAGTCTAGCTCCGAGCAGCCTCCCGTTCATCACCCTCAGCCTCGATCACTACTGACTATCGTCTGCACAAAACACAACAAGGTGCAGGAGAAGCCCGTGAAGGGGTGAGTATAACAATACTCAGTAGGGGACCCCGAGACCCCCGAAGGTCTCTGAGAATCCACAAAGGATAAACCACAGAAGTAAGATACAATCACAAAGTATCAACCAACCTTAAATAGGTATATTCCCATACATGTACCAATGTTTCCAATCACAGTCCGACTCCAACTCTCGATCCCAAGCACAACCCAGTCCACAAAGGAAGTAAAGTCAATCACCTCGATGATAATGGTTGAAAGACATGACTCAGCTCACATAGGTATAAATCATTAGTAGAGAGATAGAGATGATCCGATGTAGTCATTGATTCATCTAAGCAGTCGGACCCGCATAGGATATAGTACCAACTAAGCTGTCGGACCCACACAGAATACAGGACCAGCTATGATTCATCTGAGTTGTCGGACCCACACAGGATACAGGACCAGCTAAGTTGTCGGACCCACACATGATACATGACCAGCTATGATTCATCTGAGCTGTCAGACCCACACAAGATATAGGACCAGCTAATCTGTTAGACCCACATAGGATACAGGACTAGCTATTCTGTCAGACCCACACAGGATCGAGGAACAGAAGTTAGAACTGTCGGACCCACAGATGATCCAGGTACAGTAGTCATCACAGTCGAACCCACGAAGGATTCTGGTATAGTATTCATCACTGTTGAACCCAGGGAGGATTCCTTTACAGTAGTCATCTTTGTCGAACCCACAGAGGATTCTGGTACAGTATCGCTGCATCCAGCCCTAGGGTTCCTGCACACAGCATGATCGATTCCCGGAGGGTCCGCTCCTCGATCCAAGTTTCGATACATCAACTATCACAAATTCCTAATTTGAATTATCCCGTAGTTCCGTCTCATTATAAGGAACCCAAGGCAACAGACGGCGCGTCAATCGGTCACCCGGTCTGAGAGTTATTGGCATTTCCGTTCCAGGGGCCGGTTGGTTTTTAGGCTCAGACCAAGCTGACCGTACCCCAACTTCATCCATACCTCAAGTGGGGTATTCCAAAAGTATTATATCGCTCCATGAATTCCATCATTGCCGGAGGTACATCAATCGGACACTCGTAGCCCTAGATGCGGGCTAAAAGGTGTAAACGGCCATAGCGGGTCTGGGTCTGGTCCGACCCAGTCGGACTGAACAGGACCGACCCGGTCTGAACCGAGGTCTTACCCAGACCCTGGGTCTGACCTAGTCTGAGGAAGCGTCTTGAGCCGAGGGAAAGGCCCGGCCCGAAGAGACTTCCCAGCTCGACGGGCGGCCCGGCCCGAGGGTGGCCCATCCAAAGGGGCAGCCCGTCCGGGGGCGGCCCGGCCGAAGGTGGCCCGGCCGAAGGCGGCCCGGCCAAGGGCGGCCCGGCTCGGGGGTGCCCGTCCTAGGGTGGCCCAGCTCGGGGGTGCCCGGCCGAGGGCGGGCCGGCTCGGGGGCGACCCGGTCGAGGTCAACCTCGCCAATGGAGGCCCGACCGATGGGGGCCCGGCCGTAGGCGGCCCGGCATGTGGCGGCCCGGCTGAGGGCGGCCTGGCTGAAGGCAGCCCGCCCTGGCCGCGCCGGGGGGAGGCTCGTGCCTCCCCTGGCACCCGAACGGCTTAGCGGTTTCGGTAGAACCAAACCTGCACTCGTTGGCGCCAGTCCAGCCCACGCGGGACCCGATGGGGTACCGCACCTCCCGGTTGGCCGCTCGGGCCAGCCTGTCTGTGTCTCCGCTTCGTCTGCAAGGTGTGACAGCGCCGTGCTTCCTTCGCCATGGCCCGCCCTGGCCGAGGCCCTCCTCCGGTGCGGTGCGACGGCACCGCGCCCTTCTGGATCTGTCGCGGCCCGCTTTGCCGCGGATTTTCTTTGCGTGGTGCAACGACGGCCCATGCACCGCCAGCCTCTTCTGTGATCCGCCTCAGTTGTCGACACAATGAGAACAACAAAAAATGGGGGAGGGTCAGATCGTGCTCATGCGGTCCGAGCCCTCCTTGTTACGTTGTTAACATTCGGCATCAAGAGCACAACACACAATGAAGAAAGGAGAGTATAACTCTTACATAAAAATTAATACAATTTCCCCCTACCTCGTATTTTACGTTGTACGTTGACGAGTCATAGAAGACGGACGTCGCGGAAGACAGACGTTGTTCCGTCAACGTCGGAAGAGGTAGAGCTCGGTGAATACGAGTCATGATGACGCCCTCGGTGAACTTCATGGGTGGTGGTGCTTCCCTTCCTTACTCCGGTTGAAGGGGGAAGAAGATGATGCTTCACGTTCTTCGGATACGAGGAGCGTTATTTATGTTCTTCGTGTATAGAATGGAGTTATTCGGTGGTTCTTCGTTGGAAGGACGAAGCTCTTCTCTCTCAAGCTTTCCAAAGGATTATGCCAACCCCAAAAATGACAAAGGATGGCCTCTTTTAAATCTTTCCCACAACAATAGAAAGATGAGTTTAATTAAATGAGGCAACTCATTTAATTAATGCTAATGGATGGTTCAAATTCAAATTTAGAGGAGGTGATGATTTTAATTAAAATAAGATGTCTCACTTCATTAATGGGTGAATTAGCACCATTATGGTGGAAAGTTGAAGGTTTCAAGAGTTTCCCCCATTAATGGGGAGCTCAAGGGTTTAAAAAAGGTGGGGTTAAGGGGGTTCAATATAGTGGGACCCACCTAGTTATATCCTCACAAGGGATGTTAGGGTGTGGTGGGACCAACCTCTAACCTACACTTGGTGGTTTTAACCACCAACCAAATAAAAATATGTTACATATATTTTCATATAATTTTATTTAGAATCCCCAAAAAATTAACTTCCAACCTCGATAAAACGCAATTGCGGTAAAGGTCTCCTTAAGCGAATACCGGCGCTGGGAGTTCAGCGGTGCCCTCATATTTCAATTCCGAGCACCGCTTCAAAAGATATAAAATCTCGCATGTACGTTTACTGAACGTACCCGAACAAAAAATCAGAAATTGATTCCGGGCACAACAGGCCTCTGAATCAAGTGCCGTCAGAAACTGCGGACTCGTAAAATTCCCGTGTATTAAAAAAAATTCCACAAAATTTATGAGTCTTTACATTCTCCCAAAATCATGGATTTACGTCCCCGTAAGCTATAACTCACACTAAAGTAACAAATGGGGGTACTGAGCATGCATTTGATCCTCCCGGTCCCATGTTCTCTCCTGGAGGTTCTCGTGCTGCCAGCGAACGCGCACTAGAGGAATCGATCGTCCACACAGGACACGCTCCTGTCGATCCTCAATCTCCACTGGAACCTCCATGACTGTCACCCTGTCATCGATGTCCAGCTCCCCGTGATATATAATTTGGGAAGGTTCATACACGTATATCCTAAGCTGAGATACGTGGAAGGCGTCATGCACCTGGTGAAACTGAGGTGGAAGAGCCAGGCGGTAAGCCACCTCGCCTACCCTGCTGAGGACCTGAAACGGTCCGATGAATCGCGGAGATAACTTGCCGCCTTGGCCAAATCTCCATAGACCTCGTCGAGGTGAGACCCGTAGAAAGAGGTGGTCACCATCCTCTAACTCCAGTGGTCTTTGTCTCCTATCTGCATAGGACTTCTGTCTGCTCTGTGCAGTCTTCATATGCTCCTGGATTATCTTCACCTTCTCTGTGGTATCTCGTACCATCTCTGATCAGTAGGATGTTGGGTGACTTTGTGATTCGGTCGATGTTCACCCAAATAGAGTCATGTCCCCTGGACGTACGTGGATGACCCATCACGAAGTCCATGGATATCTCATCTATCTTCTACTTTGGAACCTCTAAAGGCTGAACCAAGACTGATGGTACTTGATGCTCCGCCTTCACTTGTTGACAAGTGAGGCATCGAGAGACAAAATATGCTACTGCCTTCTTCATACCTGGCCACCAGTGCTGTCGTCGAGGGTCCTAGTACATCTTTACCACTCCTAGATGTACTGCTAAAGGGGGTGTGTGAAACTACCTCAACACTTCCTCCCTAAGTGACACTAGCACCATAGTAAGTTCTCTGAAGAGGATGGAATTCTCCCCACCTTCAGTAAATCCATCAAGTGCCTATCCTGTGGATATCTGATCATGTCATGTCTCACAGTCAGTGTCCCCACGCTGCACCTCCCAAACTCGCTGAAGAAGTGGGGGAGTGACTGTAAGAGACTGGAGGAAGGTTGCTCTATCTCTATCCACAAAGGATATCTGTAAAGCAACCAGGTGCTTTGTCACCTCTCTTAGAAGTTGAATGCCTGATCTCCTGCTGAGAGCATCTGCAAAAATTTTCCTCTTCCCAAGAGTATAGACTATCTCGAAGTCATAGTCCTGGAGGAACTCAAGCCATCGCCACTGCCTCAGGTCTAGGTCCTTATGTGAGAAGATATACCTGAGACTCTGGTGGTCAGAGTAGACTGTAAAGCATTCGCCCATAAGATTGTGCCACGACATCTTCAAGGTGAAGACCAATGCTGCTAACTTCAGGTCATGGGTAGCGTAGTTCTTCTCGTGTTGTCTCAACTAGGAGGAAAACTCCAGTAATCGCCTCCATCCAGTCCTCTACTGCCTGGGAATTTGTCTCGCCTCAAAACCTCAGAGGCCTTTGACATTGGAAATCGTAAAACATGCTAAGTCGGTGTGCATCGTCCGCCAGTGCGGCTGGTGGTATCTGCATCCCAACGGGTGGTGATGCTGCTGGTACACCACCCGTTGGTGCCAGCGTAGAAAGAGGGCCCTAAAACGGATCCTCGTCGCTCGGTGGGCCGTCATCGTGTACTCTCTCGGAAACCCTAGCTGGTTGTCTATGCAGCGGCATCCTGATAAGGAACAGGTGCACCACGATCAATAAGTTATACTTGGTGAGCTGACTCAAAGAGTTCTTAATGAAGACTCTTGAAAACACACTCACAATCAGTGTTTTCATGCACTGAGTCATAAATTCGAAGTCAGGGTCCTGGTGTATGGATACGTCGGTCGCCACACCAACACTGGACTCCCTGGACTGAAAACCACACTCAATACTCTTAACACTATTTCTCCATAGTAAGACAGATCAGAGTCTTGTGTTCTGCGGTAGAACCGACTGCTCTGATACCAATTTGTCACGATCCGTCCTCGGGACCCGTGCCGTGACTACCCAAAGCCCACCTTCCATAGGCTAGGGGCTGGATACTAGCACCAAAGGCATAAATCCCTAAGCTGGGAAGGCATTGACATTATAAAAAGAAATCACAGCCTATTAGAGTACACAACCGGAAGAAAAACACTATGTAAAACTAAATACTAAGGTAGTGTTGAAAGTAAGCGGGCCAGTATACAAACCCAACTGAACAACAAGTACAAGTAAAAAAGAGAAAAAACTCCTGGATCGTCCACCAGGGATATCCTACCTAAAGGGTATGTACAGAACTCGAAAAAATTATCCCTGTGGTACGTCCCATCTAGTCCAGCTCCGAGCAGCCTCCCGTTCGTCACCCTCAGCCTCGATCACTGTTGACCGTCATCTGCACAGTACACAATAAGGTGCGAGCGAATCTCGTGCAGGGGTGAGTATAACAATACTCAGTAGGGGACCCCGAGACCCCTGAAGGTCTTCCAGAATACACAAAGGATAATCCAAAGAAGTATGATACAATCATGAAGTATCAACCAACCTTACATAGGTATATGCCCATACATATACCTAAGTTACCAATCACAGTCCAGCTCCAACTCTCCAGACCAAGCACAACCCAGTCCACAAAGGAAGTAAAGTCAATCACCTCGATGATAATGGTCGAAAGACATGACTCAACACACATAGGTATACATCTTTATTAGAGAGATAGAGATGATTAGATGTAGTAATAGATTCATCTAAGTTGTCGGACCCACACAGGATACAGGACCATCTAATCTGTCAGACACACATCGGATACCGGACCAGCTATGATTCATCTGAGCTGTCGGACCCACACAGGATACAGGACCAGCTAAGTTGTCGGACCCACACATGATACAGGACCAGCTATGATTCATCTGAGTTGTCGGACCCACACAGGATACAGGACCAGCTAAGCTGTCGAACCCACACAGGATACAGGACCAGCTATTCTGTCGGACCTACACAGGATCCAGGAACAGAAGTCAGAACTGTCAGACCCATGGAGGATCCCAGTACAGTAGTCATCATTGTCGAACCCACGGAGGATTCTGGTACATTAGTCATCGTTGTCGAACCCATGGAGGATTCCTGTATAGTAGTCATCGTTGTCGAACCCATGGTAGATTCTGGTACAGTATCATCCCAGCCAGCCCCAGGGTTCCGGTATAGAACACGCTCGATTCCGGGAGGGTCTGCTCCTCGAGCCAAGTGTTGATACATCAATTATCACAACGTCTTGAGTTGATTAATCTCGTAGTTCTGTCTCATCATAAAGAACCCAACGCGACAGACGGCGCGTCAATCGGTCACTCGGACTGAGAGTTATTGGAAAATCCGTTCTAAGGGACCAGTTGGTTTTTAGGCTCAAACCAACCCGACCATACCCAAACTGCATCCAAACCTCAAGCGGGTTATGCCAAAAGTATCGTCTCTCTCCAATAATTCCATCGCCACAGGAGGTACGTCAATCGGACACTCGTAGCCCTAGATGCGGGCTAAAAGGTGTAAATGGCCATAGCGGGTCCGGGTCCAGTCCGACGCAGTCAGACTGACACGGCCCGACCCATTCTGAATCGGGATCTGACCCGGACCACAGGGTTCTACCTAGTCTAAGGAAGCGTCCCGAGTTGAGGGGACTGCCCGACCTAAAGAGACGGTTCAGCCTGACGGGCGTCCCGACCCAAGGGTGGCCCGGCACGAGGGTGGCCCGACCAAGGGGCAGCCCGGCCATGGGCGGGTCGGCCAATGGCGGCCCGGTCGAAGGAGGCCCGACTCGGGGGCGACCTAGCCGAGGGCAGCCGGGCCCGTGGCGGCCCGGCCGAGGGCATCCCGGCTGTGGGAGGCTCGGCGCGTGGCGGCCCGACCGAAGGCGGCCCAGCCTGGCCGCTCTAGGGGGGAGCCCCCCCCCCCCCCCCGGCACCCGAATAGATTAGTCGTTCAGGTAGAACTGAACCAGCGCCCGGTGGCGCGGGTCCGGCCCTCGCAGGAACCGACGGGGTCCCGCACCTCCCGGCTAGCCCCTCGGGCCATCCACTCCTCATCAACAGTGTGGCGCGACGGCGCCGTGCCCTCCGTCGCAGCCCCGCCTGGCCTCGTCTCTGTATCGCCGGCAGGACGCGATGACGTCGTGCTTCCTCCGTTGCGGCCCGCCTTGGCCGCGGCCCTCCTCCGGCGCGGTGGGACGGCACCGCGCCCTTTCGGCTCCGCCGCGGCCCGCTTAACCGCGGCTTTTTTTTGGGTGGTGCGACGACGACCCTTGCACCGCCGGCCTCTACCGTGATCTACCTCCGTCTTCGACACAATGAGAACAACAACAAAGGGGGGGGGATGGTCGGACCGTGTTCGTGCGATTCGAGCCATCCTTGTTACGTTGTTAACATTCAGCATCAAGAGCACAACACACGATGATGAAATGAGTGTATAACTCTTACATAAAAAATAATCCAATTTCCCCCTACCTCATATTTTTCGTTGTACGTTGATGAGTCGCGGAAGACGGATGTCGTGGAAGAGGGACGTCGTTTCGTCAACGTCGGAGGGAGTAGAGCTCGGTGAATACAAGTCGTGGCGATGCCCTCGGTGTACTCCGTGGGCGGCGGTGCGTCCCTTCCTTGCTCCGATTGAAGAAGGAAGAAGATGATGCTTCATGTTCTTCGAAGACGAGGAGCATTCTTTATGGTCTTCGTGCAAAGAATGAAGTTCTTCGGTGGTTCTTCTTTGGAACCACGATGCTCTTCTCTCTTAGTCCTTCCAAAGGATTATCCCAACCCCAAAAATGACACAAGATGGCCTCTTTTAATTCATTCCCACAACAACAGAAAGATGAGTTTAATTAAATGAGGCAACTCATTTCATTAATGCTGAGGGATGGTTCAAATTCAAATTTAGAGGAGGTGAAAAGTTTAATTAAAATAAGCTACCTCACATCATTAATGGTTGAATTAGCACCATAATGGGGGAAGGTGGAAGGTTTCAAGAGTATCCCCCATTAATGGGGAGCTCAAGGTTTAAAAAAAGTGTGGTTAAGGTGGTTCAAGCTTATGGGCCCCACATAGTTATATCCTCCCAAGGGATGATAGGGTGTGGTGTGCCCCACCTCTAACTTCCACTTGGTGGGTTTAACCACCATCCAAATAAAAATATGTTACACAAATTTTTGCTTATTTTTATTTTAAATCCCCAAAAAATTAACTTCCAACCTCGATAAAACCCAAATGTGGTAAAGGTCTCCTTAAGCGAATATCGGCGCTGCGAGTTCAACGGTGCCCTTAGATTTCAATTCCAAACACCTCTTCAAAAGATATAAAATCTCACACGTATGTTTACTAAACGTACCCGAACTAAACTTCAAAACATTATTCCTGGCACACCGGGGCTCAGAATCAAGTGCCGTCAGAAACTGCGGACTCGTAAAATTCTCATGTATTAAAAAAAATTCCATGGAATTTTCGGGTCTTTACATATATTTATATCATCCATGTGATTTATTGATGTAAAAGAAGCCACATCACTTCAAGAGGTTGTAGACCACACATACGCACAGATGACGTTATCATTTTTCAATGTAATAACGAAAATGATGTATTATCTTGTCATTAAGACAAATATATCATGAATATCATAATTATTTCAATTATATAACATATATTCCTTAAATATATCCTTATTAAATTCCATATAAATATTTAGTGAAAAGGAAATCACATCGATTCATGATGAGGTAGTCCGCCATACACAGGAGGGACATTATTGTATACCCTATTGAATGGAATGTACAAAGGGATATGTCATATAAAAACTAAATAAGTTTAAATAATTTAAAAATATAATATATGTACTTCAAATCTGTTATTATAACATGTTGTGAGAGACAATGATCGAAAAAAATGAAATCGGTTCGTGAGGCAGTAGTTTCCCATATACACGAATGATGAATATATATATTTTTTTATCTAAGGGGATATGGATTTAGTTTATTACATTAACATAAAACATCATTGTATATGGGTGCTATTTTTTATTGAATAATCAAAATTTATTAATATATAATGTTGGTGGAAGAACAATTAAAATAAAATGATCGGTTAATCATGATACATATTCATCAGAAAACCTCCTTAGGTAAGAAGAAAAAGAATTCATAGGATGAATTTCTGAAAAAAAAATGGATTTATGTACTTGGTAGGGGGTATTTTTTACTTCATTTGTGTAGGTATTTGATGATAAAATAGGATATGAAGGTATGAAAAAGATCAGAGAGGGGGTAAACATTTAAATGTATGGTAACTTGCACACTTTTAATTTTTGAAATGAAAAATGTTAAAACACATTTTAAAAAAGATGAATGGATCCAAAATATAAAATTATCAACAATTAAACATCATAAGTTCAATATATTTCTATAAGATATATTTTATGCCAGTATTATATTCATTATTACCTATATTTTTTTTTATTATCCCCCACCTAAAAATTTTGTTTTCACCTTGACTATAGAAATTAGTTTTTTTCTTTTTCATTATTCATTATGGTAAAAAATTTAGTTTTCCATATTAAAAAATATAAACTATTATGATTACATATATTTTATCCATTTTACCTAATTATGTATTTTTAAGTGGAAAATTTTAATTTAAAATTAAACCAGCAAATGAGATGAAATAGAGGATTTATGATGATGATAGTTTGGTTTTTTATTTTATTAATTGAATGTTGGGGGAGTCCCCATCCCCAACCCCAACGCCAACCCCAAATTCAGGCACTCATGGAGGCCGAAAGTGATGGAGCCAAAGAGCGTCCCCAAGTACAAAACCATCACATTCCGAGGGAAGGGACCCCAAATTAGAAAAAACCAAAAGGGGTTCCCCAGGACCCCCCACCACCCTAGACAAAGCGCCCGCCGCAAAGTTACCATCTCTAAGGATATGCCGAACTGAACAACCTCTAGCAATCTCCATGACGCAGCGACAAAGGAGATACGTCACACTCCACGGTGCCTCAACCTTCCCCTATAAGGCCTTAACCAATACCTCGGATTCTGATTCCACTTCCGATTACCCCAATGAAAACCTTTTACACATCATTATACCTGTCTGCATGGCTCTTATTTCTGAACCCAATGAACTCCCCATCCAATAAAAACTGCTAAAGGCCAATAAAACTGAACCAGTCTTGTCCCTGACCAAGCCTCCCCCACGCATCAGCCCATCCACTAATGATTCATCGACATTATGATTGAAGTCATCCATTGGAGGGTTCCATCGGACCCAACATCCCTTAGAAACCGGCCTCGTGAAATTACCGAGCAGAAGGAAATGCTGAGTCCCTTTAATGAGTGAACCCAATTCATGCAGAATGTTCTTCATACGCACCTGTAGCAGAGAAACCGGCGGGCGCACATCTGTTTTGGCTTTGTTCCGGGCTCCCATAGCGTCCAGAAAACTACCGTCACCATGTAGCTTCTAATTTTATTTTACATGCCCTACAGATCCACTCCTGTAAACCATTTCGCAAGAAAACCCTGCATGGACAAGCACTCTCCATCGTATCTCCCCCTCTGTCAATGCAGTACCAAAGACAGGCAGCCCATTCACTCCTAATAAAAAGATGAACCACCGTCTCCGCCTGTGGATTAGAACAGCAGTAGCAGCTGGAGGCTAACTGAATACCATTTTACTAAATATTATCCTCCGTGGGAATGGCTTGAAATCGGGCCCTCCACACTAGAAAACACATCTTCATGGGAAACTCTTTACACCATAATCATGCCCCCATTCATCTTGTTCCCCTTCTTGTGAGATTAAGCCATGATAATCGCACCCCTTAAAATAACCTATACACGATTTTGTAAAATGACATCTGTCCTCCTCCTTAGAAAACACAACCTCTTTGAACAGTTCCATCTGATCTGGGCTCAAAATAGCTTCCATCAACTCCGGGTAACGGCTGGCCTCCCTAACCGACATGTCCGGTCTAGGACAGAATGGAAAAAACTGCTTCTGCCCAGCCCAGTTATCCCTCCATAAATTCACATCGCCTCGACCCACAAACCAATGAGAAGAGTCCTGAAGAATTTCACGATGATGCACCATAACCTTCCCCAACCTGGATAGCTTTCTCATGTCCCAATCCTCCCAGTTTATCCCATATTTATAACAAAGAGTTCTGGCCCACATTGAATTCACAGCCATAAAATCCCACACCAAACGGGCTTGCATGGTCTGCAAAGAAACCCCTATGTCCCTCAGGCCGACTCCTCCCTCCTCCACCAGTTTGGCCACCCACTGCCAGTCCACCCAATGAGCCCTACCCGATGTGTTGGCGTCCCACAAGAACTTGTTCATCAATATATCCATAGCAGAAATTATCCCTTTAGGTGGAGTGATAACCGACAAAACATTCTTCATAATAGACGAAACCACACTATTAATCAAAGCCACATGGCCCCCGAATGAGAGAAACCTATTTTTCCAATTCATAATCCTCCCAAGCATCCAGTTGATAATTCTCTCAAAGTAGCTCTTTTTCACACGACTTGTAGATATGGGTGCCCCAAGATAAATCATTGGCAACTATTTTCACTGCATTACGAGGATGTCTTGAATAACCCGACCCCTTCTTCTAGAACATTTATTGGCTGCAAAGAAGTTTCTCTTCCTATTATTGATCTGTTGACCACTGCACTCACCATACAGCATCATTAGATGCATGAAGTTAACTAGAGACGACCTCCTACCATTCACAAAAATGAGAATATCATCTGAAAACATTATATGTGAAAAGGAACTGTCCGAGCCTTTAGCACTGTACAGAAAAATCCTCCTGTCCCTTAAATGTCTTTGATGACTCTATGATAAAGCTTCCTGCGCCAGAATAAACATAATGGGAGACAACAGATCCCCTAGATGCACCCCCCCACACATTCTTCAAAAAACCAAAACTCCTCCCCAAAAGATAAATGGAGAGCCATGGTGAGGAGTAACAACGATAGCAAAGATCGCAGACCCATTCTTGGAAACCCATCATCATCATCACCCATATAATGAATATTCATTCCAATTTATCATAATCATTGTCCATGTCCACCTAGATAACCACATTGGACCCGACCACCTTCTTATTCAGATCCACCAACATTTCCTGTGCGACTCCTATCGCTCCCTGGATACCCCTTCCTTGGACGAATTTGTGCTGCTCTTGTGAAATAACCCTCGGGATCAGTTTGATGTGCCTCTTCACCAGAACACATTCTAAGATCTTGTGTGAAACATTGCACTGACATATCTGCCTATAATGATCAATGGAGGAAGGATCTTTAACATTAGGCAATAGCACCACACTGGAGGAACACGAGCTTCTATTGATAGCACCCCCCAGAAGAAGTCTTGAACATATTCAATGACCATTGCCCCCACGAAATCCCATGCTGCCACATACAAAGCATTCGGGAAACCATCCAGCCCAGGAGCACTCTCATGTGGCATGCTGCGGACAACCTCCCAGACCTCCTCCCCAGACAGAATGCAACACAAGGAATCATTCTTTACATTATCCTCCCTCCGGGAAATGTTTCCCATGAAGACCTCCTCTTCGGATTCTAATCCCCCCTCTATCGAGTATCCTTGGCGATCACCTGTAAGAATAGACTCAAAATATTCCAAGGACATCTTACCAGCAACCTCAACATCAGAAGTAAATGACCCATCCTCAAGCCTCAAGTTGATCTTCAAATTCTGCCTCTCCTTCAAGCAATCGTGGATGAAACGACTATTTCTGTCCTCTTCCTTCAGCCACCTAACCTTGGCTCTTTGTCTGTAATCTCTTTCCACCTCCATCAACCATTGGGCCAGAAATGATCATTTATCACATAGCAGTATGAAGGAAGAGTCATCCCATCTTTTTTGAAGTCTAACTTCAAACCTGTCAACATCTTCCTGTAACGCCTCCACCGACTTGACCGCTGTCGTTTTCCTCTCGAGCCACTTTCTAATGTCTCCATTGAGCCTCTTGAGAGGCCTAGATAAACAAACCCAAGCTCTGCCATCCAACTCATGTTCCCAAGAGTCCCTCATCATCTGCACGAATCCATCCATAGAATGCCAATAAATCAAGTAGATAAATGCCTTACAATCAGAACTCCCTAGCCTCAGTTCCACCAACAGAAGAGTGTGATCCGATAAAGCTCAGGACAAGTGTGAAACTAACGTCTTGGCAAGGGACTCTAACCCCTTTAAGTTAGCTAAACATCTATCCTGCCTACTCCAAATGCGAATACCACCTCTCCTATTGTTAAACAAATTAAATTTACTCCCACTAAAACCCAAATAGAGAAGGCCTTTCCAGGAAATGAAATCATTAAAGTCCAACATAATAGTATTACAAGCAGTTGCACAACCTTTCTTTTGTGAAACATCCATGATAGCATTGAAATATCCTCGTACGAACCACGGTAACCCCGCCGCATTAAAATTTCCAAGACTCCCCCATAGATTTCTTACAATAGAATCATTACTGGCGTATATGAAGGATAACATAACCTCGATACCGCTGAGCCCAAGCTTCACTGTGATACAATGTTCTTCATCCTGTACCAACTCGACTTGAAGAGGATTCTTCCAACACACCCATATCTGTTTATTCACCAGGTGCCCATGAAAATTACAACCAAACACCAACTTCCTACAAAACCACTTATCTTGTCATGATCCTGCTTCGGTTCCAAAATGACCACTAAAGACGACCTACATCTCCTTGCCTCAGCAGCCAAAAATGCGCTTTTTGCTTGTACACCCAAAACCCGGGCATTCCAAATAATCAAAGATGACATTAATGGAGAGGACACCCATCCCTTTGGGCATTGCTACCTGGTCTAGGAACAAATAGCTCCCTACTGGCCTCCACCGTTGCCATCGATCGAGTCACTGGCCTGGAATAGCCCTCCGAGAAACACCCCTTTCTTGGCACTAGAACCCGTTTCTTCAACGGGCTCTCCATCTGGTCCAACATAGCTAACCTGCTTCCCAACGAGACCAGTGGAGACGAAGGAGACGTCTCCTCTTGCAACCCAGATGCCAGCAACAATTCGGGAGGGGAACTTCGGGCCGCCAAGATTTCCCTTTCCACCCAATCCGGCAAAACCAACTTTAAAGAGCTCGACTTTGCGACCTTACCTAGCCCCAACGGACCCAACAACTAAAACATTAGCACTTCCGAAGAGGTCTTGGATGAATGATGTACCTCATAAACCGGAGGAGCTAACCCTCTTGGAATTCCTGGAAATAGCAAAGCAGATATGCTTTTCCCTTTGAGCAGATTCGAAAGCACTACCGGAGTCACCTCTACAGAGGAGCATATTTCGAATCCCACCAAAGCGATCCCCCCAAAAACCAGCAGAATCTTTTCTAAATTATCAGAAACCCCTGACACAAAGCTGACCCCCTGATCCTTTTCATAAAAAGCGAATCACTTTACCGCCACAAGTCCAATAACATTTGAGTTACCGATGCCGATGCCGAATCGTTCACTTTGCCCACCACCGAAGAAGGCGACAAAGCATAATCCCTTACTGTCGCCGCCGCGCCGGTACCATCTTGCACCTTAGCCTTGCCCCCAGAGGCGCTCACATTACCGGAAGCCTGAGACGCCTCATTATACCCCTGCATGAGAGGGGCCCCCCGACTCCGGTTTCAACCCTTCCCTTTTCTAAAGAAGCACACCGTGTTCCCTTGAAACCCACAAGAAGAACAAAACATGGGGGATCCTGGTACACCAAACTTTGCCACCAACAAAACCCCTCCGCCGATAGGATGAGAATCCATGAAAGAAACTTCACTGATAGATCCATCTCAACGCAAACACATTGGTTTGCCACATCCAGCAACACCATCATGTTCTCATCCACACAAAAAAGCCCCCTAAAGCATCTACCAACACAGACAGAATCGAAGGGTTATGGAAAGGAAGAGGAAGCCCCAGAAGCTTAACCCAAACCGCGCCCATACACGATTCCTTGCCGTAGTGACACTCCCAAGACCAACGAGACAGAGAGAAACGAAGTGAACCGCACCGTCTACCCTCCCTCGCCCAAGCTCGCACAAAATCCTCCCTGTTGTCGAAATGAATTCAAAAGGAAAACATTGACAACTCCGATACCACCGACGAGTGAAGCAGACCCCATGAATCCACGAACTCCTTAAACACCTCTAAAGCAGGTTTCACAGGTCCAAACCTAGCCACCAGCGTCATTTTATAAAACTTCGTCGCACAACACAGCTCCTTATCGGATATCACCACCACCGGATCTCCCTCCAAAAGCTCCGGCTTGAGGTGATCCAACTGAATCGGCGGAATAACCATCCGACCGAGAGAACCCTCCACCGAGCTCCCGAAGACCGCCTCCTTGGAAGATTTCGCCTTGGAAACCCTCCCTTCGTCAAAAGCACCCCCTGAAGCGCTGCCGGAGAAGCCATCTCCTGTGTAAAATTCAATTTGAAAGCTCACTTTCATAGAGGATTTTTAGCATGTGTATTTTTCAAGAAATATTAGTCATTATATTAACTAATTGATTAATAATAATGAATTAGTGATTTGAATAAACATTTATTTATATACATTCTATACATTTAATTTTTAAAATTCCTCATTAGTTATTATTTGGATTAATTCATTGGAGAAACATAAGGCACATTAAAACAGTTTTCGAAAATTTCATATTTTTAATCCAAAAAACAATTTACAATAAAATCAAACATTATGTTGATTAAAAAATAATTAAAAGAATTATTTATAAATGAATAAAACATATGTTACTAAAAATAATATTATAACATAATAGTACTTTAGAATTAATTAATTAATAGACATAAAATTAAATTTTTACAAAAATTGATTTTTTCACCATTCACTGAAAAATTGATATCCATAAAACCCTAAAATTTCATCCTAATTAAATTTTTTTATTTTGAATCAAAATGGATATTAAAATTTTCAATAAAATTAATTGTAAAATTAAATAATTGGACTTATAAATAAATCCTTATAATATAATTTTTTATTCATTTTTTTTAATTTTTAATTTAAAAATGTACATACTAATCTTATAATTAATATAAATATATTAATAAACATGAAATTTAATTATATTATAATTAAAATGGTTTCTAAATTATTCCCCCCATTTTTCAACTATGTGGTCATAATTTTATTTACTTATTAAAGAAGTGTAGACATGACTCACTCATAACATTTTCATATTCACAATATTTCTCTTTGTCTATATCGTTATTTATAAAACCTTTACCTGGTGAATAAAATTATTCATAAAAAATCTCTCTATCGTAATGAATTTGAATAATATATTACTCAAATGGAATGTTCACTTCTAGTGGAGCTGATCCATGTCTCAAATAAAGAGATAAATCCAACACCAATTTTCATAACATCGAGACATCAAAAATATTGGGTAACCAGAATATAATAAAGGGAAAGGATACATAGCTTTAAATTGATCTGACATTCCCTTAAATTACAAAGGGTAAAATTATACACAAAAATATATTCCCCTTTTAACCGAAATGCATTCATCTTTTCCATTTATATACTTTAAGAAAAACATGATCACCCACCTGAGAAGAAAGATCCTTCCTTTGGTTATCCACATAACTTTTTTGCCTATTTTGATCCATACTCATATATTCTAAAATCAACTAAACATTATAAGACAATCCCCCAACCAACTATAGACCCATTAAATTCATTTATCCTAATTGAACAAATAAAATATGTATTTCTACCCCACATTCTATATAATGCTTCAAAAGATTCTATCTGTAACTAGATTGAGAACAATTTTTATAAAAAACTCATCAAAAAACATATAAAGATCCAAATATCAATGATAATAAATTTAAAATTATATAATCCTATCATCCAAGGTCTAAATTCACCACAAATAAGATCCATGAAATTGGGGATAAAAAGTTGTAAAAAAATTTATTTCAGTAACCGAGGACTTCAGATATCATTTTGAAATAATTGATGTGGTGTTGAGATAATAGTATGATACAACAGAGATACATACCCTATGTAACCTAAATATATAATTTATATATAGTAAATAAATATGATATAAAGACATAATATCTCAAATCGGAAGGATCTTTTCATATTTATTTAATCAATCAATAAAACCCACATAACATTGTAACATTCAAAAGTCGTTTGAAATACCATAACCAAACCCACAGATATATTTTCCCATTTCTACTATGGTATCAGAAATAATTGAATAATTACATTTATTAATTTTTGTTTTTCTTCAACCTATTAATGATGAAAACATATCGTTGAAATTTTAGAAATATCTCCTTTCATAATATCCCACCAATAATACTCCTGAAGGTATCAATACATCATAGTGTTACCTAAAAGAATAGAAAATTATGATCTATGTGCATCACATTGAAACTCCTTAAATTGGGAATGAAAAGGTAGAAATAATAATTATTCAATTCTAATAACACAATCTACATCAATATTAAAATCATACAACATTCCTTTTTATGAAAATTCTAAATTTTCTTATAATGAATGAACAACTTTTTGAGCTTTCTTTTTTCATTATGAAAATTTCAACTACACTGAAGCAATAAAAAACAAGAATGTACCCACCATTCCTAATTCAATCCAAAATACATTAAATAATTTTCTAAAGGGCCATGTTCCAAACATAACATAGATAATGTAGAATTATTTTTTATCTCTAATCATCAACAATTATATTTTCTTTTGTATGATTTTAATGAATCATGAAAACATAATATTTGATTAGTTCAATCCATCTTCACCATCTCATGTTTATTTCTTTAAAAGTTAAAATTTACATCAATTTTTTTGGTTAGTATATATTACAAATATTACTCTTTATAAATGTTGCAACATATTTTTTACCGAAAAAACCACTGAATATAATACCAAATCATGTGTAGAGTAAATTAACTCGGGATATTTCAATTGACATGAAGCATAATTAATTACCCAATAATTATGAATCAATACAAAATCAAGCCCCTCAATTAATAATCACTGAATTTTAAAAAAAACATCTCCATTTATGTAAGGCCACAAAAAATCTTGATAATTCTCCGATATTCTTTTTAGTTCGAAAAAACAATCATAATATGAGTTTTTCTATATGAATTTACCCTAATTTTGTGTTAACAAAATCAGTGTCCTAGAAAACTGAATAAATTTTTCATCAAATTTCAAGTAGTAACCCATTAATACAGGAAACTATGATTCTTTTTATATATGCGGGTGTTGGATATTCTTCAAAATGTTTGTTTTAATAAGGTTATAATTATTCTATATTTAGAATAAATATGTCAATGGAAATACATAAGTTCCAACCAAAATTCACTGTTAATATATTTTAATTGTAGTTTCTTTTCATTTATGGTGTTAAAGATAATACTTAGTTGATTTTCATGTTCCTCCAATATTTTATAATTTATGGATTTGTCATCAATAAACACAATCAGAATCATATCCATGAAATCATAGAAAACTCTATTCATAACTCCTACAAATACCGATGGAGTATTAGGAAACCCAAATGGAATAACAATATACTCTTAATTTAGTTTTATAGTTTGGAATTCATTATTTAGAAATTTAAATTCTTTCCCCATTATAGGATGGTACCCGTACTGTATACCAAACTTTTAAAAATAACAAGCTCACTAGAGTTGAACAAATATTTTATAAATATATAGAAAATGATATTTTTCTTAATCTTGTTGTTATTAATGGATATATAATCAATGAAAACTGATATTGAACTGTATTTTTTTCTTAAAAAAATATAGGAGAAACCCATGCTGAAGTGATATGTATAATTAAACCTTTATGTAACAACTCATGAACATTCAATTATGAATTCTATATGTTCCACAAGATCCATTTAATAAGGGGGTTTTGAAATATAGTTAGCATCATAAACCAAGTAAATACTAAACTCAACCTCATGATTATTAATAAATATTGGAAAATAATTAGGAACTCAATCCTTGTATACATTAACTGTTAAAACATATCTAATTTTAATAGTATTTGTATTTTCAACTATATGAGTTGGTTATCTTTTACTGCCATCTCTAATAAATTTTTCAGCTTATTTATATATTATTATAGGATTGAAATAATTTGACATAACATTATTCACTCTAAAATATACCTTATAATGATAAAATGATATCCATTCCATTCTAAAAATGATATAAAACTCAATAATATTCATCTCATCATGATTTTTAAAAAATAGAATCCCACTTATTATAATTGTAAGATACATATAAATATTATTTTCATTAAGATTTACTAATAGGGTTGTCACAAATATTTACATATTGTTTTCATGTGGTGACAATTCTATTTTACATGAAAATTTACAATAAATGAACAAATATAAAGATCCAGAGTCCAAGAGAGCATTTAAATAATTAGAAGAAATAAGTATTATGCATGACACCACGTGATTCGATGGTCCAACATCAAATTCAGTAGTATATAATGATTCTCTATAGAATTTTATTTCCAAAAAGGATGATTTCATTCATTTGAAATAATCATCGAACACATGTTATCATTATTACATTAATTATTGAAATGAAAACACCTCACCATTGAAATTATATTAAATACCACATTATTTGGTCGATCTAGACACTTTTCTTTTTGTTAATTAGACCAATGAAAAAACTGACCAAAATGGAAAAACATTCCAGAAAATCTAAAATACTCCTTCAAATGTAGTTTACCACAATTAAAACATTTTGAGGGCTTATGTACATATTTTATTTCTAGAATATTATCATTTTCCTGCCACTTTGACCTTTTCTTACTAATAAAATCATTATAAACATATGGGTCAACCAACTCTATCTGAAATTTCTCATCACAACGAACCACATTCTCAAATAATTTAATTTACTACACAGGCAAACCTATTTGCTAACATGGTTTCAATAATGATTATAATCTATTAATTTCATTAACATTTTTATGAATAAAATACTACACATACCTAGAGAATATTTTGTTGTTTTCTTCTTATACAGCTAAAAATATTTATCGTATTCCTAAATTATAAGAATGGTTTTTCCATCTAGAGTTGAAAAAAATTATTGAATTATTTTTCCAGGAAAATATTCTTAAATGTTTATTATTTAATGAAATCAATATCATCTAAATCTCTCTTATTAACAACTAAAGACCACCACCCATCCTCTTAACATTCAAAACGATAGATTATAAGAGATAACATTTGATATTCTAAACATTTTATGACATAAAATATCATATCATTGGAGTTTATCCATCCATTAGATATCACAAGGTCATATGATCCATTAAATTATGGGGGTTGTTCTCTTTTTAAATTCTCTACAAAATAGATGACCCTTCATGGTGTATCAATTTATTTATTGCGAGGATACCACCAATATTTATATCATGGGTTACTGATCCAACACTGCAATATACTACTCAATTCCAATTCCAGCCTTCTCATGATGATAATTTAAAGGTTGTTTAACTCCTAGTTCCTTCCAACAATAGGTTCCCTATTTATTCTTCTGAAAACAATTCTAAATAGATATAGTATAGATGAGGAAACATGGTAATATTTAAAACTATATCATTTAAAATAAACATAAATTAAAATATTTAATGTGAGTGATATTATCATTATCCTAACTTCTAATGTTTATAAAACATGAACTAATACAAACTATAAGGACCCAATTATAAGAATAACATAATATTGAATTTTATCAATAATTCACAAACTTTAACATTGAATATATTCTATTGTTTATAATTTTAGATAACTAGTTTATACACATACATAAAAAACTATATAATATAAAGTCACACTTTTTTTAGTATATATTTACCATAATATATAACTTTTAAAATAAAGAACGAATTTTTTTTCATGAAAAATATACATGAAAATAATCATAACATATTACTGTCCCATACCCACCCAAAAAATCTATGAGGAACATTTAAAAATGTATGATCAACACAAAAAACAATATAAGGGACATAAAAATAATATAAAGCCTTAGTTAAATGAAAAATATAAAACCCCTTATAATACTTATTATTATATTAAATGTTATTTAAAGGTATCAAATAATTAATATTAACATGGAAAAAATACTTTTTGATCATGTAATTCACCTAAAAACCATTTTAATAAAATAGAAACACTTTTAGGAAATATAGTGCATCATATTCATAACCAGTTTTAAACCCATGTCATAAAAACTAGAGTCCTATAAAATACATTGGTAAAAATATTGGGTAACTCCATTATTATAAAATATTAATACATGGATCATTAACCAATGAATTAGAGTGTTATCCATGAACACCCATTTTATAACCTATATTATGACAACCCATCACTATTTGGGCGTACCATTGTATGGGAAATATCAAGCTCACTGAACGATGTCTAGGTGCAACCATTGTATATGCAATATTTGGATCTCACATTTATAATAAAATGATAATATACCATTTCATAAATTAAAAATGTTTTTTCTTTCACATTTTTATCATTAAATACTTTAAAAAAATCTTGTGTTCCTTTGTTAACAAACATTTCTCATATAAACATTCTGTTTTGATTTAAAACCAAATTTTCCATAAAAAATAACAAGAAAAAGGGAATGATGTGTTTTTATTGAATTAAAAATGAATTATTTCAATGTTATCCATAATTCAAATAAATTTTTTGATGATGGTATATTCATTTTCATCATATACCTTAAAATATAACATTAATTTTCTCCCATTTGAAAAAAATTTCTCTATAAAACATATAAAAACATTCCTTTTAAAAACAATTGATATAGTCAGAAAAACTATGAAATATAAATTATAAATATTTTATTTCCTTATAAAATAATTACAAAATACATATAAAAAATTATGGAAATAGAAGATATGTTGTTATAAAGAAATATTAAAAGATTACGTTTTAAAAAAAACCCCTTACAACTTTTCATCCATTAGAAATTTAAGTTTCATGAACGATGATTTTTTTAAAAAAATAAAATCACCTGAGAATAATGTATTTATTTATATAAAATGTAAAATGGTATATATGTTAACCTCATATAATTATAGAGGTGTAATACCTCCAAATATTCCTTAATGAAAATAAATTGAGACAATTTTCATTACCTTGAGTTCTATTATCCATGATCATTCATTATCTTCATAAATAATAAACATATATTAATAATTTAAATTTAAAATTATTTTTTCATGGTTATTATTTCTTTTATTTCACTTGTTACAATTTTATAAACAATTACTTAATAAATAAACATTATATCATATGTTTTGACATTATTTGGCATATATGTCCAAAAATGACTTCTGTAGGTTGGCTATGGTCGAAGTGGTCATTATTCTAACATATAAAGAACAAAACAATGAAATAATTATTATATGTATATATAAATAATTATTTTAAAACCAATCATAACTAATGGTTATATAAAATTAACTATATTATGAACATGGAGATGGTAGGCAATACATATGCATAAGAAAAATATCTGTTTTTCAATTGTCATTACAATTTGATGGAATGTATTAATTTTACAGTCAATTATGATAATAATACAATAATTACTATGTTATTATTCTCTAAATATACCTATATATAGCATCCATGTGATTTAGTGATGTAAATGAATGACCTGGCTTCGTATAGGTGGTAGTCTACACGTAAACACTCATGCAATTATCATTTTCCAGTGTAAGAATAAAATGGATATATTATATATTCATATTGATTAATGTGTAATTAATAAAAAAAATTATTTATATAATATAACATATGCTAATTAACATTATCCTTATTAACTTCCATCTAATTAGTTAGTAAAAAATGAATCACATCACTTCATGTGGTGGTAATTTACTATACACACGATAGATGTTATCATATCCTCCATGGAATGGAAAATAAGATGGTATATATGATATCATAGCTATATAAATTAAAATATATTAAAAATACATAAAACATACTTTAATTTAAAGACTATAAATTGTTTTCAGAGTCAATTATGAAAAATGAATGGAATAGGTTAGCGAGGCGGTAGTTCACCGTATACAAAAAGTATTATTTCGTATCCTATTTGATTGAAGTATAAAAGTATTTAGTTTATTAAATTTACATAATAACATATAATTATATGTTATATACTATTTTTTTATATAATAATTCTTTATTATGATTATATGGATGTTTATAAACAAATAAAATAAAATGTTCAGTTAAGAATGATAACTTTTTTTTGGACAACCTAGTTCGGTATGCACCAAAATCTAACAGATAATGGATTTATGATAAAAATAATGGATCTAGGTCTTTAGTATAGAAATTTAATATGGAATTGGGGAATATTTTTTTTATCATAATGGAATTTAATGTGAATAGAATAGAGGGGTGGTGGCTGGCATTTTATAGAACAATTACAATTATTTAAATGAAAAAGTGGTACCCATGTTTTTCACATTACCTAAGTCTCAAAAATGGACCATTAATGATTATTAGACATGATAATATCTATATATATCGATAAAATATTTTTTAATAATATTTATTAGGTAATTTTTACCCTTATCATTTTACATCAACCCCCATTAAATCATTTTTCAGCTTAACTGCGGTAATAAACATTACACTACTTTCACTATTAACTATGGTACAAAATTAAGATTAACATATTATAAATTATAAATTATTCCTATTACAAATTTATATTATATTTTAAAAAATTAAATCAATAGAATAGAAAAATATTAATTTAAAATTAACCCCACTAGTGTGGTAAAAAAGAGGGTTTTAATGAAGTTTATTTTTCAATAAAAATATGATTTTATATTAACTATATGAAATGTAATAACCATTCTTTGAAAATGAATTAATATATATAAATATAAAAAATATAAATTATAATTAAAATATGAATCAATAAGTAAAATTTTAAATAAATAAAATGGTTAAATACTAAATTCTTTACAACAGTTTGCAAGAAAATCTTATTTCAATTCTAATACTATAAATATACTATAATCCTATATAATATTGATTAGAAATTAATTATGTGTATTAATTATATAAAAATAATTCATTATTTAAATTAAATAATATTAAAAATATTATTGGACTTCTAAAATATATATTTTATTTAAATGAAATTACTTTTTTACAAAAACCTACATTTTCACTATTTAATTATAAATAAAATGTTTTCTAAGAGATAAAAAAATTAACCTTAATTATACTTTCATATTCTAATTTAAAAAATAATATTAAAATTTTAATATAATTATGAATTATATAAGGTAGTATTTTAAATAAATCATTTTACTAAAAGATATCAATTAAAACTATTTACATTCTGATTTATAAAATTACATAATACTCTTATAATGTATATATTAATATTAATATAAAGGAATGGGATTATTCAATCATTACCAATGTTGTTAAGTTTGTTTTGAAATCATTATGTGGTGATGAATAATGGTTCTTGTACTCTTATGTGTGGGGTTTTTATTAAAAATATTGGTGTTAGGAAATATGTTTTAAATAAATTATGTTGTTCTTGATAGCTTGTGTAAATGAAACAATGGGTTTTAAAGAACCATGATATACTATAAATATTATTAATTGAAAAATGCAATTGTAACATAGCCATTAAAGTTAGTTATATCAATACTAATAAATATATATTGAATAATATGTATGAATTTTTTTGAAACTGAAATATATTGATAAAATATTCTTAATTTTTAGTAATGTTTTTTTATGAATTCTAAATATAATTTTCTCAAAAAAAAATTATTTTATTTTGTGAAAGAATAATAAAAATATTTTCTGAATTTTTTGTAGCATATTTGGAAATATTAACATATTTTTTTCTAATCAATATCTCAAAATTATCATTTGTTGATTTTTTGAGTATTTTATAAGAAGATTAATTTTTAGATAAATAATAAAAAATACATAGGTTTATTAAAAATATCTTTTTAATCTAAAGAATTTAGAAGATAAGATTTGTTTTAATTTGGGTTTAAAAGTAAATATAGTTAACTTATATCACTATTGATCCAAACTACGTCATTGAAATCAATTTCATATTGATTTTTAGATTATAAAAGTATAATAGTATGAAAAAGTTTCATTGACAAAGCACACTTTTATCACGTCTGAGGGTTTATTAATAAATTAAATTATTCCACTTATATGAATTTAATTGTTAAAATATAATTCCATATTTTGATTCATAATTTTTTTTATTATATTATAAGGTAAAATTAATCTTTGAAAATAATAAATATACAAATAGAAATTTTTTAAAACAATAGTTAAGTCTAGAATGACTTTACCATGGGGTTAAACTAAAGAGTAGATAGTTAAAATGAAATATTTTTTTTTCAAATTTTTATTTTATATTAATATTTCAGAATAATCACTCATTAGGTTATATAAGGATCCCCTCTAATCCTTTTTTAATGTTTTAAACATTAGTATACATTTTTTGGTAAACTTTCTCAAGTGTCCTCTCCCTGATATACTGAAGGGAACCAACTATCCTCTCTTATTATCACTCCCAAATCATTTTTTATAAGCCAATACTGACCCAAATACCTTACTCAATTCCCTCAATAGATATTTTCTACAAAATTATTATTTAGAAACCCTTCTATGAATTATTTAGTTGTAATGCAAAAGAGGTTCTTCGAAGAAGAGGTATAAACATCAACCATGTTTTTTCCTTCTATTTTCCCACATAAGTACATAAAATATTCAACCAATATTTGTATATATATTAATTATTATATCCAAAATAAATATATTTTATCAATTCAGTTTCATTACAAACATATACCTCCTCTTTCATCAAATTAGAAACGAACCTTCAATCATGTGTAAAGTGGATTACGTCCTTGCCAGTGGATGTAATTCATTTTCAATAATAACATCTTATAGTTTGAAATAATAATAGATTTAATTATTTATAATATATATGGTAATGATAATTTTGTAATTATAATATCACAAAGTCCTTCTTAGCTTTAAATCCTTCTAAAAATGGTAACATCACTCGTTTGTTGGTGTGAATGACCACATCCACAGAGTGATGTGATACGTTTATTATTGAATTTTTACATGGATGGTAAAATGGAAATATTTAATAAATATATATTAAATATATTGAATATAAATTATTCAATAATTTTTAATTAATAATTATTAATTTTTTCATTCCATTTGTTGATAAAATGGAGACATCATTCACAAATATATATGGTCTATCATCTCTATTAACAGTGTAACTCATTGTCTATCTAAACTTTTTATGCATTAATATAAATACATAGATAATTAATATATATGATACTTATATTAGGGTAAAAATATATATATTATGTAATCAATATCAATTTAAAAAGATCAAAAATACCATTCCAAAACCTACCCGAAAAATAAAGTATTTCTTACACGAAACAAGATTTTAACAGCAATATTGTTATTAAATAGGTAATAATAGGTCAAAAGTGACTCATATATGGTATCTTATTTATGAAAATGGTTCTATAATAGAGGTATAATAAACCGATATTTATTATATATGAGGTTTTAATTTTTACTTTGAAAGCCTAGACTTGAAGTAATGGAATTGTCCTCTCACTTTTTTCTACGGGACACATGCCATATTCATCACTTTGTTATATTTTTATTTTTATATACATCCAATGAATATATTTTATGATGAATATTATGAAAATTATAAAGTTTACATATCCATATAATGTTCTTTATTTAATGGCCTTACGATTCAAACATTACCAAAATAGTAAAATTCTCATGTAATAATATTTGTGTTATTCTGGAATGATTATGATTATTCTTTAGATGATTATATATCATGACCTATCTATCAATAAATAAATAAATTTGAATATAATATAGTTATTTAATTAAAATATATATTTCCCTAACATTTCCCTTTGTTATGTACTTAAGGGTCCAAAATAAACATATTAAAGGAAAATTTATTATACTTATTTCTTTATTACATAATCCTTTTTCATTAATACCCATATTTTCCAAAATAATTTAATGAAATTTTTAACTAGTATCCAATGATTGTGTAAATGAATTTTTACCCATGATTGGATTTTCAAAAAATTGTTTAATAGGATTTTTCATATCATTTTATAAAAGGATAATTTGAATTCTTGACAAAAAATGGGAAACGAATCATTGCTTTAACATGTATGACATGAATATTATTTTCTACCATAATACACCATCAAATATTTAATTAATCCTTTAAATGATAAATTTTTTATTTTTGAATATATATTATTATTTAATATTATTTAATTTTTTATATTTTAAATATGTTTTTAAAAATATTACAGGATATTTTCCCCATGAACTGTTCTATCTAGACTTTTAAAATAATTTTGAAACTATGATGATAGATTTTTATGTTACATAAGATTTACAAGGTAAATGATCCAAAGATATAATCACTATTACTCAAATGGATATATTAGGTTTATAATGACATGATTTTTATGAAACACGTTCTTTTTCCATTGGTTATACTATAATTATATGAAGACATTTTTTGGAAACACATTTCTTATCAATAGGTTATGCTACTGTAAACTAATAAAATTTTTTATGAACCCCATTTCTAATTCTTGTGTTTTAATATGATTATTTGTTAATGAAACCTTATTCCTTTAATGTGTTTTTATATGATTAATTTTCTATGTTATTATGGAATATGAATGTGTTATTTTTATTATGTGATTTGTAGAGATAATATCTCCCTTCAATACATTGGGTAAACATTATATCACATGAGATAAATATGACTAAAATGGTGAGTGAATCCAGTTCATTATCAGAATCTATCAACTATTATAATCTTGGTAATAAAAAATTACTACTATGACATAATGATGAGTAAACCCATTCCACTAGGGTGGTATGGTAAATGATCCTTAACTATAAAAAATGAATTTCTATGCTTATGTATGCGCCAAATATCGATGTCTTATGAAAATGTTATGTTCTCATGAATCATTTTATTTGAATCCTTTATGACACGTATCTTATAATTCTCCATGATTTTTGTCACAAATCTTCTTTATGATATATGATAAGTATTATATGGTTTTAAATTGTTATTATCATTTTATAATACCATTATTCACATTGTATGCCGAAACCTCTCTTATTTCCCCTTAATGAGCATATGAACTCATTCATTATTATGCTTCTCACCCCTATGATATAAAGAAAGGTATTCAATATGGTATGTCAAAGAAGGGTGATAGTTATGAAGAACAAGGTTATAGATGATGTATTACACCTATAAACTATTTATTTATATATACAAGATTTAAAAGTAACTAGACCTATATGATTCATCCTATGATTATTATATTACATAATTACTAGTAATCTCTTCATATTTAATATATATGTATGAAACATGTGGTCCATTAAAATTAGTATCATAATTTTTTTTATTTAAACCATTTTGAATCATTAATGAGAAATTGTTAGTGGGATCCTTAGGGATATATCTAGGTATATGTATAAGGTTATGTATAGGGATACCCAAATGCAAAGAAATTTTTATTAGATTTGGGGGAAGGATAAAAATAGGGTTTCCAAACAATTACATACTTTTTTAGATAGTATAAGTGGATATTTATTTAAAATAGATATACCTATATTTAATATCTCCAAAATGGGTACATTGGGTTTTAATGAATCATAACTAGTTTTATAATAATGTGTCTTACTACACACCAATTTATTTATCCTATGGTATATGATTGGGGAATTCAAAAAATAATCACAACCCATTATGATGTATTTGAATAATTTATATGAATGGCCCTGTTCAAACTAATGGTTTCATTGATTGGAAAGTATATTTCATCTTTAACATATAATATAATTTTTTTTTCTTGATTATCTTGTTTCCCTTTATGATTATTGTTTCTAAAATTATTATTTTTTATTTTAGTATGTTGGAATAACATAAAGGAATCTTATTAATGAATAATAAAATAGACAATTCCATGATTTTACTCATAATAAACCAATTTTTATTGGAGTTAGAATAAATAATATAATATATAATATCAAGAAAAATTCTCAATTTATGAATCATGATCAACAAAGAAATAGGAAAAGTGGGAATAATGTTTTTTTTAATATTTACTAAGGATACTTCCACAATTTTTAACTGGATCCATTGATCCACATGTTACTGAGAAATAGTTTTATTTGATTTAAAATATAGTTGTTGGCCTATAGTGTTCAACACCTGAGATATTAATTTTTGTTTTTTATATGTTGGAAGGTGATTTTTTCAATGGTGTACTGTTATCATGAATATGAGATAATATGTTAAAATTAACACAACTGAATGGGTTGATTTTATAGAAAATAAATTTGTTTGGATTTTGATTAGTTACAGAATAAGGATGTAAATCCATTAAAAAATATTAGTAGAACTTTATAATACATATGATATATCTTAATTATATATTATTCCAACATGAATGCATTGTTGATCTAATATTACTAGATTAAAACCAATTCTATAACAGGGTATTTCTACATGGGACTTTTTTTATCTCTTAATTAATCATTAAATTAACTATCATGGAAGAAATTTTTATTTTAATTAATAATATAGATGAATTATTTGATAAAAAATAAATGATTTAATTCAATTAAAAGTCTATAAACCATCGATAAGAGAAGATACGTTTTCCATGATTATCAATTTGTGGAAAGAAACATAAGTAAATATCCTAGGTGGACTGAAAAATGTTTTTTGGTTTAGAATGGATGGTTAGAAATAAATTTTGTAATCTGATGGGAATAAGATAGATAATTTGGAGAATAGAGTTGAATATCCATATAATTAACCACCCACACTCTAGTGTTTCAAATGAAATAATTATGGTAATTATTCTATCCAATGCCCAAATAAAATGGTTAATGATGATGATCGATGTAAGAAAACTCCTAATCATATAAACCAATGGAAATATTAAAGGGTGAATATTTTTTGATGAGGGGTGCAATAAAGATATTGTGAATGGAGCACTTTAAATTCACTCTAGACCTAAATATATATTATTTTTGTTTTGATCAAACAAATATTTATTATCAAAATAATTGGATATGGATATCAGAAATATAACTTAATTTTTACTTTTTGAATTTTATTTGAAAACCCTTAATGGAACCATGATCAAATCATATTGAATTATTTTTTTGTAGTTGAATTTTGTTTGGACAGTTCATCCAGGAAACCATATTTTTATTCCACTTGATGAATTTGATGTTATGATAATATATGATTGGATATTTCTATATAAATACTAGATCAATTATTTAGGATGTGATATCACATTATATATTTTAAACAATCCTATGATTGACTATTACTGTGATGATGGAAATTAACACCTAATTTTGATCAAATATATTATAAATGTCATGATTCATAATCAAATGGGGTGTTTATATCATCTGGTTGATGAAAAACTGACATCAATGATATGCATATTGTCCATTATTTTGTTGATGTATTTCTAGAATATTTTCTTATCCTCCCACATAATTGTGATGTTGATTTATTAATTTATCTCATACATGGTTTGACACATTTTTCAAATAAACAATATAGAATATCCCACGATGAGTTTCATAAATTGAAGAAATGGATCCATAAAAACAATGAAAATTGATTTATTTATCCATGTGATCCACCTTGGTGTAAACATATGATTTTTGTTAAGAATAATGATGGATTGTTATAACTCTTTAATTATTATCGAACTGAACAAGATCAAAATCGAGATCATGTATTCCCAACCTTCAATGATGGCTTGTTTGTTCAACTGTGTGGATCTCAATACATTTAGAAAATTTTAATTCAATATAGATATTACCAAATAATGATTTTGAATGATAATATATCCAATATGGTATTATAAAAAATGTTCAGAAAATATGATCATATATTTTTTCCATTTCATATTACTAATTACAACATTATATTCATTATTTTAAGGAATATATTCCTTAGAGATTACCTTGATCAATTTTTTTGTAGTCTTTATATAGGATATTATTTTTTGGTCAAATATAAATGATGAGAATGAATATCACATGAGAATTGTGTTTAAGAAACTAAGGAAGGAGAAAAATATTCAACATAAAAAATCATTTTTGGCTAAAAAAGGAATCATTGTTGGGTAATATAATCTCAAGAGAGTGTATATATGTGGATCCATTAAAGAAGATATTTTTTATCAGCATCACAATCACTCCACTATGAATAAGATCCACTGTTATCTTGGATTAGAAGGATATTATCATAGGGTTTTTATCATTTCTTATGAATTTCAAGTCCACCCACTAAGATAACTTTGAAATAAGTGTTTCATGTCTCTTAGAACGTGTGTTCTAGTTTGGAATAAATACTTTAGGGACGTTTCCAATGGATTTATTTTTGGAACTGGAAACATCCAACAGTTCTGTAATGACCCAAAGTTTCATTAATGGAAAATACCTCTTGATCCAGTTAAATGTCTCTTTATAAAAAAAAAGTTTTTATAAGATGTCAACTTCTTTGGTTTTATGATAAGAGTTGTGACCGTTACTTTTATAGCCGTTGAACAATGATCACATGGTTAGTATAAATATAAGGCTTTAACGAACCCAATTTTACTCAGACAAAGGAAGCGATGGCCTCATCCAGTAGAATTTCCCCATACGAAGCCCATTTGTCGGAGCTCGAAAAAGAGGTGGCGTATTTGGGCTTCGCCATTGACCAAGCCCAAGATGAGCTTTATTATTTCAAGCTCGAACGAGACCGTCTACGGGAAAAGTGGAAGTTGATAGAGATTACCAATCGAGCGATGTTATCCGAGCCACCCCAAGAGTCTGTCACCATCACACACCTTATGCAGCTGTTTTAAGGGGTTATGTAACAAATAAGTAGTACTATGTTCATGTACATTATTTTTTTTGTATATAATAATGAATATAATTTCTAGTCATTTTTGATACATTGTAAATAGTTTTTAAAGCACAAATGGTGTTTTTAGTTATTATTTAATTAAGAAATCCATTTTATTAAATTAAGGGATTTTTGAATTAAATAATATTTTAATAAAATAATAATAATAATATTATATTATTTTTATTAAATATAAATGATCTTATAATTTTATGAATGCAATTAAAATTTTATATTAAGGTTTGAAAGCCATTTCTGTCAAAACTCGTGAATTTTGGATAAATGTTGGTTTTTATTTTAAAAGTGAAAATTAACATATTTAGAATTTTTTTTAGATAAAATAAATGTCATTTCTAGAATCAGGATGTCAAAATTATCCAACGGTGAATTTTTCATAATTTTATGAGACAATCAAATTTTTGGGTAAAAATTAAATACCATTTAAATATATGATGTGTTTTATGACATCATAATGACCCAATGGTGATGTAATAAAATACCATAATCCTTATGTTCGGCCAATATATGTTTTATCATTAAAATAATGTGAATTTGGGTTTGTTTTACTTACTTTTCAAAGCATTAGTGAACCCCTCAAGACTTATTCAACACTTTGCCTTTTTAAATTAATTTCCATGGGAGTGTGACTCAACTCCACATAAGCAACCCTAATTTTTTCGGACCTTGGACTTGTAAAATATTGTTTTCCACTTTCCTTTTCCAGAAAACATGGGCAAATACCATGGGATGGTTTGTGGTTTGGATTATTTTAATATAAGGGGTCCCAAACCTAAATAATAAAGAATTTTCTCACCTTTCCTATATAAACCCACCCAAGCTCCCACTTCCTCCTCACTAAAATACCTTGGAGTTAATCCAACCTCTGCCCTACTCTCTCTATAATCCTCCCAAGGTGCCCCAAGCTCCCAAGAAGCCTCTCACAAGCCTCTCTCTATCCTTTGGAAGCACACTTCCAAGTAAGGGTTTTTTTCTTCCTTTCTCATTTTTGTCAATTTTCTTTAAGTTGTATTGCCCTTTTAATTTCAATTATGAATGTTGGGGTATGGTTTCTCACCTCCCCCATATTTCTCTCTTATTGTTTGAATTATGGGATACCCCTTTCTCTCTCATTAAATTCCTCCCATGTACACCTGTTACTATGCCAAAATTCCGAAAGGAACTTCTCTCTCTTCTTTTACATTCAAGCAAATAATTTTGTATCAGGAATCTAAATTCCATTACAATTGTTGGGACATGTATCTATATGACCTAATTACTATCCATTACTTGTAAATATTATTAGTAACCCATTTCTCTATCATCAACCTTTTTTATGAATTCTTATGTCACGCCATTACACTGCCAAAATCGCACCAATTTTCTAAGCCAATGTCATTGTGTAGTGAATACCTTGCGCATTTCTCCATCAAGGGTATTCACCTTTATGCACATTTACTTATTGATTGTAAAGTTTCATGTATTAATTACACATTACTTTATCATGGAATAAATGATTATGTTTTATGAATCCATGTTTTATGATCCATGTGGCACACTTATGCATGAAATGAAATGTTTAAGAAGGGTGCGCCCTTATAGCACTCCAATGCATTGGGTAAAGTATAGTATCATGATATGTCATGTGCCATGAGTGTTAACTCATGCTAATTCAAGTGTAATTAGGGTTTACTCGTGCTTCATGTGCAATGAGGGTTTACTCATGTTCCATGTGCAATGAGCCTTGGCTCATGCTAATTCAATGTTAAGTGTTGTTGCCACATTTCCATGTTATGATTACCATGCTTTATCATGCCTTTATGTTCATGTTTAACTTATGCTCTATTGATATGCCTATTGCCCAACATGTATTGTACTCCTCATGTTATTTCATGTGTACTCCCTTACTGGGCTTTATAGCTCACCCTTTTCTTATGCATGTCCTCAGGTTATCCCATGCAATGCTAAGTACGAGAGAATGTAGTGGTCATGTAAAGGAAGTTATCAATAAAGATGTTGTATTTCATGTTTTAAGTTTTTATGTAATGATCCTAAGCCCCAAAGACACTAAACCTCTCTATCTTCTTTGTTGTATCAAGTGAAGTTTTATGTAATAAAGCATGTTTAAGTTGTAATAAAAAGCAGGGTTGTCACAGTTGGTATCAGAGGATAGGTTTAGTTATTTTTGGGATTAGGAAAACCCTATTAAAGCCTTAGATACAAGACTAAGTATAATAAAAACATACCTAGGTTTTGGTAAATACTAAGTAAGTGGTTTTTCAAACAAATACATCCCTGTCTGGATACGAGTAGGTAGAGGCGGCTCTGGCACAGATGTATCCTAGGGGTAAAACCCGAAAACAATGCTTTGAGCTAGACTCGAACGGGAACTGGTGCACGACAACGGGCCTTGCTGCACTCTTGGTTACGACACTCCCGGGGGATATGTTTTGATAAATTCACAATCTTGGTATGAACCCTTATTAAGGGAAAAATGCCCCTAAGAATATATGTTAGAAAGTAGATCATGAAAAGACTAGATTGAATCCTATAGACTCATGAGTTAAAGAGATTAAAGTTTATTTATAAGTCATCAACTTTTGTCTTTGGATTACCCTTTATGTGTTACCCCTAACTTTCCTTTTATTCCAGCCAATGGCCGGTAATAGGAGGACTCGGGCTAACAACCATTGTGAAGATCAGTGTGATGATTGTACTAATGAGATGCCCAATCCAATGGGAGTGGGAATCGCGAACTTTGTCACGCTTCTCTCTTAGCTAACTCAAGTTTTGAATAGAAACACGGGTCAAGAGGAACATCCAAACCCCCCTAAGAAAGAACAAGTCACTATCGAGAGCTTCATGAGACAAAGGCCTCCTACTTTTAGTGGATCATCTGATCCCACGATCGCTGAACAATGGATCAACTCCATTGAAAAGATATTCTCCATCCTCCAATGTTATGAACAAGAGAAGGTTCTCTTGGCGGCTTATCGTATGGAGGGTGAAGCTGATCAATGGTGGACGTTGATCAAAAATACGAAGCCTGATGAGGAGATCGAGGCTTTGGAATGGAAGGAATTATGGAAGATGTTTTTCGATAAATATTTTCCGTGCACCCTCCGTCTTCAGATGGAAAGGGACTTCCTTTCCCTCAGGAAAAAAGATGAAGAATCCGTGGGAGCGTATGAGGCAAACTTCACAAGGATTGCACGATACGCTTCCGGCTTCGTCGTTACCCCCGAATGCAAGGTTGACCGCATCTTTGGTGGGCTGAAGCCTAGCTTGCGGAAAGCATTAGCGATCCGTGACTTCGACAACTATGAGGAAATTGTCCGATGTGACCTCAAGGTCGAAATGGAGATCGGAGAATCACAGGGGTATCATGGGGACAAGAAGCGAAAGGTGGACTTCAATGCTGGTAGTCTGATGGATAAATCCAACGGTGCTAAGAAGTTCCAGCACCCCACTTGCCAAAAGTGCGGAAAGAAGAACCCTGGAAATTGCCTTAAGGGGATGAGAAAATGCTTCAGGTGTGAAAGAGAAGGGAACCTAGCTATTAACTATCGGCAAGAAGGACCCGCAGCTACGACAGAGGAGAGGAATGCTCCGTTCGAACCTCAATGCATTGTTTAATGCTACAAATGCAAAGAACCGGGTCATTTTTCAAATCAGTACCCTAATCCAATGGTTATCGGAGGCAACCAACAACCTCCAAAATAGCAAGGAAGATCTTTTTCCATCACTTCTACTGAAGTGAACCCCGAAAACGAAGTGGTGACAGGTACGCTAGTTATTCATTCAAGAATAGCGAACATACTTTTTGATTCAGGTTCTACGCATTCTTTTATATCTCGAAAGTTTAGTAGAATAATCCCAGCACCACCAAAAATCATGGAAGTAAAGATGTCGGTGAGTACGGAAAATGGGGCAATCATTGTATCCCATGAATATAAGTCCTCCCCTATTATAATCTTTGGATTGAATTTCCCGGCGAACCTCATCATACTCCCTTTGGTGGAATTTGATGCAATTATTGGCATGGATTGGCTTTACTTATATAGAGCCAACATAAATTGTCGGGATAGGGAAATCACACTCCATATGGAGAATCGACCCCCGATTCTTTAAAAGTTTCAGGAGGAAGATGAATCTCCTTTAGCTCCATCATCTAAAGCATGGATATTACTGCCCTATGAGCACGCGTATCTGGCTCAGATGATTGAGTCCAAAGAAGAAACCATCCTTGAAGAAATTCCTATAGTGAGGGAATTTGCGGAAGTGTTTCCTGAGGAACTGCCTGGTCTTCCTCCAAGAAGAGATGTTGAGTTCTCAATTAAACTTATACCTGGGGTGATACCAATATCCAAGACTCCATATAGAATGAATGTTGTTGAGATTGATGAGCTAAAGAAACAACTATAGGAGAATCTGGATAAAGGGATTATACGCCCAAGTGCTTCACCATGGGGTGCACCAGTCCTCTTCGTCAAGAAGAAGGATGGGTCAATGCGGCTTTGCATCGATTATCGTGAACTTAAAAAAATCATGATAAAGAACAAGTATCCACTCCCACGAATTGATGACTTGTTTGATCAGCTACGTGGAGCCCAATACTTCTCCAAGGTGGACTTGCGGTCGGGATATTATCAAGTAAGGGTGAAGAAGGAAGATATCCCCAAGACTGATTTTCGTACAAGATACGGGCACTATGAATTCATAGTAATGCCTTTAGAACTCACCAATGCTCCAACAATATTCATGGACTTGATGAATAGAGTCTTTAGAGATTACCTTGACAAATTTGTGGTAGTCTTTATAGATGATATTATAATATACTCCAAAACCAAGGAGGACCATGAGGAGCATTTAAGAACTGTACTGGAGACTTTGCGTAAGGAGAATCTCTATGAAAAGTACATCAAGTGTGAGTTTTGGTTGAATGAGGTCTCATTATTGGGCCATATCATCACAAGTAATGGGATATCTGTGGATCCCTCCAAAACAGATGCAATTGAGGTATGGCCGAGACCAACATTGGTAACCGATATCCGTAGCTTCTTAGGGTTAGATGGATATTATCGACGATTTGTGAGAAATTTCTCACGATTGTCCAAACCTCTTACCAAGCTAACTCGAAAGGGAGTAAAGTTTTCTTGGATTGATGAATGTGAAGAAAGCTTCAAGGAGTTGAAAAGGAGACTTATCACTGCGCCCGTGCTCACTTTACCCAGAAGTGGGGAAATTTTTGTGGTATTCAGTGATGCTTCGAAGAAGGGATTAGGATGTGTACTGATGCAGAATGATAAAGTGATATCCTATGCCTCAAGGCAGTTGAAAATCCATGAGAGAAACTATACAACACATGATCTAGAGTTGGCGGTTGTGATCTTTTCCTTGAAAATCTGGCGACATTATCTCTATGGAGAGAAATGTGAGATATATACTGACCACAAGAGTCTTAAATATATATTCACATAGAAAGAGATTAATATATGCCAGAGAAGATGGATAGAGATCATAAAAGATTATGACTGTTCAATACATTACCACCCTGGGAAATCCAACAAGGTGGCGGATGCCCTAAGTAGAAAGGATCCAGCGATTCTATCAATGATGAGAATTGAGAAGGATCCAATCTTCTTAGACTTGATGAAGATGGATGTGGGAATCATAAAGAAGGGAACACCATCAATCCTTTTACAAATGATTGCTCAACCATCTCTTTTGGAAAGGTTAAAGGATGCTCAAAAGGATGATGTGGGAATTCAAGAAAAAGTGGAAACTATCAAAAAGGGAAAATCCTCGGAGTTTAATGTTAATGAAGAAGGAATTGTGCAGTTTGGGAAAAGACTATGTGTTCCATCAAGTTAGGAGCTGAAGAAGGAACTTTTGGATGATGCACATAGTTCAAATTTCTCTATTCACCCAGGGATCACAAAGATGTATCGAGATCTCCGAGAAAACCTTTGGTGGGATAATATGAAGAAGGAGATCGCTGAATATACATCAAAGTGCCTGGTGTGTCAACAAGTGAAGGCAGAGAGGCAAAAGTCTAAGGGGATGATGAAACCATTGCCCATACCAGAATGGAAATGGGAGAACATCACCATGGACTTTGTCACCAGACTTCCAAGGACATCCAAAGGCAACAATGCAATCTGGGTTGTTGTGGATCATCTTACAAAGACTGCACACTTCATTGCTATTTGAGAGGATTTCTCTTTGAATCAAATGGCACAGATATATATCAGGGAAGTGGTAAGGTTGCATGGAGTACCACTATCTATTGTGTCTGACTGAGATCCAAGATTCACCTCTATGTTTTGGAAGAGTCTTCAACATGCTCTGAATATTGAACTGAACTTCAGTACGACCTATCATCCTCAAACTGATGGCCAATCCGAGCGGACTATACAAAACCTTGAGGATATGTTGAGAGCATGCTCAATGGACTTTAAAGGAGGATAAGATCAACATATTCCTCTGGTTGAGTTCTCTTATAATAACAGTTTCCACATGAGCATCCAAATGGCACCATATGAAGCCCTTTATGGGAAAAGGTGCAGAACACTGGCATGTTGGGATGAGGTCGGTGAAAGTAATCTTCTTGGACCAGAAATGGTCGAAGAAATGGTGGAGAAGGTGAAAACCATTCAGCAGCATATCAAGGAATCCCAAAGTTGACAGAAGAGTTATGCAGATAATCGTCAACGAGACCTTGAGTTTAAAGTTGGAGACATGGTGTTTTTATGCATATCCCTGTGGAAGAAGGTCATGAGGTTTGGAAATAAAGGGAAGTTAAGTCCAAGGTACATTGTCCCCTTCGAGATTCTTGATCGTGTTGGGGCTGTGGCCTATCGACTAGCACTTCCACCTACTATGGCCAAGGTGCATGATGTCTTTCATGTATCCCTCTTAAGGAAGTACATACCGGACCCTTCACATGTACTCTCTTCCAAGGTGGTACAATTAGAAGACGATATTTCTTATGAGGAGCAACCAGTGAAGATCTTAGATCGTAGAGAAAAAGTTATACGAAATAAGACAATGCCCCTCGTTAAGGTATTGTGGAGAAACCACAAGTTTGAAGAAGTGACTTGGGAGTCAGAGGATATGATGAAGCTGAGTTACCCACATTTGTTTTAGTGTGGGAAAAGTAAAATTTCGAGGGCGAAATTTCTTAAGGGGGGAATATTGTAACGACCCAAAGTTTCATTAATGGAAAATCCTTCTTGATCCAGTTAAATGTCTCTTTATAAAAAAAATGTTTTTATAAGATGTCAACTTCTTTGGTTTTATGATAAGAGTTGTGACCATTACTTTTATAGTCGTTGAACAGTGATCACATGATTAGTATAAATATAAGTCTTTAACGAACCCAATTTTACTCAGACAAAGGAAGCGATAGCCTCATCCAGTAGAATTTCCCCATAAAAAGCCCATTTGTTGGAGCTCGGAAAAGAGGTGGCATCTTTGGGCTTCGCTCTTGACCAAGCCCAAGATGAGCTTCATTATGTCAAGCTCAAACGGGACCGTCTACAGGAAAAGTGGAAGTTGATAGAGATTACCACTCGAACGATGTTATCCGAGCCACCCCAAGAGTCTCTCACTATCGCACACCTTACCCTTAGGTCTTATGCGGCTGTTTTACGGGGTTATGTAACAAATAAGTAGTACTATGTTGATGCACATTATTTTTTTGTATATAATAATGAATATAATTTCTAGTCATTTTTGATACATTGTAAATAGTTTTTAAAGCACAAATGGTGTTTTTAGTTATTATTTAATTAAGAAATCCATTTTATTAAATTAAGTGATTTTTGAATTAAATAATATTTTAATAAAATAATAATAATATTATATTATTTTTATTAAATATAAATGATCTTATAATTTTATGAATGCAATTAAAATTTTATATTAAGGTTTGAAAGCTATTTATGTCAAAACCCGTAAATTTTTGATAAATGATAGTTTTTATTTTAAAAGTGAAAATTAACATATTTGGGAATTTTTTTAGATAAAATAAAATTCATTTTTGGAATCAGGACGTCGAAATTATCCAACGGTGAATTTTTCATAATTTTCTCAGACAATCAAATTTTTGGGTAAAAATTAAATACCATTTAAATATATGATGTGTTTTATGACATCATAATGACCCAATGGTGATGTAATAAAATACCATAATCCTTATGTTCGGCCAATATATGTTTTATCATTAAAATAATGTGAATTTGGGTTTGTTTGACTTACTTTTCAAAGCATTAATGAACCCCTCAAGACTTATTCAACACTTTGCCTTTTTAAATTAATTTCCATGGGAGTGTGACTCACCTACACATAAGAAACCCTAATTTTTTCGGACCTTGGACTTGTAAAATATTTTTTTCCTCTTTCCTTTTCCAGAAACCATGGGCAAATACCATGTGATGGTTTGTGGTTTGGATTATTTTAATATAAGGGGTCCCAAACCTAAATAATAAAGAATTCTCTCACCTTTCCTATATAAACCCACCCAAGATCCCACTTCCTCCTCACTAAAATACCTTGGATTTCGTCCAAACTCTTCCCTACTCTCTCTAGAATCCTCCCAAGGTGCCCCAAGCTCCCAAGAAGCCTCTCACAAGCCTCTCTCTAGCCTTTGGAAGCACACTTCCAAGTAAGGGTTTTTTTCTTCCTTTCTCATTTTTGTCAATTTTCTTTAAGTTGTATTGCCCTTTTAATTTCAATTACGAATGTTGGGGTATGGTTTCGAACCTCCCCCATAATTCCCTATTATTTTTTGAATGATGGGAGACCCCTTTCTCTCTCATTAAATGCCTCCCATGTACACCCGTTACTATGCCAAAATTCCAAAAGGAACTTCTCTCTCTTCTTTTACATTCAAGCAAATAATTTTGTATCATGAATCTAAATTCCATTACAATTGTTGGGAAATGTATATATATGACCTCATTACTTTCCATTAATTTTAAATATGATGAGTAACCCCTTTCTCTATCATCAACCTTTTTTATGAATTCTTATGTCACGCCGTTACGCTGCCGAAATCGCACCGATTTTCTAAGCCAATGTTATTGTGTAGTGAATACCATGCCCATTTCTCCATCAAGTGTATTCACCTTTATGAACATTTACTTATTGATTATAAAGTTTCATGTATGAATTCCACATTCCTTTATCGTGGAATAAATGATTATGTTTTATGAATCCATGTTTTATGATCCATGTGGCACACTTATGCATGAAATGAAATGTTTAAGAAGGGTGCGCCCTTATAGTGCTCCAATGCATTGGGTAAATTATAGTATCATGATACGTCATGTGAAATGAGTGTTAAATCATGCTAATTCAAGTTCAACGAGGGTTTAATCATGATTCACGTGCAATGAGGGTTTAATCATGCTCCTGTGCAATGAGCCTTGGCTCATGCTAATTCAATGTTAAGTGTTGTTGCCACATTTCCATGTTATGATTACCATGCTTTATCATGCCTTTATGTTCATGTTTAACTTATTCTCTATTGATATGCCTATTTCCTAACATGTATTGTACTCATGTTATTTCATGTGTACTCCCTTACTGGGCTTTATAGCTCACCCTTTTCTTATGCATGTCCCCAGGTTATCCCATGCAATGCTAAGTACGAGGGAATGTAGTGGTCGTGTAAAGGAAGTTATCAATAAAGATGTTGTATTTCATGTTTTAAGTTTTTATGTAATGATACTAAGCCATAAAGACACTAAAGCTCTCGATCTTATTTGTTGTATCAAGTGAAGTTTTATGTAATAAAGCATGTTTAAGTTGTAATAAAAAGCAGGGTTGTCACAATTTCTTTATTCAAATGACCTACTTTATAAAGAGAGACATTTGTTATGTTTGAACATATGATACTTAAGAATGTGCATTGGTCGAGGGGATGTGAATTCAGACTCATCACACCCTTTTGGGGGGAATTATTGCCTAATTTAAGAATCTCTTATATATTTGAGATATTTTCATTAATCCATATTATTTAACCATCTATAACGAAGGGTTCCCATGGAATTTTCAATCAGTTATTATATTTTGTGGAATTTAGAATAATTTTTTTGTATTCTAGGTTCTTCATTAATAGAGAGATCCATATGTATTCAAGTTATTCAATTAATTTTATCCTCTCAGATATTATTTAGAGGTTTTTTTTAACCATAGATATGATAATACTGGTTTTTGAGCCACTCAGTGGGGAACATTAAAATTTATTAACATATAGGGTGACCAAATTCTGTTTTGATGTTGGGATCAGACATAATAAAGGGATACCTACATATCCTTGTGAAAGGAATCAGAACCCTCGTAGATTGGTTCCGCTTAATGGGACACATCATTCCTTTTAAGGTCATGTGATAAGGACTTAGCTATATAGTTTAATGTCATGTGGTAAGGGGATCTAAATGAAACATTCTTAATCCTAATTTGGTGTGGGACTTATACCTAAGTGGCCTAAGGAATATGGAAATAATATGGGTTTCCATACAGGATTAGACCCTGTTAGGAATATGGCCTAGGAAGAAAATGGTTGATTTGATGTATTGGGTTTGAAACTCAGAGAGGCTTCATACGTATCCCATTTAGATGGAAATTAAAGCCCATGTAGATCGATGAGTCTCATATGGGAGAATAATCCTTTGAGAGAAATGGGTTGGGGCTTACTCATATGGAGGATACCCATGTTTATGGAATTTTGGATGGATTTATTTAAGATGATATCTAATGATCTCAAGAACTGATGAAGGCTTACTATTTATCCCAATAATGATAGGAATCAGAGTTCTCATAGTTCAATAGTGTTTGGGTGTTTTTGAAAATATTGTGATAATGAAAACTCTCTAAGCCCATGTGATTCATTTCTAGTGTGAGAAACAAGAGGATGTGAATGATTCAACCAAATCAGAAAAATACATTTCATCCTCTACTTGTGGAAGAGGATGATCTAATAATGGAGAGGGTGGATGAGGCCGAGGCATCCACTGAAGAGGGCGCAGAGTGATTAACCTTACAATGTAGGATGCCATTGGAGGTCATTCAGCCCAAATCATAGAATATTAGGGACTTAAATTAGTGGGAGTCCCCTTATGGATCCTGAGAGAGGAGAGAGACATCTCATTAGCTTGAATGGAAAAGTAACTGTGACTCTCACTCTCTTTATTGGGAAGGGTAGGTTCTAAGTATTAGAGATGAAAAGGGAAGGTCATGACCCAAACCCTATTTCTCCAAACTGGGAACTTACCAACACTATTACTTAGAGAATGGTCAATGAGACTGTAAGTATACAAACCCATAGATACTCCATGAATCCTAACCCCATTACAAAGAAAATGTGGGAAATCCCTGGCTGTGTATATACAAACTCAATTAGAAGACACAATGATGTGTATTTACCAAAGGTTTTATAGTTAGGAGGTTTTGGTGGAGGCTATAACATAGTCCATTTATGATAAGGGAACCATTGAAGGAATTGACCTACCATGAGTGGATTTAAATAGGGTTTACAAGATGATTCATGGGCCATGTAAGCAGCTATACAATATAGCCATGTAGTGTAGTTATACCCTTAGGTACCCTGGGTAGGTGCACCACATAGGTACCACACATAGGTGCATCACACTAGCCATAGTGATGACCGAAAAAAAGATCTTAATATAGGAGAACCAACACTATGAAAGATTCAAATATTTAAAGGACTTAAAGAAGGATTTATCCCATGTAATAATTTCTTCTCCCTGGTTTTAGAGAGCTACCCGAGACATTTTGAGGGATCTGGGAGAAAGTTCTATATAATGGAAGCTTCAAGAGATCATTCACATTCTTTTAGTTTTCATATGAGGATCCCAAGGGTCCTATTTATAGGAAAGCAAGGGGGATGATCAAATGATTTTTTTTGGTGTAGGTATAAGGACTTGGCCTTATACATTACATATTATTAAATTAAATGGATAATTCACATTGAGGATATTTTTAGGTTTAGTGTTTTTTAGGATTAGGTCATAACATTTACATAACAACATGAATATTACATGTATACAATTCTACTCCATATCTATTTTTTCATAAAATAAAAACTCATAAAAAACATGTCTAGTTCCATGTTTTAGACAACATTACTTTTATTTGATCCCATCCTTGACCCTATTCATATTTAAGTCCTATGGAAAACATTTCAAAAACTTCATATTAGCATAAAAATTTCAGTTAGGGTTATAAAATATGGAAGGAAAACATTATCTCATCAATAAATACAAATCAATGAAACCATACTTTTCAATCATAATGTACCTTATGAAATCATATGATTTATGAATAACACACAAAAATCATAAATCATAAAGGTTACTTATGACATCCATATCAAACATACAATGTATATATCACATCTATGTAGGGAGTTACACTTGGAATACCCATAACAGTATATTCTCTAAATCTCTTAGGTGAGACATCATGTTTTCCACTGTCATGTTACCCAATGCATTGGAGAGATATCTCGGGCTCACCCGCCCTAGGTTTATAACGGAACCACCTGTATACATAAACATTTCAAAATAACCATAAAATATTCATTACAAATAACACAATAATAATGGAAAGATATCATTTCCACATTCCTTTAACAATATATCAAATAAAGATATTGAAATAAACAATGCTTTATCAAATCATTTTCAAAACCATTTAAAAAGAGATTTTTGAATCAAAGTGTCTCATACCACTTTTTATATTTTAATGGAATTATCATTTTAAAAACATTAATGTCCATATATATAAATCCTCAAAACCATTTTTAACACATGGAAATTAAAGAGAACGATTAATAATAATAAATCTCTAAAACATTTAAAAATATATTTTAGTTAAAGAGTTTTTAACAAAATGAGAGACTCTAGAATAAAAATAATTGAAGAATAAAATTTAATCAGAACATTATAATATCATGCGAATAATGGGATTCATGATATAATATGACAAAGGACAGTATATACACCATATAAGAGTGAATCGGTGCATAACAACAATGTATTCTCAATGGAAATGTAAATTGAGATGAAATCACTTATAAAGACAATATCCTTTGATTAAAGATAAATCAATTATATAATTATGTGTGAAAAATAATAGTACGCCCAATATATTTTGATATTAAGTGTAAAAAAATCAGAGGTAATTCAAACATATTCATAGGATGACATATTCACGAAGAACAAGTTAAACCCAAAGAATTGAAATTGGGATAAGAAGTTCCCTTTCAAAAAATTCAACAGCCTAACAACATCACGTTTAAATTCAGAAAATTAGTTTATGAGATAAAAAGGGTATATCATCACATGGAAATAAAATTTACATCAATAATGATATAAAAGAACATATCCCAACATAAAAAGATGTAAATTAAAAGACATAACAAAAAGAATTATTTTTAAAAAAAGGAGGGTGAAAGGTTCCCTTACCGATTTGATAACTTACAAAACATACGCCACATGAAAGAAGGATCATACAATGAAGATATAAATAATCATAAATGAAAGTATATTACACAAAGATTAAAATCATTGGCATCACATACACCACACAAAAGGAAATAGTGGAAAATATATCATGAATCTCAACGGAATAAAAAGTGAGATGAAACCCTTTACCACGTTGTAATCAATTGAGTCGTATGACCAAAAGTTAATAACCACCAAATAAATCATAGAATACCATGAATATAATGAGAATAATGATAATATATATCAAATGGTAGTACACAATACACCCCATGAAATGAATAATTGGTGAACTATGGAAATCTCACGGAATTAAAAGTGAGATAAGAAAATCCCTTACCACGTAGCAATCAATCAACTCATATGAAGAAAAATTAATAACCACCAAATGATTCAAATAATACCATGAATATAAAGAGAATCATGATTATATATATCAAATTTCAGTACACAATACACCACATGCAATGAATAAGTGGCGAATAATGGAAATATCAATGAATTAAAAGTGAGATATGAATCCCCACACCTTGTGTCCGACTTGATAGGTTTGTTCCTTGTTCTTCCTGAACAATAAACTAAAGTAAATTTCTACATGATTAATATCCCTTTTCAAGTTTATTATTATTTTTATATCACTTATTACCATGTTATAAACATTAATCAATCATTTATGTTAATAATGGTCGTTTGGTTTATATTTGGTATTTGAGTAAAAAATGAACACCTTATAATTACAAGTTGTCCATGTGGTTAATAGTACATTATATCTAGAATGATATTACGTATTTAGATATCATATAAATCATATATATCCCGTATATATATATATGGATTTATAATAGTACATAACATTTTGGAGATAAGAAATAAAACTCACCGTTCATGGAGACAGTAAGCCGTACATACGAATGAACGCTAATTCCATTTCTATTTCATATTTTAATGGAATTAAAACATAATTATACATAGATATATTATAATTCCAGTATAATATCATATATAATATCATTAATTATATCTTTTATACACCCCACATTTGTCATTAACGAGTCATATCATTTTGAGGGGCAGTAGTCCGCACTTCCTCAAATTAAATTATCGCGTTTACCCATTATGGAAACCATAATGGTAGGATATAAATGTAAAATACAGAAGCATAAAGAAACTATAAACATAATATATATATAATATATAAATACAGTTCGATATTAATGGCCACCATGAGAGGCGGTAGAGATAATCGAACTATCATTGTTTCGTGAGACGTTAGTTTTCCATCAACAGAAATAGTATGTTCTTCACCCATTATATGGATGTGTGTGTAAGTTTAGTTTGAATTATTCTCATAAAAACATCCTAGTATATTTAGGATACTGGTTTTTTTATAATAAAAAATAATAAAAAGAGTTTAGGGGTTGGAGAAGTAATATAAAAGAAAAGAAGTTAAGAGAACTGTTAACATTATTTTGGGTAACTTCCTTTGGTTTAAACCAAAAAGACTTCTTAAAGGGTCTTCTGACTAAGGTAAGGAATCTATGAGAAGGAGAGGGATGTATGTAGCTTAATTGGGTATAGGTTGGACTATCCAAAAGTCTTGAGTGGTGTGAGGAATTGGTTAGAAGTGGTGTCCTTTTATAAGGTGGAGGAGGGGCTCTTTTGGAATGTGTGAAAATATTATTTTATTATATAATGATATTCAGTTTCTAAAGGTCCAAAATAATTAAATTATATGATAACATGACTCATGGTCGAAATAAAATCATCCAATAAGAATTGGATAGGTTTTTTGATGTTATTTTAATATTTATAATCTTATTTATTTAAATCATTTTTTAATTAGGTATATATTGCATCATTATTATGTCATATATAATTTAATTTACTTGTTGTCTAAAAATTATAAAACAAATACCATGATATTTTAAATCTTTTTTATCTTTACAATAGATATTTATATTCGAAAATATAACTTGTATAACCCCATGTAAAATTTTATTTACTAAAAGATATTTGTTTGTGTCATTTTTGTCTTTACATTAAATTAATTAATCTAAAGAGTCATTATCACTCTTAAGTGGATCCATGGAGTCCCAAAAACGACCCAAATATGCCCATGGTCGGTCATGACTCATTCAATAATATTAGGACAAGTGTAACAGTAATTTTGTATTATTATGTTATTCTTTTTACCATGAATTACACTATTTACCTTTAACTGTGGTAAATAAAAGTCAAAAGTTACTATTCACCAAAACATATTTTCATCTTATTGAACCACATTTTACATAACCAATTCAAAACATAGTAGTCACATTAATTAATTTAAAATTAATTCCCATTGTCAAAACAAATTGCCTATTTTTAAGAAAAAAATAACTATCAAAATATTGATACTTGTTTATGTCCAATTTCAAAATAAAATTATTTCCAATGACCAACATTAGATTAAATGGTAAAAATTTATTCTAATTACACTTTAAACCCAATTAAAAAGATAATATAACCATATAAATATATTATATTAAAAGGCACTTTTGAATTAAAATACAGTATTTATCACTATTAATTAAATAATGAACTTTATCAGAAAAATACCAAAAATTTACCCAAAGTAAATATTGATGCCCCGAATCTAAAGAATAATTTTATTTTGTCAAATATAATATATAAAAATGACCCAAAAATATATTTAAAGAGGGTTTTCCATAAAAAGGCGGTAAATCGACCTTTTACTAAATATTAGTGTATTCATGCTTAAAATTAGATTCATTCATATTTTAAGGCCCAATGTTTTATTGGATAATTGTAAAAACATTTAACAAAAATATATGATCGTATTTTATTTATTTATATTCATTACCTCCATTACAACATCTAGGAGATAACTATCATTTAAAATAGTAATATTATATTATTATTTTTTAGTATAACTCAATGTTGTGTGCAACGTATGATTTCAGAGAAACCTGTTGTTGTGTATCAGGTACAAAATAGAACATAGAATCACTATTAAAGTAAAATAAATATTTAATTCACAAATATTAATAAATATGAAAAGTTTATTATTCCTTATTTATATAGGATGTTACATCCTTCCCCCCTTTTGGGAATTGCTTTCTCACAATTTATAAATGGTCTTGGAAACTTCATTGAAAGTCCCACATCGTAAAAAGAGTCAATAAAACTATCACTTTAAAATAAAGGTAGAGAATTACAAAGGTTACCTGAGACAACTGATACTAAAATTCAATGAAAACATGGATATGGAAGAGAAACTAACTCTCTTAGATTAATATAGAGTGATAGATAACTTGATTATAGAAAGATAACCACCATAATACCATAAATTTGTGGTTGGGTAAAAGACTGATGATAAAAAAGGGATTATAACATTTTTTCTTCAAGATCCTTTTCATAGAGTTGAATAATTTTATTCATAACAAGACTAATATCTTAAGGAAACATAAATACTCGTCATGTAGAGTGTCATCCTTTAATAAAATTCTACAACAAACTCATCTTTTCTCCAAATGGTAAGTATTCATGATGACTTGTTCAAATTGAAAGTTCAATAATAAACTTCTAGAGAATAACATGATTCACAAAATATGAACTATATATTTTTCCTACCATTATACATTAACCAAAACCAAAACTGGTTAGTACGTGATCAGAAAATCCCCAAAAGGATTAACCTTTATAAAAATAAGAACTACTATTAATCTTTAAAATTAAACCAAAACTATACAAATTCATGAAATACCATTCAATATACAATTGTCCATAAAATTATTCAAAATAATACAAAATAAGATTATAACCCAAAACATAGAAGGATCTTATCACATAGTCTTCCACATTAAATCTTAACATTTATATGCAAATAAAATTGACTACTTTTAATGTCTCATTTTGAAGTGTAATTAACCTAATCACATATTATCTATGATAGGTTAATCATTTCCATAAATAACCCAAATCACCTTATGTCAACAAAAATACATATATTATTCCAAAATAATATTTCAACCATTACTCCACAATTTAAATCCCAAGGTATTCTATTTTCCTTAAGAATATAGTGTTCCCCAAAGAGAGAATGTCTTCCAAAATAACCTCTATCACTTAATCACCAAATCATTTTCCTATACTAAGAATGTCCATTTTATAAAACATATAATCCCGAATAAACTTATTCTAGATCAATAAAATCATTTAACTAAAAATAATTAGTCATATTAATAAGGGTCTTCACGTATCCCAGTGGTAGGCGATAAATCCCAATCGTACATTGGTTGTGGGTTCGATTCCCGCTGCTTTCTTTGATGTGATGGGTTGTTGCACGATCTGTTTGTTTTCCTTTTTAAAAAAACTATACAATTTCATAACATTTCCAAAAAAAAAATACACGATTTCCTAAAAAATATCCATAACATAATTTATCCTCAAAGGTTATCTATTACCTTTAATTTTGCACCACAAAATGTAATAAACATTTATCACTTATAAACAAAATATGACACTATCTAATATGCTAACCATTATGGTTAAGTCACTTATTATTAAATTACACCCTAACCTCTAAAGTTATCTAAACCTACATCTGATACCAACTATAAGGACCCAACCATAAACATTACATATTCTTTAATTAAATGGATAATTCACATTGAGGATCTTTTCAAGTTTATAGTTTTAGAGAATTAGATCATAACATTTACATAACAACATGAATATTACATGTAGTCAATTCTCCTCAGTATTTGTTTTTTCATAAAATAAAAACTCTTAAAAAAACATGTCTAATTCCATGTATTAGACAACATGATTTTTCCTTGATCCCATAATTGACCCTATTAATCTTTATGTCTTGTGGAAAACATTCAAAAAACATGGGATGACCGTAAAAATCTCAATAAGGGTTTTAAAATAATAAAGGAAACCATTATCCCATCAATAAATACTAATCAATAAAACCATACTTTTCAATCATAATGTACCTTAAGAAATCATAAGATTTATGAATAACACACAAAAATCATAAATCATAAAGGTTACTTATGGAATACATATCAAACATACATTGTATCTATCACAACTACATAGGGATTTACACTTGGAATACTCATCATAGTATATTCCATAAATCTCTTTGGAAAAACACCACGTTTACCTTTGTCACGTTACCCAATGAATTAGAGAGCTATCTCGGGCTCACCCGCCCTAGGTTTATCATGGAACCTCCCGTGTATGTAAACAATGCCCAATAAACATAACATATTAATAAAAAATAACACAAGAATAAAATAAAGTTATCATTTCCACATTCCAATCACAATATATCAAATCACGATATTGAAATAAACAATGCATTATCAAATCATTTTTAAAACCATTTGGAAAGAGATTTTTGAATCAATGTGTCCCGTACCACTTTGAAAATTTTAAAGGCATTATAAATTTATAAAAATTAATTTCCAAATATATATAAATCCTCAATACCATTTTCAAAACATGGGCATTAAATATAATAATTTAGAATAATAAATCTCTTAAACTTTTAAAATGATATTTTTGTTAAAGAGTTACTAACAAAATGATAGAATCTTGAATACAAATAATTGAGGAATAAAATTTAATCAGAACATTATAATATCATGATAATAAATGGATTCATGATATAATATTACAAATTATAGTATATAAACCATATAAGAGGGAATTGGGGCATAACAACAATGAAGTCTCAATGGAAATGTAAATTTAGATAAAATCCCTTATAAAGAGGGTATCCTTTCATTAGGAATAAATAAATTACATAATTATGTCTGAAAAATAATAATAGAACCAATATAAGTGGATATTAAGTGTAAAACAATCAGAGGTCATTCACACATATTCGTAGGATAACATATTCTAGAAGATCAAGTTTAACCCAAAGAATTGAAATTGGATTAAGAAGTTCCGTTGCAAATATTCAACAGTCTAACAGTGTCACTTTAAAATTCATAAAATGAGTTGATGAGATTAAAAGGGTATCTCATCACTTGGAAATAAAATTTACATCAATAAATATATATAATAATATATTCCAAAATAAAAACATGTAAATTAAAATACAAAACAAAAAGAAATCTTTTTAAAAAAAGCAGGGTGAAAGGTTCCCTTACCGATTTGGTAACATACAAAACATACACCAAATGAAATAATTATCATACAATGAAGATGTAAATACTCATAAATTAAATAATATCATACAAAGAGTACAATCATGGGTAGTACATACACCACACAAAAGGAAATAGTGTAAAAAATAGCATGAATCTCGAATAAAAAGTGAGATAAAACCCTCCACCACGTTGTAATCAACTGAGTCATATGAACAAAATTTAATAACCACAAAATAAATCATAGAATACAATGAATATATTGAGAATATAGATAATATATATAAAATGTAATTACACAATACACCACATGAAATGAATAAGTGGCGAACTATGAAAATCTCACAGAATTAAAAGTGAGATAAGAAAATCCCTTACTGCATAGCAATCAATCGAGTCATTTGATGAATAATAAATAACAAAAAAATGATCCACAGAATACCATGAATATAAAGAGAATCATGATAATATATATCAAATGGAATCACACAATACACCACATGTAATGAATAAGTGGCAAACATTGGAAATCTCAGGGAATTAAAAGTGAGATATGAATCCCCTTAACTCATGTCAGACTTGACTCATCTGTTCCTTTTTCTTCCTGAATAAAAAACTAAAGATAATTTATAAATTATTAAGAATATTTTTCAAGTTAATTATTCTTTTTATATCACTTATTACCATGTTATAAACATTTTGAAATCATTTATGTTAATAATGGTCATTTGGTCGATATTAGGTACTTGAGTCAAAATTGAACACCTTATAATTACATGTTGTCCATGTGGTCAATAGTAAATTATCTCCAGAATTATATTCATGATTAAGATATCATATAAATAATATATATCCAGTATATATATGTATTTATAATAGTACATAACATTTTGGAGATAAGAAATGAAATGCACTGTTCATGGAGACGGTAAGCTGTACGTACACATTAATGCTACATTAATTTCTATTTCTTTTTTTAATGGAATTAAAACATAATGATACATAGTTATATTATAATTCCATTATAATATAATATATAATATCATTATATCTATCCATCATAAATCCCACATATCACATTAACGATTCATATCACTTTGAGGGGGCGGGAGTCCGCACTTCCTCAAATGAAATTATCACATTTACCAATTATGGAAACAATAAAAGTAGGATAAAAATGTAAAATAAAGAATCATAAAGAAAATATAAACATAATAAATATCAAAAATAAATTCAGTTCCATCTTAATGGCCACCATGAGTGGTGGTAGGAGATAATTGAACAATCATCGTTTCGTGAGGCGTTAGTTTGTCATCCACATATACAATATATTCTTCACTCATTAGATGGATGTGTGTGTAAGTGTAGTTCGAATCCTTATCATTAAAACATCCTATTATATTTAGGATACTGGTTTTTTTTATAAAATAAAAAATTAAAAATAGTTTAGGGGTCAGAGAAGTAAAATAAAATAAAAGAAGTTAATATGAACTATTACCTTTAATTTGGGTAACTTCCTTTGATTTGAACCAAAAGGACTTCATGAAGTACCTTATTCCTATAGTAAGGCTTATAGGAGTAGGAGAGGGATGTATTGAGATTAAATGTGTAGAGTTTGGATGATCCAAAAGGCTTTAGAGGTGTGAGTAATTGGTTAGATGTGGTGTCCTTTTATAAGGGGGATGAGGGGCTCTTTAGGAAAGTTTAAAAATATAATTTTATTATATAATGATATTCGGTTTATAAAGTTCCAAAACTAATTAAAATAGAATATAAGATGACTCATGGTCGAAATAAAACCATCCAATAAGAATTGGACAGGTTTTGGATGTTATTTTAATATTTATAATCTTATTTATTTAAATCATTTGTTAATGAGGTATATATTGCAACAATATTGTGTCATAAATAATTTAATTTTTTTGACTAAAAATTAAAAAACAAATACCATGATGTTGTAAGTCATTTTATCTTTCCAATGAATATTTATAGTCAAAACGATAACTTATATAACCCCATGTAAAATTAATTTACTAAATGATATTTGTTTGTGTCATTTTTCCTTTACATTAAATTAATTAATCTAAAGTGTCATTATCAATTTTAAGTGGATCATGGGGTCATAAAATCAACCAAAAGATGACCATGGTCTGAAATGACTCATCCAATATGGTTAGGACAAGTGTTAAGGTAATTTTGTACTATTGTGATATTCTTTTTTATCTTGAATTACCATATTTAACTATAACCGCGGTAAATAAAAGTCCAAAGATACTATTCATCAAAAATAATTTTCATCTTATTGAAAAAAATTTTACTTACTAATAAAAACCATGTATGTTGGATTTTAAATATACAATTCACAGAATCAGTAAATGAAAAATTCAGTTTTTTAACTACTACTAAGTATTTTCACTATTAATAATAAATTGATTTTTTTCAGAAAAATACCAAAAATTCAGAATAAGCTATATTTGATATTACAAATTCAGAAATTATTTTTATTTTAACCAATTAAAAACATAGAATATTCATTAATTAATTTAAAATTAATTTCCATTGTCAAAACAAATAGAGTGTTTTTAAAAAACAATAACTATCAAAAGATTGATATCTGTTTATGTCTATTTTAAAAATTAAATTTTTTCCAATGGCCAAAATTAGATTAAATAGTAAAAATATATTATAATTACACTTTAATCCAAATTTAAAATATTATATATCCTTATAAATAAATTATATTAAAAGGCACTTTTGAATTAAAATACAATATTTTTCACTATTCATTAAAAAATGAACTTTATTAGAATAATACCAAATATTTACCCAAAGTAAATTTTGATGTTCTTAATCTAAAGAAGAATTTTATTTTTTCAAATAGAATACATAAAAATGACCAAAACTAGATTTAAAGAGGGTTCTCCATCAAAAGGCGGTAAACCGACCTTTTACTGAATACTAGTGTATTCATGCTTAAAATTAGATTCATCCATATTTTAAGACCCTAACATTTATTGGATAATTCTAAAAACATTTAACATACATATATAATCATATTTTAGTTTATTGTATTCATTCCCTCTATTATAATGGGTAGGCATTAACTACAATTTAAAATAACAATTTTATATTATTATTTTTCAGTATAACTCAATGTTGTGTGCAACGTAAGATTTCAAAGAAACCTATTGTTGTGTATCAGGTATGCCATCGAAAATAAAATTCCCATTAAAGTAAAATTAATATTTAATTCACAAATATTAATAAATATGAAAAGTGTATTATTCCTTATTTATCTGAGATGTTATAGTATGTCTGCCACATGGACATTCATTGTAGGTCCTTCGCATAGGTTCACAGAAAGAATCTTGTCGCCTTGGTAATCCTCATAGTTCTGCAATATAGGTCTTCTGCATAGGCATCTACAATTTATTATTCCTATTATTAATTTTGATCATTGTCTTGAGACTTTGAAATATCTTTGGAATTCGAACATAGTTATTTTTTCTTAATAAGGAGTTTAAACAAATCCCCCACCCCCTCCAGATTGGATCCGATTAAAAAAAGGGTTGAATCCTGAGGTATGGTTGTAGGGAAAAGACTTTGGTGTAATTGCTGAGCCACACGGGTTTTCCATGATGTTATTTCGCATAGGGTTTCCACATATATATTTCATGCAGGAATGCCATGTAGGTTGACGAGGTCTATAAATAAGTCTGTTTCATTGTGATTTTCTTCACCGGGTCTCTCAGATTTTCCATTTTCATTGCATAGATTATTCATCCAGCTTTGTCACTTTGTGCTCTCATATAGGTTACTTTAAATTTTCTCAAGGTGAAACCATTTGAGAAATGGAGCTATGATGAAGGAATTTGTCTAAGGATTTACGCTAGGACCCTTGTTGAAGGACCTACACAAATGACCTCATCGAAAGACCTATGTGAAGAATTTTCTTTTTCAAAATTTATAGATTCAATTATGTTGAAATTTAATTTCTCTGAAGTGAAAATTCCAACCATATAGGAGGGTTTTGGTAATTCATTTACATGAAATGGCTCAAATTATGACCAATACTGAGGAAGCTAAGGCTCATCAAAATGAGATGACAAAGATCGTCAGACCAGACTATTATTATATTATTGAAAGTACCCTCCATGAGCAACTAAAGGCATTAATTCCATATCATCATGAATAGCCATGAAGTTACTATATACCCCTGTAAAAACATGGGCATTTACAAGAATCCCACATTCTATCCATTAAAAAATATTTTCCAAATAATGTTTTTATTCAATAATAAAATTTTCATTTCATGAATACTATCGTGAAGGGTATGCCTGTTCATGAGGGATCAATTTTTATTGGATGCATCCAAAATCATAGTGGTTGTAATCCAGATATGAAGGATCTTGTTGTAGAGCCATGGCCATATTTTTATGTTCCAACCCTTCGTGCTTCGCAAAAATATCATTCTAATGGTTGGAAGGAAGACTGGTATCTTCATAACAGAGGTGGTGTTGAACCTGAATGAATGTGGTCGTTTTGGGTGAACCAAACATGTCTAGACTTCTGTAAAGGCATATCAGATGTTTACATTTTTAAGTTATCTGAATGGGACATAATTATTTTTATATGAATTATTTCATTACTAAATTACTAAGACTTTGGAGTCCACAAACGAATACTTTCCACTTGATGCATCGTGATGTTGACATCAGTTTATGGAAATCAACCAAATATATGGGGTTCCCATTCTCAAGAAAATGTATGGTGAGTTTATTCCACGAGCAACAACATGGAGAGATGTTACAATTACACCACTAGTAGATCACGAATTATTCAAATTAGCAATGAAATTTCATAAAGAAATGAAATATATTCATGAAAGAGTGTGGATGAATGCCTTTTTAGATCCAACAATAGAGAAAGGTCCCACCTACAGGAATCCTAGTGTTTTTCCTTCTATAGGTAACTGGGGTATTTCAGGAACATATTGGCCCACATTGGAGAGAGGTGACTCTATGAAATAGGGATATAATGTCAATTTTGATTTTGATGAAAAGGTATGCTTAAATGGTTTCATTACCATGTGGCTATGTAATTACATACTTCCAGTCCATGAGTCTGGTGGTGGTGTAAGTCCAGGGAAATTTTTTATTTCACAAAAATTGGTAGAGGGAAAATATATTGGGTTTGAAACTCTTGTATTGGTATGAATTTATTATTCTATTTTTCATTTGAACAACGAGAAGGCTATATTTAGACTTTCAAGGCCATTCTAAGTGTTGTGGGGAAGTTCAATTGAGTACCTTTTTTATATTCAGTGTTGAATTTAGTTAGGGTCCCCAAAGGTCGATTCACCCCATTTTTACTGAAATTTTATGGTATTCAGTCTGCGAACCTGATACAAGATGTAGTGCTAAGGTCATTGACTGCATCTGTAGAATTAATCTTCTTTCCTTTTGGTAACGCACCAATTGGAACTTTTATTGGTGATGGTATGGAAGAAAATTATTAGATGAGGTATTATATGATGGAATTCAGGGACAACATATTATCGACCGGGATTAATGTTGAAATTATCTATGAGGCTTACGTCCCTTATAGGCTTTCTCACTCGTTCAAATGTCTTCAAAAATTAAACCCTCTTCCTTCCATTTATATTAGACATGATAATCACCCAATGGTATCAAGACAATTGTATATTTGGATGGAATTAGAGACATCCAAATTATTAATTATGTTACCCCCATTAGATACATCAATTGTATTGGAAGATAGATATTCCAAATCATGGGAATCTTCATACCCAAAGGGGGATTTGAAAAAAAAAATATCAGGTGGAATCCAGAAAAACTATTGTGCATAGAAATCATGGTATGAATTCCAAATATAAAAATGATGTAGAGGATTCAGATGTTTCATAAACCTAAAAACCTTTTCACAGATGGTATACCAGGATGACTGGGGATATGGAAATAATATATCCCCCATAGAGGCGATCCAACCACCAATATCAAAAACATATCCCCATCCCATCTTCTAAACTCTTGGAAGAATAAGGGAGGCCTGATGAGGCTATCCAATCGTAGGGTGTTGATTTTTCTCCACAACAAACCATAGCAAGTCTAAATTATGTGTAGCTTTCAGCTATTCGATTTTGTGATAGATTGACTCGTGAAATCAGGGATGAATGGGCATTCCTCCAAATTGTCCCTCGAATACGGGATGTGGGTGACACTAAAGCACCTTCTGATTATCATCTAGATAATAACCTTGCTGATGTACAAGATTATATTACATAGCTGGAAAACATTATATATGCAAATGATGATCAAATACCCATGTCTAAATGAGTATTCGATATGATGGAACTAGGAATATGTGAAGGATTAATTATTTACCTTGAGGAGGAATGGGACATATATGTTAATAATAATAATTTATTTTCCATTTTTTTCTCATTTTTTCATTTTCATTAAATATTATTAATCTGGATGAAATTGCAGTTTGCAGCTGTAATTTAGGGAAAGAACCTCAGGAAAGGTTCTTGGGTCACCAAGGTATGGGCCTATATGTTCTCTCATAGAAACATAAGATAATATTTCCTAGTGTCTGAAACATTCTCTAGGACAGTGAATCATGACTGTGTTAATGATGATAGATAATCCTTAGCCATTACCTCAGGTTTCCCCTAACAAGTGGAGTACTTTAATTTCTCTACAGGATTATGTAATGAAATGCTAGAGAGAAATGAAATTGGTATGAATTGCACGTCAAACAATTAAGTATTTATAATTCCCTAGAGTATCATGATTTTTGTGATACACCTTGGTGACCACATTCATTCTCTCATAGGATATACCTATCTCTCTTCACATAAGGGATTAATAACTGATCCTTTAAGATTGGAGAAGGAAACCTTAGAAGAAACACATGTTAATGTTGATGAATATATTACATTAATAGGTGATGTACCAAGAGAGAGAAATGAATCTATTCCAATTTTAACAATGTGAGAGAGAGAGAGACGTCATGGTAAAGTCAATTACATTTCACTCAAGAATCAATTGTTTTTTCTAATATTCTTCTCTTTATAAAGTCTCATATCTATTTCCCTAGACAATGGATCTTGAAATAGTCAATGCTAATATTCCAACTAAACCAGAAGCAAGGAACGAGGGTCCTAAGAAATCTGAAGTAGATATTGGTGCTAATCCTTGCTTGGAATGATCTGATGATGTAGCAATTAATGTGGTTCCTGGGAAATCTAATGAAGATACTAGTGTTGATCCAGGCTTGTCAAGATCTAATGATGTCATTCCAGTTGAGTAAATGAAGGAAAAAATGTCAGCGGAGCCAATTTGGGCATCAACCAACATTTTTTGGATACCTTAAATGGTAAAGATGAAATAACATTCCAAGCGAAAGACACTAAAATGTTAGATGCCCTTATGAAAAAAATTGGTATTCCAATTTCCATCAAGGAGTTTGGGGACTTCCATGAAGAATTTCAAGGACATAAGTTCTCATTATTGTATTTTCCATACATAATTTTTTTCTTTTATTGGGTAAATTACATCAAAGTTCAACTAATACATCTTTTTCTACAGAGATTATTGGGAAGTACCATTAAGAACGAGGCATTCCTCTTTATCCTTATTTTTATGAAGTTGGAGAAATATATACCGAGGAAACCAGGATGAGAGACATTCTATAGCCTTCAACTATAGAAACTGGGAAAACATAGGTTAATGTCCCTCCTCAAAAAACATCTTCTCAACTTGTAGAAGTTGAGAAGACTGGGGATGAATCTGATCAAGCATCTGATTTATTATTGGATAAATTTTATTAGATATTTAAATAATTCTCTATTTTTACATTCTTATGAAAAGAAATATGATCTTGATTAAACATTTAGGATAATCTAATCCCACATCTAGTTCAGAAGGTGAATCTTCTTGTATTGAATCAGACATCAGTAGCAGGTGAGGAATCCAATATTCTTAAAGAAGTAGAGCAAGGCACCTATTTAAGTGATATGTTTCTAGAGTAAATTCAACCCCATGGCAGTGAGTCATATTTAGATTTATATATGAAATTTTCTCTTGGAATGGAAAAAATACATGGAAACATATAATGAAAATAATTGACAAGAAGCCTATGGATGTGCTGATGTCCCATTTTGGAAAAATCCCAACACTGTTGTGTGTATTGGGATTTTTTGGATTTAATTATTGTCCAGTGTAAAATGAAATGAAAGATACCATTTACCGACAAGGGAAAGATCATAAGCTATGGAAAGATTTAGAAAAGGATAAATGACTTATTAAAATGAATATCATCCAAGATTCAGTAGCTGAGGTAGATACCGACCATAACAAGAGGTCATTCGAAATCGGCCAACAAATTCAAGAAATGATCAAGGATCTGATATATCTTTAAAAAATTGATTTTTTTACAAAACAAACATAATTAATTGAACCAAAAATTGAGAGAAACCCAGTTGGAAGCAATTAATTTCATTTCAACTGCCATGGGAGAACTTCATCAAGCCAAGAAGGCTGAAGTTCCTCATCTGTATCAACTTCAAAAAGAGGCTGAGAAGGCTTATGATGACATTCAACAGATGAAGAGTCACGATGATAGTTTCTTTTAACAGGTGATAGAGAGTCTACATACTATGGATGTCCCTCTAATTTTACAATATGAATGAAATAAATATTGTCTCAATCACATATATCTCTATATTTTTATTCATTAATTATAATATCAATGGTGATGATGATAATGATTTTTTAACATCAAAACATTATATCATAGACTTATAATTACAATAAAAGTAATTGGGGTGCTCAAAATTTTTATATTTAAGCAAATGGGCCTAATGAGTATAGTTTAATTTTTACTAGTTTTATATGGAAAAACCCCCCACAAACATTGTATCTTTTGGATTTTTATTTCTCAATATTTCCTAGAAAAAACAAAACATAAGTCTAGCGAGATGAGACTTAAACTTTTATCCATAGTTCCCTTTAGGGGTTTTCAATTTGGTGAGTACCACGTCTCTTACTATTTGGAAGTTTAGATTCATGCATGTCAGACTAATAAGACTAGTATATAAGTTCGAATATATTTGACCATTAATTTTTAAATTAAATCTCAAAAAAGGATCTATGTCTTGGAATTTCTCTAATATTCTTTAAATACATCCAAATTGAATCTTTATTCATAATTTTTATGGTTACCATGTCAAAACTTGTATAAAAATAATGGAGGTCTTTTCCAACAATGAGGTTACCATTATTTGATGAACCCGTTTTGGGGCAGTATTACGTAGGGCCAACTTGGGAATATATAACATAGAAAAACAGTGGAATCTTTTTATTACCATTCCAGTTATATAGGAAAATTTATGTACAACCACAAAAGGGAACACACTACATAGTCAAGCAAAAGATCTCAAAGGAATTTAACATATTATTATTAATAGATAACGGAAAATAAGTTTCTTGGTGACTCAAGAAAATAGTGGGTGGTTTTGAAAAAGAAAGGGATTTTAAGAATAATGGGTTATCTATGTTGACATATGTCAATAATGGGAAAAAAACTACTACATGAATTTGGTTTGTGAGGAATGGTAATAATTTGTCAAAAGGGGCTTTCTGATATCATGATATGTAGTATTAATGTCATGCAGTGATGAAATTATACTGTGCAATTTTATGTCATGGAGTGAGGACATTGCACTATGTAGTTTTAGGTCATGTAGTGGGGACATTGGTGGCTTTAAATTAAGGTCTTTTGCTTTGACCAGAGGTTTGAGACTGTCTAATTTCTTGATAATTTATCCAAAAATATGCCACCAAGTTCATGTATTGAAATAAAAAATTGTAAACTCTGATTTGGTAATTTCTAGATCTAATGATTGATATGAGAAAATGGTTAAACAAATTAGTGGAATTATTTCCTAAGAACGAAGTTACCACTATTTGACAAACCTGTTGTGGTTCTCTATTATGCAGGGCCAACTATGGCATATGCTACATAGCTAAAGAGTGGCATCTTTTGACTGACGTGCCAATTATGTAGGAAAATTATGCAACGCCACCTTGGGGCACATACTTCATTATCAAGAAAAAGAGTTATTAAATTTTTTACATTCTATTAATAAGAGATGAAGAAAGTTTTTGAAGGCTCAGATTTTCCAAATCACAGAATTTGGTTTATGGAGAAAGGTACCTGAATACAGAAAGAGTATTTCCAATCATGATTTCCAAATAATTGGAGGAATTGTAGTTTTACGATGGTTTAACCCATACGTATGAAGTATGGTGCCTGTAGTTTTAGGTCAAACAACTAAGACCAAAATAGAAACAATGGATGATAGGTTGTCAAATGATCCAAGGTTATATTATATTTCATTCAACATATAGAGTGGGAAATGTTTAAACCATGGTCTTGAAGACATTCAAATCGAGAGAAAGGTAATGGGAAAAATATACATGGATGACTACATTAAGACAAATATCCTTGTATATTATCATTAATTTCTGAAGGGGACATAAGTCACTTTTACCAAGATAAAATTAAACATTATTTGAAAAACCCATTATGGAGGCGATATTATGTAGGGCAGACAAGGTCATATGTTGTATAGCCAAACAGTAGTGGATTTTGACCAGAAGTCCCATTATTTTTGCAACTTATCCAATGATACTTATGGGAACATACTACATAGTCATGTAAAAGAGTTCTCAGATATCAGAATCTTTTCCATCAAAATCCATAAGAATGATTATGAAGATTTGAAAATATTCAAGATTAAGATTGTGAAATAAAAAATGGGGTAATTTTCAATGCACGTCAGAAATGAATGAATCAATATTGGATATGAGTTTAGAGTCCCTTGTATATATATGACTCATATGAAAAATGGGGAAATTTCTTGTTTCTTAGGTGGGATCTCTATGTAAGAGACCCAAAATAAAGACTCTCACATAGTTTGTTAATTATAAGTGGAAGAGAAATAAAAAATTTATCTCGTGATTGGGAATAATATCAAAGGACTAGATTTCACTACATATATTGAAGGGATGAGAATCAAGCCATACAATGTTATTTGGGTGATTTTCATTTTAATTTCATGTACCAAGGACAATATTTTGTTTAGTTTAGAGACATGTAGTGAGGACATTATTTTGTGAAATTTAGAGACATGTATTAAGGACATGATGAGATTCTCACATGAAAAAGGAATATTGTTGATGAACTAGGGAATTAAACACAGTTGTCACTACATATCTCATATGGATGAGAATCAATCCATACATAGTTCTTTTAACACTTAATCTAAAGTTTTGATTCACACTTAGTGAATAGGCGGTTGGTGGATAGACCCTTGATTAGAGATCTATGTGTCTCTACATATTCCATGGAAAATGATAATCAAGTGACACTTAGTTCCTAAAATAATCATTTCCCACACTAATTGAGTTCTATGTGAGATATGGGGGATTTTAACACATTCTGGAAGAATGGTTATTCTTAAGTCACAAAATGGTATAGAGATCAAAAAATGTATCCTGAAATAGTACTCTTTATAGATCTGGTTCATATAAAGGAGGAGATAAGGGAAATAAATTTCATTATGATTGTGGTTGGGCCCAATACTGGAGATATAGTTTTCTCTATGTATCCCATGGAAAATGAGAATCATACTATACATAGTTCATGAAATAAGGTCTCTATATAGATCTGATTCAAACATAGGGTGAAATGGAATTCATGTTCCACTAAGAAGTAGCAAGGATGAAAGTGATGCTTGCACATGGAACCTCCTAACATAAAATAAAGAAGACATTAACCGTATAGTTAATTTCGTGTAATGAGGAAAAATGATTTCATTCAGTTTAACATCATGTGACAATGAAAAATATTCTACTCATTTTATCATCATGAAACATGGATGCTTATCGTTGTTATGTAGTTTGCTGTCTTTAAATTAGGACATTGTTCTATTCATTTTAGAGTCTTACAACAAGGATAAATGATAAGATGATGTGGAATTACAAAAAGTACTTATTCAAGAATCGTTCATTGGTTATAGTTGTAATAAGTTCTACATCACTTGATATAAGGGAATAAGATCCATTAGATTAAAACATATCTATATATTAAGGTCCTTCCCACATTGGATAATGTTTTAGAGGATTCTTTCCTAGTATCATTTGAGTCATGAGGACCAATAAAAATTCTCCATAAAGATATGAGATTAGGAAGAATTTATTGTTAAAAGATCAAGCTATTATGTTCTAATAGACTTTTATATGATGCAATTTATGGAATATATTTTCGTCTAATCATTCAATCTCTTCAAATAATTTTTGATACTTTTAATCTACAGATAACTTATCAAAAATTTTTACTCGGAGTGAAGGCAATTGAATTTTAATTAGAAAACAACTTCTATTCCTTACACTGATGAATATGGAGTTGTCTGATTGTAAGTATGGGTAGTAGTCTGAAAATCCCATAAATCATGAAAAAGTTTATCAAGAAAATATTTCATATCATTATCCACCATTTTAGGAAGTATATTTGATAGGGACTTATTAAAATCCTCTATCTCTCCATTGGCTACTGCATGATAGCAATACAAATGATTGGATTTGATATTGTGCTCTCAATGTATCATCATTACTCAACAAGATATTAATTGTTTTTGTTTTCCATAAATATAATATGAGGGACACCAAATCTAGTAGTGATATTATCTTTAAAAAGATAACAATGCTTTTTGATCCAAATTCTTTGAGAGGTACTACCTATACCCATTTAGAGATTAAACTTGTAGTAGTAAGAATTCACTTGAACTGCTTAGCTCTAGCTGGGGGATATGGTCATAATACATCCATTACCCTTGTAGAAAATGTCCAGGGGTATTTAGATTTATGTAGAAACTTCGGGGGTAGATGAATGAATTTGTCTTGCACTTGTAAAGGATGACATTTCTTGGTGAAATATGTGCAATCCTACATCATAGAAGGACAAAAGTATCCATTCATTCGAATTTTATTAGAATGTCTATGCCCAAACTGGTGAGAACCACAAGCTCCTACATGTAATTCTTTCATGATTGATGCAGTTTCTTCTCTATCAATACACCAGAATATGATTACATCAAAGCCTTATTGTAGAGGATATTCTAGTGATATAAACTATCATAAAGTGTGAATTTGTCCACTCATCATTGGTTCTATTATTTTTCCACTCAATCAGGTGGGAGTACTCCATTTTGATGGTCTTCTATGATGGGTGTCATACATCCCCTGGTACGAAAATATGGCACAGAAATAGGGCTAATTTCATTAATTTTCTCTATTCTAGTTTTAACTAACGGTGAAACAACATGATTATGGGAAATTATGATAATTATTTCATATCAATTTGGATCATCTAGGGTTTTTGATGCATTATCTAGTGTATCATCATGGGAATTTCTTGATTGTGTGACAAAAGAAAATGTTGGCTCTAAGGGAAATTCAGCCAAGAACCCTCTATCATAATCACACAAAGGGGTTAACTCTTTTTTCCGGATATCATAATCCCTGTTGATCTGTTTGATTACCAAATATGAATCCCCATTCAAATTTAGGTGGTCCAATTGTACCTAGAACACCAATTTTTGGCTTGAAATGATAGCTTAGTATTATTCCTAATTGTTGGTACTACATTCTGATAAAAAAAGGAATATAAAAACACTATTTTTCTTAGGAGATATTCACAATTCCTAACCAAACATTGTTGAGTTTATGGATTTCCATTATCTTCCTAATTGGACATCTGGAGGCACCATCAATGTTTATTTCCCATGTTTGGGGATTATCTTGAATACAAGATATTTCTTCATTATAAATATAACTATTAAATTATGTATATTATGAAGACGGATGCTCAACAAGGAAATTTAACAAGGCTTGGCCTTTTATTACTTTCTGTGGCACAAACTGGATATTGAACTATTGCAAAATAACTACTGATTGTGACAAATGTCCTATAATCATAGGATGACTGAGGATAAATTTGAGTTGCTTATGGAGAGATACCAAGTGGATCTCATGATGTTGTCAGTGGTGCCTCATTTTTTTTACCACAAATATTAATTCCATTTAGCACTTCTCAGATACATGAGTATCGAGTATCTGTGTCAATCATAGTTTTACTGAGATAATAAAGTCTATTTTCATTCTTATAATTGTTCTTTTGAGCAAGGAAGGAACCCGGTGATTGCTCAAAAGTTTTCACATAGGGAATGAGTGTATTTCCTTCAATAGGTGGCATTAATATCGGTGGAATCAAGATATATTTCTTAAGGGTATCAAATGCCTCTTGTATGTCTTCTTTCCATTGATTGGTGACTCCCTTCTCCATTAATCTGGTGAAGGGTAAACACATGCCAACCAAATTGGTGATAAAGCGCTGAATATAGGCCAATTGTCCTAAAAGTAATCTTAATTATTTAAAATTATGAGGAGGTGAAATTCCAATGATGATATTTTCTTCTTAGGATGAACATCAATGGAATGATGGTGTACATCAAATTTAGTGAATTTTATGGAGGTACCCCTAAAAGCACATTCCAAGGGATTCATTTTCAAATTATGTTGCCTAAATTTACATAATATGGTCTCTAGATCTGTAAAGTGATCAGAACGTTGACTTTATTTAACTACATGATCATCCACATTAAATTCAAAAAAATTCAAATAAGGGTTTGATGATATGGCGTGTGACACATTGATATGTTGAACATGCATTCTCTATGACAACAGGAATTACCAGATAGCAAAACACTCCTTGAGAGGATCTGAAGGATGTAGACACCTCATCCTCTGCAGTCATTAAGATTTGATTGTAGCTAGAGTATCCATCCATGATTGAGAGAGATTCACATCCAGACATTACATAAATCAAAAGTTATGTTAGTTTAACTAGAAAATCATCTTTTTTATAATTCTATATAATATCTCTGAAATCAATGAAAACCCGAATTTGACCAGTTTTCTTTTTTTAGTGGGACAATGTTGGCAATCCATTTGGGATATTTCACATTCGTGAAAAATTTATCTTTGATAATCAGGTCGACTTCACCTTCAATTTTTGAGGCATGAGTTGGGTGTGTTCTTATTACTGACTTCTGGAATCCTCGATGCTCTACTAGAAAACCCAAATGAAGAGTGGATATATCTGGACTAAGGCCAATCATTTCTCTATAGTTTAAAAAAATGATGTTTCTTTATAAATGATGTATAATCTCCTGCTCTTCAGAAGTCATGGTCACACTAATTAGAGTGGGGCATGGATCTTCTTCTATACCCAGATTTCTTTCTTTGAGATCATCCACAATGGTGAATACACCTTCCTCAAATGATGGAGTAGTATACTTGAGATATTCTTCTTATTCGTCTTCCTTACATTATACTTCTTCTTTTTCTACTTGAAAAGTAGGTGATGCAGAAAAACGTTTAAGGCTAGGGGAGGAGTTAGTATTTTAACATCATGATGAAGAGGTAACCAATTCTGACGATACAAATGATAAAGGCTCTTACTAGAGAATTTAAGATAAGATGATGGGTTGGGACTCATCATCCTTGTATTACTTTGTTATTGAGACAACTTCATCAATCTTTATTGATGAAGCAAATAATTTCTGATGTTCAATGGATGAAATAAATACATCTCTCTTAAATTGTTCACCACTTCTAGGTAAATCATCAATTTCTCCCATGCTATCAGGCTTAGTTTCCACAATTGACATTATGGAATTCACTGGATAAGTTCTTAGATTTGGGTCTATCCTTTCAATTTGATAGACGGGGAACACATCTCAGATGTTTTAATGGGTTAGTAGGAATCTTTTCTAGAACATTTGGAGCATTGATTTTTGTTACATCCTTTTCAAAGGAGCTCGTTTCTATTGTGTGGTAGAATTATGCTTCAATATAAAAGGATTCACTCATATTGAATGAAGCCATGTCACCATAAAATGTACTAATTTGACCATTGAAGAAATACTTGGGACATTGGTGATAAGATGAATGGATGTATTCATGTTGATGTAGCCAAGTCCATCCAAGAATAATATTGAAGTCACTGTCCTAACAAAAAACCATGAAAATTGAATTACAAACAAGTTCTCCAAACATAGATTTTAGTGTAATCTATTGTAGAGGTTCTTGTTCATTCTTTTCATAACCTTTCAACATTAAAGTGGTAGGAGATTAGTTAGATTAATTGAGACCCAATTGACTAAGTGTACGGATGGGAATGAGGTTGAATCTTGAGCCATTATCAATGATGGCTCATCAGATGTATGTATCATTATCCTTTCTAGATATATACAAGGGCTTGATGTGTCCATGAACAACATCATCCTCATCTTAAACCATAAAATAAAATACCACAAGACATTTTGTAGGATCATTCACTATATGGTAATCCTCAGTGACAACAACATCGGTTTCAAACTCTTGAGAACATTCCAAATCCTCAATATGTGCTTCTCAACTAGAATTTGATATATTCAAGGAATCCATTATTGACAACATATATGGTAATTTGGCTAGCTATTTCAAAACATCATACTTTTGGTCTAGAGGTCTGTGTTTTCTAGCATGGTGATGTGGTTCAGCAGGTGCCATGTAAGTTGATTCTCCTAATGTAGATGTACCCTATATTAGGGAATAAGATAGAAATACATCTACTTTTGGTATATTAGACTGACTAGGTATATCTACCTTTCAAGAGAGTGATGGTGTATCATCTAATTGGTATTCCAAGATGATTATGTCATTATCGATTCTATCATAGGTGGGAGAATATCCTTGTTCTTGCAGATCCCACTGAAGATCTCTCACATGAGTTTCTTCTATATAAACAGTTCGAGTAGGAATATAGATAAAACATTTGTTTCTAACATATCCACATCTTCCCCTATATGATCTATATTTTATTTTTCCTCTAGTTCCCCAGTTATGAATTGGTAATTCATCCTCATCATAACCACAATCATCATTTTTATATGGATCTATTAAGTGGATGACATTAACGAAACAAAAGATCATTTCTTCATCTGATATAGATTATTCTGGACATGTTGGTTCTAATTTTGACATTTGGTTAGGTGGTGCCTATTTTTTTGAAACATATATCCTGAAACCTACTGAAGTTAAGGAAATATTTGTCCTTGAAACGATCTCTCCCTCTTCTGAATACTCTTTACCTTTTTGATCACATCACTTTTTTGAGGATTGACCATTAGGGGACTGATCTTTTGATGAAGATGGATTTTCTATAGTTGAAGTGGAAGAAGACACAATCATTTGTTTCAACTTGGTTCATAGAATGAAATGAGTTCAGTTGATCATTTTCCAAACCATCTAATCATCATACTTTTAATTTTTTTTCTTTTGACTTCCTTCTATTTGGCTGCATTCTTTGGATCAGTAGAAGTAACACATGAAGCTTGGGCTGATGAAATTTTCAATTTTATTTGTCTAGATTCAACATTTTTTGTAGAAGGTCTCTGAAAAAAACACTCTTTAAAGGGATTTCCCAAAATTTGATTAAAGGGGCCATAATTTGAAAGATATTTATATCCTTCTTTTTTAAGTTTCTCTGGCCTTGGAAACTAAACCAAATTTATTTCCAAAGCTAAAATATTGTAACTGGGAACATGTTCATTATGAAAAGAATAAAAATTGTTATTTAATTCCTCAAAATATCTTCGCCTTTGATCTATTTGATCATGTTGATGAGAAGGTTGTTTCAGTTGGTGCTCTAGAAGAGGATCCCTTCAGTATGATGAAGATTTTTAAGTAGAGGCATGTACATGTTCTGGTTTGAGAGTTATATAGAAGTAACTCATTTCCCTATTCTTCTTCCTAGAGATGATGTAATTACATGAGTTTTAGCTTTATTTTCTGCAATGGATTCCTCCACTTATAGGGTGATTAAATAATGGTCTCAAAACTTTCCATTGAATTTCACAGGTTTAGTGGTGTGCATAACTCATCATGCTTATTTTCTAAAAAATTGGTAGAAACACTTCTTAAGGGAGTGATAAATATAAGGAATATTTTAATCCTTTCCACCTAGAAATGAAATATGAAACTCTTTAATTCTCTCTTTTTATGTAATTTGTAAGATAAAAAACTATTGTATTTTGGAATTTTGAGTGGAATTAGAGAAGTAATTTATCACAGAGGTCTTCCCATCCAGTAATTGAATGAGACTAAAAACTTGTGTACTAGAAAAAAGCTCTCCCTTGTAAAGATAATACAAAGAATCTATGATTTACTACTTATTTTTGTTTTGGGTTCCCCATGATGAGATCACAACGAAAATAATGTGTTAACATCTACTCTGGATCTCCCAAATCATTAAATACTGAAAATTTAATATTCAAAATGTTTGGTGGAAGAGGGATTAGATCCACCCATTCTGGGTAATCCTTGTTTTTTGGATGTACTAGTGCATGTCATTCTTCTATAGCTTATCATAGAGTTGTTAATTCCACAATTGTGTTCATAAGAATTTGGGGAATATCTGGATGAGTAGAGACCTTTAGACGTACATCAATTAGAGATTGAACCAGCGTAGTGACTAGAAAAACCACTGGTGGTGGTGTTGCCAGTATTTTTCTTGCATAACCAATGGGGATAGACCTATAAGGATGTGTTTGATCATACCCTAGTTGTTTACCCAATTAAAGGAATTCATTATCTTCATATTTAGTTGAAAAAAATTCTATTTGTTGAGGAGTTCCTACATGATGTCCAAGTTGAGCTTCTTCAGGAAGAGCTTTCCTAGTATAAATTATGCATTGAAGTAACTCTATATTGAGTCTTTTCAACTCCTTTATATCCTCTTTTAATAGGGTAGATCTTTCTTCAAAAGAAAGTGATTTAACTTCTCCAATAGAAACATGAGACAAGATCTTACCTTTACCATTCCCCTTGTTATATGCCTATCGAATAGGTGGGAGTTGGTTACATGAGGGAATAACAAGAATCTAGATAAGCCTCTGATTTTTGGTATGCACACCTCCTTCATTTACTTATGTGTGTACCTTATTATGGATAAGAACTTCATCTTACAACTCCCCTGAATTAGACTCATTCTATGGAGGATCTTCTGTAATGGTATTAATGACATTCACTGATACATAACGCATTGATGGAATTATATCAGTATATTTGTAAGATCATATCCTTTTGTATCATTCATGAGACATTATTATCCTATACATTAAATTCCCTGGAACTATTTTATGTACAATTACTTTATGGGAATCCTTGGATAGTTCATTTGTGTGTTAAATTTGTGACTTCTTCCCTAATTAGGAGAAAACTAACTTCCGTTGAGGATATAATTGCATATGGGAAAAATCCCCTAGACCTACAGGATGGGGCTATTCTTGTTCTTTTTATTCAAAACTTAAAACATTGTTTATTGAATTAGGAGGTTGAACTAATCATGCCCCCAACCCTGTAGTATGGGGTGGCTTCTAAACTGCTATGGAAGATATTTCTTCAACTTCTCTTCTGATTTTGTGAATTTTGGACCAAACATTGGTTGGGTGCATTATCTATCATCTACTTAAATTACCTATTTTAAAAGAATATTGTGATATTTTACTCATTTACATCATCCAATGGTTAACACACACTAATTAGGAGGCCTTCATAATGTTCTTATATGCTTGATGCAATAGTACCTAAATATCATGCTCTCTTTGGGACTTTCTCTTATTAGAGCTAGTTGAGGCCTGTTCATGAGTGTATCTTTGATTGCACAAGAAATCTATTGATTGTAGCTGGACATGGGAAATAACATTTCATGAGACCACTTTTGGCTGGATTTGCTAATTTTGTAGTGTAGTGAAATGCAATGCTCTGTGTTCACCCCATCCTTTGATATGAAAACAATATGGGTATCAGTAATTAACTGGCGTAACCTCTTTAGGCATTAAGGAATGAACTCTGAAGGGATCTCTGCATCTTTTAATCATGTCTAGAGGGTAAATAAAAATTTGATATGTTTCATCAGCATGATAAAGGATAGTTTCGAGATGGAAGGGGAAGAACCTCATACACCACTCTTATCCCTTCATGTTGAATATCTAGATATAATTATTGTGAAGACAAGATTGAATAGTATCAAAACCTTTTCCAATGTCCAACTTTCTTATAGGATGCTCAATGAAATATCAAACAACTCCTTCGTAAAACAAAATCATCAAGGATCATGGATCAATACTGATCAAATCTTAAGATCCCAACTCCATCACCATTCTAAAAAATGGAGGTACTATCGGAATATTTTAAAATACTTCACCCTATCAAGAGAGTATGATGCACTATTTGATTTTAAGATAGCTTATGAAGAGGGAGACCTCTGAGCGGCCTATATGTATATAGTATTTGCTTCCGGTTTTTTGGATTATAAGGATATATAATATAAGATCCATATTTTGAAAATTTTAAAGCTGAATCTGTTAGACTATTTTACAATAACATGATACTTGGTGATGTATTGAAACTGAATTTTAGAAATTATTATTTTCAAAAGGTACATCATATTTTCCATCAGTACAATCCAGGTTTCATAGACTGTGTCTGGACTAATGAAGTAGATGACTTTGAATGTGCATTGAGGTATTATTGCACTAGCTCGACCCCCACCCTCTATGATCAACATGATAGTGAGGGTTGGGGAATTTTGAATAGTGTTGGATAAGCTACCCTGAAGTCTTATTTAAATTTATGAATGTTTTTTGTTTGTAATCAAATTGGGAGGTGGAATTTTTTTTAAGGGGGTGAAGATTATAACGACCCAAAAATTCATTAATGAAAATTCCTCTTGAACTTATTAAATGTCTCATTATAGAACTTGTTTATATAAATGTAAAAATCATTGGTTTATGCTATTGATTTTAAAAAACCATTAGGAATTGTGACCATTTCTAATATATCCATTGAACAGTGGTCACTTGATTAGTATAAATATAGGGCTTTAACAAATCCAACATATTCAAAAAAAGGAAGCGATGGCCTCATCCAGTAGACTTGATCTATAAGAAGCCCATTTGTCAGAACTTGGAATGGAGGTTGAATCATTGGGCTTCACTCTTGACCAATCCCAAGCCGAGCTTCAATATGTTAAGCTTGAGTAGAACCGACTAAGGGAGAAGTGGAAGCTAATAGTGATTACCACCCGAGCGATGTTATCCGAGCCACCCCAAGAGTCTGTCACCATTGCACACCTTACCCATCAGTCTTATGCGGTTGTTATAAGGTGTTATCTAAAAAGAACTTTTCAGTATGATTATGTGCTTTATTTATGTATATAATAATGAATATACATTCATTTTATTATTTTTACTGAAATAGTTTTTAAAGTGCAAATTGTATTTTTAGGTAATATTCAATTAAGAAATCTATTTTGATGAATGAATAGATTTTTGTATTAAATAATATTTTAATAAATTATTATTAAATTACTTTGTATTAAATATAAATGGTCTTATAATTTTTTTGAATTAAATTGTAATTTTTATTATAGTTGGAAAGTTATTTTTATCGAAACCCATGATTTTTTGATAAATGTTAGTTTTTTATTTTAAAAGTAAAAATTCACATATTAAGAAAAATTATTTAGATAAGATGAATATTTTTTTATAATCAGATTATCTAAATTATCCAATGGTTAATTTTTAATAATTTTTTGAGATAGTCAAATTTTTGGGTAAAAATTAAATACCTTTTAAATATATAATGTGTTTTATGACATCATAATGACCCAATAGTGATTTAATAAAATAAAAAAAATGATTTTATCATCCAATATACGTTTTAACATTAAAATAATGTCATTTTAGGTTTCTTGGATTTATTTTACTAATATTAGTGGACCCTCACAGAGTTATAAATCATTTTCAATTTTTAAATGAATTTCATTGAGAGTGTGACTCGCCTCCACATAATCCACCCAATTATTTTAAGATGTTTGATCATTAATTTTATAAAATATAATTTCCAATCCCCTTGTAAAAAACCATGGGAAAAAATTATCAGATGGTTTGTGGTATTTATTATTTTAATATGTGGTGACCCAAACCTAAATAATAAAGAATTCATTCTCCTTTCTAATATAAACCCACTCATGATCCCACTTAATCTTCACTCAAATCCTTTTTAGTTCATCGAATTTATGCCCTCTTCTCTCGAGAAACCTTCCTAGGTTCCCCTTATTCCCAAGAATCCTCTCTCAAGCCGTTCCCTAGCCATTGGGATCACACTTCCAAGTAAGGGATTCCTACCTTTCACTTTTTGTCCATATTTCATAATTTTGTTATGCCCTTTTATTTTCAATTATAAATGTTGTGGTATGATTTTTCAGTTCCCCCATACTACCCTAATTATGTTTAAATGATGAGAGACCCCTTTCCCTCCCATGAAATTCCTCCCATGTACACTCGTTACAATGCCGAAATTCTCTAAGGAATTTCTCTCTCTTAATTTATATTCAAGAAATTATTTTTTATTACGAATCTAAATTCTATTATTTATCTTGGGACATATATCTTTCTGACTACCCTTAATATCCATTTTAGGTACATATGATGAGATACTTTTTTTCTCTCTCATAAACACTTAGTATGAAGTCTTATGTCACGCCATTATGCTGCCAAAATTGCACTACAATTTTCCAATCCAATATCACAATGTAGTGAATAACATGCACATTTATCGATCAAGGGTATTCAAATTTATAAACATTTACATATTGATGTAAGAGTTTCATTATTAATTCCACATTCCTAAATCTTAGAATATATTATGATGTCTTATGAATTCATGTTCTATGATCTTGTAGCACACTTATGTATGAAATGAAATGTTTATGAAGGGTGAACCCTGATAACACTCAAATGCATTGGGTAAAGTATAGAATAATGATAAGTCATGTGCAATGAGTTTTTACTAATTCTAATTCATGTGAAATAAGGGTTTACTTGTTCTTCAGGTTTAATGAGTGTTTACTCCTGCTCCATGTGCAATGATCCTTGGATCATGATAATTCCATGTTAAGTGTTGTTCTCACATTTCCATGTTAGGATTATAATGCTTTATCAAGCCTTTATATTCATGTTTTTCTTTTTCTCCATTTATATGCCTTTTAACTAACTTTTATTGTATTTCTCCTGAAATTCCATGTTTATTCACGTACTGGGCTTTATAGCTCACCCTTTTCTTATGCATGTCCTCAGGCTATCCCTTGCAATGCTAAGTACGAGGGAATGTATTGGTCATTTAAAGGAATTTTCCAATAAAGATGTTGTGTTTCATGTTTTATTTTGTTATGTAATGTTCCTAATCCCTAAATACACTAGACCTCTCGATCATCCATGTTGTATCAAGGGAAAAGTTTATATAATAAATTATGTTTAAGTGTGTAATAAAGAGCAGGGTAGTTATAGAGACTTCTAATTTTCGTGAATGTAAAAGAAAGTTTGACTCTTACTCTCCTCATTGTTAAGTAGAGGCTCTGATTCATATAGATGAAAAGGGGATGTCATGAACCAATCCTTAATTATCCAAACTAGGAAATTCCCATCAAAGTTCCTGGGAGAAAGGCTCATGTGATTGTGGATATAAAAACCCACAAACACTCCATGAATCATAACAACATTACAAAAAAATGTGGGAAACCTCTGACTATAGATATACTATCCCAAATTTGTGATATGTTGATGGGTTATTATCAGTGGTTTGATAAGTTAGGAGGTTTTGGTAGAGGCTTCAACATAGTTTCTTTCTAATAAGGAAACCAAGGAATGAAGTACCCTGTCATGAGTGGCTTTATAGAGGGTTTACAAGATGATGCATTGGCACAATGCACATCTATGAATTTTAGGTAAACCATGTAGGTATGACGCATAGGTAACCCACGTAGGAACCCCTTGTAGTTGGGCCACACTGGTACCCCGCGTAGGTGTGCCGCACACGCCATAGTGATTACTAAAAAAATTGCTTAACATATGATAACCAAGCCTATAAAATCTTTAAACATTGAGGGGAATTCAAGATGGGATTATCCATTGTAATTCTTTCTCATTTATTGTGGTTTTAGAGATCTACTTGAGATAATTTGAAGGATTTGGCTGAAGGATCTAAGAAATGGGAGCATCAAGGGTTCTTTCATCTTTTTTCAGTTTTAAAATGAGGAGCCTAAGGGTTAAATTTATAGGCATGGAGGGGGGCTGGTCGAAATAAATTCTTCAACATAGGATGGTCTTGAAGCCATTCTGTGTAACTCCTCTGTGTAGGTGTCAAGAAATCATCTTGTCGTGTATGTTTGTCACATAGGTCTGCCATGTAGGTTTTCCACATAGTCCCGCTACAATTTGTAATAAATTTTAGTTGTTTTGAACATCGTCTTGATACATTGAAATATTTGTGAAACGCCGTCATAGAAATTTTTTATTAATTAGAGGTTTCAACAGAAACCCATGTTCAATTGTGAAAATGAATATGTGGAAAATTTCGATGAACTGATGAAAATATTAGTCAGCATACTTGTGCTTACACTACCCTATATTGTAACTAGTTTTTTAATATGTAGTGATTCATCATTGAGGTGACCATGATGTATTGTCATGTGGGATGTTATGGGTTTTGATTATATCTCATGAATATTGAATGTCAATGTGAAAAATTACCCATCATCACATTTAGAGTAATATATAGTAATTTTTCATTCATTATTTGGAGAAATTATCATTATGGACAAAGATAAGATATATATAATGATCATAAAAATTTAATGTATATATTCACATAGTAATATTTGAACATGTGTTATATAATATGGTTAGAATTCATTTAATTTTATGAATTCTAAATAAATTATCATTTTGGAAATGCGAAAAAGGTGATTGATTCAATGAGTATAAAAGATCATTCTTTCTTAGACAAAATATTTATTAAATTTTTTTAATATTTCTAGATTTGAAAAGGATGGATCTAGAATTTTTAAAGGATGTGGTAACATATTTTAATTATCAAATGGGTGCTCTACCATCTATCAATGTTAATATTAAAGAGGACCAAAAGGATGATGTAGAGCAAAAAATGGTCATTAACATTCCCAAGTTTAATGATTCCATTGATGGAATGGTATGGTTTAGGATCTGTGATTTAGTTCCACCAATATCTAATTTAATGGAAGTACAATTAGAAGAATCTTATAGTTTCTCATTATTTATACGTCCTTAATGTACAATGTTGAATAGTTATTTGAAAAGTATTTATGGTTAGAGGGAAAATAAATTTATTTACAATGTTGTCTCTTTTTTCTCAATATGATGTCAAGGTAAGCCTAGGAGAGAAACTTCAAAAGAGTTGTTACAACCATTAAAATTATTATAATGGAAATTGGGATATATGAACATGCATTTCTTCATGGGGGTCCCCAAAACATCGAATTGGAATACTTCTATATTGGTTATATTCAAACACCTTTCAAAATCATGATATTTAATCACTATTAGAAAATATTTCACTATAGATCATCCTTCTAGAATAATAACTAATTATGTGGTAAGGATTCCTGGATTCCAACCTTATATTGAATCTGATTTGGAACCGTGGTTTATCTTAATGTTTTAATGAAGTTATAAATTTTATTGTTATATGGAGTTATGATTTAGGAAATAATACCATCATCAAATAGAGGTTTATTCTTATTTTAAAATTTAAACAATATAGGACATACTGAAATGTTATTCTATGGATTTTAAAGTTGGTTGGTATCAAAACCTTCTTCTAGTTGTGTTTTTTACAAAAGTATGATTAAATAATGAATTTAGATGGAATTTTAAGAATCCATATATAAAAATATTCATAGAACTCAATCATATTGAGATGTAGTTAGAGAAATATTTTTATTTACTCTAGGGCCAAATAAGGAAGTAGAAATGAAATTTAAATCCATGAAATGTAACATCTTGGTATAATATAGTTGATATATAATTTATATGTATAATATAAATTTGAGACCCTGGTATACTATCCCCATGATTATTCTTGATCATATAGGGACAATTTCTTATCAATTAGAAATTTCACTAAACTACTGTCAAATCCATGATATCTTCCATACATATCTCTTGAGGAAGTTCCTTATGCTAAAAATGTGTCAATCATAGTGGTTGTAAGACTAGATTAATAACTTTCTTATAAAGAACAAACTATTGGTATTTTGGATCATAAAGAGAATGTACTCTGAAAAAATACCATTATCATAGTAAACATTTTATATGGAACCCACCGACATGAGGAAGAAACATGGGAATATAGGGTTGTGATATGGATGATGTTTCCTTGGTTTTAAATATTATATTTATTAAGTTTCTATAAAAATAATTTTAAGGGGAAAAATGTTACACAAAATGATTTTATGAAATATTTTATTCCAAATAAATTCAATTTTTAGTCATCTCACATTACCCACAACAATGATTTTTAATGAACCGTGATATACTATTAAGTTGATTAACCATTTGAAAATTTATAAAGACTGAGGTGCATGATGGGGGATTTGATTAAGCCTGGATGAGTTATTATACTAAAATCTATATGTAGTGAGATTTCACATATGGTAAATTTTTACACATTATAAAAGTGGGTTTAATGGCTTGTGTTGATTAGGTCATAGTGTGTAATGGATCACGATTTAAAAATAAATAGGTGATGTGTTTTTCAACAGAAACAAATCCTTGAGGATTCAACGACTTGAAAGGGGATTAGATGTATTCTAAAAACCCAATATTGTTTGTTTAATTATGTTTTATATGCTTGTGGTTTTCTCAAACCCTACATCTATAGAACTTCCTCTCAAATGATAGTGTCTAGTGGCTCCCTTTAATGTTTTTTTGAGATTCCTTCGACAAAGATCAATCATCGATCATCCTTCTTCTATTTGCGGTGATCTATGGTGATTTATGATGATCCAAGGTATGTTCTTCCACTATAATTGTGGTTTCCTCTATCAGTTTCCTCTTTCCCTCATTTTACATGTTGTGGTTGTTGATATCCATGTTTCTAAATGTTTTTTAGTGTTTCTTTAAAGTTATGGTGTGACATATTCAGGTGGATACATTTCAGTGATATGGATCTAATGTGTTGGTCTATTCTTATGTGAAGAAAATTGACACCATTTGGAGGTAGGGGAATTTTTTCTTCTCTATTTTTATCATTAATAATAGTGATATCATGATTTATCCCCTATATGATAATTAAACTAACCTAATAATTACCTAAAATGGATTAATGAATTTTTATCTAGCGTTTGGAGATTTTTTGTTAGTTACCTTGAAAACATGTTGACTATTGATTTTATTGATAGTGTGGTATCTATGTTGTGTTTATTATTATTTATTTATCTTATTTTATTGGTAAATAACCTAATGTTAGAATTAATAATTAAATTTAATGGAAAAATACTTAAAGAGTCTTTTTGAATGAATATGATGTGTTTTAATCTTAATGGAGCAGGAATGTTTAAATAAATCAATATTTTATGTGTTAATGGAATTGAATAATGATGTGATGAATGTTGATTGTTTTTTATAATGGAATTAAGGAATATTAATTTAATTCTTTAATTAACTTGTGACAACATGCAATATAGTTTTTCTTTGGTTTACTACAATTGGAAGAAGTGATAAGAATCAATTGTGTGATAAAAGATAATGAATTTATAGTTCATGAGTTTCTCGCCTACATTTAAGGGCAATGTTACTTGTTCTATGGTTCTATAAGGGATCATTGTGTGTAAAGTCTATATGTCTTTATTTAGGGTGAATAGCTTGGAATCAATGTTTGTTTCATGCTTCTTGTGATATGATGTTAACTAGGGATTGCTTATCATGGAGGGAAGTTATGGTATATGGGGTGGGGTGGACCTAATGTGATGTGAGCATAGTAAGGCTAATTGTGGAGGGATTTTGTGGTGTATGGGGTGGGGAGACTTGTTTGTTGTGGAAGAAGATGATTCTTGTGATGGAGGGATGCATTGGGATATGCATGTGGGTGTCAGGGAGGGCATCAGGGATGGCAGAATGGGTTGAAACTAGTCTTAATCATTGATATGAAAGTTGGATGCCTATTTTGAACATATTGACTAGATTATGTCTATGTTGTTTTTTTGTCTTCTTTAAATTCCCAATGATTGATGTAGATGTATTTCCTTGGTTATGTACCTTGTTTTTTAGATTTTGATGTTTTCCAAGAGTATATGGTAATAGGGAACATAATTTTTATAATAAATGTAAAAATGTTTTATCCATGGTGTTGGATCTTTCTAGGACACAATACTGAGGTTATAATTCATAGAATCCATGAACTCAATTATCTTATTCCTGGAGGGAATGGATCATTGTTGTGGTGCTAATGTAATGTAATATGGAATATTTTAATGGTCAATTAATGTTTATTTAAATAATTATTTTAAATTTCAATTGATATAATGGGGTAAAATAATTTAAGATTTCTACTTAAATATTTTTGTGCTTTTAGGATATCTATTCTTAGAATAGGTATCCGTTAGTCTAAGAGATGTTAGTTGCAGTTATGTTTGAGAATAGTTTAGGACCCTAGTGTGGTTTTGATATGTAATAAATCATGTAATTTTTTGGTTTAATATTATAATACACCATGTTGGATAGGGTAACTAACACCTTGGGGATTCTGAGCCCTAGAGGTGTTTCCCTAACATCCTGGTGCAGAATGGATGGAAGAATACCCCCTTTGGCCCCCTATCTTCTCTTCGTAGTTACTATTTCTAGTATTCATGGTGGTCATTTTTCCCCATAGATATATGTAGATGGATTTAATATATTGAGGTAATTTCATACACACGTATTCTACATATAGTTTCCTAAGGAATAATACATGTATAATGTGTGTAGAATATGATGTCTTGAGGTTCTTTACTTAGTGTAAGTGATTTGATGGATTAAATTATAATACCTAATGTGCGATACAAATTATACCAGATGTGGTGGCTCCTAGAAACTACATGGTTACTTTTGGATAAACAGACATTGTAGTGTTTTCCAAGAGGTTCACTATGTGGTTCTTCACCCAGGTGACGACGTGCTTGAATTTTGGGGAATTATTTTTAGGATGTCGGATATTGGGGAAGAGAAACAAACCAGTGGGGAATTTGTAGATTAGTACCTTGATATTATTTATTTTATTATAGTATCACTTGTTGTTCACTGTGATTTAGTATTTTGTCATTACCTTTTTCATGAGAGGCACCAGGGAGGATCCTACCCAGTATATAGTTAAACATGATCTATATAAATATTAACCATTTTTCATGTCATCTGGATTAATTTATAGATTAGTTTGGTTATTACAAGTGAATGGGTTTTGTTGAAGCTATTTGGGATTTTTGGTTGTCGGTTCGTGTCAGTCTTATCTCTATGTTTTTTATCTTTTCACATAGATGATATTGCCTCCCACCATTGTGTTTATTATACCTCAGTGATGGTCACCAATTCAGGGCCTACTAGATGCAAGACATAGGGGGGGGGTCACTATATCTCTTCGCCCTTTACTACCCTAGTAGTGGTACCCTTTTTTGGGAGGGGTTTGTGACATATGTTATTTCCAATATGGAATAATCAACTGGAACATTGATAAATAGAATGAAAAGAGATAATAAATAGATGAGGATGATCTCAAAAAGAAATAGGGATACGCCACAATATGGAGATTTTCTAAGTGTTAATTGACCATTTACCAATTCGTTTGATAAATATCCTTCTAAATAATTAAATTCTATTTTTGTACTGTAATAGGATGGGAAATAAATTTAAAAAGTTCAAAACCAATATGAATTTAATGATTATTTAAAGAGATTCCATAATTATGTTCTCATTTAATTTTTGTATCATTTTTTAATGAAATATTATAGAAATTTGATATAGTTAATTATATATAGGAGTAATTGGAAAAAATTAAATTATTCAAAAAATCACCAAACATATTGATCCCAAAGAAGAGTCAATATAAAATTTTAATGAACAATTATCCCTAGATAAAGAGGAGTTATAAATAAGTGTCTATGAGAAGGTTTTGATTTATTTTGTTTATACTTGATCAATTAATTTTCAAAATTACATAATAAAACTATGTATTTCAATAATGTTCAATTTTCAAATAATGAAATAAGAATAAGTGTTTCTGATAGAACATAAGACAACTCAATTAAAATTCAAATGGATAAGATATTGATATAGAACAAGGAATGAAAAAATATATTACGATTTTCTGAGGATGATAATAATATCCTCAACCATAAGTTTCTTGAATAATAATCCGTAATTAAATTTTTAGGGCATAAACAATATGATATTTTACATGTTTATAGAATAATTTTTTTTACAAATAAGTTTATCAAAAGTGTTTTTTGTCAAAATTTACTCATAATATTGGAATGCATATGTTGAAATCGTATCATGATCAAAAATATGAAAAGTTCATTAATAATGGGAACCCATATCTCAATGATTTTTTTTGTACAATTAATGTTACATGTTCTCATAAATGTTTTAATTTTATGTTTATGACAATTTAAGTAAAAAAACATTATATGAAATCCACCACTCCAAAAAATTGTGGTTGAATGAATTTTAATTATGGGAAAATTCCCACATAGTTCTATATATAATAATAATTCAATTGATAAATTAGATGATGCGAATGTCTTAATTCCTAGATAGATTTCCTTTATAATAATGATAATGATATTCATTGGCTATTATAAATTCTGTTGTAGATTAGGGTATAATGAAATATGGTTTTATGATGATAAGTTTTACAATAAATTAATAATTGATAACATGTATGTTATTATGAAAATTATTCCCCAAATTTAGAAGATGAAAAAAAATTATATTAATTGTTTCATGAGGCACTAATAAAATCTAGAAACTAAATATGTTACAAATAAGAAGTAAACAAAAAATAATTCCAAAAATGTATAAATGATTCAAATATGAGAAAAAATTATAAGACATAAAATATAGAAAAAAATTCATCAAAATTAGAAATAAATGATGAATTCTGTAAAAAATATGTTAATCGTCCATTATATAAAATAGAAAATTTCTTCAATTTAACGTATCCCATAAAATTACAGATGATATTTCTTACAATAGTAACACAAAGTCTTTGATGAAAACCTATGAAAAAGAAAATTATTCTATTCATTTATAAATGGAACTCCATATTGTCTGGTAAACATAATTATAATTTGATAAAAAATGAAAAATGAAATTGATGATGTGATTGCTAAACTAAAAAATGTTGTTTCACATGATGATAAAACATGAATTTCATTCAAGTATACTTTAAAATTTTGACCTAATAGTTCATGATGTATTGTTCATAATTTGAATGTTTGATAGAAATGTCACAATGAATTATACCACCATTCTTCCTTCTGAAGAGATATTTTTAAAAAGAATAATTAAATTACAAAGAGATTAACTAGCCTTTATGATAGATGTGATGAAGAAATCATAACATAAGAATCCTATTAATGAATTTTAGAAATCCTTTATTTCCAAGGGATTATATATTTAGATTTTTATAGGGAGTGAATTAATAATGACTTCCCAATATATGATTTTGAAATGAAATTTTTTCCATGGTTGAGACACTATCATGAACCATGCCACAAAATCATCATAACCGACCACCAACCTAGCCTTTTGAATGGCATAAAATATTGTTTTCAATCAACGGAGGATAGAAACTAGTGATTGGTTATCAATAATAATCCGTGGGAATTATTTTACTCATGTATAAAATGATAAAAGTCCCATGTAAATAAAACATTTTTGAAGTGATAATCATAACCAATGGAGATACAAAAATGTTTAGATTCACTTTTTTACAACAATAACCAAAAACAAAATACCATAACTAGATGGGGTTATAAAACCACCACAAAATATCCATTATCTATAGGGTAATCACCCTCAATACACCACCACAGACACCTACATGAATTGGAACACTATCTAAAAGATTCACCATCAATACAATGATACATCATATCGTTATCTAGAATATACATAAAATAGTCTACATAGATTCAATGTTTTATATAGGGTGTGAAAAAAAGAATATTTGGATAATCACCAAAAGAAGGATTCCATGATATAACATTAGAAGATAAATATACATGCTCTTTTTCATAAGTACATTTGAAAAATTTTATAAGAAACATTTCATGGAAATTTCTTATAATGAAAAAAATTTAAAGAAAATTTTTTCTCAAAAGAAACATTTTTTGAAACAACGTTGTTCACAAGGCCCACCGTATACCAATGAATAATGAAACATCATGAAAGAATCATTTCACAAGAAAGAACCATGAAAAATACCAATAGATTACTAACCTAAGTGGGAAACTTTTAACCTCATACCTTAGTGATCAAAATCTCCCAACCAAATCCAAGAGAACCCTCATGCACGATCTATAAGAGTGGAACACATCCCATAGTCTAGTGGTATCTTTATAATATGCCAAAACTAGTAGAACTCCCATTCATGATCCACTATAGGGGATCACATCCCAATTTCTATAGGTATTCGATGATATCACATGTTTGTTACTGTTTTAGCATAAATCATACTAAAAAAACCAGTCCTTGATCCCATAGAATCAAATATAATATTGGTTCTATTTCACCCATATTTACTTATATGATTACATTTGTTCTCAAATTTACTTTCACATATCACAAAAATCTTCCCATTTACATAAACATTTTAAGAATTATTAACAAAAAATGAAGTCAACACATTCACAACACATATTTATTCAACGATCAGGGCTCACATGGAAACCACCATTTTCAATAAACAAAACTGATTTCATATTCTGAAAAATAGAAACATAAAAACCATTTTAAAATGGATCTATAACCACTTTCACAATACATAAAATCCATTTGGAAACACCATAATAAAGGATCATATGAAATAAAAAATTTTCTTAGGAAAATCCCCATTAAAATACACACCTATACAAAATCCATTTTACAACATTTTATAAAAAACACACACAATTAGAAACAAACATTTAAGGTCCACAACAAAGAATCTCACATTGGTAAAACCATTTTTTAAAACAACTTTCATCATATTAATACCATTAAGTCACATTGAAAACTCATTATCAAAAATAAAATAAATCAAAAGACTCAATCAAGAAGAACCATAATGAAGAACACATGAAACGAACCATATTACTTTATAAAATCAACTTTCATCACATATATGAATTTCAAAAACTTTTAAAAAAATTATTCACAACAAAAATATAATCTATAAAACACATTTAAATAACCATGATTGGAATCCAAAATTGTCTAATAATGTAAAATCATAGAACTCAAAACTTACACTTGGAAACGTCTAGAAACTGGTGGAACACCACAACCATAACAACAATGGACCCTAAAAAGAATTGATAGGAGCAAAAAATCATGATTCCACCCAATAATTCATGATCGACCCCTTAATAGGTCAAATAACCCAATTTAAAATAAGAACCCAAAAACACGGGAAAATAAACCATAGAAGATGAATGAAAATGATAGAAATGGGACATGATAATTTCATAAATATCCCACACAAAATCCACCCAATGATTGGAGTTTATGTGGTCCATGAGGGTGAATATGAGGCACAAAAAGGTGAAAAGAACACTTTTCTAGGATTATTGGTGATTTAGGGTTAACATATGGAAGGGTAAAGTGGAAATTACCACTTTTAATGACCATGAAAAGTCACACAATTAGCCCACACAGTTTCCAAAACCATGAAGCAACCATGAGTCTCTCTATATCCAAGATGAATCAGTCCAGATGGCCTCTTTGAGAATGGTGTATGGTCGTACGGCAGTCCGTTGGGCCTCAAAAGTTCCAATATCAACGATTGAAAGTTTCCTATAGGATGGATCATGGTTTCCCACAGTTGGGTTCTAAATGTGTGCCAGCATATGTAGATCCCAAAAACTACATTTTCCTCAAAAATACACATGGGGAACTGAAGGGAGAAATTCCAGAATAAAAATAAATAAATAAATACCTAAAAAAAACTTGTATGTGATAATTTTCCCCACTATGAAAACATTCCATCACATGTATATCACTCTAATTTTTGATCATAGAACAATAATAGATACTCCTCTTCCTATGAAAACCTCTCCCAAGTCTCATTCTCACCACTAACATGCTTCCAAAAAAATAGTCCAATTGTATGTACTTCCCATGAAACACATTCTCAAAACAATCCAAAATACACACAGGCCTATTAAACACTTAAAAAACATTATCTAATTTAATCTCTTCCAAATTTACCACATTAAATAGATCTGTATTATATTTTTTGAAATGAGAGAAAAGGGACACATCATGAATTGAAATCTAATGGGATGGGAAATCCAACTAGTATTCCACAGTTTCTACTTTCTCGGTGATCCCAAAAGGCCCAACAAGCATCAATGTTATCTTACCATGATTACAAATATGAAAATGACCCATGTAGTGAGACAAATTCTGAAACAACTAGTCACCCTTAGTGAACACTAAACATGGGATATTTTGATAATCATAAGACTTATGGTGTCTATGCACTATCATCATGAACTTCCTAATCATCGTGAATTTATCTGATGGTTCCTGCATAAGTCTAGGTCACAAAAAAATGGTCTCACCAACCTCATCCCAACATAAAGTGGTATGACATGGTCGATTATAAAGTGATTCAAAAGGAGTCATTCAAATTGAGTATTGGAAGCTGTTATTATATGAAAACTAGAAAAAAGAAAATTAATATACCATGAGCCTCTTAAATCCAACTCAAATGGCCACATATTGTCATGCATGATATGATTAACCCACTCCATCTAACCATACATATGAGGATGGTATGCCATGATCAACATAACCTATGAACCCATAACATTTTCAAGGGCTTACAAAAATTTAGATCTAAAACATGGATCCCCATCTGAAATAATTGGAGATGAAACACCATAAAGCCTCAATATCTATTGATCATACATCAATCACAACTCATCCACATTAGATGAATCTCTAATTGGAATGTAATGGGATTATTTGGTCTGAAAATAAATCACTACACCAATATTATTCCATCCCCAATTTGTATGAGGTATGGAAACAATAAAGGCAAGGGAGATCTCATCCCACATCCATGTAGAAATGGGTAGTGGTTGGTTCAAACTAGAGGGAATTTGTTCTCTAATTTAACATTCAAATATGTATAATATAGTGATATAAATCTATCTATATCCCACCTCATCCATGACCACCAAAGCATCAGATAAACATAATCAAACATCATGTTGGTACAAAGATGAATGAACTAATGAGACATATGGCTATCCTATATCAACCCCTTCCACAATGACAAATGTACCATGAAGCATCCTCTAAAGCATAAACAATACCTATGAGACAATGATCATTCAAAAGAAAATATCCCACCATTTAAGAAATCCCCAAAATTATAGTATAACTCATCACTTGGATTATCCTATAGAATCAAATATGGAATTGATGGGGTCAGATGATCAATATCCATTTACACCCCTTAACTATCCTCCATGGTATCATGATGAAACATTGAAAAAATGAGTCTTCAAGGGCTACATATCTCTTAACAGTTTTGGTGATTTCACTTACTCATTCCATCTCAATGCATCATCAGTAAAATCTACTTTTCTGGGGGTGTAAATGGTATCAAATCAAACCCCTAATGTTACTCAATGAAATGACATTGCCTTATATTCATATCCTTCTAAGAGAATGTTTATTCCAAACTCTTATAATTTGAAAAAACCATCTAAAAAAATCTTAATAAATCCACCTATTCCAAGAATGAATCACTATAGCTAACTTCAACTCATGGGTTGAGTAATTTCATTCATACATTAAAATATGGAAGTATACATTCACCACTACATGATCATCCTACATCATTACACACATACCATTTCCCAAATTCTAATAAGATCATAATGGTGTAGTGGTAAACTGATATTTAATATCGTAAAAATAAATTTGATACTCAAAATTGTATTCAATCATCATGCCTTATTGATGTGCACCATCATGGGAGAAATAATATGAGATAAATATCTTGGAAAATGCACGTAATACAATTACAGGACTAAAAATAATATGATTTCAAAAGCATTCCTCAACTATTCCAAAAGAATTACTACACTGATCTTTTTGGAGTCCCACAAAACCCCTCATTATAGGATCACAGGACCCAAAAACATAACCCTCTTGATCCAAAAGGTGCACATATAAAACTTTACTGAAAGAAAATGATCCAAAAGTGTTCCTATCACAATATTCATATGTTGATCATTCCCCTAATTGGTCTAAGAATTGACCACGATGTCATCCAAAAATACTAGGAAAAATGAGGTGAGATACTGATGGGAAACCATAATAATAAGGTCCATGAAGACCACTGGAGAATTTATTAACCCAAAATGCCTGACCAAATACTCAAAATTGTCATTCTAGATTTGAAAGGTAGTTTTCAAAACATGTTCATCTAAAAATATTACTTGTTTATACTCAAAATGCATATAGATCATAGATATCCACATTTACCACATAATATGAATGAAAAGGTCATCAATACTGGGAAAAGGTTGATTTTTATTTATAATCAACTTATTTAACTTCCAGTAATGAAAATAAAACCATATGGATTCATCCACATTTTTCCCAAATAAAATAGGGGTGTCCAAATAAGAGCTACCCAGGAAAATGAATCTATTGGATTCCAAATCATTCAACTTTACCTTTAATTCACTTTAATCAGTGTGGTTCATATGGTATGATGGAAGATAAATCTGTTATGTTCCTAGTGCTAAATCATTGGTGAATTCCAAATCCCACTCTGGGGGAACCCAATGAAATCATCAGAAAATACCTCTGAAATCATATCCACCACATGAGGTAATCCACTTTCTAGACTGTTATACCCATCCTCCAACTTGAGAGATGACATCTAATATTGGAAAATACCCAATTCTTGAAATGGAGGTCTAGAATTTCTCAACCGATGATCAAATTCACATTAAAACCCCTGCGTTATCCCACTAGGTTATACAAAACATACACGCCATAGATAAAAATCGATGTGTTCATAAAAATCATCATCTAATCCATATTGTGAATCATATCATAGTGGCCTATTTCCAAAACCAATAAATCCCATTCTCTCTTAACTCCTGACATAGTATGCAACAAAGCTAGACACCTGATTCCTCGATCTAGATTTTAACCTAGTCATCTCACCAAATCCATTGCAAATGTTATAATATTAGTTTTCAATATCAACACATCCATGTGATGTGCTAAAGAAAAATAAACTGAGGCACCATTATCAAACAATAGAACTAATGATGATGAAATAAGAATTTTACATCGACCTGTCATAGTCCCAAAATAAAATTCCACCAGCGTTCGATACACAAAATAATGTTGCATCATATCTAATTGAGACTAACAACATCTATTGACCTTCAACTATATCCTCTACAGACTCTGCCAAGAAGAAGATACATCCAAGCCGCCATGACCTTATAATTGAGAACACGATGTCTTGGATGGTTCTAAATGGGTATACATCCCTTTGAAGGTTAATGATCAAGAACCACTCTGATATGGGTGTGGTAGTATAAAAAACCAATGTAAGTTTCCTATTGTTCCCCATTGATGGAAATACTTGGGTGGAGTTGAACACACCGATCACATATTCCATGCATTCCCATAAAAGTGGAAATGAATGAAATAGCACATGAATAAAAAGATAATGAAATCTGGGATGGATGGCTTGAACTACTGCCTCCCATATTCTCATTCTTGTCAAGTATCCTCTTCATATATGGAAAACTACCATTTCCCATTGCTGAAATTATACTAGAGAATCCAAATATAAATCTATGATCAATTTCTACCATCAAAGCATGATCAACGACCTCATCATACATATTCTACTTGAAAAAGAATACATGATATCTGATTTTTGGATGCAGACTCATCTCGATATATTGGGCCTTCAGCTGTTCTTTGGGAAATACCATGGGTTGAAACTATACTAACTTAGAGAAATAGTTGGAATACCCCATCATGGTCTAATGCCCATGATGATTTTCCAAAAATAATTAGGTATTGGACAAGGCCAAGGAATCTGGACAATAATACACATCAAATACTACCTTCAAATAATTCCAATTCATCAACTCATGCTTCACACCTTGCACCACTATGTACCACCTATTTAGATTGGGACCTTACAACATGAATAAAGCATAAATCACCTTGAAGGCATCAAGAGTGTCATGAAACAAAAAAAAACTGTCAATCTTCTAAATCCAATCCGCATCATCTAAGGGATATGTGATACCCTAGAAAGAAAGAGGATTATTCATGGGGGTCTCATAATCTTTTTCTTTTCTAGGACATGGTTTGGCTTCCACAACATAATTAGGACTAGATCCTACCCCATGAACCAATTCTAGGACAACCAAAATAATGAATTCCACTAATATAAAATCAATTGTTGAGGGATAAATCTCTTTTTACTCATCCCTTAGTCGCACCAGAATTATTCTAGGAGACATCTTGCTACAATAGGAAACAATAACATGGAAAAACCATAAATTCACCATTCTGAAAATTTTCAGAAATAAGGACATTTTCCAACCACATCCCTATACCAAGAAAAAATACATCCAACACAATAAACAAACAAACTAATACACTCCACCTCCACCCATTTTCCATATATTGTATTTATCCAATACATATCACCTGGAGTAGAATCCAAACCAAATTTCCCAACATCCCATGGCGACCCAAGTCCTTTCACGAGGTGTGTCGGTCAAAAACCCCACTCATAACTTGAACTATAATCCTTGATAATACTAGTTCTTGTATATCCAAACACTTCTCAATTAATTGACCCAAAAAGGTAAAAACCCACTCCTATATAATATTTGTACAAACCAAGCTAGAGTTTCATCCAAAAAAATTCCTGACCTAGGCTGTTTCAATTCCAATAGGGCATTACTAATCCCCACATGATGTAAATTGGTGTCTGGGGATCAAAAATAAACATTGGTAATGATTTCACCAAATTATATATAGATAAAAACCCATGAATATAAAACATATCATTTATGATAGTCATAAACAAAGGAGATATAAAAATATTCAGATTCAATTTTTTACTACAAAAACTCAAAATCGAAATGCCACAATGGAAATGAGGCAACAAAACCATCCCAAAAATATCTACGTAACAGGAGGGGAATCACCCAAAATTCACATCCACCATCATCTGAAATAAGCTGAACACTAGAAACTGAATCCATTATCACCACCAAGATACTTGTTTCCTTTACATAGATTATACATAATAGTGTATACATAGCCCAAATGGTTTATTTAGGGTGTCATCCAAATCTCAATAGGTTTCCACCTAAAATAAGGATTCTATGCTATATATTATAATAAAAATTATTATGAACATTTTAATAAGGACATTTTGAATGTTTTATAATAAAATTTTCCCGAAAATTATTTTTAGGAAAAAACTTTTAAAGAAAATTATTTTTTAAAAGAACTTGTTTTGAAAACAAAATATATACAATGTTGACCATATATTGATAGTTCACACCACATCAAAAAAGAATAACATCATAAGAGAGAACCATGGGAAATACATATATGTAACTATCACAAGTGGGACCCTATGAACCTCACACCATAGTGATCCAAATCCTCCTTCCAAAACAAATAGTGTCTTCATATATGAGATATTATAGGGGAATGAATCCAAAGGTCTAGTGATCTCCATATCATATGCCAAAACCAATGGTGTTCCCATTCATGATCCACTGAAGGGGATCCCATCCAAAGGTATAATTGTGTTCGGCCATATAATATGGTTATTTATTAATTTAGCATAAATCCTTCTAGAGGAAACTAGGCCTCACCCCCATCAAATCAACTATCATACAAGTTAAAGTTCCCCCACATAAAAAACATGGATTCCCATTGTAATGAAATATTATTTCACATATCACCCAAATTAGAACATTCAGATACACATGCCATGAATCATGAACACACAATGAAATCACAACATTCAAAATTCTCATTGATTTATGAACCATTTATCACATAAAAACCACCATTTTCTACAAAATAAAAACATTAATATTCACACACAACTAAAAATTAAAATTCATTTCTCACAACATTCACAATAATTGAAATCCATTTGACAACACTAAAAGAAGTGAACATATGAAATATAACTCTTTCCATGGGTAGATACCATTTCAAATCCACATAAAATTGAAATCCATTTAAAATGTGTTATGAATAACATTTTATTTTTGCAACAAACCACATTTATGGTACACAACCAATAAGATAACATGGAATAATACCCATTTATTTTTGAAAACTAAATTTTATCACACAAGAACATTTGAATCCATTTGAAGACACACTATCACCTTTCCAAAAAATTATAAGATTCTTTTAAGGAGATCCAAAATTAAGCACATGAGAACCATAACCATATTCCATTAGAAAAACTACTTTAATCACAAATTATTCTGATTTTGTTTTTACAAAAAAAAATAAAATGAAAGAAATAATCAATAGAACACATTTAGACAACCAATAATGAAATAAATAATCATCTAATAATGTAAAAACATGGAACCTCTTACCTCACACTTGGAAACTTCTAGAAATTATTTTTTAATAATAACCACACAACACAGAGACCCAAAAATGGAATTATAAAAAAAAACATCATGATTACACCCAAAAATACAATATAAAACACTAATTAAGTCAAATAACATGTTAAAAAAGAATAACCTAGGAATAAGGGAACATAAACCCTAGAATAATGAAGAAATTGAGATAAAAGAGACTTACTTGAAGATTTATTGATGTTCCAACACCTAAACAACCTATGTATTGGATTTCATGACGTCCAAGAGGGAGAATAAGAATCTATCAAGAATTAAAATCCCATATGGCTCTAATTAGGGATGATTTAGGGATAAAATTGGGGGAAAATTGAAGTTTAAATTCCCCTATTTAATGAAATAGATATGTCACACATTTAGCATGCAAAATTTTCTAAACAATGTAAAAAACATGAATACCTCTCTATATAAGAGGCAATGGTTCAGGGTTATGTGGGCTGCATAGTGGCACTATACATGGTGTATGCTATTCTTTGGGATGTAATACGGTTTCTCTGTAATGTGTTCCAATAGTGTACCACCTATTTTTGGTACCAATAACTCTGTTTTATCTAAAACCTATTTGGGATCAAAAGGGATAATTACCTTACTAAAATTAATCAATGGAATACCTTAAAATAAAATCCTAAATGTGTCATGAGAAATTAATATGCTTACTACTATAACTAAGGAGATAAATAATATTCACCTTAATCCCATATATATGTGTTTATCTTTTATTCATAATGCTGGGAATTGAAGATGATATATGAAAATTTATTGTTGAGAAAGAATAATTTAATTTATATGTATTAGAATAAGATAACCTCCATGGGAAGTTTTATTTTACGTTGTAATAACTGATTAAATCATTCAAATTAGCGTAAAACTATTTTTTTTCTTCATAATTAAAATAAATGAAAAATCAAATATGATGTGTAGCCTTTGAGGGTTATAAAATAATAACAAGTTGTATGGGATTTGTTTACTATAAATTTGAAATCTGAACTAACATTAATGAGTAAATGTTGATGGATAACAATCACTTTCACATATTGGTTTTCATTAAATGAAAACTCAAACATTTAGGGTTATGTTTGATTAGTTAGAAAAGAAAAAAACTTATAAATTTATCATTCACATGAATATTTTTGAATCATTTCTTGAAAATTGGATCATATATTGTGTTTTTATTGAATTAGTATAAATCGATGCTTTGAAGAGGTATAGTATATTGAAATCACATTATAAATAGGTTATGGATAATCATGATACCATATTCAATCACTAAAAGTTTCCTCACTGACCATTTATCATTATGATTTATATTTGGTTGAGCTATGTCTTATTTCAATGTAATATTTCATTCCATCCTTCTATTATGGATTGAAGTAATCATTATTTATAGAAAGTGTAATGGATAAAATAAGATGAATGTAATATAAGAATTTTAAAAAGTATTAATGTGGAGTGAAGTTTCCCAAACATTATACACATTTTATTTAATATTAATAAGTGGGAAAAGAAATGAGATGATATACACACAAATTTAGTTATTGATATTCAATGGTATTGGACGAAAATATAAAGTGGGATATTTATAAAATAAGTAGAGAATTTGTAATTGTATATATTTTCAGTAATTATAGTTTCCATTATGGGGGAAGCATTCATTATATGTTGAGTGTTTAGATGATGATATTATAAATCTTTTGACCATTGAAGGACTCTAGAAAATTTATATATAAGTTGTAGAAGGAGTTCAGATTTATTTTTTTGGCTCAATTTGATGAAGAAAAAACATCAAGGAGTCACCCTATTGACCAAATGATAATAAATATAGAATAAAATAGATAAATATATACTACTAATTTAAGATAAAATAATTGAAAACAATACTTTTTATGCGTGTTTGGAGATCCATGATATTGAAACAACATGTGATATTTTTCTAAAAGAATTAAATTTATGACTAATGTTTAGAGAAACCATCCACAGATTACTAATCATGCAAAAAATGTAGAAGGTAAATGATATCCTTTTGATAAATTATTTTAATGTTATGTATTTGAGAATGATCCAAAATTTATTAGATATTATGTGACCTCATTTGATGAATTTGTGAATTCTTGAGGTTAATAACAATTCTGGATAAATCATTACACCGTCCTATACATAAATGAATTATTAATGGTATATATAATATATTCATGAGATCTAATAATGAAAATTTGAAATGTAGAAAGTAGAAGAGTTAATATAGAACCCAGAGTGATAATTGCACAAAATAGGGGATGAATATTAGTACTCATATTTTATTGTTTAATTGATATCATCCTTTTACATAAGTTTAATTTATGAGTTGAAAATTAGTAGAGGAATAAGATATACATTTTTTCAGGATCAAAATTTTTCTATATGGTTCATTACTATAGAAGGTATTGAAAATTATAAAATGGGAGAAATATAAACCTTATTGTTTGAAACTGACAAAAAATTGATGTTATAGTAATGAAAACATTATAAGATTCATTTTTTGTAAAGTCATGAACAATTATTAATGATCATAATAGTTATTTGACCTTCATATTAATATTAGTGGACATTATATAACTACAAAAGGAATGGTTGTTTAAGAAATAATGGGAAAACTGAATGACTTGTAAAGTTTTTATAATGAATTGGTTGATTTTATAAGACTATTTTGGAAAATTTATGAATCATATAGAAAATGTAAGACAAACATTTTTATGTGTCTACTAATTTTCATAAGCCCTTAGAACCATTCATAAGACATTTATTATTTCTACAAGTTTTTATATACTCATTATAATATTTTTGAAATATATAACACTTGTCTAGAAACTATAAGGCATCAGTTCGAGTGGAATTAATTAGATAACTAGAAATTATAAAATGGAGAACTCTCATTATAAAACAAAATAATCTTATGAAAAATTTATATCTCATAAAATTTTGTAACACATTGTTGAATTTTAATAATACTATTTTGGATTGAATAATATTCATTATCAAATGATTTGATTCATCAATTTTATATAATTCATGAAAGGTATTAGGTCACTAATGTGAGTAAGATTTTTTGAATATTTCATGATAAATATTGAGATTCATAAGTGTTATTTACATTGAAATTTTTTAGAATATTTATAGACATAAATTTTATGATGTTATATTAATTTAGACGATTCATGAACTTTTATTCATGGAAGGCCCCTAAAAATTGATGATATTGGGATTTTATATAATATTATGAACAAGATAAAGGTCATTTTTGGAATGATGATGTCACATCAAAATATCATTTTTTCAGAAAATGAATATTTCTTTGCATGCCAACATGCAATGAATTAAAATGCTAATAAATATTTGAAGAGATTTGGGAAATGGAAATATCTATACTCTCATGGATGTTTAAATGTATATATTGATTAGGATATGAATAAATTTTTTAGAATGAAGAACCTAAAATATATAGATGTTTGAATGTGAAGACTTATTACTAAAAAAATGTAGTTTCCATATTTATATTTTAGATACACTATTCCACAAAATTTGTCAACATTAAATAGTAATATTCAAATTAGAGAGAGGTTGGTGATGTCGATATATTATTCCATATAAATGAAATATATTCATTTATTTATTAAGAATAATTAATACAATATCATTTAGAGAGTATTACCTAAGATTTAAAAATATGGAAGTTCAATGAAAAACATGTATTCTAGAAGATGATTAGGATAGAGATATTGAATGATAATTATTCTTCCTATAATTTGATTACGAGTCCCATGGTTATTGATGATAAAATTTTAATAAAGATAATAGTGAGATTATGATGAAGAAGATACAGAATCACATAGAGTGTTTTTTGTTATATCCGTAAAGTTGAAGACCAGTTATTTGAGGAAAAAGATTTATTAATATATTTGTGTGAAATATAGGGTAGTGGGAAGATTTAATTTAAGGTGTTAATGAAGGAAAATTGGAGATTGTGGGTTATTATAGAAAAAATACATTATTACCATTGGAGAACTAAAGTACATTAAAAATATATCCAATATGGTGATATATCATTGGTAAGTTTATGATACCTACCCATGGGAAGTGGTTAACATCATCCTAAAATTATTCTGTGAGTTATTGACAAGCTATAATATTTATAATATAATAGTGATTTTTTTTCGATCTAGAAGTTACACCATTCAAATATTAGGTATCATCTTTAGAGATGAACTCTATAAAAATCATAATGTTTTTTGCTTCATTAGTATCATATTTGCTTGTGGAGATGAGTTTCTCATGTGTCTAAATTAAAAACATGGTTATTAATTGATATAGTGGATCAGGTATTGAGTTGGGATAAATAAAATGGAAAGAAGAATATGGTAAAATGATTAAAAAATATCTAAAACCCCACTCTTAGTGTCACTACATGATCCATGAGGATCATTAAAACGAGTTTTACACTAAATCTATATCGATATATATTATTTTTTATAAATAGTGTAAATCACTATAACATTATTTAAACCCAAAATATTTTTGAAAGTATCTCACACAATAAACATTATATATATCATATATAATATATAAATTAAATCATTCCAACACATCATTTTACCAGTTAAAAATTTTATAACATTAATCACTTTAAATATTTATATATATTGTAAAAAACATGATATTATACAATTTAATTTTTTCTTTATTCAAACATATATATAGATTATAAGAAAATTAAACAAGTTATATCATTTAAAAAAAATATCCATAACCATTTAAATCAATTCAAAAAATATAAAATAAAAATTGAATTTTCACATAATTGAATAAAAAAATAATCCATTTTCCTAATTCTTGTCAAAAAATAGTAGAAACCCGTCAATTAATTCCCGTTACCAAGAAATTAAATTTGTCAGAAATTTAATTTCTATTGCACTTATTTATGATATTATTTTGAAATAAAATAAATAGAATTGAAATCATGTATAACCTAGAAAAAAATAACAATTCATAATCATATTAAAACTTTTCAAATTTATTTTAATTTTTTATTTTGAGAAAACTATAATTATAATAAATATTTATTTTAAAAATAAAACACAACCATATAAATTAAAATATATTTACTTCAATTTTATATTTATATTAAAATCCATTTCATTTAATATATAGAAAAATACATTCCATAACTTAGATATAATAAATTATATTTGAAACCATTCGAAAATAAAATTAAATCCTTATTTAATCATTTTTAATCTTCTAAAATATTATAGTTCATAATACCAACTAAATTGAAAAATATATTGTGAAATGTTTATGTAAATCAGAAATAATCTTTAACTAAATACAATTATATAAATTTCAAAATGAATTCAATAACAAAAAAACACAATGAAAACCATATCCTATCTAAGAAAATAAAAATTAAATAATAATTCAAAATGAATTTATCATTAGTCTATGATACTATTAAAATATAATTAAAACTAATTAGGGAAAATATATTTAAACATTAAAAATACTTGTTGACTTTTTGAAAAATATTAGAGAAATAATTATATATAAATTTTAAAACATTTTTATTCATCACCATGAATAAGAAATAATTTTTTGTAAATTATTTTTGAACTACAAATAACGTAGTACTTATAATTTTAAAATTCATTTATTTATTGTTTAGAGTGATAATTTATTTTTATAATATTCAAATCCCAAAATAATAGATTATAAAATTTTAGATATTGTAATATACATCTCAGATATATTTTTAATATCAAGAGAAAAGAAACAATATATGTAAAAACTTAAAAATAATTTTTTATCAAAACCCAAAAAAAATTATACTTAGGAAACTACATTATTATACATTTAGATACACGCTAAACATTTTCAAAATAGAATATAAATTTTAAATATGTAATATAAAATTATTCATTCTTTATATTTTATTAATGGAAATTTGGCATAACTTTATCTCTATAAATTATAATAGAATTATTTTTTTTATAAATATTCAAATTAAACATTGATTACATTATTTATTGAAATTTTAATTAACATAAAACCTTATAATTATCATATAATCATTTTTTAATTATATTATTTCAAAACACAAAAATGAAGAATCAATTAATTTTATAATAAATTTAAATCCAAATGAAAAATAATAATTTTTTGGACCTCATTATTTTTCATAATATAAAATTTAAATCTAAAATTATTATAAATTAAAATAAAATAATTTAAGTATTTTTTTTGCTAATTAAAATACACAAACATAGAAAAATTACATATAAAAACATTAATACAGAAATAAATGAATCATTACCCTAATAAAATATATAAAACATTTATGTAAATAAAGCATTTTGTATTTCATGTTCATCAAGAATTTAACAAATAAAAAAATATTTCTCACATAAAGAAAATATTTAAATGAATTAAAAAAATTATATTCATATATTTTGGGAAATAATGATTTTTTTCATTTTTAAACTATAATTTTTCATAATTGATAGTCATTAAAGAATTTAAAATCACTTTGTAATAAATATAAAATGAAAAATGAAAAGAAATACACAATTTATAATAAAAGTAACTGGATTCACATAATATAATTTCATAGACATGAAAATTATCTCATGGCCATGTATGTCATTAGAAAAAACAAATTGGATATCAATCTAGGCCATAAGACTCAAGGAATACAGATTGTTTATTGGGGTGGTGAGGTAATAAAACCATGTAATATCTACCATTTATTACTACATTGTTTTACGGTGTCAACACAATAGTCATTTACTATAGTGACCCAATATGAACAAACTTAGATTATACACCAGATTAGGTGAATATTATATACATTACAATAATACATGTCTGATGACAATAATAGTTTTGTGTATTTGGAAACATGGAAAAAAATCTTCTATCATGGTGAATAATCTTCATCATCTCCCATAAATATCTTCACCTTTAGTAGTTCTAGATATAACCAATATTCATGACATGGAGAAATGAAACATTATAAGGGGTAAGATAAGATGCTCAGTAAGGGTAAATAAAGTAAATGCATAATAACAACATGAACAAAGGGTATGGAACTTTAGCATAATATTTGAAGATCATACCCAGCATATTAGAGATCATAATAATGGTTGGAAATTCTTAAGACATGGATCAAAATAGAATTAAGAGATTAAGTCATGAAAGGAAAATATAAGAATATAACATAGAATTGTGGAAGACACATAAACATATAATATGATTCCCATATTAGTCAATCCATTGATTCTGAGGCCATCTTAGTGGACAAAGTCATTTACTGAACTGGGTTCATAGACCATTCTATCCTTATATTACTGAATTAAGATCACTCCCCATTTTAGTCATATATTACTGAACTGAGTATGTTTCCCATTCCACCCCTATATTAATAAACTTAATTTATTTCTCATTCTATCCATGTATCTCCCATTATATATAAATTCTTCCATAATTCATTTTAGGGAGATATGGGTCACTCCAATCTCATAATGAAATCATAAATACATGTGCACAAAAATCATAAAAAATCATATCATAACCCACAAAATTAAATGGGTTTCATTAACTTGTAAAAATATATAAAACTATCGAAAATATATAGGTTACATAATCATTTTTACATAAACATAACCTGTGAAAAGAAGAGGGATTAAAAATATTATAACCTATAAAAGATTAGTTGTTTTCCCAAACATATAACCCATAAAAGAGATACATGTTTCTTAAATAACATGACATTAAGAATAAAAATTCATTGAATGAATATTTATGTACCCTTTATATCATTTCTAATAAAGGCATGAGTAACATCAATGAATGTCATCATAGATGGGAAATAATTTTAAAATATCATTCAAAAACATTTATTATGGGAAATATACTACCTTCATTGAAAATTTATTCTTAATACATAAAACCATTTGAAAATCATTTCCATATATAATACATTTAAAACATATAAATATGGCCTAAAATCATTTTTAAAACATTTTTTATTTAAAATTTAATAAATATGATTGAAATTATTTTGATAACATATTTTCTTGAAAACTTATAAAAGAAGATTGAAAACATTTTGAAATTATTTTTTAATTAAAATATATAAAATAATATTGTAAATAATTTCAAAATATTTTTAATTGAGAACTTATGAATGAATCATAAAAATGTTTTGAAAATATATCATTGGAAATAATTTTAAAAAATCTCTTTTAAATAAATTATTATTCTAAAACATGAAAAAGATGCTTCTCAAAAATGATTATTGGTAAATCTGTACAATCTGTATGATTTAAATATAAAATTCATCTTATATATAATTTTTTTTTGAAAAATGGCTTGTTTGAAAAGTGATAAGAATATTCCATTGGAAATGTTATTAAAAATGCATGAATGTCAAAAATTCCTTTTAATTATTATTGGAGAATAGTATTATATTATTGGAAACCCTTTTTTGAAAACACTATTTTAAAGGAACAAAACATTCCATCCGAATTGAGAGTAATTTAGGGAATTTATAAAAATATATTAATAACTATATTATTTACTGAATAGTATAATAATGGAATGAATACATAAATATATGGACATGTTTCTCGGATCTAGCATTGTTGATCAAATTTGGCCTTAGGATTGTGTCTGGCTTCGAGAGGTGAGGGGATGCATGCGTGGTAACGATGGTAGTGGTGCAGTGGTGTTTCCTCATAGGATTTAATGTGGATTTTAATTCTCAACATGGTTTCGCTTCATTGAAATTACTTGTGCATCTCTTGAGTGGCCATTATTCCATTGGTATTCAGATCTGGTATGAATCATTTGATTTTGATTAGATCTGATTGGTATTTTATTTTCTAGTGGAGAGTGGTGGTCCTTGGGTGGGGGTGTTTGAAGCTCTCAGTGGTGGTGTATAGACTTACTGGCATCCAGTTGGTTGTACTCATGTGTTTCAGCATGTGATGCTCTGGTGCGGTAGTGCCAGATTTTAATGTTTGTTTGATCCGCATGTTTGTGGTACTTTTATAGTTTTTTTCTACTGGATTTGTGGTGGGGTGTTTAAATTTTATTTTTTTTCATTGGGCTTCTATCCACTCACATCTATGGCTATCTTTCATTGGACTTCTGACATGTAATGGATTTCCCTTTTCCATGTTTAATATGAATTTCTATTTTTTATTTTATTTTTAATGAATTTTAGGACCAAATATTCTCATTCCTAGACATTTTGATAATATAACATGAAATATAATATGTTAAGGAAAATAACGAGGGCTTTAAATATATTTATTATATTATTTAATCAAATTAATCATAAATATTAACAATATTGAAAAGAGATGAGAATGTTCAACAAGGTCTTATAACATGGTAAGATGCGATCATACTCTCCATACACGTAAAGGAAATTTCATCAAGCATAAAATATAACGAAAAGGATATTCATGATATAACATGACAAATTGAATTATATACACCTTGAAAAAAAATTTAGTTTCATAATAAACCATGAGTCTCAATGAAGGAAAATTGAGACAAAACTATTTTACTAAATTGATAACTTTTGAAAAATAAAAACCATGAAATAAATATCATAAAAAACATATATAAATTTTCATAAATTTAATTATATTAATCAGATAATACAAACTTGGGATGTATACACACCACAAAAAAAGATTGGGTGGTGAATAAAGCATATATCACATAGAAATAGAAATTGAGTTGAAATCCTATAACCTTGTATCTTAACTATTTTTGTACTCATTCAAACCTAATTCACAATAAAAATAACTTTATTATAAATATTTTACATAACCATGTTTTTATATCAAATAATATATATAATTTTATTATGATTATACATTACATGCGTGTTAACAATCATATGTTATGTTTTCACTTTGGGTAATATTCACTTTGTTTTTCAAATGTGTCTTAATTTATAATATCTTTGGTCCTTATACATATATTAGGATTTCCAGAATTTATATAATGATATAAATTTAAATTATATTCATTATAGGTGTTTTATAATAATCTATTGAATATATATGTATAAAATATATTACACTATTCATCGAGACGGTAAGTCATACATACACATGATTATTGTTTCCATTGTTATTATCATATTGAAAGAAAAAAAGAAAATAAAATATATCTATATATTTATATACTATCATCAATTTAATATTATAAGTTCATTAAACCCATACTTAATAGATTATATGTATGTGTGAAGGAATCACATCTCTTTGAGGGGGTAATAGTCCATACTTATTCAAAAAAAGTTATCATATTTACACCAAATGTTATGTAAAAATATATTTTTTGTAAAAGGAATAAAAAATATTAAAGAAATAATAAATATAATATTTTACATATATTAACATATTTTCCATCATAATTTCCACTATCAGAGGAATCATAGTATAAAGAAACAATCATCATTTAGTGAGGTGACAGTTCTCCATACATGAAAGTAGTATATTCATTACCGATTAGATTAGGTGTTTGTAAGTGAAGTATTAAAACATTGAATAAAAAACAATATTATATTGAGGATAATTTTTTTCTATACTATCATGGAATTAAGAGGGTGGTGGGGGTGTGGAAGGAAAATAATGGAAAGGATCTTGAGAGAAGACATTGTCTCTTAAACATGTAACTCCATTTGGTTTATGCCAAAAGGATTCTTTAGGCTGGGTTTTCATCAAAGGTTTGGATGGTAGGAGGAAGATAAGGATTTTGTAAAACTAATTTTTAAGAGATTTGATGAGAATAAATGTCTTGGGATGTGTTAGTAAGGGGTATAGTGATTTTAGTTTTATAGTGGTGGGGGAGTTGAACTCTTGTAAATATAAAAAGGTATTATATAATGGGAGGCATCCTTTAAATAATGTTCCCACAAAATATACTAATAAATGAGTTATTTGAATGTATGGTTGAACCTAATCTACACCACACAATAATATGTTAATTATCAAAATCTGGTTATTTAACTTTTATGCTTACCAAATTTTATTATCATGGGTTTCATTAATGTATTTAGTTTCCTAATAGTAGTAATTTAAAAATTAAGAATAAAATAAATTGATATTTATTATATAATATAGATACAATAGATTATAAATTTAATTCCAATTTTATAATATAAAATCCCATGTTTTTAGAATATTTAAAAAAAACACTTGTGACGCCCAAAACCCTGCAAAAACCCAAACTGCGCTATAAATCTTTTCACAATCTATAGGTAAATATGTTAATTATAAAAGATCAATTGGTACATTAATTGAACTTGTTTAATATTTTAGAACACATAAAATATATTTTATGAATATATTATTTTTTTAATTTTAAATCATTTAATAAAATATCATTTATTGTAAAATCACAATAATGTCAAATTGACATTATTTATTTAATTTTTATTTCGAATTAAAAACTAATATTTGAATTGTAATAATGTTTATACCCAAATTAATATGGGATATGGTCTAATTATTGGTAGACAACAGTGTTTTTAAAAGTTGACATGGCATTTTGGTCCTTAATATTTAGGTTTAGTAACTTATTAAGCATAATAATACCTTAATTTCAGTGATTAATTTTAATTACATTCACAATTTTTTTTGGTAAAAAATTAATTGGTTATTATTGGTATAAAAATATTATATTTATTACAGCTAAGAAATATATTATTCAAAATTCAAATCACATAATTAGAAAATATATGTTTAACTATAATCCTACAAACATGGTGGGAAAGTGGGTTTTTTAAAGTACAATCATTCAAACATTTAATAACTATTTTTATCTAATATCAATATGAAAAAGATTAACTGGAATAATATAAGTATTATTGATATATTTATTCTTTAGAAACCAATTTTAAATATAATTTAACAATAATAAATATTAAAATGAAGAGGCAGTTTCTAACTAAAATACAATATTTTTCACTATTCAATAAAAAATGATGTTTCTCATAAAAACCAAAAAAATCTCGCTAATCTAATTTTAAAATTTTGAATCCCAAAATGATGTTCATTTTTAAAAAATAAAAATAAAAAAATTGTCATAATTGAGTTTTATTATAATTTCACCATTAAAAGGTGGTGAAAATCAATCTTTTGGGTACCAAAAGCTAACACATTTTTGTGTGTATTGTAAGATATTTTATGTGTTTCATTTAGTGAATGATGAACTTGGTGTCTCATATAATACAAGGCACACATAAAATCATATATTTTCATTATTGAGTGAAATGAAAAATATCAGAAATATAAATTAATTTCAAAACAATACTTCACAAAATCATCGTGTATTACATTCACCCCCCCCCCCAAATGAATTTTTAACTCAAAAATCCATCTATTTTCCCAAAGGTTAAATAATTGAAGGACTCACTAATATAAACCAACATCATAAAAATGAATACTAAATAATTATTTTAAAATCCTAAGTTAGAAACATAGTGGTTTCCTAAAGTAACCGATAACATGGTTTCCATATTGGGGAATATAGTTGGGAAGTAAAAACATAGACATGGAAGAAAAATATAAATATCAATTTATGAGGGAGAGTAAAAGAGAAAAAGGTCTGGAGAAAGATAATTGTAAAACCATGATATTCTATGGAATATATTTTTTGGATTAATTTAACTTTTTGATATTTTTATTTTCAAATGAAACTGGAAATAGTTATATATAAAAATATATACATTAAAAAACAAAGTCAAACATTCCATTTACATGAAATAACAACATGTCATTTGCTACCCACAACACCGACATGGCATACGTTGCACGCAACACCGATATTTTGATGAAACATCATTTTATTATTATATAATTTTTAAAATGAGGAAATTATAACGAAGATATTAAACATTTTTATATTAATAGTAATAAATATTTTTAAAATATTTTTAATATTTGTTTTATATAGTTAAATCGTATTGATAAGGAAAGATATGATTTTTGGTAAATCCATTCTATATTAAAAAATATTGTTTTCTATAATAAAAATATTTTAATAATAAAATTAATTTTAGGCTCATTTTGAAATTTTATTTTATAAAATGAACTTAATTTTTTAATATTTATTGTTGAAATTACCTTACGATGAATTTTTTGGATTTTTATGATAAACATCATTTTTGATGAATAGCAAAACATACTGTGTTTTAGTTTATAACATCCCTTTCATTTAAATAATTATTAATGTTATATTATATGTAAAATATTAGTAGGATCACATTAGATAATTTTTTAATCTATTAATATAATATTGTCCATTTTAACCAATTTCACATTGAAATTGAATATGAAAACATAATAATCATTTGAACAATTTTTCTACTTTAAAAACCCGTTATTTCATCCAATATATGAGATTAATATTAATATTAAATTTGATTATTATGTGAATTGAATTTATAAAAACTAAAATACACCTTTTTAATCAATATAATATTTATAGTGTAATAATATCATAATAATTTTTTACCAAAACACTAATAAAAGTGATTAAAATTAATCACTATGATTAAAGTCAAATTGAACTTATTTAATGACTAATCCTCAATCATAGGGACCTAAATGACCTAAAAACTTGTCCAAAACTGATTTTATGACCATTATTCGCACATAAAACTCCAATTCATGATTTATTTTGGTTTGATATGTATTGTTGTATGTAATAACATGTGTATACCTAACTTGTTTTTGAAAATTTGTATTGAGTCATTTTCCTTCAATATAAATGGTCACCAAATATCCCTCTCCTTAACACCTATAAAACCACCTATATTCTCCCATGATCTTCCTAATTAACTTCATAACATACCTCCCTTACTCATATAATTATTCCCTTGGGAATAAGGATATCCAAGTAATCCATTTGGCACAATCCAAAAGGAGTTACTCAATTAAGAGGTATCGTCTTTTCTCAAGTACATTATTTTATTTTCTTTCTCCAAATCCTCCATATATATTTATTCTATCCTTATATAATACCAACAGTATAATAGATATTATAGTATGTTTTTATGTAAATTGTTTTACCTACACATACAAACACCTCCTTCTAATGTGTTATGAACATAATGTTTCTGTGTACGAAAAACTATTGCATCACAAAAAATGATTGTTCATTTTTACATTACCACCAACCATGATGTCCATTATGATGGAAACAATATTTATTTATTTAATATATTAAATTTATTAATCCTTTATAATTATGTATAAATTTTTTAAAAATAAATCATTTTTACTTTCCATTTTTGTTAATACGATTATTTCGTTTGAGGAAGTGTGGAATGCCGCTACCAAAAAGTGATATGTTTCCTTCATAAACCACATGGATTGAATTAAGGATGGTTTAAGTTAATATATAAGACATGATATAATTAATATATTTTAATAATTATGTATACATACATATATATACATATACGTCTTTTATATTCATCCTATCAATATGATAATTAAACAGAAATATCATTCATGCATACATACGACCTACCGTCTCCAAAAATTGTGTATTCCATTTCATAAATACATATTCTATAGATTATTATCATAAAAATATAATATATATCAATTATATTTTTATCATGGTTTAAATTCTTGAAATCATTATATGAAGTATAAATACTAATTATATAATAAAATTAAACACATGCGAATAATAAAGCGAATATTACCTGAAGGCAATTTTTAACATAAGATTGATAAAAAGAGGGTAATATAAGGTCATAATAAAAACATATATGTTATTAGATATAATAACATGATTCAGTAAAATATGTGTAATAAATTTATATATATTGTACTTTTGATTTTAACCCGTACGTCGAATGTCAAGACACAAGGTAAGGGGATTTCATCTCAATTTTCATTCACATGAGATACATTCAATGTTCTGTACAGTTTATTTTTGTGTGACTTAATTACTACCACTGATTTTATTCTATTAATATTATTTCTAAATTTATGGGAATTATCATATCATTCTTTTGATCTTTTATTCTAGGACATTGTGTTTCAATAGTTACCAAATCAGTAAAAATTTTGTCTCAATTTTCTTTCATTGATACTCATGTTTTATTATGCACCTAAACTCTTTTTTGAGATGTATATACATTAAATTTACATGTAATATAATGAATTTAATTATTTCCTAGATATTTTATGCTTAATTTATTTTCATTTTCTTACCTGGAGAGTATGATCCCAATTTATCATGATATATGAGTTTATTGAGACAATCTCTTTGCTTTTCGAGTCTGTGTATTTTTATTCATACAATAATGAATTATTGGTTGTTCCCAAATTTACCCTATAGGTAAGTGGTTATTTTAGTAAAGGTAGGGATCGAATCCACAGGGGCCGAAGAAGAAACCTTGAGACACTTTGATTTTGGAAGGATTTGGATATGGAGTGGCCAACTATTTGGATTTATTTGATTTGAATAACTACTGATTTAATTTAAATAAAATAAATTAAAACATACAATTACTTAGTCTAAAACAATTAATGGAGATGATTTAATCCTAAGTTGTTACTAGGGTTAGATTGAATGTATTTATTTTCTTATAATGTTCATTTCACTAATTCAAGACGTATCCACAAAATGATATAATTAATCAATATCATTCACCAATTTAATCCCAACACAATTCCAAGGATAATAACCAATTCTCTTATAGGATCAATTTAATAATCACTCCAAGGAATTGGATCGTAATAGCACTCTAAATGTTTCATTGTTAAAGTTGGTGAAGAAGAAGAAGAAAATAAATCATCAAATGGAAATCTTAAAATAATGAAATGATTACAGAATTTCAGATCAAAAAATAACATCCATTCTTCCCCATGAAACTCACTAAGTCCAAACCATAATGTTTTAGCCCTCAATTGATTCTATGATCTCAAAGGAAGAGGAATATAGACTCAGAGGGGCGGGATTGAAGAAGAAAAATAAAACAATGAAACGATCACTCCACCATTGTGTGAATAAATTCACAAGTGCTGGTGTGAATAAGATCACAACATGGGGAAATGGTATCAATGTGAAAAGAAAAAGAATATAAAAATAGAAGAAGAAAATAATTTATTTAAAACCAAGGTTATTCGAACAACTTACATGAGAAGGAAGAATATTACAAAGACAAATTGGCATAATAACATTACAATGAAAACAAAGCTCCAAGATAATAAGAAAAATATGAGATGATTATTCCCTTCACCACCAGATCCTTATATAGGCATATTAGGAGAATTAAGTCCACCCCTAAAAATCAATTCACCCCCCAAAAATTAAGAGAGTCAAAAGGAGGGTGAAGAAACAAATGGAAATTGACATTACAAAGTTGACCACAAAACCAGCCAGATTCATCCACCATTTTGACGTGTGAATTTTTAGTTTACTAAGGAAGAATAAAGAGAGGTAGTATAAGAGAAATATTATCTTCCCTTAATCTTCTATGAGCTGTAAAAATTTCAGGAAATTTGGAACAGTGGTTTGGAAGCTATGGACAAAATAGTGGGACGACTTTATGTGCATTTATGTCGGGCCCACCATTTAAATCTCAACTTCAGATCCCTTTATAATTAATAAAACATAAGATTTAGCTCTGTCCATAGTTTAATAAAATTATCCTCATATTTTTATATTTATAATGTAAAAATGTGAGCTTTATTGGGCTTAGTTTGTGGGACCCACATTTGTTTGATGGGCCTTATGCCCATTATGCTTTTTCCATCAAATTTATGCATTCAGTCAAAAAAATCTCAATCTTACCTTGGGATTCATCCAATGGACCAAAAATATAAAATTTTCCAAATAAAGTTATGAATAATATACCAAAATATAAAATTTAAGTGATGAATAATTTATTTTTCACAAGAAATTTATTGAGTGGGACCAAATTGACACTTTAAGCATGAATTGCACAATGATGGGAAATGAAGTTCAATTTCTAAATTGGACTAAAATTGATGTTTATACACTTTGAAACACATTAATATTTAGATATAATCAATGAATATTATCCTATTTCAGTGGCTAATCACACCCCCCAACTTGAGTTTTTCTAGTCCTGAGAAAAATATATTACAAATATGAAATTCAAATCCCCTTTTTAAAAAACACTTTTATACACATTTCTCACCCAAAGACCTCATACCAAAAAAATTATTAATCCCATCAAAAAAATTTAAAACAATCTTGGTACCTAAGAATATCCCAATCCCAATCCCATTCCTTTGTTCAAATTCATCACCACATTTCATCCAATTTCAATTAATCATGATAAAGTGTTCTGCGTCACAAAAGATATGGGGCCCATTTTATTGTTCAAGGGGAAAAAATGGAAGCACTAGGTGGGAATCACATTAAACCTTAAGATGAGTATCTATTTTTCTTTGTTTTGTTTTTTTAACCATAATAGATATAAAAAGACTAACTTTGGGAAAGACAACTATGGAGTCACGATCCCCAAGTGCCGGACGCCACACATATTTTCAATTCCATGCTCTAAAATAGAGATATAAAGCCTAACTCTAGGCAAGACAACTATGGAGTCATGATACCCAAGAGTAGGATGCCACACATTTGGAAAAAAAGTTGCTCTATGTGGTCATTATTTTTTTCAATTTTTTTGGATACTCAAATTAAACTAAATGTGACTCCAGAACCCTATGGTATAATGAAAGGGACCCAAGAACTAATATTTACACCCAAGATCCAGTAGACATGCATTGTGGCATTTTTATTAAGAGGATGAAAATGTAAACATTGAAAAATCACATCGGACAACCGCACTTTCCAAAAACTATGCTCACAAACTTAAACTTGCATTAAAATCAGAATCAAGGCATGCAAAATTATTTGATATCCAATTTCAGAGTTTTCAATGTGTGTTATCATGTTCAAGGTTAATGGAATTTTTCTTTCCATGCATGTTCTTATTAAAAAATCATTTTTATTTCATCTTGGCTCACCCCCAACTTATAAAAACACATTCCCCAATGTTTAAAGAAAACATAGAAGGGGGTAGAGGAAGAAGAGAGGTGTTCTAAAAGGAATTTGAAACAATAAACATGGAACAAATTCACCTGGTTTTTGAAGTTGAACTTCATGATGCTCCATATTACTCCTTTGATCTCTTGGGGTATGTAGGCACCTCCTTGATCAAATAGGTATCACCCAAAATAGTCCCTGAACCATACAAAGAAGAAAAAAACCAGACAAAACAAACAACACAACAATTTTTTTAAAACTAAGTATCAATATTTTTATGGTTTTCCTTGTTTATTTTTTTTTAATTTTAAAAATCAATCTGATGATACATTGTCTTCTTTATATTTTCTAGGTAAGGTATTACTTAGAGATCACGCCACGTGACATTGATTAATATGGAGCTCCCCTTTCATCCCCATCCTTACTCATAAAAGAAGAACATGTCAATAATATTTGATAATTTATTATATGAAAAATAATTTTTTTTTTAAAAATTAAATAAGATTCACAATGATTGGAAACATGAAAACCATGGGTTTCCTCCCATGCAACACCTTTTTAACGTCGTTATCTTGATTTGAACCCCCAAAATTATCCAATACCAAATTTAAACATTTTAACAAACCCATATTTCTACACTTCAACAATATTGAGATTGATTGTTTTCTTTGATTTCTTGTCATGTAAAACCCCATGTTCTATAAGGGGTGTCAAAATCCAAGGAATTTCTGTAATGGTTGATCCAGTTTCTTCTACAGTATTTCCAAATATTTCAAGGGTTAACCCCCATTTATGGGTTTAATGAGATAAATAAATGACTAATGCAATGTAATGGTTATCACCTACGATGGGATGCATGAGTGCGGAAGTAAGGACATTGATTTTGAGTTCAGGTTGGATAGGAAATTCAAACACAGATAAAAAATTAGAATAAAAATCAAAATCAATTTCAAAATTTCCCGACAAAATTGGTTCCCTTTGAATTAAAGATTCAGCCCCAAAATTTTCTAGATGATTTTCATGAATGGGTATAGATTTGATGTTTGTGATTTCTCCTAATGGTTCAGTGATTGGTGTTTCTAAAAAATAATCATTGGAGAAATATTCCGAACATTCAATCCATGAAGAAAAATTTCCCTCTTGTGAATTCATGAAATCAATTTCATCCTGATTTAAACACTCATTAATAATTCCCTCATGTTCTTTAGCTTGACTTTCAATATTACCTAACCAATGCTATTCATTATGAAACTCTGTTTTCCAAGATTTTAAAGTGGGTTCTTCACTAAATTCAAATGAGTTATGTGGGTAACAAGATTCTTCTATAAGTGATGTGGAAGGGATAACCTGAGTTGGAGTGAGTTCCAAAAATGATTCAATGCTTTGTAGTTCTACTCTCATGGATGAAACGTTAGAAGTCATTATCTCTATTTGATGACACAATTGTTAAAGAATTTGTTGATCAAGTTGGACAAGCTGTTGAGGAAGATGGTCTAATCTAGGAGGATAATTAAGTTGTTGGAATTCCATAAGAGGATATTTAGATTGGTCTTGTTGGGATTGAAACTCGTTATAGGTTTGAATGTTTTTTGGGGCATAAGAGTTAAACCATTGTGTTTCAATTTGTTGTTGATTTTCCCACCAATATAAACTAGAATGGTCATTTTAAATCACAATTGGTGTAGGGTATTCAATGTAGGGAGAGGTGCCCATGTTTGGGTTTGTTCAAAATGGCTTCCATGAGAATGATATTGGGGGTGAGAAAAATATGTGTGTGTCTAAGTTAACTTACTAAGGTCACCAACAACAGCGCAAAAATTTTGTTGTGCCCAAATTTACCCTACAGGTAAGCAGTTAATATAGTAAAGGTAGGGGTTGAATCCACAGGGACCGAATAAGAAACCTAGAGACACTCTGATTTTGGAAGGATTTGGCTATGAAATTTCTAACTATCTAGATTGATTTTATTTGAATAACAACTGATTTAATTTAAATAAAATAAATTAAAACATAAAATTACTTAGTCTAAAAAAATTAATGGAGATGAGTTGATCCTATTTTGTTACTAGGGTTAGATTGAATGTATTTATTTTATTATAATGTTCGTTTCACTAATTCAAGATGTATCCACAAAATGATATAATTCCTCAATATCATTCACAAATTTAATCCCTACACAATTCCAAGGCTAATCAACAATTCACTTAGATGATAAATTTAAGGATCACTCTAAGGAATTGGATCATACTAGCACTCGAAATGTGTCATTGTTAAAGTTGTTGAAGAAGAAGACAAAAATAAATCATCAAATGGAAATCTTAAAATAATGAAATGATTAAGGAATTTAAGATCACAAAATAACACCCAATCTTCCCCATGAAAATCCCTAGGACCAAACCATAAGGTTTTATCACTCCATTGATTCTATGATCTCAAAGTAAGTGGAAATTAGTCTCATAGGGATGGTATTTAAGAAGAAAAATAAAACAATGAAATAATCACTCCACCGTTGTGTGAATAAATTCACAAGTGTTGGTGTGAATAAGATCACACCTTGGGGAAATGGTATCAATGTGAAAAGAAAAACAATAGAAAAGGAGAATAAGAAGGAATTTTATTGAAAACTAAGGTTATTTGAACAACTTACATGAGAAGGAAGAATATTACAAAGACAAATTGGCATAATAACAATACAATGAAAACAAAGCTCTAAGATGATAAGAAAAATATGAGATGCTTATTCCCTTCACCACCAACACCTTATATAGGAATATTAGGAGCCTTAGCTCCACCCCTAACAATAAATTCACCCCTAAATAATTAAGAGAGTCAAAAGGAGGGTGAAGAATCAAAAAGAAATTGACGTTACAAAGTTGACCACAAAACCATCCAGATTCGTCCACCATTTTGATGTGTGGATTTGTAATTAAATAATTCCAAATCCATAGAGGTCGTATAAGAGAACTATGCTCGAACCTCTATCCTCTATGAACTGTAAAAATTTCAGTAAATTTGGCACATCCATTTGGATGTTATGGTCAAAATGGTGGGACAACTTTATGTGCATTTATGTCGGGCCCACCATTTAAATATCAACTTCAGATCCCTTTATCATCATGAAAACATCAAAATTAGCTCCGGCCACCATTTAATAAAATTATCCTAATTTTTTATATATTTCTACTATAAAAATTTGAACTTCATTTGGCTTGGTTTTTGGGTCCCACATTTGTTTGATGTGCCTTAGGCCCATTATGCTTTTTCCAGTAAATTTCTGCATTCAATAGAAAAAATATCTATCTTCTATTGGGATTCATCCATAGGACAAAAATGATAAAATTTTCCAATTAAATTTATGAATAATATACCAAAATACCAAATTGAAATGAATAATAATGTATTTTTCATAATCAATTTATTTAGTAGGCCCAAATTGACACTTTAAGCATGAATTGCACGATGATGGGAAATGAAGTTCAATTTTTGAATTGCACTAAAATTGATGTTTATACACTTTTAAAAACATTAATATTAAGATATAATCAATAAATATTATCCTATTTCATTTGATAATCAATTATCATGATCCATATCTCAGGATATTTATGAATTTTCATCTCATCTAGTTATTCATGACATATTCATGTATTGGTACTATTTTATGCTATTTGGTAAATAATATAGTTAAGAAATTATTTTTATAATTGACCAAATCAACCCTCTCTTAGGTTAGAAATATATTTTTATAAAAAACTTGTTTTCTAAAAAGGGTTTCCAAGATTATTATACTAATATCTTTTTATAAATAAAATTTATTTTTAGTATTTTTTTTTATTTTACCAATTTTTTCATTAGAATATTCTAGTTTATTTCCAGACGACACAATGTTCTAACATTATTACCTTAAAAAATATATGTTCATTTTAACATTTACGAAATTTAATGTTTTATCCACCATCAATCCTTTGAAGATTTATTTTAATGTTTAAAGGTTATTTTATAATACTGTTTTTAAAAAATATTTTTAATGAAAATGGTTTTCAAAACGTTATCAATAATTTTTTATATGTTTTTAAGGATAAGGATTTTCAAAATATTTCAATTCTTCTTTTATAAGTTTTCAAGGATAATGATTTTCAAATGAGTGTCAATATTGATTTATATGTTATCAAGGAAAATGTAGTTTGAATCATTTTTGTGATTTAATTATAATTATTCAATGTATTTTTAAGGAGAATAGTTTTCAAAACATTTTCTAATGTTATTTATATGTTTTAAAAGTATATTCATGGAAACTATTCTCCAAACGTTTTCAATAATTATTTATAAGTTTTTAAAGTGTTTTTGAAGAAAAAGGTTTTTAATATGTTTTGAAGAATATTTTATAAGTTTTCAAGGGATGAGTGTTTCAAATTATTTTAAGCCTTATTTATTAGTTTTAAAGGTATTTTTAATGAAATTTATTATCAAATGTTTTTATATATTGAAAATAATATTTCAATGAATAATGACTATTTTTCTAGATAAATTTTTATGAAAGATATATAAAAATTATTTTCTATCAATGATGAAATATATTGATGTAACTCATTACCTTGTAGGAAATTATTTAAAGGTTCTATTCACATCCTTTTTATTAATGGGTTATGATTAATTTCATGTTTTTTTTGAAACCTATTTCTATTTTTCTATTTTTATGTTTATAAAATCCATTTCTCTTTTAATGGTTATATGTTTATGAAATCTATTTCTATTTTACAAGTTATGATTTTGATGAAATGATTACGAAACCTGTATCTTTTCCACATTTTATGATATGTTTACATGTTTATGATACCAATTTTATGTTTATGATTTTTGCGAAAATGTATGTTTGATTTAAATATGACACGGGTGGGAGCTATATCTACCTCTAATGCATTGGATAATGATTAATATCTCATGAGATAGACAAAAATGGTCTTGGGAGAAAACCATGACAACTATGATGGAAATGGGGGTGAACCATGACTACCAAGATTATATGACATGTGAACTAATGCTACTAAGATGGCCATGGTATTGAAATATGACTACCAATATGGAATTTGGAGTGAACCCATACTACCAAGATGGTCTTCATAGCAATGAATTTTCTACAATAGAAATAATACTATATTCTTATGTGTCTGCCACAATCATATGTTTTATTCCTATGTTATTATTTTATGAATTATGTTCTTTATTTCCTTATGATTCATATCTTACAAATTATCATCCTTTATGACATGATTCATATATATGACCATTAATATGATGGGTATGATCTTAAATTCTAATGATCAAGTTCTCATACCTAGATGCTCATAATTATGATTACATATATATATTATTTACCCTTACTGAAAATTGGATCTCACTTATTTCTTATAGTTCCTTTACCTAGGTTATGAAGAACAGTTTTATGTAGGATCACAAAAGGTAGAGATATTTATGGGAGATTTTGAAGATCCTTCTCTTTGATAGAGGATTTTTTTTCATTTTGTCCAGAGTCACATGACTATTACATTCCTCATGAATTTATTTTTTTTTATGTACATAATATTCATCTAAAATGATTTAATATCCATGTTTTTTAATATTGGGTAGGTATAGATGGTATCAAAGGAATGATTCAGAAATAATATGGAAACTAGGATAGAATAACATTAGTGATATCCCATAGTATAATTTTTAGAATATATCTAGAGATGTCTCAGAGGATATGTATGAGGATGAGTTAACGTATAGGAAAATGTCCATGAATTTTGGTGAAGGATAGTATGAGTGGTTTCCAAGAATTAAATCCCTATCTGGATATAATAATTTGTTTTGGATCTAACATAGATATACCTAAGGTTAACAACTCTGAAAAAATTTTATGTGCCTAACTCAGGGTAATCTAGTATATGACAGCATGATTTGCTGCACACTTGTATTAAAATTATTAGATGATATTTTATGGGTATTAAAAAACACTTCATAAACCATCATGAATGATTTAACTATATGTCAGATATGAATAACCTAGGATAAACATATTTACTCATAGAATAAGGATGGTATCATTATTTATAAACCCCATATGTAAATATTTTTTTGACTATGTTGTTTTCATCTATGATATGTAATTCTCACACTTTGATTCAAGATTTAGTAATAGGTGGGTACTAGATGGAACTGGATTAAGGTTGAATGTGACTGATGAATTACTAATGAGTAGTCAAGTGGGATTATAACTGGAGTGAAACATGTTTTTATCATTCGTTATATGTTTTCATGGAACATGATTAAAAATGTGTACCTTAACCAACTCTTAGACACACTATGGAAGCGAATGAAAGAGTTCACTAAGAGTTCAGGTAATGGAGATCATAGATGAATGATGATTCATATTCCTTTGTTTCAAAAATGTAGAATGAATCACCTAAGTGAATGTATTAGTGGATTTATGCAAATAAATGTCCTAATAGGAAATCTCTTTTAAAGGATCACCAAGCTGGTTTGATTAATGGTTACATTATTGATGATGATGATACATCATGTGAAATGTAAAAGGAATTTAGTAATGTTTAATAAGATGAGGTAGAATTGTTAATGGTATAAGTATCATGTGGAATAAATTTTTTTTATATGTATTTAGATTAAAAAATAATGTTATATGAAGGAAAAGATATACAAGGGTTATTCTGATTATTATTTTTTTCAGTATTTACAAGGTTTTGTTGAATGTTCTGTATATATTGTTGGAGTGATTTAATGACAAGGAGATATTTTGGTGAAGGTAAGGTCACCCTTAATATGTTTTTTTGTTGATATAATTCTATTATGAATAAATAATGTTGGAGGTAATAATTATCATGGAACTAATTAAGGACTTGTTAATAGTTGGGTTATTCTATCGTTGATGAAGTTCATATTATTTTTGAATTTAAGTAAAATATATAGCATAATTTGTAATAAGGAAAAATTCATGTTAAGAAAAATGATTTATGGTAATTAAGGTAATTACCATGTTTCATGGGAATATATGATGAGGTTATTCACATGTTTAGATTGTGAAAACTAAGTGATTATTTTTAATATATATGGGAATCAATGTTATACTGATTTCATGAGTCTCTTTGTAATGTTTGTGACCTTCATATTTGGTAAGGGTTATAAAATTAACCATTCATCAAAATTTTAATTTAAAATTTAGATGAATTTAATAAAATTAATGTTTTTTCACTCCATATGATGATTTATGCTTACTGGATATCCCATTCAAAATACATTATGTTGATGAAAATTGATGACAAATATGATAGAATATCAAGGATCTAATGATCTATTAATACATTAGAAATGAAAAAAATCACCTTTTATTTTAGAGAAAGAGTTGAAGTGGATCCATGAAAAACAAAGGTTGAGGTTGTCCTGAAATCACGCTTGTATATATTTTCATTAAAATTCCTTAAAATTAGGAAAAAGGATTTTTAAACCAAATGTTATCCTTGTCACGGCTCGTCCCCTAGGGCCCGTGCCGTGACTACCCTAAGCCCGCCTTCTATAATATAGTGTCTAGTGAATAACACCAAAGGCGTAAATCCCTAAATTGGGAAGGCATTGCCTTTATAAATGAAAACACACTCAATAGAGCACATAACTGAATAAAAAACACTAATTAAAACTGTATAACAATAAAGTACTAAAAATTAAAGGGGCCGAAAATACAAGCCCAACTGTAAATTACTAGTAAAAATGAAAAGGAAAAAACAACAGAAAGGTGAAAAGCAGCTCCTAGATCATCCACCAAGGAACCTAACTGAAGGGTAGGTACATATAGCCTACTCAGTACTCCAAGGCCGTTAGTCTCCTCAGGGTACTGACTCGTCATGAGGTCCAACTCTAGGTATTGTCCAGTACTCGTACACTCAGCCTCAGTCATTGTTGTCCGTCGTCTTCATCCAACACAATGAGGTGCGGGCATAGCTCATGCAGGGGTGAGTATAACGATACTCAGTAGGGACCCCGAGACCCTCAAGGTCTCACAAAATCCAACAAAGATAAACCACAATGTTTTAAATAAAAAAATACCTCCACTTAGGAATATGCCCATATATATACCTAAGTTATCATGTAATCTATCTCAATAATGAGATAAACACAAAGTTACTGACTCAGATCAAATAGGTATACAACTTTTAAAGAGAGATAAAAAAGATCATATGTATCCACTGAATCATCTATTCTGTCGAACCCACAAAGGATCTAGGAACATAAACCAGAACTGTCGATTCCACACATGATCTAGGAACAATTATTCTGTCAAACCCACACAGGATTCAGGAATAGAAGTCAGAACTATCTAACCCACATAGGATCCAAGAAAAATAGTCAGAGTTGTCAAATACGTACAAGATCTAAGAACAATATTTAGTGCTGTCGAACCCACACAGGACCCGGGAAAAGTCATCGGTGTTGTCTAACACACAAAGGATCCAGGAACAGTCGTCAGTGCATAGCCAGCCACAAGGTTCTGCACGAAGCATGCATGATTTTGGGAGGGTCCACACCTCATGCCGAGTGTTGATACATCAACTTCCATGAATTCCCAAGAGAATGTATCTCAAAGGTATGCCACGTCATAGAGGTCTCAACGCAATAGATGACGTGTCAATCGGATTCTCGGTCTATGAGTTATTAGCCTTTTAGTCTTGGGGGCCCAGTTGTATTCATGCATGATCAAACCTGACTACATCTCAACTTTCCCCGGAACTCCAGTGGGGTATGCTCAAAGGGACTGCCATGCTCCATGATTACCATCACTGAGGATGGTTCGTCAAACAAATGTCTGGTGCCAAAGATATGGCCAAAGAAAGTAAAGGGTTAGTAGTGGGCCTAGGTCCGGTCCGATCCAGTCAGACCAACCCGACCTGACTTAGTTTGGGCCGACCCGGTTTGGGTCACCCAGTGCTGACCTGAAGGGTCCAGCCTAGCTCGTTGGGTGGGTCGGACCGTTGGGTTTGGCCCTACCCGATGGGCCCAGCCAAGATGGTTGTGAGGTCGGTTCAGCCAGGCTCGGGGCCTGTTCATCTCGGAGCACCACGTGGGCGCGGCCCGGCGCGGCTCGGTCTAGAGGGTGTGGCCGGGCTGGTTCGGCCAGGGCGCCATGAGGGGGTTCGGGATGCCGACTCAGCCTAGAGGCCGCAACGGAGCCGGCTCTTCCGGGAGGCCATAAGGGGGCTAGCTTGGGGAGATGTGTGGGGCGCACATGGAGGCCGGTAGGTGGCCGGTCGGGCAGGGTGCAACCAACATAGGCTGGCGCGACCTGCCTATTTGGCAGGGTACGACTAGGTGGCACGCAACCAGGCAGGACGGTGGCCGATAGTGCACGACCAGGGAGGCCGGCAGGTAGTCGGTTCGTCATGGCGTGGCCAGGCGGGCCGGCGGCTGGGAGGCACGCGACCAAACAGGCCGGCGGCTCGACCAGGTGGGCCAACGGGTGGCCGGGAGGTTGAGAGGCTGACGACAACCGGGAGCCTTGTTGCAGCGGCCGACGGCGGAGTGAGTGGGGTGTCTCAGTCGGAGGACCATGGTTCGGCCTGGAGAACTGGAGCGCTGCGGGGGCGGCACGGTTCGTGGAGTCCATGAGTAGCGCGACCTTTGTCGTCACCACCTTTTCCACCTCATTGCTTCATCGACAAGCCGATATTCAACAATAAACAAGATCAGCAGAGTGGTTGGGTCTTGTTGGTTTGGCCCGCACCCTCCACGTTTAGGTTGGTATTAGTTGGTTCATGAAGAAGAAGAAAGATGAACTTCAATTATTCTTACAATCCACCACATCAATTCCATTCATTCAAAGAAGAGAAAAGGAAATAAGAATTACAAAAAACAATCCCCTTCCTTTGATCGTCGATCATTGTTCGTTGATGGAGTTGCAGAAGTCGGACATCGAAGACATCTCATGACGGTTGGAGCTTCGATGAAGAAGTCGAAGATGGTCAGTATTCTTCATTCTTCATTCTTTATTGGGAGATGGTATTCTTTGTTAGAGAACAATAACTCTCCCATTATCTCCTTTCAATGGCTTCCACCAAATGAGAATTACCAAGAAAAATAATAATAATAAATTTTCTATTATTTTATATGTTGGCATGAAATTCAAATGGAGAATTAAATTAATTGTCCCCACCCAATTAATGTGGAATATTAGGGAAAGTTGGCACAAATTAATTAAAGGGTAGTTGAAGAGGCTCCCCCATATTAATTTGGAGCTTGAGAGTTTCTACACTTTAATGGGGAGTTTCAAGGGATTAAAATCCCAGGTGGTCCCCACCACAATTTAACATGAAGTGAAGGTTGGGTTTAGGTGGGCCCCACCACCATAACCACCCATGGGAGGTCAACTTATGGTGGTCCCCCCTCCAAAATCCATGAGGAGGTTTTGACTACCAAATATTCACAGAGAGGCTCAAATAAAATAATGTGTCGCTCACTTTATTATATTATTTTTTTCCATGAAAACTCAAAAACAAAATTCTATTATCATCTAACTGCCATCAAGGTGAAAGACTTCATAAACGAATATCGGCACTGCGAGTTCAATGGTTCCCTCAGATTTCAATTTCGAGCACCGGTTCAAATGTTTTAAAAACACACTCGTATGTTTACTGAACGTATCCAAACAAAACATCAGAAATTGTTTCTGGGCACACCAGGTCTCGGAATCAAGTGCCGTCAATTTTTGCGGACTCTTAAAATTTCCATGTATTTAAGAAAAAAATAATTTTCATAGAAATTTTTTGTCTTTACAATCTCCCCACCTCAGGGCTTTATGTACCCGTAGGCCACAACTCAAACTAAGGGAATAAATGGGGGTACTGAGTATGTATCTAAGCCTCCCGCTCCAATGTTCCCTTATGGAGGTTCCCATGCTGCCAACGAACACACACCAGAGGTATCGACTGTCCATGAAGGACCCACTCCTATAAATCCTCAGTCTCTACTAGAACCTCCATAAAAGTCACCCCATTGTCGAAGTCTAGATCTCCATGGTCGATGATATGAGAAGGGTCATGAACGTATCTCTTCAGCTGGGATATGTGGAAGATGTCATGCACCCGGTGCGACAGAGGTAGAAGAGCTAAGCGGTATACCTCCTCGCTGCTGAGGACCTGAAAAGGTCTGATGAATCGCAGAGATAACTTTCCACCTATGCAAATATCTATAAACCTAGTCAGGGTGAGACTAGTAGAAAGATGTGGTTTCCATCCTTGAACTCTTGAGGTCTCCGTCTCCTATCAGCTTACAACTTCTGCCTACTCTGTGTAGTCTTTATCCTCTTCTGGATGATCTGCACCTTTTTTGTGGTAGCTCATACAATCTCTGGTCCCACTAGTACTAACTCCACAGGGTCAGTCCATCACATGGCTGATCTGCATGGTCACCTGTATAACACCTTGAAAGGCGAAATCCCAATGGTGGAGTGATAGATTTAGTTGTATGAAAAATTAACCAAAGGTAAGTGATCCTCTCAGTCGTGACCAAAGTCGAGGACACATGCATGTAGCTGTTCCTCAAGGTTCTGATTGGTCCGCTCAGTTTGACCATCCTTCTGATGATGGAAGGCGATGCTCAGATGAAGATGCGTCCCGAATGCCTCCTGCAACACCTTCCATATCCTTGAAGTAAATGTTGTGTCACGATCAGAGACAATAGAAGAAGGTACTCCATGTATTCGTACAATATCCTACACATAGAGGCGTCCCAATCTCTCTACTGAACCTTTCCCTCTGATCGGTAGGAATTGGGACAACTTGGTGAGTCGATCAATGATATCCCAAATCGAGTCATTACCCCTGCATGTACATTGAATACGCGTCACGAAGTACATGGATATCACATCCCTCATCAACTCTGGGACCTCTAAAGACTGAAACAAGCATGATGGTACCTGGTGCTCTTCCTTCACTAGCTGAAAATTGAGGCATCAAGAGACAAATTCTGCAAATTCTTTCTTCATACCTGGCCACCAATGCTGTCGTCGAAGGTCCTGGTACGTCTTATCCACTCCTGGATGTACCAATATAGGGGATGTGTGGAACTACCTCAACACATCCTCCTGAAGTGACATTGCTACCATAGTATGTCCTATGAAGAGAATGACGTGCTCCCCACCTTCAGCAAATCTATCAGGTTCATGCCCTGTGGATATCTCAGCACGTCTTGTATCACAGTTAGAATCTCCACGCTGTTCCTCCCTAACTCATTGAAGAAGTGGAGGTGTGACTATAAGGGATAGAAGGAATGCTTCTCCATCTCTATCCACAAAGGATATCTGCAATGTGCCAGCTGCTCTGTCACCTCACCTAGAAGTTGTATACCAGATCTCCTACTGAGTGCATCTGCTACAATGTTCCCCTTTATAGAAGTATAGACTATCTTGAAGTCATAGTCCTGAAGAAACTCAAGCTATCACTGCTGTCTTAGGTTCAGTTACTTCTGAGAGAAGATATACCTGAGACTCTGGTGGTCAGAGTAGACTGTGAAACGCTCGCACATCAGATAGTGCCACCACATCTTCAATGCAAAGACCACTACAACTAACATCATGTCATGGGTGGAATAGTTCTTCTCATGATGTCTCAACTGACAAGAACCATTAGTGATCACTACTCGCTCATGCATCAGGACACACCTATGTCTGGTCCCTGATGTGTCGCAGTATACTACGTACCCTACGACCTCCTCTGGAAGCCTCAAGATGGGGGAACTAGTCACCTTTTTCCTCAGCTCCTGAAAGCTCTACTGGCATCTCTACAAACATACAAAGGGTTTACACTTCTTCATAAAGGATGATAGTGGTGATGAAACTCTAGAGAAGTATGGTATGAACCTCTGATAGTAACCAGCCAAACCCAGGAAACTCCGTACCTCCGTCACACTCCTGGGTGGCTCCCAAGCAAATACTGCCTCAATCTTTGCTGGATCCACTGTAAATCCAGCCTCTAAGATGAAAAGCCCCAAAATGTGAACCTCTCAGATCCAAAACTGACACTTCGAGAGCTTAACATAAAGATGGTGCTCTTGGAGTGTGTCCAGTACTACCTGTAAATGGTATGAATGCTCCTCCTCAGTAGTCGATTAGATCAGAATGTTGTCAATGAAGACTATGACAAAGTGATCGAGGTACGGCTGAAATATCCTGTTCATGAGTCCTATGAACACTGATGAAGCATTGGTTACACTAAAAGTCATAACCAAGTACTCATAGTAGCCGTACCGACATCTGAAGGCTGTCTTCTGCACATCCTCATCTCAAACTATGAGATGGTGATAGCCTGATATGAAGTCTATCTTCGAGAAACAGCGTGCTCCCTTCATCTGATCAAAGAGGTCATCAATCCTCGATAGTGGGTACTTGTTCTTCATGTTCACCTGGTTCAGGCGACGGTAGTTGAAAAAAATCCTCAGGCTCCCATCCTCCTTCTTGGCGAACAGAATCGGGGCTGACCAGGGAGAAACAATGTGCTGGATGAATCCCTTCCCCTGTAAGTCCTCCAGTTGTACCCGCAGCTCACGAAGCTCAGCGGGAGCCATCTGATATGATGGTGTAGATATCGGTGTCTTCCTAAGGTATAGGTCAATGTTAAAGTCTACCTCTATGCGAGTAGGAAGTACCGTAAAATTTTTCGGGAAAACATCAGTGTACTGGTCCGCCACTACAGGATATCTCGGACTCTCCACATCAACTTCTCAGAGGGTAAGGTAGGCCAACTGATGAGTGATCAGCTGCACCCTCCTCCGAGTAAGTCTTTCATGTGATGAAAAGTATCCCTTATCACCAATGAAGGTGAACCTGGTTCCTTCCGTGCGGAAACACTAAACTTTTCACCTAATACAGTCGATCAGAGCATGGAATGTAGATAACCAGTCCATACCCAAGATGATGTCGTAAGGCCTCGACACCGCTACTAAGAGATCCCAACCAAAGCTATCACCTCCTAGAGTAAGATCACACTACCGACACCAATGCGTAATCATCGAGTCTGCTCTCATAGGAGTCTCTAGCCGTAAGGATCGAGCTAACGACTCTGTCGGAATCTCCGAGCTCCCAATGAGGGCGGTGGCAATGAAAGAGTGTCTGACACCTGTGTTTATAAGAACTGCAACCAAGGTGGAGAGAACATAGATCATACCTTGAATCATCTCTGAAGCACCGTGATCATAAGCCTCAACTCCCTGGAGCTGAGCTCTCCCCTATCCACCTGCTTCCTACGATCGGGGTGGACCTCTTGGTGGTTGTGGTGGTAACGCCTCGTAACACCGTCCACTGCCAGCTGCACGACCAGATCCTCTACCACGTCCGCCTGTGCCCTATGGATCGCCTAGATCAAACCTATGCATCTGCCTAGGATGTCCCTCAACTGTCTACTGATCATCCGAATGACTGGTCGGATAGTCACGAGCCATGTGACCCTGCCCGCCGCATGTGAAACACTGCCTGTTCCTCAAATGACTGGATCTGTCTCGTGTGCCTCGCACAACTGAACCTGAGTCCTATGATTATCCACCGGATGGTCTGGTCCACTTAGACCTCTACGACATCTGTTTGCATCCAGCTATAGAATACTCCATTACGTGATGCCCGATGGTGGGTCTCACTACTGGTGACTTCTCATCAAGGAAACTCTCCACTAAGAGGGATTTCTCCAACACCCCTACTGCGTCGGGATGCCGAGGGAGATCATCGAAACCCTGATCTCCCGTCTAAGCCCCTCATCAAAGGTCTGAGACCTAAAAAATGGGGCTCGTACCATATCTATAGAGTAGCATGAGAGGTTGGTGAACCTCGTTGAGTAATATGCTATAGTCATGCGACCCTACTATATATGTAGTAACTCATGTATCCACACTACACGTAGGGTGGATGGAACAAACTTTGACCGAAACAGGCTCTCGATGTCTGCCAAGTGAAGTGTCGCCTCATCATGCACCTAGAACATCAGGCTCTACCATCTGCCTGCTGCTACTAGAAAGAGAATCATGACAAGGATCACCATAAGGTCTGCTGTTGTCCCTACCAGTCTGAAGACTCTCACCACAGGCTCCAGCCAATCCTCAGCTGCCTGCGGGTCTGTCTTACCCCAATACCTAGGTAGCCTCTGGCACTAGAACTCGTGCAATGAGCTCAGGAGGCGTTCACTCTCTACTGCTGGGGCTGGTGGCATCAATGGCTCAATGAGTAGTGGTACTACTGTAGCCTCCTATTTAATAGGGCCCTACACCGTGGCCTCATCACTCGGTGAGATGCCATCTCATTCAAAGCCTGGAACCCTAGATGGTTGTCTGCATGGAGGCATCCTTTAATGAAACAGGTGTGCCACATTCAATTAGTTATACCTAGTGAGCTGACTGAAAGAGATCACTAAGTAAACTCTTGAAATACACACACAATAAGTGTTTTAGCGTACTGAGTCAAAAATTAGAAGTTAGGGTCCTGGGGTATGGATACGTCAGCCGGCACACCAACACTAGTCTCCCTGAACTAAAAACAACACTCATTACCCATAACACTATTTCTTTATAGAAATGATTAGAGTCCTATGTTCTGTAGTAGAACCAACTCCTCTGATACCAATTTGTCACGACCCGACCCCGAGGCCCGTGCCATGACTACCACAAGCCCGCCTTACATAGGCCAGGGGTTGGCGACTAGCACCAAAGGCATAAATCCCTAAACTAGGAAAGAATTTCCTTTATAAATGAAAACACAAACAGTAGAGTACACAACTGAATAAAAAACACTAAGTAAACCTGTATAACAAGAGAGTGCTGAAATTTAAAGGGGCTGGAAATAAAGCCCAACTGTAAAGTACAAGTACAACTGAAAAGGAAAAAATATATGAATGGTGAAAAGAAGCTCATGGATCCTCCACCACAGATCTTACCTGAAGGGTTGGTACATATATCCTACTCAGCACTCCACATCCGTTAGTCTTCTCTGGGTACAGACTCATCATGAGGTCCACCTCCGGGTACATTCCAATCCTCATACAGTCAGCCTCAGTCAGCATTGTACAACTTCTGCATCCAATACAATGAGGTGTGGGCATCGCCCGTGTAGTGGTTAGAATAACGATACTCAGTAGGGACCCTGAGACCCTCAAGGTCTCACAAAATCCCACATAGATAAACCAAAATGTATGAAATCAACAAATAACCCCATTTAGGTATATTCACATACATATACTTAAGATATCAAGTAATCTATCTCAATCATGAGGAAAACACTAAGTTATTAACTCAGCTCACATAGGTATACAACTTTTGAAGAGAGATAGTGATGATTAGATGTAGCCACTGAATAATATATTCTGTTAAACCCAGACAGGACCCTGGAACATAAATCAGAACTGACGAACCCATAAAGGATTCAGGAAAAATTATTCTTCCAAACCTGCAAAGTATCTCGGAACAGAAGTAAGAACTGTCAAACCCACACAAGATCCATGAAAAGTAGTCTGAGTTTTCGAATCTGTATGGGATCCAGGAATAGTCTTCAGTGTTGTTGAACCCACATAGGATCCAAGAATAGTCATCAGTGTTGTTGAACACACACAGGATCTAGGAACAGTCGTCGGTGCATAGCTATCCACCAGGTTCCACACGAAGCATGCTTGATTCCAGGAGGGTCCACTCCTCAAGATGAGTGTCAATAAATCAGCATAAAAAAAGTTCCAAGAGGAAGTATATCAAAGGCCTGCCACGCCATAGAGGTCTAAACGCAACAGAAGACGCGTCAATCTGGCCCCTGGTTTGTGATTTATTGGCCTTTTTGTCCCGGGGGCCCAGTTGGATTCATACACAATCCAACCAGACTGTATATAAACTTTACCCCGAACTCTAGTGGGGTATACTCAAAGGGACTATTATGTTCCAAGATTACCAGTGCCACTGATGGTTCGTCAAACAGACGTCCAGATCCAAAGATATAGCCAATGAAAGTAAATGGTCAGTAGTGGGTCCGGGTCCAGACCGACCTAATCGGACTGACCTGACCCGACTTAGTCTGGGCCGACTCGGTTTGGGTCACCCGTGCTGACTTGATGGGTCCGGCCTGGCCCGTTGGGCGGGATAGAACGTTCAGTTTGGCCCGACATGCTGGGCCCAGCCCAGTGGGCCGCAAGGGCATTTTGGACTAGGTGTGGGGCCAGTTTGTCCCAGAGCATCGCGAGGGCGCGACCTGACGCAACTCAGTCCGGAGGGCACAACTAAGTTGGTTCGGCTAGGGCGCCGCGATGGGGGATGGGAGGCCGTGTGGGAGCTGAGTCAATGGATTGGCTGGGAGGCCATAAGGGGACCATCTTGGGGAGATTCGCGGGGCGTGCACGGAGGCCGACAGGCAGCCAGTTTGGGCAGGGCGTGGCCAGCCGGGCCAGCACAACCACTCGGTTTGGAAGTGTGCGCAGCCAGGCGGGCCAGCAGCTGGGAGGCTCGCGGCCAGGTAGTCCAATGGCTCGGCCAGGCAAGCCTACAGGCGATCGGGAGGTCGGCAGAGGCCGAGAGCTGGGTGGTGCGGGCTAGAGGCATTACGACTGGGGTGGCTCGTCCGACAGACCGTGGTTCAGCCCAGAGCACCGAAGTGCTGTGGGGGCGGCCCAGTTCACGGAGGCCGCAGGTAGCGCAGCCTTTGTCTTCACCGCCTTCATCGCCTCATTGCATCATCTCCAAGACAAAGTTCAATCATAAACAAGATCAGCAGAGGGGTTGGGCCATGCTGGTTTTGCCCGCACCCTCTGCATTTAGGGTGGTATCAATTGGTTCATCAAGAGGAATAATGTTGAACTTAAATTATTCTTACAATCCACCACATCAATTCCTTTCATTTGAAATATAGAAAAGGAAAGAGGAATTACACAAAACAATCCCCTACATTTGATCACCAATCATTGTTCGTTGATGGAGTTGCGGAAGTCGGTCGTCGAAGACGTCTCATGACAATTGAATCTTCGATGAAGAAGTCGAAGAAGGTCGGCGTTCTTCGTTCTTAATTCTTCATTGGGAGATGGGGTTCTTCGTTGGAGAACACTAATTTTCCAAAGCTCTCCTATCAAAGGCTTCCAATGAATGAAAATTGACAAGAAAAATAATAATAATTGATTGTCTATTATTTTAGATGTTGGCATGAAATTCAAATGGAGAATTAAATTAATTTCCCCCACCCAATTAATGTGTAAGATTAGGGAAAGTTGGCACAAATTAATTAAAGTGGAGTTGAAGAAGGTCCACCATATTAATTTGGTACTTGATAGTTTCTCATCATTAATGGGGAGTTTCAAGGGGTTAAAATCCTGGGTGGTCCCCACCACAATTTAACATGACGTGAAGGTTGTGTTTGGGTGGGCCCCACCACCATAACCTCTCATGGGAGTTTAAGTTGTGGTGGTCCCACCTCCAACCTCCATGAGGAACTTTTAACCACCAAAAATTCACATGGTGGCTCAAATAAATTAAAGTGTCGGTCAATTTATTTTATTATTTTTTTTCATGAAAACCCAAAAACAAACTTTTATTTGTATCCAACTACCGTTGAGGTGAAAGTATTCCTAAGCGAATACCGGCGATGCAAGTTCAACGGTGCACTTAGATTTCTATTCCGAGCACCTGTTCAAAAGTTATAAAAACTCACATGTACATTTACTGAACGTACGTGAACAAAACTTCAGAAATTGATTTCAGGAACACCAGGGCTCAGAATCATGCTCCATCTATTTTTACAGACTCGTAAAATTATCATGTATTTAAGAAAAAATATTTCCATGGAAATTGTAACACCCTGAGCTTCCACGATATGCCTCTCTTTCAATAATGCAATAGCTTGCATTGTACGCAAGTTCGAGTTCTAACACACCACGACTAATCAATATAGCCGTTATGAATAGTAATACCCACTTTTTAAAATTATAGAAATTTTATATTTCAAAATGGACTTCATTTTTGTATTCGTAATATCGAAATTATCCTAATTTTAATTTTTGGTATTTTTCTAAGAACTTCCAATTTTTATGAATAGTGAAAAATACTTAAAAACAACTTTTTTAATAAAAATAATTTATAGTGATAAATTATAACATTGAGTGGTTTTAAAGTATAATTAGAATATATTTTTACCATTTTATCCAATGGTGGTTATTATAATTAATTTCACTTTGAAATTGGACATAAACAATTGTCAATCTTTTGATATACATTGTTTCTTAAAAACACACTATTTGTTGTGACAGCAAAAATTAATTATAAAATTAATTAATGAAACTTATATGTTTGGAATTTTGTAAAATAGAAATCATTTTTGAATTCAGAATATCAATTATAGCTTAAGTTGAAATTTTGGCATTGTTCTGAAAAACTTCAATTTTTGATGAATAGTGAAACCACAAAGTAGTAGTTAAAAAACTGATTTTTCATTTAAATAAAACATTAGCACTTCTATGATTTGATTTTCAAAAATCTGAAATACATGGTTGTCATTAGGAAGTAAAATGTGGTTCAATGAGATTAATATAATTTTTTGGTGAATAGTAACTTTTAAGTTTAATTAATCGTGATTAAAGGTAATTAGTGAAATTTAAGGTAAAGATAATGTTATAATAATATGAAATGACCTTGACACATGTACTAACCCTATTGGATGAGTCATGGCCGACCAAGAAAATCCATGGGTCAACTTGGGTACCCCATGGATCCACTTGGGTAAGAAAATGACATTAATAACTTTTTATTTAAAGTAAAAATCAAATTGTCACAAACATGTGTTGTTTTACTAAAACAATTATTACATGGGGTTATATAAGTTAAATTTTAGACTATAAATATTAATTGGAAATCTAAAACGATTTCCTACATAATGATATTTTTTTTATAATTTTTAGAAATTAAATAAATTAAATTTTTATGACACCATGATGATGCAGCGATTACCTCATTAATTAATGATTTAAATAAAATGAAAAGATAATGTAAAATATAAAACATAAACTTGTAAAAAACCTATTGGATGAGTATATTTCGAACCCTTATCACCTTATCCTCGAAATATATAAGTGTGGGACCTTTAAAATCCGAAACTAAGTATATAATAAAGTAACAGTTCATGACTTTCCAAGAGTGCCCCTCCTCTCCTCTTATAAAAGGCCCCCACCACTACCACCCTATTCACACCTTCGAAGCCATTTGGCTCAGACAAACTCTGCCTAAATACTCTCCCAACTTTCCTCTATTACTCCTAGAATCCTCACTTTGGGTAGAAGTCTTCCCAAGGAAGTATTTGGCTCAAATCAAAAAGAGTTACCCGATTTTAAGGTAATGTCTTATCTTATGTTGTTTTGTATTATTTTGATTCTCCAACCCCCTAAAATCTTTGTATTCTTTTATTTTATAACAAAAATAGAATCTTAAATATATTAGTATGTTGTTATGAGAATGATTTTATTTACACTTACAAACACCTTCATCAAATGGTTAAAGAACATACTGTTTCTGTGGGTGGCGAATTACTGCCTCACGAAACGATGATTGTTCAATATTCTTTTAACACCTCTAATGGTGGACATTATGATGAAAATATTTTCATACATGATATATATTATTTTTATGTTTTCCTTATGCTTCTGTATTTTTCATTTATGGAACACCTTTATGATTTCCATTATGGGTAAACGCGATAATTTCATTTTAGGAAGTGCGGACTACCGCCCCCTCAGAGTGATTTGAATCGTTAATTCCATATGGGGGATGTATAAAGGATGGAGTAAATGGTATTATAAATTATATTATACTGGAATTATATTATACCTTTATATAATTATAATTTCATTCCATTAAATACGAAATAGAAATGAAAGTAGCGTTCATGCGTACGTACGATTTACCGTCTCCATGAACGGTGCATTTCATTTCTTACCTCTAAATGTATGTAATATTATAAATGCATGTATATACTAGATATATATGATATATATGATATCTACTTCATGAATATAATTCTATATATAATGGATATTTCACCACATGAACAACTTGTAATTATAAGAAGTTTATTTTTGACTCAAGTACCAAAGATCGACAAAATGACCGTTATTAACTTAAATAATTACATAATGTTCATAACATGGTAATAAGTGATATAAAAGGAATAATGAACATGGAAAATTTTCTTAAGAAAATAGAAATTAACTCTAGTTTATTATTCAGGAGGTTAAAGAATGATCGAGTCAAGTCGGACACGAGGTAAGGGAAATTCTTAACCCAATTTCTGTTCTTTGGGTTAATCTCCTACTTTCAAATTATGTCATGATATTATTATGTCATATCTTGTATTTGTACTTTATTTATGTTTAATTATAGTGAATACACATAATAGATCTATTTTATTTAAAAAATGATCTTTTTAAGGGAAATTCTTAACCCAATTTCTGTTCTTTGGGTTAATCTCCTACTTTAAAATTATGTCATGATATTATTATGTCATATCTTTTATTTTTACTTTATTTGTGTGTAATTATAGTGAATACAAATAATAGATCTATTTTATTTAAAAAAATTATCTTTGTAAGGAAAATTCTTAACCCAATTTCTGTTCTTTGGGTTAATCTCATACTTTCAAATTATGTTATGATATTATTATGTCGTATCTTGTATTTATACTTTCTTTATGTGTACTTATATTGAATACAAATAATAGATCTATTTTATTTAAAAAAATGATCTTGGTAAGGACTTCGTCTCAATATCCTTTCATTGAGGCATATTTTATTTTATACACAACTTTCTTTTATATGGTGTATAAACCCCTTTGACTTTTATGTTTATTCAAAAGGAATATTTTTTATACGAAGCATTTTACTAAATGACAAAACAGAATGTTTTTTTTCGTACGTATACGGCAACAACGACTTCTCCGCCCCCGTGACCATTATTTGAGTTTCGGCTTCCTCTACAAGCCATAACTTTTTTTAAATGAAAAATAAATACCATGTTTTAATTTTCTTTTATTTTGGCATTCAAAATGGTTTTGAAAGTGTTTTTTATATCAATGTGTTGTATTGATATCTTTTGATTGAAATGTAGAAATGTTATGTTTCCTTTATGAATGTTTTATGTGATACGATTATGTTATGGTTTATGATATGTTTAAACCTATTCATATGAGGAATGCATTGGACTTAATAAGTGTCTGGTGGAGCCTGATATAGCTCCTCGATGCATCGGTAGGTCTCATGAGACAAACTAGTGTCTTGGAATGAGGCCTTGACAAAATCTCATTTGTAGTCTTGGAACGAGGCCTTGGATACGTGGTTATGATAGTCTGGAATTATTCATTCCATCATTATGAAATTGGTTATTGATATTGCATGTGATTATTCAACCAGTAGAATATCCATGTGAATAAGTAAATGGCATTATTTCATTTTACTTTTTCCATATTATGCTGAAGTTCATGTTTAAAAGGCTTTTTTAGTTATACATTGCCTTAAACGTTTATGTTTATTTATGAAAGCTTTCGCTATATTGTTATCCTTACTGATCATCTGAGCTCACCCATTTCAATGTTTTAATTTTTCCAGGATGTGAAGAAGTATTTTATGAATGACCTGAAGGGATAATATGAGGGGATATAAAGACAAGATGTTGTTGTAGTTTTGTATTACTTTATGATGTAATGTAAAACTTATGAATGTATCTAGTGTTTCAAGGATACTAAACTAATCAGTCTTTCGAGACTTGATCTTTGTGATCATGAAAATGTTATGCAATAATGCACTGACTCTGGGTAACTGGGGTTGGGGCGTTACAGTTGGTATCATAGGCAGTTTAGTACTAACATTGGATGCTAGATTTAGATAAACTCTGATTAGAGCATATAGACCTAAGATAAACTTTAAGGATTAGTATAGAAGAACTTCCTAGAATTTTGGTATTATAGATATTTTGTGAGTTTTCCGAGAAATACATCCCTGTCTAGATACGAGCAGGTAGAGGCAGCTGTGGCACAAATGTACCTAGGGGCAAAACCTGAAAACACCTCTTTGAGCTAGAGTCGAATGGGAACTGGTGCACGATAACGGGCCCTGCTGCACTCTTGGTTATGACACTCCCGGGGGATATGCTTAGGATAATTCTTATTTTCTTTACAAACCACTATGAAGGGTTATGAGTATATACTTCCATAAAGAAAACATTTATTTTGATTATGGATTATATCCATAAATAGTTCAATTTATGTTAAGTGTTTTGCAAGTTTGAAATTATGTATTTTGATTCATAAACTAATCTAGTTTATGCCATTGTTTAGAAATGAAACCTAGTGGGAGTAATGGAAACCATATCAATGCACACACTCCATGTAGGGATTTCCCTCCTGCTCAAGATAATTATAGTGGAGCTGGTGATACAATTGGTGCTGATCACCTTATCACCATACTGGGACAACTCACTCAGGTTATGAATAATAACCTTACTCGTATGGAGCACCCTGATCCGCAATGTGAAGGATCAATTTTAGACTGCTTCATGAAGCAACAACCACCAATATTTAATGGGGGTACAAATCCATCAGTATCTGAGCAATGGATAAACTCCTTAGAGAAAATATTCCACGCCTTGGGGAGTAGCGAAAGGGAGAAGGGTGTCATGGCAGTTTACCGCCTCACTAGAGATGCCGATCAATAGTGGTCGCCAATTCAAAACACAAAGGAAGATGAAGAAGTATCAAGTATGGAATGGAGGGAGTTCAAAGAGATTTTCCTAGAAAAATACTTTCCACATGACCATCGAGAAGATATGGAAAGTAAATTTCTCAGTCTGAGGCAGAAGGAGGATGAGAATGTCGCAAAGTATGAGGCCTACTTTACAAGGTTAGCAAGACATGCTGCAGATTATATACATAACCCAAGAAGTAAGATTTATTGTTTCTTTGATGGGTTAAAAACATTTCTTCGTCGATCTTTAGTATCAAAATCTTTCTCAACATACGAAGATATAGTCTCGTGTTATATCAAGACAGAAAAGGAATTATCTAAGTCTAATGAAAAAAAAGTAAAACAAGAGAAGAAGAGAACAGTGGAATAAGAGATATATAAAGGGAAAAAGGGTAAAGAAGGATTTTCCATTATGTGATAATTGTGGGAAGAATCACCCCAGTACTTTCCTAAAAGGAATGAGAGTTTGTTATAAATGTGGAGAAAAAGGTCACCGGGTTCGTGATTGCAAGGGAAAGAAAGAGGCTATCAATGTTGAATGCTACAATTGTAGGGAAATGGGGCATTATGGAAATGAATATCCTAAGCGTCAGGGAACCTTACCTTAGAAAAGGCCAAGAGATCAAGGAAAATCTTACGCTATTACTACAGTTGAAGTGGAATAATTAATGTATTGGTGCTTTTGGAAACAAGGATTATATTCTGGTTATAAGAATAATGTGATATATATAAGGATTGTATTGAAGTACTTGTTGTTTTCATTAAGGTTTTAATATGATGAAGGTAATCATATTTTTATTATGTGACAATAAGAGAAACTTTACTTTGTTTGGGGAATCTAATGTTATAATTTATTTTGGAATTTAAGGACCTGTTAGAGAAAGTATGGATGGAGGTATTTTGGATAACTATAAAGGTTGGAATGGATTAATTTGAACTTTGGATAGTATTGTTTAAGGTTAAAACATTTATGAAGATTGTTTTTGGAATATTATAATACTATAGTTTTAGGAAAAGGACAACCTGCAGGTTGGGGGATAACCCGTCGCATCAGACAAAGCTGTAGGAATCAAACCAACAACCATAGTGCGACATGACTTTATTACCTACCACTATCCTACAGGAAGTCCCTGGTTATTACAAAATATTTTTCCTAATCTAAATGGTATGTGGTAATATTTGGAACCATATACAATTAGGATAAATAGAATATTTTTGAGTTCTGTTACCATTTGGAGTGAAAGATGGGTTTGCAGTAAAAAATTATTAAAGAATGAAAGTCTACATGACAAGTAAGTATATTTCCTTACGTTCTTAGTAAATCTCTTAAATAAATTCCTCAACTTTATGAAAGGTAACTTAAAACAAAAACGTTGTCGGTTAACTTTTCCAACTGGGGATTCAATGACCATTTAACCAATCACAAGTTTGTGATTTTCTTGTGGTTAACTTTCTCCTAATTCTGTTTTCTACAACTCTCCATCAGACCTTGATGGTTTGTTTTTCCTCCATATCCATATTTTCATAGAATCCTAGTATGGTCTATCTCGGGTGACCTTTGTACTTCTCTTTCTTTCTTTTAATGTTATATTTTTATTAACCTTATTTCCGATGTGGGTTTTCCACAAAGGTATTTTATATTTTCAACCTTTTATTTTCAAAGAATTATTTCAAATTGCGAGGACTAAATTTATTGAAGGAGGGTAGAATGTAACACCCTGAGCTTCCACGATACACCTCTCTTTCAATAATGCAATAGCTTGCATTGTACGCAAGTTCGAGTTCTAACACACCGCGACTAATCAAAGTAGCCGTTATGAATAGTAATACCCACATTTTAAAATTATAGAAATTTTATATTTAAAAATGGACTTCATTTTTGTATTTGTAATATCGAAATTATCCTAAGTTGAATTTTTTGTTTTTTCTGAGAACTTCCAATTTTTATGAATAGTGAAAAATACTTAAAAAAACTTTTTTAATCAAAATAATTTATAGTGATAAATTATACTATTGAGTGGTTTTAAAGTATAATTAGAATATATTTTTACCATTTTATCCAATGGTGGTTATTATAATTAATTTCACTTTGAAATTAGACATAAACAATTGTCAATCTTTTGATATATATTGTTTCTTAAAAACACCCCATTTGTTGTGACAGTGAGAATTAATTATAAAATTAATTAATGCAACTTATATGTTCAGAATTTTGTAAAATAGAAATAATTTTTGAATTCGGAATATCAATTATAGCTTAAGGTAAAATTTTGACATTGTTCTGAAAAACTTCAATTTTTGATGAATAGTGAAACCACTAAGTGGTAGTTAAAAAACTGATTTTTCATTTAAATGAAACATTACCACTTTTGTGATTTGATTTTCAAAAATCTGACATACATGGTTGTCATTAGGAAGTAAAATGTGGTTCAATGGGATTAAAATAATTTTTTGGTGAATAATAACTTTTAAGTTTAATTAATCGTGATTAAAGGTAATTAGTGAAATTTAAGGTAAAGATAATGTTTTAGTAATATGAAATGACCTTAAAACATGTCCTACCCCTATTGGATGAGTCATGGACGACCAAGAAAATCCATGGGTCAACTTGGGTACCCCATGGAGCCACTTGTGTAAGAAAATGACATTAATAAATTTTTATTTAAAGTAAAAATACAATTGTCACGAACATGTGTTGTTTTACTAAAACAATTATTAAATGAGGTTATATAATCTAAATTTTAGACTATAAATATTCACTGGAAAGATAAAAAGATAATGTAGAACCATTATCACCTTATACTTGAAATATATAAGTGTGGGACCTTTAAAATCCGAAACTCAATATATAATAAAGTAACATTTCATGACCTTCCAAGAGTGCCCCTCCTCTCCTCTTATAAAAGGCCCCCAACACTACCACATTATTCACACCTTCCCATCCATTTGTCTTGGAAAAACTCTGCCCAAATACTCTCCCAACTTCCCTCTCTTACTCCTAGAAGCCTCTATTTGGGTATAAGTCTTCCCAAGGAAGACTTTGGCTCAAATCAAAATGAGTTACCCGATTTTAGGGTAATGTCTTCTCTTATGTTGTTTTGTTTTATTTTGCTTCTACAACCCCCTAAACTCTTTGTATTATTTTATTTTATAACAAAAACAGTATCTTCAATATACTAGGATGTTTTTATGAGAAGGATTTTATTTACACTTACACACACCTTCGTCAAATGGTTAAAGAACATACTGTTTTTGTGGGTGGTGAATTACTGCGTCACGAAATGATGATTGTTCAATATTATTTTAACACCTCTAATGGTGGCCATTATGATGAAAATATTTTCATACATGATATATATTATGTTTATGTTTTCTTTATTCTTTTGTATTTTTCATTTATGGCACACCTTTATGATTTCCATTATGGGTAAACACGATAATTTCATTTTAGGAAGTGCGGACTACCGCCCCCTCAAAGTGATTTGAATCGTTAATGCCATATGTGGGATGTATAAAGGATGGAGTAAATGGTATTATAAATTATATTATACTGGATTTATAGTATACCTTTATATAATTATAATTTAATTTCATTAAATACAAAATAGAAATGAAAGTAGCGTTCATGCGTACGTACGACTTACCGTCTCCATGAACGATGCATTTCATTTCTTACCTCTAAATGTTATGTAATATTATAAATGCATGTATATACTGGATGTATATGATATATATGATATCTAAATCATGAATATAATTCTGGATATAATGGATATTTCACCACATGAACAACTTGTAATTATGAGAAGTTTATTTTTGACTCAAGTTCTAAAGATAGACAAAATAACCGTTATTAACATAAATAATTACATAATGTTCATAACGTGGTAATAAGTGATATAAAAGGAATAATGAACAAGGAAAAGGTTCTTAAGCAAATATAAATTAACTCTAGTTTATTATTCAGGAGGTTAAAGAATGATCGAGTGAAGTCGGACATGAGGTAAGGGAAATTCTTAACCCAATTTCTGTTCTTTGGGTTAATCTCCTACTTTCAAATTATGTCATGATATTATTATATCATATCTTGTATTTGTACTTTATTTATGTGTAATTATAGTGAATACACATAATAGATGTATTTTATTTAAAAAAATGATCTTTGTAAGGGAAATTCTTAACCCAATTTCTGTTCTTTGGGTTAATCTCCTACTTTCAAATTATGTCATGATATTATTATGTCATATCTTGTATTTGTACTTTATTTATGTGTAATTATAGTGAATACATGTAATAGATCTATTTTAGTTAAAAAAATTATCTTTTTAAGGGAAATTCTTAACTCAATTTCTATTCTTTGGGTTAATCTCCTACTTTCAAATTATGTTATGATATTATTATGTCCTATCTTGTATTTGTACTTTCTTTATGTGTACTTATATTGAATACACATAATAGATCTATTTTATTTAAAAAAATGATCTTGGTAAGGACTTCTTATCAATCTCCTTTCATTGAGGCATATTTTATTTTATACACAACTTTCTTTTATATGGTGTATAAACCCCTTTGACTTTTACATTTATTCAAAAGGAATATTTTTTATACGAAGCGTTTTACTAAATGACAAAAGGGAATGTTCTTTTTCGTACGTATGCGGCAACAATGACTTCTCCACCGCCGTGACCATTATTTGAGTTTATGCTTCCTCTACAATCCATAACTTGTTTTAAATGAAAAATAAATACCAAGTTTTAATTTTCTTTTATTTTGGTATTGAAAATGGTTTTGAAAGTGTTTTTTATATCAATGTGTTGTATTGATATCTTGTGATTGAAATGTGGAAATGTTATGTTTCCTTTATGAATGTTTTATGTGATACGATTATTTTATGGTTTATGATATGTTTAAACCTGTTCATATGAGGAATGCATTGGACTTAATAAGTGATGGATGGAGCCCGCTATAGCTCCTCAATGCATCAGCAGGTCTCATGTGACAAACTAGTGTCTTGGCACGAGGCCTTGGATACGTGGTTATGATAGTCTAGCATTATGCATTCCATCATTATGAAAGTGGTTATTGATATTTCATGTGATTATTCGACCAGTAGAATATCCATATAAATAAGTAAATGGCATTATTTCATTTTACTTTTTCCGTATTATGCTGAAGTTCATGTTTAAAAGGCTTTTGTTTAGTTATACATTGCCTTAAATGTTTATGTTTATTTATGAAAGCTTCTGCTATATTGTAATCCTTACTGATCATCTGAGCTCACCCCTTTCAATGTTTTAATTTTTGCAGGATGTGAAGAAGTATTTTATGAATGACCTGAAGGGATATTATGAGGGGATATGAAGAAAAGATGTTGTTGTAGTTTTGTATTACTTTATGATGTAATGTAAAACTTATGAATGTATCTAGTGTTTCAAGGATACTAAAATAATCGGTCTTTCGAGACTTGATATTTGTGATCATGCCAATGTTACGCAATAATGCACTGACTCTGGGTAACTGGGGTTAGGGCGTTACAGAAATTCTGGGTCTTTACAATCATATTACCTTCACATTCGATGAATACAAAGGTCCCTTAGGTAATTATAGAATCACAACATTGTGATTATTAACATTACCTTTACATAGTTCTCTATAACTCTCCATCAAAATATGATAGTTATCTTTTCTTTCAATATCCATGTTCTCACTTCAAACCTATGTTCTTTGATGTGGAAACATGATTATATATTACATTGGGTACCTATTATGGTTCAAACATTCCATTTTAAGGGAATTTATGTATTCATTTTTATGATGTGGGTTTCTATGAATAAATCATTAAAGTATTAATCCATTGATAACCTAGATGAATTTTGCTGGTAACATTCATTTTAAGGGGGATAGAATATAACACCCCGATATTTTATGACATATTTTTTATTCTCATTAATTTATCCATTTTATATTATTATTTTCACTTGGAATTATATATATATATATATATATTAAACCACTATTTCAAACATTCATTTCATATGAAATTCTATCTTTTCTTGCGCTACTAGTAACACCAACATTGCATGCATTACACACAACACCGATGCTTCTACAAAACATCATTTTATTGTATTTTTTTTCAAATGAGATAATTATATCATATATATTAAAAATAGTTATTTTAATAGTAATAAATAATTTTTAAATAATATTTAATATATATATATATATATATAATATTGATAAATAATGATATACTTTTTGGTAAATCCCTTCTATGTTTAAAAATAATATTTTCTAGAATGAAAAATTGTAATAATAAAATAATTTTTAGACACATTTAAAAATATAATTTTATAATATAACCTTAATATTTGATTTTAGAATGAATATATTATAATTGGATTATTTTTTGGTATTTTTCTATGAATATTTTTTTTGATTAAAAGTGAAAAATATTGTGTTTTTGTTTATAAAAGTCTTTTCATTTAAATAATTATTAATGTTAAATTATTTGTTAATTTTTTTTAGGGTTACATTAGATTAATATTAAATAATTTAATACAATTTAGGTCCTTAGAATCAATTTATCCTTGAAATATAATTTCAAAACATTACAAAATTTTGGACTTTTTTAATTTAAAAAACCCGTTATTTCATCCCATTTATGGTATTAGCGTTAATTATAAATTTCCAACTTCTGTGAATTTAATTTAAAAAATAAAACATAAACCAATGTAATAAATAAAATATATATAGTCTTATAAGATCAAATTAATATTTGTAGTGAAAATATTATTAAAAGTGAATAAAATTAATCAAAGTGATTGTGATCAACATAAGATTAGTTAGGGACTAATCCTCGAACCTAGGGGACTAAATGACCTATACACTAGTCCAAAATCCATTTTATAGCCATTATTTGTACATAAACCTTATATTTTTTATTTATGTTTCTTTGTTATGATTTATGTTAGGTAAGAACATGTGTACACCTAACGTGTCTTCAAAAATTCCAAGTGAGTAATTTTCCATCTCTATAAAAGGCCACCACCTGTTCCTATTATTAAAACCTCCCAAACCTATTAGTTTATTCCACTATCTTCCTAATAAAAATATCAAAATACATACCATACTCGTATATGCCTTCTCTTGGTCAATTGACAATCCAATGGTTCCTTTTGGCACGATCCAAAAGGAGTTACCGACTAAGAGGTACCATCTTGTCACAATGCCTTTCTTTTTTTTCTTATCCACCCCTCCCACATTCTTTATTATATTCTTATATTTAAAAATGAGTATAAAAAATATAATAGTATGTTTAAATATAAATGGTATGACATAAACATACACACAACTCCATAAATTGTGTAACAAATATGTTTTTAATCTATATGGGGAACTATGTCCTCACAAAACAATGATTGTTCATTTTTTCATTTCAACCAAAAACAATTGAAATTATGATGGAAAGTATATTTATATATTTAATATATAAAATTATTAATGGAATTCATATTTTTTAAAAAATTAAAAAAAAAATCTTTTTTCCATCCATTTTCTATTTATACGAAAATTTCGTTTAAGGAATTTTGGATTACTTACCCCTTAAAGTGACATTATTCATTCATAAACGACATAATTGTATTAAGGATGGTTTTAGAGAATATATAATATATATATTATTTCATAAATAAGATTTAATAATTTTATATATACCCACATATATTTCTTTTAAATTCATTCCATCATCATTAAAAATAAATGGAAATAATGTTCATGCATACGTACGGCCTACCGTCTCCATAAATATTGGATTCTATTTCTTACATATTTATTTTATAGATTATTATAATAAACATATAATGTATATGAATGATATTTATATCATTTTTTTCATTCTTTATATTATTATATAAATTATAAATAGCAATGATATAACAAATTATGATACATGTGAACAATAAAGAGAATATTACCCGAAATGAAACCATAATGTAATATTGTTAACAAGAGGGTAATATAAGGTCATAATAAAACCATGTGTGGTATTGTATATAATAAAATGTTTCTTTAAAGGTTATATAATAAATTTATAGTTATTATATAGATGTTTTGAAAGTGTATGGTAATATTCAAGACATAAGGTAGAGGGATTTCTTCTCACTTTTTCTTCCCGAGAGATACATGCTATGTTCACCACCCTTTCTTTTTGTGTTGTGTGAGTACTTAACAAGATTTTATTTTGTGTATATTATACCTAAATTTTTGGGTATTACCATTTCATTTTTATGAAATTTTATTCATTTTGTTTTGTTTCAAATTTTTCTAAATTAATAAAAATGGGTTTTCTCAATTTTTATTTTTTTAGAATCATGTTTTGTTATTCACCTAAACTTTTTTCTGAGGTGTATATAATTCCAGTTTACATGTTATATCATGAATCTACTTCCTTTAATGATATTTAAATAATCATTAAATTTACTTTTATTACATAGATATTATGATCCCAATTTATGATGTAATAAGATATTATTGAGAAAATCTCATTTCTGTTGAAGATTGTTTTCATATTTGCTTCCATTGATGAATTATTATGTTCCATATCTCATGAAATTCATGAAATTTATTCTTATATAGTTATTAATGCTATAATCAATTAGTGGTACCTTTTTATATTCTTTTGTACATATTATAGTTATGAATTATTTTTTATAAAATCTTGACATTACCCTCTCTTCAATCTTAAATCAATGTTAAAAACATTTTTTCAAAAAAGGGATTACAAGAATATTATAACATTATCCTATGATCATTAATTTTATTAACCTTTTTGTCTTTTATAAATATTTATAGAGTAATATTAATTTTCCTTCTAAACTAGGAAATTTTCTCTCGTTTTTACCATTCAAAAAGTATGATCTTTTTTTACATTATAAAAAATGTATAGAATTATCTGTATTCAATCCTTTGAAGATTTATTTTCATATTTAAGTGTTATTATTTTAGAAAAGTATTTTTAAAGCAATTTTCCTGGAAAATTATTTTCAAAAAAGATTCCAAATTCATTTATATGTTTTCAAGGAAAATGGGTTTTAAAAGATTATCAATCATCTATTATAATATTTCATGGAAGATGGATTTTAAAATGTTTTAATGATTTTTTTATATGATTTAAAAAAATTATCATGGAAAATAGTTTTCAAAATGTTTTCATGCACTATTTAGATGTTTTCAAAGAGTTTTCAATGAAATAATTTTGAAAACAATTTCAGGATTTATTTATATGTTTTAAGGTATTTTATAGGAAAAGGGTTTTTAAATTTTTTTAACGATATTATAATATTTTGGGGAAAAATGTTTTGAAATTATTTCAAACCTTTTGTAAATTATTTAATGGTATATTCTATGAAAATTATTATCAAATTTTTTTACATATTAAGAATGCATTTTCAAAGAATAAATTATATTTTCCTAAAGAAATTTTTTTGAATGAAATATTAAAATTATTTTCCTTCTATAATGAAATCCATTGATGTTACTCATTCGATTCTAGAAAATGATCTAAAGGTTTCATTCATAACATTTCTATGAATGGGTTATGTTTAATATCATGGTATCCCAGAAACCTATTTCTATTTCACAGGTTTTATGTTTATGAAATCCAGTTTTATTTCACACGTCATATGTTTAGGATTTTTTTCCTTTCTTGAGTTTTTATTTAGGTTAAATGATTATGATACCTAACTCTTTTATATAGGTTATTATATGTTTACTTATTTATGATAAACATTTAATTTCCTGAGTTAAGATATGATTGTTTGTGATTTTGGGGCACAGGTATGTATTATTTCACTATGATATTGGTGGGACCTATAACTACCAAAAATGTATTAGCTATAGATATATATCCGTTTAGACATACTAAGATGGTATAGGGAGTAACCCATGACTACTAATATTTCCATGGGAGATAATATTAACTACCAAGATGGTATGAGGATTGAAAAAATGATAATATGATAGCCATTTCAGTGATCCATGACTTCTAATATGGGATGTGGATTGAACCCGTAATACAAATATTATCTTGGTAGAAATTCCTTGGTTACTATGGAAATAATGTTATATGGTTATGTGTCTCCCACCAACCCATGTTTGATTACTATGTTATAATTTATTGTGTTATTTTATTTATTAACTTATGAATCATGTCTTATGACTACCATGGATTATACCATGATTTATGTATATAATCTTTGATATTTAGGGTATGATATTATATCATCATTATCATGTTCTTCTACCCTTATGTTCATAATTTTTCTTACCAATCTCCCTTATTTACCCTTGTTAACTAGTTGATCTCAACCCTATCTCATTTTTATTTTCCTCATGTTATGATAAAAGGTTTTATATAGGATAACAAATTGTGGAGATCAATATGTGAGATGTTGAAGATATTTAACAATGATAGAGGATTATTTTTCGAAGATTCCAATGATGCTAAAATATTACAGTCCTTTGGCATGTATTTTCATGATATATAGAATATTTATATAAAATGATGTAATATCCAGGAATATTAATCCTGGGATTCTATAATAAAAATCAGAAAGCCATATTTCTATGATAAACTATTGGACTATCTAATTAATCATAAATATAGCTAACATGATAATTTTTTTTGGGTACCAAGATCTTTTTTCATAAAGTTATTAAAATTTCTTAAAAAGATAAACTTGAATGTTTTCATAATAACATAACCTTTTTTGTTCCATGATCAACATCACCTATTTATACAAAAAGGAAAGAAAATTATTTATTCCTGAAGAAATAATAGATCATGGGATCTATGATATTCTATCCCATCTATCATCAGTTATCGTCAACACAATATAGTTTGAACAAGATATCTAATATGAATAAATCCTCATATAAAGTGATAAAATTTAATATTTCTATCTTCATCTGATTTTTAACATCAAAATTCCTTTAATGGTTAACTATATAAACATTTAGACTGATGAAAATTCAAAACGTAAGAAATATTGTCATGAAATAAACTTAAAATTGATCCAAATCTATCAAAAAGAACCACTTGGTTGTCACATTGCAAACATGTGAATACCCTCCTAAGATATACCATTAATTAAAATAAATCCTTTGGGAAAACAGGCGTGCTCCCCTTTTGTTAATGATTTCTAGATATATTTTTTAAATATAAAATGTTTTAAACATAATACATTATGAAATATAACACATTGTAAATATCATTTTGAGGGTATTCTGTACCGTACAATTTACTTATTAATATAAATATTATCTTTATATAAACAACATTATCTTAATGTCAAGAATTAATTTAAGGGTATCCTTCCCTTATTTAAAATATCACATTTCCATGAAATCTAATTTCTATGTATTTATCAACATTCAAATTGTCATTTTCAATCCTAAATAAAAAATTAAACTAAAAATTGTTATATATTTAATGGTTTATATAATATTATAGCATAATTAAAAAATATAAATTCTTCATTCAACCAAATATATTCTTAGACCATTACATATGCTTTATCAACTAATCCCTTAATACCTCCTTCCTAGAATATGATATATGAATAATGTCTTAAGGTTCCTCAACCTCAATATAATCATTCTTATTATTTTATATGTAATAAATAATTAATGAATATCAAATAGATTTTACATGTCTCTTGAGGTCTCTACATCTTCATAAGTATAACTGATACTCGCACCAACTTCTGAATTATCATTATTATATTTCCACATTCGAAATCAATTCAAATAATTCACATACGTTCCACATCTAAGAAATTAAATTTTCACCATGTTACTTATAATTTTCTCTACTATCTAAAAAAGTATGAAATGTGTGAGAAACATTTATCATAGTGGGATGTCATATAATCAGGATAAATTACTTATAGGGTTCCTAAATCAAAGATCCTACAAATTTAATATATGATAAAATAGGTTTATCCATGGTTATTCATATCATACTTATATTTAAATACTTTATGATGGTTCATCAAGAGATTGTGAATTTCTAAAGCATATCACCTGGGAGTGTTAGACCATGTGTGCATTAAGGTCCGTTGTCGTGTACCATATTTAACCGAGTCATTCCCGAAACATCTTGTTGGGGTTGATAACCCTAGGAACACATATTACAGTGGAACATATACTTGTAGTATCCAAATTGAGAAGTATTTCTAGGAAACCACTTAATCCAACCTTTACCAAAATTCCATGACATTTTACTAATAATTAACTTATACTTATATTTATCCATAGAGACATCCCTAGACATATCCTTAGAATTATAAATTGGGATATAAATAATGTTTTATCATCCCAGATTCCAATATTTCAATAATAATCTCATTGGATAGAAACTATAGTAACCCAGTCTTATTATACCTTGAATTTATAGTATTTTAGATAAATAATTATTACATTACAATAATACATGCTCTAGGACCATAATATTTTAGTAAATTTCAAAAATGGAAAAAATATATTCTATCTGGGTGAAATATCTTCAACATTTCCCATAAATATTCCCACCATTAGTGATTCTACCTAAAACTGTTCTTCATAACCTGGGGAACAGAAACATAAGATTGGGTGATCTCTGTTGCTCAATACAGGTAAATAAAGGAAATGATTAAGCATAACATGAACAAAGGGTATGGAACATGAGAATAACATTTCATGATCATACTCTGCATATTATATATCATAATTATGATTTGAAATTTTTAATACATGGATAATAATATAATTAAGTGCATAATTAAACACAAAACAACATAGAAAACAGACATCAAATTATTAAAGACATATTAGCTAATAATATGATTTCTATAGTTGTAAATTCATCACTTCCAGGCCATATTATTTGACAAATTCTTTTACTGAACTGATTTCACTCCCCTTTATTTCCCTATATATAATTTAACCGAGTTCACTCCTCATTTTAACCTTGTATTGCAAAATAGAGGTCATTTTCTATTCTAGCACCGTAATATTGAACAATGTTCATTTCTCATTCTAGCTATGTCTTACTCATGAGATATAAATCTTAACCCAAAGCATTAGAGGAAGATATAGGTCCCACCCATCCTATACATAATTCATAATTACATGTTCTATAAAATCATAAACAATGATATCATAAACCCTGAAATGCAATGGGTCTCCTAAATATGTAATCATATCTTAACCTATGGAAAAGAGATAGGTTTCATACTAATTTCAACATAAACATAACTAGTGAAAGTAAGATGGATTCAAAATCTTATAACTCATGAAAGATAAACATATTTACTAAACATATAACCTATGAAAGAGAAATCAGTTTCCAAAAGTTAATGACATTAAGAATAATATTTTAGAGAAATAATATGAATGGAACATTTAAGTCATTTCTCAAAATGGAAAGAGTAACATAAACAATGTAATCATAGATTGAAAATAACTTTGAAATATCTTTCAAAGACATATCTTGAGGAAAATATCATTCAATCATTGAATTTTTTTTAAATACATATAACCACTTGAAAATAATTTTCTTACCAAATACATCAAAATTGTAAAAATAATACTTGAAATCATTTGGAAACGATTTTCCTTGAAAATTGATAAAATTTTATTGAAATAAAATTGAAACCTTTTTCAAAATAAAATAAAATAAATTAATCTTAAAAAATGATTTCAAAACATTTTTCTATAAAATCTTATAAAATAAGCTTCAAAATTTTGGAATACCTTTTTACTAGAAATATTATGAAATATGATTAAAATTTTCATAGAAAGAATTTATTATAAATTATATTTAAAAACCCTTCATAAAAATTATGATTCTATAAAATAAAAAAATAATCATATATGTGATGGTTGGTAAATTTGTACATGTCATCTAAGGTTTAAAGAACAATCCATTTTCTAGGTAAAAATGGCAGAAAAATGTGTTGTTTAGAAAGAGACAAAAATATTACTTTGGAAACATAAGTAAAAAAGAAAAATAGAAGAAACACATTTCTATGATTATATAAGAATAGTATAATATTCATGGGATCCCTTTTTTAGAAAACATGGTTTTGAAGGGACACATGTTTTCGATATATGTGATGGTAATGCTGGGATTTTGAAAGAACACATTCTAAACTATCATATGTCCCAAAAAAGTATAATAATTGTACCCATACTTGAATATATCATGAAATAATTGATTTGATAGAAACTAAAGAGTTTTCTTGAGATATGGATCATAATATTTCCTCAAAGGAAGAAAAATCATAAACAATCTTGAAATGTGATGACATTTATTAAATAAACACTTATAACATGGTAAAATTTGATCATACTCTCCATGTACGTAAATTAAATTACATGAATCATAAAATATCCTAATAAAAATAAGATTAAAGATATAAGATATAAAATTGAATTATATACACCTCTAAATGATTTTAGGTGTATAAAAAACATGTGTCTCAAAGAAGGAATATTGATACAAAATTATTTTACTGATTTGGCCTTTTTTGTAACATAAACCCTTTTAAATAAATATCATAGAATGGATATGTAAATACCAAAAAATATAATTATAAAAATCGTTGAATTCATCTATGGGTAGTATATACACCACACAAAGGAATGGTGGGTGAATAAAGCTAGTGTCATATTGAAATATAATGTGAGATGAAATACTCTTACCTTGTATATTGACTATTTTCATACTCATTCAAGCCACCATTATAATAAATATAAATTTTTATAAATATTTTATAGAATAATATTTTTATATCTAATACCATATATGTGTAGGATCTAAATATGTACGAACATACTAACTTATAAGATTGGGTGTGGGAGGGTGAATTTTATATTTAAAAACATTTTTTTAATCTTTATTAAAATATCGTTTAACAAGGTAAAAAAATTAATATTTACTAAATCCTATTTTTTTTTATAAAAAATGAAATCAGAATATACATGAGTACGATTTTAATGGATTCATAATCATATTGGGTCTAGTAAATAGATTTATCATATTAAATATGATTATAATTATGTATTCGATGTTTTTGTCGGGGCGCATGTGTCCATCTGCTGAGGGCGCATAGCTGTAGCCCGAAATTACATCTTTCCTAAGGCAGGCGACATCCGTCGTTTATTCAGGGATGTTTGCTCCTTGATTGAAATAGGATAATGGGATGCCAGTTCTTCCTTCCTTGGATTCCTCCACGTAACTTGTCATATAGACCGAGTCTCCATTATAGACTTAGATGTTGTTCGTGAAACTCTTCCCAGGGCTATGTATTCATGGACGCTAGTTAATTAAACATCTTCTGTCGGGAAATTTCAAGGGGTCCAGTCAGGAAGGCAACCTACAGTCAGGGGAGTAGTCATGCTGGGCATCACTGGCATGTCTGGACGATGGAACACTAGCGCGCCTGGGTTTCTTTACCTTATTATAGGGCTTCTCGATGGTGCGGAAGCCCAAGGAATCTCGAGTCTTACGTGGGGTATAATATGTCATAGGCATGTATATGAGGTTTTCCTCAGCTTCCCATGTTTAACACAGGGTATGATTTGAGCTTAACGTCTAGTAGAGATGGATCAGACTGATCAGAACAATGATTAGAGTGGATCAAATGGGTGTAACCCCTGGAGGGAACATTGACGTTGGGGCTAACGCTTGTTAGCTAAATGATTGTTGGTAAGGGGAATGGGGAATAATGTGGCATGATCCCACCGGGATATGGTGGCCCAGGTAAAAATCATGATGGATAATGGAATGTTGAATTAAGTGGAGATAGAATGGTATGGAGATTATGTGAGGATGACGGTGATATTGGGCATGATCCTTGAACAGACTTCCTACATATCCATAGGGAACTAAATCAATGTCCGCATACTTTGGTGGGACGATGGGACACCTAAAGAGGTGGCCCATGAGAATGGATGCATAGATGGGACCCATAGGAAGTGGAACCTCTAGGTTGGGGCATGACCATCTTGAAACAAATAGGCTCAAGGGAGAGATTTGGATGAGTCAAGGGTGATGGGATCGGACCTCAAAGGGGCTTCCTACGTATCCATGTAGTAGGGAATCAAAGTCCCAGTTCATTTGATGACAGATTAACGTCGATTGGGGGATTTCAATGTCTTGCCATTGAATGTGTTTGACAATGGAATACCACTGACGGGGGTTGAAAATAGCTTACCACTAATTGGGATAACAATGGTTTACCGATGATTGGGGTTGACAATGTATTACCGCAGAATAGGGGACAATTTAGTGTTATGATGGAAAAAGGGGGGTACAGTTTAATATCATTAAGGACGGGGGAGGAGCTATGTGAAGTGGTCGAGATAGATGGTAGTTGGGCTTGAACCTTAGAAAGGCTTCCTACGTACCTTACCATGACAAGGATCAAAGTCTGTGTAGTTTGTGATGGTGAGAACTGACATGAAGGGGGTTAGAACCAATGTTTGTTGGGCTTGAACCTCAGGGAGGCATCCAATGTAACTTGTCTAGGAAAGCATTAAATTCCATGTAGTTCAGGTAGAGTGGGAACTGAAGTCAAGGGGGTCATAACCAATTGATGGGGGCTTGAACCTCAGGGATGCTTCCTATGTACCTTGACATGGAAAGGATCAAAGTCCACGTAGTTCGAGTAGAGTGGGAACTAATGTGATGGAGGTCAGAAACAAAGGATGGTGGGCTTGAACCTCAGGGAGGCTTCCTACGTACCTTTCCTTGTCAAGGATCAAAGTCCATGTAGTTCAGGATGGTGTATTTTGGGATTACACTCTATGATTCCCAGAGAGGATGTCGTGATCGGTGCTAGCTCTAATCCCATGTGAATCATGCTTGGTGTTAGAAACAAGAGGCAGCAAAGACCTGATGATCACGTCATGAATGGTGCGTCCATGGGAAGTGGAGTGGGGTTTACACGTATTTAGTGGCCCAAAGAATAAACAGGGGCTAACGTGTGGTCCGTGGCTCTAAGTGATGGAGATTGGGACATACTAAAGGGTGGAGGCTTGGGTAGTGACAAAGCCCAACTGGATAGGGATTTGGCACTGATGAAGTGTGGAGGAGCAGGGGTGCTACCTCCTGCAAGAAAATATAGGGTCTTACACCAATGAGGTTGACCTTTCCCTACGGACAGATGCAATTTCAATAAATAGGATCTCATTCCATGTGAGGAATGATTTCACTCCCATAGAGACCAGTGGGTGTGTAGAATGTCCAAGGTGGGTGAAGCCTGCATACAGTGCACGAGGAAATGTCACTATTTATCCTCATGTGCTGAGGACAATGGTGCTTTGCAGTTTAATGTCATGTAGCATGGACGAGGTGGGTTCTCTTTACACCTCTAGGATATACAAAACTGATACCTCTTTCCCTGTGGGGAATGAAAGTCATCATCAATGCCGTGGTGTTGGGGTGTTGTAGAGAGATCCATTGAGGGGTCCATGTTAGCGTGGCTATGCGAAGAAGCAATATTTGTTAGCGTTCCTATGCAAAGAATCATGTGGTGAAGCAACAAAATGGAAAGCACTGCCCAATGGATTTTGAATTTACTTCATGGGAGACTAAATAGCTGCATGGAAAGAGAGCGTGTGAAATAGGTGGGGATCCCATAAAAGGGGATCAAACTTGGTGCCTTGAGGGGAAGACAACACATCGAGCATGAAAAAGAGAATATGATAGGCCCAAGAAATAAGGGTTGCATACAAACCGAGAGGTGATGTGCACAAGAGATAGGGTCTGCATATAGGACAAAAGGGTTACACGCATGAGGGTCGGGTTGCACGCTAGAGGCCAGTGTTTCCCGCAAGATGGAAGGGTTGCACCCAAACCGGAAGGGGATGTGCATAATAGAGGCACGATGCAGAGGTAAGTTGTGTAGAATTGGGTTCTCTTGCATGCAAATGACATTGGAAGAAAGGAAATTAACGAGGATTTGGCCCAAGAGGGCCCACCTGAAAGATGTCCCTTGGGAGACCTATCATGCAAAATCTAATACCTGAAGGTTATGATGTTTTTCGCGCGATTGTAGAAGAGGATGTTTTCGCGCATCAAAGCATCACTTCATCTTCTGTTACCAACCCTAAAGGGTGGGGGTAAATTTCATTTTATTTATGATCTCCTCAGGGTGGTTTGAAAATAGGTGCAGCGCACAAATTGATGGTCAATGGCATATTGGGCCTACAATGGGGGCGCCGCATCGAGCGCACGAATGGGGGTTGCATGGAAGGTCTCTATTTATGAAAGATCAAGGGCGTAATTGCATAGTAGATTCCACATCGGGAACGCAAAGGGCCACTGCGTGCAAAGTTGAAGGGGAACCTGAAGGTCGGATTCTGAGGGTACGCTGAAAAATAGGAAGCGGTCTGTCAGTGTGGGAAAAACCGCATTTTTGAATGCAAACATGTTCCCCACATGCGGATGGTGAGTCCATGACTATAAATTGGCAGAGGGCCCCCCAGAGGCCCCTACTTATGACTTTTTCTCCACGATAGGCACTTTTATCTCATGCATGAAAATGATCCCAATCAACATGTATGTTTCCACGGCCGAACCACAGTTTTTCACACCATACCACATTTTTTATGTAGTACAAAATTCTTGAACTCCACTAGATAGTTTTGTGCGCTGCCTGATATTTTGTGCACTGCTTGATATTTTGCTCACCGATATTCATTCTTTCTCACCAACACCTTAGGATTTCTAAAATAGATTCTCAACAGACTGATGCCGAGAGGGAGGTTGCCACTACTGCGAGAAGGAATCAGATGATCACGAACCCTCATATTCTTTGTGTGAGGAAGGTTGTGTCTAACAACCAGATTCATTTTGGCAGGCATACGCGAGCTAAAAAAAGATTATATTCTGAGTGATAGTTTGCCACTGTGCAACTTCGGCCTTTTGGAAGAAGTGTTGATGGACGGTTTCGAGGCGGACACACCACTGTCATGGGTGACAAGCGAATATAGTCTTCCATAATTCCATATTAAAAAATAATGGCCACACTCCTTAGGAAACACAGAACACAACCATCTGTGACTTAAATCCAAAGACCAGGACGGTTGTGCGAAGTGATCCGGTTCTCGGGGAATCTCCCACTATTTATGCAAGTACCATTAGTGGAAACATTACTGAAGAGAATAAGGATGGCATGAATAGGATTTTAGATCCAGGGGCAACATTACCAGGGAATGGGCATGGGAATATTGGGTACTTCAGACATGAGAAAAAATGAGCTGGAGTAATGATCTATGGGGATTTTATAGGCCGTTTGATGTCCCAATTTCATTTCTACCAACAAAAGGACTTGGTAGTAGAGCTATTCAGTCATTTGTCCCATGACACCAACACCTTCATCCTTCACCATGGGTTGGTGGGCATCATTCAGTGGTAAGTCCACTGTATCAGGGGAATCCCCTTGGTGGGGTACCTGTATGATGAGTTCCTCCCAATGAGGAATGTTTGGGGGGATTGGACACCCACCCCAATCCTTTCATGGTAGCTATTGGATCTGGCTATTTAGAAGCTAAAAATAAAATATATCAGGAAAGAATTACGTTTTTCAGAGAGGTTTATCCTTTTCCGGATGCAGGACATGGCTGTAAAGATTCCAGGCCAAGAGAAACAATGATCGAACGCATCTTAGAGAGGTAAAGTAGGATTATAGTGAAGGGTTCTGGAGATAGAAGTGTATTGATCATGGGGATTTCACGTTAATGAAGGTCGATTCCCTAATGTGAGATATGTCGGGTTTCTCGCCACATTTTTTTGTGGGTGGTTATCTACAGTAAGGGGCACGAGGATGGGGGTCCGCCTAGGGACTCTAGTGATGGTCCAGATCATGGAGGTGAAGAACAAGGTCAACCTAGGGGTTCTTGTGTTGGCTAGGATTTATAGCATTCTGGGATGTATCTTGAGGGGATGTACACCTAGGAGGATATGCAGACCATTTCAAATTCTTCATGGCTAGGTCACGGCCCACTGTGGTGGGTATGACTTCTCGAATTCCCTTTTCCCCTGGAAATGGTATGTGGACTTCTCTCTTAAACATTGTCAGAATTTTCCCTCTAAAACTCAGGGACGAGGGGATAATGCTTCATATTGGTAGCCACATGCACATTTATTATCACCCATTTCGAACCACAGTCGTTGAGATGGTAGATGACAGGCAAGGGACATTAGAGCAGAGAGTGTATCTACAGAGCATCCGTGGTGGCGTACTAGTAGCTAGAATTGAGGGTGAAATATTTTGTGAACCATATGTACTGACCAAGTTCTCCAGGAAGTTTGGGAGCATGCAAAAAATGCCGAAGAAAAAATATACAGAGGTTTTTGAAGAATAGAATCCTTTCATTCTTCGCAAACTGTGTCTTCTATTCATGATGTCCGGCTTTGGTGAAGTCATCACTCTCCCTCCCACTGATGTCACTACAATCCATTCAACTGATTATTCAAATGACTAGATGAAAACATATCCCTAGGTGATTCTTTGGAAGTGCATCCAGAATATCAAGGTGGCCAGTGCAGAGCTCGAGGAGTAGGGATCTGGACGAGGAGTCATAGGAGAGGTGAGGTAAAAAATGGTCAGGGTGGATATCATGGCATAGTCCAACACTTCATCATCAGGAGCAATGCTAATCGAGAACATGCCTACCCCTCTAAGGAAAAGGTGGTACCACATGTGGCCTCATGTACCAGCTAGGGAACTTATAGGAAAGAAACTTAGGTACCTCTTGAAGCCTTCCGCGGATGCCATTTCCCCTCTCTATAGTCTTCCTTGAGATCATTGTGACATTCTATATCTACTGAAGAATTGTGGTGGTAGCTGGTACGTGTCGGTCATGATCTTCCATACATAGGACGTATCCAGATAAGAGATAATATAATCATTAATCATTGGCATGCAAACCAGACAACCATGGATATGTACGCATGCCAGTGGGGGAAGTATGAGGAACCACATCTCTTGGTGGAAGTGACGCTTGGCTTGGAACATGACCAAGAAAAGCTACCATATGAGGATGAAAGTATAGAGGAAGAGGAATAAGAAGAAGAAGAAGAAGTAGAAGAATAAGAAGACAGAGGTGAAGAAGAGGAACATGACCAAATTTAAGGTCTTGGTGGTGATGGGACTTCAGAAGCTCCTTCTCACAAGTGGAGCTCTTGAGAGAGTAAAAAAATCATAGGTTCCAATGTAGAACCAGTAGAGAAGCTTGAGGTAAGTTTAAAAATTATCTCCAACAGACTTTTTCTTTTTAAAATCTCGATCCATCAACCAAATTTCATCATATTTAGGGACACATGGGTGAGGTTTCCCATGAAGCCTTCCCCACAGGGGTCAAAGGTGTGCCTATGGATGTTGGGGATCACTCTTAGGAGCCTATACATGGGACCGTGCATAATGTTGTGCAGATTATGGATAGAATAGATGAAAATGAGGTATAAGGAGAGTCCCCCACCATCCCTATTTTTCAAGAGGAGTTGACACTAGTGATTGATTTTACAAGCACCGAAAGATCTCCTGTGGCGGCAACCCCCACCATGACACAGTCGTAGGACACAGGTGTACTTGGCACCCGTATGAACTTTTTCTTTGGTTCTCTTATTTTATAGGGAATTCAACTAATCATGATATTGAATCCTGATTTAGTGATCACAATGTTGGAGGCACAAAAAACCATCGAGTTTTGGACATCTGCAGGTGTCCTTCCAGTGGCTACATCATCTTTTACATATGAATCCATTCTAGGTGGCCCTGACCTGGTACTCGACAAGCCAGAGATTGCAATGATGGGTGGTAATCCTATTAGGGTGGAGCTCTCACTTGGAGAGAGTGAAGTTATGGACAAGGAGGGAGTTCTCGAAGAAGAACCTAATGCTAAACTACTTGTCACTTTCCCCTAATATAGACCTACAGATCCTGATGAAATCATCAATTCCAACTCAGTTGGTGCTGAGGAGATCCATATGACATGGCGCAAGGCATGGAAGTGCATCAGAAGCTTTCTCAGCCAACCACAGGTAGAATGGATAATCTGTATGGGATCACTTCTGCACATGGCTATGCTTTCTCTATGCTGGAGGGGTCGATGATCACCATTCCCAAGTAATGATAATTGATTACATTTTGGAGAGGTTACATAAGGATAGTTTACATTTAGACATTACCCAGTTTCAGGAGGATTCAATGAATACTATTTCCTTCATAGAGGCAGAGAAAGAGGTCCAACACCGGGAGGAACAAGAGAAAGAAAAGGGGACATTCATTTCGAACCAATCTATGAAAATCAAGCGAATGAAGGCCCATCCCACAGGTGATCAATTTCAGATAGAGGAGGAGAATCTCTAAATTATTGAGCTCTAGATTGGACAATCATGGGAACAAGCTAGGGTTAATGAGTTACGCCTTTCTACTGTTATATAAGAAAATGATCTCAGGGGACAAGAAGCGATGCATGAGATCACATGTCGGGAGGTGGCATCATTGGAACAATCAATCCAAAATGTTGATTCTTAAGGGACCTATTTTGGATGACCACCATCGCATTTTTATTACTTCCCTCTCTAAATTGTATGCATTAAAGTACTCTTTTCTTGTTTATCTTAATGCACTTCGACCATATTCCCGAAATAAATAGTGATCCATTCCAAAGCTCACATGGATCATGACCTATGTGAGAAACAATGGATGCTCGCGCTTTTATTCCATTTGAATGTCGGAGTGGAAATCATACTTCAGACACCTAGTGTAGAAACGACCCTTCCGAGATTCCAAAAAGAAAGGGGGAGACCTGACTGGAGAAAAAGGTCCTCAGAATAGTCGAACTGTCACTTCCCCAATATGCTCTAGTGCACGAGTGGGGTAACACATGTGGTATTAAAATAAATCCAAACCGAGGGTAATAGAAGGTGTGAATCATGATAACCATAATTCTGAACACTATGAGGATGGCGTGATAATGATGGATAACTATTTAATGTGTTTAAAACATAGTATCCTTATTGTGTTAGCCTGAACAAGAGTTAACAAACGAGGCCCGACCATTGGCCATGTTCGAAACACGGGGCCTGACTCAAAATGATTCCCATTAGTCTTATAGAACATTTCCACAGGACCGTATTTGGTTCATAGTCCAAGCATCCATACTATTAGGGGGTTCCTTTAGACGTGATAGAGGATAGGGGTTTGAATAAAGTGCATGCAAAGTGTGAAGGGTGAAGTGATGGGATGTTTGAATGTAGTCCAAAACTCTTTAAATTATTCCATCATGGTGAAGACACATTAGGTGGGCACATCGGCCAGATAAGGGATCATACCTACTTCTGAACAGGACCTCTCAAGTAGGTACCTGGATTGACATGTAGTTTTACATCATACAATGAGGATGGTGCACTTAGTTTAAATGTCATACTTCCTAGACCATGATCTAGCCTAAGGGGCCAGAAGGGTCAATGACCCTAGGGTTGGGCCTGGGGTGGAATGTTTGGGCATTGCTACATATCTCATAAGGATATGAATCAAGCCAGAAATTCTTCTTTAAGAACGACGGGGGTCAAAGAATGAAACTGATAGGGTAAATCCTCTCTAAAAAGGGATATGGTGTATTCCATGACTAACATGGGGCATCCTAAACGTGTTTAGGGTAGAACAATAGTTTAGTTTCATGTGTCAAAGAACATGTAGTCTCATGCAGTTTAACATCATACGATAGGAATAAATGTTAAAAGGAGAATCCTAGGAAGGGAGCATGTGGTGAATTAACTGTAGACCCGATGTGAATAAAGCCATAAGGAGTCTGCACTACACCACCTATCTCTAGAAGAAGTTCTTTAAGCCAAGGGAAAAAAGTGAAAGGTAGGCTGGGGCCAGAGGAAAAGTTCTCGGATGTTCCTATATACCCTATGAGGATGGAAAACAAGACATACGTAGTTCTGATCATGAAACTTAATGTCATGTGGGGCGATGGAAGGCATGTGTGCCATTATTACGCCAGTACATTTCCAAACAAAACTATTAATCCCACGTGAGTCATGCTTAGTGTGGGAAACCAAGAGTAGTTATGGGACTTTCCTTGAATAGGATGGCACATATTAGAGGAAATGGGACGCTAGGTGAATGACATCCCAAAAATGATGAACTACCTATATAACGCACCTGGATGCGCGAATGAGTAAAGTCGGGTATGTTGGAATTTCACCTTAACATAAGGAAGTGGAAATATGTGAATCATGATGCACGATATCGGGACTATAATGATGGTGGAATAGAGATAGGGGAAAACTACTAACCATTCTCGAAACACCACATCCATTTCACGTTAGCCTAGAATGGGGATAAGAAAATGAGGGTCGAATGCTAAACATGTTCGAAACACGAGACCTATCAACAATGTCATCAGAGGTCCTCATGGACATTGGACCAAGATTGAAGGTAAGCCAATGAGGCATTAGAAGAGGCGTTAAAGGGGGTCCCTTCAAACATGGAAGTGGATGAGGATCTAAATAATAGGCCCAAGAAGATTAGACGTGGATCGAGGGAATGTCCTTATGAAAATTACACACATTGGGATCTTTTTTCGAAATGCATCCGAGTATGATAGTAAGACATATCAGATAGAGGGACTCAAGTCCAATTCCAAGGACAAGGGTCCTAGGGTCGCATGCTTCCAACATAAGGTCCTAGGGTGTACCATTAGGGGGGACTTTATTTGATGGACTGTGGGTAGGGCGACGATGTAGCCAAACTTGATATACAATTCCAATAAGAAGATCGTAGTTTCAGGTTATAGAGATCAGACCAGGTTGGGAAGAGACATGGGAGGCAAATGGTGAAGATTTCACAAAACCCAATATGAACGAGGACCCATGATGTACTCGCTACACCACATGTTCCCAAAAATGTTTGGGCTGAGGGTCCGAAAGAGAGGAAATTATTTTAGATTACTAGGTCTGGACCTGGAGACAATGTATCTGGGTGTTTCTACAAATCCCATAAGGGTGAGAATAACGTCATGCATCATATTAGGAGATGTCCTGTAGTTTAACATCTTGCAATGAGGAAGTATAGGGAGATCTTAGTTTAAGGTCTTAGATCTTGGACCATGTAGAAGCGGAACTCTTCCAAATGGGTACAAACCTCAACCAAATCCCTAAGCCCACATGTTCTATGCTTGATGGTGGAAACAAAAGAGGAAAAGGTATTTGTAAGATGCGGCATACCCACTAAGGGGAAATAGGTATGGAGCCTTGAATGGAGCCTTACGAAAACTCTCTTCTCCTAACGTAAAAATGCACACTGAGAGATAGTACCAAGAGTGTAAAAGTTACAATTGAACATAATAGAGTGGAAAACTATGTGAATCATATAACCAATATTTTGGGCTTTATGGGGTTGGTGTGATGATGGAGGATAACTGTTGGCCGTGTTCAAAACACAGAATCCATGTCGTGTGAACTGAAATGGGAGCCACGAATAAGTGTCGACCGCTGACCATATTTGCAATGCGGGACATGTATCAATTTTCCATTCGAGATCCTCGAGGATGTTATCCTTATATGATAGGATAACCCTTAGGCAATTTATTCATACCATTTGGGGGCCCTTTTGGATGTGAAAGGTGATGGAAACCCAAATAAAGGGGAGCATGAAGCCTAAGGATGGGAGAAAACATATCCATGCAAAATTCAAAAACCTTAGGTGCTGAACTAGAGTTAGTTTTCCTAGGGACATTATTGAACTTCCAATGAGGGTCGAGTGGATCAACATAAGAGCATCCAAGTCGAAAAGATGAGTGTAGAAAAAGGGAACAATGAGCTCTCAGGAGGAAGGGGTAGGAGGCAAGGTTGTTATAAACCATAAGTGAATGAGGAAATAAGCTAGTTCCACACCTCATTTCCCCCCATATGGATGACTTAGGCCATGGGGTCAAGAAGGTAATAAGGTTTCAATGAAATATGGTTGGATCGGAAGACAAAATGTCCGGGCGGTCCTACGTATCCCATGGAATTGGGAATCAAGAAAGTCATAGTTCAAGTAATGGAATGATATTATACCAATACCAGAGATAATATGGTTTTGTGGGTCTGTATCATGCACCAAAGGAAGCAACATTTGATAGTTATTTTTTGTCCTTTAGGATGAATGAGTGTTTTTTTGAAGCAATGCACATATGATAGAATGTTCAGGCATCGACACAAGAATCAAGCCGTTTGTAGGTGTATCCAAAATGTATGGTGTGTGACTGATACCAAACATGATGTCCCCTTAAATGAAGACAACACAATGTTGTTTCATTTTTCATCATGCGTTCAGGACAATAATCTCACAGTTTTGGGTCATGTGATGGGATCATCCATACATTTTAACATCACGCAGTATAGACGCAACAATTTAATGTCATGTGGGACTAGGTAGCATTGTTTAAAGTCACATGGCTCAAACATAAAGGGAGTGTTCACAACATGATAAAGTATACCCAACGTGAATGAGGACATAATCTCATAGCACACCGCTCACAACTACAATGAAGAAACCTTAGCCCGAGGGAGCTAGAAAAGTTTATAGAATGAGGGACCGGAGGTAGGAAGGAAAAACTCCTTGTGGGGGAGCACGTGATGCGGCAATTGTAGGCCTGGCATGAACGAAGGTGTAATCACACAAACAAGACATCACATGGTCCTATAAGAACTAGGGCATAGAATGTATAACAAAAGAGATAAATTAGTTGAACTTGAGCTGGACCCAAATATGAGATGTCTGGGCATTACTACGTATCCCATGAGAATGGGAATCAAGCTGTACATAGTTCTACAAGAGTTCTTAGTTTAATGCCTTAGATATCATAAAGTTAAGATGAGAAATCCTTCTAAGTAGGCGCAGACCTCAATCCAATTATTAATTCCACGTGAGTCAAACCCGATGTGGGAAACAATGGCAGAAAAGGTTTTTGTAATACTTAGAATGCATGCCAAAGGGAAGTCGGTACAGAGGCCCGAATGTTTCCGTACCACGACTTTGTCAACCTAACGTGAAAATGAACACTAATGTATCCTTCTAGAAGTTTCAAAGTTCTACATGGACATGATGGAGTAGAAAACGATGTGAATCATGTAACCAACATTCAAGGTTTGATGGGGGTTGGTGTGATGATGGAGTATAACTGTTGACCATGTTTAAAGCACAGAATCCATGTCATGTGATGTGAAATGGGAATAAAAAATGAGTGTAGACCACCGATCATATTCAATACACGGTACTTGTAAAATTTTTTGATTCGAGATCCTCGAGGATGTTAGCCTGGGATGATAGGAGAGCCCTTAGGCTGAGTATCTGTACCATTAAGGGGCCCTTTTGGATGTGAAAGGTGGTAGAAACACAAATAAAAGAGATCATGAAGCCTAAAAAATGGGTGAAATCATGTCCAGGTAGAATCTAACACTCCATGTTCTAGACCAGAGTACTCATGGGCCAATTGGTGAATCACCAAAGAGGGATAAGGGACCCAACATAAGGGTAGCTGATTCCAAGAGATGAGAGAATGGAAAGGGGGAGAAGGCCACTCAGGAGAGAGAGGTATGTGGTGTGGTTGTTATAAACTCGACATGAATGGGGACATAATCTCCTACCATACCATATACCCCTCTTCTGGGAGAACTCATGCCATGGGGCCAAAATGATAGGGAGGTTTCTAAGAAATGGTGCTGGACATGAAGACTAGACATTCGGGTGGTCCTACGTATCCCAGGAGGATGGGAATCAAGCCACACATAGTTCTAGAGATAAGGATGACACAAATAAGGGTGTTATTCTCAATGAAGGATGCATACGACACGATGAGTAACCCAACGTGAATGATGACATAATACCACATCACATAATACAATCCTAAGAGATAACTTTAGCTAGGAGCCTGAGAAGGCTGAGGGTCTTATGGTTGGGCCCCTGGAAGAATGTAATAGCCAGCTTTCAGTTTAACGTCTTATAGTAAGGTTGATAGAGATCTTATTTTATGGTCTTAGAGATCAGACCAAGATGCCTAGTTTAATGTCATATGCATGGGACATATAAGGAGAATCATCATGCATATGGAAGAACACAAAGTAGAAACTATGATAGAGAACAACTATTGAGAAGATTCATGACATAGTATCCGCCCATGTGTGACCGGAGTTCAGGTAAAACAATTGAGCATCAACTGTTGACCATATTCGCAACATGGGACTTGTATAAATTATTTTCTCGCAATCCTCAAGGATGTTATCTCTCAATGGTAGGAGAGCCCCTGGGCCGAGCATCCATGGAATCTAAGGGTCCTTTTGGATAAAGGATGTTACGGAAACCCAGATGATGGGATCGCAAGCCATGGAAAAGCTGATGCTCACAGGATGGATGATAAATGAAGAGAGTGATATTTTAATGGGATATGTGTGGCATAGTGAAATAGAACGATGTGAATAAGGACATGAGTCCGTACCACACCGCATAATCTCAAATGAGTACTCGAGCCAGGGGATGAAGTGGTCGAAGGACCTGAGGCTGGGCGTCCCAGCCAACTGTAACCACAAGGCCTCTCATGCGGGTATTGCATCATCATAGCTCTTAATCCCACATGAGCAATGCTCATTGTGGGAAACAAGGAGTAGGACTAGGCTCTCCCGACCACATAAGAGTCCGATAGCTGGAACTACACCCCTACTCAAGGCAGACCGAGGCTTGGAGAGTCTACAAGGCTTAATAAACCCCTACACATCATTTTTGGGTCAATTTGGTGTGGTGAGAATGAAAAGGGATGGGTTTTGACCAAATTTGAAACAAAAAATCTATATCGTGTGATAATAAATGGGAAAAATAAATGTGCATTGACTGCTGAATTTATTTTCAACACGGGGATTATATCAAATTGTCATTCAAAATCATCGCGGGTGTTGGCCTGAACCGATAGCAGCCCTTAGGCTAAGTATCCATATCATTCGGGGGCCCTTTTGAATTTGAAATATAATGGAAAACCGAAAATGGAAGGAATGGATAGAGCATTAATATGCCTATGTGGTACAATACTCAAGGGGAGATCTCTCATTTTGGGGATGGGCTTATGGAAAAAATGTTTGGCTAGTCCTACGTATCCCATGAGGTTGGGAATCAATCCATACGTAGTTGTGAAAGAGACACGCAGTTTAACGTCATGTGGTAAGGATGTGGGAGGAGTGATGAACGAGGGAGGGAACATGGTGAAATCTTCATAACCCTAATATGAGTGGGGACAATGAAGCCTATACAACGCTATGTGGGATCCCCCAAAGGATCTATTCCCTGGTGGGGATAGTCAAAGAGGAAATTGGGGGCTGGACTCAAGGCAAGACATCTGAGTGTTCCTATGTATCCCCTGAGAATGGGAATCAAGCCAAACGTGGTTGATGATATGTAGTTAAATGTCTTGGAGGACGAAACTCAGTTTAATGTATTTTAAGATTGGGAAGTTTAAGGTCATGGAGGACCCTACAGTTTAGGGTCATGCAGGGCCAAACAGTTTGAGGTCATAAAGGACCGTAATGTTTAAGGTAATGCTGGAGCATACATTTTAAGATCATGTTGGACTATACAGTTTATGATCATGTGGGACCATACAATTTAAGGTCATGCTTGACCATCAAACGGTTTGGGGTCCTGAAGGATCGTACAGTTTAAGGTCATGCTGAACCACCGAGACTCAGGAAATGTTTTTCTATAGGAACATGGAATTTATGGGAGGAGTTATATGCTCACTATCCATGGTAACCAGAGAGTAAGCTCAATTAGAGTAAGCCTTGTGAACAATGTAAGGTCCTTCCTATTTAGGCTCCTTCTTGGGTGGTTTCCTATTGGGTATCATTGGTGTCTTCAGGGCCAATTACATGTCACCTTGCAAGAGGGAACATAGGCAAAATTTTTTGTTGAAAGATCTAGAAATCATGTTCTAATGCCTATCCAGATTGTGCAGAGAAAAAAGACAGTTCTCTTAGAGTGCTTCCAAACCAACAAGACATATATCATATACTTTATCCAGTGCATGTTTTTCATAGACAGCTATGCGCAATGAGGGAAATTGAATCTCTATGGGATGGACAGCCTCTGTCCCATATACCAGGGAACATGAGGCACATGGGTGGAATTATGAGTCATCATTCAAAAATCCCAGAGGGTATTGGGGAGATTTTCTAGCCAACTCTTATTATTATGGCCAACTATATTATGAAAAATGTTAGAGAGGGGTTTGTTGAATTCCTCGATCTATCCATTTGATAGAGTATGATAGCAAGGAGTATGGTTAGAATGGATGTTGTACTTAACATAAAATTTCTTCAGCTCAGCTGCTCATAAGTTCGTACCTTTATCGGTGAGGATGGTGTGAGAGACTCCAAATCGGTAAATTATGTTGGATCTCACAAAGTCAACAATGGAACGATCCTTGACCACTTTTCAGTGGAATTTCCTCTACCCACAAGGAGAAGAAATCTATAGAAGTCAGGATGAATCTGCACTAGTGAGTTGTCGCTGGTGGATATGGTTCCACGACATCGATTCCTTATACCACAAATGGCCAAGAGTATTTGGTGGAGTGGAGAGGCTCTAGAGGGTGATGCATGATGTTAGCATGAATATGGAATGCATGGAACCTTTTGGAAAACTTGATGCAGTCATGAATCATATAGGTCTAAAAGTACACAATTCTATGGATCTGGTGATACAATTTTGGACAGGTTTGATGAGCCCTGCAGGAACCAGCATGAGCCTCCTACATTACTTGGGAAATCTCGACTCCTTGAATTAAATGAAGGAGAACCCCATCAAGTCCATTCTTGTAGAGGATCTGCTCATGACTATGACCATCCTGTGGGTTAAAATTCAATGCATGACATCGAATTCACTCACGCTCAGCCCGACCAACTGGGAGATTACCATTATGTAGATACTTAACAATGGGGGTGCTCTAGTTAGGATTCACTTCAATCAATACATCCAAGGGACCTGAGGGTCCTGATGTGGAGGCCCCATTGGTAAGAAGGCCCTCCTGCAGGCCTTCATTGTCATCTGGGGTGACAGGAGCAATGACTCTCCTGTGTACCACGTGGATAATTAGATCATCCTGTTTGAGCTCTAGAGGTGATGCAGCTAGTTTGTCCAGGGAGTCATCTCTACAATCCTGAGATCGAGGGACATGAGTAATTTCTGGGTGAGATTGGAACTGGGATATTAGCTATAGAGTGCACTCCAACAATGGTACGAGCTCTGGATTTTTGAAAAACATAATCACCATTGACTTGCATGATGAATGGTTTATAGACCACATTCACTTGAAAACAAGGCACATCAATATCGAGGAATAGCTCATTGCCAGTGATGGGAGCCTGATATTCTGCCACATTGTTGGTGCAACCTTATAACAATAAGAAAGAGTATATCAGAATGGCTTGTCCAGAGGTAATGAAGAAGATAACCAGAACTACTCTGTTGATCCTGATATCATTGAGCCTTCTGCCAGTGGGGCTTTGGGAAGTGCCATCGAAGTGAAATTTTCATCATTACATGGCTTGGTCTACCGAGAGAATCACATCATCATGAAAATCAAGCTATAGGGAGTGGTCCACAAGATCTGTATGGGCGGTAAGGATATCTAATAATGCTTGATCTTTGATATCCTTTTGAGGGAAAAACCAGATATTGAACAGCTGGAGGATTACCACCCACCGAGCTAGTCAGCCTATCCACATGGGGTAGTTCAGGATGTAATTCAGGGGATCTACCTGGGACACCAGTTGTACAACATGATGTTGCAAGTAATGCAGCAACTTATGTACTATGAATACGAGTGCAAGGTAGCTTGTCTCAATAGGGGGTATCTAGTCTCTGTAACTAAGAGCATGTGGCTGAGGTAATGGAGGCTATTTTCTATTCCCTCATTGTTCTTATGGGAGAGAAGGGTGCCGAGTGATCATTCTAGGGTGGTCACAAAAAGAACAAGAGGATTTTAAGAGATGGGTGGAATTAAGACCGGAGGATGAAGTAGGTACTTCTTGATTTCATCAAAAGCAGCATGACACTCTTCATCCCACTCATAGACCGTACATTTCTTCATGAGCTGAGAAAAGGACTTGCACTTGCTGGCCAAATTTGCGTTGAATCAGCGTATGTAGGCTAGGTGTCCTTGGAAGCCTAAATTTTCCCAGATATTGCTCAGAGGAGACATCTGGCTAATGGGATTGATCTTCTCTGGGTCGATCTCAATGCCACTATATCTGACAATGAATCCGAAAAACGTTATAGATGTTACCCCGAAGGCACACATCAATGAGTTCATCTTTAGGTGATGGGAACGGAGTAAGCCAAACACTTTCTATTGTTATCCGATATGGTCCTGATGCTAGTGAAATTTTACCACCAGGTCATCTAGGTAACATTCCACTAAAGTTCTAAGGAATGGATTAAATATGTGATTCATATACTGCTGATAGGTGGAACCCACATTCATTAAACCGAATGGTGTGACTTGGTAACAAAAAGTACCTTGTGTTACCCTAAAGGCTATAGAAACCTTATCCTCAGGGGAAATTTTGATCCTATTATACTTGGAGTACCCACCCATGAAGAAGTGGGCTTGAAATTCAGCTGTAGCGTCAATCAACCATTCTGTCACAGGAAGGGAAAAATCATCCTTGGGATAGTGACGGTTGAGATCTCAGAAGTCGATGCAGTCTTAGATCTGCCAGTTCTCTTTTCTTATTGGCACAATGTTGTCCAACAACTTGGGGTACTAGACCTTCATAATGAAATTGGATATGATTATCTTATCAACTTATACCTCAACCCCAACAAAGAGAGAAGGTTGCATCTTCCCGGGAGGTTGCTTGAACCCGCGGTGATGTACCGGTAGACTGAGGTGGTGGACGGCTACCTAGGGTAGTAGTCCTGTCATCTCATCATAAATCCAGGATAATACATCATGGTGTTGTTTCGGGAAGTCTATGTATAGTGGTTTCTCCTCGAGAGGCATGGTGGCTGAAATTAATGTAGGTTTTGGGTCTTCCATGCTACCAAGGTCCACTTATACCAAATCGTCAATTATGGCAGAGATGCCCACTTGAAAGGCGGAGGAGCATCATCCAAATCCTATTCTTCTCTTATAGAGGGGGTGTCCTTAATAGGAGGAGCTTCTTCTGAGTCATAAGCTCTTTATTAGAGGTTGGTACCTGCATGAGTGACGATGGATACCGCTTCGAGGCACACCTATGCTACAATAAGCCTGGCGATGAAGGCTATTGATCCAATCCCATTCAACCTTCAGCCCAAGGGGACACACTTGATGCTATTAAATAAATAGTTTCATTTTGGCTTGAACCAGCTAATTCTAGCCCAATGAAACAAGCATGTATAATGTACTGTCGTTGCCATGGGGTAGACAACCTAATACCTTATGGGAGTAGGAGGCTCTGGGATTACCTTAGCCTTGTTTGAGTAAGAGTAGGATGTGATCTTCCAGCATCTATTAGACTTGGGAACGCCATCCCCCCTCATTCAAGAAACAATGAATCATTTCCCCATGAATTTAATTGTAGCCTCCAATTCATGAATTGGAATGCTGTAGGCATCATCTAGATCTATCCACAAGTAAGTCATAGCTGGGGCATGCTCAACCCCATTAGCCTGAATCCGCTTGTCTTTTCTCTTGTAGTAGTTGGCATCCAGATAGTGGGCATCACAAGAGGAAAATGGAGACGTGTCACCTTGAAGAATTCCCACTCAACCATTAAGGGAGTATATGAGGCCCTAGAGATACGATGAGGGAACTGCCACATGTAGGTGGAGCCTTGGCCTTCCCATCAATTCATTTTGGGCAGTGTCCTGGGAAACTTCCATAAAATCAGTGCTGGAAAGTAGGCCACCAAACTGGGCCTTCAACAGATATTTTAGACTGATAAATACTCTATCCTAAAAAAATCTTGGATTCTTAGGTCAGAGGGACTCAGATCATCCTCAGACAGTACCAGTTTTCACAGTGTTCGAGTCAGGATTAGGTTGATTACAGAGCACGTCCTGACAAGACAGTGACAGAACACCATGCCATTGAGATGGACAGTGATCTACAATGGGAGAATGTGACCCTGTATGGGAGAGGCTTAATCTACTCAATAGAACAAGATGATGGCCTAGGATTTAGCATTCTTGACCGCCTCAACATGAAAGGATTCTGTCGCTGCTACCTCCGTATGAAACTGGAGGGGGTTTTTTAAAGCCTCGACGTGGGCCTCACACATATCTGATGGTAGGAAAACTGCCTCCAAGATGGAGAGATTTTTTGGAATTCTGGAAAGATTTTTGAGAACATCATACTTCTATGGAAGGCATGAAATTCTGTTTACAGGTGGTCTCCCTATGACAGGAGGTATGGTGTGTTATGCCGCCTAGACCAGTAACTAATTGGTACTAGGAATATCCCGCTGCTCACAAATCGAAGCCAGTAGAGTGACTACCAGATGAGGGATAAAGGATTAATACATGACTGTAGCATTGCATGGATGGACATGATGCAGTCAAGGTGGCCCTACCTAATCCAACAACACTAACGGTGGCAATGGTGTGCATGATGTCACCAGATGATAAGGTTTTACATGCTAAGCTTTGCGCTGAGCCTATTACCTAGTTTCGGTAGCATGCAAAGCCTGGCTGAATGTGCTGACCGAGGAACTTTGACAAACCCCATAGTCATGGCTCCATCGATGCTGACGATGTATAGGGACATTGGGTTGGTCTACCTGGCACCCCACATTATCAAAAATCATATAGGGGGTTACCATCTCTACAATGTTAACCGAGGCGTACCCATGACCGTCACTTGAAGAGTCATCCACTACTAAACAGATTTTGGGAGGTATCTCCCTCTATAGGGGCCTAAATTCACCAAGGGTATGAGATGATGATGAAATTTCCATGGGACTTTTCTTTCCCATATGTCATCGGTGTTAGATTTTCTAGGAATAGGACGGAAAAGATGAGGATTAATAAGTATTAGATGCGGCTTCTGAAGGCTCTGTACAATTAAGGCATGCATGGATAACATCATGGGTGTCGGAGGCCATTTTATGAGCCATCCAATCATCTTAATTTTGGGACTCGGGACTAGAAACCCTATGGCACTCACTTTTATTATTACTGCTACTCTCTGGCCTCACAAAGACACAAGCCACGTGTTCCAGAGCTGGGCCCAACAGAACTATGTTTTTATCCACCTTGTCCTAAAGATAGTCTTTGAAGACATAGTACTGTTTTAGGGTGTGCCCCAGGATCTGATGGAAGGGGTAGTGTTTAGGGTGATCAGTGAGGTTCACCTCTTCTAGCCATATGCACTTAGTAAAACATATAATCCCCTACTCTAGGGAAATTCAAAAATAAATAACAATCTGTGCCTCACTGAACGAGTAAGTCTGGTACCACTTGTCTGATAAGGGGGCCTTAAATCTTGACCCTTATGTGGGGCTAGAGGATCCATCAAAGGTGGTGGAGCCTTGTTATATCACTTATGTGGGGGCACACATTCCGTGGGGGGGGGACCTGCTAATTCTGAGGTGTGTGATTTTGGGAAGATGGTTGTTCCTGAGTTTTAGGTCGTCTACAAGGCTTTTGAGGTGGATCCACTAATTACAACTCTAGTTTCCTTGGGGCCTCTATATGATCCCCTAAAACAAGCTCAGCCCAAGGGCCCCTTCTTGCTTGGATTGTAGGAGGACATATACGTGCCTTCTTAGCCTCCTGTAAGTCTTCCTCTAGGTGCTGAGCCTTATCATAGATTTCTAGTGTAACGCCCCGACCCTAGTTACCCAGAGTCGGTGCATTATTACATAACATTGGCATGATCACAAGAAAGATCAAATCTCGAAAGACGGATTGGTTTAGTAGCCTTGGAAACACTATATATATTCATAAGTTTTACATTACATCATAAAATGAAAAACTACTACAACAACATAATGTCTCCATAGTCCACACTATTATCCCCTCATAATATCCCTGCAGGTCATTCATAACTTACTTCTTCACATCCTGGGAAAAATAAAACATAGAAAAGGGTGAGCTCAAATTCCCAGTAAGGATAACAATATAGCGGAACATTCAAAATAAGCATAAACATTTAAGGCAATGCATTACTAAAACAAAAGCCTTTTAAACTTGAACTTCAACATAGTATGGCAAAAGTAAAATGAAATAATGCCATTTACTTGTTCACATGGATATTCTACTAATCGAATAATCACATGCAATATCAATAACCACTTTCATAATGTTGGAATGCATAATGCCAGACTATCATAACCACATAGCCAAGGCCTTGTGCCAAGACTACAAATACAATTTTGTCAAGGCCTTGTGCCAAGACACTAGTTTGTCTCATGAGACCAACCGATGCATCGAGGAGCTATAGCGGACTCCACCCGTCACATATTATGTCCAATGCATTCCCATATGAAAAGGTTTAAACATAACATAAACATTTGTTTTAAAACTAGCATACGAAATGTCAATAATTTCACCATAAAATATGAATGGTATAAAAATAGCACATCCACAGTCAAACATATCACAAAACCTTCAATACAATATAAAAGTTTTGTATCATAATAAATCAACTCCAAATAAGCATAAAATCCATCAAAGGATGTTGACATAGATGAAATAAAAAGACTTTTTAGAGGAATATCTCTTTCTATTTTTGAAATAATTTAGGAGCCATATAAAATAAAACATTTTCTTGAAAGTATTATTATAAGCTTGTAAGGAAAGCTTTGAAGATTTTATAACGGCGGAAAATAACCGCACCCGCCGTATAAGTTAAAAAAACATTCTTACCTTAATTTTGTCGAAAAGGTTAAAAAGGACCTTGTTTTGAAAATGACGGAAATATTCCTCTTATAAAAAGTCAAACAAGGGTATAAATGACTTTAACCCATATTCTTGTAAATAATAAAAATGTTTTGAAATACATTTTTAATAAAACATGGATGTGGATGATAAAGAGATCCCAGTAGATTATTACATATAAACAACCTCAGATAATGAAGAGATTGTGAAATAACCCTTACCTTGTACTTTTCCTTGACTGAGGTAGGTTAACCTCCTGTATAATGGTGAAATAATTTTTATTAAATTATAAAATAATCATATACATTAATATGATATCATATATGATATTTTAATATTTATTTGATAATAATATCTTAGTATTATCGTTGTTTCGGGTGTTAACTTACTTGTTTTCTTTTATATGTTTTGTTACGTAAGACATGTTTGTAATGGATAGGTTGTATATTATTCATATCCAGAATGATATAAAGTCCTTAAACATCATTTTTTAAATCATCAAATGATAATTATACTTGAATGGATACGATGGAGAATGAATCTCATCGCGTTCGTGGAGACGGTAGTCCGTACGTACGCACGAGCGACAATATCATTCTTTTGATATTAAAATAATATATAAATGGATGGTATATCATATATAAAGAATCATTAACATGTTATATTTATTATTTACATGAGTTACACATCATTATTATACCCATCCAAATAATATTATATTGAATAACAATTACACCACGACGTGGAGACGGTAAGCCGTACGTACGCACGTATGGTGACATGTTATTCAAAGGGTGGATAGAATACTGAATATGGTTGTACCATATTTATAATAACATCACAGTATATATATGATACTAGAGTTATTATTTTATAATGGTAACAACAAAGGAAGAAGAAGTGGAAGAAGAAAGGAACTTGGAAAAGGGTGGTGAAATCATTACCTCTTCTTCGGTTTCTTCCTTTTGATTTGATCAAAAGGGCTCCTTAGGTTGGCTTTCTGATCAAACTAAGGCCTATAGGTTGTAGTGAGGTACGTTGGGAGAGTATTTGGGCAGAGTTTGGCCGAACCAAAAGGCTTTGAAGGTGTGAAGAAATGAGAAGGAGGTGTTCCCTTTTATAAGAGGGGTGAGGGACACCTTTGGAAAATCTAGAGATATTAGTTTATAATAAATTCATATTCGGTTTCCAATGGCTCCAAAGATGATTATTTAAATGTTAAGGTGGGGATAGGTCGAAAAAAACTCAACCAATAGAATTTATACAGGTTTGGGTACTTATATTAACCTTATCTTTAATTATTAACTCTAAATTAATTTGTTTCACTTTTACAATGTCTCTTTGTATTTTTATATAATATGGTTAATAAACTTACTATATACATCCAAGCGACCCCCAAGTGGTCCATTAATGATGAAACTATCATGATATAAGTCTCTTGGACGAACCTTAGATTTTTATAACTTTAATATCAATTAATAATATAATATTTGTTTTAAGAACTCTTTTATGTCAATTTTGACACTATTCAATAGTTGATTTTTTTTGAAACTCATAACAGATTTATTACATCAAAAAAAGTCAATTAAATAAAGACTAATATATCATATTATCCTAGAAAATTAGTTTAATTCATTAAAAGTTTCATATTATATTTATTTGGGTATTTATAATATCAATTATTTTAATTTTTCACTATTATAGTAATTACTACATCATCATTGTGTCATAAATAAATTAAAATTTTTAATATCTAAAAATTATAAATAAAATATCATTATGTAGGAAATCTTTTTATATTTATAATGAATATTTATAATCTAAAATCCAACATATATAACCCTATGTAATAATTGTTTTTCTAAAAGATATATGCTTGTGTCATTTTTGTATTCATTTTAACTTAATTAAAAAAAAGTGTCCCTATCACCTACAAGTGGCACCATGGGGTCCCAAAATCGAACCAAATATGCCTATGGTCGAACAGGTATCAACCAATAAGGCTAGGACACGTTTTAGAGTAATTTAGTATTATTATATTATTATTTTTAACCCTTATTTACCTGATTTACCCTTAACCATGGTAAATAAAATATTTACCGCAGTAATTATTCAAAATGTATAAAAATAAAAGTTACCTATTTACACAATTTGGAAATCCTGATTCCAAATATGGAATCCATTTTTCTAAATTCAAAACACAGAAGTGGCAAAAATTAATTTAAAATTAATTCCCGCTGTCAAAACAAAAAGCGTGTTTTTAAGAGATAATAGCTATCAAAAGATTGACACTTGTTTATGTTCGGTTTAATTGTAAAATTATGTCCAATGACCAACATTATATTAAATGGTAAAAATATATTATAAATATACTTTTAACCCACTAAAATTCATAATTTATCACTATTAATTATTTTGATTAAAAAAGTTGTTTTTAATTAAAATTTAGTAATTTTCACTATTCATCAAAATATTAAAGTTATCCGAAAAGTACCAAAATTTCACCTTAGGATAAATTCGATACTCCGAATCCAAAAATGAAGTCCATTTTAAAATATAAAATATATATAATTTCAAAAAGTAGGTATTACTATTCATAACGGCTAGTTTGATTGGTTATAGTGTGTTAGAACTCGGTGTTGCGTACAACACACGCTATCACATTATTCAAAGAGAAGCATACCGTAGAAGATTGGGGTGTTACATTCTCCCCTCCTTCAAATAATTTCGTCCTAAAAATTTCTAGAATACTTATCACATGAAAAGACTCGGGTGGTTCTTCATCATAAGTTTCTCAGGTTCCCACGTTGCCTCTTCCATCTTATGGTTTCTCCACAAAACTTTTACCAGACGCGTCGTCCGGTTTCTCAGTACTTGTTCTCTCGTATCAAGAATCCTGACGGGCTCTTCACAATAGGAAAGATTGGGTTCCAGTTCTAATTCCTCATAAGTGAGTACATGCGTTGGGTCAGGCATGTATTTCCTCAACAGAGATACATAGAACACATCATGAACTTTGGAGAGACTTGGCGGCATTGCCAATCAGTAAGCCACAACCCCAATTCGTTCTAGAATTTCGAAAGGTCCGATGTACCTGGGAATCAATTTACCTTTCTTACCAAAACGTATGACTCCCTTCCATGGAGATAACTTCAGGAAAACTTGATCACCGACTTGAAATTCCAAATCCTTCCTTCGATTATCGGCATAGCTCTTCTGCCTACTTTGAGCTGCTTTGATGTGATTTTGGATTACCTTCACCTTTTCCACCATTTCCTCCACCAGTTCTGGGCCTACAAGTTTTCTTTCACCAACGTCATCCCAACAGGTTGGTGTACGACATCTCTTTCCGTATAACGCTTCATATGGTGCCATCTGAATACTCGAATGGAAGCTATTGTTATAGAAAAATTCTACCAGTGGTAAATATTGATCCCGCATACCCTGAAAGTCAAGTGAGCAAGATCTCAACATGTCTTATAAGGTCTGAATAGTCCGTTCTGATTGTCCGTCTGTATGAGGGTGGTAAGCAGTGCTCAAATGAAGTTCAGTATCCAGGGATTTCTGAATACTTTTCCAAAATCATGAAGTAAAACGGGGATCACGATCAGAAACAATCGATAGGGGTAATCCATGAAGTCTCACAACTTCATTAATATATAGTCTTGCTAGACGTTCCAGGGGTATATCTTCTCTTATAGCAAGAAAATGTGCTGACTTAGTAAGACGATCAACAATAACCCATATTGCATCGTTCTTTCTAGGAGTCTTTGGTTGCCCCATGACAAAGTCCATCGTAATATTGTCCCATTTCCACTCCGGTATGGGAAGAGGTTGCATGACTCCTCCAGACTGTTGCCTTCCAGCTTTCACTTGTTGACAAACCATACATCTTGACACAAAATCGGCAATCTCCCTCTTCATGTTGTCCCACCAAAAATGTTCCTTCAAATATCTATACATTTTGGTGCTCCCAGGGTGTATAGAGAAATTGGAACTATGAGCATCATCCAGAAATTCCCTTTTTAGATCTGGTATATCGGGAACACAAAGTCTCTTCCCGAATTTCAAAATTCCATCTTCATACACAAAGTCTCTCAATCTCCCATCATTCACAACTTTAATCTTCTTTTGAAATTCTTCATCATCGGTCTGAGAACTCTTAATCCTTTCTAGTAAAGATGGTTTGGAAACCATTTGAAAAAGAATTGATGTTTCACCTTCCCTAGTTATTCCCATGTCCATCTTCACTAGATCCATGAAAATTGGATCCCTTTCAATTATCATATTGTTCAAAACTCCATGGTCTTTTCTAATCAAAGAATCTGCCACCTTGTTTTCTTTCCCTGGGTGGTAGTGTATCGTGCAATCATAATCCTTGAGTAATTCAAGCCATTTCCTTTGCCTCATGTTGAGTTCTTTTTGTGAGAAAATATACTTCAAACTCTTGTGATCAGTATAAGTCTCACATTTTTCACCATAGAGGTAGTGCCTCCATATCTTCAAAGCAAAGATCACAGCTGCTAACTTGAGATCATGAGTAGGATAGTTTTGTTCATGAATTTTCAACTGTCGTGATGCATAGGCAATAACTCTATCATTCTGCATAAGGACACAACCAAGTCCTTTCTTTGATGCATCACTATAAATAACGAACCCATCATTCCCCGATGGTAGAGTCAATATAGGAGCATTGACTAATCTTCTCTTCAGTTCTTCGAAACATTATTCACACTCTTTTGTCCAAACAAATTTAACCCCTTTACGTGTGAGCTTCGTTAATGGGTTAGCCAATCGGGCAAAATTCTGGACGAAACGTCGATAATAACCTGCCAAACCAATAAAACTACATACCTCAGTTATACTCGTAGGTGCTGGACATTCTTGGATTGCCTTGGTATTAGAAGGATCAACAGAGATTCCATCTTTAGAGACAATATGTCCAAGAAAAGAAATCTCCTGAATCCAGAATTCACACTTGCTAAACTTCCCATATAATTCATGCCTCCTCAGAGTCTTCAAGATAATGCGCAAGTGATTTTCATGATCTTCGTAGGTTTTGGAGTATACCAAGATATCATCAATAAATACAACCACAAATTCATCGAGATACTCCTTGAAAACTCTATTCATCAGATCCATGAATACATAGGGTGCATTATTCAATCCAAACGGCATTACATTAAACTTGTAATGCCCGTACCTGGTTCAAAATGCTGTTTTCGGAATGTCTTCCTTCTTCACGCACAACTGATGGTATCCAGATCGAAGGTCAATATTTGAAAAGTATTGAGCTCCATGCAGTTGGTCAAATAAATCATCAATACGAGGTAGGGGATACTTGTTTTTTATCGTTATAGCATTGATCTCCCTGTAGTCGACAAATAACCTCATAGATCCATCTTTCTTTTTAACAAAAAGAACAGGGGCTCCCCATGGAGAAAGACTAGGGAGAATAAATCCCTTATTACTCAATTCCTCTAGTTGTTTCTTTAGTTCAACTAATTCTACAGTGGCCATTCTATAAGGGCTCTTCGATATAGGCCTTGATCCAGGAATCAAATCAATGGAAAACTCAACTTCTCGTTCTAGAGGATGTCCAGGTAAATCTTCCGGAAATACATCTACAAATTCTTTCACAACAGGTACATCCTCTATTTGAACATTCCTTTCCTCACCGACAGTTATTTCATTCTCTTCCTCCCCAATAATTGAATTAAGTTGAACTATTGGGGGTGGATCTAAATAAGAATTAGGTGGTGACGATTCTGATCTATAGATAAGGTGTTCCTTATCATTATCATCAAGAATCGTAACCTCTTTCTTCTTACAATAAATCTTCACATCATAGTCCGAAAGCCAGTCCATACTGAGGATTATATCAAACTCAATCATAGGTATGACGATGAGATCAGCAGATAAAGAACATTTATGTGCTCTAATGGGGACTGATTCACAAAACTTTGTTGCAATGATACTTCCCTTAGGAGTTTTAACTGACAACTCCCTTATTAAATCAAATTGAAAATATCTAATTTTCTTAGCAAACTGGGAAGATATGAAACAATGCGATGATCCAGAATCAAATAATGCATTTTCTAAACTTGAGGAAACCATTAAATTACCTGCCACCACGTCTTTCGGAGCTTCCACCTCAGCAGTAGTGATAACATAATCCTTGCCTTGATCCCTTGGCCTTTTCTGAGGTAATTTCTCCTAACGCTTAGGACATTCATTTGCATAATGCCCCATCTCCCTGCAATTGTAGCACTGAACGTTGGTAGCTTCCTTCTTCCCCTTTCAATCACGAGCTTGGTGGCCTTTTTCACCACACTTGTAACAGACTCCCATTCCCCTCAAGTAAGTACCAGGATGTTTCTTCCCGCATTTACCACAAGATGGGTATTAAACCTTTCCCTTATTCCCCTTATTTCCATTCCCAGATTGATCAGCAGGTCTCTTCTTCTCTTCCTTTGCTTTAAAGTCATAAGACTTAGAGAATTCATTTTCAGTCTTGATAGCACATGAGACAATGTCTTCGTACGACGAAAAGGATTGTGAGACTAATTCTTGACGAATAAATGGTTTTAAACCATCAAAGAAACGATCAATCTTAATTATTGGGTTAAGTATATAATCTCCAGCATACCTTGATAACCTTGTAAAGTTAGCCTCATACTTTGTGACATTATCATCCTCCTTTTGTCTCAGACTCAGAAATTGCCTTTCCATATCTGCTCAATGGTCGCGAGGAAAGTATTTTTCTAAAAATATATCTTTGAACTCCCTCCATTCCATATTTGATACTTCATGATCTTCCTTCATGTTTTGAATCAATGACCACCATTGATCAGCATCTCCAGTGAGGTGGTAAACTGCCATGATAACTTTTTCCCTTTCACTGCTCCCCAAAGCCTGAAATATTTTCTCTAGGGAATTTATCCATTGCTCATCTACTAAGGGATTTGTACTCCCATTGAACATTGGTGGTTGTTGCCTCATGAATCTATCTAACATTGATCCTCCAAGCTGTGGATCAGGGTGCTCCATACGGGTAAGGTTATTATTCATAACCTGAGTAAGTTGTCCCAGTATGGTGATTAGCTGATCGGCTCCAGTTGCATCACCAGCTCCACTATAATTATCTGGAGCAGGAGGGAAATCCCTACATGGAGTGCGTGCATTGATACGATTTCCATTTCTTCCACTAGGTGCCATTTCTAAACAATGGCATAAACTAGATCAGTTTATGAATCAAAATACATAATCCCATACTTATAAAACACTTAACATAAATTGAACTATTTATGGATATAATCCATAATCATAAAAATGTTTTCTTTGAGGAAGTATATACTCATAAACCCTTCATAATGATTTATAAAGAAAATGAGAGTTATCCTAAGCATATCCCCCAGGAGTGTCGTAACCAAGAGTGCAGCAAGGCCCATTGTCGTGCACTAGTTCCCGTTCGAGTCTAGCTCAAAGCGGTGTTTTCGGGTTTTACCCATAGGTACATCTGTGCTAGAGCCACCTCTACCTGCTCGTATCCAGACAGGGATGTATTGCTCGGAAAACTCACAAAATCTCTACAATACCAAAATTCTAGGAAGTTATTCTATACTAATCCTCAATGTTCATCTTAGGTCTACATGCTCTAATCAGAGTTTATCTAAATCTAGCTTACAAGGTTTGTACTAAACTTCCTCTGATACCAACTATAACACCCCGACCCTAGTTACCCAGAGTCGGTGCATTATTACATATCATTGGAATGCTCAAAAGAAAGATCAAATCTCAAAAGACCGATTGGTTTAGTATCCTTGGAAACACTAGATATATTCATAAGCTTTACATTACATCATAAAATGAAAAACTACTACAACAACATAATGTCTCCACAGTCCACACTATTATCCCCTCATAATATCCCTGTAGGTCATTCATAACTTACTTCTTCACATCCTGGGAAAAATAAAACATAGAAAAGGGGTGAGCTCAAATGCCCAGTAAGGATAACAATATAGCAGAACATTAAAAATAAGCACAAACATTTAAGGCAATGCATTACTAAAACAAAATCCTTTTAAACTTGAACTTCAACATAGTATGGCAAAAGTAAAATGAAATAATGCCATTTACTTGTTCACATGGATATTCTACTAATCGAATAATCACATGAAATATCAATAACCACTTTCATAATGTTGGAATGCATAATGCCAGACTATCATAACCACATAGCCAAGGCCTCGTGCCAAGACTACAAATAAGATTTTGTCAAGGCCTTGTGCCAAGACACTAGTTTGTCTCATGAGACCTACCGATGCATCGAGGAGCTATATCGGGCTCCACTCGTCACATATTAAGTCCAATGCATTCCCATATGAAAAGGTTTAAACATAACATAAACATTCGTATTAAAACTAGCATACAAAATGTCAATAATTTCACCATAAACTATGAATGGTATAAAAATAGCACATCCACAGTCAAACATATCAAAAAAACTTCAATACAATATAGAAGTTTTGTATCATAATAAATCAACTTCATATAAGCGTAAAATCCATCAAAGGATGTTGACATAGATGAAATCAAAACACTTTTTAGAGGAATATCTCTTTCTATTTTTGAAATCATTTAAGAGCCATATAAAATAAAACATTTTCTTGAAAGTATTCTTATAATCTTGTAAGGAAAGGTTTTAAGATTTTATAACGGCGGAAAATAACCGCACCCGCCGTATAAGTTAAAAAAACATTCTTACCTTAATTCTGTCGAAAAGGTTAAAAATGACCTTGTTTTGAAAATGACGGAAAGATTCCTCTTATAAAAAGTAAAAAAAGGGTATAAATGACTTTAACACATATTCTTGTAAATAATAAAAATGTTTTGAAATACATTTTTAAGAAAACATGGATGTGGATGATAAAGAGATCCCAGTAGATTATTACATATAAACAACCTCGGATAATGAAGAGATTGTGAAATAACCCTTACCTTGTACTTTTCCTTGATTGGGGTAGGTTAACCTCCTGTATAATGGTGAAATAATTGTTATTAAATTATATAAGAATCATATACATTAATATGATATCATATATGATCTTTTAATATTGATTTGATAATAATATCTTAGTATTATCATTGTTTCGGGTGTTAACTTACTTGTTTTCTTTTATAGGTTTTGTTACGTAAGACATGTTTTTAAAGGATAGGTTGTATATTATTCATATCCAGAATGATATCAAGTCCTTAAACATCATTTTTTAAATCATCAAATGATAATTATACTTGAATGGATACGATGGAGAATGAATCTCATCGCGTTCGTGGAGACGGTAGTCCGTACGTACGCACGAGCGAAAATATCATTCTTTTGATATTAAAATAATATAGAAATGGATGGTATATCATATATACAGAATCATTAACATGTTATATTTATTATTTACATGAGTTACACATCATTATTATACCCATCCAAATAATATTATATTGAATAACAATTACACCACAACGTGGAGACGGTAAGCCATACGTACGCACGTATGGTGACATGTTATTCAAAGGGTGGATAGAATACTGAATATGGTTGTACCATATTTATAATAACATCACAGTATATATATTATACTGGAGTTATTATTTTATAATGGTAACAACAAAGGAAGAAGAAGTGGAAGAAGAAAGGAACTTGGAAAAGGGTGGTGAAATCATTACCTCTTCTTCGGTTTCTTCCTTTTGATTTGATCAAAAGGGCTCCTTAGGTTGGCTTTATGATCAAATTAAGGCCTCTAGGTTGTAGTTAGGGAAGTTGGGAGAGTATTTGGGTAGAGGTTGGCCGAACAAAAAGGCTTTGAAGGTGTGAAGAAATGAGAAGGAGGTGTGCCCTTTTATAAGAGGGGTGAGGGGCACCTTTGGAAAAGCTAGAGATATTAGTTTATAATAAATTCATATTCAGTTTCCAATGGCTCCAAAGATTATTATTTAAATGTTAAGGTGGGGATAGGTAGAAAACAACTCAACAAATATAATTTAGACAGGTTTGGGTACTTATATTAACCTTATCTTTAAGTATTAACTCTAAATTAATTTGTTTCACTTTTACAATGTCTCTTTGTATTTTTATATAATATGGTTAATAAACTTACTATATACATCCAAGAGACCCCCAAGTGGTCCATTAATGATGAACCTATCATTATATAAGTCTCTTTGCCTAACCTTAGATTTTTATGAATTTAATATCAATTAATAATATAATATTTGTTTTAAGAACTCTTTTATGTCAATTTTGACACTATTCAATAGTTGATTTTTTTTGAAACTCATAACAGATTGATTACTTCGAAAAAAGTCAATTAAATCAATCCTAATATATCATATTATCCTAAAAAATTATTTTAATTCATTAAAAGTTTCATATTATATTTATTTGGGTATTTATAATATCAATTATTTTAATTTTTCACTATTATAGTAATTACTACATCATCATTGTGTCATAAATAAATTAAAATTTTTAATGTCTAAAAATTATAAATAAAATATCATTATGTAGGAAATCTTTTTATCTTTATAATGAATATTTATAATCTAAAATCCAACATATATAACCCTATGTAATAATTGTTTTTCTAAAAGATATATGCTTGTGTCATTTTTGTATTCATTTTAACTTAATTAAAACAAAGTGTCCCTATCACCTACAAGTGGCACCATGGGGTCCCCAAATCGACCCAAAGATGCCTATGGTAGAAAATGTATCAACCAATAAGGCTAGGACACGTTTTAGGGTAATTTAGTATTATTATATTATTATTTTTTAACCCTTATTTACCGGATTTACCCTTAACCATGGTAAATAAAATATTTACCGCAGTAATTATTCAAAATGTCTAAAAATAAAAGTTACCTATTTAAAAAATTTGGAAATCCTGATTCCAAATATGGAATCCATTTTTCTAAATTCAAAACACAGAATTGGCAGAAATTAATTTAAAATTAATTCCCGCTGTCAAAACAAAAAGCGTGTTTTTAAGAGATAATAGCTATCAAAAGATTGACACTTGTTTATGTTCGGTTTAATTGTAAAATTATGTCCAATGACCAAAATTATATTAAATGGTAAAAATATATTCTAAATATACTTTAAAACCACTAAAATTCATAATTTATCACTATTAATTATTTTGATTAAAAAAGTTGTTTTTAATTAAAATTTAGTAATTTTCACTATTCATCAAAATATTAAAGTTATCCGAAAAGTACCAAAATTTCACCTTAGGCTAAATTCGATACTACGAATCCAAAAATGAAGTCCATTTTAAAATATAAAATATATATAATTTCAAAAAGTAGGTATTACTATTCATAATGGCTAGTTTGATTGGTTATAGTGTGTTAGAACTCGGTGTTGCGTACAACACACGCTATCACATTATTCAAAGAGAAGCGTACCGTAGAATCTTGGGGTGTTACATATAAAAATCCCCTGAGGTAGTTTTGAGTGATTGGATATGGGACTAGTTCTGACTTGATGTTCCATACGCACATAGTCAATAATTTCTCCGGATTCACTGACATGTCAAGGGAGTATGTGAGTCCTTTCCACTGGGTGACAATGTCTTCAACGCCCTCATTAGGACTTAACTTGAACATGAAGAGACCTGTGATACAAGTCTTTTTAGTTGTTGAATTTAATTGGAAGATGAATTGTCGACGAAAGTCCTCCCAGCTTTCCACTGACCCAATGGGAAGCTGGCTATTCTAGAAGAATGAAGGCCCTTCCAATATCTGTACGAAACACTAGTGTTTGGTGGGTTCTTGCTGTGCTGTAGTTCCCAACATGGGACCACACCTTGAGATAAAGTGGGCCATGTGTTGTGGTGGGTCCCCCATCCCGTTAAAGTGGAAAAGGTGGGATTTCCGAAACTCAGGGGTGCTGGAATATTATCCACCCATGCCAGATATGGATTGCCATTAGGTGATATTTCCACCTGTCAAGTAACTACAGCTTCAAGGCAGGCGATCAGTGCCGCAATTGAATTGTCCGGGCGGGGGTCCGTGTATTGACCGGGATCCCTGACCACTAGTGCGTTGGAAATTTCTTCAACAAGATAAGCATGCCCAGTGGCTCATGGAGCGGCTATTCGAATGACCTATGGGGAAGCTGTGGGAACCTGACCTGGGTCCCAAGGATTTTCACACCATTTAAAAGGATTTGGTGAGACATACCCCACCCTCTTTCCGTATATTCCAGCTTCAAATCTATCTATGTGGGAAGGATGGTTAGGGTCACCTAGAGGTAGTTAGATGAAGGGATGTTATGCCTGCCCCTGCTGCCCCAACCTAGGATCACCGTAGTCTGGCTGTTTCTCAACAACACGTTAGCTAGGAGGTTATCGACCATCATTTTTTTCTTTGCAAGCTATTGATACAACACATCTTTTTCAGGGTCTTCCTCCATCTTCTGCACTAAGCCAGATGGGTTAGAGAGTTTGGAAACTACGAGGTGTTCCTTTCCCTTTTTGGGATTCTAGCTGAGGACTAGTGCCTCACTGGGAATGAGATGACCCAGTAAATTACTCTATTGATGATTAATCCTTCCTGACGGATCCAATAAGTATGAAACTCCCTCGGGGGGGGGGGGGGTAGGTCCTCTCCAAGAAGCTCTATCTCATTATCACCCTCTGTCAGGTCGTCCATGAAAACCATGACTCTTACTGGAGGCATGTGCTCTATGTCTTCTAATAAATCGGGTTGTCGCCGGATAATATTGAAGATGAGGCCAACATACTGCCCTAGCCACAAATCTCTACATGGGGAGAATACACTGTGATAATCCCACTGAGTACCCTGAAACTCTAAATGAAATGTTGCTGGAGGTCCCTACGACGACCTGGTGAGTTAGAGCACTAGGCCACAACGAGCGGGGACAGATAAACAAGCCGGTATTTCTCATTGATGCCCTTGAAATGTGATTGGCTATAAGGGTAATCCACTCACTGAGGAAGAAGTTGTAAATGAGTCATCCGGAGTGTCTGGCGGAAGAAATCAACTTCTCCTTAGGTGAGGGATTCTGGTGCTCAAACATTCAGCGCTAAAACCGGACAAAACATATTAGGAAATTGGTCGGCTATAAGAATATCCCATAAGATCTTGGTATCATATTCACGGTCTAGCCCTTCATTACCCCACTCATCTACTAGAGGTGGTAGGGGAACCAGAAGTGGTACTGAAGAAGACCACTGAGATGGTATTCTGGCCGAGGTATAATACTATGAGAGAGATAACAAACCACCATATCTCAGGCTACCCTAAAAACATTGTAGTGACTTATCCACGACATCATGGTAGGATAGAATGATGACCGCAATTTCTTGTGCGGGTACCATGGATGCTGGTGGTGGACGAAGCTGCTTCTCGTCTACTATTAGTCCCCAGAATAGCTCTTCGTGATCTATAATCGAGGTAGAGAGTTCTTCTGGTGAGGATGGTTGAAATTGCACAACCATAACTTGTGGAGTTGCCAATTTTTCATCTTCTTGGATATACATGTGGAGGGAGGCGGGAATCCTATGGGCCTCACATTTGGATGTATAAGGCTAATGCTTCTTTTTCCTGTCCTAGCCTTTGACATGGAAGATCTAGGTGAGGGTTCCATCGCTAAGTCATATTCCACCTTAAAATCTGAGAAGTATAATAGTTTGATCTTAGTCTAAATCTTCTTATAATTATTTTTATGGTAGTGATGATCCACCCTCTTTCCTTGGGATGGTTCTTCAGGAAAGGGTATGTTTTTGGCATGAGGAGGACCTTCGACCGTACTAGTGTTGGGGTAGAGGTAATTCCCTCCTAAGTAAGCTGGTGTGTGAGGAGAACCAGGATAAATATCAAAGGGTACACGGGGAGGATGTCCATGAGAAGTATTGGAGTTGGTAGGACATCCACTGGAGCCGATAGAAGCATTGGCAGGACCCCTGTGCTTTCTTCCCTTGGTAGTGCCAGTGCAAGGTGAGTCCTTGTACTGGTTAAGTCGAACACAGGTTGGACCTCCATGCTGGGTACTGGTGAAGTGAAGGTGGCCTTCACCCCTTTAATTTCTTAAGTGAGTGGACCTTCGTAAGCTATTGTGAGGACATAGGGAGGCCCCTCATGATGAAGATTGAACGATGTGCGACATCCCCACCCCGGTGGTCGGTGTCTGGAATAATGACTCCATAACTGATGTAATGAGCATGAGAGAGGATTCCATGATGAGTTTCACCATCATGGAGAGGTGCCTCATTTAGAGTAAAGGTATCATGAGGCAGACCTCCATGTCGGGCCTGGTAGCGGGGAAGACCTGCGTTCTCCATGAATGCGGTATGGGGAGGATATCCGTACTGGCATCAGCCATTACCTACGCCTGCGACCGAGAGAATTGACCCAACCTGCCCGCGGGGTGGTTGGGGCCTCGATCTGGGCTGGGTATACAAGTAACCTTTCTTAACCTACATAGGGGGATGATTATACAAGTCAGTAGTGGCCCGTTCCGTAGTAGTTTATGTAGACTCCCCTTGGCGGGCGTCATCCTCAGCCTATGCCCAGTGCTAGAATCGGGTCAGCAGGACTGGGTCTAGTGGTGCAAGGGCATGGCTTACCCACTCCTCAATTGGTAGGACCAGATGGCAGTGCTGACATGCCCTAGTGGGAGCCCTCCTTGGAAGTAGATGAAATGGGATCCCAGCCGAACTGGCCCAGATATCCCTTACCTCATCGGCATAGGGGAGAGAGTTTTTTAGGCATTCTGGGGAGTGTCTCCCAAAATGATTGTACATTGGATTTGAGAGTAGTGGCTCCCTGCACAACCCTTGGGGGGAAATGGTGGTGATGAGGTGCAGATGCCTCTAGATCTTGGTGAGCCATATCATGAATCAGGATAATCTCCTCCTCCTCGTATCAGTGTACAAGGTCGTTGATCACCCTCAACTGAATAAATTCATACGGGGAGACAGGGCATGGGTGCCAAAAGTTTTTAGATGTTGGGATTGTTGCAAAAGCGGTGGATGCACGTGGGAATGCATCATTCACATTTCCCCTACCCCTACGTCAGCGAGTGGGTTGCGATCGGGATCCTGGTGTAGTAGATTGGTTCTTGAAAAGCAAGGACATTAATCCATTAGTTCTGAAACAATGAAATCAACATCCAGTTCCCCTGTTCCATTTTGTCTCCCATGGGCAGTTAAGAGGGATCCATGCTTACAACATCGTAGACCGAGATGTCCAACGTTTTGACTACCCCAACATCTGGTGAGTTTCACAGAAGGACCTCTATTTTCTTGGTGGGACCCAACACGAGATTAATGGATCTGGTAACATTCCAATCCACTGATTCCTCGAAAGCTACTAATCTCAACATTAAGGTGAATAATTTTAGGTTGGTTTCACTATTTCTATTTTTGACACTTTCTCCGGGGCGCGCCTCTGTATGTGGAGGGCGCACAACTGTTTCCCCGCATTCCTGCTTACCAAAGGAGGGTGGCATCCATCGCTTGTTCTGGGAATCTTGCTCCTTCAGTGAAACTGGATGATATAATGTCAGTTCTTCCTTATGTGGATTCCTCCTTGGAACACATCACCTTGTCTGGGTCTCCCTTATAGACTAATATGTGGTTCGTGAAACTCTTCCTAGTGACATGAATTCATGGATGCCGGTTAATTACACTGCATCTGTCAGGACATTCTAAGGGGTCTGATTAGGGCAGCAACCTTCGGTCTGGGGAGTATTCACGTTGGACATCACTGGCATGTCTGGATGTAGAAACACTAGAACATATGAGTTTCTTCCGCTTATTATAGGGCTTCTCGAGGGCGCAGACGCCTGAGGCATACTGTGTTATATGTGGGGAATTATATTTAATAGGCATATATCTAATATTTTCCTCAGCTTTCCATGATTAACACAGGGTATGCCGTGAGTAAAACATCAAGCAGAGATGGATCATACTGATCAGAACATTGATTAGAGTGAATCAGATGGGTGTAACCACTGAAGGGAACACTGATGTTGGGGCTAACATGTTGTTTTCTACCCGATTGTTATTAAGGGGAATGGAGAAATGAAGAGGCCTAATCCTACCGGGATGTGGTGGCCTGGGTAAGAATCAGGATGGATGATGGAAAGTTGAATTAGGTAGAGAGATAATGAGATGGATTTGACGTGAGGAAGATGGTGATATTGGGCTTAAGACATGAAGAGACATCCTACGTATCCCCATGGTAGGAAATCAATGTCTACATAGGTTGGTGAGACGATGGGACACCTGAGGAGGTAGCCCATGAGAATGGACACATAGATGGGACCTAGAGGAAGTGGAACCTCTAAGTGGGGGAATGACCTTCTCAAAACACATATTCTCGAGGGAGAGACCAGGATGAGTCATGAGTGAAGGGATTGAGCCTCAAAGGGGCTGCCTTCATATCTCTGTGGTAGGAAATGTACGCCTGCGTAGTTCGTTTGATGATATATTACCATATATTGTAGGATTTCAATGGATTACCATCGAATTCTGTAGATAATGGCTTACCACTAACTGGGATTGACAACGAATTACCACTGATTGGGGTGATAATGCCTTATCACTAATTGGGGTTGACAATGGCTTACCACTGAATAGGGGATAGTTTAGTGTCATGCCAGACAAGAGTGGCACATAGTTTAATGTCATAGAGGATAGGGGTGGACCGACGTGAAGTGGTCAAGACCGATGGGGGTTGGTCTTGAACCATAGGGAGGCTTCCTATGTACCTTGACTTAACAAGGATCAAAGTCCATGTAGTTCGGGATGATGGGAACTGACATGAAGTGGGTTGGAACCAATGGTTGTTGGGATTGAACCTTAGGGAGGGATCTTACGTACCTTGACATGGAATGCATCAAAGTCCATGTAGTTCAAGTAGAGTGGGAACTAATGTGAAGGGTGTCCGAACCAATGGATGGTGGGATTGAACCTCAAGGAGTCTTCTTACATACCTTTCCTTGGAAAGGATCATTGTCCACGTAGTTCAGGTAGAGTGGGAACTGACGTGAAGGGGGTTGGAACCAATGGATTGTAAAGGATAAATGTCCATGTAGTTTAGGAAGGTTCATTTTGAACATACACTCTAGGCTGTCCAGAGAGGATGTCATGATCGATTCTTACTCTAAGAATGAGTGAGTCATGCTCGGTGTGAGATACAAGAGGCATTAATGACCAGACAATACCGCCGTGAATGGTGCATTTGTGGGAAGTGTACTGGGGCATACATTTATTTAGCATCCCAAAGAGAATACAGGGGATTACGCGTGGTCCATAGCCTGAAGTGATGGAGATTGGAACATATTCTAGGGTGGAGTCTTGGGTAGTGAAAAATCCCAAAGGGAGAGGTATTTGGCACTGAGGAATATAGAAGGAAAAGGGGTTCTACCTCCTATAAGAAAAGTTAGGGGCCTATACAAAGGTGGTTTACCTATCCTCGGGGATAGCCATCGCTCTATTAAGAAGAATATTATTCCCTTTGAAGAATTATTTCACACTCGTAGAGACTAGTGGGTGTGCATAATGTCCCAGTTGGGGGAACCATATGTACGGTGCATAGGGCGTGGTGACAGTTTAACGTCCGATGCTGCGGATGATGGCTCTTGGTGGTTTAATGTTCTGCAGCTCATATGAGGTGGGTTCTCTTCGCACCCCTTGGACTTATGAAACCAATACCTTCAACCCCCTGGGGAAGGGAAGGCAACAACAATGCCACGTTGATGGGGTGTTGTGGAGCGATCCATTGTGGGGTCCATGATAGCATGGCTATGTGATGATGTAAGAGAAGTTAGAATGCCTATGTGAAGAAGCATGAGGTGAAGAAACACAATGGAAAGTGCCGCCCAAGGGACATTGAAGTTACTTCGTGCGAGCATAAAGAGCCTCATGAAAAGAAAGTGTGTGACGAAGGTGGGGTGCACATAAGAGGGGCTCAGACATGGTTCCTTAAGGGGAGGACGACACATGGAGCGCGCTCAAGTGAATATGCTGGGTGCAAGAAGGAATGGTTGCACACAAACCAGGAGGGGATGCACACAAGAGAGAGGGTTTGCATGCAAGACAGAAGGGTTATGCACATGGGGGATGAGTTAAGTGCAAGAGGGCTGTATTGCATGCATGATGGAAGGGTTTTGCGCAAAAAATATGGGGATGTGCGTAAGAGAGGCCTGACGTGGTGAGAAGTTTCATGGAATCAGGGTCTCATGGGCCCAAAAGACATTGGTAGAATGGAAATTAACGAGGATCATGCCCAAGAGGGCCCACCTGATGGAGGACCATTAGGAGACCAGTCACGCAATATCAGATACTTGAAGGCCATGGTGTTTTTCACATGGTTGCGGAATAGGATGTTTTCACGCAGCAAAACATCGCTTCGTCTTCTGTTACCATTCCCAAAGGGTGTGGGTACTTTTCATTTTAAAACTGAAGTCCTCAGGGTGGTTCACAAATGGTTGCAGCGTGCAAAGGACCATTCAATGGAATATTGGGTGCACAAAGGGGGCTCTGCATCAGGAAAAAGAAATGGGGGAAGTGTGGAAGGTCACCCTTGATGGTGGATCAAGGGCACAAACACGCGCAAGATGCCGCATTGGGCACACAAAGGGCCATTGCGTTCAAACACGTGCTTGATGCCACATCAGTCGCACTACGGGCCGCTGCATGGACACCCACCCTTGAAGCCATATGGGATGCGCAAGATTTTTTGCACAGGGGGCCACATGAATGAAATCTCTGAATCTTGCATGCAACTCCCTCCCGGGTCCCAGGATATTCTCTTCCCTTCCCGAGATCCTCTGTTTGCTCGTTATCCTCCCGATGCTGTCCTTCTCCGAATTTCTATGTCAAAAAATTATTTTATTTAAGACATGTGTTCTATTCGAAAATATTATACAATAAAGAGTATATAATATTAAATATGATTTTATATAATATATAATGAATTCATAGAAGCACTTTCTATTTAATATAAATTGTCCCAAAATTATGAAACATGAAAAAAAGTAAAACAAATAAATTGAAATATTTTAGAACAAAGAGAAGGGTATCTAATGATTTTTTATAAAAGTACCTTGATCTATACTTTCATGAAAGTTTGTCTTACCCCCACTATTTTATGCACTAGGTCCACAAAAATATCAAACGAAACATCCATCTTACTATCCCAACACGTTCCCAATTTAGTAGGCAATCCGAACCTATGTCTTCCTATAACTGGAATTACTCAATTAAATAATTATACACACGAATCAAATACTAAATATATAACCTTAAAAAGTATATTTAATATTGATAATCTCTTACTCTAGTAAAAAACATTGGGAACAAGCAGTTTAAACTTTTTTATCGCTACAGAAAATTAACAACATGAAGATAAACACACACACAGTAGTAATGTATTTAGACATGAAGAAGTTTCTTGGTATTTATAATCATTTAATGAAATATTTGACTTGTTATCCAACATTCATATTTTTCTTAAAAAATTGGTGGGACTTTTATAGCTTAAACCTACAATGATCATAAAATAACAGAATAGGTAACATCATTTTGGCATAATGAAAAATATCACGAGAAAAAATATTTTCTAATCAAAACTGAATACATGTATGAATACTTCAAAGAGATATTTTTTGTCCAATTATGTATATTATAGTTATGGGTGTTTAAAATAAGTTGTAACAAAATTCTAAAAATAAGATAAATCAGGTTCTATGAATAGCGAGAATTAGATTTCAAATGGGAATCAGAATCTATAAATGGTGTGAATTAAATTCTATAGACAATGAGAATTAGAATCTATAAATTGTGAGAATCATATTTGATAAACATATAGAACTAGATTAAAAATAGAGGGAATATTATTTGAAAAATAGAGAGAATTAGATTTGAAAATAGTGTATCTGATTATAAGTATCGATCCAATTTTTTTATTGATTCTAGAATATATTTGGTTTTATGAATTTTTTTTAAACCTAACTAAGAAATATTAAAAAAATGTATTTAAAATGTGAGTATGATTATTATCAAACTTTCATATGTTTTGAAATGATTTCAATATTAATACCTTGAAAAATATATTAAGTAAAATAATATAAGAAAAATGTGAGATTGTATTTTCCAAAACATATAGGAATGAGAAATGTCATAAGGAAAAATTTGACTCAATAATTTCACCATTTTTATAAAGAAAAGGCTACATTTTATGAATATAATATTATGAAAGAAATATTTCGTTTATTTATTAATAAATAAATAATTACCCCCCTTGACTTTGAGAATGAATACGACTTAATACCCTATAAGATATGAAATCCCCCAAAGGATCATATTATCTTATTTAAGGATTAAAATAATCCTTTCATAAAAATAAACCACCCATTACTTACTGATACCTTGTTTTAATATTATTATAAAACATTATCCCACTTTGTGATTTATAAAAAATAATGGAGAAACTATTATACCATCAAATGGTTAGGAATCATTATTTACAAAACATGATATATAAAATACATGATAATGAAAACTTTAAAACAAATGTTTTATAAAGAAAAAAAATAATCCTTCATCATCATTATGGATATGAATATATCCTTCAGCTTCATTAACTCTTATTGATCATCTTAAAAAAATTGATCGAGAAATTCTTAATGGTGATTTTTCTTTTCAGGATTTTTAGTTTTGTCTTCCTCACTCTGATGATTTTCCATCAAGGATTTAAATTTTGTATCCATATATTAATTTTATTATTTAATATAATAATCTAAAATTTGTAATACTTCAGACATTTAATCCCAATTCTGTTGAAATTTAACTTTCTATTTAAGTCTTTTTATTTTGGGAATCGAATTATTTCTTCATCCTTCTTCTTCTTAAAAAAACTAATTGATAATTCTTTGAGTGTGTCTGAATATTCTGATAAAGAATTATTGATCGAATCAAACATATCATTAAAAATATTATGATCAATATTGATCTTACTCGACCACATAATAATCTTCCAGTATTATTTTTAATGAAAATTATAATTTCCACTAATTCATTGAATTTGACTTCAGGTTTGATCAACTAATCTATCTGAATAGTTATTGAGTCTGATCTTATATTTAATGATTATTAAATCACTTGACATCTTTAATCAATCTTGGAAAAGTATGGAATTTAGTTTAAATCATTTTAAAATATTTAGTAACAAAATCTTCTCCCATGTAAGAGGATGACTTCTTAGAATCTGATAGATTTTTTTTACTGGTTCCAACATTAATCATCATTCCTTTTACTTTCATAGAAACTTATTTTTCTATTCTCTGTTTTGTTTTCCATTCAGTAGAATGGTGGAAAATATAATAATAATCATGATCCTGATCATCATAATCAGAAGTATGTTTACGAATTTCACTTTGAATAACCTTATCTTTCTTTTCTTAAGGGGGTTTTTGAGTATGATTTTGGGACTTTTGAATAGATTTTTCTTCGGAGTCATGTTTGGATAATGGGGTTTGGTATGTTCATAGAGGGAGTTTTTCAGACTAAATATGTCTTTGGATTTTTTCCTATCTGATTTATTTAATTGTTTTCACTACTCTCTTTTTATTCACTAGCTTTATCATATTCCTCATACTATTCTTCAAAACATGGAAGTGTTCCTAAAACATTTTTCTTTCCTTTATAGGTATGAGGAATCTCTACTTCAACTAAAACTAATTGTTGAGGGGAAGATCGATGAATTTTATAAAGTATTTTGGAATTGGAATTTATTCTAATGAAATTTTTGTAGATTTCAACAAAGCTTGACACAACTCTCCTTATAATACCTTTTTCCTAAGCTTTATCTCTATAGCATCTTTTTCATGTGCTTCAGCACCTTGGATTTTTAAATAATTTTCCTCTTCTGGATTTGTTACAATAATTGGATATCATTAGTTTCTTTGATCCCAATAATATCTCCATTAGAGATGACATCATCTAGAGAAATTTTACACTTCATCGATTTCTTATGGTCAAAGGCTTGAAATTTTCTTTCATGAAGTTTAGATTTAGATATATCTCCAATATGTCCTGTATCTCTAGAAAAATAAAAAAATCCTTAGATTTATCATCAGAATACTATTTCATTATTTTGTGTGTGTCATCACTTAAAAGACGTATTTTTTACTTATTTGGCTAGGATGTCCATGGATCATTAAATGAATTCAAACAGTTTATTAACAACATGGAGAAATTTGTAGGAAACAAGAAAATATGGGATTTAATGGATGCATACGTGATAGTGATAATAGTAAAATAGCTATTTCTCACTGTTATTATTTTAATTAAATTTAGATGAAAGTATAAGACATAGATAACTGTGACTTTGACAGTGTCCATGTCTCATTTTCTTGGAACCAACAAACATTGAATCCATAAAAATATAATTTTATTTTTATGAGTTAGATGAGAATGATTAAGATTCTCAATTGACATAAGAAATAAAAAACTATTTAATTTTCCTTCTTGAAATATCCTTATGATTCTGAATTTATTTAAGAGTGATAAAAGTCTTCCAAATTGAAAGTAATTTCATGAATATCAGTAGATTTCTTATACGATATTGAGTAACTATTTTTATAGAACTTGAAATGGACTTTGTATTCTACTCCATAGATAAATAAGACAACGGTCTCAAAGAACTCTATAAATAGGTCAAAAAATGGATCCAAATTTACTTTTTATTCTGAAATGGACACATATATCTATCCTTGGATATCTATAATGATACATTAAAAGGAATACTATTTATGATAGAAGTATAGACCAACTAACCATTCATGAAAGATAAAATAATAATTTATCTTATTTTGTGGAGTCATTAATCTATGGGAAGAAATGGACTGAGACATTCTGATTTGATGAAAGAAGGTAGAATTTGATTGAGATATTTGAAGACCAGAAGTATCTCGGGCAAGAAATAAATGAGAATTGATGTGGGACATAGGAGGGTGGGGGTGGGGGTCTCATCCTTTATATATGCTACGAAGGTGAAATTTTATCTTTTGTAAGTAATCTTAAAGCTGATAATAAATAGATCAAATATGATGGTTGTTATTAAGATGAAGAAGGTTTTATAATGACTGAAATTTTGATGTTTTTAAGAATTAACATAGTTTAATATTTAATGATGAATTTGATAAAATTTTAAAATAATTGAATCTCAAACATATAAAATTACAATTAAGTACAATAAAGTGGAGAATTATACATTTCAGAGTTCTTTGAAGATTTCATAGTTTTAGAAATAAATTAATTAATGTTTTTTTATGCATGAAAAAAATTTAATTAACATTTTAAAATATTAATAAATACGTAATTGTATTTAATAAAGAAAAAAAATAAAAAAAATGTACTCCTCATATTAAAAGGAGTATCTTAATGTAATGAGTTGTTTTAAATAATATGTGGATATAAATTATTACCTTATAGTGGTCATTTATAACAATTGTTTAATGTATTGAAATCTATCAAAAGGAAATGGTTTGGTAAAAATATCATCAATCTCTTCTTGAATTTTGATAAATTGTAAAATAATATCTTCTTTAAGTTTGTGATCCCTAAAAATGTGATGCCATATATCTATGTGTTTTGCAGGGGATTGATGTTTAATGTTTTTATTAATGCTATGGGACCAGTGTTATCAAATAATATTTGAGTTTTTGTAAAAATCATTCCATAATTAGTGAGTGTGTGTTGCATCAACAACACATGAGAACAACAACTTCCATTTATTATATATTCGACTATAGTAGTGGAATGTGATACTAATTGTTGTATCCTATAAGAACAAAGAACTACTGAATCATATAACAAACAAAATGTTTCAGATGTTATTTTTTAATCCATTATACAATAACCAAAGTGTGCATCCGTACAAAATTTTAGTTCAAAGTCATTTCTAGAGAAATAAAAAAGTCCAAAATCTATAGTTCTATTTAAAATAAGAAAAATCCATTTCAATGATTTCAAATGGTATTATTTTAGATTTTATTTATATATTTCACATAAGAATATAGAAAACAATAGTTCTAGATGAATGGATCTTATGTATAGTAAACTTCATATCTGTAAAGACCCATAAATTTCAAGGAAACTTTTTCTTAAATTCTTTATGATTTTACGTGTACATAGTTTCTAACAGCACCTGATTCCGAGGTTCGGTGTGCCCGGAATAATTTTCCAAAGTTTAGCTCGGGTACGTTCAGTGAACGAACGAGCGAGTTTTTCTATATTTTGAACCGACGCTCAGAATTGAAATACAAGGGCACTGATGGAAACGCAACACCAGTATTTGCTTAAGAGGACCTTTCCCAAAGGTGAGTTTTCTCGGGAGAAATTGTTAAAAATTGAGGATTAAATGTAAAGGAAATAAAATTGTGTTACAATTTTATTTATTTTTCTAAGGTTGTTTTATCCTACATGGGTAAGTTAGGGTGGGACCCACTAGCATCCTAACTACCCATGTTAGGATATTAGTGAGGTGGGGCCCACATGAGCCCTACCCCCTCATTTCCTCTAACTCCTCTAAACCCCCTCTTTACTTGTTAAACCCCTTTTTTATTAAGTGACTCCTCCTCCCCCCACTCTCCCACTTTATTAATGCCAACATAAATTAATTTAATTAATTGAACCCCAAAAATTAATTGAATTAAGTGTTTTTATTTAAAATTTTGAAATGTTTGGAAATGTAAAATAAAATACGGTGGTGATTATTTTATTTTGGGGATAGTTTTTGTTGTGTTGGGAATTGATAGAGGGAGAGATCTTATCCCTTTTAAATAACTTCATCTTCAAAGAAGAACGCCCATCCTCTGACGAAGAATGTCGAATCGGTGGCCTGGTTTCTTATTCCTTTTCCTCCTCCGTAGCAAGGAAGGAAACAATGACACGTGAGTTCTCCAATGACGTGTATCATCTTCTTCTCTCCGTTATAAAAGAGAAGACGACATCTCCTCGGGTTCACACCGTTAAGGATGGAAACGACACCATATATTACGGCACTTGACAACCAAAAACTTCCTTTGAGGTAGGGGATTTAAGTTCAAATTTAATGGATTAAATTTGTGCTTTGTTGTGTTGTTAAAGTATCTTGTTTAATATGACCGCCTGTTATCATTATAACGGGAGGATATCGGACCGCACAAACACGGCCGATCCTCCTCCCCTTTTTATTGTTGATCTTTGTTGACGATTTTGGCGAAGGCGGCATGGTGCCGAAGCACCACGCGATATCAAAGAGAACCGTGACCGGAGTGGGACGTGGTGGTGGTGCGCGGCGCCGTCACACCGCACCGGAGAACCCGAGAGAGGCCGTGGCTGGGGCGGGATGCGGCGGAGGGGCGCGGCGCCGTCACGCCGCGCCGGTCGGGGAAGAGCTGTGGCGGTTCAGAAAGGGGCGGCCGACCAAGACGGCCGCTGGCATTCCCGGAGGCAGGACCCCCCGCGGGTCCCGCGTGGCTCAACCGGATGACCATAATTGCCGGCCATTTTCCAGAAAGACCGGGGGTTAAAACCCCTAGCCAGCTCGTAGGGCGGACCCCACCTGGGTCCGCCGTTTCGGTGTCAAGGGGGCGGCGCTCCCCCTTTGCACCCCGCTCGGCCGCGAGCCAATCTGTGGCTGACCACCGAGCCAGGCCGCGCCCAAATGGGCCCGACCTGGACCTGGTTTGGGCCGACCCTGGGGGTATCGGTCCGGGTCGGACCGGGCCTGAACCCCCTATTTTCGGACAGATTTGTTCAAACGCCCATATCTTGGGCTACAGACCTTCGATCGATGCACCGTCAGTTGCGTTGGTATCCTTGGATCGAGAAGGTCATTTCGGTATATTAAACTCAATCTTTCGGTAAAGTTTGTGTATGGATGGGTTGGTTTAAACCCAAAACCAACCGGGCCCTTGGGGCGAAAACGCCTATAACTTAACGTCCGAACATCCAAATGACGTGCCATCGATCATGTTGAATTCCTCATAGTGAGATAGTTATATTGGCTTAATATGATCGAGGTTTTGACACCACTGGAGTATGGTCAGGTTGGTTTTAACTTAAAAACCAATCAGGCCCCAAGGACGAAAAAGCCAACAACTCTCAGACCAAGCGTCCGATTGGCGCACCGTCTATCACGTTGAGTTTCTATTGACGAGACGGAACATTGTGATACATAAACACTGGACTTCGTGATAGTTGATGTATCGAACCCCCTTGGCTCGTGGAGCGGACCCTCCCGGAATCGAGCGTGATGTGTGCAGGAACCCTAGAGCTGGCTACGACGATGATGACTTCCATACTAGGATCCTCAGTGGGTTTGACGAGGACGACTACCATACTTGGATCCTCAGTGGGTTCGATGATGACGAATACCATACTAGGATCCTCCGTGGGTTTGAGGATGACGTCTACCATACTAGGATCCTCCATGGGTTTGACGATGATGACTACCATGCTGAGATCCTCCATGGGTTCGACGATGATGACTTCTACGCTAAGATCCTCTGTGGGATCAGCTGCGACGTCGACTGTACTTGGATCCTTTGTGGGTTTGGCAGCGATGACTACTATACTTGGATCCTCTGTGGGTTTAGCAGTGATGACTTCTGTACTAGGATCCTACATGGGTTCGGTAGGGGAAATGATTCAGAGGCTACATATAATCATCTCCAACCCTCTTCATGAGTAGTATACCTGTGTGAGATGAGTTTTGACTTTCAATCAATACCTTCGGTATGATTAACCTGTTGTCCTATGTGGACTGAGTTGTGCTTTCCTGTGTGGACTAGGCTGTGTTTTTCCCATGTGGACTGGGTTATACTTGGGCTCAAGAGTTTGAGCCGAACTGGGTTAGATGACTTAGGTATATGTATGGGTATATACCTAAGTAGGGTTTATTGTTATCTCATGATTGTATCTTTCCTTTGTGGTTTATCCTTCGTGGATTCTGGGAGACCTACAGGGGTCTCGGGGTCTCTAATGAGTATTGTATACTCATCCATGCACGGGTTATGCCCGCACTACATTTTGTTGGATGCAGACAACGGACAACACTGATCAAGGTAGAGGCTCATGGAGTTGGATGGTACCTGGAGGAGGATCACTGGACGGGACGTACACGGAGAGGAAGGCTGGACCCGAGGAGCTGAGGAGACTATCTGTACCCACCCTTTAAGTGTGAATTCTAGTGGATGTCTTAGTGTTGATACTTTACTTTTCTACTGTTGTACTTCCTTTTCAGTTGTACTTTACTTTATGTTGGGTTTGTATTCTGGCCCATTTAATTTCCAGCACTTAGTTTTCTACTCAGTTTACTTAGTGTTTACTTCAGCTTGTGTACTCTATGGTGTTTATTTACATTATAAAGGAAATGACTTCCCTTTTATCTGGATTTATGCCTTTAGTGCTAGTTTCCAGCCCCTGGCCTATGGATGGTGGGATTGGGGTAGTCACGACATGGGCCCCAAGGATGGGTCATGACAAATTGGTATCAGAGGAGTTGGTCCTACCGCAGAACTCAAGACTCTGATAATTTCTTTCTATGAAGCAATAATGTTTAGAGTATTAAGTGTGGTTATCAGTCTAGGGAGTCCAGTGTTGGTGTGGTGGCCGACGTATCCATACACCAGGACCCTAACTTCTGATTTCCGACTCAGTGCATGGAAACACTGATTGCATGTGTGTTTTAAAAGTTTTCTTTGTGATTACTTTGTGTCAGCTCACCAGGTATATTTTATTAACCGTGGAACACCTGTTTCTTTTTAGGATGACCCCATGATTGCAACTATCTAGGGTTTCCAGTTACATGCGAGATGGCAGCCCACCGAGCAATGAGGTCTCGGTGTAGGGCCCCATTACAGCGGAGGCACCAGCGGTACCTCTACCCGCCGAGCCACCGATGCCACCAGCACCAGTAGCTGAGAGTGCACGACGCCTGAGTGCACTGCATGAGTTTCAGTGTCAGAGGCCGCCTAGGTTACACGGAGAGATGGACTCTCAGGCAGCCGAAGATTGGCTGGAGGCTATCGTCCGAGTCTTCAGATTAGTACGGACACCAGCTGACCCTATGGTGATTGTTATGGTGAGTCTACTGCATGCAGCAGCAGGTAGATGGTGGAGCCTGATGCTTCAGGTGCATGAAAAGGAATCACTTATTTGGACGGACTTCGAGATCCTATTCCGCTCAGAGTTTTTTCCAGCCACCCTCCATGCGGTGCACATTTAGGAGTTACTGCAGTTGCGGCAGGGCAGCATGACGGTAGCCCAGTACTGAGCGAGATTTATCGACCTCTCGTGCTACTCCACGGACATGGTATGGGACCCATTATTTCGAGCACGGACCTTCGATCAGGGACTGAGGCATGAGATCAGGGCTTCGATGATCTCCCTCAACATCCCGACGCAGGCGGGAGTGCTTGAGAGATCCCTTCTAGTGGAGAGTTTTCTCACTGAGCAGTCACCAGCAACGAGACCCTCCATAGGATGACCCATGGCGGAGTCTTCTGCAGTCGGAAGTATACAGTTGAAACAGAGTTTCAAGCGTGCCAGGCCATCAGATGAGCAATCTCAGGATGTAGGTTTGGTTGTACGGGGAACAGGAAATAGAGCCAGCCATACAAGAAGCCGGCAGTGCTATGCATGCGAAGGGCAAGGTCATATGGCTCGAGACTGCCCGACCCACCCTGCAGATGAGTAGCAGGCAGTAGAGGGACCTCCCAGGTAGAGGTTAGACCATGGTGGTCTGCCGGGGCAACATACATGGTAGGGGAGTTGGCCAAGTAGTAGGTGGTGGATGACGTTTCGGGGCCCTACCACCACCACCACCAGGAAGACCACCCCGACCGCAGGGAACGGGTGGACAGGGGAGAGCTCAACTTCAGGCAGCTGAGGCCTATGACCATGGATCTCTGGGAGCATATGGACAGGAGTAGGAATAGCTCCAAACATGGATACTTTTATTCATGATTCTTCTAGCTTGGTTGATGTTTTGTTTGTGGATGCTTTGTATCTTTGTACCTTGAGCTACAGTAATAAAAGATGCTTGTTTTTATGACATTTTCATCCCTGTCCTTTTTATGTATTTGATACTGAGAGGTTCCAGTTAAAACTGTTGACTTGTCCCTCACTTCCAATATTCCTACTAGAGGAGACCTAGTGACCACACACTGCTTCCGATAGTGTGACTCGACCCTTGGAGGTGAGAGTAACGGTTGGATCTCTTGGTAGTAGTGTCGAGGACTTACGATGTCTTCCATGGCATGAAATAGTACCATTCATGTTATTATTGATTTTATTAGGAAAAGAACATGGTTCATCTAGGGGATGAGACCAAATTTCTCTTTTTGATAGAGGAGGAATCTCAACATCTCTTGTATATCGTAGACGAAGAAGGGTGGAGATGAGTTCTTTCAAATGGCTAGTCTCACCCATTGTTCATTGAGCGAACGGTTATGATTATCACCAATTCAATAGTCTCAAGTGTATATTCTCTCAAAAGGACATGAACCTGAGATAGCGGCGATGGATTGAGTTCCTCTAAGACTATGACCTTGAGATAGTTTATACTTTTGGGAAGGGGAACATTGTAGAAGATGATCTTAGTAGAAGATCAAGCATTCTGTTGTTAGGAGTGGTGGGACAAGAGATGAACACGTTTCAGATATCCTTTCTAGATAGTGTTGAAGTCAGTAGGTGTAGAAATAGAGATGGTTTAGGCTGTGATGGAGAAAGTGTAGATCATCCAGGAGCGGATGAATACTGCACAGAGAAGACTATGTCCTATGCTGATAAGAGACAGAGACCACTGTAGATCGAGGGTGGTGACCAGGTCATCTTACGGGTCTCACACCGACGGGGTCTAAGGAGATTTGGCTGAGGCGGCAGGTTATCTCCGTGCTTCATCGGACCATTTCAGATTCTTAGTAGGATAGGTGAGGTGGCTTATTGCCCGACTCTTCCACCTCAGTTTCACCAGGTGCACGACGTCTCCCATGTATCTCAGCTGAGGAGATACGTGCATGACCCAACACATATAATCGATCATGGGGAGCTAGACATCGATGACGGGGATAAATTTGTGGAGGTTCCGTTAGAGATCGAGGAATGACAGGAGAGGGTCCTATGTGGATGGTCGATTCCTTTAGTGCGCATCGGGTGGAAGCACATGAACCTTCAAGAGAGAACATGGGAGAAGGAGGCTCAGATGCGTGCACAATACCCTATTTTGTTTCCCTAGTTTATGATGTAGCTTTACGGGGACGTAAAGCCCTTATGTGGGAGTAATGTAAAGACCCATAAATTTCAAGGAAATGTTTTTCTTAAATTCTTTGGGATTTTACGTGTACAAAGTTTCTAACGGCACCTGATTCTGAGGTCTGGTGTGCCCAGAATAATTTTACGAAGTTTAGCTCGGGTACGTTCAGTGAACGAACGAGCGGGTTTTTCTATCTTTTGAACCAGTGCTCGGAATTGAAATCCGAGGGCACCGATGGAAACGTAGCACCAATATTTTCTTAAGAGGACCTTTCCCGAAGGTGCGTTTTCTCGGGAGGAGTTGTTAAAAATTGAAGATTAAATGTGAAGGAAATAAAATTGTGTTATAATTTTATTTATTTTTCTAAGGTGTTTTTATCCTACATGGGTAAGTTAGGGTGGGACCCACTAGCATCTTAACTACCCATGTTAGGATATTAGTGAGGTGGGGCCCACAGGATCCCCACCCCTTCATTTCCCCTAACTCCTCTAAACCCCCCCTCTTTACTTGTTAAACCCCATTTTTATTAAGTGACTCCTCCTCTCCCCACTCTCCCACTTTATTAATGCCAATATAAATTAATTTAATTAATTGAACCCCTACAATTAATTGAATTAAGTGTTTGTATTTCAAATCTTGAAATGCTTGGAAAAGTAAAATAAAATAAGGTAGAGATTATTTTATTTTGGGGTTAGTTTTTGTTGTGTTGGGAATTGAAAGAGGGAGAGCTCTTGTCCCTTTTGAAGAACTTCATCTTCAAGGAAGAACGCCCATCCTTCGATGAAGAACGTCAACTCGGTGGCCCGATTTCTTATTCCTTTTCCTCCTCCGCGGCAAGGAAGGAAACAACGACGCAGGAGTTCTCCAACGGCGCGCATCATTTTCTTCTCTCCGTGATAAAAGAGAAGACGACGTATCCTCAGGTGCACACCGTCGACAATGGAAACGACACCATATATTACAGCACTTGACAATCGCAAACTTCCTTCGAGGTAGGGGATTTAATGTCAAATTTAATGGATTAAATTTGTGATTTATTGTGTTGTTAAAGTATCTTGTTTAGTATGACCGCCTGTTATCGTTATAACAGGAGGAGATCAGACCACAAAAACATATCCAATCCTCCTCCCCTTTTTATTGTTGATCTTTGTTGACGATTTTGGTGAAGGCGACACGGTGCCGAAGCACCACGCATGATCAAAGAGAATCACGACCGGAGAGGGCCGGCTTGTGTACTCTGTGGTGTTTGTTTACATTATAAAGGCAATTCCTTTCCTTTTATTGGTATTTATGCCTTTGGTGCTAGTCTCCAGCCCCTGGCCTATGGAAGGCGGGCTTGTGGTAGTCACGACATGGGCCCCGAGGACGGGTCGTGACAATATCCATCCTCTAAAAGTTTTTTCATTAACCAGTTTCATAGAATGATCAAGATCAATAGTATTTGAGGTTATGATTGGAGTACTAATAATTTTTTGTATTCACATCCATACTTAATAAAATGATCTTTAATATACTTATGTTGAGATATATATTTTACTCCCAGTTTTCGAGAAATTATAAAACCTTGAAGGAATTGTTTCACACCCATCATACTCATTTCAAATGTAGACTTTGTAAGAATCAAAATTGAATTAGTTAAGTATTAATGAGTTGATAAAAATATAATTTCATCAACAAAAATTTGAACAAATTTTTTTTTTCTTTATTTATGAAAAGTGAAATATTAGAGATTCCCTTAATATTTTTTTGTTACAAAAATATTTGAATTATATCATAATAGGCTATAGGAGATTGTTTAAATCCATTAAAATATTTGGTAATTTTAAAAACATATTCAAGATGTTTTATGTCATCAAAACTAGGAGGTTGTTTAAAGTTAACATCCTCTTAAACGTATCCATTATTGAAAGAACACTTCACACCCATTTGGAAAATTTTTATATTAAATAACACTTCCAAGGAAAATAAAATAAAAATTGATTCAAGTATAACTACTAGGACATAGATTTATTCATTGTCTACTCCCTCTTGTTGATTATATCCACTAGCAAATAGTCTTGCTTCATTTCCAAAAATGACTCCATTTTCATCACATTTATTTCCGAAATCCTATTTTAATCCAATTACAGAGGTTACATTGGGTCTTACAACCATGTTATATACTTTTTTTCAATTCAAATTCATTAAGATATACATGCAAAGCTTTAATTAAATCTTAATCACCTATAGCTTCATTAGGACATTTAGGTTCAGATTGAGGATGCAATTCTAGATGTTATACTTCATTGCACAAAGACCTTATAGTACTTATGAGTTGATTTACATCACCAATGATACTTCCACAATGATGATTCTTAAGAAAAAAATGACAAGGTTTTTATAAATCATGTTCATCAACAAAAGCTAGAAATTCATCCAGAGTGAATACTAAAGAAACAATTTCATTGGAATTATCTTTATTAGAATAATATTATATCAAAGGTTGATAATTACTTTCAGAAAACACGTCAGAATATTTTAGTTGGTATTGTGTAAAAACAAAATGAGGGGTTTCTTTAAAATTTATAAGTAAAATTTCCTCAATAATAAAATATTTTTTTTGAAAACTCTATAAGGCTTATAAGTGATGGAATAGCCTAAAAAAATAACATAATTGAATTTAGGTGAATATTTATATAATTTATTTTTGAATTTGAAATGAATACATTTCATCCAAATAGTTTTTAGTATGGAACATTTGTTTTTCATAATATACATAACTCATAAGGGTTTTTATTAATAAATTACCTTTTTGAAACTCGATATATAGTATAGAAATCAGTAATAACAACTTCATCCCAAAAATTTATAACAATTGAATATTATCTCAACATGGTTATTGTTATCTCATTAAAATTCCATTTTCCTCTTTCAACAACATCATTTTTCTGAGGACTTCTCATAGATGATATGTTACGAGTAATAAATTTCTTACTATAGAAAGTTTCAAAATATGTTTTTTCAAATTCTCCATAATGATCACTAAAGATAAGTTTAATGAATGATTTTTCACATTATTAACTATGGATGTAAATGTTTTAATATATAGAAAGGATTTAGATATCTTTGTAAGAAAATAGACCCATGTAAATATGGTGTAATCATAAAACAAAATAAATACATAGTATTCTCCTCTTATACATCTAGTTTGTGTGGGAACACACGAGTCCCTTTGCACTATCCATAATGCATCAAACGTTGATACAACGCTAACATATTTAAAGATAGAATTAGGTTTCATTCCATATTGACATGGGTCACAAACGTTTGAAGAATCAAATCTAATATATGATATATCCTTAAGAATTAATTTCATAGTCCATTTTCATTTTATATTATTGATACAATGACCTAATATTCTAGGCCATAACCAAGGATGATCTTAAATTTCATTAAGCAATGGTATGTCTCAGCTACTATGTTCTTATAATTTAAGTGTGTAAATATTAACTTTTTGATTCGTAAAAATAATGAATTTATCCTAGTAATAGTGTACTAAACATTTATCATTTCTAAAATTCACAATGTAACCTACGTCACATAATTGAATTATCTTATAAGTTTTTTTCTTGAGACCTTTAACAAGTAAATCATTTGAAATAATGGATTTTCCATGATGAACAATGTTACATATATGAGCATTAATTCCTTAATCATTGTCTAAAAAAGCGACTTTACCACCTTTAATCTAGATAATCTTTTCAAAGATGTATTTGTTACTAGTCTGGAGTAAGAAACATCCACTATCCATGTACTATATATTTTTGTTGTTACTTTAGTTGTTTTCTAGATAAAAACACAATTTGGTTTTTAGAATCTAAACATTATTGGATCCAAAAATGTTTGGAAGTAAAATATTTGGAATCCACATTTGATTAGAATAATAGGATTTAGAAAATCTAATGGATTAGATTTTATTTAAAGAATAATTTTTTTCCCAATGTCTACTACTTTGAAATGTAGCAAAGAATGGGATCTATTTGTAACACAGGTTTTTAATGAGTGTAACTAATTCAAGAACTATTTATAAGAGGAAGAATTTAAGAATACATCTTATAAAAATTTTTAATAATAAAGGAAACATTTGACAAGTGCATCTTAAAAGAATATATTTCAGATTTTAATATAATGAATAAATTATTATCCTCATAATCATTTGTTTTAGAATTGGATATTATCTCAGAAGAATCGTTTCAAAGATCCATAGAAAATTTTTCAAATTTAGAATTTAATTCCTCATGGTTTTTAGAAATAGAAATGATTTTCAATGATTTTGCATCATGATATTTTGAAATATCCGGTACTTATATTGTAAAATCATTAATTCTAGAATTTTTCATTTCAATTTTATTTTTGATTGTACAATCCTCATTTTTATGATACATGGAATATTCTGAAGCTTCATCAAATAAAGATAATGAATTATCTTCTAATTCGGATGATCCTTTATTTGAGGATTTAGAATTTTCTTCTTGAGGATAATTTGAATTTAATGAAATGTTAGTCAAGGATTCAACAATGTGTACCTTTTCCTTGAAACATTTATGCTCAAAAGGTATTCTGGATAAAATTACAATATTCTTCAATCTATAATTTTCACTATATAATGATTCATCAGATGTTTCACTAACACTTTAAACCCATGAATCATTTTCATTCACCACTTAATTTTTATTAGACTAGTGATACCTTTTCTAATTCCTCTCAGAGTGTTTGTATTTTCTTTTATTTCATTTATGATTTGGACAATAAGGCCTAATGTGTCTAGATTTATATCATTTATAGCATGTAATGTCCAAGTCAATCTTATATTTCTTATTATTTTTTGATTATCTATATTTAAAATGATTCTTTCAAAAAATCTTGATCATCCTTTGGGAAATATTGGCAAACTCATTGTCTAAATGTTCAAAATCACTTGAGTCTGATTGAACATCATCTTTCTTTACATTTTCTCACTTAAAAACTTTCTTCAAAGTTTTTTTTCTGACATGAAGTGGTAGTAAAATAAACACCTCCATCGTTTTTATAGATATCTCTTCATTTTCTTCGCATATTGTATAAGTTTCCATATAAATAATCAAGAGTAACTTTTTTAAATTTTCATGATTCATCAACCGGTGTACTATTTGAATCCCATTCATATTCCATGATTTCATATAATATTTTCCACATGAAAATTATCTTATAATACTTTTATCCCTTTTATTGTAAGCTATATAAAATAATAATAAATCTTAGTTGAACTTTAGGTACATGTTCTCTATATAAACAGTCAAAGGAATGATAGTAGGCTCTAATAATGTATCTTATTGTCTTGATGAATTTATATGTTCTGGAATTAGTAATCTATAGTTTCTTCCAAATGATATTTTTTACTTCAAAATATGATATCTAGATGTATATATTTATAGTCATTGAACAAATTAAAGTATTGTATACCATGTAATTTAGTTTTTATTATTATATCTCTCGATTTGTAATGTGTCTAACTTATTTGTTAGAATTTTTTTATCTCTAGTAGGAATTATGAAAATTTCAACCTCAGTATTGATAAAAAATATTTTTATTCTATCTCTACAGTATCCATAGTCAATACCATCGAAAATAGGTGATATTTTAGGATTGAAATTTTCTATTGATCCAAAATTTAAACCTTCCATATATAGAATAATACTAAAATTCATTTTCAACAATATATGTTAGTGTATAACATATTTATAAAAAATTATTAAAAGTTAAATGAAGGAAAAATTTCAAAAGAAATGATTGAGTAAGTAAACTGTGTAGTGATAACCTCTTATGGTACTAATTATAGGATTGAAACAAGTATGAATGTTCTCAATTACAAGATGGGGGAATGAATGGTATGTTTAAGGACTTTAATTTTTAATCTTAATGAAACCATTATTTAACAAGTTTAAACAACTCAGATTCACTAAACTCTCTTATGTTATTAACAATGAAATAGGAATAGACTAGTGTCTGATAATAAAGGTATTGTAATAACCATGGGTTTGATAAAGAGATCTATCATTTTTAATATGATTTTGATTAGTTTATTTAAATTTTTTTTATGTAAATAATATTATACATTAAAGTGTATAGAATTATAAATGCCATTTTATATAATAGAGAACAAATTCAATGAAACACATTATATTTAAATGAAATTGAAATAGAATTTAGAAACTTGCAACAAAACAAGTAGTGAAAATGAATTGAAGTTCTTTAATCCAAATAAAAGGTCATATAATGAGTTTTGATAAATGTCCCTTGATTTATACACTCATGAAATTCTATCCTACCCACACCAAGGTAAGCCATCGAGTCCCAAAAATCAGATTTAGATTTTTTATTGCTATACCCCCAAGTACTTGGGTAACTGGGTAATCATAACCTATCTATTCCAATATCTAGAATCTATCTATTAAATAATTGGATGGATGGATCAAATTTTAAAGATACAACAAGACATGGTTTATTTATGATTGAAAGTCACTTACTAATGTAACAAAAAAACTAGGAATAAGTAGTTCACATGCTAGTATCACGAGGGAAAATTAATAGCATATAAACACAAACAAATAATAGTTGAGTTATTTAAAAATGATTAAGTGACTGGTTATTTACAACAATGGAATGTAATGGTCGAATTGGTATCCCATGATGAAATTTTTTCATGAAAAATTGGAGGGACCTGTACAACTGACACTTGTAGTCGTCATAAAATAACAGAACAAATGCCATCATTTTAAAAAAAGTAAAAATATCATGAGGAAGAATAACTTCTAATGGGAATAATACCTATTTATGTATACTCTAATGAAATATTATCTGTTCGATTATGTATACGATATTAATTAGTATTGAAAATATTGTGTAATTAAATTCATAAAATAATGGAAATGAGATTTTAAGACTAGAGAGAATCAGATTAAGAAAATTAAGCGAATTGGATTCTGTGAATGGTGTGAATACAATTCTATAATAAATTATAATCAGATTCAATAAAAGGTGATAATCAAATTTGATAAATAGAGGGAATCAAATTCAAAAACGAAGGGAATCCTATTCAAATAACAGAGATAATCTGATTTAAAAAATTGTGTATCTAAATATTAGTATGGATAAAATTTTTATTGATTATATAATCTAATTGGTTTTTATAAAAGGTTTGTTAAATATGAATAATAAATATTTCAAAATTTTTTATATAATGTGAGTCTTGTTATTATCAAACATACATATGTTTAGATAATATTATCATATTAATATTTAGAAATAAGTAATAAGGAAAAATAATATAAGAAAGGGTGAGTTTTTGATTTCTAAAAAAAAGAATGAGGAGAGTCTTAAGGAATATTATGACTCAAAAATATGGTTTGATTATGATCTTATATTACCCTCTAATTAATAATCATATTTTAATATTTAACATCATTTAATATTCATATTGTTATTCACATGAGTCTTAATTTATAATATCATTTGTCCTTATACATATGTTATGATTTTTAAAAAGTATATCATGATATAAATATCATTTATATTCTTTTATATTTATATTATGATAATATATATAATATATAAGATTTAAATGAAATTTTTCATTCATGTAGACTTTAAGATATACATATACATGAACAAGGTTTCTATTTTAATTATTGTATTCAATGAAAGAAAGAAAATGAAATATATTTATATATGTATATTGTTTCACTAATGTAAAATTATAATGTTATTTTTTGTAATATAGATTCACTAAACCAATCCTTAATTGATTTCATTTAGTGTGTGAACGAATCACATCGCTTTGAGGGGGTGGTAGTCGACACTTCCTCAATCAAAATAATCATATTTACACCAAATGGAAAGTAAAACCATATGAATTTTAAAAATAATAAATAATCATAAAGACATAATAATTATAATATATGAAATATATAAGTCATTTGTATATCATAATTTCCACCATGATAGGTGGTAATGGAAAAATGACCAATCATCATTTAGTGAGGTGGAAGTTCAATGTACATGTAAATAATAATTTCATTACCCATTAGTTGGAGGTTTTCATATGTCTAGGTCACACAATTATTATAAAAAATACTAATAAATTGAATATAATGGTGTTTTTATTACATTGTTGAATAAATAGAGTGGAGGGGTGGGTAAAGAAAATAAAAGAAACTACCTTGAGAGAAGTCATTTTCTCATGATTTTGTATCTACTTTTGGTTTGTTCAAACACGCTTCCAAGTATTTCATTCTATACATGGGTTTGCTTCTAAGAGTACGAGGATATTTTTGGGGAATAACATTGGTAGAGTTTGGATGAGCCAATGTGGAGAGTGATTTGTGCAGAAGGGGTAGAGTGCTTGCCTTTTTATAGTGAGGGGGAGTGGCACTCATGTAAGTACAAATCATTATTCAATTATGGAAGAGATCCATTACCTAATGAGACTCCAAAATGAAAAAAATGAATAATTAATGTAAATATATTATCAAATCAAATATACACAATATATTAATATTTTCATTTAAATAATTTGGTACTTGAATATCTAAGATTCCACAATTTTATTATTTTGGTTTTTATTAATGCATCTAGTTTCCAATCCTATGTAATTTAATAATTTACACTAAAATAAAGTAAGATTCATTATATAATATAATGACACTAAATTATATATATGATAGCTAATTAATAAAAAAATCTATGTATTTATGGATATTAATTTTTTTAAAAAGAATATTTGATTTAGAAAACACTATTTAAACCCGGACCACACTATAATTGTTTTTACAATATACGGGTAAAAATGTTAATTATAAAAGATAAATTGGTCCATCAAGAAACCATATTATTATTTTTTTACATTTAAAAATAATTCGGCATTATATCATATTTTTATTAATTTTAAATTATTTAATAATGTATCTTTTACTATATAATAACAATAATGCCAATTTCTCATTATATATATGATTTTAAATTTAAAAAGTCAAACTAATATTGGAATTCATATAAATTAAATTTACATATGTGTAACATAATCTTCAAAAAATAATTAATGAAAATAAGTAAATCAAATTAATTCACTTTTAATATTTATTGTTTCATTTATTTAAGTTAATTATAAAAAAATAGTCACTACATTGGTGTTTTGTGTGAATTTTATGTTACTAAATATTCTCCAAAAATTATTTATAATTTATAATGATATATATAACCCATTTAACCTGAAATAGTATATCTATAACCTAAATTATGAATAAAATTTACATCTCTCAGTGTTTTATTAATGTTAAATATAAGGAAAGTTTCCTTTTCATCTTCTTCATTACATAAAATTTTATTTTGGAAATATACATTGAATAATATAAAAATAAACCATAAAATTTGAACCAATAGGGGATATTGTAGAATTAATTTCCTAAAATTTCTTTTGGATATGATTCCATTTCAATTTACACCTTATGATTAAGGTTTTGTCCCCAATTAATATTAATCTTACCTTAATCACAATGATTATTTTTAATCAATTTCACTATAATTTTTAGACTAAAATAAAGTTGATCTTATGTTACATAAAAAATCATAATGATTAAAATTTTGGATGATTGTTTTTAAAAATTCAAATCACGGATGTGGGAAAATTATGTTTAACACTAATCAAATAGAAATTGAGAGAAAGTGGGGTTTTAAAGTAAAAACGTACAAAATTTCGATAAGTGTTTGTCTCTAATTTTAATATAAAAAATATAAATTTGATTAATTATTGTGAAATTGATCTATTTTTACATTAGAAACCAATTTAAAATATATTTTCTCATTAATAATTATTTAATTGAAGATGTAGTTTTTAACTAAAATAATGTACTTTTCACTATTCATAAGAAATGATGTTTCTCAAAAAAAGTACTAAAAATTCACCCTTAGATAATTCAGAAATTATTAATTAAAAAATGATGTTTATTTGTAAAAAATTTCCTAGAATATTTAAAAATGGGATTCAAAATATTTACACCATTAAAAGGTGGTAAAAATTGGTCTTCCATGTACCACAAGCAAACACAGGGTTTCATGTACCAAAAGCTAATCGAAGTGTTGTGTGTAGTGAAAGATTAACTTGGTGTAGTGTATAACGCAAGAAGAACATAGAATAATATTTTTTTAGTATCTTGTGAAATGATAAATAAAAAAAATAATAAATTTGAAAAAATATATTTCACAAAATCTTGGGATTTTACATTTACAATCATGCACCAATCATACAAAATAGAAGTTTACAATATATTAAGAATGTGGTTCCATGTGATTTCTAATAAATTCACCATTTTCATGAATTTAAAGATAATATTTAATTTACAGAGGATAAAATTTTGGGAATTAAACCATATAATCAAAATATAATTATGATAAATTCCATAGATGCTTATTTACACAAGTATAGATTCAATGTTTTGTTCAAAATAGTGGGGTGGACTACTACACATTGTCTTTACAACAATGAATCAATGAGATAATATTTTTCCATGATATTCCCTGAAGTTTCTTCATTAGAAAGCATGTATCCCACCCTACTTTATTTTCTCTGGTTGGGATGCCAACATTAATCATATGCATTCTCCAACCTTTAATTACATTTTTTGGGTTCCCAACTCATCCAAATAAGTGTTTAAATTTATTACATTCTAGGAATTTCTGATATTATATGTCACCCTTATCTTGGTAGTTTATCTCTATATAATATTTTTCCTCAGGAATCATGTTATGAGAGAGATCACTTTTTTGGGTATTAATACACTACAAATGACCCAAAGTAACCCATTTTTCACCTTTCAAAACAAAAAATACAAAAAATTCTTTTTCATAAAGGCATCCACTAAATCCCCCAAATAATGAAAATCGAGTCACCTTATAAATCATTGATCTTCCATTCAAACATGTGTTCCTTTTAAAAATAAAATCAATAATCTTGTAGTATCTGACAGTTGGATATTTTTCCCAACTATTTGTGTGATCGATTATAGTCAATCATGTTTTCAAATCATAAATAAAGATATTCCTTTTGGATAACTAGTTGAATATTCATTGGCTCAACCCACCCGGATCCTATATCATGGTTGTTCAAAAGAAGTATATAGTCTTCTAGGAGCCTAGATAATACTTTAATAAACCTCTTTATTATAATTCATTATCTGTGAAATTTATGTATCCTGTAATATGTTATAATACCCAATACAGCATCACATTTCCCACTTACAATGATGGAGTAAAAATGTTTTCTCATGAATAAGTTACACACAGACAATTTATAGGAACTGTTAACAAAGTAAAATATTCCATATGAATTTAAATTTTCTATTAGTGGTCCTTTTAATAAAGGATGAAACTCAAAGACAAAATAGTGTAAGATATATGAAATTTTTAGTTTCTCCATTAGTCCTATGAACATGAAAATAAAATAAAATATTCGGTTATGTTTTTGTGTCATAAAATTAAAACATAACAGTCCATATAAATTTACTATAAAAAGTATGACATGACTTAATAAATGGATAAAACATCAAGGGATTATATTTCATTCACAAGGATATGTATTTATCTAATTTTATGGTAAAAAACATGACTACACAATATCTTTAACTATTCTATATGATTATAAATACTAGATTGCCTAGGTTTATGGATTTGAACAATAAAATAACATACCAACTTGGTAGAAGATAACAAAACAATAACATATGTATAAGTTCACAAATATGAAGAGTGTGAATAAATAAATTTCCTCATAAGGGTGTATAGTATCATTAGTTTGAAGGATTATATGAATACAACCAAAATCTACAATAGTGTAATAGAATGCGTTATATGACCCATCAATGGAGGAAATGGACTTTGATCCACTTGAATGAACTACACTATTCCAAGAATCATATTATTTTCTAAACACTACTGAAATTTAGAATGGTGACCCTAAGTTAACCATATATCGAAGAAAACACACAGGGGAATAAAATTGGGGAACCTGATATTAATTATATTACACATTAATGAGTTCCATTTTTAATAAACTATCATTTGTGATAATACATTTATATATTCTTTATTAATTATTATTTTCCATAAGAAATACAATTAAATCAAAATGGAAACATCAAACCATGTTCTACGATGTTTCTATTTATAGGGGTCATCATAGGGTTTTGTTAGATCAACTCTGGAACTTGCACATCACTAGTTGGTTTTACCCATGATAAACACCTCAACCATGATGAATGTTGAGTAATTGTATTTAAGACATCATTTTTCACTATCTATAATTATTTATTACTATGTGTTGAATACCATCATTATGAAATAAAATAGTGATGTTTACTTTTTACCTAGTAGGTAACTCGTCAATGCCATCAACAGTATAAAAATAAAATTATTCAATTCAATAATAATCCTGTGGGAGACGAGAGTCCCCTAACACCATATATTTTTTTTTTAAATTTGTACCTATATATTAAATCATCTCCATTCGATAAATTAGTAAGGAGCATGATTACATTCTATAAATACATATGGATACCGAGAAGCTGTATAAACAGTATCCCATTAATTGTAAAATCTTCCATCACCACTTAGTCATGAAATCACATGAAGCTATAAATTATCTTGTTTTCATTATTTCAACACCAATTTTTTAAAGCATGAAAATGAGGAGAAGGTCCCAATCAAGGATAATTATGAATTTTTAGTGATTCCCTATGAACCTGAGGCCACATTCATCACTTTCCCCCATAGGAATATACTGATGGTGAATCTTGTATGATTCAGAATCACCATTGGAATGTAGCTACATATTATGTTATGTTTAGAACCAATGGAATGTTTAATGAGTACCTCAACAATAAAGTAATAATACTTCAATTATTGAGGTAATACCTATAGTATTGTAGTTAGAAACCCTATAGGTTTCCCAAAATTAATTTTGATAGAGGTACTCTATATATATGTAATCAAAAAATTTCCAACCATAGAGGACATCTCATTGGTTAAATAGACACACATCAGATAGGTGGTACTGCAAAAAAAAAATTCATTGAAGGTAAAACACATGTAGATATATCATCCCATATTCAAGATGGGTTTACCCATTATTATAGTAGTATTGGTATTCCAAATGTTTTTGAACAAAAATGAGGTTTATACACTGTCGATCAAGAAATTGACACAAAAAATAGAGGCCTCCCCAATCCTGATAATAAGAACATTAATAACCACAAATTTTCATCTTATGGAGATAAATATAATATTTATAGAGTTCATTAATTGGTCATGTGATTCAACAGAATTTCATATGAATATATATATGAAGGAATAATATATCCGCCCATGATGGAAAAAATATAAAACTGTGAAATCCCTCTGAATAGTGATCAATTAAATGATTTATGTGGATTTCAAACCCATTATGGAGAATATAAAATTAATAACCATTGAGGTAATCCGTATTATTATCACTAAGAAAACCATCCTCATGATTATTAATCTACATGGAATAATGTTATTTTACATGTTGTATTGATTATAATGATTCCCTTATAATAAGAAGCATTGGTAATGATGAATTTAGCTATAACACACACTCTACCTCCATCAATAAGTGTTTTTTATCGATCAATTACTCAACCAAAGAAATGATAACTATTGATTCCAAAAATAAGATCATATAACTCATGATGTTACTATGTTTATTTAGGATGACCCCTCCACTATTTATGATATGATAGTAATATAAAAAATATGGTTATATATTTTTGAGAAAATGTTCACTAAGATGAGTACTATTCCAAATTCATGTAGAAGGATCTAGATGAAGATAAGATAAAAGACATATTCTAACATATTTCCCCATATATATGTGATATTTATGAGTAGTTATGGATAAATTAAATCCTGATCACTTTGAAAATTTATTGGTGACTCTACCATAAAAATTTTAGGCACCATACATAAAAAGGATACGTTAACCACCTCAAGTAATGATATAAGTATGTCTCCAAGCTGATTTTCCCATCATTTTGGTGGCTCAAAATTCTAAATAAGGATTTTTTATGAGTGTCTCTAATATACCTTCATTTATAATTACACTATACTCTATAAATGTTTTCATGATGCATCTTCTAATATACACATTAGAGGGTACATAAAAAATGTATGTCTACACTTTAATTTTTTTTGATCAAACACGACTCTTCAGCAAAGGATTCCAGAAAATTCATGGCCAATAGTCAGGTGTTAGGTATTAAATATGAATATTAATTTTGGTTAATTCAATGATATTTTTTAATCCCTAGAGATCACTGAATATAAACTCAATATTAATGAATTTTTAAAATATTTCAATGTGATTCAATGAGATTGTCAAAGAAGGAATTGTATTTGTGAAAAGAAATTTCATTAAATTTTGATACATGATTTATGATTTGGATCTCATTTAGGAAGATTCAATAATTCACATGGATTCTTACTGATAACAATGTGAGATCCTAAATATAAATAATGGTACAACAAAATCCTCAATGAAAATAATGTTGTAAACCCATAATACTAAGATGAATGTATATATATCTTTACCAATACCCCTTGAATCATCAAAAAATGCAGTGGGGGTTTTCTATGACTATAGTTAAAAAATTTCAGCCTCATCCCATAGGGATGATGACATTTTTACACATGACATCTGAGGATGTTAACCTTTTTGAGAATAAGAGTAACCCTATTTGATTCACCTTCATCAATACCTATTTAGATGTTTCCTAAATCATCCTCTCCACTGAGATATCATTATTTTAATGTTATGGGATATTATATTAGGATATATACACATATTTTATTATTTTTCATCTTCCAAACATGATAATGTAGTGATGTAATTCATTCCTCAGTGTGTCTAAAATTCCATTAAACCTTCTTTTTTTTAATGATCGATGAATGATAATGATTTATACTTCTTAATGCTAAAATTACTAAAAATACACTTACTTTACTATCATATAATAAAATTTCATTCAAGCTATAAGATTCACATCATAATATATTGTTTATTCAAATAGCCAAAAAATTCATATCATGATATTATTACTGATGAACATTATAAAATTCTATTTTTTGATTATGTGTTAGATTACGGTGTGAGAAAAAATGAATGATGAAGCTTCTTCCACTATCAACAAGAGAATAAAATTTTTTAATCCCATTTCTATTGTGAATTGTTTCTCAATATAATGTTGAATAAGATATGTTGACGATACTAAATCGTAAACTAATTAGTGGAAACATACCTAATATGTTTAAAATTAATCTAAAAGAAACATACCATGAAAATTCATATTAAATTGGATTATATTACTAATCTATGAAGGGGAAATTCAAACCATCAAACTGAATTCACATATGAATCTTGTCAACTATTCCAATATAGTTTTTTAGTTTCAATAATTTACTCATTTACGAGTGTTACCTCTTTTGACGTGAACTTGTTACCATTAGCAAACTGAGAAAATTTATCATCCAAATCTGGATATAGTTTAATTGTGTAATGATATTATAGGTTTTCACATTTAGAATAATAATTTGGCAGTAAATCTATATGAGGTTTGTGGATATGATTAATTTATTACTATTCATATGAAATCCATGGATGTTTAAAAAGAACCAGTAAAACTGAGTATATTTTCATTTACACAATTTGAGGATTTTATTCCTCATCCAAAAAACATTGGTAATCTCACCATGATAAAATTAAATTGATAAAGGGACTCAAAACAACATATTATTCATTTTTTATCTTGATATAGCTAAATATATTGAGAACATTAGAGAAGTTGGAGTTAGTGAAGACCTGATGTTTCATAAAATTATAGAAACCACATGAATTTATATAGATAAATGATTTTTTGTTGGATCAATTGTTTATTATGAAGATATTTATTCATATTCCATATATTTATTCAGTTCCACACTAAATATGATGGTCATTAATTTCCTCTAAAATTGAAGCCTATGGGGATTAGATATCATTTCTATAAGTAATGGATTATCCTTTTCCTTGAACAAGTGGCTTGCATGAGATCATTATGATATAGATGTAACACCCTAATAATTTCTTAAATAATTTTAAATAATTTAAAATTAAGCATTTAAATTAATAATAATACTAATTAATAATTATAATTTTTAGCTTTATTTTTTTTATGTTCTAAAAAATAAAAATAATTTTACATTTTTATTTTTATGCATTTTAATATGAATATATATATATATATTTGATCATTTTTATAAATATATTATTTAATTAAATAATATATATATATATTGATTGTTAATATTATTTTGATAAAAACAAAATTAATTAACGAATATATTCAACCAAAGATTTTATTGTATATATATTAATAATTAATTTCAATTAATTAGATAACTTATATACATAAAACATTGAGTCGCTACAAAACAACACAATTATTTATAACCTAGTAATGAAACGTAATTATTCCACTTATGTGTCTTGAATTTGTAAAAACAGATTTAAATTGTCATGATCAATATGTTTTTCGGAGTCCTATATGATAATTTTTTTTGGTGAATAGTAAATTGATCCTTTTGAATATTAATGTACCATTTGGAATAGTAATGTTAAACTTCTGAATAGTTATATGACCAATGGAATAGTATCTTCATCTATGAATGTATAAATAAAATTTTTGTCCCATTATTTCTGTATTGAGATTAGTTATTCTTAAAAAATATATTGAATTTGAAAAATATATTTTCTATTTAAAAATTGTATATTTTAGAGATATTTAAAGTATTATATCAAAATATGGTTTTATTAAGGTTTACTAAAATGAAATAGTATTATCAAAACACCCTTCTTTAATAAAAATGATAAAATAATTTCATTTTTTAGTGTCAGAAATTTTAAAATGCAATTTACTATGAATTTTATATCCATTGTTATTTTTAATATGCAAGTATTTTCATAGATAAAATAAAAAAAATTCATATTTAGATAATTTTTTTGATAATGTAAATATCATGTTTGAATTTCTAATTTCGATATTAGGTTACACTATATTTATGTGAATTTTAGAAAATACTTTTGTTTTTCATGAATTGTAAAAATACAGTTTTGAGTTTTCAGTATGTTTAATGACGTCATACTGATATAATAATTAATATATATTTACTTTAGACTTGTTTACATTTATATATGATTTGCGGTATTCCATGGGACCAATACCATGGTAAAATACCATGGTAAAGCCCCTGGTTTTTCATATACCACTACTAAGGTGTCTTAAAAAATTAATGAAAAATTCTCTCACTTTAGCAATAAATAGACACCAATTTATTCCTTTAACTTAATTACCAATTCTTCATCATTTAATTTTTGGTATATTAACCTCCCTTTATGCCCACCCATGGTGTCCTCAATCCCCTATGATCCAAGACTTCATGTTTTAGGAGTTACTCTACAAGGTAAGATAATCTACCACCTTTCTCTTTTCAGGCACTCCTTTTATGTTATTCCATTTTAATATCCATTGTATTATATTGTTATATGAAATTATATATCCCCAATAATTTCCATATTATTTATAAATTATTATATACCCATTTTCTCACATCAATAAATTTTTGGAATTTTTAAGTGACACCATTAGGCTGTAAAATTTTAATAAGGGATTTATTAACTTATCTTTCCTCCATCAAGTATCATTATATTCCTTTTCTCACATAAAATTCCCTCATCCAAATGGTATGATAACTGTAGTAACATAAATATACTGTAATTTTGTTATGCTAATGTAATAATTCATCATCATCTCTCATTTCCCCTCTTTTTATACAAAAAATGAAATCATCGTCTCGATGTGATAATTTATCGTATTCAAGGATGGCTGGTTTCCAATTTCTATTATTGTATTAATGTCTGGTCATGAAACATTTTTTTGGATGAAACATGTCATTATAAACGTATTTTATCTTATTTAATGTTTTTGAACCATCATTTGTACATGATACTAATTAATATAACAAAATTAGTTCGTTGTGATCGAAAAACCACTGTAAAAATCTAAACAATTATCACTATATCACTTACCTAATGATTCATCTATATAACATGTAAATAAATAATATATATAACCATTTACACATAATTAATTTCATTAAAATATATAAATTCAATCCTAGTTAATTATATGCATTCCACATAAAGTACCATAATTATAATCAAGCAAACCGATCATGAATATCAAGAAACGATTGATCTCCAATGACAAAATTCAAAATTATAACTTATAAAAAGTCCATAAATTAACATAATAAAATTATAATAAAATATATAATTTTATAATAGTTTCTTAATTAAATTATTAATGGTACTAATTTTATATTATTGGACCTTAATGTCAAGTTCAGAACACATTCAAACATTAGGTATGGGTTTTCTCATCTCAATCCCATTTTTGGGAGATATTTTTTATTCACCACTATTTCTTGAGTATAGTGTATGGGTACTTCTATTTTTTGTATCATATCCTAAATCTCTTTAATGCCATGTTTTTCAATGTATCATTTTATGCTTATTAATTTTGAATCATATGATATGATTTATTATAATGTGGTAAGGGTTTTCTACTTAAACCACCATTTTCTATTGGGTTACACTTATAATATACATTCCAAAATGGGAATCCTTAAATACTATTATGTAATATTCATAAATTAGTTTTTAATGTACTATATATATATATTAACCAAATAAAATCATACTTTCTTTTATTGGGATTTTAATTTTAAATAGGCAATATAAAAAATTCTCCTAAATAAACAAGCCAAATTCCAGTGAACTTCTAGAAATCGTACCTATTCTCAAGAGAACAATATAATGTGTTTTAATTCTTAATTTATTTTAAATGAAACATTTTACCATGAAAATACATTTTGGTTCATTTTTGGTTATATGATATAAAACATGCTTTTCCGCGTTAAAATCCCTTTAACAGTTTCAATAAACTGCAGTAAAATGTTTTACTTATAATGCTTATCTAAATTTATTTTTCAAGATTTCAATTAATTAGGAAAAAATTTATTCCTAAAATATAATTTCAATGTCCCTTACATTTATTTTTTTGGATATACCTGATAAAAATCCGATTTTATGAAAAATAAAAATGTTTTCCCAAAATAAATCTTCTTTAAAAAGTAAAAAAACAGTTTTTCTTTTCTCAATTTAACTATTATAAAATATATGCCTTCCACACCACTGATTCCTTGATTTTGGTGCATGTACCTTCCTTTGATATATAATATCAAGAGTCACTTTATTCTCATGATATTTTAAGGTACCATGATTTGAATTTTTAAAAATCGTATGGGATACTTTGGAATGTTTATAGATTATTCTCTCATGAACTTTCAATGGTCTCATTTAAAGGTATCATAATCTATGTTAACATACATTGTTGAATTTTATAATTCGTTGAGGTGTAACTCTTATTATGTCATCTACCATTTGTTTTTTATATATTGATGATTATTTTTACTGTAGAAGTTTTAATTTGATACCATTTTTGTGTTACAGTTAATGTACTCACATTTCAAATGTCGGCTTTTAAATACGAATGTTTATGTTTCTTATCTATCACCCCCTTTATATGAGGAATGTATTGGATATAGTAAGTGAGGTTTTTGAACGTTATATAAATTCTATTAATCATTAGGTTTCATGAGACAAACATATATGTACTTGGTAGAGGCCATTCCAATTTTCAGATATGGTTATGGATGACACCTTAATCATTTTCAGATGTTTTGGAAGAGGCCTTGAGAGTGATTTAGATGACCTTAATATTCATTCCCTCATTATTATGTTATTAATATATAAATTATGTGATTATATGACTACTATAATATCTATGGGGATGTTTAATGTGATTATTTATATGACATTATTCATTCAATTTTTATTCCTTCCATATTGTGCTCAAGATTATGTATTAATGGAAAGATTTATTCAAATTTCATTATTGTTTATGATTCCTTTTTTTATAACTTACCATTATTGTGAAACTGAGATTACCCCTTTCTTATGTTTCCTTTTCCAAGGTTATGAATATGATATATTTGAATAAAAATTCTAAGATGCAGTTTATTTAATATTTTTTCATGTTTTTTTCCAATATACTATGGGTATCAAGATTGTAATATGTTCATCCAAGAATGAAAAACTTAATGGTTCTTTGAGATTTCATTACTTGTAATCACTCCAATATATTAAAATAATGCACCGTATCCATGCTTCTGGGGAAGGGGTGTTATAGTTGGTATCATAGGATGTTTAACAGCAACATTAGAAACTAGATTTTCAAAACATAGTTAAAGGAACATAACACTAATATATATTTTCTGGATAAGAACAGACTAACATCCTAACATTTTTGTAAGGATTTGATTATGTGGATCTTCTTAGAAAAAAATTCCATTCTTAGATACTATAAGTGGACTTGGTTCTAGAAAAGATTTAACTAGGGGTAAAAACTCCGACAAGGTGTTCTAAACATAACACACGGTAACTTGGAATGAAAAAACATGCTTTACTGCACACCTATTTTGACACTCCCAAGGGATATGCTTAGGATAATTTACATTTTTTATATACCATTATGAAGGATTTATTCTTACAAAGAAAAAAAAGTATATGGTTTAGGAGTTAGGATGCATAAATTTATATTATTTTTTATACTACAATTAAATTTATAGAACATTAAAAATTGTGTGAGTTAATATATTATATATAATTATTTAGTAACGGATCCTAGAAGATGGAATGAAAAATCCACCAATGTACATGATGAAAAGTGTATAAAGGATCCTATATTTCATGGGATGATGCCATCATTTCAATGAGAAATATCTTCTAAGGTATCCTCATCACATGAGGAAATAATATAATGTGTTAATAAGATAATTAAAAATTCTACGAGTCCAATGGATTCTAAGGGGAGAATAAGAAAAAAAAAGGATGGAAGAGGAAAATATGGATAAATGGAAGAAGAGAATAAAGGGTTTTCAAACAAGTGATAACTATTGAATAAATCCCCCTGGAAAATTCATGATGTGAATGGGAGTCTGTAAGAAGTTTGGAGAAAAAAGACACCAAGATTGAGATTTTAAGGGCATGAAAAAGGTTTCTAATGTACAATGCTTAAATAGTAATCATATTGGACACTACATGAATCAATGTCCCAAGAGTCAGAGAAATATACCTGAAATCATGCTATTTGATAATGGTCAAGTTATTCTACTACCATAGATGAATAATAAAAATAATAAATATATAAAATGAAGAATTATATCATTTGAATATTTTATCACCAATTTAATGGTTATAATAATTAGAGAATATATGAAGATTATACCACAATATATTTCCATTATGTACTTTAGGCAATATATTAAATGGTACCAAGGAAATATATTCAGTAGAAAGTTCAAAATTAAAAAGAAAATGTGATGGAGTAAAAGAAAACCCTTAATATGTTTATGATGTATAGATAATGATGAAGAAATAATTGATTTTTATAAGTACTTCCTACCTTGGAACTGATTATTGAATTGTCGACAAGTGGTCTATGCTATCATTTATGGAATTTACAACACTTTTTTATTTAAGGAATATATACAATAACATTTATGTTACATAAGGAATAAAAATTAATGCTTTATTATAATAAAGTTTTATGGTAAATGTAATTATTACCACATTTCAAGAGGATACATGATGAAGTAATTCACATGTTTGGAATGTGAAAATTTAGAGAAAGTATATAGCAACGTTCATCATTCAAATTTTGTGATGTTATTTCTAATGTGTTGAATCATTATATTTTTTAAATTTTAACAATTTATGGATGGGTTATGTTGATCATTGTATGAGGTTTTAGAGGTTATTGTATTACTTCACTACATGACATAACATGTGCTAAGAGAATATGTTTAGATATTTCTAGGTACAATCAGAGGATAAGATTGTGATTATGAAATATAAAGGTCTGTGTATAATCTTATAGAGTTGAGTAATTCCTCAACTAAAGAAAAATATTATTAAATAAAACGATTTCCTTTAAACGTAATCATTGATAATATCAATGATTTTTTACAGTACTCCATAGTTTTGTAGTAATCAAATATTATCTGAATATGATCTTTATAACATTTCATTAGAACTTCATAGTTTGATTTTTGTTCTATGTCCGTGTTATTACATGCATGTAAATTCATCCCATTCAAAAAATATTTTTTGGTACCCACCTCATTTCCCTTAACAATCACATTTTAAAAGGATATTTTATTAACCATGTTATTGATGTGGGTTTCCCACAATGGAATTTTCAGGAAACAACCATTAATTTTTGGAGTGCAATTTTGAATTCTGAAGATGAAATTATGTTGAGGGGGGAATAATGTAATACTGCATTAAATCGATTAATAATTTTAAATAATTTAAAATTATGTGTTTTAAATAATAATAATAATAATAAATAATTATAATTTATACAATTAAAATTAATTAATGTTCTAAAAAAATAAAAACTATTTTATAATAATATTTTTTTAGTATTTTAATATGAATGTATATATATTTGATCATTTTTACAAAATTACGTTTTTTTAAATAGATTATTTGATGAAATATAATATATATTGACTATTATAATTATTTTGATAAAAAATAAATGATATTTTGAATATATTCACAATTAATATGAAAACCCATGATTTTATTGTATATTTATTCATAAATAATATCTATTAATTAGATAAATAATTTTCACAAAACTCTGAGTCTTTGTGAAACATCATTTTTTATAATCTAGCCATGATCATAAATTTTCCAGTTCTATGATTTGAATTTCGAAAAACAAAAAAACACTATTGTGATCTATAATTTTTTTAGAGTCTAATATGATAAACACAATTTTCTTGAATATTAATTTGAAACTTATGAATAGTAATGCACCCTTTAGAATAGTAATGTTACCCTTTTGAATTATAATATGACCTATGGAACAATAACCTTAACTAAGAAAGTATAAATAAAATTGTTCTTCCATCATTTATATATTTAGTTTATTGTTTTATAAAAATATAACAAATTTGATAAATTCATTTTTGGTTAAAAATTGTACATTAATGAATGATTTAAATTATTATATCAAATTCAGTTTTTATAAATTTTTATTATAATGCAATAGTATTATAAAACACATTTCCATAAATATAAATGAAAAAATAAATTTATTTTTTTAAGTGTCAAAAATTTTCCTATACATTTTACTGAGAATTTTATATCTGCTATAATTTTTTATAAATAATAATTTTATAAGAAAAATTTTATGTTTTAATATTTATAGAATTGTGATGATATAAACAATCTCATTTCTGATTTCATAAAATCTATACTAGGTTACGCTGAATCTTTGAGAATTTTATAAAATAATTTTTTTCCTTAATATTAAAAAAACAGTTTGGATTTTTCTATATGTTTAATGACATCATAATTATGTAATAATTAATATAAAATTATGGTATATTTTTTTATAGAAAAATATAATATGAGGTTTCACATGTGTAAAATACCATGGGCAGGCCCATGGTTTTGCGTATACCACTGCTGAGGTTTCCTAAAAAATGATTAAAAAACTCTACCACTTTAACTAAAATACCCACCCATTTATTCCATTCCATTCATTAAAAATTATACCACCTTGATCATCTGGTATTTTAACCTCCATAGGAGTCCTCCTAAGGTGTCCTCAATCTCCCTATGTTCCAACATTCCTGTTATTGGAGTTACTCAACATTGTTGGAGAATCTACCACCCTTATTTTTGTCAAGAACTCATTTAATGTTATTTATTTTTAATTTACATTGTTTTAGGTTGGGATATTTCATTACATAACCCCTTATTTTACATATTATTTAAAAATAATTAGATACCATTTTTCAATCATCGATATATTTAATGAATTTTTAAGTGATGTTATTAAGCTGCTTAATTCTCTTAAGGTATTTCTCTACTTCTATTTTTCTTTCAAGTTACATTATTTTATTTTTCTCTCCCCAAATCCCCTCATAAAAAATGTATGATAACTCCATTACTTTTAACACACTATAATATTTTTATTCTAAGGTAATAAGTCATCATCATCTCTCCTTTAACATCATTTTATATAAAAAAATAAAAAACAGTCTGAGACGTATTAATTTATCATATTCAAGGATGATGGGTTTTCAATTTCTTTTATAGTCTTTATGGATGGCCATGAAACCATTTTTGTAGTTGGAACAGATAATAATATATTTATATTATCTTATTTTCTATTTTGTATCCACCATTTTCATATGATACTAATTAATATAACAAAACTAGTACGTTGTGATTGAAAACCCACCAAAACAATCTAAATGATTATAAATAAATGACTTACCAAATGACTCATCCTCATACCATGTAACTAAATGATATATATAATCATTTAAACATCATCATTTTTATTAAAAATATATAAATACAGTTCTGAAAAATTATTTCCATTCCACCTGAACTTCCATATTTATAATCAATCAAACCGATCATGAATATCAAGAAAAAAATGCTGAGGAATGCTGGAATTAAATATTATAACTAATAAAAGGACATAAATGTACATAATAAAATTATAATAAATTATATAAATTTCTAAGAGGTTCTGAATTAAATAATTAAATAATCTAATTTCCATTTACAGGACCTTTAAGTCAAGTGTAGAACACATTTAAAAATAAGGTAAGGGTTCTCTCATCTCACTTCTATTTTGGTGTGATATTATTTATTCAACACTATTTCACATGTATGTTGAATGTATACTACCCATTGTTTTGTCATATCATTAATATTTCTATTTTCATGATGTTCAATGTATCATTTGATAGTTATTATTTTTGGGGAATATGTTTTGATTGGTGACAAAGTGGTAAGGGTTTTCTACCAAAACCTCCATTTTCATTTGGGTTACTCTTATACCATACTAACATAAATGAAAATACATAAATAGTATATGGTTCTATTCATAAATTATTTTTGAATGTACTACATATATTTATCTAATAGAATCCTTCATTATTTTGGGGAGAGATATATGTTTTAAATGGGTCTTTCATAAATTATCACATATAAACAAGCCTGATTCAAGAGAACTTCTAGAGTTCATACCTATTTTCAAGATCAAAATATAATCTACTTTATGCCATAATTATTTATATAAAATCATAAAGTTTATCTTGAAAAATTTTCTTGGTTTATTTCTGATTTTATGAAATCAAACATTCCATTCTTCTTTAAAATACGATTAATAGTTTCCTTAAACCACACTAAACTGTTTTACTTATAACGATTCTTTAAAAACACTTTTTAAAATATTTCTATGAAGTGGGACAATATTTATGCCACAGATATATTTTTTATTTCCTTTTATTTCATTTTTAAGGATATACATGTTTACATTATGATATCATGGAACATTCAAATGTTTTTCAAAAATAACTATTCTTTCTAAAGTAAAAAAAATGTTTTTTCTTGAGTCACGTTAACATTAATGAAATATATGAATTCTTCACCAATTATTCTTTGCATGTGATTTATGTGATGACGTTTGATATATAATTTCATGTGTCTCATTATTCCCCTGATATTTTAATTAACTATGCTTTGACTGTTTCAATATGGTATGAGACACTTTGGAATATTTTAATGATTATTTGCTCATGAAAATACAATTTTCCCATTTTAAGGAATTATCATCTATTCCAAAATACTTGGATGACTGGTTTATTTAATTGTGGGGTATCTATTAGGATATAATCTACCATATTTTTTAATGGTTTTATGATCAATTTGATTATGGATGTTCTAATTTGATATTATTCAATGGTTATAGTTAAAGTATTCACATTTCGTATGATAGTTTTTCAATGCGAATTTTTACACTGCCTATGTACCACCCTTTCCATTTGTGTAATATATTGGATAAAGTAAGTTATGGGTGGGGCCGTCTATATTCCATGATCCATTGGTATCTATCTTGAGACAAACAGATATGGACTTGGCCAATGCCCTTCCCATTATCATATATGGTTTTGGACGAGGCCTTTATCATTTTACGATGTCTTTGAAGAGGACTTGATAGTGTGATTCAGCTTTCATGCATATGCATTTTCTCATTAGGATATCAGTAATAGGTAAATAATGGTATTATTCTACTTGTATAATATCCATGGTGATGTTTCATGTGATTATTTATATGTAATTATTAATTATATTTTTATTCCTTCTATATTGTTCTTATGATTATGTTTTGGTGGAATTAGTTATTCTATTTTAATTATTGTTTATGATATCTTCTATTATATCACTGAACCTTACTAAGCATTTGATGTCACACCTTTCGTATGTTTCCTTTCCCCTGGTTATGAAGAATAAAACATTGAATATGATTTCAATTATGTAGTTTATTTCATATTGTAACATGTTTTATTTTCATTTTTCAAATGTATTATGGGTATCAGGACTATAATATAGTATTTCAAGACTGGTAAACTGATTAGTCCTTTGGGATTTTATTTCTTGTAATCATGATAATGTATTAAAATAATGCACTGAATTTGGTGTTCTCGGGTCAGGGTGTTATAATAGATCACAATAAGAAATATATGAGACCAGTTATAATCATTTTTTCAAACCATTAATCTACATCCCCTGATTACATTATTTTTTTTAATTTTAAAAATGATTAGAATATTATATTCATAAATAAAAATCAATTTCTAAACTAGCATCATAATCAAAGAAAGTAAAATATTGATATAAATACATAGTTCTATCACATTTAATTTTGTTTCATCATGAGCTCTACTTGAACCTGAATGGCTCGAAGGCCTTAATTTTTATTGATTTTTTGATAACCCCCCTTTCAAGGGATGAGGGGGAACCCTTACAAGGCCTGTAGGCTTAGAGATTACATGGCCCGTAGGCTTAGGAGATTACATGACCTGAAAGTCTTATATAATTCAACCAGACTATCTACAAGGAACTACCCCTCCCCAGCATCTGCATCATGATAGTAGCTCTATACCTTTTCATTACCGTATGGATAGGCTTCTCGTGCAAGCAGGGTTGTTACCAATGACATATCCATACCCTCTCATTCTGACAATCCATTTGGCTTTGCTCTGGTGAGCGCACCTACTCTAAAATCTCTTCGGGGGATGCTCCTTTTTTGTAGTGTGTCTGGGGCCTGCATTCATGTGGCCCGAAGGCCTTGGGGTGACCATAAGGCCTTATGGTGGTCTGAAGGCCTTGAAATTCAACTGGCCCGTAGGCCTTAGGTGGCCTGAAAGCCTTGCAAGACCCGATGAGAAAACTGGTGGCCTGAAGGCCTAGATGGATGAATAGTTCCGACTATTATAGTACATAACAGTGCCTGCTAAAGTGCCTACTACAATACTACTACAGTACCGCTACAGTACCCCATAAATATTCCTCCACCGGGATTTGACCTCGGGTCTCTTGGATGCACCTAGCGAGTCCTCACCAACTGGGCTGAGGCTCATGTGCTCTAGATACTATGTTTTATATCTATAATTAGGATCCTTTTCTAGATATGATGATTAGATAGAGTCAATGCATATTTTAGTGCTATAAGAACATTATTTTTCCCTAGCAATTATAGTATTTCCAAATGTATTTCATTACATATTTGGAAATAAAAATTCTTACATTTCTAATGATCAAGATTCTCCATGAGGTTATATTTATGTATAACATTTATCACTACCCTTACCATTAGATATTAGAAAACTGTATCAATGATTTAATTATAATTAATGAAATTATCTATAGGAATATAGAAACCATATATTTAATGTTTATCCCTAACTTTAATAAGTAAATTAGGTGATTAAAACCCCACTAGATGAGAGAATATAGTTGGGGTTGTCACAAAAATAATTTCATATAAATTTTACAACATGATGACAAGAGCTTTGGTCAGTTAAGAGCACACCCTCAATAATGCATAAATAAATCCACTGATTATATCCCTAATTCCAATATCAAGGATTTATTTTTCATCATGTCCATCAATACTCAATTAAATCCATTCAAACAAATATATTCATTGGAAGAGGATCCCATATAGTTTCCAAATATAATCCAAAAACTTCTGAATTTCCTTCCCTCGATACTGGGAGGATATTCACCAAACCCTAAAAATGTTATTTTCATATATTAAGGGTCCAAAATATTCATGAATAAATTTCATTAAGATATCACACCCCAAAATAGATAAATTTGACACTTGTGATGCATCATTTCCGATCAACATTCATGGAGCGGCTTCATGGTTTATGGAAGGTGAGCCCATAGTGGATCCCAACAAATTTATTATCAATATGATAAATATACAGATAATACATGAATATATAAAACTCTTCATGTTTAATAATAGAATCAATGAAATTCTGAATCATTAGGGACACACACTTAGCTCATCATATATTTTTCTAGGTTAGTAGATAGGAAGCGTGTTTTTCAAAATCATGATGTGTAAAGTCCAAAACATCTTGAACATAAAATAAAATAATTGAGTCCAAATTTTTATCCATATAGGGCATCATAATTTACTATAACATCGAAACCTAAACCATTGATATGAAATATACCCATGATAATAAAAATTTTATTTTCCAAAAAGTATGATGTATTAATCAATATCTAATCATCTATTATAATATTTATATCTTAGAATCCCATTAAATATCTAAACATATTCATGAATATATTATTGAATACCATTAATTTCCATAGTATTTTGAGAAAATGGTTGTTCTATTTGAGACTTATCTCTAAGGAATTAGTTCCACAAAGTCTCACATAGTCATTAGTTTCCACTAAAATGATTGAGAAACTGCCATACATGGATATAAAACACTTATATGTTTCTATCTTAATCAATGGTGTTAGTATTCAAAATCTAGGAATGTTAAAAGGAATTTTCACAATTCAATATAAAAATAAAAGGATATGACATGTCACATCCATTACTTAGTTTAAAGAGCGACTTTTCAATATTTGGGCCAAACCGTGAGCCCATTTCCATATTTAAAACATATTTCAATTCATTAATAAATCCATTTTTTTAACATTTTCACCCATTACACCTCCCAATTTCCCTCCCAATAACTATTAAAACCACCATATCTATTGGGACCCCTTATTAACTCATTATCATTTTGGATTTGGGTGATTTATATAGGCATTAGGCCAAACCGTAAGACCATTTCATATTTTAATTTTTTTCTTAACTTAATATATCATTCATTTAATAATTTTATTCTACGATTAGACATCCCAATCGATCAAAATAGAACTAGGAGAACCCCCATGTTTGTTTCACCCTCGTTGGATATCATTTTCATCGTGGATTAGGGTAAAATTTTATAGGGTTTCACACAACATCCGGATTTTATAAGGTAATTTGTTTCCATCCATAAATCATTAAATTTTCACTCTTTTCACAATATTTCAATCCTCACATGACATATTCATCCTCATTCTAGCATTAATATCAGTTTTTTTTGCATGGAGATTCAACCTCTGGTGGATTTGGGGCGATTTCTTCAAGATCTCTCAAGTAACTGGGTTTCCTTCCTCCTCCGATTTTCATAGGTTTCTCCCATTTTTATAGGGTTTCATCAATTTTTCTTGAATTTACTATTGTAAAAAAGTAGGGATTTGATCCTAGGGTCTGTTGTTGAGTATTGGTCCAATATTGTGATTTATATTTTGTGTTCACTCCCTCATCATGCAGTGGTGGTGCAATTGAAGTTCCGCACAAGGATTTGATGGGGTTGACATATATGGTTGGTGATTTCATGTGTAATCATAGTAAAATGAGCTATATTTCTGTATTTATAATTATTTATGTTCTTCTTTCATATTTTTAGTGAAAAAACTATTTTTGGGGGAATTTGATAAGTGGTAGATTTTTAAGTGCCAATTTTGTGTGAAAATGGGTGTTTTACATGTCCATTCTTTATTGTACCAATTGGGGTTGTTTTATAAGTCCTAGAATGGATTTGTTAAAATGTATTAGTGCTGAAAATTATGGTTTTGTGTAATATTTGTATTCATTTTGTTTTGATAGAGGGGTTTTAAATGTATTTCATGTGAAATGTTTTTTATAACCTGTGTAATTATTTTATTAAAATTCTACGAATTTGTTTGAGTTATTCAAATGGTGAAAATTTTGTTTACTTTCTGTTTTGAGTGAGTATGAAAAGAATTGTTGTTTTATTGTTTAATTGGAATTTGGTATCATGCTGAACTTTTTTGAGAACAAATAAGTAAACCCAGGTATCTAGGTGGGTAGACCTAAAATAGAATGCTAGTGATCCGGTATGATTTTATACATGTTTCAATTAGAAAGATTGACATTGACAACACTATAAAACTTACGGAAATATTTTTATATTATACTTCCTATAACATGGAATCTTTTGGTGGTATCCTATTGAGTTTATCCTCACACCCTACTTACACTATTGGGAGAAAGCAAACTTGGTTATGTTTGACACAGGTAAGGGAAAGGCTTTTGAAGATGGTGGTTCGGGTTGCTAGTTCCTCTTGTTGTGCAGTGTTGTGGAGATGACTCATGGGTGATGGACCCTTATTGGGTGGTGGTCTTTGGGATGTTTTATCTTCTACTTTTATAGTTTGGGACCCCGTGTTTCATGTTAAAACTCTGTGTTATGTTATGAATTTTAATTTAGGGACTGTTTGGTTGGTAATTTTCAGATTTGTTGTATTGATTTTCGTTGGATGTAAAATGATTCTAAAGTAGGGTAAATTGTTCCCAAACGAATATTTAAGATACATGGGAACTTGTGCCAGTCTGTGGGGATAGGTAAAGCCCTATGTTATTTCCATGGTCCGAGTATGGTGCCGATTTTGAAAGAGACTAGATTCAGTTCGTGAAAAAATGGTATTAGGGGAGGTTAATGTTTTTGGGTTATATTATTATTTTGGGATGAGTTGGTATATACAAGAGATAGGACTGACGAGGCTCAATGTTTTGGTCTTGAGTAGGGTTCCTATCCCACACCTCTCATGATAGACCTCGACTCACCATGGCATGTAGGAATTTTTTGTTTCGATTTACTTCCAGGTGAGGCGTGTGGGCTGTTGACTGCACGTGGACATCAGGTGGGGGTGAAGTAGTTGTATATTTTATTAATGTAATGTGTTTTTATTTTTTATATTTTATGTTTTTTGTGAAATATTTACAATTATTGTACATATTTTATTTATTGTGACTGTTGACCTTTGTAGCAACATGCCTCCTCGGAAAGATTCCATGTACCCACGGGAGGAATCCAGAGAGAGTTATCCATCAACAGTTGATCATAGGCTAGTAGCGGCTATGGGTTGGACTATCAAATATTTAGGATAATTACCATATCCCATTATAGATCCTATTAGAGACGATGAAACTAGTCTTTGGAAGAAAAAACCCAAGAGTTTCTAAATTTTTTTACATACTTTGCATGGTAGCACAGAACCACAAGAAGTGAAGGAGTGGCTTGGAAATATCGAGCACAAGTTTGAGTTCCTTGACGCAGATGAGGAGTTCAAGGAGAAGTGTGCTTATTTCTTATTAGAGGGTCTCATCCACAAGTGGTGGGAATTAGTTCTTCTAGCTAGAAAACATGGGCATATGAGCTGTAATGTCTTCAATGTTATCATCAACGAAAATTACTACCCTAATGTTTTTCCATATGCATCATCTTGAGAGTTTATAGATCGTGTTCAGAGAGATATTTTTGTGATGGATTATTCCAAATGGTTTGCGGAGTTGGTCCGGTATGCTCTAGAAATGGTCTCAAATGAGCATATGATGGACCAGAAGTTTGAGAGGGATCTACAACAAGAGATATATTCCTAGGTCCTCTTGTTAAAGCTGAAAACCTATACAGTGGTGGTTGGTTGGGTGTGTATAGTGAAGATCGACCATAATGGGAGGGAAGGTTTTTCTGGGATGATATCATGTTTGGAACGTGAAAACTCTTCTAAGGTGGAAATTAATCTGGATGAGTAAGGAATGAAGGGGGTGGTAGATCATGCCAACCTTCGAGGCAATTTTCATCAGAGGCTTCGGATGTGAGGTCTATCATGTGCTATTATGTGGAAGGCAAGGCCACATACAACTACCATGAAATTTTCCTCCAAAGCCTTGTTATCAGTGTGGTGGTAAGGGACACACGCAAAAATTATTCAGGATGGTACGTCCACTACTATGTGTGGTTGGATCAATGTCTTCTAGAGGAGTGCCATCTCAGTCAAAGCCATCGAGGATAGGGGGAACTCGGTTTAGTGGTCATGGAGGAAGGTCTGGAACATCATCTTGGTAGATCCAGATGAGGGATTAACTATATACTAGCAGTCATTCTCCTGTATAGACTAGGCATCTTAATGAAGTGAATCAGGCACAAGTAGGTTAAGAGGCAGAACCATGGAGTTTGTTACATTTCTAGGAAAAAATAAGGAGCATGGTCTCATGTTCCAATTGTGTGTGGTTTCCATTTCAGGGGTTGAGTTAGAGTGGGACCTCAATATTGTAAATATGTATCTATTTTACATGATATTTGGCATGTATTGGATGGTACACATTCAATCATTCATTGGTTTCTATAGGCAATGGGTCAGTTTCATAGAACGAGATGAGATTTGTTCGGTTTTACGTGGGGATTGGGATCCTATGTCGGGTCATGAATGACCTACACTTCAAGAGTTGGGGAATCTAGTATTTTAGTTATCTTCACTCATGATAGAGAAAGATGGATATGCTCCTAAATGGGACTACCTCATGTAGTGGATGAGTTTTCAGAAGTATTCAAAGATGATTTTTTAGGCTTACCTTCAGAGCGGGATGTGATATACTCAATTGATTTGGAAACTATAACACAACCAATATCACATCCCTCATATCTTATGGCCCCCACCGAGCCGAGGGAATTAACTTTATGGATGGATGATTTAGAATCCAAAGGATTCATTCTCCTGAGAGTCTCTCCTTGGGCCACTACAATTCTGTTTGTGAAGAAGATTGTGGATCCCTCTGGTTGTGTATTGATTACCAGAAGCTGAACAAGGTAACCATCAAGATCAAATATTCATTACCTTGAATATATGATTTTTTTATCAGTTAAATGGGGAAAATTGGTTTTATAAAATAGACATGAATTCAGGTTACCACAACTTAGGGTGAATGAGATAGATATACCAAATATAGCATTCCGAAGAAGGAATGTCCACAATGAGTATGTTGTTTTTATTGACCAATGCTCCAACAGAATTATGAAACTCATGAATAGGGTGTTTTACCAGTATCTAAAATCTTTTTTTGTGGTATTTTTGGATTAAATCTTGTTTAAATATAGATTTGAGGTGGATCATGAGGATCATTCGTGGATCATGTTGGGCACATTATGAGATCGTTGCTTTTATGAAAATCTATTCATGTGAAATTTATGGATCTGGGAGGTGATGTTTTTGGGGAATGTGTTTTCGAAGGAGGGGGTTTTAGTAAACCCTAACCAGATCAATGTGGCTATGTAATGGGATAAACCATAGAATGTGCTTGAGATAAGATGTTTCCTTGTCCTAGCTGGCTACGACATGTGGTTTGTTCTTGATTTTTCTCATATAGCTTTACCCATGACCATGCTAACCCATAATGGGGCGATATTTGTATGGGCCCCTGAATGATAGGAATCCTTGGAGGAGATGAATAGGCTGTTGAATAACACCCCATGTAGATTTATCCAGAGGCTGGAAAGGGGTATGTGGGGTATTGTGAGGCTTCATGTATGGGTCTTGAGTGTGTTATTATTTAGGGTGATCACGTGGAGGCATATGGTTATATATAACTTTGACCACACTAAATGAATTGGAATTAGTAGCTATTATTCTTGATTTGAATACACGGAGTCACTACCTCTTTATGGAGAAGTTTATAGTCTATTCTGACCACAAACTCTTGGCCTATATATTCTCATAGAAGGACCTAAATCTGATGTAGTGTTTTTGGATAGTGTTATTACAAGGGTTTGACATTGACATTATCTATACCCCATGCAATGGTAATGTGTTGGTGGATTCTTTGAGTAGAAAATTACCATTTCAAGCCTTGATGAAGTCTAGTGATGAGTGGACTCTTATGTGGCTATTTTCTAAGATGCAAGTGGAGACCATGGAGCATAGTGGAGGTGTGTTCCTGGTGAGAATTCAGTTTAAGCCTTCTCTATTGGTGTTGATTCTGTGGGAACACCCTATTGTTGATATTTTTCAGTGGTCAAAGTTGTTTCTTTAGGGTGGGGAGGCGTCTTCTGATTGGTTTTCATCTCCCATGGAAATCTTGTGCTTCAAGGGAAATTCAATAGTTTTTTAATCTCAGAGGATTTGGTGAGGCTGGGTTTCCACTAGTCTTAGTGGTCAATCCATACAGGTGACACTAAGATGTATTATAATTTGTAACAATAGTTATGGTGTCTAGGTAAGAGGCATGACATGGTTGACTTCATGTTGAGTTGTAATGCATGTCGGTAGGTGAATGCAGAGCACCAATGGCCCTCCGGTTTTCTCAGGCCACTACCCATTCCTACATGGAAGTTTAATAAGGTCTCTATGAAAATCATTTTTTGATTACCTCCTACACTACAAGGTAAGAATTCTATTTGGGTGGTGACTTGTTGTTTGAAAAAATCATCCAACATCATTTTGATCAAAGATACTACTAAAGTGGATGAGTTGGGCCGTTTTTATCTCCAAGAGGTGGTAAGGCTTTATGGTGTTTCATCATAAGTTGTCTCAATTAGAGACCCATGTTTCACTAATAAATTTTGGGAAGGCCTTTATAAGGTGTTGGGGTTGTACATAAAGATGATAACATCTTACTATCCTCCAATGGATGGTAAGATAGAGTAGAAAAATCAAATTTTGGAGGACATTCTCCATGCTTGTGTTTTGTAATTTTAAGCTTCATGGGATATCCATTTGGGATTAAATGAATTTCCCTATAATAATAGTTACCAATCCTCGATTTATATGGATCCATTTGAGGTGCTCTATAGTCGGCCTTGTCAGTCCCCCCTGTGTTGGGATGAGGAAGGTGAGACTTATCTATTTGGGCTAAGGCTTGAGTATGAGATGTCTAAGAAGGTCATGTTGATCATGAAGTGCTTGATAATAGATTAGGGTCATCATAAATCTTTTTATGACCAGAGTTGTTGAGACTTAGAGTTTTCTATGGGATATAGGGTATTCATGAAAGTGACCCCTTTTCAGGGCCATCATCAATTGGAAAATCTGGGGAAGCTGACGCCACAATATGTCCGTCCTTTTGAGATCCCCAGGAGTATTGGTAAGGTGAAATATAATTTTGCCATGCCTTCTCAGTTTACTTCCATTCATGACGTCTTCCACCTCTCCTATTTGAAAATGTACAACCCATATCTGTCCCATGGGATGAATTGGGAAGAACTCGAGATAGAGCCCGACTTGTCTGTTTTTTGAATGACCGGTGAGAATAATTGATTACTAAGAAATGTTTCTCTAGGGAAAGTAATTTCTACTAGTCCAGACTCTTTTCCAACATGGGAATGATACAATGATACATGGGGGTTTATTTCATGGATTGAGGAAGTTTACTCGTTCCTATTTTCCGATCAAGATTTAGGTTGACATTCCGAGGTGAAAATGCATTCATGGTAGGGGAATTATCACATCCATGACATATTATAAATGATTTTTTTTCATTTAATATCCATTATTTATTCATTGAGGGGGTTTCATATGGATCTTTGGAAGGATGGGTGATTTTTATGATTTTTAAAAAACTATGTGCCAATTTCTAGATTTAAAAGAAAATCGTGTTTCATTAATCACTCCATAATTTTTTTAAAATATAACCCATTTCACTTTCCAATTAGCCTCTTATGACCTATTCAAACAACAATATCCACTTAGACACTTTATAAAATAATAAAAATTTTGGATTTGGGTGATTTATTTAGTCATTAGATTATCTCATAAGCACATTTACAATTTTAATTATTTTAATTATTTAATATATCATTAATTTATTAATTTTATCCATGATTATGCCTCCCACTAGAAGAAAAATTCCCCTGGAATGTCCCCTGTTTTGTGTTTCCCTCTTTGGATCTCATTTTCATCGCAGATTAGGGACAAATTTCTAAATGTTTATCAAATCAACCAGATTTGAGAGTGAAACTTGTTTCATCCATAAATCATTCAATTTCAATTTTATTACCCCATTTTATTTCCTAATTAACCCCCTAATACTCATTTATATTTACTGTTAGTTTTTATTACTTATAGATTAAATATTTGGTGTATTTGGGGATATTTTATCAAGATCTCTCAAGTAAGTGGGTTTCCATCCTTCCTCCTACCATTTACATAGGGTTTCTACAATTTGTTTAGGGTTTATTCCATTTTTCATAAAGTTATGAATTTTCAGATAGTAGGGTTTCGAACCTATGGTATTTTTTGGATTTTCTTATTCCAATCAGGTGGTTTTAGGTTTGTGTTCACTCACTTGGGGTGCAGTGGGGGTGCAGGTGAAGTTCCACACAAGGATTTGTAAAGATTAACCAATATGGCAGGTGATTCAGTTTTTAATAATTTTAGAATTAGTTTTCTTGATGGATTAATATTTAGTTTATATTCCAATTTCATTATATATAGTGAAAAAACTCTTTTTGGTAGCATTTGTTAAGTATTTTATTTTTAAGTTCCAATTTTGTGTGAAAATGGGTGTTCTACTTGTGCATCCCATATTCAACCAAATGGTGTTGTTTTGTAATTCATGTAATGGAATTATAAAAATTTTGGATGCATAAAATTTTAGTTTGGTGTAATATTGGTATCCATTTTGTGTTGATAGGGGGTATTAAATGGATTTTATGTGAAAGGTTTATTTATAACTTGTGTAATTATTTTAAGTAAATTCTAAGTGTTTGTTTGAGTTATACAAATGGTGAAAATCATGTTTAACTATTGTTTAGAGGTTGTATGACCCAAAATAGTTTTTTATGTGTAAATGAAATTTGGTAGCATGTGGAACTTGTTTGAGCACAATGATGGAATCTTTGGTATCTAGGTTGGTGGTCGTGTAATATCATGCTAGTGACCTAGAGAGGTTTTTTCCCTTTTTAACTTTGCATGTTATAAATTAAAAACACTAACAAAATAATGATGATGATGATATTGGGGAACACTAGGTTATGGGTGATTCCCCAACTAGTAGAATGTGCATGAGAACAAATATTTTTATGGTTACTTTCACCCTATGATGCGAGGTACGTGGGGATCACAACTAACTAGATCTTAGGGGTGTTCCTAGGATGAGTTCTCATTAACTATTTGAATTTTATCATTGGATTATGGTGTGTTTAGAAGGAAAATTATTTTTCTTACATGTTTTATTTAAGTGTACCTATTCATTAATGTTACCTACTTTAAAAACTATTTTCATTTAAAAGAATCACAATTAGAATTTATTACTACACTTCATTATTTATAACACTTGAAAGATTTTTATCTTACAATGCTTATCACAGTGAATATTTGGGTGGTTTCCTATGAGGGTTACCCTCACACCCTATATACACATTTGGGTGTAAGTATAATTGGTTATGTTTGACAGTCATAATGGAAAGGCTTTTGGTGGCGGTGGTTCGGTTTGCTAGTTCCTCTCATTGTGTGGTGTTGTGGAGACAACTCATGGGTGATGAACCATTGTTGTGTGGTGGTCTTTGGGTTTTTTCTACTACTATTCTTGTTTAGGACCACTTGTGTCATGTCAAAAACCTTGTATTATGTTCTATATTTTTTATTTATGGATTTTTTGGTTAGTAATTTTATGATTTTTTATATTGATTGTCTTTGGTTTTTAAATGATTATAAACTTGGGAAAGTAATTCCCAAACCAAAATTTAAGATACCCAGGAACTTGTCCATGCACAAGGGGATATGGAACGCCTTTCAAGTGTTTCCATGGGATAGGTTTGGAACCAATTTTGATGGCGATCAGATTCAGTTCTTGACATGACATGAGTAAAAAGAGACCATATAATAGTATTATGTTGTTAAGAGAATTTAGAGACATAATACCAAACATAGACTATATAGTGGTTTTCTAGGATACAAAAATAAATGTATTATTGGATGTTTTTTCTTTATATGAAAATATAATTTCTATTTTTATATCACGAATACTTGAAATATTCTATTGAAAACTAGTTTTTGTACTATATGGTGACATCTCATCTTTAAAATATAGAATATTTTATTACATTGATGGAGGGAAATAAAAAAATTAATGGGTAATAGATGTTAGTGAATGCAACCACACAAATAAATAAATCTAATTACTTGGAGAATAATATGATTAATTTATGGTACATACTCAATAAATATATTGTGCATTCCATCATCTAGATTTAATAAAAACATTAATATATAGAAAAGCATTTAGTATGGTTAGGAAATGAAACATTCCATCTAATATTATTTCTCAATTATATTCAACAATTAGAGAATTCATTTTATGAGAAATCAACTATATATGAATAAATTACAATTTCATTACATGAAAATCATAATTGACATAAAAATTATCTACAAATCAATTATATTTATTGATATAATGTTGATATATCCAGGTATATTTAATTATCATGATATTAACCCTAATATAAGAACATATTTTTTTGCTAATATTCACATCCATTTATATAATGTTAGTTGTTCCTTAAAAGTCTACAAAATCCTCTAATAGTGGTGATATTAATTGAATTGAAAACACATATGGGTTATCCCAAAACAATGTAGGATTGAGTATATAATATATATGGGTTATAGTGAAGAGGAATAGATAATAATTATACATAAAATATTGATTACAGTGTTTCCACAATAAATAATACACTTAAATAGCTTAATTTACTTAATGTTTTGGACCCTTGACTGACATTAATTAAAAATTCCATGAATCCTAAATAAAAAATTCAATATAAATATTTTAATATGGAGAATTAGTTTTTGTTAGCATAGAATTATACAATTATTAAATATTTATACCAATATATAGGGAATCATAATTTAGTTCTTTCAAAATCCCACGATGATTAAATTTCTAAAATAGGGTGAATGAATCTGAAAATTGTTACCACAAAGTAACAAAATTTGATAAATTAGTCAGAGACAAATTCATTAAATAAGATAAAAATACAATGTTTATTATAATTTTTTCCAATTTATGAAATTTTTTATGAAAATTATATTTGATAATAAATTAAAATATTTGAATTGTAGTTATGAATGATAGATTCCAAAAGAACCAATTATAGGATTTCAATTTGCTAAAATTTTCCATTTCTAATATCTTATATTTATGGAAGGTTATATTGGTTATATCCAAAACTAGATGAAATAGAAAATTGATGTAGCCACATCCTTTAGTGGTTCTCTATTGGGTATTCTTCTATCAATAAATTCCTTATATTGAGAATAATATTAGCAGTACATACAAATGTTATATTTATCACAAATATATTTTTTTGAAGAAATTATTATAAATATATGTGGATTATTTGGTAGTGAAATAAAATTTTTTTTATCACCTTACTCACATTAATTTTGGTTTCAAAAAATTAATCCAACATGAAAAAATAAAGTTGAAACTATTATTTTAGATAATCAATGATGCACTCCTATTAGGGGGTATGGAAAATTAAACCTTTATTTTCTCTTAATGCATCATATAGGATGATTAGTTTCATATCACTTGAGAATAATCTTAGTCAAATAAATCAAGAATTTTATTCCACCTATTCTAAATCTTTCCGTTTTTATTATTTTTTGATGATAATGGATTGTGGTTTTTATAAAACAATTAAATGAAATAACAAACTATCTAAAATGGAGAAGAGATATAATAAAATAATGAAATTAGGGGATAATGGACTTGGTCCTATAGTTGACTACATGAGTTCATTGATTAATAATTGATTATTAGCATAAAATTGGAAAATCCATTAAGATATAAAATGTATTGGAACTCTCAAACATGAGTAAAAATATTTGATACATAGGAAACCAATTCAATATAATAGAAGCTCACCTCACTCTACAGGTAGTAGGAATGAATTTGATATTCATTTCATGGTATATGTTCAACACACCAATTCATTACACACCCATAAACCAAAAAAATGAATCATATAATTATATAATTTAAAGAATAATAATTAATAACTTGGTGAATCCTATAATGATCCCAACCTAGTCTTAGTCACATTAAATTGATAATGGAATAGATCCCATGATGTAAATTGAGAAGAGAGAGAATATAGAATGAATAAGATGATAAATTGTGTTGGATGAAGATTGAAAATATTTAATTTCAAAATAAATGAACATGTTATATTGTAATTTAAAACAAAAAAGAAATGAAAAAGAATGAAATCATATAGATGTAGCATCCCTATAATTAAGTGTGTTGGTAGATCCTTTTGAGCTGATGAATTATCCTCTAACATAGCATTGTATTCATAATCTTTAGTAAGTGAATGGGGTTTTATCAATAGTGTTAAAAATGAGTCAAAAAGTCACACATGGGGGTCCAGGGGTCATAAATATGGTCATCTCAATTAACTGTAAGGGGTCAGATGTTATTGGGGATGTCCAAAAGTTTCACATCATGTAAGTGATATTGATAAAGTGTAATTCGTAGTATTTGACAGCTGATTTCTAAAAGATTTCATGATGTTAATAGTGGATTCATGACATGTAATGAATGATTCAAAATATAAAATGGCATTTTAATGCAATATAATTCTTAATGATACACATCATTAATGACATACACTACATGTAATTTTTATTTCTAGCTGGGTTTTATCTGAATCATTCTGTTTCATCATTTTCAAGCGTTAGAATTGGTCATTAACATTCCAATTCATCGTTAAACATTACATACATTATAAAATAACCATATTTTATCTTCCAAAACATGATTTCATGATTCACCTTAGCCTATTATATTAGTAATTCAATCTCACCTAATCTAAGTCTAGGGTTGTTATTATTATTTTAAAGATAATGGTATTGGGATAAATGAAAATAATTGAATGTTTAAATAAACTATGATAAATTAATCTGAAAATATAGACATAATGAAATTAGGGATGAGTGTTCTTGGTCCTAGGCTTTGGTACATGGATTAATTAATTAATAATGATTAATGAAAATAAATTTTACAATCCTTTTACATCATAAATGGATATTTTCACTATAACATGATTAGGTCTTTTTCTATCCAATAAAACAAATTTCGTACAATAAAAGTTCACATCCCATCGTATGAAATTGGAATACATTTGATATTCATTCCATGGTAGATGATTTACAAAATCGTGCAGTTCAATATCATCCACAAAAAAAATTCATTATAATTAATGATTTTAAATAATAATAATTATGAACATCATGAATCATCCACCTAGGAAAATCCTTAGGTTAGTTTAATTCATTAAAATGTGAGTATAGATTATATTTGAAGTTTCTTAGGGGGAAAATTTGGTTTGGGATGGAATATAATGAGGGATGAAAGAATATAGAAACACTTGAATTAAAAAATAAATGAATGCGTTACATGGTAAAAAAGGAAAAAAAGAAAAAGAAAATAATGAAATATTAAAGAAGTATAATTCCTACAATATAGTGGAGTGGTGGATTATTGGGAAATGATTGATTCTACTCTAACATGACCTTGTTTTTAGGATTTATTTTGTGTATGAGGTTCCACCAATGGAAACATAAATGAGTAAAAAACTGATCTTAGGGGTCTTAAGCTCTGAAAAGAGTGAGTAATTTTCCTACCAAGGAAATATATTTGGCACAACAAATGTTCACCTCTATATGTAGGAATCAAAAATGAATTTTAGATTCATGTCATGGTGGATGTTTGTTTCACTATTTTAATTCGATCTCATCCACCACAAAAAATCATTGAATTAATATATTTAAGGAAAAATATTTAATAACACCATTATTCCTCCCCCAGGGCCATGTAATGGGATAATCAATTTCATTTATGAAGTGAATAGAGATCACGGTGGAATGATAAAAGAGAGAGATAATGTGGTTAGGGTCAGAGGAGAAATAAGGATGGAATAAGATGAAAATGCATGAATAAAAATATTAATGAAAACTGTAAATGGTGAAATAAAACTAAATGAAAATAAAATAAAATAATTCCAAAAGTGAAAACATACTTAAAACACAATGTAGTTGTAAATCCTTAGTAGTTGATTGATTCTCCTCTGACATCAGCTTATATTTATAGACATCAATCGAAGCAAGGGGTTCCATTAATGGAATCATAATTGAGTCAAAAATTCATCTTGGGGGCCCCAATATCATAAAAGTTGGATAATCTATAAATTCTGTCAGATCCAACTATTTTTTTTGTTTATCTACATGTTTCACATCATATAAGTGATATTGAGGACAATTTATGTTCATTACTATCCCCCTAATTTCCTAAAACATTAATGTCCTGAATAAAATATTCACAGTTTTTAATTTTCGAGGAAGAACATTCCATTGATTTTTTTTTTCATATTATGAAAATCATATAGTATAATGTATTTAATTTCTTACAAGACATGTATTGTAGATTTGAATTTGGTTTCATACCAAATCATATATTTCTTAATTTTCACACATTGGACATGGTCCTTCATAAGTCCCTTAATCATGTGCCATTATATATATCATCCAATAATTATCAATTCACTTCCAAAATAGAGTTTCATACAATGATATTGTCAATTCAATCATTAATTTTATTCTACATAATATTTTTTTTTTAAATTTAATATTTTTTGAAAAATGGATTTTGTTTTTATGTAAATAATGAAAACCAGAAATAAACTATTCAAAATAAATATTAAAATGTAGGAAAATATAAATTGGGTAGAATGGCCTTGGTCTTAGGATTAGTTACATGGGTTATATCATTATTTATTTTTTGTTTAAATTTAATTTGAAGATATTGTTTTATAATAAATTGATTTTTAATCCATACATTGAGTTGTAATTTATCATGACTCGGAAATAACTTCAATGCAATAAATTTTAACATCCCTTAGTTGGGTGTAAGAATGAATTTGATATTCATGTCAAGGTGTAAATTATCCCCACCCAAGAATTTCAATCTCATCCATCACAAAAAAATACTGAAATCATTAAAGAAATTGAATAAAATTAATTATGATCATCAAGAATCCTCCCCCTAGGCCAAGACTCAAGTTAGAGACTATCTATTGCGATCTAAATAGATATTACTATTAAAGAGATAAGAGTTAGAGAATATTGTTAGGGTTGGAATAGAATGAAAAATAAAAAATTATAGTGAACATAAATTAAAAAAATAAATTAATTCATTACATTAGAAAAGAAAAATAAAATAAAATGCAAATAAGGAAATCATAAAACAAAAAACAACCCAATAGACCAGGATAAAGGAAGATCCTCAGGTATAGATTGACTATCCTCAAATTTTATATTTTATTTATAGGAATAATTCGGTTTTTAGTCTACCACAAATGGAGTCTTAAATGAGTATGAAAACTCCTCAAGAGTCCCATGGCATTAACTGTGGTCATCTATATTAATTTCAATGGATCGTGAAGTTTTTGGGTTTGATAACAACATTCACATCATGTTTATGATATTATGAACATGTATTATAAAGGAATGCCCCATGATTTGAAAATTATTTATCATAAATTGTGGATTCACAACATGTAATGTGTTTGGATGACATTTTCCTAGATTATTTTCATAATTTCAAATTACTCATATTACCTATCTTGAATTAATTACATGAATTTTAATGTTGATTTCCAACGGAATTCACTATGAATCAACCTAGGTTTTTTTCATCATCCATCCATGTCCCATGGTAATTATATTAATCACATACCATAATATATATCATCAAATTATCATAAGTTATCATCCAGAAACTGGTGTCACACTATGCCATAGTCAATTCAATCACTAATTATATTTCACATAATAGAACTCATTTTTATTTTTAAAAATGGTTTTCAGGTTTTAAGATAAAAATTAAATATAAAAATGAAATGTAATACGTGCATATGTATATGTAGATAGAATGCCATTTTTTAGAAATGGACTTGGTTCTAGGGTCTTCTAAACATGGTTAAACATTATTTTTTAATGAAATTATATTTTTTAATCATTTTTCATCATAAATGGATTGATACTATCTATCTTGTGTCACTATTTTCCAACCTAGAAAACCACTTTGATGCAACAAATGTTCTCCTCCCTCTATATGAAGTAAGAATGTATTTGATATTAATGTCCTCATGGATATTATAGGGAACCATGAATTTTACTCGCATCCACCAAAAAAGGATCACATCATTAAATAATTTAAATCACAATAATTAAGAATAGAGTGAATAATCACCCATGGCCAAGCCTCATCTTAGTCACATGCCATTGAAAAATGAATAGATGTCATAGTGGAAAGATGGTATAGAGGGAAATTGAGGATAATGTTCGAATAAAAATAGGCATGGAATAATATAAAAAAACATGAATTTGAAAATAAATAAATTAATTAAAGGGGAAAATAACGTGAAAATGAAAAGATATATATCCAAAATAAGCTATATCCCTACAACGTAGTGCAGTAGTGAATCCTTTGGAACTAATTTATTCTCCTTCGACATGAACCTATATTTATATTATTCATTGGGTTTATTGGGTGATAATAATGGAATGCTGAATGAGTCAAAAATTCATCATGGTGCATCCTATGGTCTTAAATGTGGTCTTCTATGATAATTTCATCACGTAGGGATGTTTCTAGGAATATCCACAAGATTAGAATTGTGTAAGTGAAATTAATGATATAAAATGTGTGGTACTACCCCTATATTTCAAAATGATTTCACATCATGAATATTAGATTCACATCATGTAATTTGTATTAATAAACATTTAATAGATATTTTTCACATGTTTTAATTCATTATGTTAGACATTTTGAATGAGTTATATTTTGTGTGTTGTTGATTTCATGTCTGTTTTTCTATGAATTATCTCATTTCTTCATTTTCATATTTATGACTTGGTTATTTAGATTTCCATTTATCACCAGACTTCATATACAACATAAAATCATCATCCTTTTTATTCCAATATCCAGGGTCATGCCACACCATAGTCAATTCAATCACTATTTCTATTCTTGAAAATATTACACATTTTACAATTTATTAAAAAACTATTATATAGGTTTTAAGAAAATAATTAAACGCATAATGAAAGTATGAAAAATGAATAAAAAATTAAATTAGGTAAGAATTATATTGTTCTATGTGTTGGATACAAGGGTGATTTCCTTATTTATTATCGGTTTAAATTAATTGTGAAAATAATTTTATATCATAAATGTATTTATACTCTCTATATTTTGTGGTTATTTTTCCTATATAAGAATTTAATTTGAAAAAAAAGTCTAACATACCTTTAAAGTAAGTATGAATGAATAATATATTCATGTGGATGTAGTTAGTTCCAAAAACCATCAATTTAAATCACATCCATTACAAAAAATAATCATATGATTAAATAAGTTAAATAAAAAAAATTAAGAATACCAAGGATAATCTCCCTATCCCAATCATTGAGTTTGTCACATTCAATTACAAAGATAATATTGATCATGATGGAATGAGAGAATGGAGAGGGAGAATATGGTTTGGGATGAAAGTCACAGTGGTGTAGGAGAAGATATAAATAAATTAATTAAAAAATATATAAAAGCCTTAAATTGGAAAATAATACAAAAAATAAAATGAAAAGAGTAAAATTCTAATATATCAGCGTTCCTATAGTGAATCTTAGTGATAGATCCTCTGGAATTGATTTACTATCATCAGAAATGGTAATTTATTTATATGCTCGATTTGGTGCAAGTGGTTGCAAAAATGAAATTATAAATGAGTTAAAAGTTATCAAGGTGATCATAGGGTCAGAAATGTGTTATTATCCATTAACTAAATCATATCATTCCATTTTTTGGTCTATTTTCATGATTCACTTCATGTAATTGATATTCATGATGTTTAATCTATGGGATTGGGCACCATATTTCCAAACAATTTCACATCATGAATATAAGATTAACGTCATCTTATGTGTAGGGATGAAAATTTCATATCTAGTTTTCACACTGTATAATTCCCCTTATTAAACATAATGGATGAAATACCCAAATTATAATGTTGATATCAAGCCGTTATCACATTTAAGTAGATCATATTCATTCTCAGAACTAATACTTAGTCTTTTACATCCCCCTTTATCACATTTTATCATTTACATCATTAAATCATCACTACATATCATCCAAACATGGTATCATGTTGTGTCATAATCAATTAAATCACCAATTATACTCCACATAATATAATTAATTTTATTTTATTAATACTTTATTGAGAAAAATGGATTTTTAATTTCAATAAAATATTGAAATTTAGAAATAAACTATCCTAAATGAGGTAGAAAATTTAGATAGAATTATATTATTAAAGAATGGTATTAGTTCTACATTTTTCTAGATGGGTTCATTATTTTGTTATTGTTATTTAAATTCTACCTGACAATCCTTTTACATCATAAATGGATTGATAATACTTACCATTAGTTGGTATCTGTTCTTTATATGAAATATTTTTGCATAAACAAATGTTCACCTCCCTCGAACGAAATTAATAATGAATTCTATATTCATGTCATGGTGGATGTTCACCCACCGATGAGTTTTAATCTCATCCACCACAAACATAATCATAGAACTAATTATGTTAATGGAGAGTAATTATAAAAATATGTGAATCATATCCCAGTTAAAATCATTAGGTAAGACAGTTAACATTACCAAGTAAATAGAGATCATAGAGTAATGAGATAAGAGATAGATACTGTTTTTTATGGTTGGATGATATCGATGGATAGAATAAGGTAGAAACACATAAATTAAAAAAATAAATGACCCCATTATGAAGTAAAAGTGAAAAAAGAAAAAAAATAAACAGTAGCATAGCTATTGTGAAACATAGAAGAGAGTCTAAAGGAACCTATTTATTCTCATATAATATATAATTTTATTAAAAGGACTTATTTGGTTCATTGTAATCCACTAATGGAAGCATAAATAAATCATAAATTCATCCTAGGGGTATCCTGAGGTCTAAAATGTGATTTTCTATATTAATTGAGCCAGAGCGAACCATTTTTTTGGCACTTTCCACATGTTTCAAATCATGTATGTGGTATCCATGGTGTGTAATATTCTTCACTAGACACAATATTTCTTAATAATTTTTCATCATGAATAGTGGATTCTTGATGTGTAACAAGTGGGGTCCAAATTTCTATGGTTTGTTTTCACACATTGTAATTATTAATGGTACAAATAATCTAAGAAATAAATGACATGTTTTTCAATCATTTTCAATTCAAATAAATATGGTTCATCATTTTGAATCTTCTAAATTGGTCCTCTACTTGTACATTCATCAGGGGCCATCATGTACTTCATCAAATCTTCATATTTAGCTTTCAAAATCCGATGTGACACTCACTAAGGTTAATTAATTCAATAATTATATTCCACATAACATAAATATTTTTTTAAATTATCTATTAAAAATGGTTAGCTATTTTTGGAATATAATTAAATAAATAAATGAACTATCCTCATTGTAGATGTAAATGTAGACCAAATAAACATATGGAAAAATTTCTTGGTCCTTGGGTTTTCTACATGGATTCGTTAATTATTTACTATTTGTTGAAATAAAATTAGAAAAAACATTTATATATTAATCATATTTATACTCTATATCTTGAGTGGGTCATTTTCCTTCCTAGAAAATAGCTTTTTCCTAACAAGAAATCTCTACTGTTGCTATGATAGGTAAAGGAATTCAAGATCCATGACTTGTTGGAATTTCCCTACAACTATGAATTTCAATATAATTGTTAACAAAAATAATTATAATATTATATAATATAGATAATAATAATTGAGAACACTATGAGTCATTTCCTAGGGAATGTCCACAAGTTAGTTAATTTCCATTGTGATGTGAATTGTGATCATTATAGAAAGATAGAAGAAGGATATAATGTGGTTAGGGTGGGAAGAGTAAGATGGATGGTGTACCATAAAGAATTTGATTTAAATAAATAGAAATGATACATTGGAAAATAAATCAAAATGAAATGGAAATAGAAGAAATCATAAATCACCATCATCCTTAAAGAATAGTGTGGAAATGGAAATTCAAGAAAATATTTATTATCCTTTAACTTTGATATGTATTTATAGGATTCAGTTGGTGAAAATTGTTCCATAAATGGATTAATAAAGAACTAAAAAATCATCCCTGGTGTTTCCATTTTCATAAATTTGGTATCCTATATTAATTTCATCATATCATGTTGTTTTTGGGTCTTTCCATAGGTTTCAAATCACGGAGGTGATATTCACAAAGTTGAAAGTGAAGGATATGCCCCATAATTTCCAAATGATTTCCCCTTGTAAATTGTGTATTCACTACCTTCAATGTGTGAGTATAAACATTACATTGATGCTTTCATGTTTTATTATTATTTATCTTTCATATTTTGAATGACTTACACAAAATGTAAAGATTATTTCTAGGTACTTTCACATCAAATTGGTTAGGTTATTCAATTTAAAAGTTTGGACATGGTCCTTCACTTTCCCATCCCTCATAGTCCATCATATACATCAACAAATAATTATCTATTATATTTTAAAATATTAGGATGCGTTGTTCCTTAGTAAATTAAATAAAATATTCTATTCCACATAATCATTCTATTTTTTTTAATTTTATTTCAGTATAATGGATTTTGGATTTAATAGAATAATGTAATATATAAATATTAAATCCAAAATATATATGAAAATTAAAAAATGATATTAGGGAAATGTTTCTTCTTCTTAGTTTTTTCTACATGGGTTCTTTTAGTATTTTAATTTTGTTTAAATTCAATTAAAAATCCTTTAAATTGAAAATGTATTGCTACTCTCTACTAGAATTATTTCTTTTTTACTACCTAGAAAACCACTCTACCATATCTAATATTTACCTTAATTGGTAGAATGTATACATGAATTCATGATTTAATTTATGGTGAATTTTCACCACACTCATTCATTTCACTCTCATCCAACATAAAAAAAATCATAGAATTAAATAATTTTAATTTAAAAAATTAATAATACGATGAATCCTTAAATTAAGAAAGTCATATGGTTATTCACTTTTCAATTTATATGTGAATATAGATTATAGTAGAAATAGGTAAGGAAGATATAATGTTGTTAGTGTTATAATATATAGTGGGATGGATGAATATGGAAACAACTAAATTAAAATTTTAATAAACACATTACATGGGAAAAGAGAAAAAAATTATATGAAATAAATCCTAATGAATAATCCTTATTATAGATCAACTTAGTAGCACATCCTGGGGAACTATGAAATTCTATTTTGAATTGGACTTGTATTTTTATGCCTCAGTTTGTGCACAAGGTTCCATCAATGGTGTTATAAATGAGTCAGAATTCATCATATTGTTTCCAAGGGTATTAAATGTGGTCTTCACTATTAATATTTTTCAATTGGGGCATTTTTTCATCTTTCCACAAGTTCCACATCATGTATGTGATATTCAAGATGTGTAATGGGAAAGAGTATCTGGTGATTTCCATAATATTTCACATATTTAGTAGTGAATTTATAGTTTTTAATGTGTGGGATATAAAATTTCATTGATTATTTTCAAACTATGTAACTCTTCATGTTACACAACAAGAATTACTTACATATAATATAATGTTTATTTAAAATTTGTTTTTCTCCAAATCATCATATTTTCTCAATTTCAAGAATTAAAATGGGTCCATCACTTGTTACCTCATCACTAAGCATCACATACACTATACAATCATCAAATCTTAGCTTCCAAAATCTGGCGTCATAGTGTGCTATAGTCAATTCAATCACCAACTCTGATTCACATAATCTATTTATTTTTTATTAATTGAAAATATTTTTTTTAATGAAATAATGATATGTATAAAAAATCTCTCTAAAATACATATACAAATTAACATGAAATGAAATTATGGAAGAAAGGTCTTTGTGTAAGGGTAGGATACATGATTTATTTAATTATTTATTGCTTATTTATGTTCAATTTGTAATCCATTTTATGACTTAAATGGATTTCACATTTATACCTTGATTGGGTACATACGTTGGAAACAAAATTTACACAAAAATCCAAACTCTCTATGTAGGAAATAAGAATCAATTCTAGATTTATGTCTTGGTATACGTTTCTCACACCATTTCATTTCACTATCACCCACCACAAAAAGAATAAAAGAAAAAAAATATTTTAATAACAATACATTTGAACATCATTAATCCTCCTATATTGACATGTATCTTGTTATTCACTTATAATTAAAAATTTAATAGAGATCATGATGGAATTACAGAAGAGTGAGTGAATTTGGTTAGGTTTAGAAGATAAATAATTATATAAGAATATGTAAGAAGTTGAATTTGAAATATAATATAATACATTACATGGGAAAAATAAAATGGAAAGGAAATAAATCCTAAAGTTGTAGCATGCATATATGGGAATTGAAATGAATGATTCTCATGAAATTTTTTATTCACCCATTACATGACCTTGATATTTATGATTCATTTTTTTCATAGGGTACCGTCAATAGAATCATAAATGATTAAAAAATTCATACCATGGGGTCTCATGTTCTTCCATGTGTTCTTGTCAATTAATTGCATCAAGTCAGTTTTTTGGTGTAATTCCCCAAGTATCATTCTTGTATATGATATTTGTGATGTGTAATGTGTATAACTAGACCCATAATTTCAAAAATATTTTATATCCTGAATATTTGTTTTTAGATGTGTAATCTATGTGGATGAACTTTTATTATATTATTTTCTCTCTATGTAATTATTCATGGTATATGTTTTGAATGAATTACATGATGTGTAATGTTTATTTATGTATGGTTTCTATCTTAATAAGCCTGGTTCTTAAATTACAAGACTCATAAATGGTCCTTCAATGGTCCCTTAATCATAGATAGTTACACATATCATCAAATAATCATCTATTAGCTTCTAAAATTTTATTTTTCACAATGAAATAGACAATTCAATCACAAATTCAATTATACCTGATCTATTTTTTATTTGTGATTATTATTTACTAAAAATTATATTTTTGAATTTCGAAAATAATACCATGAAGGAATAAACGATCTTAAATGAAAATGTAGATGTAGATAGAATAAAATTAAGGGAAAATGTATAGGACCTAGGTATGTATTCAAAGCTAATTCATTTATAAATTAATTATTTAAATTTAATTTGAAAATCTTTTTAGATCCTAAATGGATTTATATAATCTAACTTATGTTTGTATTTTTTTCCTAGGAAACCACTTCAGTGAAATAGTAGGTCAACAACCAAAGTAAAAAGTTTTTATGAATTTGAGATTTATGTTGGGGTTGAAAATATACACACCTTTACATATCACTCTCTTAAAAAACATTACATTAGATAATTTAAATAACAATAATTAAGAACCCATAAATCCTATCATTGATCCAATCCTCTATTTGGTCACTTTCCATTTTGACATGAATAATGATCATGGTGGAAATATAGATGAGAGAGAGAATGTGTTTCTAGTTGCAGGAGAATGATGGATGGAAGGATAAGGATATAATTTATTTGAAAAATAAATGAATGTGTTACATGTGGGAAATCAAATAAAATAAAATGAAATAAACTAAATTATATAGAATAATTATCCCTATAACACAACTTTTTGGTGAATCCTCAAGTACTGATTGATTTTCCACTAACATATCATTATATTTATAGGATCCAGTTGGTGCATGGGGTTCCATCATGTTCATTATAAATGAGTCAAAAAGTCATCCAACAGGGTGCCTAGGTATTAAATGATGGAATCAACATTAACTTGATCAGATCTGGCCATTTTTGTTTCAATGCACATGATTTATGCTGAGTAGTTGATATTCACTACATGTAAAATGTTGTATTATACCCTGATTTCAAAAACAATTCTCGTCATGAATAGTGGATTCATGACATGTAATGTGCTGAGATAAATATTACTTGGCTTGTTTTCTCGATATGTAATTCTTAATTTTACAAATTTTGAATGAATTTCTTGACTTTTATTGTTTATGTACATCTAGTTTCACTCAAAATATTCATTATTTTTTCATTTCATGCTTCAAAATTGGTTTTTACTTTCCCATTCATCACATGCCATCATATACATCATCAAATTATCCTATTTTATCTTCCAAAATCTGGTGTCATGATTCACCATAGTAAATTCATCACAAATTCTATTCCACCCAATCAAACACTTTTTTTGTTTTATTATTTATTTAAATAAATTTATTTTGGTTAGAAAATAGTAATCTTATTAATAAAATACTATCTTAAATAAAAATTAAAATTCATACAGATAGAATTTAGGGAAGAAAGGTTTGAGTCCTACAGTTAGATACATATTTCCTTTATTTATTTTTAAAAAATTAAATTTTTAAATCCTTAAAAATCATAAATATAGTGAACCATAAATATCAGACATTGATATTGTAACTTTTTAGATGAATATAAATTACTATACACATGTTCATGCCATATAACTGTAATTGTTTAGTGACATTGGAAATATGGAACACCATCATCTTATTTTGGGAAGGTTATTCAAAAGGTCCCATAGTGATTTTTCCAATTATTACCCTTAAAAAACATAACCAATATCAAACCTTAAATAATAACAAGGGAAAAAGAGACATAATAATGATTCTATTAAAATGCATAGTAAGGGTAATCATGAAAGATAAGAAAGTATTACATGAGAATAAGGGTATGAGAACATGATCATAACATTGTAAAACAATACCCAGAATATTAATGAATAAAAAGATGATTCATGGAATAAATATTGGTATTTCATAAGACATAAAATATATGATAATCAATGAAATTGTTTCATGAGAAAATAAAATTGGTAGACTATATAGTTTTATAGAATACACAAAAGCCTATAAAATCATATTTCAAGGCTACCCATCAAGAAATTCATGACATGATTGGATTGGGATGACCACCCATGTACCTGCATTGGGCTTGGGATAACCACCATTGTACCCTCCTTTATGGTATGATTATGCTCTCCAATTTACCCTCATTTACAAATGTGGGATGACCACCATATATCCTCTGATATCATATATCATTTATATTTACCCAATGCATTGTAGAGAGATATAGATCCCACCTGTCACATTATGAAAAATTTATTTATATATTGCACAAGATCATATAAATTTCCTTATATTATATCTTTTATACAATAGAAAATTTTCATAATCATTTTATCATATAATAACCTGTCAAAGAAATTAGTGTTCATATAAATTTTTTATTGTATTATCTATGGAAGAAAAATGTGTTTAGTAAATATCTTGTCATCATAATCATAGACCATTAAATTAAGAATAAGAATGGTTTCCTTTGATCATATCCCATTTAAAGAGTAAATTATACAAAAATAATGTCATCATTGATGAGGAATGATTTATAAATATCTCTTAGAGAATTTACAATGTGAAATTAGCATTCTTTAAAAATAACTTGCAACAAAAAAATTAACAATAAATTTATTTCAAATCAAATTAAAAAACAAATTTAGTAATAATTAAAATTCCATTAAAACATTTATTGAGGAAAACATCCTCTCTACATTGGAAATCACATTTTAAAACATTAAAAATTTGAAACATATTTTTCATTGAAGAGAACATTGAAAAAATGTAAGGGAATCCTAAAATCCTTTAGAGGTCATGAATATAAAGACCCAACATTTTATTACATGAATATTTCTTCATTTTAAAGAAAAATCATAATAGAGACCCAAATATAGGATCAAAATGAGTAATATCTTGGGAAAATTATCCTAATAAATAACTTGTAAATAATAAAAAACAATAATTTATATAAATCATTATTCATTATTCTTATAATATCCTATGCTATCCTTAGTACATCTAATCACATGAGTATATATATTAAATAAATTATTGGGAAAAATCCTTGTAATACGATGAATAAGGGACATCAGTCAATATAACATGGGAGAGTATAACCATGATTATTATATTATAATAATATGATCATCACTAAAATTAGAAGGGAATCATGTGATGATGTCATAGAATGTGGCATATTCATAAATGAAATAATGTTATAGTGGTCAAAGGACACACATAATTGTGAGAATATATAAAATCATGTTCATTCATAACATATGTGCGTAGATAATAACACAATCATTGTAAAAAAATATACCATATTGTTCATGCATATTTGACATAGTATCATGATATGAATCACATTGCCCAATTTATTATGAGGATGTATAATTTTGGTTCCACCAAACACATCATAATATTTACATAATCTTGCATTCCACATAAAATGTACAACAATCATAGTTATTAATTATTATATGTAATGAAATGGGTTACATAAGAATTTTATAAAAACTACATTAATGAATAAAATTTCTGGTTCCCAAAAGAAATAGGTAGATCATAAAATGGAATAATATAGTTTTATTGGATAAGAAAAAAACATGTGGGCATTTGAATATTTGATTTGTGAAGAAATTTATTTTTGGGAAGTCATTGTATTTGACATAAAAATAATGGTGAAAATATGTAATTCAAAAAAGGATGATAGTGATATGATATGTAAGGATAATGGATGGAATATCCTTACAAAAATTTATGTGAATGAGGGAGAACCCAATGAAAGGTTTTTGGGTTTGAGAATCCCTATACACAAATTCTGGATCCATTTCATTACTTTTACGTCTCTTATATAATAATAATAGAATTATTAAAACATGGAACCAAAATTTATTTATTTTAATCTATACAAGTATTTATCAAATATTTTAAATTATTAATATATCTTAATTTCCATGGTTATAGGGTTGTCATTTTGATATTATGCTTTACTTAAAAATTTCTTACATGACATCAAATTCAGTATTTTGATCAATGTAATTTATACATTATTAGAATTAATACCGGATAAATATAATAAATTTAAAAAGTTGTTTATATAAAATTCATAATATCCATACATGATGATGGTTATATGTGTTGAAATGGAAATTTCTCCATGTGTTGTTAACCGACATTTGATGGGACATTTCCAGGAGATCAGAAAATGATGCTTTAAATTTATATATATCATAAATATGATTCATAATGTAGGATAACAACATTAATATATTGATAAAATACAACATAATTAATCTAATAGGGTTTGGTCATTAATGGGGTGGGGAGAAAAATATAAGACGAAGAAAAAGTTAAAAGAGTTGACTAAAATGTACTAATCTATGGTGTATCTTCCCTTGAATGACATCAAAACTCCATTGATGTTTGGAGTTAGATTACTCAAAATGACCATAAGTATTATAAAGGGATTGATCGTAAGGTTTTAGGTAATGTATATCATTTTTAAATTTTCGGGTCATTGGTTTTCCAAGGGGATTAAGTGGGGTTATTTATACATGAGGACAATGGCATTTTTAGAAATAAAAATTATATAAGAAAACATATCCAAAATTAAAACATATAATAGTAAATTTTTAACAATATGAATCACATATAAATAAATTATAATTGATTATATGATTTTAAAACTCCTTAAAATTAAAATTCATTAGTTTATTAATAAAGAAATTTGAATGAATGAAAAATTGTTATTTAAAGGAATCACTTTTGGCTTGGGTTTTTGGAAAATGAATTTGAGGTTTGGAATATGAGTTTAATTTTTTTATTAATGACATTATGAAAATAATTATATCATGGATAAAACTCATAATCTATAAATTTTTATATAATTATTACATAATTAATGAAGTAATATATGATACAGAGGATATGTGAAAAACTGTCTCATTACAATTCAGATGAAAATTGATATATTTTAGAAAATTACAAAAAACATAAAACATTTAAAATTTAGAAGTGGTGATTTCAAATATAACATTAAATATTTGAAAATAAATATATAAAAAATGAAAATTTGGTTTTTATTATAAAAATGTTTAACTTTATGAAATACATTAATATATAGTTTAATAAAAATTTCTATATATTTTAATGGAGTTTTATAATCATTATATTTATTTTAGGGTGTTATAAAATTTATACATACAGAAATTAATTGTAGAAAATATTTTTTGTATAAAAATATTTTTTTTGAAGTAAAATTAGTATTCATTTATTCAGGTAACTATTCTTAGTGGTTAGGTAACTATTCCCAAAGGTCCTCTTATTATTTAAACTATCATGTTACTATTACCAATGGCTAGGATTTAATTTCATTGGTCACATTACTTTTACCAAATGTAATTTTACCCCCTACAAAATCAAATTCATCATTTCACTCCATATTCACTTTAATTAATACCATGCATGTATATTTTCTTTTCAAAGTTGTTGATATTTTTACAAATAGTTTTCAGCTGTATAGTGTTGTAAGTGAGGAAAATCATTCTAATGGACTGAGGGATATAAATTTTCTTATTTTTTTTATTATATATATATTTTTTAATTATAATTTATGGAATTTTAATTTGATTAATAACTGAGGAATGTAATTATTTTAATTAATGATATATTGTTTTTTTATTCTCTATATTTTGTATGTGTATAATATTATCTAATATATTACAACACAAATTTTCTAATTATGATTAATTTTATCAATGAAATTTCCCTAGTTATAATTATGTCATGTTGTATAAGAAAATACATCACATAGAAAAGCCAATAATTTTTTTTCTCATAAATAAAGAATGATACTTTATTAAAAATAATCAATTAGAATTATAAATATTATAGTGGGAAAATGAATAGAAAATAAGATAACATGAAGAGGAAAATTTTGAAATTATTGATTCAGTAGAAGGACTAGACTCACTAACAATGCTATGAAAATAAGACATACTCTTAATATTAAAAATATCCATTTATGTGATGAAAGTAAATATAACCTTGTGAGAAAATATATAAGACTAAAGAATAGAATACAGTGAATTTATAAGAAGTAATACACCCTTATGACTGTTAAAAATATGACAATTAGAATAGCAACATGACCATTAGAATAGTAATGTAACCCTTAAGAATAGTAATATACCCATAAAAATATAAACCTCATGTATAGAAGTATAAATAAAATTTAGATCTCATATACATGAAATTATGATATATTTATATCATGTAATATGTAAATAAATGCTTTAAAAATGATAAATTTAGTGTTTGTATATTTGTGAAACGTAAAAATTTATTTACAATTTTATATTTAATATATGTATTTAATAGGGACATTATTTTGAAAATCTATCTTCAGAAATTAATATCTTATTATAATAAAATTATATGATAAATTTATGATACCATAATTAATTTTTCAATGTGTCAGAAAATTGTTTATAATCATAAAATCAATATATTTTAAATAAAATATTATTTAATTTAAAAATAAGATATATCTTTTATTAGAAAATTATTTATATTAAATGGAGACCATTCATTAAATCTACACATAGAAGAATGTTTGGGATGAATTTTTTGGAATTTTCTAAAATAGTTAAATATTTTTGAATAGTGAAATAAAATAATTTACAATAGTTATCAAATTCATAAATTTTTTATTTTCAGATTATTTTTATATGATTTAAGAAACCATTGCTTAAAAGTATCCTGAACTATTTACCATATTTATTCATATAAATTAACACTATTGATAGACCTGATCCAATATAGTAAACTAATGATTTAAATAATAAAAAACACCCCTCCCCCTTATAGATACCCCCTCACCAACCCTAATCCTCACACCTCTTATGTCTTATGGATTTTAAAAATTCTACCCAAGTACATTCCCAAGACTCTTCTCCACTTCAAATAGTTTATGGTCTTAAGAAAATAAAAAACCCACGGTCCATAATGGGGATCTCAAAGAGAATATATTCTGGAGGTAAAATCCTCATTTCTATTTTAAATTCATCCAATAATCTGCATTTTCTATAGATACCCTATAAAAATACCATTATAACTCGAGAATCATATATATACAAGAAATTTTGTTATGATAATGAAATATCCATTATAAAACCCCCCAATATATTCCTTTTATTGAAAGAATAAAATCATCATTTGTGATATGTCGATTCACCGCCTTCATTGATGAAGAGATTTTATTTTCGATTACTGCAATCATGGGTGGTCATATGGAGATTATAATTAATTAAAAATATTTTAAAATAAATATTATAACTTGTTACATGTTTTGGTACTAATATAATTACATCTTATTAAATAATAAAATTAAAGTAGTTTTTGATGATCGGAAAACCTTTAAAATAATCTAAATGCCTATCATTATCATTTTATCAAACGAATCATCCACATATAACAAAAAATGATATATGGGACTATTTAAAATTATTAAAGAATATTAATAACATTTATTTACACATTTGGTGTTTTGCATCCATTTTAAAAAAAATCTAATAATTTTACCCAAGAGAACCGATAATGAAACCCTTAAACGAACACTCTACAAACAACAAAATTAGGCAATATATCTCATAAAAATTTTCATAATATTAGTTATATAAAGTTATAATAAATAAAATATATGTTTAATATATTATTAATTAAATTTTTAGTGAATATAATTTTATTATTCAAGACATTGTCTTCAAGATCATTACACATTCGGGCTTATGGTAAGGGATCTACCCTAACGCCAAAATTACCCATAGGTTACACTATCTCTTTACATAAAAGTACTTCATCATTATTATTATATAATTATTCTACATTATTTTTATATGTTAATGAAATATGTATCCAAATCAATTCATCATTCATTTATTGGAAATATATATTCTATAAAGTTCTATTTTCTTTACTTCACTATAAGAAATAACAATTATAGGAAGCTTCCCAATTTCTTCCCGATTTTGAAGTACACCAAAAAATAAATTTTTATCCACAATTAATTTTAAAAAATAACTCATATAATTATGAAAAAAATTACATTGTTCATTTTTGTTTTTTGATAAATAATTATCCCCTTTTATTTACTAAATACTCTATAATATTTTTACTAAAACCACACAAAAGAGGATAATTTCTAAAGTTTATAGAATTTGTTTTTACATGTTTTAACATTAGTTGGACATAATATTTCATGATCTTTTCATATTTTCCCATATGATTGTCAAAATGAAATTTAAATCCCTTCATTGTTGTACACCATTATGATATTCTCACTCGTTATTCCATATGACATGATTATGATTCCTATTTCATTCCATGTGAAACACTTTTGTATATTCATTATATTTTATTTTTTATGTACAACAAACATGCCTGAAATAGTAATGATGGATGTCCCTAGATTAATCTCTAATTCTTTTGGTAATGTTTATTCTCAAGAGATATCAGGTATTGTATTAGAGAGTATTCCTAATAAACTATGGGACTTTGTCCACCATGTGATATAGTATTTAAAGTTAGCCTCAACTCAATTTTATATCATGTAAAATGTTACTAACAAATTCTTATGTTTGATTGATCAAATGATAAAATTATCCTTATGTTATATGTTTATATTTTCATTCACGTTCCATAAATCTCTATGCCAAAATGTTTTCCAATCATACTTAGTTATTAGGTGTTATTCGTATGTTTAATCACTTACTAGGATTTTTAGCTCTTATTTTTTTTAATATATTCCCCATGTTATCCTCTGCAGATGTAGTAGATTAATGGATGAAATGGTCCAATTTTGAAAGATTAATATAAATATTTTCTATTCTATTTGAATGTTTTCAAATTTATGTACATAATATTCCAAAGACACAAGTAATTATGATTCATGATTTTTATTTGATTGATAATGATGCTCAAAAGCATGTAATAATATGTGAATGATAGTAGGGTAACTATAGTTTTCATCATATAGTGGTCTAGTTATTTTAGTGTATTAGTAATAGAATAATATAGTAAGTACCTTAAGTATAATTCTATCACTATGGATAACCAATATTGAAACTGAGGAAATAAAAATCTTTGATATACATTTCATATATTAGTTTTTCTTATATTTTCAATTTTTCATTTTTATAAGTTTGTTATCTAATTATCCAGTCCCCCATAATGGTATTTATTTTATTTTATTAGTCAATTGCGTGAAATAGGAGAACTAGTTCCAAAAATCAATGTGACATCAAATGTGATAATTTAATTAATGGGATTCCAAATTTGATTAGAATGAGAGCCCATAATTTCAAGACACTTCTGCCTCAACATGATCATGTTATGATTAATTACTGAATAATTTTGAAGAAAAACAATTTCTAATTAAATAGATTATTATGGTCAAATCCATAATAATAAAAGCCCTCCTATATTTACTAGATCTTCTGATAAACTTATCATTTAATAAAGGATTAACTTCATTGAGTGGATATTCTATGTCATTTAATGATTCGATGAAGTGAAAGTCATACTGGTAGAATTTTATTTTGATTTGAAAGTCAGTCAGTTAGTGGTAGAATCTAGTCATAAAAACAAATTTTAAGTAGTAAATTGACTCCATTCATTTGTAACAAATTAAAAAATACTTTTTATTAAATATTTTCCCCAAAATCTCTATCATAATATGGAAAGGGAGTTCCACAGACTGAAGAAAAAGGAATAAGTGTCTATAGAGGTGTATAAATCATAATTTACAAGTATTTCATGATGTTCCTTTTTCTTTTTCAGGAACACTAAATCATATATGGTTCACTTATTTTGTGTATTAAATCCATGTATACTAAAATAATTGGATTCTCAATAATTTGACAACTATTAGGAGAGTTTTTTTTAATACTTAATTATAAGATCAAGTTTAGATACTCTCAATGGCCTCATAAACATTAAGATAAAAAGAGGAAGATAATGTTTAATATGGAAATATTTAATAATATATTCCATGATTGAAAGAATAACAAAAAGATCATTTGAAAAAGTGTGGTAATAATAATCTTGGAAAATATATTAAGGGAACAATGAGATTCTTAAAATGGAGATTATAGGGGAATTATGATAATTATTTCTTAAGAGATATGAACAAGCCCAATTTTTTTGAAGAATAATGGAATGTTCTGATTAAGAATTAACATAGAGTGTGGTGTTTCGACTATAAGGAATATGTTCATTATGAGATTTAATACCCTAATCCAAGGGTTGTTAGTGGAAATAAAAAAAACATCCATGATATAACGGAATAGAATATTCTATCACAACAACAGAGGTGGGGTCCAAAAATGATGTTGTGATGACTATACAAGTTAATCATTCAATAATAGTAAAAATAAAATTTTATTTTGGTTCCAATTATTCTTTTATATATTTCAAGTTTTGTAGAACTTTTTAAACACCAAAAAAAATACGATGGTTGAGTTTTCTATGATAATAAAAAATGGGTAAATTATTTCATTAAAATTATATAACTCCTACCTACATAATTTTTGTGGTCTGAACCACCCCTCAAATCTTATACTACATCAATCAGTGGTGTTGGGTGCTATATTGGGTGTGGATTTTTTATCTGTAAATAGATTCATCATAAAATATCGAGAAAGAGATATCTATCTTTATATACTATGGCATCATCCTATTGTGTAAAATTGTAAGGAGTAGGATTAATCTCATTTATAATTATTGTATCAATTTTATATATTATTTCATTATTGTAAATCATATCTACCACATACTATTGAGACAAAAAAGTACCATTATAAAATATATTCCCATTGCGAGGGACTACACTAATGTGTTCCACTAATGAATTCCTCCATAATCCTATTGAATTAGAGGCTGATTTTTCTATTGATCTTATAACCGGATCTCTTCTTATATTAAATATTCTTTATATTATGGACATAATTGAGTAGGAGGAATGGAAAAAACAAGTTACAAGAAATTATGGAAAATCATTTTATTCACTTGAGTACATCACAATGGGAATTGGGACGTCTCTTACTAGCATCACAACTAGAGTTGTGTGATCCTCATCTACCCAGGATTCCCAAATACTACCATTTATATCTGGGAAGTCAGTCTGTATCCTACATTCATCAACATTGTTCTAGATGGGGACCATCAGGATCAATTTAATCTCATTGAGCTGATCATGGAACCAGACAAGTGTATCTTCACCCTATCTCCCTCTATTTTGCTCACATTGATGGAAAACCATCATACTATTAGAATAATAGGCCCAATTTTTGAGTGTAATGATATTATCTAGGATAAGAGTATCATCTCTTATTAAAAATTTATCACAAATAAAATAAGGAATAAGGCCATCCCCACTGGTTATAATATTAAAAAATGTTGAATCAACATGGATTCCAGCTGTTCTTGCTGCATGTGGCATAAAGAGGAAAGATTATGTCACCTCTTCTTTTAGAGTTAATGGTTTCATGAGGCAGGGAATTATTTTTGTGATTCCACTTCATCTATTCCATCCATGGTTGAATAACCCTTCCTAGAATGATGATACCATGGATCGGGGGATAGAAGATTGGAAAGAATAGATCACACTACATTGTTAAATATAGGTTGTTGGTGTATGTGGTAGGTGAGGAATAAGTGTTTTCATGATGGGGTAGCCACATCCAGTCATTATATAATTATTTATACCATAAATGTTATAATTGATATGCTCTGGGTCCTGGTAAACTAGAGGGAGGCCCCTTCATGGAATGGGTTTAAAATGAGGCCTCACAGTGCACATCTTGGCAGTAGAACATCCACAATGAACTGTGTTTGTTATTATCCTCCATCTTGGGGCTTGAAGCTCAATATTTATGGATCATTAGCCACATGTTCTATGAAATGAGGAGGTGTTTTCCACGATTTCATGGGGTCAAGCATCTTGGCATTCACTATTTGGATGGTCTAAGGAACTTCTCTCTAGGTAGAGGCTATGGCTATGACCATGTGTATTATGGTGTGTTGACAAAAGAGTTTTGATATATCAAAATCTATAACAGACACAATGATTCTAAATAGGGTTCTTAATGGCCTCATAGCAATCCCCTGGTCGATTCACTATATCACCATAAAATGATTTGGACCCATGGAAACAACTTCAAAGTTAGACATAATTAGAGGGAGGGAGGTAAAGTCATAGACTACCTAGCATCCCTCGATATACTTGTCTCTACAGGGTTATATATTCATGACATGAATATCATTAAACTAATGGGTCAAAATCATTAGAGGGATTCCCTATGTCTCTGCCATTTTTGACCCCCTTAGTCCCTTGTTCCCCTGTCCTGCTTTTGTAGGTCGTGCTCTCACGTGCTCTTCTTTTTACATGAATAAAAATTTATATGATCATAAAGATGATGAAGTCAAAAAAACCATTATATGAAATAAGTGTCTCATTCCACTGATAGATGCCAAGATTGGTAAACTATTTGGGGATATATATATATCACTATGGTGGGATTTTATTCTGGATATCACCAATTAAAGGAGATTCCCAACAATGCCTTCCAAATGAGGTATGTACACAAATAGTTCATAGTGATTCCATTTGGACTCACAAATTTTCTTTCTAATTTCATGGAAATAATTAATTGGGACTTGAGATTACCTTTAGAAAATTGTGGTAATATATGTCGTTGTTATTCAGATATACGCCAATAGAAGGGAGTAATATAACGATAATTGGAATACTTTTATAAAGACATTACATACTCTGAAATTATATGTCATGTTATGAAAATGTGAGTTATTTATGGTTTAAGTAAAATTAATGTGAAATGTTATCACATGAAAAGGAATATATATAGACCCTTCTAAAATAATAAAATTAAGGATTTCTAGAGTCCTATATCTGTAATAGTTATTTGTAGTTTCCTTTGTCTAGCTGGGTAATATAAAAAATTTGTGAATAAATTATCAAGACTATCAAAACCCCATACTAAGATGACTCAGAAGGGGGGAAAATTATGAGCTACTAAAGGTGATGATTATTTAAAAAATTTGAATAAGAGGATCATCACTACACTAGTAAATACAATTTCAAAATGTTGGAAACTCTTAGCATTAAATAATGATGAATCAAAAAGGTAATAGGTTGTGTACTGATGAAAAATGATAAGGTGATAGAAAATTCCTCATGGAATTTTAAATTTCAAGATAAAAACTATCCCACACATGATTTATAGTTTCCTGATATGATATTTTCATTCAAAATCTAGAGGAATTATCTATATATGGAGACATGTGATATATATACCGATAATAAGATCTTGAAATATATATTCACATTATAGGAGGTCAATATATGCTGGTCAATATGGTAAGATCTCATCAAGGATTATGAATATTCAATCAACTACCATCATGGTAGATGAAATAAAATTGTAGATGCTCTATGCAGAAAGGATAATGAAATAATATCAATGATGGGAATTGGGAAGGATCCAATCATTTTCAACATGGAAAGGATGTCTATTGGAATTATAAAGGAAGATAAATTTTCAATACTTTCTCAATGGTTGCTCTGAAAACCCTTTTATATATGATAAATGATATTTAATGAGATGATGTGGAAATTTAGAATAAGATGTAAGCTATCAGAAAATATAAATTCACAAAATTCAAAATTGATGATTAATGAATAATATGACTTTGGCCACTACTATGTTTACCATCGTACCCTAAAATAAATAATGATATTTTGAATGATGCACATAGCTCAAATATCTCAATCCCCCAATAGAGAAAAACATGTATTGAGATCTCCAAGATAAATTTTGGTGGGATAATATATAGAAGAAGATTTATAAATATACTTTAATGTGCCTAGTAATACATCATATGGTCGATGAAAAAAAAAATTCAAGGAGAAGATGCAACCATTACCTATACCAACATGGAAATTAGAAACATCACCATGGACATTATCACTAGAAAAATGAATAAATCTATAGGAAATAATGCTATATCGGTATTTTTGGATCATCATTCAATGAAATTTCATATTATTGTAATTTGAGAGGGTTTCTCTCTTATCCAACAATAATTGATATACATTAGAGATATGGTGGGGATTTATGAAGTTCTATAATCGATTATATCCAATAATGATCTGATATTTAACTCCATGTTCATTAAAATTCTCCTACATGATCAAAATACATTGTTGAAATTTAGTACATCTTATCATCATCAAACTAATGTACTATCTAAGAAGAATATTTACACTAGAAGACATATTGAGAGAATGTTATATGGACATAAAAGGTGAGTGTGATCAGTATCATCCAAATAATAAAAATAGTTTCCACTAAATAATCAAAATGACCCCACATGAATCCCTTTATGGGAAAATATGTTGAACACTAGCATGTTGTGAGGTAGTTAGTGAGCACAAGATACTTGGTCTTGAAATAGTCGATCAAATGGTATAAATGGTGAAAACCATTCAGTCAGATATCAGAACAACCTTCAATTTATTGATGAAGTATGTAGACAATCATTGATGAGACATATAGTTTGATGTTTTAGAAAAGGTATTAATTTTCATATCTCCATTGAATATATTCATTAGATATGAGGACTGAAGGAATGTTATGTCCCATGTATATTTTTCCCATTGGGATTATTGATCACACTAAAGATCTAACATATTGACAAACACTTACACTGACCGCGTATCAATTGAATGATGTATTCCTTATATCCTGAATGAGGAAGTACATACAATATCCTTAAATTTTTTTTGAATTCATCGGTATTATAACTGGAATAATATATATCTAACGTGGTGTAGTCAGGGAATATATTAGACCAAAGAGATAAAGTCCTACGAAACAAGACAAATCACCTGGTCAATGTGCTTTAGGGGAACCATAAATACAAAAAGGAGTCATGGGACCATATAGAAGCTTTGAAAGAAAGTACCCCACCCATTTTCACCATAGTATATGGAATGAAATTATAATGGGAAAATTTCAGATTTGTGGTATAATGTAATGACTCTGAATTCTAAAAATTAAAATTCCATTCTAATAATTATATCATCTACTGTAAAGCACATACATCACATACAGAACATAATATAAATATTATGCTCATAAATTTATACCTATATTTTATTTTTAAAATTATATAATAATAATAATAAATTTTATATCGGGGAAATAAATAGAAATGAAGTTAATTAGAATATAAAATTTCAGATATGATCAATCCACAAGAATGATTGTACTCATGAAAATAGATGAAGAAATAAAACATAATTTTGATAATAAAATATCCATTTAAAATACAAAACTATATATAACCTTGGGAGAATATAGAAGTTACTAATTAATTTGATGAGAGTTATTTTTTGGATGTAGTAAACCCTTATGACCATTAGAAAACTTACTTCTTGAATAATAATCTAAACAAAAGCAGAGTAATGTGACTCCAAGGAATAATAATATGAGCATTATAATAGTAACATAATCAATTAATGCATAAAATAGTTGTTATAATATAAAATAAAATATTAAATAATTATATAATTGAATATGTAAATAATTTTATAAAAAATATAATAAATTAAGTGTTTTTATTTCAGTGAAAAATGTTTGTTTATTTATAATTTTATAGTTAATGTAATTATTTAAATGGAAATTAATTTTCACACAATATTTTCATGAATTTATATTTTTTATTATAATTATTTGATTATTTTATTAGACCATAATTATGTTTTCATGATGTCTTAAAATCAGTTATAATATGTAAATCTACAATCTCTAAATAAATGACGATTTTAATGAAAAATTAATTTTTTTTTTCTGAATTTGATAATTATTTAAAAAATTGGGATTTATTTTTTAGTTCCACACAATAAAAAATGTTTGGGTTGATTTTTTTGAAATTTATAAAACAGTTGAATTTTTTGAATAGTGAAATAGTGTAATTTGCAATATTTAACAAATACCAAAACATTCATGTTATTGATGATATATGTATGATGTAAGAACCCATTAGATAGAATTATCCTAAACCATTTACTATTTATAGATATATTAATCATAATGATTGTATTTTAAATGCCAAAAAAATAATCAAATGAATAAAATAATATAAAACACTACATTCTTCCCCTATAAATTCAACCCACCACCCCTTCTCTTCAAACTTCCAAACATTTTTTGTATCCTGAATTATACCCAATTTTCATCCTAAGCCCCTTCCCACTTCAAATAGATAATATTCTAAACAAAATACTAATCCATGTTGATTAAGTATGTTCTCTGTGGGATGATATTCAAGTGGTAAAATCATCTTGTTTCTATTTTATAAAAAAATTATTTAATCTAACTTATCTTTACCTGACCTATCTAAAACACCATGATAATTATAGTTTCATATATAAACTTGAAAATATATAGTTTTAATGGAATTTACATAACTAGATCCCCTTTCAATCTCCTTTTATTCAGAAAATTAAAACATCCTCTGTGATTTGTAGATTCATGGATTTTATGGATGATGATTTTTCATTTTAATTACCTCATTCCATGTAGGACATAAAGAGAGTATAATGGTTAATATATATTCTAAAATGTGTTTTTTCATGTTATTTAACTAATATATATACATTATATTAAATAATAAAACAAAACAAGTTCATGATGATCACAACACCACCAACATAATCTATACATATATCATTAACATTTTATCAAAAGAATCATCCAAAAATTTATAATAAAGTTCATATATGGGAAAATTCAATATTATAGATGTATATTAATAACATTTATTTTCAATTATGGATTTTTTTATTTCATCATAATTCAAATACCTTAATTATACTCCTAGAAACCATCTATAAAACCTTGAAAAAGAAACTCATGTAACAAAAATATTAAATATTATAACAAATATAAATGCCAAGAAATAAAAATAAAAAAACAATAATTTTTAAAAAATATTTTGAATATCATATTAAAAAAATTCAATGAATTTAGTATAATTTTCTAGGACATTATATAAATGTGCATAATGAATTTAGACATAATGAATGGGATCCCTCTGAATCTCATTATTACCTTTTAGTTTATAATTTCTATTTGTTTACAACAATGTTTTTCTTCATTACTCTTATATAATATTTCAAAAATATTTTTATATGTTCAAAAATTATTACTTCAAATTAATTTATACATATGTTTTGGGGAAAAAATATTTTATAAGATTCCCTTTTCGATTCCTCTTGATAGGAATGTATGATAACATCAAACATAAGAAAATTCACACATTCTCATGTACATGCCAAAATATATTTATGAAACCATTAATTTAACAAAATAAATAATTAACTATGAAATCTATATTAGTAAATTTTGGTTTTTATATATTGAATTATGTATTTTTAATCTTTAAATAATCTTTAATATTTTCCCCTAAACTTCACTAATGATTCTCATTTCTATTAATTTTAAAAACTATTCTTAAAAATTTTCACTTTAGTTGGACATAATATCATATTATCTATACATAGATTCATATTTTAATGTCCATTTATTATTTAAATACATTCATTATAGTACACAGTTATGATGCATAAATTGGTTATTCCATATGACATGATTATGATACCTATTTCATTCCAAGGGTAACACTTATGTTCATTCCTTATATTGGAATAATTATGCAGAAAACATAAGCCCGAACATGTTATGATGGGTAATCCTAGATAGTACTCAAACTAATTGTGTAATGTATAGTTTCATGAAACATAATATATGATATTAAGGAGTAAATATAATATATTATGATATTAGTTATACCATATGATATAGTCTTGGATGTTAGACTCAACTCATGTTTTTGTCATGTTATATATTGCTACCACATTCCTATATTACCATGATCACATGATTCCATGTTCTAAATTTTATTCCTTCATATGATTATTCATGTTCTAGAAAATTTTATGTCATCCTTTAATGACATCCAACCCATGTGATATGCTTCATTCCAATGTTTGTTCCCTTACATGGATTTTTAGCTCATCCATTTGTCTATATAGTCCCCAGGTTATCCTATCAACATGTAAGAGCTCAACAGAATATATTTTCTCAATATATATGAGTAATATAATGTTCTATTTATTATATTTCAAAATTTTATATTTTAGGTACATATTCTTCCAAATACACTAGACTTACAATCACTAATTTTTATTTTAAGGATAATTATACTTAATATCATGTAATAATAAGTAAAAAATGAAAGAGTTTCTATAATTGTTTTATGAAACAAATATTACAATGAAAAAAATTGTTCATTAAATTCTCCCCTCCATTGAAATTGTATCCTCAAAATTTCAACACATATTCATAGTTTAGAATAGATGATGGTAGATATGTTTCATTTTATCTACTATTTCACAAGTCACCTCTTCAAATGTATGATTCGACCACAACACTTTGACAAGTTGATTTATATTGTTTCATATAAATTTGTATAATCATTTTAGACCTTCACCATCTTCTAATCATAATACTGTTAGTTCTCCATTTGTACCACTTATGGATTTAGTACATGTGAAGGACCAAATTTATACATACTTAGGAGTGATGTGTGGAACTATTCATGAACATGATACGTACTTGGTGGAGGCGGAAGCCTATACGACACTTTTCAAAAGTTATAAAGGATCTCAAAGGTCTCAATGTATGTTTGTATTATCTTCCCTTTCATTATATTCCACATTCCTATCTTCTATATTTATATTCAAAGGAAATCATTATCTCTAACATTATACTCAATGTCCCTTGGAAGGTTCTCATCATAGATCTTCATATAAATATAATGATATATTATATTCTTTTGGATAGAATGAAACTATACTATCATCTATTACATGAGGTCATGTCCAAGTAGTTTTTGTTCTATAATTTCTTCCCAAAATGTTGGATTTCTACATCTCTTCCCATAAATAGCTTTATAGGATCCATTTGAATATATTATTAGAAACTTTTGTTAATTGAGAACTCATCCAATCAAATATGTTTATCCAATGCAATTTAAAATTCAATTGGGAAGGATTATGAAATTCCATTGAATATATGAATATTATCTTAATATTGGAAATCATTTTGGGGGTATTAGGCCATAAAAAAATTCAATTCAGTACTAAAATCCTGTTGAATAAATTTTTATAATTTAGATATAACCCTTTATCAGGATCAGAGTCAATCAAATGTGGAACCCTAAGAATCTTCACCACTTCTTTATAATATTTCATTACAATCTCATCATGTGAGATATATTCATGAATAGTAATGAATTTGGAAGACTTGGTGAGTAAATCGACCTAAAACCATGTCACATTATTTCCTATGGATTTCATATGGATTCTAGTGAAAAACAGTATACTGACATTTTATCATTTCCAAATATGTATAGAAAATGGTTTCATCACCCCTTTAGACTTTTGTCTATCCTCTTAAACATTATAATATATGAAACACCATGAGAGATAATCTAAAATCTCATTCTCTATATTTTCCCACCAGGAATTATCTCAATTTAATGCTACGTTATGGTGCACCCATGTTTTATTGATGAAGATGAGTAATGTTCATTTTCCAATATATATTTCTTAATCTCTAGTGATGTAGGTATAAAATTTATAGTTCAAAATAGAATGAAACCACACTCATAAATGTATAAATCATGAATATTTCCTTCCATTATGGTTTTCACCTTCAGTTGAAGGACCGAATCATACATGAATGCCTCCTTGATCTCCTATTTTATTGATTATTGTGAAATAATTTGTGAAAGGTAAGAAATAAACCTAATATTTATCATTTTTAAATACATCATTTCTATATCCGTGAAGTTATAATCTTTCTCAATCAACATCATGGATAATGTTTATGGTTTTCTTCTTATATAAAAATCATCTAACTTGTTTTCCATTCAACTATTTTAGTAAATAAAGAAATCATATTCCTTTATTAGCTCTAACCATCTTCTTTGATGCATGTTGAGCTCCATCTTGGTGAATATATACTATAAAAACCAATGATCTGTATATATTTCCTACATATAATAATAGATATAGTACCAACAAATCATTTCATTAAATATCACACCTCCAAAGTCAGGATAATATGTCAGATAGTTTTACCCATTGATCATCAAATTTCATAAGGCGTAGGCTGTCACATTAGATATCTACTTGAGTACACATACTAGACCATTCATTAAAAAGTATTTGAATTTCACCAAATTTTCAACACATATTGGTAATATGAGAAAAGGTGATGTGATTATCCCTTTCTGGATCTTGTTGAAACTTTCCTCACATAATTTCATTGAGACATACATTACACCCATTAATTTATAATATAATTAATAGGATAAAAATTCATGAGATATTTATCATAATATCTATGTTGTACCCTTTAATTCCATTAAAACTATGGATTTCCTTGAAACTATTAGACTTGGTAAATTCTTAAAATAATTTTGTATTTGATAGGTCCATACAAATTACATCAATTATGATCATGTGTGCCAAGAAACCGACTAGCTCCATCATGATGTCATACATGCTGAACATAGATTATATTTTATCTTCCGTAATTTTTCTAGTAGAATACATAAATGGTTTTCATGTTCCCCCTAAATTTTGTAGTAAATGATATTATTGTCGATAAAAACTACAAAAACCATTTCAAGGCTGTATCTAAGGACATTATTCCAAAAATACATTAATATTTCATGGGTATTTGTATGTCTAAAGGGAATCACTAGGAACATGGGGTTCTAATAACTTGTTTAGAAATCAGTATTTTGGATATCATTCTATATCACCTTAAGTTTATGATATCCATAATGAATATCCACTTTTGAGAAGTATGGATATCAAAATATTTGATCAAACATGTCATCAGTCCATAGTAGAGGATACTTATTCATTATAGTGATCATGTTGGGATCCCAGTAATCGATACACTTTCGTAGTGATCAATAATTTTTTATTGAAAATCTCACTGGCACACCCCAAGGAGATACACTAGGGAATATTATCCCTATGAAAAAGAATTTATTACTGCTGGTTATTTATATTTAGTTTTATCATGGTCGTTCTATATCATCATTTTAAAATTGGAGTGGCTCTGAGTACAAGATCTATTGATAACTACACATCATGATACTAGGGAAGGCAAGGTAACCCCTCAATGAATACAACAATTAATTCCATAAAAATGTGCATTTTGTTTTGGATTATACAATTCAATGAATCATAATTTTAGGCATATTATACTTCTTTATAGTGTATTAATCCCCACACCATTTATGGAATTTCCCTAGGGTATTCAAGATAAACATTTTATTCGTAGAGAAGCATTTGATGTTTTTGAAGATGAAAAGATATTTCCTTTTCTCAACAGTTGATGTGTTCTCTATATAATGAGATCTAATCTATGCCAAATATAGAATTTAATTCATACATGGTAATTATTATGATATTCACTGTAGGTATCATCCAAAAAACACTTTTAGGAGAAGATTCCACCACTTAGGTTGCAATGATTTCACTACTAGGAGTTTTTAATGATATCCCCACATGACGTTATATGGGAATAAATTAAAAAAAGGCACTATTAGGATATATAGGAATTACTAGAACCTAAATCTATTAAAAAATTTTACATTATTGAGTGAATTGGAAGTGTAACATGTAAGACTACATTTACGCGATCCACTTCTATAATAGTGATGGTTTAAGAATTTCCTTTCTCATTTAGTTTTGGGAGATTATAACACTGATTACCATCAAGAACCCATGGTTTAGTTCACAAGAATTCATAGTCAACTTTCTCACTACATTTGACGAACTGAACCGTGGGTGGTTCTTTCCTTTCCCCTATCTTATTTGAAGGTTTCTTCCTGTCTATTATACATTCATGATCTTTGTGTCCTCACTCAAACTTGTAGTATTTCCCAATCCAATTGAGGTAGTTCCCAAGATGATTCTTCCCACATTGTAGAGTTTAGGGTAGTTGGATCCTCCTTCCACCTTTTTCATTTGATGCACAAACATGAAAATCCACTATTCTCTTCTAATCTCAATAACCTTGTAACCCTTCTCCGAACACCATATCTACTTTGATATCACATCAAAAAACGTATTCATAACTCCCAATGTCTGGGATATCCTGATCCATACAATGGTATGGTTTTGAAACAATAATGAATCTATCTATATTTCAATCATCATTGATAAAAAAACGTGAGCTATATTTTTCAAGGAATCTGATGTTTTCCTCATAAACCATGATTGATTCACCAACCTTTTTCATCAGCTCCATGAATTTGATCTCAATTTTTCAGAATATTTCAAGGTAAATACTAGTTAAAAGTTATTTTCTTAAGGTTCATCCTCTCCATTTATTCAATTTAATCCTTCAACATGATGTAATTTTTCAAATAATTCCATTGATAAGCTTCCCCATCTAAAAAATATATGGAAATATTAAATTAATCCTTCTCATAATATTAGAGCATATAAAATACCATCTCCATTGAGTTAACCCACTTTTCCATGAAAAGTGGATAAGAAGTTCCAATAAATTCTGGTTTTTGTTTTTGTATAAGGGACTGAATGGATAGTTGATCCTTCTTATGAGAAGGAAGATGTTCCACATGGTTTAGTTAATTGTTCATAGCCTGATACAATATGGTAATCACTTCCCTGGTGTTTTTAATCCACATCCCATGTCATGGAAGATGCTATTCTGAAAATTATTGTATTGTCTCTCACATGTTCTATTGTCCATGTTTTTCCTAGTTCCCATAGTATTCTAAAAATAGAAAAGGTTTGAATAAAATTTATTTCAATAGAAAATAATAATTTTTTCTTTTCCACAATTAACATTATATGCATATTTTATGGATCCCTATTTTAGCCTTTTTTATAAAACAGTATTATAGGTTATTTACATACACATAGTCTTATCCTAAGGTGTTTCACTAAAACATTCTAATAATAATTAAAAAATTAACTTAACTGTAGATCTTATTACAAAATATAACAGCCCTAGAATTTCATATATAACCATTACATTAATTTTAAATTAAACAATATAATAGAGAAACAAATCTATGATCAAAAGGTTTAGTGTATTTAGATAATTAGGAAAATACATAACATGTACAAAATAAAACATAAAAAAGTATTTAAATCCTTATTAATCCTTAAAAAATATGTTGTTCGACTTTGTACATGTAATTAGATGAAGATAGACATCAATGAAAGGGGAGATCTAAAAGCATCATAAGAGGATAAAAATGGGAAATGAATCAATATAATATAGATAAGAATAATAATAGTCATCATTTAATAACAATGTGATCATTATACACATCATGATAAAAATATGTGATAATTTCTTTGAATAAGGAATTTTACTAAAAATAAAACATCATGTCATCATCATGAAATACCACACATTGTTGTGCACAAAGTTAACCTCACATTAACTTATAAAAAATGTGTATAAATCATAACATAATAATTATGAAAAAATACAGCATATGGTATATTTATATTTCCCATAATATCATGATATGCATCACATTACCCAATTCATTATATGATTATATAATTTTCCCCACTTTCTAAATAATTATTAATTCAAAATCATTCATTCCAAATTGAATGTATATTAATAATTGTCATGAAATAACCCATGGAATAGAATATGTTTCATAATTATTTCACAAATATTACATTAATTAATAAAATATTGGGTTCCCCAAATAATTTGTGAGATCCTAAATATTATTTGTCGATTATTTTTTATTGGATTAAAAATAACACAGGAGGAGTAAACTAATAGTTTTTGAATGAAAATTGTTTTTGGAAATAAGTGTATTAGGAATAAAAACTTAATTTGAAACATGTATACACCAATAAATTGTAACAATGGTAAAATAATATTTATGGAAGAATAAAGAAATATCCATAATGAAATTGATGTGAAAGTGATAGAACCCAAAGAAAGGGAGTTTGGTTTGAGAATCCCCTTCTATTCATTACTGTTTTTTCATCACTTTTACACCTCCTGAATATTAATCATAAATTTATTAAAAAATTGATCAATATGAAATAATTTGTTTTATTATTTCCCAATATTTATTAATTATAGTCCTTTGATCATATTTCATATTTTCCTTCGTTATAGGGTAGTCATTTTAGTATCATGTTTTGTGTAATGTTTTTCTATTTCATTGATTTTTATATTTTGATCAACTTATTTTATACCATAGAATTATTTTAAGCCTCATATAATATATTTAATTAAATGTTTATATATAATTAAATATATAAATTTATTATTATGGAAATATTCATTTAATGGAAATGTCTATGTTGGTCATTAAATATCAATTAACAAGATGTTTACAAGAGAGTGGGAATGGGATGTTTGAAATTTATAAATATCATAAATATGATACTTTAAGTATGTAGACATTATTTATATATTTTTAAATTACTATATAATTAATATTATATGTAACTGTTAGGAAATGTGTGGGTAAAATTCATAAGAAAAGTACGATGAAAAAAATAGAGAAGAGTTCATCGAAACAGACATAATCTTCAGTGTAGCTTCTCTTATATGGCATTAAAACTCCCTTAATATTTAGGGTTGGATTAATCATGAAATTAGCTATGTATTTTATAGGGAATTTTAGGTAGTATTTTTTCTGAGAATAGGATTGGGGTAGTGGTGGATGACTGGTTTTAAAATGGGAGGGCGTTTGGTTATTTATACTTTTGTGGATGGGTATTTTGAGAATACAAAATTAAATAAAAATATATATTCATAGTAAAACATGTAATAGTGATTATTTTACAAAAACATCCTCATATAAAAATAATCTAATGGTTTTAATACTTTAATACTCAATAATATTAGAATTAAATTTTTTATTGAAAAGTAATCTACAATGAATGAAAATTGTTATATTAATGGATCAATTATAACTTTATGTTTTAGAAAACAATATTTAGGTTTAGAATGTATGTTTATTATATTTTAATGAATAATTATTGTAATTAAATATACCATTGTAGAACCTAATTTTCTATAAAATTTTAGGCCATTATTACATCGATAGTTATTTAATATAATATAAACTAGTAATGGGAAAAACTATATATTTGGTGTTTACATGAAAAATGAAATATTTCATAAAATTAAAAAAAACCCTTTTAATATTTTAATATGATAATTTTAAAGTTTATATTCAGTTTATCAAAAATAATATATAATATAGTGAATTTTAATTATAATTAAAAAAATTATGACTTTTAAAAAATACTTTAAAATACAGTTTTCAAATATGTTCTTACCATTTCCTTGAGTTTTTATCATGATATTTTTTTGGGATTATAGTTTTTAGATTTATTTAATTTAATCATGGTGAAAAATTTTTATAACACAATTCGTTATTTTTAGTTAACATTACTCACCCAAAACATCATGTTACTATTCCCAATGTCCAGGTTTTAATTCTAACAATCAGTTTACTATTCCAATTGACCCATTTATTAATAAAATAGTCAAATTAAAATTTAATTTTTCACACTATTACTATAAATACCACTACATTAGTTCAGTCAATATTCACAAAAATTCATCTCATGGTATATAATTTCATTATCTAGGATTTTCATTTTTTTACTAATATTTGTAATATTTTTTATTATTGCTAATGGTAGAGATATTCTAGTAGATTGGGGAGATACATATTTTTAAAATTTGGATTTTATATTCTATATTTTTATCTAATTATTTAGTTTTCCATTTTAATTGGTTTCATTTATATATAATATAATGATATTTACTAATGAGATAATGTTTTTTTGTGTTCTATATTATTTTTATGTGTATAATATTATCTAACACATTAAATAAAAAATATCTTTTGAAAAAATATTAAAAATAATTTGTTAGAAAGTATAATTATAGTTGTAAATATTGTTCAATTTGTGCTTGATTAAAACTATGATTCCTTTCATATATTTTATTAAATTAAAACATGCATTTTTTTGAGAAATACATGAATATTATATTATTTTATAAAAGTAAATCATGGGTATAAATGAAATTTATAATTAGTAGTATTATAGTAAGATAATTTTGAAGGCATGTTTTGGAAAACATTATATTTCAATGAAACCGGATTTTTGACCAAAAATGAAATTTTTATAAAAAATTATTTTGAAGATATTGTGTACATAAAGAGAGTAAAGTGAAGGGAAAACATTTATTCTTATGAAATGACCATAGGAGAAGAAAATTAGTTTTTTATCTAAGAGCTATATCATAAAAGTTTATCATTGGAAGCATCATCACAACCTCAATAAGTGTTAAGATTGTAACATAACATTTATACCACATTCTTAACCTTCATTTGTAATAACCATGGGGGAATAACATTATATGAAACAAAATATTTATTTATGTTAAATAACTTAATGATATTTCATTTTAATGTGGTTGCAAATGAAACTCTTGAAATATTATAAGTGCACAAAAAAACATAAATCTAAATAAAAAACATTGAGATAAATAACACCAAACTACATGACCACATTTTTATAACACACAAAAACGGTATTATTAGTGATGTTTTTATATAGAATAGGGTATAACCCAGGATATCCCTCATGTAGATTTAAAATTTTATAGTGTGTAATTTTTTAAAAAAAATAATACAAGAGGTGGGTGAAAATTGTTTCAAAAATAAAATTTCATTATTTAAAGTGTTATATAGTTGAAAAAAGTGGATTTTGAAAAATATGAGAAAATGGTAGCATGGTAAGTTCACTAAACAAATTTCTAGTTCTCCTTTCTTATTTATTCATTTATTTTTGTCATAATTTTTTTATCTAAATTAATACAAATCCTGATTACTTCCAAAGATTTTCTATCAAATCCTAAAATACCAAACTATGACAGAAAAATATTATTTCCAAGGTCTAGTAATTATAAATGGAATAAATTATTCTAAAAAAGATTTAAATATTAAAAAATTAGGTAAGAAAAAAATCATCGTGTTGTCCAATCAGAACAAAAAATGTCAAAAAAACAAAACATCACACCAATTTGTAAAAAATTACGATCATATAATCACATGTATCAAGACAAGAAATAAAATATTAGAAAATATAAGACACTTAGATTGAAATGTTTAAAAAACCAAATCACTATTATGTATGAGAAAATATAAGAATTATATCTCCCATGATTTATTTGAAACCTCATCACAATAAATGTCCACTGTTTAGCCCACCATCAAAAGGAGGTGGAATCTATGGTGTATATCCTTCCATATTGCAGCTATCTCAATGAGGATATAGAGATATTGAAAATGAACATATATTATAGGAATCACTTGGGACTCCAAAATATAAGAACCTTTAATCTTGTTAAAATATGAAAAGAGGTGCCCAAGGAGTAAATTTTTATACAACTTGGAAGGTTGTTTTGGCTCCATATTTCGTAAAACCATTTGGCCATTGCTTTTAGGCATTCATATAGTCTTATTTAGATGTTTTAAAAACTAAAAACCTTTTTATACACCTCATAAGTATCATCACTATGGGGTATTCATTATTTGGAGTCCTACGTCTCTAGGCATGGATGATATATAGAACCTAATTTTATTACATCTTGGAGAATATTTTTCTTTAGTATATTGGTTTGGTTGGGCCCCGTAATGGATGAATTAAGATTAAGTGTCTCATAAGAGTTGTATATCAATGAGTTTAAGACCATAATAAAAAATTTCATCCCAATTATATGAAGAAATTATATTGTAGTGTTCGTTTGATTTCACATCTGTTCTTGGAATATTTCATAGTTGGTCCTATTCTTCTTCAACTTCATCTTGGGCCCTCCAAATCACATTGAACTAAAATGAAATAAAAAAAATCAAGTAAAATATAAGTTTTCAAAAGTGATTGAAAATTAATTATTAAATAATATTAAATGTTAATTTTATTATAATATCTTCAATTTCAAAAATAAAATTATTTTTATTTCATTGTTTATTTGCAAAATAAAACAGTAAAGCACAGGTCGTTCATACCCCAATACCTAAACATTTTCAATCTAGGGTAATGTCACATTTCAAATGATTATACATGGAGATATTACGTGTATCATGAAGATTAAAAATTCAAAGGACATTTAATTCATTATAGAAGTTTTATGAAAAAAAAATAACACTAAGTAGTTATTCTCAATGATCATGAAAAAATATATGTCATTAATTGTATCCAAATAAAATTTAAGGAGATTAATAATAATTTTTTTTGAAAAGAATTCAAAATTAAATAATGTCACAAACTATCCATGGGTTTCTGTGTGAGACAACCATTCGATGATATTCTTTTTGATTTTAATCCATTAAATTTTGATTATTTTAAAAAAATTATTCTTAAATAAATCTATCCACTAAACCAAACTGATATCCTTTACAACCAATATTCAAGGCTCACTCACATAAACTTTTTTGGAAGTCAAAAATACAGCTCAAGATAGAGATATCCCCACTTGTTGAAAATTTCATCACTCCCTTCATTTGTTTTTTTTTCAAATGATGTACATGGAACATATCTCAAACTCGCCACTCAAACCTTGTTTGATCTCATCATGACAATAATTGTAATAGCTATTACATGATAAAAGGTCATGAAATAGTGGTTATTGACCTTCATAAGAAAAAAATCATATTTTTGACAATATTTTATTTCTTATTATTTTTTAAATATATTTTTTATTTTTTGATTATCAATTTATAGGGCATAGAAATGTCGTATAATAGGTACACACATAGGTTTCAATCTAGTCTAGTAATTAAAAATATTGGTTAAAAAAACATCATATGGATTCTTTTAAAACTAATAATTATTAAACTGATATATATTTAACTCAAATTGAGTTTGAAAATTTTAAATTTAAATGTTAGGATAAAATATATGTGGATATATTAAGATAATGAATTTTTCGATAAACTACACACACAGTGTGTACAATTATTATCCAATGTTAAAAAATTATAAAACCATTTATATCATCAAAAAACAACCAATTTCAATTAAAATATAACACCTCAATGTTTAATTCATGCTAAAAAACATAGTAAATCGATTAATTTTTTAAATGATTAAAGAACCAAAAATATGTAAATTCCTATTGTATTTTAATTTATTTCAAATATTAAGTGGGCATAAAATTTAAATTCACCCACTTTTTTCATCATGTATTTTACACTTGAATTAGGTATTATATGGGGTGGTTCTATTGAAATTTTTGTCGGTTATGGATTTCTAGGTGGTGGTGGTGGATGAGTACTCTACCCCGAGTTATTTCACTGTTTATGAGGATGGTTTTAATATTCTATTGTCTATAGGATTTTTTTTAATTCCATATAAGCTTGGATTGATATTATTGTAATTTCATTGGTATGTTGCTTCTTGAATATGGAGTTATGACATTGGGGACTCTAGAATCACTTCATGAAAGATCTCCAACCACATACTGCTGTAATTGGAGGTTTGTATTGTTTATTCATTTGTTACATGAAAAACACTAAATACATAATAATTATAAATAGTTTACTGTCCAAACAAGTGGTGAAAAAGATTTACAGTATGCAAATTCTGCTACAAATTGAAAATTACGAGCTTCATCCCAGTACAGAATTGACAATGAAGGATGAGGTAGTCAAAGTAGCCTTGGTTATGTCCTTATAAATCAAGGAATTATAATATGAATCATTACACATTTTCTGAAAAACCTAAATCAATAAATTCCTTTGAGAACCTATACTATAAATATTATATTTTTTTAATAGAGTGTTAGGCTGAGTTCCTTATCTCAATTTTTAGGTGTCATCGCTTTCAAAAAAAAATCTAATAGGTTTAAATTCAAATAGATGTCTTCAAGGCTGTAAGGAAAGTCCATAATGAATCTTAAACTATAATAATTGAATATTTTATATTGGTTTGAAAAAAAATTAAATACCTCTCCAATATAAACCTCGGTATGACCATTATTTTGTGGGTGATATGCAGTGGGTAGTTGTTGTCCAATCCCATCTGGATGAAAAAGGTATTTCATTGTTCAGCTTCAAAAAAGAGAACTGGGATTTCCAAGTATTAAACTAGGTAATCAAATAATATAGAATATCCAGGTTCTCAAAAATTATACAACTATCATGGAATCATCTTTCTTCATGAATCGTGGCTCTACCCATTTAGAAATATTATCAAATGACTGAGGAATGAAAATATTTCCAAATGAATTGAGAAATGGACCCTTAAAGTCAATCCCCAAACATAAGAAATATCCTGGATGTGAATGATTTTTATCAAATATCATTTAATTTTGACACATTCCCCATTATTTTAAAATAAAAATAAGATTTATAGAAATAATGGGAATCCCAAAATAATGTTTTCCAAATGTGACCAGAATCAAGGACTATGAGAGATGATGGATGGCGACCAAAGATCCCCCACAAGATTGTGTGTTTTGAAACGTATTGATGTATTGAATCTTTATATCAGGAACACAATTCATATGTAAATGATCACTTTATGTGAACCAATGTTAGAAGACATAAAAATGTACAAATAAGAATCATTATTTATAATACTATCTTTTATTAATAATCATTAAGAATGCGTGATGCTACTAAATAATATACAATTTAATCATTCCAAGGAATAACATATTTCACTCCATAAAATTTCTCATTAAGAAACATCTCATTTATGGGAATACTGGGGGATGAGTTAATTTCTATTCATGGATAGATCATATTTATATGGTAAACCAAAAACTTTTATACTCCATTTATCATTAATTTCTAGATTAAATTTACAATTTAGGAAAATCCAATAAATGATAAGTGGTTTGGATTCTAGTTTCTTAGTAATATATGGAAATGCTGAATGGTCTAAGGAATAAATTTCTTTATAGCCTAAAAGGTATTAACTGAATTTATCCAAGCAAAAAACTATGTGATTGTATAATCCAGGTAATGTGAGTAATATTCTACAAAATGTGGAGATTGATCGATACACTATGATATGACTTCCTGAACTGTATAGTTTGAGGTGTCACACATTATCTCAAATATTGAATCCCTCTAAGGTGATTGGATAATCTGGGTAATGTGAGAATCCATTTCAATTTTTTATAATCTTCCACTATTTATATATCAAAAAAAATTCTTTTATTTTTGGAGTAATCAAGATAGGATGATTGAAATCTTAATAAAGTCACGAATTAATCAATGATAAAACAACGCATGAACTAAGAATGTATGGACACCCCATTGGTTATTAGGGAATTTTTTGTATGAAATTAAATCCAATTTTCAATTTTCCACTTTCATACCATACCTAGAAATGACCTGTCAATTATTATACCTTTTCACACTATGAAATTAAATTTTTTCGTAATTTAATATGATATTATTTTCAATAAATCGACATAGGATAAAACCATGACTACATAATCTTACCTCAAAAGAGGATCCATAAATAGTTAAATCATCTAAAAAAATATCCATGAAATTATCAAGGCAATCTAATGAAAAATTAATCAGGAATTGGTGTAAAGATAATGAACTAGTGCATAGAATGAATGACAACCTTTTATATGAAATTGTGTTAAAGGGAAATGTAAAGATTTTCTTTTATTAATACTCTGGGGAAATATGATTATGAATGTATCCATAATACCCAATAATAAATCATTAGTGTGACATCCATGATATAATTTATAGCATCAAGATAATGAATAAAAATGGAAAATTTTCCAACATAGTGTGTTGGTTTATTAGGTGATAGCCTATATTGACACCCACCTATTCCTCACCCGGTTTGGAACTAATTGATTATATTCATTTTTTATTACAGTAATACATGATTTTTAGGAACCACATGAATTAAAAAAACCCATTTGATGTCATAGATAGGTTAAATTATTACGGTATCCAATTATTTAGTTACATCCTTTTAACAGTATATAGAAGATTTGTGTTAAATAAATATTGTTCCTGAATCAATTTCATAGCCTCATTTTTTAACCATATATGATGCAAGAAAATTGATGGGAAAATACCTGTAATTTAATAAATTTTCCATCACAATAATTATTTATACACCCTCAAAAAATCATGTAGTCACAATTCAATACCTCGAGCAAGTAAACTAGAAATGATGATAGAAAACTTGTTTATATTCTCATGATATGAATATTTTAACTTTTTTGGAAGAGGTTTATGTTCAATTGAAGGTATTTTTGATTGATGGTATTGATAGATAATGTTAAATGTCAATATTCTCATATAAATACTCAATGGTAACATCCTTAGATGTGTAATGAACATATAAAATCTTATCAGTATCATCGATGTTCATGGGAACCTTAGTGGTCATGAATTCCTCAATTAATAAACATGAATGAAATTTTTCTAGAAAACATAAAAATTTAATTCATCAATAATTAACTAAAATATCTATCAATATTGTAAAAATAGATAGGGAATGAAAAGAATGAAAATTATTTTTTTCGAGGGAAGGGATTACATAAATAGATTTAACTGAAAGTGAGGAGTGTTATTCCGAGGGATGAGCCATAATGGGCCTCATAACGATAGGGTTTCCTCCGTGCCACCTCCATCTCCAGCATCACTGATTGGATATATCCTCGGTGCTTCTGCTCTGTGCGTGCGCGGCGTGCATCCTCTTCCTATTGAGACATCATGCGGGTCTGCGAATCTTGGAGAACCCATCGTTGCTGCCTCCTTGTCACCCTTCCTTCAATCAGGCTAGGTTTTTCTTGGCGGCGTGGTGTTGGTCCAGATGCTGTGGCTCGGAGGATGTCGTCACTCTTCGGGTCGATTATGGGTGTGCTGGAGGTTATGGTCTCTGTGTGTGGGTTTAAAAGTGGTGGAAGATTCGAGAATTTGGCTTCAATGAGTTCTTCTTCCGGTGCGATTTGGGAGGTCCTCAATCTTGTGCGGGTTTGTGAATATTGCTCCTCATTTTCAGTTTTTTGTTCTGTTTTAGCTTTAGGTCAACTTCGTGGGTAGATATCTTCTTTGCCAAGGTGTTTGGTTCTAATTTCTGGTCGATGTAAATGAGTTCTTCTATGATGTTGAATTCTTTGTGGAGTTTGGTGAAGTGATTCTGCTATGGGTTGTGTTCATTATCATGGTGTGATTTGATGTGTGGATGAAGTTTTTTAGTTCAAGGATGGATTTTTGGTGGCACGCGGTTTGAGGTTTAAGAGTTAATGCAGCTATATTCTCTTACAAGAATGTCTTCAGATAGGGTTTAGAGCAAGGGTTTTCTTCTGGTTGTCACCTTCAGATTTGAGTGTTTGAGAGGGTATGACTTTTCCATCAGTTCCATGACTGTGTAGTAATACACGATACTGATTTCCATGAAGCAATGAGTTAGAGAAACTGATTTATTGTTTATGATGCTGGGTGGAGCTCTTCTGTGTAGGCTTGAATGAGTTCTTTGTTCTTAAACTATTGTACCATGGTTCCTTGAATGTTGTTTTTCATTGAAGTCATGTTTTTCTCACTATTTCCTCAAAATTGACTCGATAATAAAAAAGTAATATTTAGTCTGTAACACCCCAAGCTTCCACGGTATGCTGCTCTTTGAATAATATAGTAGCGTGTGTTGTACGCAACTTCGAGGTTCTAACACGCCGAACCAATCAAAGTAGCCGTTATTAATAGTAATACCTAATTTTTGAAATTTTATAAATTTTATCTTTTAAAATGGACTTCATTTTTGGATTTTTAATATCAAAATTATCCTAGGATGAAATTTTGGTACTTTTGGGATAACTTTTATATTTTGATGAATAGTGAAAATTACTAAATTTTTATTAAAAACAAATTTTTTTAATAGAAATAATTAATAGTGATAAATTATGAATTTGTGTGGTTTTAAAGTATATTTAGAATATATTTTTACCATTAAATAAAATGTCGGTCATTGGACATAATTTCACATTTAATCCTGACATAAATAATTGCCAATCTTTTGATAGTTATTATCTCTTAAAAACACGCTTTTTGTTTTGACAGCGGGAATTAATTTTAAATTAATTTCTTCCACTTTTGTGTTTTGAATTTGGAAAAATGGACTCCATACTTGGAATCAGTATGTCCAAATTTTGTAAATAGGTAACTTTTATTTTTATACTTTTTAAATAATTACTTCGGTAAATATTTTATTTACCATGGTTAAAGGGTAAATCTGGTAAATAAGGGTAAAAAAATAATATTATAGTAATAATGTGTAATTAATGTAAATAATAAATATAACATGATAATGATTCAGAATATATGATATACTACCCAATTATATATTATTTTAATATCAAAAGAATGATATTGTCGCTTGTGCGTACGTACGGACTACCGTCTTCACGAACGCGATGAGATTCATTCCCCATCATATCCATTCAAGAATAATTTTCATTTGATGGTTAAAATTAATGTTTAAATACTTAATATCATTCTTGATATGAATATGATACAACCTATCCATAACAAACACAGCTTATGTAACAAAACATATAAAAGAAAATGAGTAAGTTAACACCCAAAACGACGATAATACTAAGATTTTATTAACAAAGAAATGTTAAAAGATCATATATGATATCATATTAATATATATGATTATTGTATAATTTAATAACAATTATTTCACCATTATACAGGAGGTTAACCTACCATCAACCAAGGAAAAGTACAAGGTAAGGTGTTTTCATCTCACTCCTTATTCTAGTGAGATTCATGCCATATTGCCACTATTACCTTTTGTGTGGTGTATGTACTGCCCATAATTGTATTCTTTGTGTAATACACTTTAATTTATGTGTATTTACATATTCATTATATCATACATCTTTCATGGGGTGTATGTTTCATAATTTACCAAATTGGAAAGGGTTTATTTCACAATCTCTTCATTATCTGAGGTTGTTTATAAGAAATTTTCTACTGGGACCTCTTTATCATCCACATCCATGTTTCTTAAAAATTTATTTCAAAACATTCTTTCTATTTTACTGAATATGGGTTAAAGTAATTTATACCTTTTTTTGACATTTTATAAGTTGTTTATAAAGGAATCTTTCTGTCGTTTTCCAAATAATGTCCTTTTTAACCTTTTCAACAGAATTAAGGTAAGAATGTCTTTTTTTAACTTATACGGCGGGTGCAGCTATTTTACACCATTATAAAATCTTAGAAGCTTCCCTTAAAAGATTATAAGGATATTTTAAAATTAAATGTTTTATTTTATAATTATGTGACTTTTAAATGATTTCGTAAAAATAGATATTTCTCTCAAATAGTTTTGATTTTATCTATGTCAACATCCTTTGATGAATTTTAAGCTTATTTGAAGTTGATTTATTATGATACAAAACCTCCATATTGTATTGAAGGTTTTGTGATATTTTTTACTCTGGATGTGTTATTGTTATACCATTCATGGTTTATGGAGAAATTATTAACATTTCGTATGCTATATTTAATACGAATGCTTATGTTATGTTTAAACCTATTCATATGAGGAATGCATTGGACTTAATATGTGACCGGTAGAGCTCGATATAGCTCCTCGATGCATCGGTAGGTCTCATGAGACAAACTAGTGTCTTAGAAGGAGGCTTTGACAAAATCTTATTTGTATTCTTGGCATGAGGCCTTGTCTACGTGGTTATGATAGTCTGGCCTTATGCATTCCATCATTATGAAAGTGGTTATTGATATTTCATGTGATTATTCGACTAGTATAATATCCATGAGAATAATTAAATGACATTATTTCATTTTATATTTTCTATATTATGTTGAAGTTCAAGTTTATAAGGCTTTTGTTTTAGTTATACATTTCCTAAAATGTTTATGCTTATTTATGAATGTTTCCACAAAATTGTTATCCTTACTGAGCATCTGAGCTCACCCCTTTCTATGTTTTATTTTCCCAGGATGTGAAGAAGTAATTTATGAATGACCTGCAGGGATAGTATGTGGGGATATGAGTGTGGACTATAGAGACTATGTTGTTGTAATTGTCATTTTTATGATGTAATGTAAGACTTATGAATATATCTAGTGTTTCCAAGGCTAAAAAAACTAATCGGTCTTTTGGGATTTGATCTCTCTTATCATCATGAAAATATTATGTAATAATGTACCGACTCTGGGTAACTAGGGTCGAGGAATTACAGTTGGTATCAGAGGAAGCTTAGTTGAAACCTTGGAATATAGATTTAGATAAACTCTGATTAGAGCACATAGACCTAAGATGGAATTTGAGGATTAGTATAGAAGAACTTCCTAGAATTTTGGTATTGTAGTGATTTTGTGAGTTTTACGAGCAATACATCCTTGTATGGATATGAGTAGGTAGAGGAGGCTCTGGAAAAGATGTACCTATGGGTAAAACCAAAAAACACCGCTTTGAGATAGACTCGAATGGGAACTGGTGCACGACAATGAGCCTTGCTGCACTCTTAGTTATGACACTCCCAGGGGATATGCTTAGGATTGTCCTCATTTTCTTTACAAACCATTATGAAGGGTTTATGAGTATATACTTCCTCAAAGAAATTTTTTTTATGATTATGGATTATATCCATAAACTGTTCAATTTATGTTAAGTGTTTTACAAGTATGGAATTATGTATTCTGATTCATAAACTAATCTAGTTTATGCCACTGTTTAGAAATGGAATCTAGTAGAAGGAATGGAAACCGTATAAATGCACACACTCCATATAGGGATTTCCCTCATACTCAAGATAATTATAGTGGAGCTAGTGATGCAACTGGTGCTAAATAGCTAATCACCATACTGGGACAACTCACTCAGGTTATAAATAATAACCTTACCCGTATGGAGAACCCTAATCTGCAGCATTGAGGATCAAAGTTAGGTCACTTCATGAGGAAACAACCACCAAAATTCAATGGGAGTACAAATCCCTTAGTAGATGAGCAATGAATAAATTATTTAGAGAAAATATTCCATGCCTTGGGGAGTAGTGAAAGGGAAAAAGTTATCATGGCAGTTTACCACCTCACTGGAGATGCTGATAAATGGTGGTCATTGATACAAAACATGAAGGAAGATGATGATGTATCAGATATGGAATGGAGGGAGTTCAAAGAGCTGTTCTTAGAAAAATGCTTTCCTCAAGACCATCGAGTAGATATGGAAAGGCAATTTCTGAGTCTGAGGCAGAAAGAGGATGAGGATGTCGCAAAGTATGAGGGTAAATTTACAAGGTTAGTGAGGTATACTACATATTATATACGTAACACAAGAAGTAAGATTGATCATTTATTTGATGGGTTAAAACCATTTCTACGTTGAGCATTAGTCTCACATACCTTCTCATCGTATGATAATATTGTCTCGTGTGCTATTAAGACAGAAAAGGAATTATATAAGTCTTATGACTTTAAATCAAAGAAAGAGAAGAAGAGATCTGTTGATCAATATGGAAATGGAAATAAGGGGAATAAGGGAAAAGTTGAAAATCTATCCTGTAGTAAATGTGGGAAGAAACACCCCGATACTTGCCTAAAAGGAATGTGAGTCTGTTATAAGTGTGGTGTAAAAAGGCCACCAAGCTCATGATTGCAAGGGAAAGAGAGTTTCTGTCAATGTGGAATGCTATAATTGTAGAGTGATGGAACATTATGCAAATGAATGTCCTAAGAGTTAGGGGAACTTTCCTCAGAAAAGGTCAAGGGATCAAGGCCAAGATTATGCTATCACTACTACTGAGGAAGAAGCTCCGAGAGACGTGGTGGTAGGTAATTTAATTGTTTATTCAAGTTTAGAAAATGCTTTATTTTATTATGGATCATCACATTGTTTCATATCTTCCTAGTTTTCTAAGAAAATTAGATATTTTCAATTTGATTTAAGAAGAGATTTGTCAGCAAAAACCCCTAAGGGAAGTATCATTACAACAAAGTTGTGTGAATTAGTCCCCATTAGAGTACATAAATGTTTTTTATCTGCTGATATTATTGTCATACCTATGATTGAGTTTGATATAATCCTCGTTATGGATTGTCTTTCGGACCATGATGTGAAGATTTATTGTAAGAAGAAGGAGGTTATGATTTTTGATGATGATGATAAAGAACACCTTATTTTTAGAGAAGAATCGTCACCACCTAATTCTTATCTAGATCCACCCCCAGTAGCTCAACTAAATTCAATTATTGGGGAGGAAGAGAATGAAATGACTATGGGTGAGGAAAAGAATGTTCAAATAGAGGATGTACATTTTTTGAAATAATATGTAGATGTTTTTCCGGAATATTTACCTGGACATCCTCCAGAATGAGAAGTTGAGTTTTCCATTGATTTAATTCATGGATCAAGGCCTATATCGGACACCCCTTATATAATGGACACTATATAATTAGTTGAACTAAAGAAAAAACTAGAATAATTGAGTAATAAGGGATTTATTCTCCCTAGTGTTTCTCCATGGGCCCCCCCTGTTCTATTTGTTAAAAACAAAGATGGATCCCTGAGGTTATGTATCGACTACAGGAAGATCAATTCTATAACAATAAAGAACGAGTATCCCCTACCTTGTATTGATGATTTATTTGAACAAATTCATGGAGCTCAATACTTTTCAATGATTGACCTTCGATCTGGATACCATCAGTTATGTGTGAAGAAGGAAGACATTCCGAAGACAACATTTCAAACCAGGTACAGGCATTACAAGTTTACAGTAATGCCTTTTGGATTGACTAATTCACCCTCTGTATTCATGGATCTAATGAATATAGATTTCAAGGAATATCTTGATGATTTTGTGGTGGTATTTATTAATGATATCTTGGTATAATCCAAAAGCTACGAAGATCATGAAAATCAATTGTGCATTATCCTGAACACTCTTAGAAGACATAAATTATATGGGAAGTTTAGCAAGTGTGAATTCTGGCTTCAGGAGATTTCTTTTCTTGGCCATATTGTCTCTAAGGATGGAATTTCCATTGATCCTTTTAAGACCAAGGAAATCCAAGAATGGCCAGCACCGATGAGTATAACTAAGGTACGTAGTTTTATTGGTTTGGCAGGTTATTATCGACGTTTCGTCTAGAATTTTTCTTGGTTGGAAAACCCATTAAAAAAGTTCACACGTAAAGGGGTTAAATTTGTTTGGAAAAAAGAGTTTGAAGAATGTTTTGAAGAACTAAAGAGAATATTAGTCAATGCTACTATATTGACTCTACCATCGGGGAATGATGTGTTCGTTATTTATAGTGATGCATCGAAGAAAGGACTTGGTTGTGTCTTTATGCAGAATGATAGGGTTATTGCCTATGAATCACCATAGCTAAATATTCATGAGAAAAACTATCCTACTCATGATCTCGAGTTAGCTACTATAATCTTTTCCTTGAAGATATTGAGACATTATATATATGGTGAAAAATGTGAGATATATACCAATCACAAGAGTTTGAAGTATATTTTCTCACAAAAAGAACTCAACATGATGCAAAGGAAATGGCTTGAACTACTGAAGAATTATGATTGCACGATACACTACCACCCGGGGAAGGCCAATAAGGTGGCAGGCGCTTTGAGTAGAAAGGATCATGGATTTTTGAACAAGATGAGAGTTGGAAAGAATCCTATATACATGGATCTAGTAAAGATGGATATGGGAATCAACATGGAAGGTGAAACATCAATGATTTTTCAAATGGTTGCCAAACCATCTTTACTAGAAAAGATAAAGAGTTCTCAGATCGGTGATGAAGAGTTACAAAGGATGATTAAAGCTGTGAATGATGGGAAATTGAGTGACTTTGTGTATGAAGATGGAATTTTGAAGTTTGGGAAGAGACTTTGTGTTCCTGATATACCAGATCTAAAAAGAGAATTATTGGATGATGCTCATAGTTCCAATTTCTCTATACACCCTCGGATCACCAAAATGTATATAGATTTCAAGGATCATTTTTGGTGGGACAACATGAAGAGGGAGATTTCCGATTTTGAGTCAAGATGTATGGTTTTTCAACAAGTGAAAGCTGGAAGGAAACAACCTGGAGGAGTATTGAAACCTCTTCCCATAACTGAGTGAAAATGTGACAATATCCCGATGGACTTTGTCCTAGGACTACCAAAGACTCCTAGAAGGAATGATGCAATATGGGTCATTGTTGATCATCTTACCAAGTCAGCACATTTCCTTGCTATAAGGGAGTATTTACCACTTGAACGTCTAGCGAGAATATATATTAATGAAGTTGTGAGACTTCATGGAGTACCTCTATCGATTGTGTCGGATCGTGATCCCCATTTTACATCAAGATTATGGAAAAGTCTTTAGAAGGCCTTGGATACTGAACTTCATTTGAGCACTGCTTACCACCCTCAAACAGATGGACAATCAGAACGAACTATCCAAACCTTAGAAGACATGTTGAGATCATGCTCACTTGACTCTTAGGGTATGTGGGATCAATATTTACCTCTGGTAGAATTTTCCTATAACAATATATTCCATTCAAGTATTCAGATGGAACCATATGAAGCGTTATATGGAAAAATATGTCGCACACCAACCTGTAGGGATGACGTTGGAGAAAGAAAACTGGTAGGCCCAAAACTGGTGGAGGAAACGATGGAAAAGGTGAAGGTAATCCAAAACCACCTCAAAGAAGCTCAAAGTAGGCAGAAGAGATATACTGACAACCGAAGAAAGGATTTGGAATTTCAGGTGGGAGATCATGTTTTCTTGAAGGTATCTCAATGGAAGGGAGTTATACATTTTGGAAAGAAAGGTAAATTGAGTCCCAGGTATATCGGACCTTTCGAAATTCTAGAACGAATTGGGGATGTAGCTTACCATTTTCCAATAACTCCAAATCTCTCCAAAGACCATGATCTATTCCACATATCACTATTGTGAAAATACATGCCTGACCCAACGCAAGTACTCACCTATGAGGAATTAGAACTGGAACCCGATCTCTCTTATTCCGAAGAGCCTGTCAGGATTCTTAATACGAGAGAACAAGTGCTGAGAAACCGGATGACTCATTTGGTAAAAGTTCTATGGAGAAACCATAAAATGAAAGAGGCAACATGGGAACCTGAGGAACTTATGATGAAGAACCACCTGAGTCTCTTTATGCAGTAATATTCTAGAAATTATGAGGACTAAATTATTTGAAGGAGGGGATAATGTAACACCCCAAGCATCCACGGTACGCTTCTCTTTGAATAATACAATAGCGTGTGTTGTACGCAACTTCGAGATTTTAACACGCCGCGACCAATCAAAGTAGCCGTTATGAATAGTAATACCCATTTTTGTAATTTTATACATTTTATCTTTTAAAATGGACTTCATTTTTGGATTCGTATTATCAAAATTATCCTAGGATGAAATTTTGGTACTTTTCGGATAACTTTTATATTTTGATGAATAGTGAAAATTACTAAATTTTTATTAAAAATAACGTTTTTTAATAGAAATAATTAATAGTGATAAATTATGAATTTTAGTGGTTTTAAATTATATTTAGAATATATTTTTACCATTTAATACTATGTTTGTCATTGGACATAATTTCACATTTAAACCGGATATAAACAAGTGTCAATCTTTTGATAGTTATTATCTCTTAAAAACATGCTTTTTTTTACAGCGAGAATTAATTTTAAATTAATTTCTGCGACTTCTGTGTTTTGAATTTGAAAAAATGGACTCAATAATTTAAATCAGGATGTCCAAATTGTGTAAATAGGTAAATTTTATTTTTAGACATCTTAAATAATTACTTCTGAAAATATTTTATTTACCATGGTTAAAGGGTAAATCCTGTAAATAAGGGTAAAAAAATAATATTATACTAATAATTTGTAATTCATTTAAATAATAAATATAACATGATAATTATTCTGTATATATGATATACTACCCAATTATATATTATTTTAATATCAAAAGAATGATATTGTCGCCCGTGCATACGTACGGACTACCGTCTCCATGAACGCGATGAGATTCATTCCCCATCGTATCCATTCAAGAATAATTTTCATTTGATGGTTAAAAATAATGTTTAAAGACTTAATATCATTCTGTATATGAATATTATACAACCTATCCATAACAAACATGGCTTATGTAACAAAACATATAAAAGAAAACAAGTAAGTTAACACCCAAAACGACGATAATACTAAGACTTTATTAACAAAGAAATGTTAAAAGGTCATATATGATATCATATTAATATATATGATTATTTTATAATTTAATAACAATTTTTTCACCATTATGCAAGAGGTTAACCAACCATCAACCAAGGAAAAGTACATGGTAAGGGGTTTTCATCTCACTCCTTATTCCAGTGAGTTTCATGCCATATTGCCACTACTAGCTTTTGTGTGGTGTATATACTTCCCATAATTGTATTATTTGTGAACTAAACTTTAATTTATGTTTATTTACATATTCATTGTATGCTTCCTCTTTCATGGGGTGTATGTTTCCTAAGTTACCAAATTGGTAAGGGTTTATTTCACAATCTCTTCATTATCTGAGGTTGTTTTTAAGTAATTATCTACTAGGACCTCTTTATCATCCATATCCATGTTTCTTAAAAATTTATTTCAAAACATTCTTTATATTTTACATAATATGGGTTAAAGTCATTTATACCCTTGTTTGACTTTTTATAAGAGGTTTTTAAAGGAATCTTTCCGTCATTTTCCAAACAATGTCCTTTTTAACCTTTTCGACAGAATTAAGGTTAGAATGTATTTTTTTAACTTATACAATGGGTGTGGCTATTTTCCACCGTTATAAAATCATAGAATCTTCCCTTACAATATTATAAAGATATTTTTAAATTAAATGTTTTATTTTATAATTATGTGACTTTTAAATGATTTCAAAAAAATAGATATTTCTCTCAAATAGTTTTGATTTCATCTATGTCAACATCCATTGATGGATTTTAAGCTTATTTGAAGTTGATTTATTATGATACAAAACTTACATATTGTATTGAAGGTTTTCTGATATGTTTGACCATGGATGTGTTATTTTTATACCATTAATGGTTTATGGAGAAAGTATTGACATTTTGTATACAAGATTTAATACAAATGTTTATGTTATGTTTAAACCTGTTCATATGAGGAATGAATTGGACCTAATAAGTGACAGGTGGAGACCTATATAGCTCCTCGATGAATCGATAGGTCTCATGAGACAAACTAGTGTCTTGGCATGAGGCCTTGACAAAATCTTATTTGTAGTCTTGGAACGAGGCCTTGGCTACGTGGTTATGATAGTCTGTCATTATGAATTCCATCATTATGAAAGTGGTTATTGATATTAAATGTGATTATTCGACTAGTAGAATATCCATGAGAATAAGTAAATAGAATTATTTCATTTTATATTTTCCATATTATGTTTAAGTTCAAGTTTAAAAGAATTTTGTTTTAGTTATACATTGCCTTAAATGTTTATGCCTATTTATGAATGTTTTCTCTATATTATTATCCTAACTGAGCATATGACCTCAGCCATTTCTATGTTTTATTTTACTAGGATGTGAAGAAGTAATTTATGAATGACCTGTAGGGATATTATGTGGGGATATGAGTGTGGACTATGGAGACTATGTTGTTTTAGTTTTCATTTTTATGATGTAATGTAAGACTTATGAATATACCTAGTGTTTCTAAGGAAAAAAACTAATCGGTCTTTAGAGATTTTATCTCTCTTGTTATCATTCCAATGTTATGTAATAATGTACTGACTCTGGGTAACTGGGGTCGGGGCGTTACACAGTCTGGAGTGTTCTTCCAAGGGGTCGTTCATGGAATCAAGGATGTTTATTTGAGCAATATCAAAACCAACATCCTTAGATAATTTTACATTATAAAAATTATTTTTTATAGTTTTCAAGAAATTTATCCCCAATATAATTGGGTCATGTCCATTTTTCTAGTTATCTTTAATTTTAAGCACATAAAAATCACTAGAAAAATTAAAAAAATTCAGCCTCACAAGAACATCCTCTAACACACCAATGGGGTTGGATGTACACTAGTTTTCTAGTGGGATAAAAATTTCTATGGTATTCCATTTAAAAACTAGTATTGTAGATTAAATAAATGAGGGATCAAATTTATTGGAGAACCAATATTGAACATGCCATTGGGAAAAAATACTCTCCAATTGTTCATGGATATAATAATATTATCAGATCATTGAAGTTTTTCAGAATTGATGGATCAATCAATGTTAATATTCTCATCCCCAATATCACATTTTCATAACGTTGAAGTCACCCTATCAATGTACACACATCCTTTAGGAAATTGAATAATATGGAATTTTCTTCACGACATCAATCAAGGGGATATTATCCTGTAGGTTTTTTAACATTTCCAAAATTTGTTTAATCATGTTCAATTCCTTTTTATTTCCATGGTAGGGTGGTACATTGGAGAAAGTAAAGAGGAATGGTGTTTTTTGGTGGTTCGTCAATTTAAAATATATTTTTTAATTTATTCTCTTAGGATAATGTTTTTCTTCATTTGAACCAATTTCAGTGGTTAGGATAGTGGTTTCCTCAGGAGTGGATGTCTTTAATAGAGGATTAATTTTGTCTTTTATGTTGTGTTCCACTATGTAGGGTTATGTAACTAATATTTACCTAACACATAGTCTTCATTAGTTTTTGATAATGTATTTTACCCCACCCCTAACATTGAATTTCAACCCCCGCATTGAAAAGATGGTTTAACTTGGTTTTTAGGCCTTCTATGCCATCTTGGGTGTTTTTTTGGAATTGAAGGCTATTCTAATACACTTTTTCATAATGTATTTTAATCACAAATTATTTATTATAGGGGGTTGTTGCAATGAAATTTATGGCGGTTCAAGATTTCTAGGTGGTGGTGGTGGATTACTACTCTAAACCGATTTATTTCATGGTTTATGTGGATGGTTTCAATACTAAATTGGAAATAGTATTTGTTTCCATTCAATGTAGGGTTGGATGTATAGTATGGTTATTTCATAATGGGTTGGTTATATCGGAGGCCTATAAATATTTCTACACAACTCTAATAATAATCTATAAATTTAGGTCATATGTAATAATTTTCGGTGTCAATAGAACAAATACCAAAATAAATGTTAGGAGTAAATTTAAATTTCTATTGGGAAAGGGAAATATATCGGAGAAGGGTACATACCTCTTCAAACATTGTGTCCACTGTATAGTCAAATTTAGATGTTTCTACCTTGTGGAAAACTAAAATTGGAACACTATACAACGAACCAAATTGTTGAGTGTTATGGTCCATGTTCTTAATGAGTTTCCTTGCAATGATTGAGGTTTTATAAAATAGAACACCACATTCAGTAGCATAAATCATGTTTCAGTCAATAAGAATTAAACCCTCAAAAAAAATATTAAATAAAAATGTGATCACTTACTTCATGGTGTGGATATTCTGAACATAACATTAAAATTATTTTCCTTTATTCATGAAGTGTTTCAACATGGGATTTACTTATTCCCAAAATTTCATTCCTTATAGTCATAGTTTGAGAAGCTGGAAAATAATTTTCAAGGAAATGGCATTTCATTTACACCTAGCTTCATTTTGGGAAATTAAAATAATATAACCAATATTGTTGCAGTGTCTTCTATGGATAATGGTAATGATTAAAATTTTACTTATTCTCTATCCTCATTATCATGTTTTAACATAGAACACATTTAATGAATTTATTTTTAGATCTTATGTAGATCTCCTACCATGAGTCCATGTAATGATCGTGATAAGTGAATTAAAACATACATTAGTTCAAAATTTGGATCATTTCCTTATAATTGAATGCATTCAGGATGGATCACTACATTATAAGAGGTTACATATTCTAATGTATAGTTATTGTCATCGATATTATTCAGGTTTATTTTATTCACGTTGTTTAATTCAGAATACGGATAAGGATCCAGAATAGTGTTAATGTTTTTTGTGTCCTCCAATAAGAGATCGTTTGGTAATTATTAGTGTTGATGATGAATGATCATCCCCATTTCATGTTTGATAGGAAGTAGTTCACACGATTAGAATTCAATCATGAAAGAGGTATACAAAAGAAAACTTTATAAATAAATTTAAAAAATAAAGTATGAAAAGAAGTATAATTTTTTTTTAAAAATACACAAAATTATTATAAATAAAATTTAATCTAAATACGTAATCACTCCCTATAATTGGAATTAGATTTTTTCTGTGTTTTCATTACTTTTCAAATCGACTATGTTTACAAAGGTGATTTATAAAATACTGAAGAACCTAGGCCATCTCTCTAGGATATTTAGTGGCCTATAGAGTGCATTTTTAATAAAAAGTACTAAAAGAGGGGGATATGGTTGAAAATATTTTTAATAATTAAAATAAAAAATTTGAGTTTAATATTTTGAAAAATCTTATTTTGAAAAATATGAGAAAAAAGGTTCATTTTGAGTTCACCAAAAAAACTTAATGTTCATTGTTCATAGAGATTCATTTATATTTGAATTAAGACTTTTTATTGAAATTAATTAGAATCCCAATTATATCATAATATTTTATATCATTGATTGAAAAAATAGACATTCATATATGAATTTTATTTCCAAGGTCTGGTACTTATATATTTAATAATAGCATAAAAAAAGATTAAAATATCAAAAATGTTGGTTTGAGATGAATCCTTGAGTTGTCCAATCGGAATAATACTTGTTACGAACTCCAATCCTCACACAGATCGTTTAGAAATTAAGAGCCTTCCAATAACTAGAATAGATTACTACATTCAAATATAAAATAATATAATATACATGGAATTTTATTTCATAAAAATCCAAAATTAATCCAACCCATTATCTATTATACGATCTAGAATTCCCTTGACATTTGCTCAACTCCCTCACAACGAACGACATTGTCTAACCTCCCAGCAAGAGTCGGTAGAATCCTGAGTATATCTCCTTCTTCATTTTATCTATCCCTACAAGGATAAGGATTTGACTTAACTCAAAAATTATTAGAAGGATACTTTGGTACTCCAAAATATAAGCTCCATTTATCCTGGTCGAACATGAAATTAAGGTTCCCATGGTGTCAATTTATAGTCAAAGTGGAAGGTGGTTTTTCCACTCATCTTTCATAAATATAGCTGACCCATCACTTAAAAAAGTCTTATATAGATGTTAGAAAAACTAAAAACATGTTTCCCCACATATTTGAAATAACCACTGAATCTATGGAAATAGTTGGACGCCTACAATTGAAGATATCGATGAAACACATAACCTTAATATTAAAAGTAAACATAATATTTTTCTTGGATAGGTAGGTCAGGTTGGGCCCCTTAATAGAATAAATTGAAACGGGTGTCTTCATAATTGTTGTATCCCTATAATTTTATGATCTTACCACTAATATTCTACCAAATTGGATTCATTGATTATCTTCAGTGCATGTTTCCGTCCATATATTAGCTTGGAATCTTATGTAGTTTGACCCATTGTTCCTCAATATCATTCCAAGTCCTCTAAATCACTTCCAATAACATAAAAAATAAACATTAAAATAAACATTTTAAAATTGATACAAAAATTTATTAAAAAAATGAAGTTAAATTTGTTATAAAATATTTAATTTTAAAAAGAAAATCTATTTAAAATAGTGGTGTAAGGGTGAAATAAAACACTAAAACGTTATGTGATCACAATTTTAGTAAATTTACAATCAAAATTCACTTGTAAGAAAAAAAATAAAAAAAATAAATTTAATTATATGAGTTATATTATGATAATATCATTCCATAGTGAAGAATATACACTACAAAAAAGAAATGAGTAGCGAATATGACATAAGTATCTTAGAAATAAATGTGGTTGAAGAAATCCCCTTACCTTAAATATTCACTTTTGTCATATATATTCAGACCTCTAAATTAATAATTATAATTTTATTATAAATAAATTCAAGAAACATATTCATATATATAATATCATTTATGAATTTATTATGAACATTTATTACGTACTGATTAATGATTTTATCATAAAGATATGTCTTGGGTAATAAATGATATGTTTTTTGTTTGTGTTTTTATTTTTTGATTTCTATTATATTGATAATGATTTAATAATATAAAATATATATTAAATGATATATATATATATATATATCATATATATTCATTGTTAATGTATTTAAAGTAATTCCTGAAATATGTTTTTACGAAATGAAACTAATCTATCAGGGAGAAGGTAGGATGTATGTCCGCATGAATGCTTATTACCTTTTTTATCATAATAAAAGAAATAAAAGAGAATTATATATATAAATATATATATATATATATTCTAATTTAAGTAAAATTTAATGTCCTATATATCATATATTTTCATTTAACCCTTGCTTAAAACATCTCATGTTAAGCGTGAATGAATAAAATCACTTCGTAAGGTGGCTATCTGTTGTCCACAAGAGCAACATTATTATATTCCTAAAATATATAAATAATTATGGCATGTGAAATATAATAGTTCAAAAATATAAAAATACCATTTATATTATTAATATCATAAATAAATAGTATGTTAAATATTTTCCCATCTTTGAAATTTTGTAATGGAAAAATGAACAACATCGGTTCTTGAGGCGGTATTCTGATGTACACATGAACAATGATTTCATAACCCATTCAATAGAATTTTGTGTTGTTTTAGGTCATATACATTACATAAAAACATATAATTATTAGTATAATAATTATTTTATTATATAATTATTGTATTATAAAAATTTAATTGGGTGGAGGATGAAAAAATAGAGATACTCATTGAATGACATTATAACTTCTTTAGGTATTCTCTTCAGTTTTACAATAGGGAATCTCTATGTGGGTTTTATGGATACAATAATCCTTATAATATTATGGGAGATAATGTTTTAGGTTTTTTAGACATTTCTTGGTTGAGAATAATGAATTTATAGGTGTAAAGATGTGGGGAGAGTTAGTTAATTTTTATTTTGAGGAGGAGTGACATTCATGTAAATAATCCAAAGTATTCAATATTGGGTGGTCAATCATACCTCAAGTGAATCCAAATATGATAGATAATTGTATATAGTGACTATATAGTCTATATAAATAACTTTCACATAATGAAACACATTTTAAAAAATCTCCTTAATTAATTTCAATGAATCTATATTTTTAAAATTTTGTATTTTCATTATGGTATCATTTTTTCTAAACTAGGTAATTTATCCTTTGAGAAAAAATTAGATTTTTAATTATTAGATAATTTTTACCAAATGATATTAAATATGATTTATAATTTATAAATTGTAAATTACATGTGTTTTTGACATTAATTTTAACCCTAGTGTTTGTAAGGTGCAAAACACTTTTTTAATATTAACTGCGCTAATAATGTTTTTACTATTTATGGGCCAATATACAAATTATAATTGGTAAATTGGTATGTTATTGGACAATATTTGAAATTTTTTTACAATTAAAAAATAACATTTTTGTATTTATTATTATTATTAATTTTAAACCATTTATTATCAAATAACATTAATGTCAATTTTTACATTTTTTATTTAATATAAATTTAATATATATAAAGAATATTATAGGATTAGAATATTTTCAGTTAAAAAATGATTAACATGTTATATTGATCCAATAAAATAATATATGGCTATAATTGATTCAATATACTTCAAATTTAATATTTTTAGTATAATTTATTTTAGTAAAATAACAACCAATTAATTATTACGTCGGTGCTTCATAAGAATTTTATGGTATTAATTTATCTATAAATATAATTATTAATGATTAATTTTTTTTTATTTCCATAGATTATATATATAAACAAATGTATTTTTCCCATATGATTAAGATGTATATATTTTAAATTTATGAAATGTATACATTTTACCAATTTCATTACTTAACTTACTATATGGGTTATATTCAAGGGAAAGTGGAATGGAATTTTGTATATTTCAAAAAAATTAATATAAATTGCCTAAATTAACTCATTAAATAAAATTATGATAATATTTTAGGTCATTTACAATCTCCTCATTATAGTTCAACCCATCGTAATCCCATTTTTAATTTTCCCATGATAATTATTTTTTCTACATTCACTATTCATTTTATTAAAAAAATTAGTTGAAATTATTAAAAATTAAAAAATATAGTGATTCAAAATATGGAATACATTATTCCAAATTAAATTCACCGATGTACAAAAACTAATTTAAAATTTATCCCACAGACGTGATAGGAAATCTAAGTTTGATAAAAAATATGATTGAAATGTTTATGATATTTTATTTCAAATTTAAATATTATATTTTTATCATAGAAATAAATTGTATCATTAGATTTATTATTTAACTAAATAAACTATAAAATAGTATTAAAATATAATATAAATTTATAGAAAAATGTATCAAAAAGGCAATTTTCAATTAAAAATCAGCATTTTCACTATTTTTAAAAATGTCGCTTTGTAGTAATATCATAAATATTCATCCTACATTAATTTTGGTATTCTAAATTTAAAAAATATGTTTATATAATAATATTAATATTTTAAATATTAATATATTTTTATTTATTATTATTTATTTAAAGACATTAAAATCAATTTTTTTACAAAATAATATTTTTGAATCATATAATTATTTTAAAGTAAAATATTTATTTTTTCATTGATGTGTTTTCATTATATAAAATAATTATACATAATATTGGAAAATAATTTATTAATATTCATTTAACTATGTTTAATAGATATGTTATAATGATCACATGTTTGTACATAAATTAATAATATATCATGGTTTTTTTAAAACTCAAAATTGAGTGTAAAAGAAGATAGAGTTGTTTGTAACAAAAACATAAAATGGTGTTTCATGTAACACAAGATAATTTTGTGTTTTTTTAGAGAAAACAAAAAATTTTGTTTTACGTAATTAAATTATTAAATGAAATTTAATTTATTCGAAAAAAATTTATCATAAAAAACTAGGATATTAAATTCCCCCCCCCCCCATAAAATGAAATTTACCCTTAATATTTACCTCAATCATCAAACGATTAACCTTTTAAAATTTATTCATGTAAACCCACATCATAGAAATGAATAATATTACTTCTCACAAACTATTGAGAGATCAAAACATATTAATTAACCAATGTATATAATAATTAGTTTTCTATATAAAACAACACTGCTGTGATGTGAAAACATGAACAAATAAGAGGAAACTCACACCCAAATACTGATGGAGAGCATTATAGAAAATTGATAAAGAGAAATTTTGTGATTCATATAAGGTTAATGAACACATAAATATAATATGTGATTATAATGACCTGGTTTTGGAAGCCACCTAGGGGCTCCCCATACCCGTTTTTTCACATGCCCTTAAGCGCATTTCCCCAAATGCTAGAGGTTATCAACTAGCAGCGAGGGCCTTGGGAGTGATGGTGGGGAAACTATTCCCTCATTGGCAGAGTACACAGTGGAAAAGAGAAATAATAAACAATAACAGAAGTAGTAAACAATCCAAAAATAGTAAACAGCAGAAGACTAAGAAGTAAATAGCTAGAGCACACATACATATATATATATATGAAATGATGCATGATACATATATGTCTAGGAAAGTAGCCAAAAAAGTCACAATGATGAACACAATACTAAACCGAAGTAGAAAAGAAAATTAAACAGATAACTCCTTAGCATCGCAAGGTATAGCTTGGTCCCATGCTCTCCAGCTCCACAGCAAGTCAAGTACCTGAAGTCGACGGGTGCTTTCCCTTGTCTATAATTGCAGCAATATAATCTGTTTGGGCCAAAAAGCATGACCCAAAGAGGTTGTGAGACAAAATCCCAGTAGGAAACCACCCTATGATCTGTGCCTAACATTAAGTAAGCATATATAAGATAATAATATAGTAAACAGTAAAGAGTAATAGTAAATAGGATGATACACAACAGTAATCAATCCACAGTCAACAAGCTGCAGTGAAGCAAACAGCTAATCACAAAAAAGAATCCCTCTGAATGGTACTCATATCCATCCCCTCTGGTCCTATTCAAGAAGTACCAACAACCCTCTGGGAAGTACACACAGCCTAACCCCTCTGGTTTGGTCATATGAAATTATAAGACTCTATGAGGAATCACGCTCAGTCAATTGCCATTATAGTCTAAGGTAGTCAGGGACTCTCTGAGGATGATCACGTGGTCAATTCCTCTTATATCCCCAAGGTCTAGAGACTCTATGAGGAAGCTCACTTGGTCAATTCCTCCTATAGCCTCAGGTGTATCATAGTCTCTCTGAGGAAACTCACTCGATCAATTCCTCCTATAGCCTGGATTGGTTTAAGGAAAATCAAACAATCAAAGGCTCTCTGGGAAATCTCACTCGGTCTATCCTCCTATAGTCTATAAAGCTCAATACTCTCTAAGGAAGCTCACTCAGTCTATCCTCATGTAGTCTATAATATCCAAGACTCTCTAGGAAGCTCACTTGGTCTATCCCCTATAGTCTATAATGTCCGAGACTCTCTTAGGAAGCTCACTCGGTCTATCCCCTTATAGTCTATAACACCAGGTTCTCTCTTCCCCATGCCTGTTAGTGAATAATAATTCTATACGATAATGTAAACCTATATTACTACTTGGATAACCAGTCTACAACATTAGAAGAAATGTAAGGGATCAACAGTCTATCCTACGGCCACAAAGCATGGTAAAAACATCAAAGTATAGAAATTATCCTTATACATAGCCAAATTATATCTACACAAGCATACAAGAAAGGTACGAAAGTAACAGGGGAAAAATAGTAAACATGCACTTCCCCATTCACGGTTTTTGGTGTAATTTTCACAAGAAACTCAAAGACTTCGAACTAAAAGGAACAAACCACCTACATTGATACTAGGAGATCGATATACTTGAACCATGAGGCCTTAATCTTCTTATAACGTCGTAGATCTATGGAAACACACAAAATGTTCAACCAACAATAACATAAAAAAGAGGAGGAATTGGAAAACGATTCTCTAGGAGAAGGAAGATCTTACCGCTGTGGTTCCAACACAATTGACAACAATTGATTCATAGAACAGATGGAGGATCAGGGGCTCGGAGAAGTTCTGCGGTTGTACGACATCTCTCGGATGAAAAAAACCTAGAAGAAGACACCTCTGGCGATTAGACGTAGCCCGGTGCGTTTAATGAAAAGAAAGAAAGTACACGGTGTGTACTTTTGGAGTAAACGACGTGTAATAGGCTTCTTCATACTCCTCTTTAAGCGGCCTCAACATCATACCTACATAGCCATGTGTGTGGCCCGAACATAGTCAGCACACGACCTCGTGCGGCAAGGGAGTACATGGAGTGTACTCATAAAGTGCACGATGTGTACTTCCAAAATTTCCAGAAACTCATCTTTTCTCAATAACTCCAGTAAAAGGAAAAACATACCTGAAATTAAGGTCTGGGTTCTTAAAAACTTTCCCCCTTAAAGAAATTCATCCCCGAATTTCACTAGCTAGGCATAGAAGAAGAAACCCCAAATTTCTCTGGCCACTGCGATCATACATCAGCCTCCCATTCCCAAGTCTCGTCCTATACATTCCCGTGCTGCCATAACACCCATACCAGAGGAGTAGAACAGCCACAAGGAACCTTCGTACTGCGATTGAAAATCTGGATGGGATGCTAATCAAACAATGCATCCACTTCGAGCTCAACCTCTTCAGGTTGAAAGACATGAGACATGTCTGAAAAGTAATGTCGGAGCTATTAAACATGTAAGACATCGTGCATATCCTGGTACCTCTAAGGTAACTGCAACCGATAGGCAACCGGCCTAACTCTCTCCAACAACTCAAATGGCCCGACGTACCTCAGTGAAAGCTTACACTATCTCTGAATCATCTTGTGTCCCAACCACGGTGCGACACACATGAAAAACTGATCCCTGACCTTGAACTTTAGAGGTAATCTCGGCTTATCATCATTAGACGTCTGTTGAGACTATGTTGTAGCCATCCTGTTCTGAATCAACTCTATCTACTTTGAGGTCTCCTGAACAAGACGAGTTCCCAACAAAGGTGCCTCTCTTGCCTCCAGCCAGCATAAAGGTTATTAGCATGGCCTACCATACAAAGCCTAGTAAGGTACCATTTGAATAGTCTCATGAAAACTGTTTTTGTAGGAAAACTATATAAGATTTATATGCATCTCCCAAGAACTTCCAAAATCCAAAATGCATGCTCAGAACATGTCCTCAAGCACTTGAATCGTCCACTCAGACTGGACATCTATATGGGGATGGTAAGTTGTACTTAAAAGTACCTATGTACCCAAAGCCTTTTAAATCCCTGGCCAGAACCAAGAAGTAAAACGAGAATTCCTATCTGAAACAATGAAGTGTGGAACTCCATGCAGACGTATAATCTCTCAGATGTACAATCGCCCCAGCTCATCAACATCGAAGGTCTCCTTGATTGGAAAAAAGTGAGAAACCTTCATGAGTATGTCAATGACAACCCATACCAGATCATTCCCTTGAAGCGACCTCATAAAACCTGTCACAAAGTCCGTCACAACGTCGTTCCACTACCACTCTGGAATGGGTAACTGTTGTAAAATCCCTATTGGTCACTGATGCTCCGCCTTCACCTGCTGACAAGTGGAACATCTCATGATGAAACCATCAACGTCCCTATTCTTACCTGGCCACCAATACTGACAATGTAGATCACGATACATCTTGGTGATGCTAGGATGAAATTTCCAAACTGAGGAATGAAAGTCCTACACCAGCTCCTTGCGTATATCTACTGGCACCCCTATGCGTCCCTAGGAACGCAATATTTCATCCTCGCATATGGTCCACCCAAGAATAGGATCCTCTCCGGACACACTTTCCCGTAGGACTAGGCCTTTAGAATCTGATAGCAGCCTCATTCGTACCTGATCAAGAAGAGTAGAGTTAACAACCCTAGAATAAAGAAACGGCTTCCCCTGACTATCATGCACCTCCAAATGCATGATAGAGAATATAGCCATAAGATTCCACTCACTTATGGCCTCCTAAAATACCTGTATTTGAGTCGTCCTACTCAGAGTATCAGCAACAACATTTCCTTTCCCAAGCGTGTAGGCAAGCTCAAAGTCAAAAGACTGAAGGTACTCAACCCACCTTCGCTATCACAAATTCAGATCACGCTGAGTGAAGATTTACATGAGACACTTGTGGTCAGTAAATCCTACAAAGTGATCTCCCAGAAGATAATGTCTCCAATAGCGTAAGGCATGAACAACAACTGCCAACTACAGATCGTGCATCGTGTAATTCATTTCATGTGGCCTTATCTGCCGATACCGGTAAGCTACGACTCCATCTCCCTGTATTAGCATAGCTCCCAGCTCGATACCTGAAGAGTCACATTAAATTGAAAAAATCTTTCCCGACTCATACAATACTAGTATCAGTGATGAAGTCAACATCCCATTAAGCTCTTGAAAGGCTGACTCACAAGAATCTAACCATAAGAACTTTTCCCCATTCTTGGCTAGACCTGTCAGTGGTGATGCTAGGCATGAAAAGTCCTGTATGAAACTTCTGTAGTATCTATCCAACCCTAGGAAACTCTGCACCTCAAATACGTTATTTGGATGCTCCCAGGAAACTACAACTCTCACTTTCTCTGGGTCTACTGATACTCCCGCCTCTGAGTTAACCTGACCTAAGAAGTGAATCTGCTCCATCCAAAAGTAGAATTTTGAGATCTTAGATTATAACTGGTTCTCTCTTATTGTACTCAAAATGATCTCAAGATGGGTAGCATAGTCGGCTTGAGAGTGAGAGTACACCAAGATATCATCCAAGAAAACAACCATGAAGGAATCCAAGTATGGATGGAACACTCGGTTCATCACTGCCATGAAAACTACAAGTGTATTTGTTAGACCGAACGACATAACCATATACTCGTATATATCATACATGATCCAGAAGGCTTTAAGAGGTATATCAGATGTTATAATCGCAACTGATTATAATCGGATCTCAAATCAATCTTCGAGAGCACCTAGGCTCCTTGAAGTTGATCAAAGAGATCATCGATCCTCAACAATGGATATCAGTTCATGACCGTCAACTGGTTCAACTTCTGATAGTCCACATAGAGCCTAAGGGTACCATTTGACTTCTTCACAAATAGAATAGGAGAACCCCAAGGAGAAGTACTGGGTCAGATGAAACCCTTTGCCTGTCACTCCTCCAACTGCTTTTTGACCTCCTGTAACTCAGGTGTAGCCATCCTATAAGGAGGAATGGGCACCAGTGCTGCTCCTGGAACGAGCTCAATCAAGAAGTCTACTTCACGATCAAGATGTAACTCTGAAAAGTCCTTTGGAAAGATGTATCGGAAACTATCCACCACTGGAGGAAGTCTAACTATGAAGTCCCCTGATCATCCAAATAAAGGCTTGCAATCTGGTTTGTAACTCCCCCTAACCCATGATGCTCTGGACCTACTCTGCTCTCATGGACATCCCATTCACCTCTATAAATAAGGGATCCACCCTATGGTGTTACAAAGCTCACTCTACGACAATACCAGTCGAAGAATTCCTAGGAGGGAACTAACCAGTCTATTCTATGAATGACATCATAGCTCGCCATCTCTAGGACATAGAGATCCCATAAGAAGTGACAGCCTGCAACCTCAATAGGGAAGTCTCTGCAGTGATGTACACTAACCGATATAGTCACCAATAGTGTGTCTAAAGTCAAAGTATCATTATAGGAAAATATGCAGAGTCCAAGGCTCTCCACAACAACAAAAGAGATAAAACATTGCGTACCACCAACATTGAGAAGAGCTGAAGATAAAAATGAGGCTACTATGATCGTACCTCGAACTGTAGAAGGGTCGGGATCCTTCTCTTGATGGGTCTTCTCCATAACAAAAGTATAGCCTGAACCACGACCCTGTAACCCTGCCTAAACACTTTGAGCTGATCCACTCTACTGTCACTGATAGCCTGGTGACAGACTACCACGACTGCGACCTCCACCTTGGCCCGAACAGCCTGAAAAATTCTAGTTCCCAGAATGGTGGGAAATTGGCAATGCATCACCTGAACTTGGGGTCATAGAAGAACCCCTACCACCAGTTGTAGGTGAAAATAACTGACAGAAACACTAAAGACAACCCATATTGCTGTATGATCGGCACTCCATTAGGTATCTCTGGCACATAGGCCTATTATTCCTGCTCCTCCTGCATTGGTAGTATACTACCTAGTTTCCCGAAGATACATTCTACCTACTATGATATACTTGAGTAGAATCCCTACGGTGCTTCCTACTACTAGTAGGAGTAACACAAGATTTGGATGTCGAAGCGCCATGGATCACTAGTCCAGAATCCCACAAATTGCGCTCAGTGATTAGTGCTTGGTTGACAATAGAGGATGTCGAAGTCAACCTGAAGATATTCACCTGCGAGTGGATGGTGTGCCTCTAGCCATCGTCGAACATCTGTACAAGGAAAATCTCATCACATCCTAGAATAGGTGTGAAAAAATGTAGCTTAGTAAAGCGAGACAAGTACTCTATAATAGAAAGAGTACCCAGCTACAGATTCATAAACTCCCAGGCTCGATCGGCCCTCAAGGTTTCTGGGTAGAGGTAATAATAGAAGATGTGCCAGAAGTCATCCCATGTCATACCATGATGGCTTCCTGACTGTGAGATCAATTCCCACCACCTCTTGGTGGAGTCTTAGAGCATATAGGTTTCAAGCTTCATCTTCTTCTCTAGAGGTATATCCAGATGCTCAAAAATTGTGATCATTGCCTCTATCCATGACTCTACTTCCTGAGGTCCTCCTTCCCCTGTGAAGGTGGGAGGATGCTACTACTTGAAAACCCATGTCAATTCTGTCATCGATGGGGCAGGAGGCGACACTCCCTGGAATTTCTACATAATACTCAAAAAATCATCCCTAAACTGTGCATTGGCACCTAAAACTGGTATAACCACTAGTGCCAAGGCTTGCACAATAGGAGGATCTGCAGGAGGTTCCTGATCGGCCATATTCGGTGTCTGATCACCATTTGGCAGGTGATATACAACTGGAGGACGTCTCAGTGGCATTACTCTGAAAGGTCAAAAGCACACCTTAGATCAGGATTATCAAAGACTGATAAGACTAGAGCAAAATAGGGGAATAAGAGAAAGAAAAATTCAAGTTTACAAAACATGACTACATGGCGTGTATAAAAACTACACTATGTGTTCTCTTAGGCCAATAAAATGGGCATGCACTTCTACCAAAACTGGTCGTGTAACACCCAAACCACATGGCGTGTTGTCCACACACACGGTGTGTACTTGAACTCTATTACCCTGCCCAAGTCTCCTTACATGGATAACCCACATGGGTCTCTTAATTCTAGACTACACGGCATGTTAGACCTATACACGGCATGTACTAGGCAAGGTTTCAGCAACCTGTGATGTTAGTTACACGACCGGCTACACAGTTCACTATACATGACATGCTCCATGGGAACACGACGTGTACTTGAAGGTTTTCCCTGAACCATGTTGTTCGTGACACAGAGGAATACTAAGGTTACATGTCATGGTGTGTGAAAATAGGACACGTCGTGTACAGTCAAAGTTTCATCCATCTGTGTCATTAGTCACATGAGTAGACAAACGGTCTTTACAACACAACGTGTACCTTCCATACACGGCATGTTCCTGAAGATTTTAAAACCCCATGTTTCTGACCAAACATTCAAGAAACATGGTTTGAAATCCACATGACATGTATTCATAATGTACATGCCGTGTATTCTGGGTTTTTTGGGAAGTAGCCTCATAAACTACTCTGGAACCCAGAAAACACAGGAAGAAAGAGTTAAGGTGTCAAATTCCGATCCGTGAGGGCCCATACTCCCCATGAATCAAAGTGTAGCATCTCTTACATATCATATAAAAGGGAAAAAAAATCCAATTATCCACCAAGTTATGATTCATGAGGGCCCATAATACCGCAAGAATCAAAATTTGGCATTCATTTCTATAAATCACTACACAAACAGTTTCCTATCAAACAGAAGGTAATTATTTCAAGGCAAATATCACAACAACATGCATATTTTACACATCATCTATCACAACAACATGAAATCACTAATGCATCCTAGATGTCATGGAAAAAATTAATGACATGTGATTTATAGCAAGTGCCTATATGATGCATGAGATGGCATACCCTCATCTCATCAGGTTTCAACAAAAATAGAACCTCAATAATATCAACAGTACCACCACACATCATTTGAGTCACTCAAGGTGAAATAAAATCAATTGTAAAATTAGAAACTAGTAAAATTGAAATAAATGAGGTAGAATGGATTTTCCCTGTACATGGGTTAGCTACTCTTGGGAACATCTTATTACCAAGTACTTATTCTATCTTATCCCTCGATATAGGATCCAAATAGTAAGTCAAGAGAAAAGAAATCCTCTGATACCACTTTGTAATGTCCCAGTTCTGGAAGACACCCAGGGACGCCCCATACCCGATTTGTCATATGTACTCAAGCGCATTTCTCCAAATGCCAGGGGCTGCCGACTAGTAGCCAGGGCCTTGGGTGTGATGGTGGGGAAACAATTCCCTCAATGGAAGAGTACACAACATAAAAGAGAAATAATAAACAATAATGGAAGTAGTAAAAAATCCAACAATAGTAAACACCAGAAGACTAAACAGTAAACAACTAGAGTACACATACATATATATGAAATGATGCATGATACATATATTTCTAGGAAAGCAGCCAAACAAGTCACAATGATGAACATAGTACTAAACAAAAGTACAAAAGAAAAGTAAATAAATAACTCCTCATCATCACAATCCATATCTTGGTCCCATGCTCTCTAGATCCACAGAAAGTCAAGTTCCTAAAGTCTAAGGGAGCTTTCCCTTGTCTATACCTGCAGAAATATAATCAGTTTGGGCCCAAAAGGATGACTGAAATAGGGTGTGAGACTAAATACCAATAGGAAACCTCTCGAAGATCTGTTCCTAACAGTCAGTGAGCATATGGAAGGTAATAGTACATTAAACATTAAACAGTAACTATAAACAAGATGATACACAACAACAAACAATCCATAGTCAACAAGCAGCAGTCAAGCAACCAACTAACCACAAATAGGAATCCCTTAGGAAAGTACTCACAACCATCCCCTCTGGTTCTATCTAAGAAGTACCAATAACCCTCTGGGTAGTACACTCTGCCTAACACCTCTGGTTTGGTCATACAAAATTATAAGACTCTCTGAGGAAGCACGCTTAGTCAATTCCCCTTATAGTCTAAGGTACTCAGGGACTCTTTGAGGATTATCATGTTGTCAATTCCTCTTATATCCCCAAGGTATAGAGACTCTCTAAGGAATCTCACTCAGTCAATTCCCCTTATAGCCTCAGGTCTATCAAAGACTCTCTAAGGAAGCTCACTCGGTCAATTCCTCTTATATCCTGGAGTGGATTAATGAAATTCAAACAAACAGAGACTCTCTGAGGAATCTCACAAGGTCTATCCTCCTGTAGTCTATAAATCTCAAGACTCTATGAGAAATTTCACTCGTTCTATCCTCCTATAGTCTATAATATCCAAGACTCTTTGTGAAGCTCACTCGGTCTATCCCCTATAGTCTATAAAGTCCAAGACTCTCTGGGGAAGCTTGCTCGGTCTATCCCCTTATAGTCTATAGCACCAGGTTCTCTCGGCCCTGTGCTAGTCAATGCATAATAATGCTATAAGGCCAAAGTAAACCTACAGAGCTACTTGGATAACCAGTCTACAACATAATAAGCAATGTTAGGGAACATCAGTCCATAATACAGTCACAAGGCATTGGAAAAACATCCAAGCATAGCCATTATCCTTATACACATCCAAATTACCTCTACACAAGCATATAAGCAAGGTAGGAAAACAACATGGGAATAATAGTAAATACACAATACCCCATTCATGGGTATTGGTGGAATTTTCAAATAAAAATCAAAGACTTTGAATGGAAAGGCACAAACCACCTACCTTGATACTAGGAGATCGATACACTTGATGTTAGGATGGTATGTGATTGAGTATTATATACTCTATAATACTAAACATAGGATTGAAATAAGAATGAGATTCTCAGATACAAGAGGGGGGGTGAATTGTACCTTTTAAAAATTTCCTAAGGAATTTTTTTTGATGGTTATGTTTAACAAGGATAAACAGGATAATTCACAAGACCCCTAAGAGTTCTAAAGACTTTCTAGATTCCAGAAAAGTGATTCTGAAAATGGAACTTAACTAAAGTTACAAATATTAAGATTCTACCTTAAAGTGTATAGAATCTTACCATATTAGATTACAAGGATGAGGAAGTATAAGAAAGTATACTTTCCTCAACAATACAAAATGCAGTGGAAACACTTGTAACAAAAACAAGTAACATGTAATAAGTCTTTTAACCCAAGGAGAAGGGTATCCAACAACCTTGTATAAAGGTCCCTTGATTTATACTTTCTAGAAAGTCTGTCTTACCAACACCAGGGTAAGCCATTAATACGAATATTAGAGTCTTTCTTTCTATCCTCGCAAGCCTTCAACTATCAGGTAGTCAGCACCTCTGTCTTCCTTAGCAAGGAATCCCTCAACTTCAAGGTGTTGGAACCATTTTCTTCCTATCCCTGGAAGACCTCGATTGTACACAGCAGCAATCAGAGTCGCACAAAGAAAATCTGCACAAGGTAAAGTTTGAAAAAGCTGTTCAAACTTTCTGCACAAATATTGAGAGTTTATAATAGCCTCTCTCTCTAGAAATCACTTCAAAAACATGTAAGCACAGATGTCAAAGTTGTCTCAAAGTAGTAGCGTCTTTTCAAATGAGCTCTTATTTATAGGTGAAGCTCCAAAGGTTGGCTCCCTCCTCCAATGGTCATATTTCTCCTTGAATTTAGGAGGGACATGTACACGTGTCACTCAACCAATGGTAAGTCAATAACCGAAAGCAAGACATAATTTTATAATAAACAAGTGTAAGCATAGCTAAACTGATATTCAGAATGGAGTGGAAAATGAATGTTCGGAATGAAAAAGGTTAAAGTTTGGAATGGAAGTAAAAATAAATTCGGAGTCTATAAACTTAAGAATATTCAGATTCTGTTTTGTAGTAATTTAAAACATGAATTATGTAGAAATATGGAGTCTGAATTTTAGGGAAATTCAGAGTCTGATTTCACTAGAATTTGGATCCAAAACTTACAAAGTTCAGAGTCTAAGTTTATGAGAATTTAGAGTCACACCTCATCAGAGTTCGGAGTGTAAATTCAGAGAACTCGGAGTTAGAACTTAGAGAAGTTCGTAATCAGAATTCAGAGTAGAAATTAATGAGAGTTCGTATCCAGAATTCGGAATGGAACTTTATGAGAGTTCGTATCCAGAATTCGGAGTGGAACTTCATGAGAGTTCATATCTAGAATTCAGAGTAGAACTTCACGACAGTTTGTATCCATAATTCAGAGTTGAACTTCATTAGAGTTCGTATCCAGAATTCGGAGTTGAACTTCATTAGAGTTCATATCCATAATTCGGATGCTAAAACAAAATTCTCCATGTGTAAGTATTATACGATTCCTAGTTTTTAGATATGAATATGATTTTTACACTTAAGAAAAATATTGACATGAAAAAAGAAACCAAATTAGGGGTAAATTCTTTTGGGAAGGAAATTTTCCTTATGGAAGTGAAACAGGGGTAAAATGAAAATTTCCTTAAGAAAAGGTGTTTGTGATTTTCAAAACAAGAGGAATATTAAAGTCATAAGGAAACCTTAATGACTTATAAATCTCCCCCATGGATGAAGGAATGGAAAAAGTCATAAGGAAAACCTTATTGACTCAACAATCTCTCCCTTTTTGGAGAGCATAAACATCCTTATGAAAAAGAATGAAATGAAGTAGAAAAAATTTCTAGACTTGTAGTTAAAGCTTATCTCTCTTTGTTTGTGATAAATTGTGAATACGACTAACTCCCCCTTAGGCTTTAAAACTTTAAGGATAGTATTCTAGATTTCTGAAATGAGATATTTCATTTGAATAAAGGATTCTTAACGAGAACTCCCCCTTACATAAGGATAGTTCTTCTTTACATAAATTTTTTTTCTCCCTTTTAGATTTTTCCTTCTCCCCATTTTGAGTAGTTCTTTTTCCTTCTCCCCCTTTGTGTGCTTCAAAAATAAATAGAGAGAATGGAAAAAAAATAAAATACCTGAAAAATTAAAGACATACAACCAAGACAATCATTGAAAATTCCACTATGATTGGAAGTATTAGTACATTGAAAAATACAACAAAATATCAGATTGGTCTATTTGTCTTATTTTTCCTTGGAAATTAGCTTTTTCAGAAGGGTTTTCAGATTCTTTAAGCCTTTGTGGTCCTCCTAAGATTACTTCTCCAAGGATGTGATTCTTTCTACATGATTTTTTAGGACCTTTATTTGAGCCTTCATGTCCACTTCTTGAATCGTCAGCAGTTCATCCTGATTTAAAAGCTTCTCTTCGATCTCAATCCGGAGATCTCTTTCCCCCTTCTATCTTTGAGCAACTGAGTTAAGATTCCAATTCAGATCCTTCACCTGTTGATTCTGAGTATTTTGCTCAAGGGTCAGCTTTTCCTGAAGATTATTCATCTTGGCATCCTCAGTATCAAAAAATTCATTTAAATCATTCTTAAATGTATCAAGCTCTGCCAAATCCTCATTGATTTTATTTGACCATAAAGTCATTTTGTTGCAGGATTTTCTATGGACCTCATAATTTATAAGAATTTTTTTTTGATCTTCTTAAATAATCACACATTTATCCATCAACATGAATACAAATTATGACTTCTGATTTAAGCTGTGCTGAAGCATCTGGAATCTGGAGTCTATTGTAAGAAATATCAGAATTGTGTTCACCAATTTCTTTAACGACTCAAAAATAAAATCATGTCCTAGTGCAGATGACTCCGAATATGAAATCTTTCCAGGCGAATGTCCTTCTTCAATTTCCACATGTTTTCTTTTACAAGATCCTCCAACATTATTTTTCTTTATGATATCTTTTGTTGGAGTGTCCATATGCACTTGCTTACCCTTATCAACTTTCAGAATGGTTCCCTCATCTGGAGATTCTTCCTCACTTTCAGAAAATTGAACTATCTTGTCTTCATTAGGTTTTTCCTTCTCCGCTCCTTCCTCAACAAAATTATTTTAATAGAATTATTCCTCAGAAGATTAATTGACTTTCTCTTCTTCCTTTTCTTCATCTTTCTTACCACCTTTATCATGTTCTTTTCCTGGAGTGACATGCTTTGAGGACTCTACCTCAGATGTTTGGAGTGGTAATTTTTCTGATTGATTTCTCTTTTATTGATAATCTTCAACTTGTTTAATCAGATCATCTAAATCACCACTATATTCTTCTTCTACTTCTTCTTATTCTTCTAATTCCTCTTCTTCTACTTCTCCAAAAACTTCTTTCTCTTTATATTTTTCCAGAGTGAAGAAATTCTTCCCCGGAGTTTCAGGTAATGGCTCAGCAAGGAAAGTTTCCAATACTGGAATCTTTTTGGAGGATATTTCTATGGCTTTCAAAAGATATTGTACAACTTTAGCCTCAGAAAATTTATTCTTCATCTTCTTCACTTCTTATACCTTCTCAAGGTATTCAGTTGTCTTCTCCCTTAAAGACTTGGATTCAGTAGGGTCCAATCCAAACTGAGGTTCTCCTCATTTCCTCTTCTCCTTATCTTCCCTCCATTTTGCAACCACTTCATCTGGATACGCTTTCTATTTCTTCGGTTTGGGAGGTGCGGATTGAGCTTCCTTAGCTTTAGGAGTTTTTTCAATCTCTTCCACTTCCTTCAGATTTCTCTTCTTCCTGGCCTACTTAGAGGGTTCAACCTTTTCCATATTTTCCGGATTGGCTTCTGCCTCTTCCACTGGCAGATCGTAAAACTCTTTGTCTCCTTAGAATAATCCATATTAATTCTTTTCATAGTATCATCACTAATACGCATAAGTTTTCAATTCCGAGACTTGTATTTGAATGCAATCTTGAATGACTCAAGACACTAAACTATCACCTTTGAATGTAAGGCAAGAAACATGATAATCTAGGCTATAATATTCCAATCCTTGATGTTATTGAATGTAACAAGTACATGCCTCATAAAATTTATTTTCCTTATATTTAACAGGAAGTCTAAGAAATATATATCACTTTTCTTGAGGGTATCTTTGTCACCTTTTCTTGGTACTAAGAAACCTTTTACCCATAACTTAAGGATTCGGTTGTTAGATGATAGGTGAGAAATTTTTGCTGTCTTGACATCATCAAGTCCAAGACATTATAAGGCCTTTACCTTAACAAAACTACCCAGAACATCTGAGAGTTTATGTGATCAAAAATCAGCTTCCCCTTCATACGCCAGCCCCACCAAGCTTTCAGCCTTTGTGTAAGTAGTTTGTAGGTCTTCCTATAACTCTTAAATTTTTTTTTTCTCTTCCCCCTTCCTCATAGATGCAAAATGATTCATATAACTCTATAATAAATTTCGAATACACCATGTCTTGATCGCCTGTCTTAGATATGCATACATATTCCCAAATATTTAACTTGATATTCTTAGAGATGATAGAATCATACTTGAAAAATTTCTGATGGACCAACCTTTCCCTGTATAATTGAAATTTTGAGATTGGCTTTGTAGTAGGCATTTCTTGAGAAGTGGCTTCTACAGAAATTCGGATTTGAGGAAATCTGAGAGATTTGGAATGAGATTTAAGAACTGAGGCAGATATTTAGGACGCAAGAGCTTAGAAATCGATGTGGGACATCATTAGGGGCCCCCTTTATATAGAAGATGGTGATGAACTTCCAGCTTCTAAGAACAATATGACGGTTGAAAAACTCTTTGATCTGATCTGACAGTTGAAAACATGCCCGCAAGGAAATGATTGATTATTGTCTATCAAGGCCATATATTTAAGGGGTTTAGTTTGTTCACCAGTTTCTATCAATGGAATCATAAATGACTCAAAGATTACTCCTAGGAGTCAATTGGTCTTCAATGTGGCCACATCTGTTAATTGTTTTAGATCATTCCACTTTAGGTCATCCAAGAAGTTTTATTTTGTATAAGTGATATTCACAATAATTAATTTTAGGGTACTGACCACCATATTTACAAAATATTTTATTTAATTAATATGGGATTCATTTCATGTAATGTGTGTGGATAAAAATTTCATGGATTGTTATTATATTATCACATTCATCATGTTACCCATCTTGATTGAGTTAAATGACATGTAAAGATGTTTTCCCAGCATTTCTACTTTAAATCAGCCTGATTCGTCATTTTACTGCTTCAATCACTATCCATCAGTTTTTCCTTCATCATATGACATGGAATTCCTCAACAAATAATCATGATTTATCCAAAAAAATATTTCTTCTCACCACTACATAGTCAATTACATCATAATTTTATTCCACATAATCTTACTCATTATTTTGTCTTTATTATTTTTTCAAAACAATGGATTTTGTTTTTATGAAGTTAAAACAATTTAGAAAAAAACTATCCTAAAATGGAAGGAAATGCAGACAGAATGAAACCACGAAGAAATGTTCTTGGTCCTGGGCATGGATCCATAGTTTCTTTCATTATTCAATGCGTGATTAAATTTAATTTGACAATATATTTATATCATAAATTTATTAATACACTCTACATTGAGTGGGTATTTTTACTAACTAGGAATCCACTTCTGTAGAAAAACAATTCCCCTATCTTGGTTAGAAGCTGGAATTAATTTGAGAATTGTGTCTTGGTGGATGTTCGTCATACCAATGCATAAAACTGTCATCAACCATAGAAAAAATCACATATTTAAATAATTTAATGAAATATAATTAAGAACACTATAATCAACCCTTAAGACCAATCCATGGGTTAGTCAAATGCCATTATGATGTCAATAGAGGATAGATTAGAAATAGATAAGAGATATATGTAAGGTGGTTAGGTTTTGAAAGGAAAAAGTGATAAAAGAATATAGAAACATTTGAATTAATAAATAAATGGTTGTGTTAACTTGTAAGAGAAAAAATTTATACATCTAAAAAGAAATTAATCCAAAAACAATAGAATACCTATAGTATAGTGTAGTAGAAGATACTCAAAAACTATTTGGATCTCTTCTGACTAGGAATCATAATTATAATCCTTAATTGGGGGATTGGGTTCCATAAAGTGAAACATTAATGAGATATAAAGTCATCTCGAGGGGGTTATGGGGGTCCTAAATATAGCCTTACCTATTAATTTTGAATGATTAGTCTATTTTTGTGTCTTTCTATATGTTTCATATAGGATAGGTGATATTCATGAAATATAATGTGTGGGATTATCCACCAAATTTATAAATGAATATACAGCGGTAATAGTGGACTCCTGGTGTGTAACATGTGGGGTTGTATTATTCATATTGTATCATCATAGGAAAAAATTGAATAAGACATATTTCATATTTATTAAATTTTTTGAATTAAATATTAATTTTACATTAAAGGGGTTGTTATGTTCGACAGCATAACCAATACACAACAAAGAGTTTTTTTTGAAATATTAAATTTCACACTAATAATATAATATTATTATTTTACATGGTAGTTAACTTCTAGATGCTGTATTAGCGGGAATGAACAAAACTAACTACAATATTATTATACATGTTTGTTAAATTATTTAAATTTATTCAATAAAAAGATAGAGGCTTAAAATGTGAATGAATCAAATTTGAAGAATACTTTACATTAAAAGGCCGATTTACAGCATTTTAATGGAGAACCATCCTTAAATATAGTTTTGGTCAAATTAATAAATTATATTGGACCAAATAAAATCCGTATTTAGAATGGGGACATCAAAATTTAATTTGTGTAAATTTTTGGAATTTTTCCGATAAAGTTCATTTTTTAATGAATAGTGAAAAATATTGTATTTTAATTCAAAACTATGTCTTAATATAACATATTAATATGGTTATATTAGCTATTTAATTGGTTTTAAAGTGTAATTAGAATATATTTTTACAATTTAATCCAATTTTGGTCATTGGAATTAATTTCACTTTGAAATTAGATATAAATAAGTTTCAATCTTTTGATAGTTATTGTTTCTTAAAAACACGCTATTTGTTTTAACAACTGGAGTTAATTTTAAATTAATTTATGCCTCTTATATGTTTTTAATTTGAAAAAATAGACTTCAATTTTGAATTCAGAATATCAAATTAAGCTTAGACTGAATTTTTTGTTTTTTTCTGTAAATGTTCAATTTTTGATGAATAGTAAAACCACTTAGTAGTAGTTAAAAAAACTAACTTTTACATTTAAATGAAAATTTACCACTTCTGTGAATTTAATTTCAAAAATCTGACATACATGGTTGTTATTAATAAGTAAAATTTGGTTTAATAAGACGAAAATAATTTTTGGTTAATAGTAGCTTTTGACTTTTTTTACCGCGATTAAAGGTAAATAGGGTAATTCAAGATAAAAAGAATATTATAATAATTAAAGTTACCTTAACACTTGTAAAAACCTTATTAGATGAGTCATTTACGACCATGGGAATCTTTTGGTCAATTTTGGGACCCCATTTAGCCACTTGGGTGTGATAATGACACTTTAGATTAATTAAGTTAAAATAAAGGCAAAAATGAAAAAATCATATATCTTTTTGTATAGTAATTTTTACATGGGGTTATATAAATTATCATTTCGACTATAAATATTCATTGGGAAGATACATATATTTACTACATCATGGAATTTGTTTTATAATTTTTAGATATAAAATAAATTAAATTATTTATGACATAATAATGATGCAGTATTTTCCTCATTAATAAAAAATTTAAATAAATAAGATTATAATTATTAAAACAATATCCATAACCTGTCCAATTTTTATTGGATGATTTTAATTCAACCATGAGTTATCCTACCTTTGACTTTAATTAGTTATGGATTTTTAGAAACCGAATATCATTCTATAATAAAATAATATTATCACACATTCCTAAAGAGAACCTCATCCCCTTATAAAAATCCCTTACTTCTATCCAATTCCTCACACCTCTCAAGTCTTTTGGCTCGTCCAACCTATGACCAATTATTCTCCCTACATCCCTCTCCTCATTCTAAAAGCCTTACCTTAGGCATAAGGCAATTCAAGAACTCTTTTTCATTCAAACCAAAGGAAATTACCCAAAATAATTGTAACAGTTTCTATTAACTTCATTTCTTTTATTTTACTTCTCCAACCCCTAAACTATTTTTATTTCATTATTTTATAACAAAAAAGTATCTTTAATATACTAGGACTTTTTTATGATAAGTATTAGTACTAAAATTACACACACCTCTATCTAGTGGGTGAAGAACATATTGTTTCTGTGGATGGAAAACTAACGCCTCACGAGATGATGATTGTTCGATTATATCCTACCGCCTATCATGGTGGCCATTAAGATGACACTATATTTATATATGATATATATTATGTATATGTTTTTTTAATTCTTATGTATTTTTCATTTGTAACATACCTTTATGGATTCTATTATGGGTAAAAGCGATAATATCATTTGAGGAAGTGCGAACTACCACCCCCTCAAAGTGAAATGACTCTTTAAAGCCATATGTGGGATGTATGAAGGAGGGAGTTAATGATAATATATACGATATTATAATGGAATTATAATATACTTATCTATCATTATTTTTTAATTCTATTAAAATAATTAATAGAAATGAAAGTAGCGTTCATGCATACGTAGGACTTACCATCTCCACGAACGGTGCATTTCATTTCTTACCTTTAAATGATATGAAATGTTATAAATATATATATATACTGGATATAAATGATGTATATGATATATATGAGGTCTAAATAATGAATATAATTATGTATATAATGGACTATTGACCAAATGGACAACTTGTAAATATAATGTTTTTATTTTTGACTCAAGTACCAAATATCAACAAAACAAGCATTATTAACATAAATGATTACATAATGTTTATAACATGGTAATAAGTGATATAAAAGGAATAATAAACTGGAAAAATGTTCTTAAGAAAGTAGAAATTAACATTATTTTATTATTTAGGATATGATAGAGCGATCAAGTCAAGTGGGACACGAGGTAAGGGAGTTCGTCTCAATCTCATTTCATTGAGGAATATTTATTTCTAATGACTGACCTCTATTTATACACTGTTTAAACACCTTTGACATTTTGTTTCATTTAAAGAGAATCTTCCTCTACGAAGAGGTTTACTAAACAACAAAAAAATAATGTTTCTTTTTAATGTAAGCGGTGACAATGACCTTTTAGCCGCCACGAGTATTATTTGATCAGTGGCTTCCATAACAAGCTGTAATGTTTTTAAAAGGAAAATAAATACAATATAATAATTTATGTATTTGTGGTATTGAAAATGGTTTTAATAATGTTTTTGATATGTTAATATATTGAAATGTTATATTGTCATTGCAATGTGGAAATTTTATCTTTCCTTTATGCTTATTTTATGTGTTACGATCATGTTATTATTCTTAGGAATTATTTACGTATATGGGTGGTTCCATGATAAACCTAGGGTGGGTGAGCCTAAGATATCTCTCCAATGATATGGGTAACTAGACTGAGGTAAACATGGATGTTTCTCCAAATATATTTAGGGAATATATTGTGATGGGTATTCCAAAGTATCTCCCTATGTATCTGTGATAGCTACAATGTAAGTATGTTATAGATTCCACAAAATTCCTTTATGATTTATGATATCTATGTGTTATTCATAAATATTATGTTTTTATGAGGTATGTAAAAGAGTTTATGTTCTGTATGTATTTATGAACTAATGTTTTCTTTCTTTGTTTTATAACCCTTAATCTTCTTTTTATGATCATCCCATGTTTTGAAATGTTTTTCATAGGACTTAAAGATGAATAGGGTTAAGAATTTGATCGATGAAAAGTCTGAAATTCTAAAACATTGAACTAGACATGACACTTTTTTTTCAAGAGTTTTTATATTTTGAAAAAAATAGAAACAGAGTAGAAGTGTCTACTTTGTTACCTTTTGATATGTAATAGTTATGTCCTATTTCTATGAAACTCTAAACCTAAAAAGATCATCAATGTGAATTATTTGTTTAATTCTATATTATGTAATGTTTAAAGTCCGAGTACTTATAGTTTGTATCAGAGGCCGGTTTAGATAACTTTAGGAGTTAGGGAATTGTTAAATTAATATCCATAAAGTAATTTATTCTAATATTGAAATAATATAGCATTTACAGATTACCATGTTGCTTCACATAAGATATTTTGGAGTTCATAATGTTTTTTCGCAGAGTAAATTGGGCATCTATGATGGGACGACATCAGGAGGAAGGTAACCTTATGAATCAGCAACTTGAGATGGTCGAAATCAGAACTGAACAGTTTTTTGCAGTGATGTAACAATTGAATCAATCTATAAATGGTGGTGGTATCCATGTACGAGATCAACCAGATCAACCACAAATGAACATATCAGTAGTGGGGCATTTCAGGAGGAAACATCACCCATCATTCAGAGGATTATCTGACTCGGTGCTAGCAGAAGGGTGGGTTAAAGCACTCGAAAAGATTTTTGATGTCATGGGTTGTTTAGAACATCAAATGGTTAGTCTCTCTATTTACCATTTAAAGGAAATTCTTATCAATGGTGGTCGATGGTAAAAGATGTCAGGGAGAGTGAGAAGATTGATGCTCCCAATTGGAATTAATTCAAAGGTATGTTTCTTGATAAATTATTTCCTAAGGTGGTTTGTGATAGAATGGAAATAAAATTCCTATAATTGAGGCAAGAGGATGACTCAGTGGTTGCTTATGAATCAAAATTCACTGGGCTGGTAAGGTCTGATCCAAATTTCATACGAGATCATGATAGTAAAATCAACCATTTTTACATAGGATTAAATCCAATTTGTTTAAGGGATTTAGCTTATCGTATGTTCAAAAGTTATGAAAATTTTGTACTTTGTGTGGAGATGGTGGAAATAGTGTTTGTTGATGATCATGTCTTCTTTGAAAAACAACAGAATAAGAGGTTGAGGTGGCAGGCGAAAGGGAAGAACTCTTAAAAAAATTCTGATGGTATGAAATTTAAGTTTATAGTTTTTGAAAATTGTGGTAAAGAGCATGTTGGAGAATGTATTTTGAATTCTGGTAAGTGCTACCAAGGTATAAAAATGGGACATAAGGATCGTAATTGCACTATAAAAGATCAGGGTAATGGTAAGAAAAAATCCGAAATACAAACAATAAAATGTTTTAAGTGAAATGAAATGTTTCATTAAGCAAATGAGTGTCCAAAAAAGAACTTAAATGAGGGAAAACAGCTAGAAAACAAGTAGAAAGGGGTGGTGAAAACTTTTTCAACTACTTTAGCAGATGTTGGGCCATCAAATAAAGTAGTATTAGGTACACTGTTTTTTGTTCATATTATGCCAATGTGTTATTTGATTCAGGGCTACACACTCTTTCATTTATGATATGTTTTCAAGTTAATTGAGATTTCCATATCATGATATGAATACAGAACATATGTAACAAAACACCTAGAGGAAATATAGAGATAAAAAGAAAACATAAGAACATTCATGTCCTTGTTTTCAGAAAAAATATACCTGCAAACCTTATTTTTTTTGCCTCTAGTATTGTTTGATGTTATTTTGGATATGGATTGGCTTTCTATTTATCATCCTAAGATTGACTGCAGAACTAAAGAGGTTTCTTTTCAGAATGATTTTCAGATTGTGTACAAGAATCAAACCTTTATATTAATAACAAATCATGATACTGTGAAACTGGTAAAATATGGAAATGAATGTTACCTTGCTCATATTTTGGAAAATAAATGAAGTGTTGAGATTAATGATTTTCCAGTGGTAAATGATTACCTTGATATTTTTCCTGATGGATTTCCGGGTATTATAACTGATCTGGAAGTTGAATTTACTGTTGACTTAGTTCTTTATTGTAAACCAATTTCAAAACCCCCTTATCGAATTTATCAAATTTAACTTTAAGAGATAATAAAGCAATTGCATGAGATATGAGACAAAGGATTCATTCAACCTAGCACATCACCCTGGGTTTTTCCTGTCATGTTTGTTAAAAAGAAAGATGGTTCAATGAGACTTTGCATTGATTATAGAGAATTGAATAACATCACTGTTAAGAACAAGTATCCTTTGCCTCATATCGATGATTTTTTTGATCAACTAATGGGAGCTCAGTATTTTTGGAAGATTGATTTGAGGTCGTGGTGCCATCCGTTGAATGTAAAGGAAGTAGACATTCTAAAGACCTCATTTTGCACTAGATATGACCATTATGAATTTTTAGTTATTCCATTTGGTCTAACCAATGAACCTGCTATATTCATCGATGTTATGAATAGAAGTTTCTTTGAGTTCTTGGATAAGTTTGTGGTTGTGTTCAATGATGATATTTTCGTGTATTCCAAAAGTAAAGAGGAACATGAAAGTCATATAAGGGTTGTTTTTTAAACCTTAAAAGAAATGAAACTATTTGGGAAATTTAGTAAGTGTGTGTTTTGGTTGCAAAAATTTCTTTCCTTGGTCACATTTTTAAAAAAAAAAATGGTATAATAGTTAATCCTACTAAAACAAAAGTTGTTGAAGAATGGAAAAGTCCCACAAATATAACCAAGATTTATATTTTTATTGGTTTTCTAGGTTATTACCATAGGTTTTTTGAAAATGTTTCATGGTTATCTAGTCCAATGATCATGTTAACTCGAAAAGGTGTTTAGATCATCTGGAAAATAGAATGTGATGATTGTTTTCAGGAATTGAAAAGAAGATTGGTGAATGCTCCGGTTTTTTGCACTGCCATCCAGAAATGGTGAGTTTTTTATCTATAGTGATGCTATGTTGAAAGGACATGGTTTTTTCCTAATGAAGAATGATTAGGTAATTTCTTATACTTCACATCAATTGAAAACACATGAGTTAAATTACTCTACAAATGATTTGGAATTATCTACTATTGTTTTTTCTTTAAAAAGTTGGAGGAATAATTTTTATGGAGTAAAATGTAAAATATATACTGATCACAAAAGTTTAATGTATATATTAACTCAAAAATATTTGAACATGAGATAGAGGAGATGGTTGGAATTAATCAAGGATTATGACTGAAAAATCCAATACCATCTCGGAAACAAAGATAATGTGGATGATGATTTGAGTCGAAAAATGTTGGGAAAAAATCCCTCAATGTATCATTGAAGCATTTTTGAGGTGATTGTGTTTGTTGACAAAGTGGACATCTGAGTGGTGATTGTTGAAAAAGCAAAACAATGACATACGAATTTGTTGACAAAGAGGATTTCATGATGGAATGTTGAGTTCAAGAGATGAGGTCAATGATCCATGTTTGATTCAAGAACATTGACAAGTGGAATGGATGATCTGGAGGCGGTACAAAAGAACAGATACAAGGTGGAACCATTTTACAGTGTTTTCCAAATTTTTGGGCCTAAAAAACATCAAATGAAGAAAAGTGGTTTTTGGAATAGGGACTTGCACACCATGTACTTGAAGGCTTGGAAACTTGTGCGCCATATGTTTTTCAAGATCAGATCATCAAAATGTGGCAGAGGGAAAAGTGTCGTGCAAGTATTGGTGGTTTTGCGCAAGTGACTTGCACGACATGAAAGAGACTTGTGCGCCAATGACTTGGAAGCTTGAGAACTTGAGCACCTGTGGTTTTTAAAGATAAGAAGGTCAAAATATGACAAAGGAAAGAGGTTTGCACAAGTTTGGAATTAGGTCGCGCGAGTGACTTGAAAGAGAAGAGACCTGCGCACCGAGACTTGCGCGCCGAGGAGAGACTTTCATGCCGTTACACAGGGGTGAACAAATGCCTATAAATACTGGACCACCCCTCTTCATTCTTTATAGGAGTTCAACACTTTGAGAAATTAGAGCTCCCGTCACACAGGTGTGGTGGTCGCGCAAGTGGTGTGTGGTCGTTCAGGTGAAGTTGCACGCTAGTGGTTGATGTTGCGTGACAGTCTGAGAAGTTGCGCACCGATTAGCAGTTGCACACCAATATTAGTTTGGGTGTAAAAGGAATAGTGTCGGGCAAGTTTGGAGTTGGGGAAGCTTGTGTCGCACAAGTTTCTGAGGATGACTTGCGCACCAGTAGTGACTTTCATGCCAAGATTGGCTTGCGCGCCAAGTAAGGTTTATTTCCAGCACTGATTTTCGGGCTACATGAAAGCTGGAAGTTTGCCCGATACCTTCGGGGCAAAGAGAGATTCATCTACGGGTGAAAATTGGGCTTCAACAGAGAATATACTTACAAAGGAATATGCATTCCTTCATGAAAATGAAGAGGCCTATAGGTCTATAAACTGTGAGTGGATCCTTTCCGACGTAGTGAGCAAAGGAAGAGGAAGAAGGTGATCCTCTCCACCGGCAGTGAGCCAAAGAGAGAGAAATAGGGAGTGACCCTTGGGAAAGCAGTGAGCTGACCCTAAACCTTGTAAAGGCAGTGAGTCTGGGACAGAGTGACTGTACCCAAACCTTATAATCCATATCTAGTAAAGAATAGTGGAATTTGGTATGACCGAAAACTTGTCAGTGTATGCTCCTTAGACGTAGCCTTTAGCGGTGAACCAAGTTAAAATTGCTGTGTCCTGTGCATGCTTTACCTTCTGTTTATATTTTTCAACAAGAAAGAGAGAGAAGAGTGTTTTACTTAATAGTGAAACAAGATCAGAACGAGCTTTAATTTTTAATTAGTCATACCCTGATTCACCCCCCTCTCAGGGCACTCAGCCTAGTGGACATAACAAAAACGTAATGCTTGAATCACCGTGTTACATTGGGAACATGATCCTTTGGTTTTTGATTTGATAAACATAGTCATAGAAGTTGGTGGTGCAGAAAATTATTCAGTTTTGTATTAGGTGTCAGGTAGAGCATCTCTATCATATAGAATTAAGAATTCACAGAAGGAAGACAATGAGTTACAGAAAAAGGTATAGTTGGTTCAGAAGGGTACATTTCCTTTATTTAACATTGATAATGATTGTGTTTTGAGAATTGGAAAGAGATTATGTGTGACTTGTGATTCAATGTTGAAGAATGAGTTATTATGTGAAGCTCATAGTTCCCCGTTTTTTGTTCATCAAGGTAGTACTATGATGTACATAGATCTTCGGGATTATTAATGGTGGGATGGAATGAAAAGATATATTTTTGATTTTATTGTGAAGTGTTTGATTTGTCAAAAGGTTAATGTAGAGTGAAAGTTACAAAAAAGGATGCTTTAACCTTTACCGGTTCCAGAGTGGAAATGGGAAAACGTATCAATGGACTTCGTTATGGGATTACCAAAGACATCTCGAGGTAATAATTCAATTTGCTTATTGTTGGTCGATTGACTAAATCTAGTCATTTCCATCCTATTCGATATAATTTTTCTTTAGATCGAATTTCTTGGTTGTATGTTAAAGAGATAGTCAGGTTTCATGGATTTCCCCTATCCATTGTATCTGATCATGATCCCATATTTACTTCTAACTTTTAGAAATTCCTTCAGTAGTCGTTGGGTACTGAATTAAATTTTAGTATAACTTTTCATCCTCAATCATATGGGATATCAGAATGAACAATTCAAATATTGGAGGATATGTTACAAGATTCCTCGATTGATTATTAGGGAATTTGGGACCAACAACTTTCTTTGGTTGAATTTTCATATAATAACATTTTCCATTCTAGTATATAGATGGCTCCATTTGAAGCATTATATGGAATGTGTTGTCGAACTCCATATTTTTGGGATGAAGTTAGTGAAAGGAAGATGATGAGACCAGAATTGGTAGAAGATATGGCAGATAATGTTCAGTTGATTTAGAAGCACATGAGAATAGCTCAGAGTAGACAGAAATTTTATGTAGATAACCGAAGGAAGGAACTTTCTTTTAAGGTAGGTTATTATGTCTTTTCAATGATTCTCCATGGAAAAGTGTGATGAATTTTGGTAAGAAGGGAAAGATGATTTTGAGATTCATTGGACCTTATGAAATCATGGAGAAAGGTGGATCAGTTGCGTACAGAGTGGCTTTACCACCAACCTTATCCAAGGTACATAATGTTTTTCATGTTTCGATGTTGAGAAATTATATGCCAGATACATCTCATGTTTTGAGCCCAAAGGTAGTTCATTTGGAAGAGAATCTCTGTTATGAAGAACAACTAGTCCATATTCTTGACCAAAGAGAGAAAGTGTGGCAGAATAAGGTATTTCATTAGGTAAATGTTTTGTGGGAAAACCATATGGTTGAAGAGGTAACTTGGAAATCTGAAAATGCTATGGGGGATAAATACCCCCACTTAATTTGATAAGTAAAATTACGAGGATGTAATTCTGAAAAGGTGGGAAGGATGTAACATCCCATGAAAATAAAGAATAAGACATATTTTATATTTATTAAAATTTGTGAATTAAAAATTAATTTTACTTTAATGGGGTTTCTATGTTCGATAGAGTACCCGATACACAACAACGAGTTTCTTTGAAATCTTACATTGCTCACTAATAATATAATATTATTATTATTTTAAATTCAATTAAACTCTTAGCCATTTTATTAGTGAGAATGAAAAAAACTAACTATAATATTATTATACATATTTTTTAAATGAATTTACATTTATCCAATTAAAAGTTAGAGGATTAAAATGTGAATGAATCTAATTTTAAGCATAATTTACATTAAAAGGACGGTTTACCACATTTTAATAGAGAACCCTATTTAAATATAGTTTTGGTCACTTTAATACATTATATTTGACTGAATAAAATCCTTATTTAGAATGGGGACACCAAAATTTACTTTTTGTAAATTTTTGGTATTTTTCCGATAAAGTTCATTTTTTAATGAATAGTGAAAAATATTGTATTTTAATTCAAAAAAATGTTTTAATATAATTTATTTTTATTGATAGATTATCTTTTTAATTTGTTTTAAAGTGTAATTAGAATATATTTTTACCATATAATCCAATATGGGTCATTGAAATTAATTTCAATTTGAAATTATACATAAACAAGTGTCAATCTTTTGATAGTTATTGTTTCTTAAAAACACAAGATTTGTTTTAACAATGGGAGTTAATTTTAAATTTATTAATTCCTCTTCTATGATATTAATTTGTCATAATAAAAATCATTTTTGAATTTGGAATATCAAATAAATCTTAGGATTAATTGTTGGTATTTTTCTAAAAACCATTAATTTTTGATGAATAGTGAAACCACTTAGTAGTCTTAAAAAAATTGACATTTTAATTTAAAAAAAATATTACCACTTATGTGAATTGAATTTAGAAACTATGACATACATGGTTATTATTATTAAGTAAAATTTGGTTTAATAAGATGAAAATAATTTTGGGTGAATACTAACTTTTGACTCTTTTTACCGCGGTTAAAGATAAATAGGGTAATAAAAGGTAAAAAGAATATTATAATAATTCAAAATTAACTTAACACTTGTCCAAAACTTATTGGATGAGTCATTTACGACCATGGGCATATATTTGTCTATTTTGGGACCCCATTGAGCCACATGGGAGTGATAATGACACATTATATTAATTTACTTAAAGTAAAGGAAAAATTAAAAAAATAAATATATTTTAGTCAAGTAATTTTTACAATGGGTTATATAAATTATAAATTTGACTATAAATATTCATTAAAAATCTAAAAGGTTTTCTTATATCAAGGTTTTTTTTATAATTTTTAGACATCAAATAAATTAAATTATTTATGACACAATAATGATGTAGTATTTACCTCATTAATAAATGATTTAAATAAATAAGATTATAAATATTAAAAAAATATCCAAAACCTATCCAATTCATATTGGATGATTTTATTATGAAAATTAGTCTCCTATATTTGAGTTTAATTAGTTTTGGACCTTTAGAAACCGAATATCATTGTATAATAAAATAATATTATCACACTTTTCTAAAGAGCCTCTCCTCCCCCTAATAAAGAGCCCTCACTTATAACCAATTCCTCACACCTCTCAAGCCTATTGGCTCATCCAAACTCCATCCAATTAATCTCGCTACATCCCTCTCCTCCTCTTAGATGCATTACCTTATTGATTAGGCCCTACAAGAAGTCCTTTTGGTTCAAAACAAAGAAATTTACCCAAATTAAATGAAATAGTTTCTCTTGACTTTTTTTCATTTATTTTACTTCTCCAACCAATAAACTATTTGTATTCATTTATTTTAAAACAAAAACAGTATCCTAAATATACTAGGATGTTTTTATGAGAAGGATTAAAACTAAACACAGACACATCTCCATATAATAGGTGAAGAACATACTGTTTCTGTGGATAACAAGCTAACACCTCCCGAGACGATGATTGTTCGATTATCTCCTACAAAAAATCATGGTGGACATTAAGATGACACTATATTTATATATGATATATATTATTTTTATGTTTTCTTAATGATTCTGTATTTTTCTTTTATACGATACCTTTATGGTTTCTATTATTGGTAAATGCGATAATTTCATTTGAGGAAGTGCGGACTCCCGCCCCCACAAAGTGATATGACTTGTTAAAGCCATATGTGGGACGTATAAAGGATGGATTTAATGTTTATATATATACATGATATTATACTGGAATTATAATATACCTATGTATCATTTTTTTATAATTCCTTTAAAATAAAAAATAGAAATGAAAGTAGTGATTATGTGCATGTACGGCTTACCGTCTCCAGGAACAGTGCATTTCATTTCTTACCTCCAAATGATATGAACTATTATTAATATATATATATATATATTGGATATATATGATATATATGATATATATGATATCTAAATAATTAATATCATTCTGGATATAATGGACTATTGACCACATGGACAACTTGTAAATATAAGGTGTTCATTTTTGACTCAAGTACCAAATATCGACAAAACAAACATTATTAACATAAATGATTACATAATGTTTATAAAATAATAATAAGTGATATAAAAGGAATACTAAACATGAAAAATAATATTAATAAAGTATAAAACATCTTTTAGGAGATTAAATAGTTATCGAGTCAAGTCGGACACGAGGTAAGGTACTTCATCTCAATCTCCTTTCATTGAAGCATATTTTGTTCTAATACCCGAAATTCCTTTATACGATGTATAAACACCTTTTAATTTTCATTTCATTCAATGGGAATATTTTTATATGTAGCGCTTTACTAAATGAAAAAAATATTTTTTTTTAACGTATACGGTGACAAAGATCTTTCCGCCGACATGAGTATTATTTGATCTTTGGATTCCTTAACAAACCATAATGTTTTTAAAAGGAAAATAAATACCATATACTATTTTATGAAGTTTTGGTATTAAAAATGGTTTTTATAATCATTTTGATATGTTAATATATTGAAATATTATATTGTCATTGCAATGTGGAAATGTTATCTTCCTTTTATGCTTATGTCATATGTTATGATCATGTTATGGTTATTGGGAATTATTTACTAATATGGGTTGTTCCATGATAAACCTAGGGAGGGTGGGCCCAAGATATCTCTCCAATGCATTGGGTAATGTGACAGAGGTAAAAGTGGATGTTTCTACTAAGATATTTAGGTAATATACTATAATGGGTATTCCAAAGTAGATCCCAATGTAGCTATGATAGCTACAATGTAAGTATATTATGGATGCCACATGTTACCTTTATAATTTATGATTTCTATGTGTTATTGATAAATCTTATGATTTCATGAGGTAAGTAAATGATTTTAAGTTCTGTATGTATTTATGAACTAATTTTTTTTCTTTGTTTTATAACCCTTACTGAGAATTTTATGCCCATCCTAATTTTTGAAATTTTTTTCACAGAACATAAAGATGAATAGGGTCAGAGATGGGATTGAAGAAAAGTCATGCTATCTAAAACATGGATCTAGACATGACTCTTTTTTTTCAAGTGTTTTTATTTTATGAAAAAATGGAAACTGAGTAGAAGTGTATACTTTTTAATCTTTTTAGATGTAATAGTTATGTCCTAATTATCTAAAACTCTAAACGTGAAAAGATCCTCAATGTGAATTATTCATTTAATTCAATATTATGTAACGTTTTAAGGCTGGGTCCTTATACATAAATTATTTTTATATTGTGAAACATTCCATGTTACATGTCATGAATGAGTTACATGATGTGTAATGTTGATTTATAGTTATTAACACTTTGAATTATCATATTTATTCCTATTAGTACTTCATACATGATCCTTTAATTTTCATTTCATCACTGGGAATCTAATAAATCATCTAATCATCATATTTTAGATTCTAAAATCTATTTTTTTGATTTTACATAGTTAATTAATTAACAAAATCTATTCCACCTAATATAAAGATATTTTTTAATTTATTTACTGAAAAAATGGTTTTTTATTTATTAAATTAATGAAATATAGAAATAAACTATTCTAGATGAGGAAAAATATAGACACAATGAAACCAGAGAAAAATGGATTTCTCCATATTACATAAGTAGTTTTTAGGGAATTTATTGATTATATATGGAGATGTCCTTGTATTAATTTTATTACTTTTGTTCATATGATTCCATTAATTGAATAATAAATGACTCAAAAAAGTCATCACGAGGTGACTCAAGGTTTAAATGTTGTATTATCCATTAATTTCATTGGATCACAAAATGTTTTCTTATTTCTGAAAGTTTTATATCATGTTCGTGAAATTTTGGATGAAATATTTGTTGGGATGGAAACCTAACTTACATAATATTTCACATCATTAGGAGTGGATTCATGGTGTGTAATTTTTGGGATGAACATTTAATGGATTATTTTCAAGATATGTAATGGTTCATGTTATATTTATTGAATAAAAACAAGATTATTATAGTTCCTTAATTTCCAATTTCTCTCAGAGTCAATCCTTTTCATCATTTCCATGATTTGGACACGGTCATTATCATGTCCCTTTATCAAAAGGAATCACATACATCATCTAAACATCATATTTTAGATACCAAAATACTATTTTGTGTCTTACTTTTTTTGATTGAACAAAAAATTATATTGCACCCAATATAACTCATTTTTTTCTTTTTTATCATTTATTGAAAACAATGTTTTTTTATTTAATAAACTTGTTAAACGGTGAAATAAATATCCTAAATTCATAATAAAATAGAGATCAATTGGAATTAGGGAAGAATGATATTGGATAAATGGGTAGCTAAATCAGTTCATTCATTTTTTATAAAAAAATTTGAAAAGCCTTTTACAACATTAAATTTTTTCTACTCTCTACCATGAATCGGCATTTTTCGGCCTAGAATGCCAATTTAGTGCATCAAAATTTCACACCTGTATATAGGATGTAGGAATGAATTCCAGTTTCATATCATAGTGGGCATTCACCACATCCTTTTATTCCACTCTCATCCACAAAAAAAATTAATCACATCAATAAATAATTTAAAATAACATGACTTACAAAAACTGTGAATCTTCACCCAAGGCCATGCCTCAAGATAGTAACTTTTTATTGTGATGTGAATAGAGATCAAAATGGAAATATATAAGAGAGATAATTTCATTTGGGATGAAAGATAAAGTGTTATGGAAGAATATGGAAACACTTGAATTAAAACATATATGAACATGTTACATGTGGAAAAAAACAAAAAATAAAAAGAAAAGAATTATTTACTAAAGCAGAAACATCATTACATTATAGTACTACGTCGAATCCTTAGTGAGAGATTGATTGTCCTCTAACATGGAATTGTATTTATAAAATTTATCTGATGTATGAGGTCCCAACAATGGAACCATAAATGTGTAAAAAAGATATCATAGAGGTCATGAAGTATTAAATATGATATCATCAACTAATTACATTGGATTAGTACGTTTTTGGGTCTGTCTAAAATTTTAACATCTTATATTTCATATTAAGGATATGCAATGTGTGAGACTCACACCTTGATTTCTAAAATATATCAAAATGTAAATAGAGGACTCATAACATGTAACGTAATGGGCCAAAAAATTTTATAGATTTTTTTCATATTGTGCAATTATTCATGTTTCAATTGGTGAATGAATTTCGCTGTGTGTAAAGAATATTTATTCCCAATTTTTCTCTAAATCATTGATGTTCTTCAATTTCAATAATTTTATTTTTTCCATCACATTACCATTAATCCCAAACCATCATATACATAAAAAAATAATGTTTTTTCCAAAATTTGATGTTGTACCATGTAATAGTCATTTAAATATTTAGTTAGATTCCACATAATCTAATTGTTTCAATTATTTTTTGAAAATATAGGTCTCCAGATTTAGTAAAAATTATTAAATGATCAAAATAAACTATCGTTAATGCATTTAAAAATATAGATAGACCAAAATTAAGAAAGAGTTTTTTTGGATATTGGGTTGGATACAAGGTATTATTCATTATTTATTGTTGGTTTAAATTGAATTTTATTGTCCATTTATATCTTAAATGAACTGCTACCATCTACCTTGAGTTAACATATTTTTACTTCCTAGGAAACCACATCGTCACAATAAAATTTTACCCCTTTCAGTTGAATGTTTTAATGAATACTATATCAATGTAATTGGGGATGTTTTACGCACTTGTATATTTCACTCTCATCCACTGGAAAAATAATCATAAAATTAAATAATTTAATGAACAATAATTAAGAACACTATGAATCCTCAAATAGGACAAACATTGGGTTAGTCCCATTAACTTGTGAACTGAATAATGATCACAATGGAAAGAGAGAATAGTGAAAGAATGTTGTTATAGTTGTAAGAGGATGAAGGATGGATGAATATGGAAATAGATCAATTTTATAAAAATAAATGTACACATTACATAGGAAAAGTATAAAAAGAAATTTAAAAGAAATAACTCCTAAAGTAGCAAAAACCCTACAATATAACATAATGATAAATTATCCCAAACATATTTTTTCTCCCATGTCTTGGACTTTTGTTTATATTATATTTCATTATATTTATTTATAGTTTATACACATGTTCCTTTCATTCTATTAATTTTCCAAAGCAATTAAATGATATTTTTAATGGAATTTCATTTAATAATCCTATTTAATAATTCTATTTTACAAAATTCAATCAAATTGTATTTATGAAATTATTCATGCTTTATAATTATTTTTCAGTTCTTATGCATTGTTTATGAGGAATCATGGTAACTATATCTCCCTCCAATGCATTGGTTACCTGTAAGGTAGATGTTAGTTGTATAGTTATTCCAAGTGTAACTATGATGGTTACACCTTATGGTTTTCATGAGGGTTACATTGTAATGTATATGTGAGGGTAACAATATAAGTATGGAATTCCCCAAGACACCTTTATGGGTTTATATATGTTCTCCAAAGTTTCATAGAAATATCATGTCTCACAATGTATGTATATATGGGTATGAAGTATGTCATTAGGAAAATTATTTCATATGTTCATAAGTATTCATAGACTAATGGAAACTTTCCTTATTTTTATATATATTACTAATATTTTTATACTCATCCGATTTTTTTATTTTTTTTCACAGGATATAATGTTGTGTGAAAGGATGATGGATGTCAGGTTATATGATATGAAGTTTTTTCAATGGAATCATGTTGTTCTTTTGTGAAAAAAATATTTGTTTTGGAAGAAATGGATACTATTTTAATGACATGTACATTGTATTCATGTTTGGAGACATATATTAGTTATCATCTAACATTATAATAATACAAACTAAAAAGATCTACGGGAATACAATGAAGTGAAATCTAGTTGAAATAGATCTATTATTAAATGTTTAAGTACGCATCCTTATAATTTGTATCAAATCATAGTTTAGATAAAATTAAGAGTTAAAATGATGTTAATAGAATATATTAAATGATTTTTACCTTATGATTATAAGGAAATTTTATATCCTTTATTGATTACCATGTTGCTTCATTTAAGATATGTTTGTTCATAATGGTTTTCAATAGATAAAATAGGGAAGATGAAGTGGTAAGGAAATGAGTGGCTGATATATTTCTGAATCCACAACCAATAATGGTGGGAATTTGACCCAAGATGTTTGTGATAGTAATTTCTCAACTGAAGTAGGAAATATATGGAAATGTCATCCATGTAATAGAACAACCAGAGCTACCACAACATAACATGGAGATCATTGAACACTTTATGAGGAAAGCCATCATTCTATTAGCGGATCTTATGACCTCATAGTAGCTGAGGGATGGATTAGAGAAGTTGGAAATATATTCAGTATTATAAGATGTTTAGATAATCAAAATGTTACTCTTTCAATTTAACATTTTTAAGGTGAAGCTGATCAGCCATGGAAAATGGTCAAGAATAGCGGGGATAGAGAAGAAATTTTAGGCTTACTGTTGGTGGAATATAAAAGTCTCTTACATGAATAAAATTTTCCTATAGTGGTTCAACATAGGATATAGAATCAATTCATTGAATTGAAGAAAAGAGTAATATTAAATGGTTGTGTATGAAGAAAACTTCGCCAAAATTTCATGGTATACTCCAAATATTATTTTTGATCATGATATAAAAATAAATAGCATTTACTCAGGATTGAAGTTATGATACCAAAGGGAATTAAAATCCATAGAATTCAAAATTTATGATGAACATGTATAACTTGATGATAGGGTAGAAAAAGGTTTTTATGATTATCACTTCTAAATTGAAAATAGATAAGAAGATGTGGTTTAGTTGGTAAGTGATGGGTAGGAATCAATCATATAAATCTGATGGAATTAATGTCTAATTGCCAGTTTGTGATAAGTGTGGTAAAAATCACCCTGTAGAATGTATTACCAAAACTGGGAAGTGTTTTTTATGTGGTATGTTTGTACATATGGACCTATATTGTAATTAAAATGGTCTTAATATCATTTATGATAAGAAAAATATAAAGTGTTTCAAATGTGGAGAGATGGATCATTATGAAAATGCATGCCCAAAAAAATGATCCTAGTTATAAAATGCATCTAGACTATAAGAAGAAAAGTGTTGTGATATCCTTTATAACAATGTCAAAAGATGTAAGTCCATCCAATGAAGTGGTATCAGGTACATTGTTTATTTGCTCATATTTTTCTAAAGTCATGTTTGATATGAGGTTGACACATTCTACTATTTCTATGACATATTATGGGAAATTGGAGATATCACCTCAACAAATTAGAGCAGAAATTATTGTTAAAACATGAGGGAAAATGTTACAAAAAAAGAAATTTCAAAAATATTCTTATTTTTATCAGTGGAAAGACATTACCTACAAACATTGGTTTTTTGACCTTAGTACTGTTTTATGCCTTTTGGGTATGGATTAACATTGTGTTATCATGCTAAGATTGATTATAGAGATTACAAGGTTGTTTTTTCAGAATGAGTTTCAGTTTTTATAAAATAATGAAATCATAAAACTGATAACATATCATGAAGTTGAAACTATTTTGAAATGTGGAATTGAAATTTATCTTTCTCTTATTGGTGAATACAAGGAAACTATTCAGATTAATGATGTTCTATTAGAAAATGAATTATTTAATGTTTTTGATGATGAGTTACATGTTATTATACCTGATTGGGAAGTTATATTCATAATTGAATTAGATAGTAATGTGATGAAAATTTCAAATTCCCCTAATCAATTGGCTCAAATGTATCTTCCTTAATTGGAAAATCAGTTGCAAGAGTTTCTTTATTTAGGCTTTACTTGTCCTAGCACTTCACCATGTGGAGCTCCGATTTTATTTATTAAAAAGAATTATGGTTCTATAAGAGATTACATTGATTATAAAGCTCTGAATAACATTATAGTTAATAATAAGTATACATTTCCTCACATCTATGATTTATTTGATTTGCTCTAATTATCTCATAATTCATCCAATATTGACATAATATTTGGGTATTATTATTTGAATTTGAAAGAAGATGACATTCTAAAAATTAATTTTTGAATTACAAATTGTCATTATGATTTTTTAATTCCACATGGGTTACAGAATGCACCTAATGTATTCATGGATCTTATGAATAGTATATTTCATGAGTTCTTTTATAAGTTTGTGTTTATATTTATTTATGAAATTCAGGTATATTTTATATGTAAATAAATGCATAAAAATCATAGAATGTTTTTTTAAAATCTTGAAAGAAATGAAAATGTATTGAAAATTCATAAAGTGTGAATTTTTTTATGTGTAAAATTTCATTTATTGGTCACATTTTTTCTAATGATGGCATAACTTTTGATCCTTCTAGAATGAATGTTTTTGAAAAATGGACAATAGCCAAAAATATAATCAAGATTCAAAGTTTTCTTCATTTGGAAGGATATTACTGGAGGTTTGTCAAAATATTTTTATGGTTATCTATTAAACCAACCATGTTAGCTAAAAATAAGATAAATTATTCATGAAAAAATAATTTCATGATTTTTTCAGGAATTGAAAACATGTTTGGAGAAGGATCCATTTCAGAACCTACCTTCCAGAAATAGAATGCTTGTCATCTATAGTTATGGTTCATTAAATGGATATGGTTGTGTTCTCAGGAAGAATAATGAGTTAATTGCTTATGATTTAATGTAACTAAAACATCATGTGTTAAATTGTTCCACACATAATTTGGAATTATTAGATATTTTTTTCATTAAATATTTGGAGGCATCATTTATTTGGAGACAAATTTGACATATATGCTAACAAAAAATGTCTGAATTATATATTCACTCTAATGGAATTAAACTTGAGGTAGAGAATATGGCATAAATTGATAAAATATTATGATTTAATGATCAATTACTCTCCTAGAAAATCCAACAAAGTGGAAGATGCCTTAAATCAAACACATCCAGCATCATTAACAATGATATGGTTTGAATAAGACCCTTTGATTAATGATTTGATATATTTTGGCTAGGATGTTTTTGGTGAACGAAATTTCTATTTCTGTGCTTCACATTTTAGTGTAGTAATCATTGTTTGATAGAATTATTCAGGCATAAAAGGATGATGGGGTGTGACAGAAAAAGGTATAATTTGTTAAAATGGGTTAGTTTTCAGAATTTAACATTGATAAATATTGTGATATATGATTTTTGTTGAATCGTAAAATAGATGTATTTGTATATGAGATGGAACAATACGGTGGGTGGGCGAATTTTAGGTTTAAAAACATTTTATTTTATCACTTAAGAAGGAATATAGTTTAAGATATCTAAAACTAACACAATTCAAAACGAATAAATTTGACCATATAGGTCTTGAATACTATTGAGTAATATATTGTAATACAACTAGTAATAAAAAAAATTATTCAAATTGAATAAAATGATCAGATTAATACAAATGTAAATGATTCTTCCATACATCATATATGATCTATTAATAGATTATCTAATGAATGAATTGCAATTAAAACAATTATAATTGAAATGAAAGAGGAAATCATACAACTATCCTATTATTATAATAAGAAGTGGAATGTAAAAGTATTATAATTATTTTATCCCAAAGAGTTGGTTATTCTTTCACCTAGGATAAAAGGTATGTCTTACCCCCTCCTTGGTATGCCATTGATATGATTATCAGTGAGACTGTCTTCCTATCCCCGAAATACATCGACTATAAAGTAATCAACACATCAATCTTTATAACTGTTCAAAGACCTTGATATGATGATTTACAACATGCCTTCCAATCCTCGAAAGCCATCGATCGTTATTACAATGATCAGAAGCAGAAAGAAAAACAAATAACTTATAGAAATCCAAGAACATGGAACATGTCGTTCACTTCTAGTATCTTCAAGTATTTCACATGATTTAAGAGTGAAGTCACACTATCACTCTCTAGAACATTATATATTCCAAAGTTATTTATTATAGTTATAATGACCTCCAATTTATAGGCCTCAGGATCAAACGGTCATATTTCCTCTGATGGTTATATTTCTCTGAAAAATTCAAATGGAATTAGACACCTAGCATTATAATGGTCAAAAAAACATAATACACGACATCGTTTTCATTGGTAAATATTATGTACAAAAGCATAAAACAATGAGTATGAGAAACATATAACCATTATTGATGTAATATTAGAGTACAATGCATAACATGAGTATGATTAATAATATGGTCATAATGCTTGTCATGATTATAATTCATATAGTGGTTATGATAAATTTTTTTATGATGCTTAACATGGATAAGATGCATATTGGTTAGAATTTTTATTGTGGTTACACTGCATGATATATAATCTGGTTATGATATCAGATTAAAATTTGATACCTAACCTAGCTACAATTCAGGATTTTTATAAAATTCACAACCAGGTTATGATACAAATTGTTATGATGCATGTTGTTACGATGCATAACCTAGTTACAATATAGGTGATTATGATGCATGTTGTTATGATACATAACCTAGTTATGATAAAAGTGATTAATATGCATGATGTTACGATGCAAAACCTAGTTACTATACAGGTGATTATGATACTTGTAGTTAGGATTCATAACATTGTTACAATACAAGTGATTAATTTTCATGTGGTTATGTTGCATAACCTGGTTATGATATAGGTGATTACGATGAATCTGGTTACAATGCAAAACCTGGTTACCATACAAGTGATTACAATATTTGTTTTTATAATTCATAACCTGATTATAATGAAGGTGATTAAGATACATGTGGTTGTGATGGAAAACAATAATATATGATTAGAAAACAACATATATGATTTTGATATAATCCTCATTCTTGATTATGATAAATGTGATTACGATTCTAAAATAATATGTCTTGTTGTGTTTCAAAACAACATACATGATTATGACAATGTGACTATGATATGTGTGACTTGTGATTTCTAAAACAAATGACTAATGGGAATGTTGAAACATGTTTTGACACAAAAATTTGGAAAGAGATTATGTGAGCCTTGTGACTCTAATCGGATGAAAGAATTATTGTGAGAATCTCATAAATCTCCATTTTTAGATCATCCTAGTTGCACAAATAAGTACCGTGACATTTATGAGTCTTACTAGTTGGATGGAATGACAAGATATGTTGTATATTTTAACGTGAAATTTTTGAAATGTCAACAGGTTAAAGAGGATCCGAATTTACCAAAGGGGATCCTTCATCCATTACAAATTCTAGAGTAGAAATGTGAAAATATCATTATGTAAATCATTGTTGGACTACCAAGGACTTATCAAGGTATCAATGCAATTTGGGTTATTGTTGATTGGATGACTAAATCTGCACATATCAATCCTATTCGAGATAATATATCTTTAGATCATATTTCTCGACTGTACCTCAAATTTACTGTGAGGATATATGGACGTCCACTTTCCATTATATTAGTCTGTGATCTAAGGTACACTTCTAACTTTTGGAAAGGCCTTTAGAAGTCATTGGTAAAATTAAATTTCATTATAGCTTTTCATCCACATTCAGATTGGAAGTCAAAACGGACAACTCAAACTTTAGAGGATATGCTTTGAGCTTGTTTAATGGATTACTATGGAATTTGGGATCATAATATTTCCTTAGATGAATTTTATTATAAGAATATTTTTTATTAAAACATAAAAATGGATCCTTTTGAATTATTATATGGGAAGTGGTGTCTCAATCCATATTTTTAGGATGAATTTAGGGAAAAAGAGTTGATAGAACCAGAATTAGTAGAGGAAGTGGCAGAAAAAGTGAAGATGATCCAAAAAAAAGAGAGTATAACTCAGAGAAGGAAGAAAAGATATGTATATAATAGTGCAAAATAGTTTTCATTTGAGGTAGGTGGTCATGTTTTTTAGAATCTCACCATAAAAAAAGTGTTATGTGTTTTGGTAAGAAAGGATAGTTGAGGCCACAATTAATTGGACCTTATAAAATCTTAGAGAATGATGGATTTGTTGACTTCTAAGTAGCTTTTAATTTGAGTTTATCTTAGTTAAAAAATGTTTTCAAGATTCAATGTTGAGGAAGTATGTCCCAGATCAATCTTATGTTTTTATCCTAGATGAAGAGAAACTGGAATAGAACATATATTATGTGGAGAAACCTTTTCTAATTCTAGATTGAAGAACACAAGTATTGATGAATATGGTAATCCCCCAAGTAATGGTTTTGTAGAGAAACCACATGGTGGTATAAGAAACATGGGAATCTAAAAATTGTATGAGATAATAGAACATCACTTGTTTAATATGTAAATAAAATTGCGATGATGAAAATTTACAAAAGGTGGGGAGAATGTTACACCTAATGGTTTTAACAATAAATTGAAACTCAAGAAACACTGAGTGTCTAAATAATGAAAAATTATTTTATGGAGAGTTTAACAAAAAACTATTAATTATAATTTTTCTTCTTCTATGATTTGAATTTTGAAAAAATACATCTTCGGTTGCGATCAGTATGTTATTTGTAATCTGATAAAACGAACTTGTTTTTTTGGTTTATAGTAACATAACATTATAAATAGTAGTATAAATATTAATATGAAAATTATTAATAGTAAATAGTATTATTATTTTATTATATTGTTTTTATAAGATAATTAGATCTTGATTTATTTTTCATGGTGATATAAAATGAGTTATAGTTTTAAATGTTTTATTTTCGGTAGAAATTTTAATTTTATTTAAAAAATAATTTTATCATATATAGAAATTAATTAGGATATAATGGAGTTCATTTTTGAAATATATATGATGAGAAATGGTTAAGATAAATGTTTAATATTTTTCTAAAATACTTGATTTTTGGTGAATTGTAAAATTCGATAATTAATGAAATATGCTAAAAAATGAATTTATACATCATTCATTAGTCCTAGATATTGTTAATGGAAATTATTTAATAATCACATGCACTTATTAATTTTTTTTCACATTAATTAGGACTATTCATAGTCTTTAGAAATAATATTAAACTAATTATTAAAATAATGGAAAACGACTCGTCTTTGCCCTTATAAATACCACCCTCACTCCCACTTCCTCTCACACCTCTCAAGATACGATAATTGTATAAATTATCCACAATAACTTTCCCAATGCTCCTATCCATGTTAAAGACCTGCTGGAATCATCAAATTTCTTATACCAAAGGCCTTAAGGAGGATCTCAAGGTGAAGATATCAATAGGTAAAAATCCATTTTTATTTTCTTGTGTTTTATTTTCAATTCCTTTATTTTAAAATACTTTGTCCACCTTCCCATACGCAAGAGGAATGAAGGATCTATAAGTGTATATATTCTATTTTTAACCATGTTTATGAAAAAATTAATCATTATTCTCCTTCCCTATTCCTCTTATTCTAAAAATAAAAACACTGAATGTGATGTGTCTATATATCAACATCGTGGATGATGTGTCTTCAATTTAAATTACTACCTTCAGATTCTAGTTGTAAAACCATTTTAATGGTTAATTTTTTTAATGTGCTTGATATAACCTCTATTATGTTCTTGAATTAACATATACACGTAATATTAAAGGTATATAATTAAACAAGGTTGTGGTTATCAAAGAACCACAAAAATGATCTATAAGAATATCTCTAAAAAATTATCAAATGATTCATCCTAATACCGTAAAACCAAAATGATTTATGGAACCATTTAATATTACAAGAACATATTATCATCATTTCATTCATCTTCTTGAGTTTATCTTCTAATCGATAAAGAAATCCTTTACGAACCGAACACAGAAATCAGGAAAAGCATGCACCCAAAACAATGGAAATAAATCAATATTATTAATAAATGGGTGGAATGATGTTATAAAATGATCATATATGGTGTTATAAAAATGATTATGATTATTTAAAATATTAATAACCACATTTTATTCATTATACAGTGGGTTTAAACAGGTTTTATGGATGACGAACCTAAGGTAAGGGAATTCTTAACCCAATTTCCATTCTTTGGGTAAAGCTTCTACACCATTAATTACTTGGTATTAAGATTAGATGTGTGATGTATTTTTGTTTATGTTATAATTTATTATGTGTATTTATAGTTTATACACATATTTTATTAATTATATTAATTTATCACATTAATTATATGATATTTATATGGGACATACCTATAAAAATTCCCTTTTAAAATTCTATTTTATGAAATTCAGAAGCAATGTATTTTTCAAAATATTCATGTTTTATGATTATTTTATAGTTTTCTTAAATTTTTATGTTTATTTATGGGACCTTTATCTTAATCTAATCCATTGGGTATGTGTATGTTGGTGTTTGACTGTAAGGATACTCCAAGTGTAACTGTTATGGTTATACCATAAGGTAGCCACGAGGGTTACATTGTAAGGTAGTCGTGAGGGTTACAACTCATAAGGTAGCCATGCTGGTTACAATAAAACTATGAAATGTACCAAGATAAATTTATTATTTTGTATAAGTTCTTTAATTTCCTATATAAATACAATGTTTCAAAAAGTAATTATATATGGGTGCGAATTATGTCATTGTGAAAATGATTTCTTATGTTTATAAGAATTCATTGACTAATGGTTTATTCCATTATTTTTGTATCCCTTACTAACATTTTATGCTCATAACATGTTTTTAAATGTTTTTCCTAGGTTATATGTTTGTGTAATAGAAATAAGAATGTCAAGTTAATTGTTATTAATATTTTCAATGAAATAAATTTTTTTTCTATTAAAAATTTTATGTTTTTGATGAAATGATTACTATATTAATGACACCCACATTGTATTCTTGTGGGATGATTTATATGAGCTATATACAAAATTTATAAAACTCAAAACCAAAAATATATTTGTAAATGTAAAGAAGTTAAATATTCTATAAATATCTAGATTATGTTGTGTTTATGGTCAGTTCCTTATAAAGGAACATAAAAGAATGAAATATATATATAAATATTTATCTGTAACAAATAATAAAAATTAGTATGGTTAATACATAAATCTATATACATAAAAATTAATACTACTGTTTCATCATATGTAATTATTCATAAAAAATAATTACACATTAACCAAGACATCACGTAGGCCATTAGTAGGCATGAAACACTTATCATCCATCGGTCATGGGTTCAAGACCTAAAAACATTTTAAAAATTATTTTCTATCACACAATATACATTATTTTTTTTGAAACCACCCAAATATAATTTCCAAAATAAATAAAAATCTATGAAATAAGGTTATTAAAAAAATAGCCTTTTAACCAACAGTTTCATTGAATGCTCAATAAATAAATCCATCATCCATTGTTTAACATTAAATTTTCATGAATAGTTAACCTTATTAAGCATATAAAAGGCAAAAATCCAAAACTTGAGAAATAATTCCATGAAATAATATTTACATTAATTCCATATATATCACAAAATATCTCTTGGTTGGAACCTTCAAAACATGTGAATACTAGCATGGTAAATTCTCTTGGAAATTTTTAACAACCTGAATTACCATAATAACTTTTGGAAAATATGCATTCTTACTTATTTTAATGATTATAGGATACCTTCCACAAGTCCATGATGTTTTAAACATCATCCACAATAGTATGAAATAATTTTCAATAGGTCCTTAATTATTTTAATGATAATATTTACCATCAATATACTTATTCATATCACACATATCATTACCCAAATAACATTATCATAATATAAGAAACATATTAAGGGTTATCTTTCCATTAATCATGTCTTTTACATGGACATCACCTTTCCATTATATCATTTTATATTCCATCAGAACAATTCAGCATGTTCTTGTAAATCTATAGTGATAAAAATTAACTGAAAAATACTTACATATTTCACAATTCATATACCATAATTTTGAAATTAAAATAAATAAAAAAATGTTTTATTCATCTTAATTATTATGGAATTAACAATCAAACCTTATCCTATCATGGAATACCAAATGCTTTTCTCTTTTCATCAGTAGTTTCATCATCATTATCATTAATATATCCATTACTCGTACTACTATGAAAAGACTATTCAGAAGCATTCCTCTTGGGAAATTAAATTTCATAATGTCCATTTATTTCACACATAAAACACTAATAGATATTTTAAGTCACAAAGAGGCCAATAATCTCATCCATTTCATTAAATGAACTCATTATTTTCCCCTTGTATTCACTTTCTTTGTGTCCCTCTTTTCCATAGTCAAAAAATAATCTTATTCCACTAAGAGATTGACATAGTTAATTATTTCCACATTCTAGACATAAGGGAAATTAAATATTGTTTCCACCATGGTCTTTATTACCCAAAATCTTGGGAAAATATGTTTTTCTCTTTCTTAGTGATTCCAAGAGATTTTTAAGGAACAAGTTGTAAATCATGTACTGTGAAAAGTGATAAGGCATGATCACAATAGAATTCACTCCAATTATCACCCCACAGGACTGATCATAAAAAAATCATCAAACACATCCAAGGTTAATTATATTCCATCCAATCCTATCCATTGAAAAAATCCAAAATCACTGTGTGAGCATTACTTATCATATAAGAAAACTACATAGTCATGGAAAAAGAACCTATAGGATTTCTAAATCATGACAACATCCTTAATCAATGATACCCCAATTTCATCATAGGTTATTCATAACCATATTATATATATATCTTTAATTATGGTTTGTGAAGTGTTTGAGAAATCATAAAGCTTATATCTCAAGAGTGTAAAAATAGGTTTGAAGAAAGGACTGTTGTCTTATACCAAATTATTCAAAATTAGGGCTGGTGAATCTTGTATGTGTTTTTACTCCTAGGTACATATGTTCTAGAGCCACATCTGCCATTAATATCCAGAAATATATTTATATATAGGATACCAATCACTCTATCCTTTACCAAAATTTCAGGACCTTTTACTCTACTTTTCCATATCCTTAGAATCATCCTTATACATTCCCATACAATTATCTCACTGGTTTTCTAATCCTAGATTCTAATTATTAACTATTAATTTTCTATAATACAAACTATAGTGAAACTATCTTTTTATACATAGATAATACATAAATTCTTTTGAATAAATAATACATTATAAAAATAGACGACCAAAGACTGTAATAGTCTAGTTTTTTTGGAAACATCGTAAAACATAATAACTGGGTCATAAAAGAGATACATTATCTATAAATAGGTTCTTCTTGAATATAAACCTTCATAAAAATATAAAACATAAAAAATATATTCTTATCCTAGGGAAATAAACCTAAAAAGTTGAAAGATCAAATGCACAGTAAGGGTAATCAATGGAGATATATAAGCATAATCATGATCATACGATTATGATATCATATTCGATGAAATATAAGATCATACCATATATATCAATGATCATATACATGAATCTTGGAATAAATCATAAAATTTAATAAAACATGTATCATAAGGAAATAAATTATATTCTCATTGATAGAAAAACATAGGGAAAAAAGAATTATGGAAAACATATAATCCAGTAATAATGAATTTGATATATGTCCTAGCATTGCATCCTATCTCACCATTTCGGAAAAATTACCTTACTAAACATGGTTCACACCCTCATTCCAACCAAATATTACTCAACAATATTAACTAAACATTCCCACATCATATTACAAAACTGAGTTGACTCTCATTCTAGCCCTGTATTGCAGATCCTAGTTCATTTATCATTCCATTACTATAATTTCTACAATGTTACTTTTTTATTCCCTCCATTTCCATCTCATGAGATTTACATATTTTCTGAATTCAGTAGGGGGAGATATAGGTCACACCCATCTCATAGTTTAATCATACAATCATCTTCCAGAAAATCATAAACAGTCAAATATAAACCTATGAAATGAAATGGTTTTCATAAACATATTAACATACAATAATCATTGAAAATAGATATAGGTTTATCAATTATTTAATCAAATGAATAACTCGTTAAAGGGAAACATATTTCCTAAACATATAACCTATGAAAGGGAAATAGGTTTCATAAAGACCATGACATTATGTATAACACATTTATATAAAAAATTTGAATGGATACATTATATCAATCCTTATAAGGGAATGATTAAAATAAATAGATGTTATCTTAGATGGAAAATATGTTTCAAATATCTTTCAAAACAATTTCTAGAGGCAAATGTTATTTTTTATTGAAAAATTATTTTTAATAAATAAGATAGTTTGAAAGTAATTTCTAATAAAAATACCCAAAATTCATATTAATAAGACATGATATAATTTAAAAAACTTCTTCCCTTAAAAAAATATAATATACCATGAAGAAATTTTGAAAAATATTTTCCTTAGAAACATTTAAAATATTATTCCATACATTGTTAATAAAATTTAATTGAAAACATTATTAAAATGTATAAATAAATAATGTTTTTTTTGAAATCCATTTCATTTATATTAAAATTGAGAATTTTGAAATAAATGTAGAAAATTATTTCAAAATTTTTTAAATAGAAAAAATATTAAATAATCATGAATATGTTTTTAAAACCATCTCTTTGAAAATAATTTGAAAACATACAAATAAGGATTGAAAACTGTTTGAAATAAATTCCTTGATAATGTATAAAATAATATTGAAAAAGTATTGAAAATAATTTTCTATGAACATTACGTTGGAAACAATTTTTCAACTAAATTAAAATTTTAATAATTCATAGAAATATTCAATCAAATGATGGTGGGTAAATCTATACATGTTGTATGAGGTAAAAATAACATTCATTTTTCACGGTAAAAATGTTATGGAAATTTCACCTTTAGAAAGAAACAAGATGATTCATTAGAAATCATGGTTGAAATAAAAAATAGTAAAAATATATTTTAATGATCATATGATATTAGTGTAATATTTTTGGAAAACCTTCTTTGAAAAAACAGTTATAAAGGAACACAATTATTTTAATAGATATATGGTAATGTTAGTTTTTTTTGAAATCACATTCTTAACAATCTTATTTATTAATGAGTAGAAAGATTAAAACAATACATTAATATTTTATTAATAACTAGAGGAGAATAAAATAACATATTTTTTTGAGATATGGGTTATATTATTTAATAAAATAATACATGGGCATAAATAATCATGAAATGTAATAGGATTGTTTAAATAAACTCTATCTCTTGGTAACTTTGGATCATACTCTATATTTGAGAAAATTAAATTAAATAAAGATTATAATATAATTAAAAGATGGATATTCATGAAATATTATTAAAAGGAATTATATACTCCTCAAAATTAATTTAGGCACATAACTAAATATGAGTCTCAATGAAGGAAAATTGAGACAAAAATACTTTACCAATTAGGTATATTTTGAAACATATACCCTATGAAATAAAGGTCATATAATGGATATGTAAATACCCATAAATTTAAATATAATAATAATTTATTACATTCATGGGATGTATACAGATCATATTAAATGAATGATTTGGGAATAAATCATTTATCTCAAGGAAATATTAAGTGAGATGAAATTCTCTTACCTTATGTCCTGAGTCCCATCGTACTCATTCAAACCACATATATAATAAATATTTTCAAAAAAAATTATCATAGAATAATATTACTAAATATAATTTCATGTAGGGTTTTAAAATGATTTTATATAACACTTTTGTTAACAATTTGATGTTATGGTTTCATGTTATGTAATATCCACTTTGTTTATTGCATGGGTCCTAATTTGTAATATCTTTTTCCCTTATACTTATATCCCAATTTAAATAATATAAAAATATATTTAAATAAAATTTATATTCATTATATGTGTATTAAAATTTCAATAGGATATAGAAGTATGAAATGTAATATAGTGCTCATGGAGATGGTAATCCATATGTATGCGTGGACGTAACTTCTGTTTAATATTCATGTTAAAAGAATGAATGAAAAATTTATATTTGTATAAATATATAATTATTAAATTATCTTTATTATATCATACATTATATATAAATATATATATATATTCAAAAAATAATCTCTTAATACATTCCATGTAGTGTATGATCAATTCACATCACTTAGAGTGGGTGTTAGACCACATTTCCTCAAATGAAATTATCATATTAAAACAAAATGGTAATTATAAAGAAATGTTGTATGAAATAATTAAATATGATTAACTTCAAGAGAAATATAATATATAATATATATAAAAATATAGTTCCAATCATAATTTCCACACTCATAGGTGGTACAAAAAATTAACATTAATCGTTTTGTGAGACAGTAGTTCACTATGCATGTAACCATATGTTAATTACCATTAGATGGGGGTGTGTGTACGTGTAGGTCACAAAATAGAATAAAAATCCTAGTATATTAAGTATAATTTTTTTTCATAAAAAAATGGAATAAATATACTCTAGGGGGTGGTGAAATAAAATAATGGAAATAAACTTGAGAGAAGACATTAATATTTAACCTAGTAACTCCAATTGGTTTTTGCCAAAAGGGTTCACTGGATTGCTTTATTTCGAAAGTGACACTTTAATGTTGAAGAGATAGATTTTGGGAACTATATTTGGAAGATAGTTTCTTCCCCTAAGTGGTTTTATAGGTGTGAAGAAGGGTGATACGTCATGGTATTTTATATATAAGGTAAAGGATATATTAGTCATTTTTGAAAACAATTTAGGTGTACCGACATTTTTAACTAAAAAAGTCATAAAAACCAACAACACAAAATAATGGAAATTTAATGTACAAATAGTGTCCATAAATGGATTTTGGGACATGTTTATACATCATTTTGGGTCTTAAATATAAGGTTTAGTCTTTAATGAAGATTAATTTTCCCTTAATCAATGTAATTAATTTTAATTTCTTTTAGTGCCATTTTTGGCCAAAACTTGGTTTACCATATTTGAAATTTTAAAAAATGATTTTTAATAATATTTAATTCATCTTCCCAAATTATAATAATATAATTGGAATAAATTAATTTGAAATTAATAATTTTTATCAGTCGACATTACGGGTCTTTAAATTAAATATGTTCAATATTTTGCGATGTTTTCATAAAAAAATTTAAAGTGAAATTGATTCCAATAAACTTAATTGGATTAAATGGTAAAAATATTATGCAATTTAATATTTAAAATAATTATATATATAATTAATCTTTATAATTAAATGAGATGAAAACGCGGTTTTGAATTATACATTGGTATTTTTCACTATTCAAACAAAAATAACGTTTTGTAGAAAAATCGAAATTTTTTATCCTAATCTATGTTCAAAATTATAAATGAAAAAAGGATTTTTATTTTATCTAAATAAATTTATAAATGTGTGTTAAATTAATTATAGAATTTTTCATATAAGGATATTAAAAAAGTTCATTTTAGAAAATAGTATTTTGAACATATAAGGACATTACGAAAAAATATATATTTCATAAAAAATATATTTTATTTATATAATAAAATTATGAAAAATAATTGAAAATAAATTATAACTATTAATTTTACTAATTTTAACGTCTTGATTAATTTTATACCATTTAAATAATAATGAAAATAAAAAATAATTTTTGTATAAACTTAGTGTTGTGTGTTGCATATGACAGGTTAGTGTTGCATGTAACATATACCATGTTTCAAGCTTGCCTCAATGTTATATGTAGTGAAGATAAAATTTATTTAGTTTTTTAGTAAATTATTAATGTGGTGTTGTGTATAATGGAATCCAATAATAGTTATTTAATGTAAAATAAACTACTTTCAGTGTTATGTGAGATGAAAAATATCACAATGGTAATATAAATTTCTAAAAAATAATTCACAAAATCACAAGGCATTACATGACTCGCAAGTGGAATCTAATTCCCTATTGGCATCAATATTTTAGGATTTTGTTTCCAAAACATCATAATTTTAATTAAATATAGATAAAAATATTAATATCAACTATTTATTTTAAAAAAAAATATTAAACATAGTTTGAAGCTATCTTTTTTCGACAAGCTCTGATATATGAGAATTATTTTATATCTTTTTGTAAAATTAATTCTCTATAAATTACGTTTCATTAGTGACCTATACAATATGGAAATCATTTTAAATTTAAATTAGATATATATTTTTAAATAATATTATTAAAATATGTCATATATGTATACCAAATGAATGGATCCCAACCCTATAAGTGACCTCCTACCTCACCCATTTATGACATCTAGATTTTGAAATCATCTTTAAGGTGTCTCGTATCTAGAAGGGTCATAATCCATCACATACAATAGATTATATATATATATTCATATTGACGATATTGGAGAGACTGATCAAAAAATGTAAAATAAGATATTTTAATTGATTTCTTTCTTAGGTTCTGTTAAAAATGAAGAAAACTATATAACCCTAATATTTTTTGAAATATTTCTTTTAGAAATTAATTTAATGTGTTTTTTATTTTTCATTACATGAAATTATTAGTTTAAACAAAACATGAAATAATATTAAAATAACATTACATTATATAATAGTTTTTATTATTTGTTGGAATTGTGGGTCTGATTTTTATTAAAAAATTATGATAATATATGGTTTACAAATATTTATAAAATGACTTCCTTAGTGAAACATTAATTATAAATTTAAATAATAACTATTCTAAAATTATGGAAATCGTTTAAAAAAAACTATTATTATGCTGAAAACAAATTTTACATCAATAAATTTTAAAAAATCACTTTTGATGAGTAATTTTAATGAAAGGTTTTTATTATATATGCATAACAATTTTTAATAGTACTGTTAATTTTTCAAGGAAAGAATATGAAGAAATCTAATTTTAATATTTGAAACAATATTTTTCAAAAAACCAATATTTCGGTGTTTGGAAAATTATTTAAAAACAATTCTTTTCAAATTATTAAAAACTTTATATGAAAAAATTATATCTATTCTTAAAAACAATTTCAATCATATCATAGGGTATGTTTTTAGAATTTGTTGAATATATTAATTTTCCATTGAATAATGAAAACAATGGTTTTTAAAAAAAAATCATTTAATATAATGTTTTTAAATAAAACAAAATTTATTTCTTATTGATTTAAAAGAATCATTATGTATATTATAAAACCTTTAATAAAAATCCAGTCATTGGAATAATTTTCTTATAGAATATTATTTAAAAACTTTTCATACATTTGAACTTTTTCCCTTTGAGAACCCTCCTTCTTAGAGAGATTATGGGATTAACAGTTAATTACTTTTTCCACTGAAATTAATGGAATAATGAAGAATGAATTCCATATTTAAAATCAAAATAATTAATATCCTCAAATAAAGTGAAAATAATTTTCTTTATAATAATGAATAGTAAAATGGTAAATAATATTTACCACGATTAAGGTAAACATGGGTTTATCATGGTTTAAATAAAATAAATAAGGGTAAAATGACAATAAAATATCCATCACCCATTGTATAGACATATTTCGAGCATATGACTTATATTATTGATATTGGCCTAGTTTGGATCCTTTTGGATTCTAATAAATGTGGTTACAACTGTTTCTTTTATGAATTGACAAGTGTTCTACTCACATCAATTTTATAGGGACACCCCTATCCTCTCTTATTTACACTTAAGATAACATTGTTTTATCTTTACTGTTTCTAAATAACTTCCTTAATACCCTAATATCATCCATGATTCCTTATTTTTATCATAAAACCATCATATGAAGAATTTTTTGCAATCAAAATCAAGTTGTCTCAATAAGAGGAAATTTACCTAATAATTTAATTAATTTTACATATTCCTACAACAAAAGAAATTATTATTACAAAATGGAAATAGATTAATATCAGTATCTTAAATGTAAATAGATTTTATTCAGTTAATTTAATAATGTAATAACTTATCATCTTTTAAAATATGGGTTACGAATTCATCATTATTATGTATTGAAGTCTACCGCCTCGCTAACCAATTTTATTCACATTCCATAAAAACCTCTCAAAACATAATATAACTATGTAATTATTGGTTATATATGATTTATTTATTTTATTATATTTTTTTAATCAGTATATCACATTTAATTCATACAATCTATTCCATGTAAATATGATAGTGTCGTTCGTTTGTATGGTATAATACCACCTCATAGATCCATGAGATTCATTAAAAGATTAAAAAGAATGTAATAAGTATGTATTTGATAATATTATTTGATTTATATGATGAATAATTATTTTTTTGTTGTAATATATTATTTAAATTTCATTATTTCATTTCGTAGATAAAATGGAAATAACATTTATGTGTATGTACATCCTACCATGTCTATAAACATTGTTATCAGTAAACTTTATGAATCTCACAATAGAAATTTATAATTAATATTTATTATAATAATATAATTACTAAAATTACATATATTATGGAACCATGAAAATGTTGATGCTGTCAAAAATTAAAAAATCATTGTTTACATGTAAATAAATGTAGTTATTGCAATAAACGTGAGTTTAACATGGGATTGTTAATCAATGGGTAAAAAAGCATCATATGTAAATCATATATCATATTATATTTATATTTATATCGTATATTAATATATTTATATTAAAAAAATATTTTATATATATCTTGTTTATAAATGTACAAAGTTAGTTGAGAATTACAGTAAGACATTTCACGTCTCTCTTTTTTTAAAGGAGACATAGGCCATATTCAAAAAAATGTTCATTTTTGTGTGTTGTATATAAGGCCCCCTTGACATTTTATATCATTAATACACATACATTAATTTTATTTAATGTTTCATATTATTTTATTCATTAATATTGATTATAATTAATGATATTACAAAAGACAGAAGGGAATTTTTTCTCAATTTATCTTATTTGGGATAAAATATATTATATGAACCTCTCATCATTTATGAGGTGTATATATATGATATATAACATTTTAAATCATGAATTTATTTATTCATTGTATTTTAAAGTATTATTTAATGTTATTCATTTGTGGGGATTACGAATCGGGGTTACTATTATAGTAAAGGATTTATGATAAAATCACATTATTTATAGAGACATTTAGGTTTATTCTTCTAATGAATAAATATTATTATCCAGAAATATTGAAACTCATGATTTTATTCTCCTCTATTTATATAATAAAAATACATTTTACCATTATTTTCCTCTCTCTATGTTCCCAAGAGTTCATAAATTGGATTTATTGAGAAACGAACATATTTCACTATTCGATTAAATATACTTTTTCATTCTAAGTTATTTTAAAAAAAATTATTTTTGAAATCCCAAAAATGCTATATATAATACATTTTACCCATATTTTATCTTTAAAATAATTTAAAAAAATCATTATTTTTTATAAACAATTATTATTTAGCTTTTTCTGAAAATTTTAAATCTATATTTGTTTTAATGTGTATGGAAGGGACGATATTTTATCATTTCATAAATAAATATAAATTTAACAATAACATTATATGTTTTAAATTTATTTTCAATGAAATTTATTTCCCAAATATTTATTGTGTTTTTTGTTTTAAAAAGTGAATTTCAAAATGCAAATGTTATTTTACTCAAGAAATGTTATAAATTATTTTAAAGGGTAATTTATTAGTTTAAAAAGTTATTTTTGATGAAAATTAATTTGAAACATTTTTATTTTTAAAAAGTGTTTTTAAAGTGGAAGGGATTTATTCCACATAAAATTTTCCTAGTGATGATTGAAATTTATAGTCAATCAAAGATTACATCATTCAATTTTATTTATGATTTACTAGAGATAAGATCCAATGATACTATCCTTATTATTTTTAAAGATTTTAAAATTTTATATTGATGAAATTATTACAAAATATGTTTATATTTATTGGGATAATATTTCATGAATAAAATAAATGTTTACGAAAGTCATTTGTACATGGATTTTGATGTGATGACATGGGGTTTGTTTTCTAATTTTATAGAGAAAATATCTATAGTTATTTTTATAATATGGTTGGGAACTATATATACATATAATGAATAGGGACAACCTTTATATATCATTAGATAAAATTTTTAATCATGTATATGTTATTGATCTACTATGGTAAGTAGGTATATCATAATCCACTATGGGAAACATGTGAATACAAATCCAAAATAGGAAATTTGTGATTAGTCTTGATATAATATGTTTATATTCTTATAATTCATCCTTGATATATGAAATGTGTTTAATATATTTATGATGGTAACACACTTTTATTACTTGGGTTAATAGTTTATGAATTATTTAGGATGATTTATCACACATATGGCCCATGAATTCTAAAATGAGAATGTTTTATGTTATGAATCATGTTTATGATATTTGAACGGTTGGGTATGAACTTATAATGTTATTTTCAACATCACATATATATATATACATATACTATGTCTCCAAATGATCATTTACTTATATATATATACAATTCTTACTGTTACTAAACATTTGAGCCCTCCTTTTCTTAGATTTCCTTCCCCAGGTTATAAAAAACGTTTTCCTAGGATTATCCTTAGAGGAGTACAATGTGAGAATATAATTTTGAGTTATTTTTTAGATCATTAATGAAATTATAAGAGTGTGTTTCTAGATTACATATACAATAAATAAATAAGGTCATCTTGTGTCTCTTTTTGAAAATTATTTAATAATAATTTTAAATGATGCCTTTTTATTAATTTTTTTGTCAATATAGTTGGAATCAAATGAATGGATTAGATATCCTTTTTAAACTAGGATGTAAAAACTATAGTGTTATGGATAGGGATATTTATAATTTTTTTATATGGATGTATATAATGATAATTTTGTGGATAATTCAATGTATATGAAATAATCCTTGAATTTTTGTAATGGATTTTAGAAATGGTTTTAATGAAAATAATTCCCTTTCTGGATACTAAAAATGGATATAGATCAGAAAAAGAGGTACCTAGTTGTAATAAATATGAAATTGGTGCATTGAGTTGGACTTAATCACCATCTAGTGCATGATAATAGTCATTTTTAACATCTAGTTTGATTATTTTAGTGGATATGCATTATAAATTAAATCACTCAATACATACCATCATTAATGATTTAAATAATTCCCCCAAACAACCTTGGATAAACCTAATGAGTCATAGATTAAAAATAATCTGTCAGGATTTACTAATCTTATAAGAGAACTCTATTTTTTGGGGATACCCATAATGATTATTTTTATCACAATATGGATTTGGACATTATTAAGTTATAGAAATTATGAAAATCGATATCATAAGGGGCATGATATTGTATAACATCATAGTTGTAATACTAATGCTTATACTAGAGACGATAAGATAATAAAAATGAAATATTAAATGTATAGGATATTCTAACAATATTTGTTTTTCTAAAAGTGATAATATAGATTAAATTGATGATTATAAATGTTAATAAATGATTTATTTTTCATATTTTTGGAAATAGGTATAATGTAATAAGATGATGAATATTAGTTAGTTGTTTGATATTGTAGTTGGTAAAATGAAGAGTTTATGTAATGGATTTTATGAATTATATTATATGAGTCATGAAATATATTATTATTTTTATCTATCAATTTCTCATTAAGGATTTTCAAATATATAATGAAATTTGTTGATGGCCTAAAAAATATATTTTAGGTCAAGGTGATATTCTGATTAAGTTATAATAATTATAAATATTTTCTTAATTTTTTGAATATTATTTTTAGTTTTCTTAATTAAATGATTGATATGAATAACATAAATGGATATTATTAATGTAATTAGAATTGATTAATTATTTATAGATAAATGAATTTATTTAATCATTTCTTGAATTTATATAATTTTTGGATTTATTGAAGAAATTCATTAATCCATGGTTTTATTCAATTAACGATGATATATATAGGTTTCCATTATGTTTTTTGTTGTAATTATTATAATTATAATGATTTAGAAATATATTTATCAAATTGATTAAAATATTTTGTATGTCACAATGATGATATATATTTGGATATTTAGGGAATTAATGTTTGGAAATTTATTTATTGTATTTAAATTCAATATTTTTGATACATAATATATATAAATATTTATGGAATGGTTTAAGGTGGTTTGTCAATTAGGTTTTGAGTTTTATTTATTATTTCTACATATAATGATTAATTGACAAATTATGATAACCACTTTTTTTTATTAATTAGACATAGATGGAATGAGTTATCATTAATTTATGGATCTTATTTAGTTCTTCATATATAAAAAATTCATATCATAGAGTAAGAGATGATGAAGAAATAACCAAGGCACTACCAAAGGTTGAGATTATTCATAAGAAATGGCTCCTCATATTCCCACCTCCCATCCTCTAATCATGGTCACACCCTCTTCTTTCTAGGCTCTACTCTCATACTAACTACATCACACTTTATTCTAGAGTATCGAGTTCTCCTCAGCATCTATGGGCCTTTCATCCTCATTCATATCTAGGTTTTCTTCCTCATTATTCTCGGCCATTCTTCCCTTTGGGGTTTTTTTCCTCACTCCTCGAGATGTCACGCTTTCTCCTTTACCACCACTGCTCTACCAGTCTGTACCAACACACTAGGCTCCATATTATTCAGATGTGATTGTTTTTAGAAAAGTTTGGGACTATGGAAATGTGGGTAGGGGTAATGCGGAAATCACCATCTGGAGGTTTCTTCCCATGGATTCTCTCACCCCTAGATTCTATTCATTATTTTAGGTTTTCAACTCTGGTTATCACATTCTTGCATCATGATGGTTCTCTTAGGGTTCCATCCCATCATTTACCCTTTTTTCATGATTCTTTTAGGGATTTTGTTGGAATCTCCCCTTTTATGATCAATGGTTGTTCATGCTTTGTGGAATTTTGGCTTTGTTCTTGGTTTTTCTTCCATCGTCTTATGGCGGACCCCACATTTACCACTCCAATCGGCTTGAGATTACTGGTTCCATGCTCCCTCCCAGTTTGAATGGGTCGTAAAATTACTAATGATGTTTATGGATGTGTTTGGAGAGATGAATGAGTTTTTTGGCAGTTCAACCTGCGGCAGATAATTCCAATCTTATTGGACCGCTCTTGTGGTGATGGTGTAGTGGGTGTTAGTTAGCGTCATCTTGGAAGAACGAATTAACATTTTGGTTATGATTATCTAAGGTTATAAAAACCCTAAAATTTATTGCACACTTAAACAGAATATATTACATAAAATATTCACTTGATTAAAACAAGGAACACACCATCTTTATTGAAATCTTCATTAAGATGACCACTACATTCCATCATAAATAACATTTCTTTGTATAACCTGAGGAAATTTATAAGAAAAGGGTGTTCTTTAATGCCTAGTAAGGTAATAAACATTTAATAACATAAGGAATAAAATACATGTTAGTCAATAGGCTTATCAATGGATCACAGGAGAAACATGAACATAGAGGCATGATAAAGCATGATAATTATAACATGGAAATGTAGAAACAACACCTAACATGGAATTAGCATGAGAGAAGGCTCATTGCACATGGAGTAGGAGTAAACCCTCATTTAACATGAATCATGAGTAAAACATCAATTCACTTGAATTATAACGAGTCAACACTTATTGCACATGATGTATCATGATACAATACACTATCTAATGAATTGGAATGATATCAGGGTGCACCATTCTTAAACATTTCATTTCAAGCATAAGTGAGCCACAAGATCATAGAATATGAATTCATAAAACATCATAATGTATCCCATGATTTAGAAATGTGGAAGTCATAAATGAAACTCATACATAAATATGTAAATGTGCATAAATGATAATACCATTGATTGAGAAATGGTGATGGTATTCACTACAAAATGATTATGGCTTGGAAAATTGTGGTGCAAATTCAGAAACATGACTGCGTGACATAAGACTTCATAAAAATTGTTGATGACAGGGAAAAGGGATTCTCATCATATGTAAAAGAAATGGATAGTATGTGGAGTCATATAGATACTTTCCCCAACATAGTTAATGGAATTTAGATTCATAATACAAAATACTAGATTGGATGTAAATGAGGAGAGAGAAATTTCTTATATATTTTCGTCATGGTAACAGGTGTACATGGGAGGAATTTAATGAGAGATAAATTAGTAACTTATCATTAAAACATAAGTACTTTGTAGGTGCTAAATCATACCACAACATTTATAATGAAAAACAAAAGGGCATTACAAATTTAAGAAACTTGGATAAAAAGAGAAATGTAGCAATATCTTACTTGGAAGTGTTATTCCAAAGGATTGGGAGAGGATTGAGGGAGGATTCTAAAGAGCTTGGGGAACCTTGGAAAAATTATAGAGAGAGGAGGGTATATTTTGGACGAACTTAAAATTAATTGTGTATAGATAATGTCTGAGTTTTGGTGGGATTATATAGGAATGGAGAGGTAATTCTTTATTATTTAGGTTCGGGTCACCACACATTAAACTAATCAATACCACAGACCAGCCCATGGTTTTTCCCATGGTTATTTCCAAAGGAGAGTGGGAAACAATGTCATTTAAGTAAAATGACCCAAAATCTTAAAATAATTGGGTGGTATTTGTGTAGGTGAGTCACACTCTCAAAGAAATTCATTTAAAAAGTGAAAATGTTTTATAACTTTTAGAGGGTCCACTAATTTTCTTAAAATAAATAAAAAAACCAAAAATCATGTTATTTTAATGTTTAAAAATATATTGGCCGAAAATATCATTTATAGTATTTTATTAAATCACTATTGAGTCATTATGATGTCATAAAGCACATTATATATTTAAATGGTATTGAATTTTTATACAAAAATTCTACTATTTCATAAAATTTTGAAAAAATTAATATTGGATAATTTTAATTTTACGACTCCAAAATAATATTAATTTTATATAAATAATTTTATAAAATTTGGATTTTTTACTCTTAAAATAAAAAAATGATATTTATCGAAAAAGCATGGGTTTTGATAAAAATATCTGTCAAACCATAATAAAAATTATAATTTCATTCAAAAAAAATTATAAAACCATTTATATTTCATAAAAATTAATCTAATAATATTTATTAATATATTAGTTAATTCAAAAATCCATTAATTTATTAAAATAAATTTCTTAGTTTAATATTAAATTAATATAATATTTGCTCTTTAAAAACTATTTATGAAATAAAAATAATAAAGTGAATGTATATTCATTATTATATACAAAAATGATTCACATAATCATAGTTATATGGTATTGTTACATAACCCCTTATAACACCCACGTAAGACTGAAGGGTAAGGTGTGCGATGGTGATAGACTCATGGAGTGTCTCGGATAAATCCCTAAGGTGATAATATCAATTGACATCCAATTCTCCTATAGTCGGTTCCGCTCATGCTTCATGTTTTCAAGCTCAGCTAGGGCTTGGTGAAGAGTGAATCCTAATAACTACACCTCCTTTCCGATATCTAAAAAATGTGATTTGTATAGAGAAAGTATACTAGATGAGAGCATCACTTCCTTTTTTTGAGTAAATGGGATTTGTTAAAGCCCTATATTTATAATAATTAGGTGATCACTGTTCGACGACTATATTAGAAACGATCACAATTCATAATGGTATATTAAAATCCAAACACATGATACCAATTAAGTTTACATTTATATAAAAAATTTCAAAAAATGAGACATTTAATCAGATCAAGAGAAATTTTCATTAATGAATGTTTGGGTTGTTACAGTCTCCCCCCTTAAAAGAAATGCGTCGTCACAATTTGATTACATACAAAAAGCAATCTGAAATTTAAACAAGAACTCATTGTTGCTTACCCGCCACAATTATGAATTTACCAACCCTTACTATCATGTCGATCATGGCGAGAGAGGGTCTACCTAGTGAAAAAATACCACAATGCACATTCAAAGTCTTCCACTTACTTAGTCCAGACACAATCCATGAAACATGGATTGTACTGATGGATAATATAATGAACATTTTGGAAATAATTATTTCTAAAATAATGTTTCAAAACATCACCATATACCTGATTTTTGTAAAATAGTCTGACAGAGTCAGCTTTGAAATTTTCAAAATATGGTTCATCAAATATATAGCCTATGATTCCAGAAATAATGGAAGGAAAGACTATATATATAGGTTTCTCAGAGGTCTCCCTCTTCAGAAGCTATCCTAAAATAATATTGTGCATCATAATCTTTGGATATGGTGAAGTATTTTAAAATCCCTTGATCATATCTCCCATACCAAGAAAGGTGACAAAGTTGGTAACTTCATATTTTATCACAAGTGATCAATGATCCTTGATGATTCCACAGTATGAAGAAGGTGTTTGATATGTTTTATAGCATCTTGCAAGAATTTTGGTCATCAGAAAAGGATTCGATACTACGTGGGCATGAATTCATAATAGTTATAGATAGTAAGTATTCAGGAAGGGATAAGAGTGTTGTATGAGGTTCTTCCCCATACATCTCAAAACTATCATTTATCCTACAGATGAAACATAACAAATTTTGTGTTACCCTTTAGACCTGATAAAATTGAGATATTAAACTACTTGAAGTCTAATGATTTATTATTTTATAATAAAAATAATGTTAGGGGTAACTCATAAAGGGTAATCCGAATACAAAAACATATGAATTATAGATTAATTTTATTTCTTTGTCTTATGAATCTATAATCATTAATCTATATTATATAACAAATATTCATAGGGGATGTTTTTAAATTCCCTTAATTATGGTCCATATTACGCTTGTGAATTTACCATGGCATTTTTCCTAGGTGTGTCATAACCCATAGTGTAGCAAGGCACATTGTCATTTACCAGGATACCCCAGGTCATGCCTGAAACACCTTGTCAGGGTTTTCACCCCTAAGTATATCTGTGTCAGTGCCACCACTACCTGCTCATATTCAGACATGGATGTATTTTCTTAATAAACGATGTACTCAATACATACCAAAACATAGGGATTTTTTATTATACTAATTCTTGTCTCTAAGGCCTTACATGGATTTTCTAATCCCAATCCCAAAAAAATAACTAAACCTATCCAATGATACTAATTATATAAACCTTGCACTTTATTACACACTTAATCAAAATATATTACATAAAATCTTCAATTGATACAATATGGAATATGGAGAGGTCTAGTTTCTTTGTAGATTAGGAACATTACATAACAACTTAAAATATAAAACACATCATCTTTATTATAAACATCCTTTACATGACCAATTCATTCCATCGTACTTAGCAATACATGGGATAACCAAGGGATATGCATAAGAAAATAGTGATATATGAAGCCCTATAAGGGAATAAACATAGAATAACATGAGGAAAAAAATACATGTTATTTAGTAGTCATATCAATTTATCAAAAGAGAAACATGAATATAAAGGCATGATAAAACATGATAATCATAACACGAAAATGTGGCAACAACACTTAACATAGAATTATCTTGGGCCAAGGCTCATTGCACATGGAGCATGAGTAAAACATCATTGCACATGAAGAAAGTGTAAAATATCATTTCACTTGAATTATAATGAATCAAAACTCATTAAAAATGACGTATCATGGTATTATACTTTACCCAATGCATTGGATCGCTATTAGGGTGCACCTTTCTTAAACATTTCATTTCATGCATAAGTGTGACACAATATCATAGAAAATTAATTCATAAAAAATAATAATGTATTCCACGATTTAGGAATGTGGAATTAATACATGAAACCATTATACAAATATGTATAGGTTCCTAAAGGTGAATACCCTTGATAGATATGTGCATGGTATTCACTACCCAATGATTTTGGCTTGGAAAATTGCGGTGCAATTTCAGCAGCATAACAGTGTGACATAAGACTTCATAAAAATGGTTGATGATAGAGAAGAAGGTGTCTCATAATATGTACATTCAATGGATAGTAATGAGAGTTATATAGATACATGTTACAACATAGTTAATTTAATTTAGATTCATAATATAAAATCACTGCTTGAATGTAAATAAGGAGAGATAAATTCTTTATGAAATTTTGGCATGGTAACAGTTGTACATCAGAGGAATTTAATGAGAGATAAAGGGGTCTTGCATCATTCAATCATAATTAGTAAATTATGGGTGAGGTGTGAAATCATACCACATAATATTTAATATAAAAAAATGGAATAAAAAATTAAGAAACATTGTTAAAAAGAGTAAGGTAAAAATCCCATACTTGGAAGTGTGATAAAAAAGGATTGGGAGAGGCTTAAGAGTGGATTCATAGGAGTTTGTGGAACTATGGGAGGATTATAGAGATAGGAGTTCCATGTTTGGATGAAATCCAAAGGCATTGAGTGAAAAAGAAATGGGAGTTTGGGTGGGTTTATAAAGGAATGGAGATGGAATTCTTTATTATTTATGTTTGGGTCACCAAACATTAAACTAATCAATACCACAAACCAGACGATGGTTTTAACCCATGGGTTTTCCCAAAATGGGAGTGGAAAAAAATATTTAATATGGCCAATGGAAAAACTTCTTAAAATAATAGGGTGGCTTATGTGGAAGTGAGTCACACTATCAAAGAAATTCATTTTAAAAGTGAAAATTATTTATAACTCTTGGAGGGTCCACAAAAGTTTGAAAAATAAAACAAACAAACCAATATTCACATTATTTTAATTTTGAAACATATATTGTTCAAAGATATAATTTATAATATTTTATTACATCACTATTGGGTCATTATGATGTCATAAGACACATTATATATTTAAACAGTATTTAATTATTACACAAAATTACGAATTTCTGAGAAAATTATGAAAAGTTCACCGCTAGATAATTTTGAAGTTCTGATTCGAAAATAATAATGATTGTATCTAAATAATTTTATAAATAAGTGAATTTTTTCTTTTAAAATAAAAAAACAGGCATTTATTGAAAAATCATGGGTTTTGATAGAAATATATTTCAATCCTTAATAATAATTACCATTGCATTCATAAAAATTATATGACCATCTATATTTAATAAAAAGTAATTTAATAATATTTTAATAGAATGTTATTTAATTAAAAAAACATTTATTCAAAAAAATATATTTCATAGTAGAATATTAAATAAAAATACAATTTGCGCTTTAAAAACTATTTACAAAGTAACAATAATAAAATGAATGTATACTCTTTGTTATATACAAAAAAATGAACATAATCATATTTCTAAGGTTATGTAACATAACCCCTTATAACACCCGCATAAGTCTGAAGGGTATGGTGTTTGATGGTGATAGACTCTTGGGGCTGCTTGGATAACATCGCTCAGGTAGTAATCTCTATTAACTTCCACTTCTCATGTAGTCGGTTCCTCACAAGGTTAACGTGTTCAAGGTCGCCTTGGGCTTGGTCAATAGCAAAGCCCAATGACACAACCTCCATTCTGAGCATTAAAAAATGGAAATCATAAAGAGAAATTCTACTTGATTAGCCCATCCCTTCCTTTGTATTAGTAAATTGGATTTGTTAAAGCTCTATAATCATACTAATCATGTGATTACTATTCAACAACAACTTTAGCAACATTCACAATTCTTAATGGTATTTTAAAATCCATAAAAATAAAACCAATGAATTTTAAATTTATATAAACAATTTACATAATGTGTCATTTAATCATATCTAGAAAATTTTTCATTAATGAAAGTTTGGGACGTTACAATGGTGACAGTGTTTCACAATGGCAATGATGTTGTCTTGTCTGTGCTGAAGATGGTTTCCAGTGGTAGTTAACAGTGACGATGATGGTGTAGGTAGCTCATAGAGGTGATGGGGGACTCGATGGATAGTTCACGATGACAATTTCATTGATGATGGTGAAGATAGTTTTGGTGGTGATAAGGACCGAGTCGTGTTTATGGATGACGTCATCAGTGTCTGGTGTGTATCTCGAGACAACAGAGACTGAGGCATGATGATTGTATAAATATATCTTGAAATCAAAAATTTTCAATGGATGTTTTTTTGTGGAATTGTGGAGTCGAGGACGACGATGATGATGGAGGATGGTTTTTTCATAGACCCACAAATGTTGGCATGTGGCACAACTTCTATATGGATTTTTAAATTAATTTTTTATGAAGTTGTGTTTGTTTCTAGATTTTGAAGTTGACAGGATGTGATGTTTTAAATCTCTTGAATGTTTAATCTGGTTGGAACATTGTAATGTTTCATACTTAGAATTTAAAAGTGTTATTAGAAAATTAATAATATGGATTTGAGGAAATTATATTGATTGTGTTCTCAATTAAATTACATTTGTATTTGGGTGTTATTTATCTCTTCTATGTATATGTTTTCAATTTGGACCTATGTTACCATATTTGTAAGACTTGTATGTGTTAATTGGGAAACCCCTTTATTATTCCCTTCTCTATTTTGTTTTTAAAAGAGATTGAGGCACATAGGCCTCTTTATTGAATCAAAATAAAGGTAGTAAGAAACAGAGGAATCGAAAATAGAGGTAAAGGATAGAAAGAACACCTTTAGGCCATTTTAGACTGAGTGTTCATATTGTGATGAGGGGAGCGTCACCCCGCCCATAAGGATGCTGCCCTCTTCTCCCAGTTTTGGCCCGCGTCCACGGTCCCCCTCCATCATCAGAAAATTCAGCATCATCAGCATCTGCCATCTCATCCAATCCACATGCACAAACATTTCTTTGAACCTATTCCTTGATAATACCTGACGCAAGCAGCTCAAAAGAGTTACGAGTACTTACCTTTATAAGACGTTTGTTTTTCATGCTTCGAGAATTGTCATTCTCTGGAGACTTCAAGAATGAAGTCCTATTGATAGCCCATTCTGAGCACCCATCCCCCTTTTGATTGAGAGTCTGCGGAACCGTCTTTTTAATGATCCTGTCAACTGTCAGAATGTCATCAGTGGCAGTCAGGTACTTGCCTGTACACTGTACAAGTGTAGTAGTTTTTGGAAAATCCAGCCTGCTCCAGCCTGAGCTAGATTGGGGGGGGGGGGGTCTTATTCCCTTCTCTATTTCCATGATGGAATTTGAGTAATATATTCTAAGATATGGGTTTCTTACAACGGTACATTCAAATGATAAACCGTTTCTTACCAAGAAAATGTCAAAAATGCGTGGAAAAATTTATATAATGTTTGTAGAATATACCGCACTAATTTTTGTGATTTTTTTTATTTTTTATTCTGTTTATTTATTATTTCATGGAATTATATGCTTAAATGAAACACGATATATTAATAAAATAGTAGTTTATAATATGATGGTTATTACATATCCATTGGAAAGGTGGGTATGAATATTTATTTATAATATTATAAAAATATAATCTATACACATGTATATTACCTGAATTCATTGGTGATAAATTAATTATAAATGATTTAATTTTTTTTAAATTAATTGAAAAGTTTTTATGAAAAATTATTCTTATGAAAGAATTCATTTTCACTCAATAAAAAGAAAAATCACATTCATAGAAATATTTTAATGATATATATATATATATTATTTTCAATAAACCTTTTATTATTCAAATTATTCATTTTTTAGATAAGATGTAACAGTAGATCAAATTTCACACTTAAAAACTATATTTTTCTATGAAAAATATTGGTGCATACCTGTTTGACGTTATTTTATAACTAAATTCTAAATATATTAGAAAATGAATTCGAATAAATAATTTTTATTTTTTACTAATGATTTAAAATGTATATTATTTTTATTTTTTGATAAATTTTTGAGAAGATAAATTTTGTGATGAATAGTGAAATATATTTGTTTTTTATGAATTGTACTTAATTTTATTGCTTGAAAAATTTATTAAAATTATATGTTATATTTAAAAATCTTTATATTGAATTATATATCTATAAATATAATTTTTTTCATTATAATAATTCTCATATTATATATTGAAATAAAAACATTTAAAACATTTGAAGAGGTTATCTTTCAAAACATTATTTCTTAAAAAAATTGTAGTATTAATTTTAAATTAAAATATTTTAAAGTCAATGAATGTAATTAGAAACGTTATTCTATATTTAAAGTAATAATATTATATATTATCTAAACTAATCATATTAATCTTTTATCTAAATAAATTTTCATATTAGTAAAAACTATTTACTATAGTTTATGTAATAGTGGGTTTTTCATGGGTTAAAAATATTTATAAATTATGGAAATGACCCAGAACATATATAAAACCAATTATATGGAAATATATTGACCTTAAACCATCTTGGGTAGATATTTTATTATAATTGTACCTTTATTAATGTTCAAGAAATAGGTATATCTATTTCTTTTCAAAAATTACGAGTGTTTAAATATTTTCTTTTATAAAAGGACACCCTCTATCCTCTATAATCACATATAAAAAACATTATTTTTCATCCAATACCTAACTAAATAAAAGAAATACACCATTATTAGGATCCTATATTCCATAATATTGTACAAAATCACATATATGATGTCATTTGGGGAAAAAAATTAGTTTTCTGAAAAAGAAGTAAATTCCCAAACCTAGTGTGTTATTATTTCTCTCCCTCCACCAAACTACTTTTTTTATAACATAATGATTAATAATTTTATTTTTATAATATATATATATATATATATATATATATTTTATTATGTTAATGGAATAACCTAAATCACCCCAGCTTTCATCAAATTTGTTGCTAAATCATTATTTCTGTGTACGGTGGACTACTGCCATGGGAACCGATGTTCTTAATTTTCCATCATCATTTCCATAAGAAGGATATAATGTTGGATTTATTATTTATATATTATATTTATGAAAATATTATTCATCTTCATTGATTATACCACATTTTTCATCCAATATTACTTTTGTGTGAATACAATATCATATTTCCTTTGTATGGTAGAATACCGCCTCCTTAAGAAATATAATTTGTTAATAAATTTAATTTATTGAAATATGGTTGATTATAATTAATAAAATATGGTATATATGACCTAAAATTTATTTTTTGATTTTAATATATAACATATATTTTATTATTTCTTTCCTTCCGAAAAATGGAATCTTTGATCCTAACTACTTATGGCCATATATCTCCATGAATAGTGTATTTCATTTTATATATCTATCTTATATGGGTAAAAATAAATAAATTTTATTTGAATATATATTATAATTATATCATGATTAATTTTTTTATGTTTATGTATCTATTATCAATGTATAGTAACCAAAAATAAAATATTAAAACATACATAAAAACAATGCAATTATTTTTCAAAAGATGACATTAACATGGAATTTGTAATCTATATGTAGTAAATGGTAACAAGTAAATCATGTATGATATGATATATTTATATTTGGAACATTAATAGAGTTATAATAAACATATATTTATTATATAGGTCTTTCGAATGTTTATTAAAAAAGTAAAGACTTATAGTTAGGGATTTCAAGTATCTCTTTTAATTCTCAATGATATATGCCGTATTCACCACTCATTTAGTTTTTATAGTGTTTATATTTACATTTTAACATGTTATATTATAATATAAATTATTCTAAAGACATTTAATCTTTCATTTATAATATTATTTAGTGGATATTATAATTAAATATATTACAAAAGTAGTAATAGATTGTAATCCCAATTTATTTTCATTAGGACATATGTTATGTTGTTTACCTATATTTTTTTTATGAGGTGAATATACATACCATTTGACATTTAATATCTTAAATATATTTACAATAATTATATTATATGATTTATTTAATTTTAATCTTTCATGGATCATATGAATCAGTTTTACCAAAGTTGGAAGGGATTTATGACACAATCTCAATGTTTCTTAATATTTTTTTGTGTTTATGTTTCCAAGGAAAAAATATTATTATAAATAACTAAATAAACTCATAAATTTTATTATATGATTATAAGGACCTTTGAATACATTCTATCCCTTCATAATCCTCCATTTATGTACTCAATATATTAATAATTTTTTTGATGGAAACTGATATTATTTTTTTATTCAGTCCAAAAACCATTATTATATAAATTAAGGTTTTATATAAATGTATTCATTTTTAAAATACTCTCAATTATTTAATAATAATTTGTTTACCCATTTTTTACCTTTCTACAATTTTTTGAAAATAAATTTCATGTTGTCTTCTAAAAACTGCATACTTGGATTTTACTAAAAATGTGAATGGAAATTTTTTTTTAACATGTATAACATGAATGAATTTTTTATTACATGGTGACTAAAGTATTCTAATAAATATTCCATTATAATTTTAAAACTTTAATTTCAATGAAATTTATTACAGAAAAATTTAATGATTTTATAGTTTTGAAATGTCTTTTTTAAAATGGAAAAGATATTTTCCTAATGAAATGTAATAAATGATTTTTAAAACATATTTTGTTGGATTCAATGTTAAACTAAAACTTTATTTTTAAATTTTTTATTTATTAAAAATAGTTATTCAATGAAAAATGGATATATTCCTCATGAACTATTCCATTTGTCTTTTCAGAATCATTTTACATTTTTGTTGAAATCCATGGATGTTACACAAGCATTACTATGGATAAAGTTGAATGACATCATCACTATTATTTCTATTGATTGTTAAAATTTTTTCTAATGTAATTTTTACAAAACACATTAAATTTTCATGTTTTTTTCTATGGTTATTGGATAAAATATTTATAATTCCCTTTTTAATTACATGAGTTAGAATATAGTTATATTATGAATGTTTTAAACTGTTGTGTCACACATAATTATGATTGTCATTATATGATGTTTTAGGTATATATATATTTACAATTAATTGGGTAAATATTTATTTCTCATTATATAAAAATTTAAAAAAATGATGGTATTTATTCACTATGGTAATATAATTACCTTTATCTAGTATGGGAAACATGTGTGTCCTGATCCACAATGGGAAATATGCTATATTACCTGATCCAATATGTTCATGGTAATTGTAGTTTACCATAACATATGAAATTATTTTTATATATTTATGATGGTCAAATACATGAATTTGATTATATTATTGTTTATGAACGATTTAAAGATGAATTCTCACTCATTTGGAAAACGTTTTCTAAAGTGATAATGTTGTATTCCATGAATCATGTTTACGATCTATGACATGTTGGGTATTAAAATTTTATGTTATGTTCATGATCACATATCGATATGATTATCTTATGATTTCATATTATCAGTGATTGTTATCTATTATTTTTACTCTTATAATGAATATGGACCCACCATTTCTTAATTTTCCTACCCCATATAATAAAAAATGGTTTAGGTATGGTATTACTTGTAGAAGTAGTATATGAGAATACCATTCTTGTAGATGTTTATGATCTTTTATGGAAAAATAATAAAGTCGTTCATGTATCCAAATACATTAAAATATTATGATCCATGGGTATGTATTTTTGAAATATATTATATATTCATCATTGATGATGTGATATTTATGTATGAAAAGACTAATTCACTTTAAATACATTCACATATAAAAATATTCTATTCCCCCACATATGAGTTCTCAAGATATCACCAATTAGAGACCAAACAATCACAAATAAAATTAAAACCAACATGCCTATAATTAAAAAAATTGAAAATAAAATATATTATTTAATGAACTAAAATAAACTATTCGATTATATGATGACATATTGAATTTGGAACATAATATCATTACATCCATGGTGGAGAAAGATAATTTATTATAATTGAACCTCCATTCCCACTAGTTAAATTTAAAAATACGTGGTTTAAAAAAATTAAAAATTTTATTGAAAAAAATATAATAAACAATAAAAATAAAATAAATATATCAAATTATTAAGAACATATCCATAAATTATTATCAAAATCATGATATAGACCTCTTTATTGAACTTGTTCATGAATAATCAATATAGAAAAAATAATTTCCCCTCTAAATTGGTTTTAATATATCAGTATCATGGGGGTCAATTGAATCGAGCAAATCCTTGGGAGGTCTGACAAGAGTGATAGAATGAAATAGATCTTATAGAGTGTCTTTTACCTTCTAAAATAAATAATATTACCAATAAAAATAGTTAATAAATATATCTAATAGAAAAAAGTATTAAATATCATAATATAATAATAATCATATATTTAAATAATTGTTAATAAATATATCAAATATTAAAATCCAATAAATACAAGACAATAATAATTACCTGAAAATAAATAACAATATATAATAATATTATATATAAATAATTACTAATATTATTATCAAATATATAAATCTTATGAAAATAAGGAAAAATATTATATTATTATATGTCTATAATTATGAATATATATATTTATATATTATAGATTATGTGAATAAATACTAGTATATCTGAGATAATAGAATAAATCATTTTGTATTTCTACATCCAAAAGAAAAATTCCATATTACCTGTAATTATTAATATGAAAAAAATTATAAAAAAAATAATATGTACAAAAATATAATATATCATTCTAAATTTTCATCATTATCTTCATCGATGGACATTTCTTCATCTACCGATCTAGTTTATTTTTCTTCTATATGACTTTTAGTTTATTCAACCCTTATTTAATCATAAACATTATCAATATCATCAGATATTAATTGGAGGGTCAATGCCAGTATTTATTTCTCTCTATATAAGAGATATATGTGGGGAGCATTCTCATAAAATTTCTATATCTTTAGCTTTATTAGAACCATTTTAAATTTCTAAAAACTAATTATCACTAGATTTAATTTTTATTACATTCCACTTGTAATTTAAATATCCTAAATAATAATAGTAAATTTCATAATAATACAGATGTTATTGATACACAAATATAACAGTTTCATTATTAGAGAGAAGATTGTTATATTTATGTCCAAAAACTCCATGTCATGGATGAATTAGAAACCCTTGATCAGTTTTAAACTTAAGTAATGTAAACATTTTTTATAAGGATTCTATAGATAACATTATTCAATTATTTCATCAAACATGACATAAACGTTAAATACACTTTCTTTATGATAATATTATTTCAAAGAAAATATACTATAAATTTATTTCATTTATTAACCATATATGCATGAATGAAATTAAAATTCATTAACAAGATACCCATTATAATATTTGACCATTATTTATAGTGCATTTTTGAGTATACATAATAGAAAATCAATTTTACATTCTTATTTTTTCTGTGGAAACAAAAAATATCAAAAAATATCATTAAAAAAGTTGATTTAATATTACATTATAAACAACATGATGTTCTTGTCTTTGAATCCAATATAGAATATTATGTGGGTTATATTCATCAAAAGCATTATGGGTAATTTTTAAATATAATTTTTATATGTTTATCATATATTTATTAGAAAGATAATTTAAATAAATTTTCATATAATATAAATTGTAAAATAATAATATACATAAATATTTAATGCACAAATTATTTAATTCCTTGAAAATTAAAAAGAATATATATTTTATCTTTTTATAGTTCTTCATATGAAATAAATCATTCACGATTACCACCAAAACCAGGTTCATGAAATGTTAATATTGAAAATTAATGGTCCCTAACATAGTCAAAATTTTACTCATGATGAAAAAATATATTTTATTTTGAATTATATTCATATTTAATAATATGTTGGATAAAATATAAAATTTCCTCTTATATGGATGCCCTGTAAATCAAAACATCAAATGATTCTTTTTTTACATATATTCTTGTTTAACATATACACACATCCCTTTTATTGGTAGATCCATTTGAATAGTATCATCCCTACAAATCTAGGATCATATGATAGATGAAATAATCAATTTTCCATTGATTCATAGAAGTATGGCAGAGATAGTTATTGTATTTTACAAAAACGTTTAACAACATCTATTTTCACCCAAATTAATACATTAAAATATGATGTTTATAAAAAAATATATCTAATATAATGTGATATTTTTGTTAACACATCCCATAATTAATAAGTAAACAACCCCCTTAGACCTAAGAGAATCAATCATTCCATTATGATATGAAATTTATCATATTTTATCATAATAATATGTCGATTTCTGATGCAATGATAAAAATTAGAAGCATAAACCTCTAGTATCCTGAAATAACTAAACCATTGTTAGAATAATAGATATATTTATTTAAAATATTTTGATGCATATTTTGGATTCATTAAATTGTGTGATATTTCACCTTAAAATAATTAATCTTTATGATAGCTACATGTTTTGTAAATATCAAAACATGCCATTTTATTACCATTTTTCCTTCAGAGTGTGTCCAAAATAGTACAGAAATCGTCAAAAAAATATAATCAGTATGCATCATATCTAACATTAATATATATATTCATTATATCTGATACATTAGGTCCCCAAAACATCTCTACTTTATCCAATCAGGATATGTAGAAAAATAATTTATTCATTATTGTTTTAGAGTCGGTTCAAAAGAAAAAGGAGGTAATGAAAAAATATTTGATGATTGTAAAAATAATTAAAGGAAATTATGTTTATCAAATTAAATTCTATATATTTTAGTATTAAATTTATTCTTTTAATAAATGGTGATTAATCAGAATAAATCATTAATGACTGTAAAAATAACTACTCAACCTCCCATTACCATGCATAAATGCTCTGTTCTTTACCATATAGTTTGAACATGATAAAATACCATGTGTAATCATTCTAGGTTATATTTAAAATTTTATAAAGTCACTGATCATCAACATTATTGTAAACATCAGTGTAAAATTATTATCTTCAACTATATCATATCTACGTTCACTGTTGTTCCATATTGAAATAAACTAACAAATATGTGGATTCAAATAAATATCTATATTATAGAGTTTATTTGACTGAATTAATATATACAATGAAAAATATGGTTCCTTCCTAATAATCCAAAGAGGTATGATAATAGGAAAAATTAAAATAAGTGGAAAATAATATTGATTTCTACAATAAAAAAATGAAAAAAACATCAGTAGAAGTAGTTAACCATTTTATATAATGTTATGAAGAAATATAAGGATAAAACTAATCATTTTGTCCCATGAATCACCATAATATGGATTATTAATTATTTTTATGGTATAAATATTTAAATTATTTAATTTTATAAATGTATCTCTGTTTCGAGATATAAATAGATGAGATAAATGCGGTGTGATTTAAATTAACTCATCTATTTCATAAGATAGACTGATTTTCCTTATTTTCCCTCCCTATACTTCATTTATATTGATGTTAAAAAATTAACAAATGAATCATAATTCACATAATTTACAATGTATTCATTTCAACATGCATGGATCCACTTATAACTATGACCCAAATTGTAGACCAACATCTTACATTAATTTTAAATTATAGGTAATGATATTTTTTAAGGAATAATCAATTGTAAAAAATTAATTATTTTATATATGAAAATATTTAAAATATATAAACATTATTTAATATCCATAAATCATTTAATAACTTTTATTTCCCTTTTCTAGAAACCCAAATACAAATCCCATTAGCATATTTCACAAAAAACTGTGAAGTTGATATGGTTCTAATTTAGGATCTGAAATACCATTATTTATTTTTTTACTAAATAAACGAGAAAAATTAATAATGAAATTAATTCAAAAATTATTGATTTGGAAAAAAATATAATGTTCCAAGCCTTCTTGGTCTATTATAATATGGATTTTTGTCATTGAAAGTGTCCATATAGAGATCAGAGAAGTTCAATTATTGATGGATGGAAGATGGGTCATTTCACATCCTATAACAATGTTATCAAACATGAAATTATGTTTCTGGATCTGACATAGTTGTTTCATAATATGTGGTATTTTTTAGGTTAGAAAATAATCTAAAATGAAGTGACGATGTGATTTTTGGTGAAAATTGAACCCTGAGTTTTACATGGTGTAAAAGTGGATTAAAAATCATGTAATTCCACAATCACAAGAAGTTTAAAAAACTTCATCCAAAACCTCATTTATTTAGTAGTTCTCCATTTCCTTCTCATTTTAGGTTGACCTTAGGTAACTTGGAGTGTCCATAAGTCCATTTTTATAATTCTTTGATCCATTGATCTTGGTGGATGTTCATTGGTGATACATGATCAATGTATTATGAGTTATCCAATTTCTCATCCATTTACTTCTATTCTTCTCTTGGGGATCAATTATGGTCGTTTTTATTTGGTTTGGGATTGTGTTGTGTTGCATTCTGATTCATCCATTGTGCGATATATATGAACTCAAAGTTTTTATGGTTCAGTTGTGGTTAGCGATCCTTTTTTCCTTGCCTTGTGGTATACAACAATTGGAAGGTTTTTTTGTGGTAGGATTCCCTTCGATTCCATCTATTATGAATAATTAGAGGGGGGTTTTAGTTATTTTTAACTATTATTCATGGTTGATCTGACCTAATTGATGAAAAATAACCATTTAAATGAAATTAATGTGGAAATGTGGTTTTTCGCATGCTTTTACCAATTCGATATTACTTATGATCATGTGATTATTCAGGCTTGATGCTCCTCTGAACATTATGGAAATTGGTAGATTTTTTCATGATGGATACATATTATGTAGTTTTTTTTCATGAAGAGTTTGTTTGGTATCACTCCAAAATGATAACTAGCTTACCACATATACTTTGTTGAGGAATTTTTTTCCTCTGGATTTGGTTTGTGTGATAATACCCCAAATAAAAGAGGTGGAATGTGATAAATGTTAATGTGAAACTATAATAAGTTTTATTTTGGGTGTACAATGGGGATGTGATGGGAATGGTATGATTATGCAGCAGGGTCGTGGAACTGGTTGTGCAATGTTTTTTGTTATATGTGTTTGTTATTTGGGGATTTTTATTGGAAATTATTGTTTACATGGAATAATGACTTTAAAGAATGATATTGGTGATTGGTATGTCAGATTCACAAATAATAAAATAAAGATAGTTCAAACCCATATATAATGATCAATATATGTTTTTTCATGAATGGTTGTTAGAAACAGTGTTCATGGAATTAAGTGTCATTAATATAGAGCCTCCTTAATTTATTAGGCTCTTCACCTTCTGAAATGATTATTTCTAGTTTTCCTATTGTGTGTTGTGTATAGTGTTTTACCAAGAAGTGATTGATTGAATAAATATTTGTGTAATAAATATTGGATTGACATGGGTTGGTTTGTTTAATAGCATGGAAATGGTTAAATAAATTAGTTATGAATGTGAAATGGGTTTTATGACCTGATGTGTGGACTTATTCATTTAGAGGTTGAATTTAAGGTGGCATTTTTGTGAGATGTTTGTTTATTTGAGAACCCATAGTTCGAGAATGATTTTTTTATATCTTATATGTATATACTTATGTTTCCTTTTGATTTATATTCTCACCCCACACATGTGAAGAACCGTGTGTTGAACACCCACGTAATCACGTAGGGGTTGTCTTTCCCAACATCCTGATGTGGGGAAGGATGGATGGCCACCGCTCTTCCCTACTCCCTCTTCCAGGTAGTGAAGGACCGAGTTTATTTGGGTAAGATTTGGTGATATGGTTATACTAGGTGTATACAGGTGAGGTTCTTGGATTCCTAGTTGTCTTCAGGATGATTTGTGATTTGTTTTCCTAGGATTCTTTTGTGATGAGTAGTTATGTGATTTTGTAGGTGTCTTCGTGATGAGATGTGATGTGTTTTATGTACCATGTGTGTATAAGAGTGGGGTCTTGCGAGGCATAGGTGTGTGTGTGTGGGATGTTTGGTGAAGCCTTGGTGTGAGTGGGAGAGATTTATTGTGAGGACTATGTGTCTTTGGGTGGGATGTGATGTGGTATATTCGGAAGATTTGGGAGTGCTAGGAAGATTTATCTTGGGGTATGAAAACAGATAATCAGTGTGAAAGTAGTGAATATTACCCTATCGTTGATGTGAATTATATTATATTACATGAATTGGGTTCCTTAGTGATCATTCCTCAGTGAGGTTGGGTGGTTCGTATATCAACATAGGTGTTATTTTGTTTAACTATTTTCTCACGTCTGCAATAGTATATCTATTTTAGATGTTCACCGGAGACTTTAGTATACTTTCTAAGTATAATTGTATTCGCACAATACATATATAAACAATATTTAGTTTTCCAGGAGGATTTCCCAAATCATGATATACCATACTATCACTGATGTTGACAGTTGTTGTGTCGTTGTATAGCATTACATTTTTGTATTTAATTTGGAGACTTTATTATTGGTACCATTTATATTTTACACATTCATGTGGGGTGGTTATGGATATCATTACATAATGAATTGGAGTTTATTTGTTAATGATCAATCATATCTCCATATCTTGTTTCAAAAAAAGGTTAATGCCTCCCATATTGTGAGTATTGTACACCATTGGTGCTAGTCTTCAGTTAGGTGGAAAATAGAGGTGGGAATTAGGCATCAATATCTCTATTTCTTCATTGCTAACCTAGGTTGAAGATATTTAGAGAGAAAAGATAATGACAGAGTGGTATCATAGGTGATAGTTCAGAGGATGGATGGATTTTGGAGACATGCATTGTGATAATTGCATGAGATTGTATGCCAAAAGATCTAGTTTACCTTTGTGCAAGAAATAGGACATAGATACCTTTTAGTACTTGATATATTAGGATCCTTGTGATCTAGAGCATAGAATCCACACTTATATAATGACCAAGTAATATATACTTTCGTAGAGGGTAAAGATAAATCAAAGCTACATGCTTCATAATGAATAGTTTTACTGTCTAAATTGTTTTATTTTCAGACAGTTAAAATAGATAAAATTAGTGAAATAAATTAAAATAAATTTTAATAAAATTATATACTACTCATTGTTAAGAAATCATATTTACCATTAAATTGTGGTGCTTGTTCATTTTCTGTGTGTGGTTCTGGCAGTGGAGGATGAGTAGGATGAACCGGTTGATTGTCGTAGGGTTGATCCAGCTGAAGAAAATGATCTATGATAGATAACATCACATGCTATCTATAAGTAAGAATTGAAAATGTACTAGGAATGTTTTTCAGAAATGATTACGTAAATATTTCTCAACAATATTAAAATAACCTTTGGTCTAATCCATAGCCTGACAGAGTACATGGTCCCTTTGGTAGTTAGTTAGATGTGGGGTGCTACAGGTCAGTGGGTGAATGTTTTATATGGAATAATGGAATGAGAAAGTTTTTTATCGAATGAATTCAAGAAGGGGTTCCGAGTGGATTTCCATTCATTGACCATGAAGTCTGAGAAAAGGAATGGTCTACTCTCTCTTCATCGGTAGAGTATGCTTGTTTTGGATTTGGGGATACAGTTCATTGATTTCCATTATTTTTTATTAAATATCTTTCTTGATGATGAGTTGACATGATACATATTGAGGTGGAAATTTGTCCTTCTAATCTGTATTCAATTACTCAATTTACAATTCCAATGTATTTCAATGTCTAGAAGAATGAATAGGTGAATGTGTGGATGTACTCCCAAGTAGGACTAGCATGGGATGGGAGAAAAAATAGTTCTTCAAAAGGTTGATTTTTCAGTTGAAGGTCTCATGTCCCAGGAACATCACATTTTCAACTAGTAGTGAGTTGCATTTAATATCTTCCTTTATCTTTGTTAGCTTCATGTGATCTCCATGCCATTCATATGGGATTCATCCTAATGTGACTCTTCTGTGGGGTTCATGACCATCTTCAGAACTGGTTCCCAATGATTTCCTGAAATCAGTTTGGTGGAGGTGCGTAGGTTCAACATTATCCACATCAGTAGGTTTCAATGAGATGATTTCATGAACAAGGGAAGCAGGATCATCCTCCACCAAGGTAAGATGATGTATGTAAAGGATGACCTCAGGATTTTCTTCATGAATAGGTACCTCGACCTAGAAGTTCTTGTATAGGTTTTCATCAAAATAGAGGTAGAAGAGTTGGGTGTGGTTAGGTGCACATAGTGGAGGCATCATTTATAGAGGGGTCTAAGATTATAAGAGGTATGATAAGCTTATTTAGTACCATTGAATGTGCTTTTTTTTCAAGAGATTTTTACTGCGTTGTTTCACTTACTCTTTCCCATTCTCTAGGACTTGAAAAAGAGAGGCTTTTGTTGGCCCTGGTGTTAAGTACAATAGTCAGAAGCCCGACCTGCTTGTTTGATGTGTTTTAGAGATGTAAAAATATTATAGGACCACATAATTCAAGTTTTGATATTTTCTTACCAGAAATGCATCCATATTATTTAATCCTTATATTTTATTGGTTTTATTCTATTCGTTTTGTTTTGTATTTATTTTGGGGGAGATTCATGTTTTCCTATCTGGATAGACAATGTGTGGTTTTTTTGGTCAGTGGGGCTTTCATGTGGGTATTCAGTCTGTAGACCCCCTATCTTTGTTGGATAAACTATTAGTGTAATCAGTGGATTATAAAATTTAATTAGTTACTAGGGTTATTGGAGATATCTGTTATGTTTCACAAAAGAATGGTATGGTGCTACCCCCTCAATATAATTTTGAGTTCGAGAGTGACCGACAGCACGACGCTTCTCTGATTTCAATGGCTTCTTATTGGATGACACCTTTTGAGTTTTAGGAGTTAAGGAATCCGATATATGATCTAATGTAGAAGGGTTTTATCCGAACCAGTGTGTCTCTGTGGGGTGCTCCAGTGTAGTTCTCTTAAAATTTGGGCAGGGGTTTGAAGTTGTGCATAGAATATAAGATGTTTAATTAGGTGATAGTCATGAATCATTAACTCCATAAAAAATAGATGACATTTATGACTAGAATATAAGGAAATGTATATTTATTAGAACAAATATGCAGTCTAGATATCGCCAATTCAGTGAAAATGAGGGTGATATCTCAATGACTTCTTTCAGATGTAGGTATTTGTACATCATGTTTTAGTCATATCTTTTGGTGATACTAACACTCTAGTTATGATAATAAGACTCACGAACTTCATGTTCCTTGAGTTATTATATTATTTAATCATCACGTTCATTGATGACATCTTATTCTACTCTATATATAAATAGGATCATGTCGAGCATCATAGAACGATCCTACAGGTTCATCGATTCCACAAAATCTATTAAAAGTTGTCCATGTATATGTTTTGGACTATGGGACTTTATTTAAATGGGCATCTAGTGTCTCTACTAGGTGAGGAAGTATACCCATTTAATGTTAAAGTGTTTTTTTCTATAAAAAACCCCATTAATGTAGAATAATTTTGTAGTTTTCTCAGTTTCGAAAGATATTAGAGGATGTTTGTACTCGATTTACCTCTACATTATACCCCATTGACAATTTTACAAGGAAGGATCATGACTTTTTGTGGAGTGATCAGTGTCATACAATATTCAGCTATGTGATGGGAATGCTATTTATTGCACCAATGAACTTCTTTCAGGTGGAAGCAGTAGTGTTTGAGGTATTTTGTGGTGCTTCACATATGGGTTTGGGATGCATGATTCTGTGTAAACAAGAAGTGAAAAAGTATGGGTATATAAATATATGTCTTCAAGAGTGTATATATTTAATCCATGATCTGGAGTTAGTAACTATGGTTTTAATGATGAGGTTGTGGCGGCATTAACTCATTGGGGTGTGGTTTTTGGTCATCATAGATCACAAGAGATTGAGGTATATCTTTTTCCATCGTGACATGAGTCTACGACTATAGGGGAGGATGATGTTTCATTAGGATTATTATTTAGAGATATCATACTTCTCAGGAATGGGAAATCATGTGGTAAATTTGTTTTCTAGAGACTCACAAAAGGAGGTTGTTCGAGAATCTATGGATTCATAGAATGCGATAGAGGAGTTGTCATCCTTGAAAATAGATGCAAGAGTTGATGGTGGTAGATACTGTTTCATTTAGATGATTTTGAAATCATTTATTATGCATTATTCGGAGGAGTCACAATGGGCGGTAATTATAGGAAAATGTTTTGCGTGATTGTGTTGACTATATAGATGCTTTGGAGGGGTGGTTAGAGGATCATTGGAATAAGATGTTATTTCATGGAAAGTTATTTTTTCCAATAGATATGAATAGTGGAATACTTTATGATTATCATAGCTTATCCTTGGAGGTACATTTACAAGTTTCCTAGATTTACCATGGCATAATGATTCTATTTTGGTGGTGCATGATGGAACGAGTAGTGGTGGATATTTTGCTGATGTTCTTGGTTTTCATTCAGGAAAAGGTTGTGCAACGTGTTCTTGGTAGTTTTTTATTGGACATAGATGTTCTTGAGTGTAAATGTGATTATTTATCGATTGATTATAATACATTATTACCCAAATATCAAGGAGGCTATTTGAGTTTTATATTATAGACCATCTATTCATGAATATTTCCTATCGATGTGGGTAGTGGAGGTTCGATAGAGGACGTATGCTTTCTCCCAGGTTTTTTGTTCCCATTGAGGGTTGGGGTGAGTTCGAAAGGTGGTATACTGGTTAGAATTTCTTTAATTATTAGAAAGTATCCATGAAATCTTCTATGTCTCACATATTGGATGATATCCCCATGATGAATCCTATTTCATTGACTAGGGATATTTGAATACGTGGGATGACACAACATTCTTGTATCAGCCTATGCGGATTAAAGGTTGTCAAGAGAAGGTGTTGTGTGGATAAACCATTCCTTTGTTTCATGCGATGTGGATGCATTGTGTCCAGGTGGAGAGTACTTGGTAGTGATAAATTAAGATTCATGCCAAGTACCCAGAGTTGTTTTGATTTTTGTTTTGTTATGTTTTTCACTGCAATGTGTGACTTGGATCCATTTTGTTTTATAAGATGATTTGTTTTCTTGATTTATGATAGCGTGTTGTGTAATTTGTGATAAAATCATAACATATCAAAATGGGAGGACCGTATTCCTAATCAAGATTAATTAAATATGACGTGATTAAACCCATGAAGGTGAGTTATTTTCTCCCAAAGTGGATAGTATATTGACATTAAAAACTGTATGATCTAATTCATATGTTTTGGATGATGTTGTTTTTTTGTTTAATAGTGGTACAATTCATTTATCATAGTGTTTATAAGGTAGTTATGTGGAAGAGTGGTTTTTTGAAAGGAGTAAACTTTTTGATGATGTCATATAGAGTTTCTAGATGGTCATTTGGGTAGGCGTGTTTGGATTCTGACTGCATTTTAGGTGTGGTGATACTCAAGAGAGGTATCTCTTGGGGGGGGGGGGGGGGTCAGAACTCTTTTCTTATAGGATTCGTTTTGGATTGTTGAGGGGGATAATCTTTCTAGAGGAATCTAATTTAATGATATTTTGCTTCATGGTCCATTAAATTGTTGTTTTTGGTCATTGGAAGTGTTATGAGGGAGTTTGTAGAATATCAGTTGATGAAGCCTCGCAGCGGGGAGACTACACGTCGTGTAACTAGGTTACAAGAAGATAAATTCTATTTTAGGGTATGTTTTATAGGTTTCATGCTGTGTGATATTTTGGGGTTAGAAAATAAAATAAAATTTATAGGTGATGTATTTTTTGGTGAAAACTAAACCCATGGTATTACACAACATGAAAGGGGATTACAAATCCTATAATACCCCAATTACATGTAATTTTAAAATTATTTTTCGACCAAACACTCATTCATTCGATCATGGACCCTTTTTTCCTTTCATTTTTTGAAAACCATAAGTACCCTATAGTTTCCTTCAAGACCCTCTTCATCCCTCTTTGATCCATTGATCCTAGTGAATGTTCCTTAGCGATCCGGGGTCGTTCCATCGTGAGCTATCTTCCCTTTATAATATATTTTATTCTATTCATCACTCGATGATCCATTGTGTAATTTTATACTGGGTTTGAGGGTCTATTGGGATTAATTTTGATGAATTCTTATTTCAATATAGGTTGGCCACCAATGTTCGATGTTCTATTGTGGTTTGTGAATGTTTAGTCATTCTCTATAGTGAGCAGCAATTATAAAGCTTCCTTGAGATATGAACCCCAATTTTTATCTCTATTGTACTTCATACGAGATGGGTTTTCATTATATATATATATTTTAATATAGTTTTATCCATCATAATTGAATTTAAATAATAAATTACATGAAATTGAGGTAAAAATAGTCTAGTTATCATTCTTATACATCTTTGATATTACTTATGGTATTGTGATAATTCAGGAGGTAATTCCTAAAGAAAATTGTGGTTGTTGGTGGATTTTTTTTCACTGGATACTTCTAATGTGTTTTTTTACTTGTTGAAATTTTTTTATTTCCCAAAAATGAAAACTATCTAACCACTTATTCTTGGATAATGAATTGGTAGCAACACAAATGGGTTGTTATGATAATACCTGAAGGAAAAGTGGCGGAATTTGATAAATATTAATGTGATCCTCAAAAATGTTTTGTTGTCAGAGTACAATTGTGTTGTGAGGGGAAGGGTATTATTATGTATTATAGATGTGGAACATGTTTTTCCATGTTATGATGATATATGTTGTTGTGAGTTGTTGGTTTCTTTGGTTACTATGTTGGTTTGGGATGAATGACTTTGAAGAAAGACATTAGTGATTAGTATGGGAGCTTCTCCATTAATAACATCTAAAAAGCTCCACCCCTTATCTATAGATTGATATATGAATTTTCATGAATGGGTGTTAAATGTGAAGGTCATGGAAATATGTGTCTTTAATGTGGATCCACATTAATTTATCAGTATCTTCTCCTTTTGAAATGACTTTTACTGTGTTTCTAGTAATGTGTTATTCATAATGGACTATTGGGTAGGGATGGATAGAATAAATAATTTTTCAATAATTATTGGAATGACTTGGGTGGGTTTGGTTAATGGAACTGAAATTTTTATATAAATTGGTTGGTAATGTTAAATGGGGTTTATGACATGATGTTTGGTGTTATTCATTTAGATGTAGTAGAAAATGTTGTAGTGTTTTTAGTTTGTTTTTTTTGAAAACCCATATGTTGGGAATGAGTGTTTGATATCAGATATCAATATACTTGTATTTTTTTATGATTTATATTCACACCCCACACATGTTGAAAACTATGTTCCAAACACACAAAATGTCATGCGAGGGGTGTCTTTCAAAACATCTTGATTAGAGGACAGGTGACAGGCCACCTACTCATCCATTCCCCTTTGTTTTGGTGGTGAAGACCGATGTTTCTTCAAGCAAGATGTGGTAACATGTGTTATGCCAGGTGTATGTGGGAGAAATAGTTTATTTCCCATGTGTCTTATGGATGAGTTGTGATGTGGTTTCCCTAGTGACTTCCAAAAGAGTAGTGAAGTGTGTTCCCCAAGTGACATCAGGATGAGATGAGATGTGTTGTGAGGCCCATGGGTGTGTTGGTGGGACGTTTTGTGAGCCCTAAGTGTGTGCAGGTAGGATGTGTTGTGAGGAATAGGTGTATGTAGGCACGTTGTGTTGTGAGGACTAAGTGTATTTGGAAGTGATTTTTTGTGACACCCAGGTGTGTGCATGGAAGATTTTATGTGGAATATTCCGAAGAGGTGGGAGATCCAAGACATTTTCTATTGGGTTGTGAGTGCGTCTTATTAGTGGGAAGGTGGTGTGGGGTACCCTATCATAGATGTGCATTACATTTTATTAATTTAATTTCATTACTTGGTGATCATTCCTTGGTGAGGTTGGGTGGTCAGTATACTGTCTTATGTTTTATTTTCTTATGTTGTTATTTCATGGGTGTGCCTCTTTCATATGTGCATGAGAGACATTGAATTTCTTACCTAGTATACTTGTATTCCCACCCTACACATATAAACAGATTTTTGGTCTCTAAAAGAATTTTATGGACCATTCTTGACCATCCTAGATGTGAACTTTATAGATTTAGTGTTAGTAATTATCATTACTTTTGGGAATTTAATTTAGAGAAATTTGTTTTTGTACCTATTCTATTTTACAAAATTATGTGTGGTGATTTTGGATTTAATTACATTATATATTGGAGTTTTTTTGATGATATACCATACATCCAGATCTTGTTTATTAAAGAGGGTAATGGATTATTTATTGTTAGATTGGTACACCCTTAGTTCTAGTCACCATCATAGGGCCTTTTGGAGACAAGACTTGGGGGTAATTATCTCCCTTTATTCATTTTTTCCTAGTTGGGGTATATTTGGAGGGAGGGGGTTGTGATAAAAAATTATAATTTCTATTGAATTTTATTTACCACAGTGATACTAAAAAATATAATATTTCTGAAAACCAAAATGTTTTAGATGAATTCTATCATAGTAAAACCTTTTGAATTTCCTAATATAACATTTATGACATGTATATTTAATTGGTCCTTTGGAATTTATTTTTCAGTCTTACTTGGAAAACGAGGTATGTGTTTCAAGAACCTAAATGAATAAATTCATTATAGCAGATCCATTGAGAGTTTTTCATTTATTTATCTAATCAAGATCGCATAATAGAAATCATTTTATACTTTATGAGTCCTTGATTATCTATAAAAACCCCATAAAAAAGACTAATTATTAGTCATTGTGACTATTTATAAATCATTGATATATTTTAACTGAGACTATTTTTTTTGTAAATATATTTTATATAAATTATTATAAATTATCATAATTTACTAATATTTCCAATTAATATTAATATTTAATTATTATTTATTATATAAGATATCGTTAATAAAGTTGATTAATTATTTATTAACCATTAAAATGTTTTAATGATTATTTCTAATCATACCAATTAGCTCTAATTTTAAAATAATTAAATTGAACTTTTAATAGTTTTTATAAGATTTTATTATTTTTACAGTGTATAAATATTTGTTTTTGCAATTTTTGAAAACATTTTTAAATTTTTACTAATTAATACAATTATTTATTATATAGTTCTAATTATTTATTAATTATACCTATTTATTTAATAAATATTTCGTATTTATAATAATTACATGTAATCTATATGTTTTCTTCTACAAATTATTAAAAAATGTCATAAATTGATAATATTTACCAATTGTTAAAAATATTTAGTAATCCACAGTGACATTTTCTGATTATTTCTCATATTTTATTTTTATTTATTAATTATTATAAATTATTTAATGATTTTAAAAATGTTTTTTATTACTTGAGATACATACAATATTTTGACTTTTAAAAGATTCTAGATGTTTGTATTTTCTATAATGCATTACAAAATTGTTAGTAATTATTACAAATTATTTAAATTTTTAATAATTGATTCAATTTTTTTAGTTAAAATTATTTTTTAATTATAATCTATTTAGTAAATGTTACTATTTTGATTAATTACAAGTACTTAATATATTTTCTTTTAAAATTTATTACAAATGAGCTTAATTTCTTCATATTTACAAATTATTAATAATATTTATTAATTAGATTTATCATTTATAAAATTTTACTAATATTAAATACATTTTTAATAATTAATAAATATTATTTAATAATTATTAGTAATAATACTAATATAAACTCCATTTATACTCATTATTGTGAAATTTTATTAATTGTTTTAAATTTTTAATATTTTTAATAGGTATTACAATATTTCATGTAATTCTTACTACTATTTTATTTTAATTTTTATGAATTCATTATATTATTTAATAAATAATACTAGTTAATAGATAACAATTACTATTTTCTTAAATGTTTCATGTTTTCAATAGTTACAAGTGTGACATATATTTTATATTAGAATTTATGAAATGTTTTTTTTTAATTTCCTCATTTTTAAAAATTATTAATAATAATTACTAATAAAAAAATCTACAAATTATTACTAATATTGACTAATTATTCAGTAAATATTTCCAAATATTTAGGGATTTATTAACTTTTTTAAGAAATTATTACCATAATATTATACATTACTGAATTTTTAGAAATTTATATGATTGTAATTATTTTTTGTTTTTATTTAATATGTTTACTAAAATATTTAAAAATTATTAATGAAAACAGTTTCAATAAATTGCTCTTTTTTTTACTAGTTATATTATTTTTATTAAAAAAAATAAAATCATTTTTTAGATTAAACGTTTCCCAAGAATCCTGTTTAAATATGTTTTATTTAAATTTATTTTATCATCATTTTTTAAAACAATTATTTCATATTTATTTACAACATTTTGATATATATGATAAATAATATTTGAATAATATATATATATATGCATCAAATAAATTTTAAACACTTTTAAATAAATATACATATTAAATCTACACACACACATAGACACATGAATATATATATATATATATATAAAATGCCCATGTAGTTTTTAAAACATTTGTGTGTTTATATACACATGTTTACATACACACACACGAATATATATATATATATATATATATATATAACATTACAGATTTTGTTAAAATGTTATTATACTAATATTCACTTGCTGATATATATATATATATCAAATGGTTGAAAAAATATATATTCAAATTTTTTAGATAAATGAAAACCAAACAAAATGTAATAATAAAAAATAGTTTAACAACATGAGCACACTCCTTGAATTATCAAAATTTATCAATAATTTTCTCAGCATAAGCATGTAGTAAAACTACTAATTAAATTTATTCATATATACACTATCAACATATATATAAATCTCTTACATCCACAAACATAATATTCATTGTAATAATTTTTTAAATAATAACATAATATATTAAAATTTCACTAACAATAAATATATAAAAAAAGAAATACTTTAAGTCTAAATTTTAAACATTGATAAAAATAAATTGGAATCAACCTATGTGAATCCAGTGGAAAACCATATAATTTATAATAAATATTCAGTATCTTAAATAAAAAATAAACCATAAAAACCTCGTAAATAATTTTTCATTGGGTCCAAGCTAAATAATTGTTACATGATTGAATGAGAAATCACAAAACAGAATAAATGAGTGGGAGTAGAGGAGTTTGTATATAACACTGTAAATATTTTATGGTATTTTTCACTTCAATACATTCAATTCATTAGATTCCCTATATTTTTTGAAGCACTAAGTCTTTATGAATTTATTTGGTTATTATAGGATATAGTCATAATATATCCATTAAAATTAAATTTTCCTCATCTATGATTTGAATTTCAAAAACAGGCATACATAGGTGAAATTATGGTAATATTTGGAGTATGATAGAATCATCATAATATTTGGGGAATAATATCTTAAGCTTATGAATAGTAACTTACCCTTATTAATATTAGAAACCATTATTATTAAAAATATGACCATTATGAATGGTATCCTCATGCATTATTATGTAAATAAAATTTAGGCACCTTAAAAATGATGATGAATATTTTAAGTATTAGTATTTTTCAATTAAATGATGATTTAAAAAAAAATTAAATATCCCATATTTAGAAAAATATTTTCGAAAAATGGAGTTCATTTTTGGATTCTACCCAATGAAAAATGGTTCAGGTTATTTTTTTGATATTTTTATGAATTACATGTTTTTTTTTGATTTTTAAAATACATTAATTTACCGTATAAATAAATTATAATTTAAATTTACTATTCCAAAAATAATGAGTTATGTAGGCACCCAAACCACGAACTCACAAGTAATTATTAATACTATAGGTCATGGAATCCTCAAAATTTATTATCTTGTGGATAAATAACAAATTAATGAATTTAATATAAATAAAAACATCATCCCCTCCCCCATAAATACCACCCCTCAGACCCTCATTTCACCACACCTCTCAAGCTTCATTCCATGCCTATTTTTTTTTGAAATATGCCCATATGCTCTCACCATATCCAACAACCATTTTTCTTCCCAAAAGTAAAAATACTCTCACTTAAAGAGGTTCTCAAAGTAAGATATATTGAAGAGGTAAATTCCACTTTTCAATTATTTTGTTTTCTTTTTGAAGTTCCTTGGTTGTCATTTGTATTCTAACCTCTTATCATACAAATTTTATGAAAAATCTAGTAACTTATATTAATAGGTGTTTTGTTATGATAATCTATTAGTCCATCATCATATATTCGTTTTCCCCCTTTTAGAGAATATATGAAAGCACCGTTCATAATGTGTTAATCTATCATGTTCAAGGAAGACAGGTTTTCAATTTTCATTACTATCTTCAAGACAGGTCATGAAATATTTTTTATGATATAACCAAATCGTAATATATGTATTTTATCTTATGTAATGTTTTATAAATTTTTACAACATCAAAATATAAATTAATAATACATATCAAGTTCGTAGGGAACAAAACAACCATATTAATCCATTCGTTTATCAATAAAATTTATCTAATGAGTTATCCTAATGGTATATAACCATAATCATTATATGATAATTTATTTACCTTTAATATCACTAATAATTAATCTTAAAAATTATGGATGTTAAGCCAAATTTTAAATTATCTTCCATTCATGAATACAAGTAAACAGAACATGAAATTCACAGAATAAATTGCATCCAAAACAATAAAATTGAACCTCTTAAACTGATAGAAAAGGCCATGAATAATCATAATAAAGTTAAACTAAATCAATTAAATATATGATAGGATTGATTATTTTTAATTAATGAATCTAAATTTTATTATTCTGGTAATTAAGAACTATTAAAGAACACATTTGGGCATAAGGTAATAGTATTCTCATCTCACATTTAATTTCATAATATTTCCATTTTTCGCCACTTATTACTTGTATGTGGGGTAAGTTTAATTCCATTTGATATATAATATTTATATTCTATTTATATGTATGTTATTCTATGATTCTTTTTTTGTGATTATTAATTTTTCGTCATATGATTTGATTGATTACAATTTGGGAAGGGAATTTGTCTCAATTTCCATTTCAATGAGACATACTTGGTATTGTGAACCTAATATTTCTTATGTGATGTATTTACATCCCATATTAGATAATTTTTTATTTGAAGTTATATTACTATTAAATATACATTTTCATGTATCATAGATATGATTACTAACTTATGTCATATACCATTTCACATATGGTGCTTATTTTTAATGCTATATTAATTGGGGAAATAATGAGGAATCCAACTACAGAAAATGCCAAGAGAGCAAGGGAAAGATTATGTGATAACAACTAAAGTAGATTATGTTTTTAATGATGTGGTTGTTGTTATATAAATTTTTTCCACAAACTATACCAATGATTTTTTTATTCTAGATCATCTCATTCATTTATATCTTCCTAGATTGGCAAGAATGTTAGAAAGGTCCAATTTGATTTAATAAAGGAGTTTTCAGTCAAAAACTTATAGGGGATGTATCATTAAAACAACGATATGTCAACCAGTCCCCCTCATGACACATAAATATTCTTTAGTTTCATACCTTATCATCATACACATGATCAACATTTATATAATTCACTGCACGAATTGGATATCAAATTATGATGAGATTATCTATTGGAAGAAGAAGGATGTTTCAATTTTTTAGAATGATTTAGATTCCATTATCTTTAAAGAATAAACCTTGCCATCTGAGTATTTTCTAGATCCACTTTTAGCAGCTCCATTTAATGCAATTCTTAGGGAGGAAGATAACATAATATCTATTGGTGTGGAAAAAAATCTTCAAATTGAAGTCATGCCTATTGTATAAGAATACATATATGTGTTCTAGAGGATTTACCAGGACATCCTCTATAGCAAGAAGTTGAGTTCTCAATTGATGGAATTTTTAGTCTATATCGAAGACTTCCTATATATTCCCACTTTGAAATTAGTGGATCTAAAGAAACAACTTGAGTGACACATGATTTATTCGACCTGGTACTTCTCGAGGGGGATCCCCTTTCTACCTTTTCAAGATGAAATATGGATCCTTTAGGATATGAATTGGCTATAGGGATATCAGTGTAATTAAAATAAAGAACATGTATCATCTTCCATGAATTGATGATTTATTTGATATGTTTCATGGTGTCCAATATTTTTCAAATATTTACCTTCAATCTGGATATCATCAGTTGTGAGTGAGAATGGAAGATATTCCAAAGACAGTATTTTGAACCATGTATTTGCATTACGATTTTATTGTGATTCCATTTTGAATGACTAATCTACCCCATGTTTTTATTAATCTAAGGAATAGAGCTTTCAATGAATATCTTGATTACTTTTTTAGGGATTTATCTATGATATCCTAGTATACTCAAATTCTATGAAGACCATGATAATCAATTGTAGATTATTATGAAAACTCTTGGAATAAATGAATTATATCAGATGTATAGAAACTGTGAATTTCTAAATCAATAAGTTTTTTTCATGGCCATATTGTCTATACGTATTTAATCATAGTTCATCTTATGAATACAATGTAAATCCATGAATGCCCTACACCAACGAGCATTACCCAGGCACCTAGTTTTATTGGCATAACAGGTTACTATCGACGTTTTGTTCAGAATTTTTCATTACTAGATAACACTAAAACAAATATCACACATAAATGAGTTATGTTTTCAAGGATTAAAGAATTTATAGAATTATTTGATGAATTTTAAATAAGATTGGTCAATTCTCCAATTTTATTCTTCCATCTATAAATGATGGATTTTTTGTATTCATTGGTGAATTAAAAATGGTATGGGTTGCATCCTTATGAAAAATTATAAAGTTATGTTTTATGCATTAAGGCAGTTGAAGACTAATGAGAAAAATTATTCAACTCATGATCTTGAGTTATCATCCGTAATCTTTTCTTTAAAAATATGGAGGCGTTATCTCTACAGGAAAATATATGAGATATATACAGATCACAAAGGGGTTGAAATACGTTTTTACACAGAAGGTACCCAACAAGATTCAATGGATATTACTTGACTAACTCAATGATTATGATTTTTCAAATAAAATTTACCCATGAAAACAAAATAAGGTGGAAAATGCATTATACAAGAACGATCATGGACTTTTGACCCAAATGAGGATTGAGAGAGAACCTATATTCATGGATCTATTAAAGATGTATATAAAAATTGTTAAGGAAGGGGAAATATCCTTCCTATTTCATATTAATTCCAAACCATATTTATTATATAAGATAAAGGCTCTAAATATACTGATGATAATATAGTAAAGAAAATTAATGTTATTGTGAATGGAATATTGGAAGACTTCGTGTATGTTGATGGAGTTTTGAAATTTGGGAACATGTTTTGTTTCCCATGAGTGCCTGAGTGAAAAATGGAACAATTCGATGATTCTCATAGATCAAATTTCATTATACACCATTATAGAACCTTGATGATTTGAGATCTAAAGGATAATTTTTGGTGGGATAATATAAAGAGAGAAATTGCAGACTATGTGTCAGGGTGTCTAGTTTTTCAACAAGTGAAGGCTGAGAGACAACATCCTAGTGAGAACTTGCAACCTATACCAATTCCTATATTGAAGGGGTATGACATTATGACGGAATGTTTCATATTACTACTAATGAAACCTATATGTAATGATAAAATATGTGTAATTTTTTATCATCTTACCAAATCAGAACATTTCATTGCTATAAGAGTGGATTTACTACTTGAGTGTCTGAAAAGACATTATATTAATGATGACGTAAGAATTAATGGTGGAACTCTATCAATTATCATCCTTTTATATCCACAATATTCATCAAAATTTGGTAAATGTTTCAAGATGGATTTGGATAATGATCTTCATATGATTACTTATTGTCACCACCAAACCAACAGACAGTATGAAAGGATTATTCAGACATTGGAATATATGATTATATCATGCTCAAATGACTTTTTGGGAATGTGGGATCAGTATTAACATTTGGTAAAATATTCATATAATAATATTTTACATTCTAACATTAAAATGGTTCCATATTAAGAATTATATGGTTAGATGTGTCAAAATTCATCTTTTTTGGGATGTGGTTAGTCAGACTAAACATATAAGACCAGAACATATCAAAGAGAAAAGTGAATATTTAATGAAAACAAAATACCATATTGATGCATTACAAAGCTATAAAAAGAGTAATGTTAAAAACCGATGAAAGGATTTGGAATTCTATGTCGGAGAACAGGTCTTCCTAAAAGTATCTCCATAGAAGGGTGTCTTCTGGTTGGGTAAGAATGGGAAACTAAGACCCATGTACATCGGACTATATAAAATTATAGAAAGAATTGGAGTTTTATCATAACTTTTTTAAAGTTCACCAATTCTATCCAGATTTGATGATCTGTTCCATTTATAATTGTAAATGAAATACATGAAAGACCCAACAAATTTAATCACCTATGATGAAAAAAACTGGAACCTGATTTTTCATACTGTGAAGATCATATCAAGAATTTTGACATAATATAGTAAATATTTAAAAATTAGATGACTTGTTTGGTAATGGTTATTTATATGAACCATTAAATAGATAATAAATAACACCAACATTTTTTAAAGGGTCTTAATTTCAAGGATGAAAATTTCAATGGTGGGAAGAGTATAACACCCCGAACATTTTATGGTATGTTTAAATTAAATTATTTCAATTCATTTAATAGTGTATATTTCATGAGGCACTAAGTCTCTATGAAACAAAAATTAGTTATTAATGGATATAGTTATATCCTAGCCATAAAACCATATTTTCCACTTATGTGCATTATATTTTAAAAAACAGATGCACACTGTTACGATCAGGATGGTATTTGGAGTATGATAGATTCATCTTAAGTTTATGTGAATAGTTACATTACTTTATGAATATTAACTTACACTTATGAATAATATAATACCCTTATTTATATAAATATGACCCAAATGAATTGTAACCTTACCCATGAACGTGTGAATAAAATTTTGGCACTATAAAAATGATGTTAAAAATTTTAAGTGATGGTATTTTTTGATTAAATAATGATTTTACTTAAAAAATAAATTTCTAATATATAGAAAATTATTTTGTAAAAATGGAGTTCATTATTGTATTCTACAGGTTGAAAATGGTTTTGGTGGATTTTTGAAATTTTTCTGAAATACATGAATTTTCTGGGAATAGTATAATATATTAATTTACCTTATAAATGAATTATAATTTAAATCCAATATTAAAAACATCATGAGTGATGTAAGCACCCAAATCAAAAACACACACACTCAGTTATAACTATTCGAGGTCATGTAATGCTCACTATTTCTTGTCTTATGTAGAAATAATAAAATAATGAATATAATATTATGAAAACCCTCTTCTTCTCCCCTATAAATACCACACCTCACACCCTAATTTTTTCAAACCTCTCAAGCTTCAATCCTTGGATAAATTCTTCTCAAATATCTCTCTATACACCTCCCTCACGTCCAAAATCCATTTTTCTCCCCAAAATATGAAATACTCTCCCCTAAAGAGGCTCTAAATGATGATTGATTCGAGAGGCAAATTACTCCTTTCAGTTCTTTTTATTTTTTTTCATATTCCTTTTGTATCATTTCTATTATCACCTACTCTCATACAAATGTTATGTAAAATCATGTAACGTATACTTATTGTATTTTTTTTTATGATAAATTAGTATTCCATCATCATCTATTCTTTTCCCTCCTATTATACTATAAATTAATGTACCATCTGAGATGTGTTACTCTATCAGGTTTAAGGATGAGAGGTTTTCAATTGGAATTACTATCCTCAAGACTGGTCATTGAGAAATTTTAATTGTTGAACCATGTTTTACTATATTTATTTTATCTTATGTAATTTTCTGGAAATCCATACTCACTCATAATATAAAAAATTAATACCAAACAAGTACATTGTGCACAAAAATTCCAAGTTAATCCAAGTGTTTATCTTTTACTTTTATCTAATGTGTCATCCACATGGTATATAAGTAGAATAATTATAAGAACATTTATATATCTGTAATGTAACTAATAATATATGTTATCAATTCTGGGTGATTAACCTCATTTCAAATGAACTTCAATTCAAAAATACAAGTAAACAGATCATGAAAACCAATGTAGAAAATATATCCAATCAAATTGACCCTCTTATACACATAAAAAAGGATATGAATGAAAATAATAAGGATAAAATAAATCAATTACATATAGATGAGGTTCAAGAATTATTAATTAATGTAGCTAAATTTTATTATTTAGGTTTTAAGATTAATCAAAAAACACATTAAGGTATAAGGTAATGGACTCCTCATATCAATTTTAATTCCATGATATTTTAATTGTTTACCACTTATTTCTTGAATGTAGTTTATATGTTCTTAAATATGATATATAATATCATGATTCTATTTATATTCATGGTATTCTATGATAAATTTATTGATTATTAATTTTTGGTCATTTATTAAATTGATTATAATTTTAAAAGTGACTTTGTCTCAATTTCCATTTCATTGAGACTTATTTTGTACTATGAACCTAATATTTAGTATTTATTGTCAAAAATTCCCTTTCGAGATCATTTTTCATTTTAAATTATATTTTTAAATTATACATTTTCTTGCCACATGGATATGATTATTACTTTAATCTGTATACCATTTCAAATACGGTGCTTTTTTTAAATGATATTTTAACAGGGGAAATATTGATTAATCTATATACTCTCTTCCATATGGATATTTAAAAGGAATATTTTACTTATATTAAATATATGTATAAAATAATTATCTGTAATGGAATTGATGGGAGGGTACTGCTATATCCTATTGATGCATCGAGAGGTCTCATGAGACAAATCATTTGGCAGAAAACCCTTCAAGTATGATTCCAAAAAATAGGTTTCTAACCATATACAAATACCAGATCGATGGTATAATGGTTCATGTTTCAGATACATGATGTCCAAATAATAAGCATTCTCTTAATTCAATATTCAATTATTTCTATCTAGGATGTTTTCACTATGACAAAATCTATGGATGATTTTTTATTCTCAGCTTATCGATGACTAGTGTTTCATTTATTCATCATTCCATATTACTCATGTCTAATTTATTATGGTTCCATTACTTTTAATATATTATTCCATTATATTAAAACCATACTGATAATTTTATCTCACCCTTATTATATTTCCATTTCCCATTTTATGAAGATGATATCCTTGAATAAGATATCAAGTAGGGAGTTTATTTATATTTATTATATATTATGATGTATCTTTTATATTTCAAAATGTACTTTGGGTATCATCTATGTAATCTGGTATTCTGAAATTTCAAAACTAATTGGTCCTTTAGGATTGATTTCTTATAACCAGTCCAATATAACGAAGTAATTCACTAGCTATGGGCATCAGGGATTGATGAGTTACACTATACATTGGGGTTTTGAATATAAATCTTTAGGAAATTAGTTGTGAAAAATTATTTTATGGGTTGAGAGTCTGAGAGTTTTATGACGTGACATGGAAAATGAAATTGGTGAAGAGGGATAGAGAGATATGTTGAATGATTTTAAAATTTTTTACTTGGGAATGGTAAGTTGTGATAGAATATTTTTCATGGTAAATATCCCATAATAGTGACACATTTTTTCAATAGTATTTGATTTATAATATTATAGAATGTTATGATGTTATCCACAAAAAAACCACACTAAATTTTATGATAATCATTTAAATTTTCAATTTCATTTCCAATATTTCAAAATTGTATCCAATATGATTCCAATAAAATTGAATTGTATTTAATCAGAAAATTTTGACAATAATTTTATAGGACATCATTAATTTGTAAAATCTAAATTTTAATATTTATATATGATTAAAATAAAATACTCTTCTTTTTATAATTAATTTATTATAGGTATCATATTTCATTTATCAATATGTTAATCATCTAAACAATCGTTTCAAATATATAAATATTAATATGTACCCAAATTAAACATATCAATTTTTTTTCCATATATGTTAAAACCAATTAAACATACATTGATAACAATTTAGGAAGACTTCTTATTCTTATATGAGTATAATTAAACAATAAAAACAACTTATAATGCATGAGACTCAAAATAATTTACTATTCATAAAAATAAATACTCAATAAAAGTTAGAATTAAATATAAAATAAGAGATAACACATTAACATGAATAATATAAATATATAATCATGAAATATACATGGGACATGATAATTCACCAAATATATTTTTTACTATATAAAATATTCAAATTTTTAATGGTTATATATTTTAAAGGAAATATATTGTTTTATTGTTTCTAAGGAGTCATTTTTGGAAACCAAAAGATAGATTGGATTTATAGATTTTAATCATCCCATAAAGAATATTTTTAATGTATATGATGGAATGGGTGTGTTTTTAGATCTCTATTGGATGTTGGGTAATGGTCAGTTGATAGTTTTGTTCTTGGGAAATGTCTGTATCTTAAATGGGTGGAAAAATGGATTAATGATTGGAGTTTTCAATCATTATGAGCACAGTTCTGTGGAGAGTAACATGGTATAAGATGGTATGGTGGAACATAAAGTTACATGTTTTTGGGATATGAGATATGTCTTGGAAGGAAGTCCTATTTGGAAGTGTTTTTGTTAAGTTTGGAATAATTTATCTTGGGTTTTATTAGAGGGAAACCCTTAAATAAATAAAGTATCAACAAACATGGGGTGTATAGAACAAATTGAAAATTTCCAAGGAAGCATTCTATAATGTTGTATTTAGTGCATTTATCCATGCTACTGTATGAAGTTGTTTGGGTGTATACTGTGGGAATCAAAAAAGTATAAGAAACACTCATTAAGGATACCATGGATACCTTTAATCCTTGAACTATGGATACGGGGATGAGATACACCCTAATTAGTACTATATGGTACAAGTGTGTGAAATATGAGATATCTAGGTGGAGTTCCTCACTATGGTTCTTACTATGGGTGAGGCAGGGGGATCCTTTGTCTCCTATAATGTTTATCATTGCCCAAGAGGCACTTTCACAGAATTTTCACAGAGCCTTAGAGAACAGGAAGATTATGTCTTATCACACCAAAACATCAGATGGATCCCTTTCCCATATTATATTTTCTAATAATGTTTTGATTTTCTTTAATTGCAGGAGGTCTTACATTGTGAAACTTTTGAAAATTATGTAGGTCTATGTTCACTTAAGTGGACATCGTATCAATGGGAGGAAGAGAAACGTTTTCATTTCAGATAAATCCTTAAGATGAAGAGCTCAGGGCAGACAGAATATTTTAGGAATATAGAGGACGGAATTTATAATGATTTATCTTGGGGAACCTACTGCTAAGGGTCGGGATAAAAAATATTTATTTGAGGATCTCATTAACAGAATGTTAGAAAGGATTCTAATTTGGAAGAGCAGATTTCTCTCCTTTGGAGGTTGGGTTTCATTGATAAACAATGTGTTGTCTTCAATTCCAATGCATGTAATGTCAGTTATTTCCCCTCATAAAGGTACAATTTCATTGATGGAAAAAGTTATGAACTGTTTTCTATGGGTTTCCAATTCCACGTGCAAGGCCCATTGGGCTTCATGGAATTGTCTGGAAAAGGCTATCGAAGAGGGAGGAGTTGGTCTCATGAAAATATTCTTTACAATACATTCTATGTAGGCTTGTATGGCTTGGGATTTTATTGTTGGTGAATCATTGTGGGCCAAAGCCCTCAGAAACAATTACGGACAACACTAGGAAGAGTGGAATAGGCTGAAACTCTCCAGTCTGGGGAAAACTGTGCTGAATCATCTAGAGATTCTTCAGGACCACAAATGTTGGGTGGTGGGGAATGGTGAAATCAACCTTTGAAATGACAACCGGGTCATTGAGAATCTAGTTTTTTCGTTCATTCCTGTGCTAGATATGATGGTTAAGGAGGCCTCGGGTTTTCACAGACTTATGGATTCCATTCTAAATAAGGATCAAATGGTTCTCTTCCATAAGATTGAATTTAATGAGGAGGAGGACCGGGTTTTTTATAGGTTCCGGCTCAGGGCATTTCAACGGGCATGATTAAAGGACTCTCCTTCAGTATGGAGGGGCTCATGATGAGTGTGGTGCTCGGTTATGGTGTAAAGAGGCTCCGAAAAAGCTGAATTTCATGGTATGGAGAGCCTGGAAATCCGCTCTGCCAATAGAGGATAATTTCTAGAGGAGATGGATCCTCATGGCCTCACACTGCTATTGTTGTTCTAACCCGCAGTCTGAGATGACGTTCCACGTTTTTGTCCAAAGTGTATGGGCTAAAAGTCTTTGGTCCAGCATGAGTGACTAGGGATACTTGAATCCTTCCTGCTCTTCCATACAGGAGTTCATGGTTTGCTGGTTTCAGGGAGTAGGGAATCTGGAAATGGAATGCAAGCGCCACAACATCATTGTTCATTCTATGTTCTAGACACTGTGGGAGGCTCGGAACAAGGCATAGAGAGAGGTGAGTCCAACAGTTGCATTTATGAAAGTCGGAATGAAAGAGATTGTGCATGCTATTGGTTTTATGGTGAATGGAAGGCAATAATCATACATAATTTGCAAGGGGATTAACCAGACAACTAAGTCGATCAGATCTCAGGGAAGCTAGATTAAATGGAGTCCTCTACTGCTCGGATATAAGTTAAATGTGGATAGATCATTTATGAATGATCAGATGCGTGGGGGTGGACTTTTTCGGGGTTAATATGGATTAGTGTTGTTTTGCTTTAGCTATTTATACGTGCCGAGGAGTTTGCTGGGTGCTGAGTTAAGGGAGATCCAAACAGGTATTAAGCTTTGTAAGGACTAGGAATTGAGGTGTTCAGAGGTTGAATCAGATTCTAAAACTGCTGTCCAAGATATAAATGAGTAGATTGATCCTCCTTGTCAATTATCATACTTGGTTTGCAGATGCGTTGTAGATATTAGGCGTGGTTTCTCGGTTCGACATGTGAAGAGGGAGGTAAATTTCACGGCGGATGCTCTTTCGCTTGGAAGTAGTCTGGAAGAACTGCTGATGGTGTTCTCTAGTTTGGGCTCCTTGCCTCAAGAGTTTAATGATTTTGTGTTGGGGGACGCTCTCAGGTTACATCATTTTAGACCCCCATGACACCCCTTGTATTTGGGCGGAGGCCCTCTTTTGGTATAATAAAAAAAAGTCAATTTTCGATCAATATCAAAATACCAGTTTATTCTAGGGGACTAGATAGATGATAACCCAAGACTATTATTTCAAACAATTACATGTTGTTTCAGATATTATACATTATTGTGTGGTTTAATTAATATTTTTATTCAATTTAAATAAATTTGGAAATTGAATTGATATTGCATGACTAGATTTTTATATTAAATAATATGTGTGCACCATGTACGTTCATTGAATAGATATTCAATGTTCAATGAAATAATTTCAACCAATGATTATTTTGTTAAATTTTCATAATTTATTTAAATATAAAATTAATAACAAATTTATTGTAAAAAGTAATTATTAATTTTTATAATTAATTATTAGTCATCAGTGTTATTGATTGAGTTTCAAGAGGATGGATTATTGTTGTTAGATTTTGATGACCTTGGGAGAGTGTTTCCATGATCTTCCAATCAGAAATTACTCTATGAATGATGTACACAGTCCATTAAACATACCTATTTTAATTATTCATTTTTAATAGTGTATTAGACAAGTGAACTACACCCTATTGGAGGTCAAATTCATGAAAAAATAAAATTTTTTATGTAATGAAAATGTTTTAACTAAATAATTACTCATATTCCTTGATGGTCTACTTTTCACAAGCATGATTCCACAGTCTCTAATGGATGAGTACCTAATTATGAATGAATTACATTCTCCACAAAGCACAGAGGGGTATAGATCAAATGAATTGAATGTATCTTAGTATCCCTTGTGTAGGATACTAATACTAATCCATTTTGATGAGGGAATTAGATAGAAATGATAGTCATTAGTAAATTATGGTAAAACCTCATTATTCATTAATTTCTTATGGATTTTCGAGATGAGAAATGGATGATTTTTCAGCCAGAAATGACATTTTTTTACTTGAGTGGTTTGACCTTGTAGAGAATGATGGATTGGTTGGCTATTATGGCCAACATAGGTTGTCTTGGGAATGGGATAGGTTTGAGATCATATACATTTTTTTACTATGAATATTAATCCAATGTGGTCAAGATAATATAATGATGATTTCAAGGGATGTTATTCCATTCAAGTATCAGTTGATTAGAATAGAGATAAAATTATACATAGGGGAACATGGAAGTTTACCCCCATGTTAGGTTGAAAATAGAAATGATATCTTCAGTATTAGGTAAAAAGGATGTCATGTTTACAATTAGAATTTTATTTTAGTGAATGATCCCATCATGGATACAGTAGTGATGATAGGTTTTTCATTTAAGAGGTATACCATTATAATATGTTATTGGTATGGGTAGATGGAAAAAATAACATGAAACAATATGTGTTATTATTAGTAGATAATAATTTCCCTTAAATGTGTGTATAATATATATATATATATATGTATTCTAGGATATCACATTTGAATTGTAGTTTTATATTGATATATAATTCCTTGTAAATGTTCATTGGATTTGGAGGTATTCTTAATGATACCCAGGGATTCTTAGTGCATGCTCATTGGATTTAACTACTTATCCTAATACATAATGATTGACTATAAAAAAACATGTATTGGGAATTAATAAAATAAATATATTCGGATACCGAGATATAAAAATTGAGTATTATTTGGATTTCCTAGGGTCACCACCTTGGAGTTTTCTTTATATTGATGTAGTTTTAGAAACCTAGGATATGATCCCTAGATATGACTATTGATCTTGACATTATTAGGATTCCATCAAATACATATAAGGATATGCTATACACAATTGGTACTATATGGATGAAGTGTATGGTATTGGTCGACACAATTATGTGACATGCCCATAGGCGCACTATCACTAGATAATGTAAGTATATTCAATCCAAGGTTTCACATTAGAACTCGTGGATTGATGGTGCATATTTATTTATACTTATTCAGTATATAAATTTATTCATATAAAAATACAAATTCATATACATGGTACTTTTAGGTAATGTTTAACACTTTTTTTGGTGTCCGGTTGAGTTATACTCAAACCCTACTCGAGTCTCTATGGTAAATGAGTATAGGATTAAATAGATGTGATCATAGGTTTAGGTTGGTTAATGTATTGGTGTTGGATGGACAAGAATCATTTCTTAGATGGATTTAGATATTTTTACATAGTTAAAACTATGTTATTGTTGAATAACATCATGTAAATTCTATTTATTTATTACATTTAGTGTATTTTGATCTTCCAAGATAGTTATTAGTCATTTTATATTAGAATAACAATGGTCAAAATGTTTTCATGCTTAAATATTATCATTTTCTATATCATTTAATGTTTATAACTACTACATAATGACTCCCAATTATAACTCTTTAAACCATGGTAATTATCTCCTACATCTGGTATATGGGTAGGAGTACTAGAAGAAATTTATTGAATCGTGATGGGGAAATAATGTCTGGCCTTCGGATTGGGATATAACAATGTTATATGAAATCATATATTTTGTCTCACTATTTGTGGATATAGTAGTCATGTGAAGTAGATTTTTTTAAATGGTTACAGATCCCAAATTTGTGCATCACGAACACCGTGTTCAATGTGAATTCCACTTTATTGATTTCAAAGGCTCTTTATTCATGGATTAATCATTTAATATTGTATGAATTTTCAATGAATGATGCACATTAAATTTTAGATTTATTATTTATTATATTTATCACTCCTGGATCATTAGAAGGAGGTCATGTTCATGTATCATATTTGGCATAAGGGATGCACATGAAATTAACTTGCCTTTGGGTGGTAGAAATTACGGATGAAGAAGGTTTTGGTTTTTAATGTAATAATTACAATTTATTATTTGATACCCTTTAAACATTTTTTGTATCATTTTAATAAGATGTACCAATTTATATTTTCTATAATTAAATTTCATATGAATTTTACATAGGTATTTGGTTTAGTAAATTTTTTAATATATTCACCTTGTAAAGAGATGTATAGTGAACCTTAGTGGTTTTTATATAGTCAATTTTTCATAGTTATTATCCTGAAAAAAATATGTATATTTGTTAAATGTTTCAGAAAAAACCTATATAGTTTTTTGATATAAATTTTTTTGTGTTATTTTATATAATCTTACCATAAAACTATGGATATCATTATATATAAATTTAATTGAAAATGACATTATATATGTATATATTTGTAATAATATGAGATCATAGTCCTCAATCGGGGGTGTCTCATATGAATATTCTTAGTGAGGACGGGTTATCTATTATACTGATAACATGGAATATGTTTTGTAATATTCAAGTTTGTATGAAATAAAAAAATTGTTATTTTCATCATATGAATTTCCATATGATGTTTTAAATGTAATAGAGGAAATTTCATCATGATTTTTGGAAAATGAGAGATATAATTTATTATCTGAGTAGAAAATTTTAGTTCCCTTGAGGTGAGTTGTGGTGTATAAGGATGACCCAAGAGAGTAAAAGTCCATATTTTTATATTCCACAATGTTGGAATTGTGGAATGGATTATTGGAATTATGGGATTTATTATAATTTTTTCTACCAGGTATATATATAAGAATTGTGGTTCCATTTAAATTTTTGAAACAAATATGTTTTGAATCATTGGAAGATAATCCTGGTTATGAGAGGTGGGGTATGGGTAATGCCTAGCCATATTGATTTCAAGTGTGGTTTATGATTTGATAATTAAATGACATCAAATAAATATAGATCATTGTATAATAAGGTATAGGCTGATAAATTCAACTTTTCAATAAATCTTGAGTTTGAAAGAATATTTTTAGGAGAAGATGCCATATCTTAAATTTTATTATATGGATGAAGAGAACTTATGGTTCCTATTGATTTAATATACTAACCTAAGTTTGTAATATTTACTTAATTAGTATTGTCAGCCTACATAAAACAATATATAAATCATTGGTGTGTGTAGAGTTCTATTTATAGGTTGTATGGGTTCATAAATCCATTGGTTCTATAATAGATCAATGTAGTTCACACAAGTTACACGGGGTACACTTACTTATATAAATCTGTTTGTGTGGAAGTGAGGGTAGATTATTGATGGATTTGATAGAATTTCATGAGAATGGTTTCTTATATCCTTGATGAGATTTATATATGTACCTAATTTGAGAGGTGAACACATGGACAGATCAAGGTATTGTGTAACAATATTTGATACATTTTCGTTGATAGAAATGTCAAGGGTTGTGTGGGAGCTGTGAGCATGTTTTATAAGAACCAATACATATAGGACAGTGAAACCACATGAGGATGTAAATGAGGATTACTATAAGATTATTCTTATATTGTTGAGTGTGAAATAAGAATTTAGAGTTAGTTACCATCATTAATGAAAAAATTATATTATATATAAAGGATGGGGTTCTTAGTTTGTCTTGAAAGGGTGGTTATTGATATCACATAATTGCGGTTTATTATGAGTTATTGGGCCACATCCAATATTATGATGGAAATTGAATGGGTCATCGTTGAATGAGCCTTTCATTGGTAGAATAAATTTTGTAATGAAAATATTCCTTGTATTATTGATATTGATTTTTGATTCTTATGTATATATAGAAAAGGTTTTATCTAGTTTTCTTTTGAAAATATGATTTACGACTTAGATATCACATTGGATCGATTTTTGGTGTTGACATCGAGATCAAGACTAGTTTGTATGTTTTCTGAGGGTCAATCAGATTATTGATAATCTAATGATCAATGTGATATCATGATATATATTTTAGGGGCTATTTTTGTAACCATGAAACTACACCATAAGGAGTGTTTGACAATTGGTGTGGGTGATTACAAAATATCAAGAATCCTTCCACGATTTTGAACATTATAATCATGTTATTAAATAGTGAGTCAAAAACTAGACTTACTTTTATAGAATATATTAATAGAAAATATTTTATCAGTGTTTCTATGCATAATTAAGATTGATGTGACAAAAACCAAAATGGGTGGGTAAATACACCTTTGAGAAATTTTTTATATAAGTGATATTGATGGTGGGGAGATCTGTGGCTCAAAATTAGAACTCGTATTATGGGAAATTTTTTTGGGTTTATGATATTCTTATTGATGAGGTGATTTGTTAAACCCAATTTCCATAGACTAGATGTGTGTTGTTGGGAAATATGTCGATGTCTTAGTTATGATGTAATGTGGACACTTGAGTTGTGAAAAAATAGCATCCCATTTTTGTGTGTTTCAAATTGTAATCTTGATGTCCTTTTATAATTAAAACAAAATGATTGTTGTAGTGATCTATAATATACAAGATCCATCCTTTTCCATTCTAGGGTTTCAAATTGTTTGGTTGTAGTTTCATAAATATTTATATTTTTTATATTATATTAATATTTTAAAATTGGTCTTGGAAAAATGTTTTTAATATTATCGAGATAATTTCAAATTACATATAATTAATTTAATAAATTAATTGGATATTTTTAAAGTGATAGAAATATTATAATTGTTTTTTTATATATTTGTAAATGATATCATAAATTTAGGAATTTCTTTTTAGTGTTTGGAATTGATAATGAAACCTTTTAATTAATATGTATAATTTATTTTAATTGAAAAGAAAATACTTTTCTGTAAAATATATACCTAAACAAATTAAATTAGAGTTTGGTAGTGTTAATGGTTGTTTTTAATAGCTTGTATAAAGTTAATGTGAATTTTCTACTTCCTGAAGATAGGTAATCTATTTATTTCAAATAATGAAAAAATGGTGAGGATTTGTTTCCCTATATTGTGTAATAGTAATGGTGAATATATAAAGCCTGTATAAGGGTATTCTTGAATTATTAAGGATTTTGTATAGTTAGTTCACTAATTTTTAAGGTTAAGGGAGTGTTTCATAGGAATTTGTAAAGGTAGACAGTTCCCTATGTAAGGGAAACTCAATAACTACATAAAGGTAACCATTACATTTTTGTAAATATTTAAGGGAAATAGAGTATTTTAACTGATTTATTAGCAATATATTATCTCCTATGTTAATGTATACATATATTTCCCAAAATACTTTATTGGTAATCTAAATCATGCGTAAGGGTAACCATGTAATTATAAATATGAGGTAAAGGTAACAATATGATCCTTAAGCCAATTTAAGTGTCATACCATTTTTTATACTCATGTAAAACTATCGATATACATAATTGTATATACATGATACATTTACAATTTGAATCTATAAATTTTATAGTTAACATAAATTTCATCAAAACATTAATTTTCAATGTAGACACAGTTGTTTAATTTTTTTAATATTATTGGAATTTAATATGAAAATTAGTGGGGATTTTCTAGGTTAATAGTTTTCAATGTGGTAATTCAAATTACATAAATTTGGAATATTTAAATGAGTTTTAGTGGAAATGGATATAATATGAAATTTTTTTAGAATTATATTTAATAAAATTTTGAAATTTTGATGGATATTATAAAGTATTCATTAATTGGTATATGTAAATCATAAATATATATTTCATCCATATGAATGAGTATTTTTTAAATTATCTCGAGATTTGGTGATCCAAAATGCACATTTTTGTATCTGATTTTTTTAAAAAGAATTTTGAGGTTTACCCTATGAATTTAGGGAAAAATTATCTTCCCATATCCTTTAACCTTTTTGGTGTAGCAATTTTTAAGATAAAAACAATAGGTAAAGGATCATATTTGTCTCTTTATTTTATATGAACGTGTAATTTTATAACTATTTTAATTATGTTTATGTTGATATAACTATTATATTAATGAAGACAACTTATTGAACAGAAGGAAATTTATTTGGGAGGGGAGATATCTCACGTGAAGAATTAATTTTAGGTTTTTTCCTTCCAAACTATGATTTCGATGTTTATGTTTATGAATTGTTATTTCTTATATGAATCTTTTTTATTTTTTAGGTGTATACATGTTAAAATACCCTAATATAAAACTAAGGGGAAAAAATTAAAATGATAATTTAATCATATATATATTTAAACAAAGAATGATTTTTCATCCCCTTATAAGTGGAATTGTTTTACATAATAGTATGTGAAAATAAGAAATTAATGTTTGGGTTTTGGGTAACAATTGTGTGGTTGTGGTAGTAATGTACTATGTGGGATTATAAAATTTATATGTAAATGGTTGAGGCTTATAATAATGAATGGTAAATGTTATAATAATGTCTATATTTAACATTGAATGATTATTATGGATGTGTAAATTATTTTCACATGAAATGGATAAATGTGAACGATCAAATTTATTGGTGGTTCTATTCCAAAATAAATTTAATTATAAAAATGAGTTATATAAAATTTAATGGAGCGGTAAATGGGTATTAGGGGAAAAATTATAATTAATAAATCTATATAACTTTTACTTGAATTTTGGGTTGTTTTTTAAATATGTAGCGGTTATAATGATATATTAAATTTTTATTAATATTAGTATGTTGTAATGAGAAATTTATTTTGAGGTTGAATGGTAGAAATTTTATCTATATTAACATGGGAAGGATTCTTTGTTTCCTTATTATTGTGTTTTGTTAATTTCATGGGTGCAATTTAATTAATAATTTATAATGAAACAAATAGATTGGGATAGACGTGATAAATAAACTATTTAATTAAATTTGGAAGTGTTTATGAGGTAGCCATTTTTTATTTTGAAATGTATGTATTGGATAAATTAATATCAATAGAAATTTTTAGAAATTGATTTAGTGTTAAAATAAAAAGTGTAATATGGGGTGCAATTGTGGTTTTCCTGTGTGATGTGATGAAATTATAAGTGGTAGTGTATGTTGGGGAGGATTTGAGGACATTTTCATGATGCTATGAATAGAATTGTATTCATTTAAAAACTCTTTGTTTGGACTTATATGAGTGAATATGATATATTTTATGTTCATTGTAATTTATATATTCCCCCAAAGCTCGAGCACTATGTTCCAATTCCCATATACTATGGTGGTAACTTTCCCAACATCTAGATAGAGATGATATATGGATGAATTCCCACTCATCCATTCAACATCCTCCAAGATATGATCTTTTTTTATGATTTTATGGATTGGGGACTATAGTAAATTAATGTTTGTGCTTGATGATGTATTATGTTAATTCAAGGATGATTATGTGGATAATAGGAAGAGAGAACAAGTATTATTTACATATTGTTCACGAAACCATATAATTCATGATACCACTATGGTTGAGATTTCATGTTATGTACCAGATGTTTTCGAATTTTATGTGATTTGTTGGACCATGTGACTTTCGAGTGTATGTGATGGAGAGTCTCACATGTGGTGAAATGAATTATATTGTTTATATATTCTCTTCATATAGGATTATAAATAATGTATTTGAGTGCCATAACTTTTTAAGATTAGGTGTTAGAATGGAAGACCATTCAGATGTGTTGTAGGGACTAAACTTTTCAATATTCTCTTAATAATGCTACAATAATTGTAACTACTATTTAGTGGGTTTTTCTTTCTGAGATAGGGAAATATTTATTATGATAATTCCTTTTTTATTCGGAATTTTTCTTAATAGGTAATTTTTATTCACTTCTCTCTTTTTATATAGATTCGTTACATATGATCCTACTCAGTAAACATTTATTATCACCCTTAATATATAGTGTATTCATAGGGTTCCAAGATAGAATCATGTAATAATATGGATATTTCAAGATAGGTCATTTGATCTGTGGTTGGGTTGTTGTACTAGGAACATATTTCATGTTTTACTTTATGTGTTATTATATGTTTGTATGAAATTACATACCATATGTATATTTTGGATTTTACTATTTCATTTGATTTTTAGTTATTTGGAGGTTAGTATCCCATTAGTCAATCATAATTTTCATTACATTGATGTTAATTCCTCCCATATGTGTGAGATTCTTTTTACCAAATGTGATATTGTCAAATCTAGTGCCCAATTAAGGTGGGATTTGAGATTTATTATTTTCTTTATACTTTTACATACCAGGATCTATCTCATTAATGAGATAGGGTGGTGAAAAAGTTTAATCCTATGTTTATGATGTGAGATAGGATTTAGTATAGTGTTTGGAACTATATGGATTACATGGGTGTGAGGGAATCTATTCTAAATTACCATATTTAATGATATACAATAAGGAGAACAACTAGGTATCAAGATATTAGGTCCCCTCATGATAAAATTAATAGAAAATAATCCTTATAAATTACATTGTGAGGTGGTTTGGGTTATTGTTTATAGAACATGTAGGCATATATAAACCATTATTCAATTTAGTTATTATTAAATGAGATGGGTTTTAGATATTAATTAATTTAACTAAAAAAATAATGAAATTTTATGCATATTTCTCTTATTAGGTCTATTTTTTGATTTCTAAAGAACTATTAATTTTTAATCAACTAATAATTTTTCAAGGAAGGAATGAGTAAAATGTTAATTAAATTTTTTGTGATAATTTCTTAATCATGTTGAATCATGAATGCTTTGTTACCTTGAATATCATAACATGATTCTTTATGAATTTAATTTTTCAATGTTAAAATTCATAAAATGAATATTTTTTTCATATGGTTTGAAATTGTAAATAAAACATGATTTTTATTTTTTAATAGTTATTGATTTTTGAAAATCCATAAGTGGCATGTTACCTTGAAAAAATTTCATACTATCATATTGAAATAATTATACTAAAACCCCAGAATAGGTTAATTATAGTTTATTTGTGAGTTAATATTACATTAATTTCTTTCCATTCATAATTTTTTAGAACCATTCATTGTTTAATCATTATAAAAAATGGTCATTTTTATCATGAATTTTTTGTAAAATGCCAATTATGGATATCAATATTGCATATTAAATTTTGAAAAATGGATAAGAGTAACATACTATTACACATTGTAGAATGATTATTTTTATATAGTGTTAATATAATTAATTGTTTTAAAGTTTATTTTTCTTGAATTTGTTATGAAATATGTTTCTATTTTTTTAAATAAGAATGAATGTGGATAACTTTTAATAATTTAAATGTTTTATTAAAAAAATCATTATTGATTTCCATTCATGGTTAATAACACATTATAATGGATCATTTATTTTATTTATCATACAATTGATAGTTTCATTCCATGAATTTCCTTCATTCCAATATTATGTTAAATCTATGTGTTAGGAATTTATTTTATTTCTTGACATTAATTGTTTTAAAAATCTTGAAAAATGATTACAATTCATTAAGGTAACCTAGTGTTACTATGAAACATGTATATGATATTATATATTATTTTATAGATTGATAATAATTTTTATTGGTGAAATAAAATTTCCATTTTTTCAATATAATAGTAGTTTTATATAAGAAGCATTCCCACTACTAAAAACACACGTTTAATATCTTTTTGAATGTATAGTATCTCAATGTTTACCATGTAATGTTTTTAACATTTTATTGTCATTATAATAAATCAAGATATTTATTGATCATGTTTTATTTAGATTTTGATATAAAACCCTGTTAGTTTTATCACAATATATTTTTATGTTTTCCAATGAAATGATATTTTTAATTAATTTATTGTTTAATAATGTTAGGTATGATTCATGAGATATCACATGTATAATTTTATCCCTTAACTAGGCCACATGTTTTAAATATTTAAAGGGAATTAATGATGTTTTTTAGAAATTAGTTTAAATTATTTATTTATTTTCTTTTGAGTATATTCTTTATTGATTACTAAATCTAAGTGTGGATATTCTAAGGTGAAATAACATTTTTTTAGGATTAAAAAATGGCATTCCAAAGGAAATTTGAGATGATATTATTTAATTATATTTAACCTAAAAACTCTTTATGCATAATTCAAACCTATAAATTTCATTTGATGTCACAAATCATCCACATGAGTCAATAAGTGTGTTTTTTTGTGTTTAATGGTAGTAGGGATTTCTAGAGGATTGTTATGGATGAAGTGTTGATTCCTAGAGAGTTTTCACAGAATCAATTTATGGAATTTGATTTAATGCTAGTAAATTTTTTATTTATATGGAATTAGATTTCATATTGGTATAAATATTATTGGTATAATTCTAAATATTTTTTTTCTTATCTTTAGTTACTAATACATGTAATAATCATTACACATTGTTTTCAACATTTTTTTATAAGAATAAGTAATATAATGCTATATGAATTCTTTTTAATGATATATTGAGAAGAACTGAATAATAAGAATTTGGGAAGGATAATAATTTTTAGTGTCAGATTTTTATATATTTATATGTATTTTAATTTGACCCTAACTTAATAAAATGTGTTATACCACAAGACAATGGCCCATACTGAACTAGACCTCAAGCATTGTAGGACCAAATAGTGAACCATTGATAAGGTATCATCCCATGCCTAATCATGAGTGTAAGAGGATAAATCTATCACACTAAGTTAGGGAGTGTGAAAGTATAAGGCCCACAGAGTGCGTGTTCATATCAATGAATGCGTAAAGCTAAAGCGGGGTGGGATGTATGCCCCAGGATTGTGCATGGGAATTTGGTAAGTGACCCTGGGAAAAGCTCAATATTACAATGTCAGGATTTGACTAATTAGATAAAGTAAATAATGAGGGGTAATTTGACATGGGATGTCACTATATGGGTAAACATTACATTTCCATTAAATTAGTAGAAATATCATCATGGATTTAATTGGATCTCCTATTTTAATGCATAATGTCTTATCTATGTGGGATTTTTTTTAAAAATCATCCATATGAAGCCTTAATGGATGAACCCATCAAGGTTGAGGGTTTGTTGATATATAAGTGAAAAATAATCTTGGCTTTCATGTGAGATCAACTAGAAATTTATTTTATTAAAATACATGTAAATACGATTTACTAAAAGTAATATAAATGCATTATGAATGTTATATGTGGATGAATATTGACATGAGGACAATATTTTTTATCTAATATGATTTATGAGATTCTATAACGTGGTAATAAATGAGAATATTTATTTTTGGAAATAGATAGTGGAATTTTTTATATCGAAATTAAGTTTAATGAATTTTACAGAGATGAACTCCATGTGAAAGAATGCATTGTAGAGTAGTGTTGTCTATAGTTCTATGTGGACTAGTATTTTCATACAATAATGCTGTACACAGTGAAAACCCTATGTGTATTAACCATGTGTTTTTTATGATTCTTTGTGGATGTGTTCTACATTGATAAGAATTTATTTTTGTTTAAAGGCTATTTGATGATGAATAAATTTGTTATGTGGAGTAAATAATTGTCTATGAATGAACCACTTATAAAATACCTCCCATGATGTGAAATATTATCATACAAGAAACATTGTGAATAACTAGAGTGGTTATTACCTATATTCTCATGTTTTCTTCATATAATGAATTCAATGGTCTGAGTGTTGAATTATAATAGAGCGGGTTGTTTGATAAATTCAATTGTCACTCACAGGCTGAGATATTTCTCGTAAAGAGATTAACTATTTTTATGTGAGTAAGTGTAAGTATATATGTTTGATACATTATCTAAAAAATTAGTTTATATTCTTAAGTATAGTTATCTAGATGATACGTATGCTATGTGATAATCAATTAATGAAAATAATGATAAATTAACAAACTATATGAGAACTACATAGTTGATATTTCAAAAAGAATAATTTTTTAGAAGTACATATTTAGTTAGGTTATTTTTAAGTTGATCTTATTCTATTTTATAAGATATAAATGATGAAAATAATGACCCTCTTATATTATTTATAAACTATACAAAATTAATAATTGGGATTAAAAATGAGGTTGTGTAATTAGTTTTTTATTCAAAATGTGAAAAATTTGTTAATGTTGGACACAATAAAGAAAAAAGTGACTCTATGCTACTGAATAAATGTATGGTGTAACTGCATGAAATTATTATATAGAATCTATTATATAGGAGTTAAACTAGTCATTGTAATGAGTGGGACCATTTTTACATCAAACCTTATAAAATAATTTCATACTAATATATTTATTTATAATACATTCGATAAATAATGATTTTTTATAAGAGTGTATTAGATCTTAACCAGTCACACAGGATTATTTCATGAGAATGGAAAATTGTAAAAAAAATATATTCACCCCTTCTTAGTGGTGAAACTCCTCATATTTTATTCATTTGGTATCAGATCATTTTGATACATTTTCAATTATCTAATAATTATTGAATATGGATAATATTAAAAATGTAAAACTAATGGAGGTTCCTACATTGGATAGCATGAAATATTACAGTTGGAAGCATTGGATATTTCCTTATCTTCTCTCTATGTTCATTGTTGTTAAAGATGTTGTAACTAATAGACTCCCACTTATTTATGACATAGTTCTAATTAATTTTATCAAGAAGGTAAATATGGATATTGATATCAAAGATCAAAATTCCATATTGATTTCCCTTTCATGAAATATTTACACAATGGTTTTGAGACTAAAAAATGCTGGGTAATATTGAGATAAATTAAAAATCAGTTATGTTGGAAAAGAAAAGTCATGGAGAAGAAATTTTAAAATATTAAAATAAAATTCATGCAATAATTTTTTTTAAAGATTAAAATTTTGATGAATTATTCACAAGATTCAATGAAAATGTTAGTAGTATTTGGGGTTTTGGTCAAACTATATATGACTCTACTATTTCAATTTTTTTTGAGAAATATCCATAATTGGTTGGATACTAATGTATTATCTTGGGAATATAGATATGATCTTACTCACAAGGAATTACATAACATTCTCATTGCATTGGGAGTGAGAATGATCCCATACTTTAACAAAAGATCAAAGATGAGATTGATTTTGAAGACATGTGAATGATCAGAATCAAATATGATGAAATGTAAGAGTAAGAATAATATAATAAATAAAAGGAAGATGATTATTTAAATATTATCCTTTATTTTTATCCCAAATAATTTTAAAATCCAATTTTTTTGTGGTAAACATAAATTATCATAAGGGTGTAACACCTGTAATGATGTTGGAAATTTTTCAATAAATTGTCATAAAAATAAGTATATGGAATGTGATAATGATGATGAAAAACTAAATAAAAATAAACGTGTGAGGATAAAAAAAATCAAAAAAAATTATTTATGAAATAATTAATGCATTGAAAGTAAAAGCATATGTGTAGGGATCAAGTCAGATAAAGTTAACTCCACCACATTTATTCAATCCTAATATATAACTAAAAACAAGGCTCATCAAGAAAAATTATTTAACTACTCTAAAATTAATTATTAAGAAATTCAGGAAAATAATATATATGTTATAATGATATATGAATTAGATGAATTTACTAACCAAAAAACAATGATAAAGAAGGAAAATAGATTTTTTTTGAAAAAAAATATGTTATCTGAGGAAAGGAAATAATTTGAATTGAGAGAGATTATTTATATAAAATAATTAAAAAGACAAAAAATAAATATGGTTGAAATTAAAAACATAGTAAAGGACATAGAAGAAAAAAAATATCTGAATGATGAATTTTTTTTAAGACTCAATATAATTGTTTTTAATTAAACAATAACATAGAAAAGATAGGATAAGATTTTAGAAAGGTTATTGAGGCTAGGGAAGCATAAAAAAACTGGAGAAAAGTGTCATTAAATGAAATAGGATAATTTATCACACTATTAATATCAAAATAGATTTGTTATCACTAAAAAGACCAGTTCAAAAAATATTTATGTACATGTTTGGATCAAAGATACTAGTGATAAATCATTATCTAATATAATGGAAGAATTAAATTCTAAAAGATGATTTTCCCCAATAAAAGGGAAAATCACATTATATAGAGAGATATGGGTACTAGCAATTTGGAAGATCCTAAATTATGGGAATCTACTAATGTTTGGATTGTCTAGGAACAAATAATATTTGTGTTAGTTTAATATTTCCATAACAATGATATTGTATAAACCAAGGGGGAACTATTACTGGGGTAGGAGAAAATATTTTAATAAATGAAAGAGTTAATAGGAATTCATGAACTCTTTTAACGCAAAACAAACATGATTTTGTTTAAATAATAATTGGTTGATTTGATCAACAAGTATTTATTTATTAAAATTTCATGAGTATTCTCCCTTAATAAAAATACAACATTATAAAAGACAAGCTAGTAAAATAAATAAATATAGAAAATTAATGTTTTATTGAATTTAAATTAAAATCAAGTTGAAATATTAATTAATGAATTTTTGATAAAATGTGTTCATCACACATGAATGGTGAAAAAGATGCTAAGAAACATTGAGAATCAACAATTAGAATCAACATCTTTTAGAATTTATTGTTCACTAATAATTATGGGAGTTTGATTAGGAATGATGGAAGTCCAAAATATGATGACCAAAAATGTATTGCTTTTTAAAGGGATGAATCAGAATTTTCTTTGCATCTGTAAAAATTGTTATTGTGGTCATTAGGGTTTGTTGGAAACAAACTCATGTATAATAAAAAAACAGGGTTTTTGAAACCTTTTTCAATGTATTATTATTAAAATAATTAATCACGATTTCTTGAAGGATTTTTGAATCATAAAGAGTGATAAGGATGAAATCTTTGAAATATAGAAAAAGGGAATCTGGATCAACATTCAAACAATGTGGTGGATATTATATCTTTTCTGCCCATTGAACTTATTCTTATTTTCATATGTGGCTTAATGAGACAAAATTATACTATAGATGATATATATTTCATTAAATTTATTGATGATTATATAGGGATTACTAATTTCATGTTTTTAAAGCATAATATTGAGGCAACTAAAATGATAAAAAAAGTAGAAGGAAATATGTTATGGAGATTTTACTCTATGTCAAGAAACTGAGATCGAATAATGGTATTGTATTTTATAATGATTATTTTTCAAATTATCTATCCGATTATGGAATAATGATTGATTATATAACACCAAGTACTCTATAAAAAAATATGGACATCAAAAAAAATAACAGAATAAATGTTTGGATGGGTAGGATTGTGTCGGTTGAACAAAAATCCTTAAAGTATTTATGTAGGGAATTTTTATGTACACACAATTATTTATAAAAAATATGTATATTGAGACTAGAAATGAATAAGAAAATCAATGAAATAGAGTGCAATAAAAAACATACTATTAAATATATCTGTGTTTTCTAAAACCAATTCATTATGAAGATCAAGAACATAAATTATAAAAATTGGGGGAAAATATGTTTTAAGAATTTTGAAGGGATACCAATATTAAATTAGTGGATACAAATTTTGGAACCAACATATGAAGATGTTTTTTGAATATAATGTTGTAAAAATAAATAAAAAAATCAGATGTCACATTTGATAATAATACATGATATTCATTATAAAATGGTATGAAAATGTAATAGATGAGTGAGTAAGATAATTAGGAAGAGGAAAAAATATTGATATTGATTCTAAAAATACTGGATAATAATGTTTATGATGACGAGGATAAGATTAAATGGTATATGAATTGAGTGAACATATTGAGACTACACTTTCATTTGAAATCAATAATAACTGGTTCAAACATGATGATTATTGAGATTTAAATACCAAATAGAACATATTTCCCAAATTAATTCCCATAAAGTTGTAGAATAATTTTAGCATGTGGAATGGATTCAATATACGAAAGTGAAACATAATCATGTTGATAATAATTCCACTTGTGATATTGTATGATGACCTAAAAATATAATTAAATGGGAAACAATAAGGTTTTCTGAAATAAGATATATAAGAATGGTGAATTATAACGAATAAATTTTACACTGGTTTGTAAAATATATTCTCAAATAGAATAAATTTCCTTTGAATTTTTTTAACCAATAGAAATACTGAGAATAATTTGAATATTAATGTATGTAAAATCACAATATAATTATAAATTTCATCAAATGGATGTGAAATATGATTATCTAAATTGTGACCATGAAGAAGAGTTATAAATTGATCATACCATTGTATTCTTATTATAAAATTATGCAATCATGGTATACTTATTGAGGAAATATTTTTAGGGTTTCAAATAGGCCCATATAGTCTAGTATTCCAAATTACATGGTTGTATATGGGATATAAATGTTGTAAAACATAACGTTTATAGTAAAATTTGTGTGAGACAAATGCTCAATGATACTCCAATAGATATTGTATATGTGGATTAAAACACATTATATGGTGACATGTAATGTTTAAGTGAAGAGTTCACTAATAAAATTTAATCAAATTTTTAGATGTCCATGCTAGGTCTGACAACATATTTTCATGGTTTTCAAATTGAGAAGAAACAAAATTCTATAAATATATCACAACAAAAATATATAATGGAGTTTCGAAAATTATTTGGAATATTAAATGAAAAATAATTTCAAACAAACTTTTCATTTGGAATGAAATTATTCGTGGATGATGTTGGAAAACATTTATAATAACAAATAATACATAATAATCATTTTAAGCTTACATTATCTTACAGAATCCAAGATATATATTACATATCTAGTGAATCTATGTGTATGATTTTAGAGTTACCCAAATGAGTCTCACTTATTTGATGCAATGTGAACAATATGATATGGGAATGGTAATAACAACTATGTGCTTCTATAAAGAGGTATTGTATATTTAAACATATTACGGTTTATCAATGCTAATAGAGAAGGTGATATGATATAAAGTAGATAAACATGTGTTCGAACATTCAATATTGGATAAAGATGTGTTAATTGGTAGAACACAAAAGATAATTCAATGAAACTAACCAATGATTATGAATAATGTATTATAGATACACATAAATGAAAACATATAATTTGGATGTAAGTAAAGTTGGTAGATTTAAAAATTGAGGCTGAGAGACCTTAGATAATATCACGTGAAAATGAATGTTCTCTAATATTATCTAAAAATCCATTACTACATCTAATATAAAAGAATATTTATATCATGTATCATCTAATAAATGGATAGATTTAGGTGGAAATATCTAGGTTGAATGCATTTCTATTGTAATGGCCCAGACCAATATGGTACATTCCATTGCAAAAAATATGGTGTCTGAGGAATTATGGGAGGTAAAGGACACTTATCCCCAAAACATTTTCAAATTTTATAATTCTAAAAATAGTTCCATCGGTGAGACCGATGTGAAAAGTTCCATTGGTGAGACGTATGTGAACAGTTCCATCGGTGAGATCGATGTGAACTCAAACATCGGTGAGATAGATGTGAACAGTTCCATCAGTGAGACCGATGTGAATAGTTCCATCAATGAGAGCTATTCGAATAGTTCCATTGGTGAGACCGATATGAATAGTTTAATCAGCGAGATTGATGTGAACAGTTCCATCGATGAGACAGATGATAATAGTTCAATCGGTGAGACCGATGTGAAGTGTTCCATCGATAAGACTAATGTGAACACTTCAATCAGATCAGTCTGTCATTCAGCAAAAAATACCATTGAATCATTGAGTCATTCTAGGAATAGTACCAGTGGATCGGTGAGTTGTTCTATGAAAAGTACCATTGGATCGGTATGTCATTCTGTGAACAATACCATTAGATCAGCGAGTCATTCTATGAACAGTACCATCATATTGGTGTATTGTTCTATGAACTATATCATCAGATCGATTGGTTGTTCTGTGAACAATTCCATCTGATCGGTCTATCATTATATGAACTGTACCATCAGATTGGTTTTTTGTTCTATGAATAGTACCATCAGATCAGTGAGTCCAGGATCAGTGAGTAATTTTGTGAACAATGTTTCTAGGACCAGTGTGTCTAGGATCGGTGAATCCTAGATTAGTGAGTCATTCCATGAATGTGTTTCGAGGTTCGGTGAGTCCAGGATCATCGAGTTATTTAGTGAACAGTGTTTCTAAGATGGGTGAGTCATTATATGAACTGTGTTTCTAGGATCATTAATTCTATGATTGGGGAGTCATTATGTGAAAAATGTTTCCAGGATCGGTGAGTCTAGGATTAGTGAGTTGAGGATCAGTGATTCATTCTGTGAAAAATGTTTCTATGATCTGTGAGTCCAGGATTGGTGAGACCAATATTGGTGAGTCATTTTGTGAAAAACTTTTATAGGATTTTTGAGTCCAAGATCGGTGAGTGCACAATGTTTCTAGAATCGTATATAATGTTTCTAGGATCAGTAGGTGTACATTGATTCTAGGATCGTGAACAGTGTTTCCAGCTTCCTACAGTTCTAACATTCGACACATTCTTTTATGTAAAACACATTCATTGCATTGTTTTAATGGATTTAATGAAAAAAATATCATAACTCCTATATTAAATTTTCTAAGTCCCAGGATGCCTTTAGTTATTCATACCATGTGGTTTAATGCGATCCACTTTTAATATAAATTCTAGCATATCATAAACTATTGCTTCGTTAAATCTTCTAGAGGTATAAGATATCTTCCCCCATTTTCAACCTTCTTGTTCCTAGGTGAGAGATTCGCAAACCATTCATTCTTCCTGTAGGAGTGGTGTGATAAAACCTAAATCATTGTATCATTTCACCTTGATGTTTTTTACTGCTCCATGTGCACCCCCTGTTTTGGTGTAAGCAACAAGTGTCGATCCTTTATCGATATAAGGTATATTTTATCGTCATTTTTTTGGGTTCATATCATTTTTTCTCTTTTCTTTGTTATTATATTTGATCTTTATACTTATAATGGAGTCTTCAGGGGTTTCAGATGGTGTGGTCATACCAAGACATCCTCACGTGGATACAATAGTCACGAGAGGTGGCGATCATGATCCTTTGTATGGATCATTCTCGTATAAAAAATGACAAGAATCATTTAAGGTATGGTATTTGTTTCTTCTCATTTCTTTTATGTGAAATAGTATAGTTATCACGTTTTATCCCACTGGATCAGAATGAAATTGACATAATAAATATTTTAATTGGAATAATAAATTGATATCGATCATATCTTATAACCTCTTTTTTTTTCTAGATAGTGTGATATATATGATATCTTGATTATAAATCATTCATGATAGAAATTGGTAAATAATGTTAATCCATAATTAATTGATAATTGTAGGGCTAAATATAAAGAGGCATTTAAATGAATCTTGTTCTTATTATTGTAATTTGATGTCAATCAAATTGGTGCAGTAAGCATGTTTAATTATTTGTTATAACTTACATGCTAGGTTTCATTAATTTAGAAACTAAGAATAATAAATCAGTTAATCCAAGGTGGATTAAAGAAATAGTTTTTTTGATTAATGATAATTCTTTGTAGGGTTATGAGTTACCCTATTGCATGTTATAGGTCCAAGAGCCCAATTGATATGATGTTGGTTTTCCTACAGCTTGTGTTGTGATGTGATCCGGGATGGTTGTTGGGATATGTGGGAGTCATGGAGGCCTAATGGTTGTGGCATTAGTTGAATCCTAGAGTGGAACGATTCACCGGGTTATGCATGTGGGTGTCAGGTAGGCCACCGGCTATGGTGAAATGGGATGGATGTGATTGTTTGGATTCTTACTGATTATTTTTTGTTGTTTATCTGTATTATATCCCCCACTGCTCAGGGTAGATATTCTTTTTTACCATTATTCTGGATGCAGCGAAGACATGTGGGGTTTTCCACTTGATTTTCGTGTTTATATTTTCAAGGGAGGATGGGTCTACGCTCTTTCTATAGGAAGAAAAGACTCATCGGGTAGTTCATCTACTCACCGTGTTGAGCCCACTTGTTTTAGTAGCATAGGATGTTTTATAAATTTCCTGGGAATATGGAAAAGTAATGTTGTAAATAAATAATTAAATAAATGATGTTAACACATGGGGTTGGAGCTTGCTGCGACGCAATGAAGAAGTTGAATTTTTAAAGGGACAGTGGACTTTGGGTTTCATGCTCATGAAGTTTAATGTCGAATTTTTAATTGTTTATTAATTTTTAAAGAATTAATTAATGTAAAGTGGTACTAATAAACAGGGAATGATGTAATGTAATAATTCTCATTAAATGGTTGTGTATTATAAGAAACCTAGTCATATATGTGGCTGTCTGGAGTCTGAGAGATGTTAGCAACAGTTGAGTCTAATACTAGGTTATGCCTATAGTGTTGTTCTGATCAATAGTATTTTCTCTATTGTTTGTGTTTCAATATGCTACTCCACCTCATCAGTTAGGGCAACTGACACCCTAGGGATTCAGAGCCCTGGGTGTGTTTTCCCCAACTCTCTGGTGGTAAGATGGATGGAAAAATACCCCCTTTGTCCCCAATCTCTTCTCTAGGTAGTTACACGTGCTAATAGGCACATCAGTTAGTTTTTCTCCTATATGTGTATAGTGGGATGTAAGGGTTTGTGGTTATTCACAGACATATATTATAGATAAAGTATCCTATGGACTACTATAGGCGTAAAGTGTATAGGTTGTGATAGCTTGAGGATTCTTACTCGGTGTGTGGGATGTAATTTCTTGAGGTATAATGTCTGACGTATGATACATGTTATGTGAGCTGTGGTGGCTCCCAGAAACTACCTGGTAACTTTCTTGTGTGGGAGTGGTGGTTTTGTTTCATGAGGTGCATGTTTTAGTGCATCGCCCCGGTGTCATGAGAGAATGGTTGTAGGAGGTCAAGATAGGATTCAGTTAGATCCATGATCTGATGGAGCACTAGCTTTCCATGGTTGTAAAGATGTTGCGTAGAGTAGAAAGGTAGTGGTGATTCTTGTAACTTAGGGATCATGAGGAGTCTGTGATCTCATGGGAGGAGTTTCTAGAAATGTTTAGTGTCCAGTTTCTTTCTTCGAATGCGAAGGCGTCCATTCGCCAAGAGCTTCAAACCCTTCGACAAGGAGATCTAGTGTGAAAATGATTGGAATCCATTTACGGAACCTTTTACGATATGCTTCATACCTCTTTCCGTATGAGGATTCCACAGTGAGGCATTTCAATGAGGATTTGTGTCTAGAGATCATGCACCTGGTCACCCCATTTATGAAGAAGATTTATCTTGAGGTGTTGGGGAGGGTAGAAGTTATCAAGAGGACCTTGGATAGAATAGGATCATCAGGAGAGGGGAGTCATCATGATTCCTCAGGAAGCAAATCTATGGTCTAGGGATCCCAGTTTTCCAGACAGATGAGTTTCTATTCAGCTGGGGGTAGGTCATAGTCCTTAAAATCTCATTTATCTAGGGGCAGCACCTCTCATACCAATTCCATGGGATTATGAGCTTGTTTTTCTTATGGTGGTTGAGGTCATCAGTAGTGAGAGAACCTGACATTTTAGATAAGTCATCATGCACCAGGTGTTCCACTCTAGGTTTCTCTGTTGAGGTAGTTCCAGCCAAGGCAGCAGCAGCATGTTACACAAGCAGTAGATCAGCAGAGGGTAGATGGGGATGGTTGAGGATATCCCTGTGACGCTACCCATCCTTATAGATCAGAGCGTGACCATGGTGGTGGTCGTCATCAAGGTTAGAGAGGTCATTGTGGTGGTCGTGGTCAGCTTCATGCTTTAGCATAGCAAGCGCCAGGCGAGCGAGATATTGTTTGAGGTACCCCTTCCTTGTTTTCTACAACGGTGTATGTCAAGTTTGAATTAGAAGTGACACACTCCTTCATATCACCTACACTTGTCTAAGATTAAAGACATGAGGTAGAGAGTATTTCCGTTCCTTTTGTGTTGACTATGCTAGTTGGAGGTGGAGCTGACTTTTTTGAAGTATGTAGAGATTGTGAGCTGGTGTTGGGGCATCACCGCTCTTGGGGAGATTTCATATGTTTACAAATACAACCATATGATTTCATCCTTGGAATGGATTGGTTGTATTCGGTGTGGGCTATCATGGATTGCTTCAAGAGGTAGGTTGTGTTCATCGATGCAGATGGAGAGGCAGTAGTGTTCATTGGTGAGAGAGGCCAATGAATGGGTTAGAGGTGTGTTCTATCCTTATCCTCCATGATAGTGGAGATGATTCTGAGTTCAATAGGGGTTCAACTGTTGGCGTTTCCTTTGGTTGTAGAAGACTACCATGATGTCTTTCTAGAAGAGGTTGTGTCATAACCCCCTTGATGAGAGATCAATATTGGGATCAAGAAACAACTAGGAGAATATTCTTTATTTATGTCTACATATATAGATTGATGGTATGTTATAATGTGGTTTTGTTCAGATGAGTGTGTCACTATGGGGTGCACAAGTTTTTTTCTTGAAGAAGGCTGATGGCAGTTTGTGGTTGTGTGTAGATTATCGTCGCATAAACAATGTGACAATAAAGAATCACTATCCTCTTCCATGGAATGATTATTTATTCGATTAAATGGAGGGTACAAGTTGGTTCTCAAATATTGATTTATGGTCAGGATATCATCAGTTTCTTGTGAAGGATGGGTGTATCCCGATGACTACATTTTGTTGTCTTCATGGGCATTTTGATTTCATTATAATGTCACTCAGTGTGAAAAATTCTCCAGCTGTGTTCAGGGGATTGATGAACAATGTGTTCTGTGAGTTCCTGGACATGTTCGTTGTTGTTTTCATCGATTAAATATGTGTGTACTCGACATATGAGGAAGATAATGACCAACATCTATACACCGTTTTGGTAGTTCTTCGTCAATATTATCTTTTTGGGAAGTTGTCGAAGTTCGAGTTTTGGGCTTGAAAGGTTTATTTCATGGGGTACGTTGTGTACCAATAGAGAGTAGCTATGGATCCATCGAATATAGAAGCAGTTATGTCTTGGGAATCCCACAGAATAGAGTTAGAGGTTCAATGTTTACTAGGTATCACAAGATACTATTGGAAGTTTGTAGCCGATTTTTCTCGAGTTATGACACTTCTAACAATTTTGACCAGGAATGTTCATGCATTCGTATGGACTGATCAGTGTCAGAAAGCATTCGAGTATATAAAGGAGAAGATATTAAGGTCTCTTGTTGTTTTTTCTTCCAGTAGAGGTTATTCAGTTTGATGTTTTCTGTGATTCTACATATATGGGGTTAGGTTATGTTCTGATGCAGCAGAGATTAATTGTTTCTTATGGGTCTCGGTAGTTACGTCCCCATGAATAAAGCTATGACACCCTTGAACATATGCTGGCAGCCATGGCGTTTTCTCATAATTTGTAGAGACATTACATCATTGGAGAGTACATTATGGTTTTAACTAATCATAAGAGTTGGATGCATTTTTTCTCTCATCATGACATGTATTTTTGACAGCATCAGTGGATGGTGTTCTTATGAGAATATGACTTCAAAATATCGTATACACCTAGAAAGTGTAATGTTGTAGCTGATGCATTGAGTTGGAAGTCGCGTAGTGTTGTCGTGCATGAATCAGGTGACTCATGGAGTGTAATGAAAGAACTATCATAGTTACATCTTGATATGAGAGATGTTATGGTATATGTTCTATTTTCCAGATGAAGGTGCAGTCATATCTGGTGCAGTAGGTGGAAGTGTCCCAGTTGGGGGATCTTGAGGTGGAGGTCTCGATAGAATGAGTTGTTTGTGGTGAGGCCCCTGATGGTTGTACTGAGGATGAACAACACCGAGTGTTGTATCATGTAATGGTATTTGTTCCTTTGACGATGATTGATATTGTTCTCAGATAGTTCCATAGTTCCCCATTAGCAGTGAATATTGGTGTGAAAAAGATGAATTGAGCCTTGAGTAGTCAGTTTTGGTGGCTTGGGAAAAGTGTGTAGTTTCAGAGTTTCTATCTCAATTATTGGTCCACCAAAAGGTGAAGGCCGAACAACATGTTCTTGGTGGTCTTCTACAACCATTAGATGTTCCTCAGTAGAAGTGGGAGGACATCTCAATAGACTTTTTTACTATTTTACCTCGAGTTCAGGGAGGACATGAAGTTATTTTGTTGGTAGTGGATCATTTAACAAAATGATCTCACTTCATAGAAACTAAGAAGTAAATATCCATGGAATTTTTTTCAAGGATGTATCTTGAGGAGGTGGTGAGACATCATGGAGTCCTAAGGAAGATCATTTCTGATCGAGATCCTCATATAACCTCCTGGGTATGGAGAGGTCTCCAGGATGATTTAAGTTCTCAACTATGCCTTATCACTTCTCTTCATCCTCAGATGTATGGTCAGATAGTGAAGAATATCTAGACTCCTGAAAACATTTTATGCTCTTGTGTCCTATATTTTTGAGGTTTGTGGATGAGGCACTTTCCCTTGGGGGAGTTCTCTTAGAAAAATAGTTTTCACTCCACCATATGTATGGCGCAGTTTGAATCCTTTTATGGCCGGAATTACCATTCTTTGCTGTTCTGAACTAGGGACTGAGAGTCATCAATTCTCAAACCGAAACTAGTTTAGAACACAAAAAAGATGTTTTAGGTGATTTGTGAAAGGATGGAGACATAACAAGATCATATGAAATCATTTGCTGATCAAAGGAGGAGGCATTTAGAGTTTGATTTTGGGGATCAGCTGTTTCTGAATGTGACTCCTCGTCATGGGCAGAGAAGTCTTGGTCATGGGGGTAATCTTTCTACCAAGATTGTTGGTCCTTTCGAGGTTTTGGATCATGTTGGAGTTATGAATAATCGAGTATCACTTCCCCCACATATGAGCCAGATAGATAATGTTTATCATATATCCCAACTCTATCTTTATCTTCATTATGACCCTCATGTCATCGATTGGGGAGAGATAAATGTTTATAATGAATTGACCTTTGAGTTTATGACCTATGGAGATCCAATACCGCAATGAGAAGGTGTTACATGTGCATTCAATTCCCTTAGTTTGTGTCTTGTGGTGATACGATGGCATAGAAAAGAGTACCTAGGAACATGAGTCAAAGATACATGTTCAGTATCCTAGAGTTATTTGATGTTTAACTCTTGTCATGTAATGATGTTCCCTTTGTGGTTATAGAACTTTCGTGATTATGAGATGGCTTTCTTTGGTTGATTATTGTGGCTTTTTCTCTATTGAGAGGTATCTCTATTGTTGGTTGTTCAGACTTCTTTTCTATTTCCTTTTAGGTTGGTTTTGAATTCTCAAGGATGAGAATATTTTGAGAGGTATCTGATGTAATTCCCCAGACCTCTATGGTCTATTCCTTTAAGAAAATATGGTGTCTGAGGTGTTCCGGGAGGTCAAGGTGACTTATCCCAAACACTTATTAATGTTTTCCAATTCTGAAAATAGTTCAATTGGTGAGACTGAGGTGAACAGTTCCATCAGATCTGTGATTCATTCTGTGAACAGTTCCATCAGATCAGTATGTCATTCTATGAACAATATCATTGGTTTAGTGAGTCATTCTATGAACAGTACCATCAACTTGGTCATTCACTATGTGAATAGTAACATCAGATCAGTATATTGTTTTGTGAATAGTACCATCAGATCCATTTTTAATTATTTGAATAGTACCATTGGATCAGTGAATCTAGGATCAGTGAGTTATTTTGTAAACATTGTTTTGAGGATCGGTGAGTCATTACGTGAACAGTGTTTCCAGGATTGGTGAGTTTTTTTGTGAATAGTGTCTCTTAGATCAGTGAGTCCAGGATCGGTGGGTCATTTTGTGAACTGTGTTTTTAGGATTGGTGAGTCATTTTGTGAATAGTGTTTCTAGGATTGGTGAGTCGAGGATTGGTGATTCATTCCGTGAATAGTGTTTCCAGATCGGTGAGTCCAGGATCAGTTAGTCATTTTGTGAATAGTGTTTCTAGGATTGGTGATTCAAGGATTAGTGAGTATATAGTGTTTCCATAATCATGTATAGTGTTTCCAGGATTGGTAGGTGTGCAGTGTTTCCATTATTGAGAACAGTGTTTTCTACATCTTATAGTTTCACCCCTTTGATGTTTTCATTGACTTAAAATGCATTCAAGGCCTTATTTTAAGTGATTTAAGGCCAATAAAAATCTCATAATTCCTATATTAATTTACCTACATCTTGGGATGCCTTTAAATGGTCAAACAATGAGGTTTAATGTGATTCACTTTTAATGGAAACTCCTGCATATCTTAAACTGTTGCTCTGTTAAATTTTCTATAGGGATGAGATATCTTCCTCCCTTGTTCAACCATCTTATCCTCTGGTGAGAGATGATCGAACCTTTCCTTATTCCCATAGGATTTGGTGTGATCAAACCTTAATCCTCGAATCATTTCCCCTTGATGTTTCTTACTACTGCATTTGCACCCCCTTTTTAGGGATAACAACAAGTGTTGATCCTTCATCGATATACGATATGTTTTATAGTCATTCGTTTGGAATCATCTCTTTCTGTTTCTCCTTGCCATATTATTGTATGAGATATCCATACTTCTAATTGAGTTTTCATGGGTTTTGGTAGGTGCGGTCATACCGCGGCATCCTCGGGTGGATATAGTTGTAACAGGAGGAGGCGATCATGATCCTTTGAGTGGATCATTCTCATATAAAGAACGACAAGAAACATTTAATTTAGGGGATTCATTTATTCTCTTTTATTTGATGTGAAACTGTATAGTAAGCATGTGTTATCCCACTAGATCAAAGTGGAATTGCCATAATAAAAATTTGAATAGGATAGATAAATGGATATCGATCGTATGTTATTGCCTCTTGTTTGGCATGATAGTGTGATATCTATGATTGCATGCATATCTTTTATTCATGATGGAAATCTGTAAATAACCTAAAGCTTGAAATAATTGATAATTGTTGGGATATATATAAAGAGGCATGTAAATGAATTTGGATATTCTTGTTGTAATTTGATGTTAATGAAATTGGTACAGTAAGTATGTTTAAATATTTGTGATCACTTACTGGTATGGTTTGCCGAATTTGGATCACACAAATAATAAATTGGTTAATCCAGGATAGATTAATGATATCGTTTTTTAACGAAAGATAATTCTTTTTCAGGTTCCGAGTTACCCACTTTCTTGTCTAAGGGCCAAGAGACCAATTGATATGATGTTTGTTTTCCTGCATCTTGTGTTGTGATGTAATCCTAGATGGTTGTTGTGATATGTGGGGGGGCTTGGAGGCCTACAAGTTGTATCCTCAGTTGATGCCTAGAGTGGAAAGATGTGTCAGTTTATGCATGTGGGTGTCAGGGAGGACACTAGGGATGCTTTAATGGGTTGGATATGATTGTTTGGATTCTTACTGAATATTTTTTGTTGTTTATCTGCTTTAATTTCACCACTGCTCAAGGCAGTGGGTCTTTTATACCCTTTTTCCAAATGGTGCAAAGACGTGCGAGGTATGCCATGAGCTTTCCATGTTTAGCCTCTCATTGAAGGATGAGACTACACCTAAACTATAGGCGACAAAGAGTCGACAAGTATTTCATATACTCACTATGTTGATCCCCCTTGTGATAGTAGCATAAAATGATTTCTATAATTCCTGGGAATATAGAAATATAATTCTATTAATAAATAATCGAATAAATGATGTTAACAAATGGGATTAGAGTTTACTGGTATGCAATGTTGAGGTTACAATTTTAAAGGTATAGTAGACTATGGGTATGATGCTAATGAAATTTATTGTGGAATTGTTAATGGTTAAATAAATTTTAACAAACTAATTAATGTTAATAGAAACTGATAAAAATGGAATTATGTAATGTAATAAATCTCTTTAAATGGTTGTGTGCTTATAGGATACCTAGTCTTAGATGTGGAATCGAGGTTTCCAAGAGATGTTAGCTGTAGTTGAGTCTAATACAATTCTATGACCATAGTGTGGTTGTGAGATATAGTATATTTTGTACTTTTTGTGTTTTCATATGCTACTCTACCCCATTAGTTAGGGAAATTGACACCCCAATGATTATGTGCCCTGGGGTGGTGGTGTTTTCCCCAACATTCTGGTGGAAGGATAGATGGATGGCTGGCCCCTATGGCCCTAATCTCTTCTCTGGGAAGATAATTATGATGATAGGCTCATCGATTAGTTAACATCATATATGTGTGTAGAGGGCTGTAATGGCATATGGTTATACACAAACATATATTCTGAATATAGTATCATATAAACTACTATAGGGGTAACATGCATATAGTGTGATGACTTGAGGATTCTTACTCGATGTGTGGGCCGTAATGGCTAGAGATATAATGATCGACGTATGATAAACATAATGTGGGATGTGGTGGCACCAAAAAACTACCTGGTTACTTTCTTGTGTAGACGTGGTGGTTTTGTTGCATGAAGTGCATGATGTGGTGCGTCGCCCTGGTATCTAAGGGAAATCATTTTTGGAGAGAGATTCTTTGGAAGTGATACATCGGGGAATAGTGGCAAACCAATGGGGAATTAGTTGTGGGGTACCCTAGATATTATTTGTTATTTTATATACTTTTGTATGTGATACTTGGTAAGACTAGCCATGGTGAGGCTAGGAACATAGTATACCTATTTAGGTGGCGAGTATATTTTACTTGTTGTTCACTATTATTTAGCATGATTTCATTACTTTTTCATGAGAGGATCTAGGAAGGATCCTACTGACTATACTTTTATACTCACCCTATGTATATATAAACTGTTCTTCAGATCACTTGGAGCAGGTTGATGATCATGATTGTTTCTTCTAGCTTGGGGTTGTAGAAGCTTGATGGGCTTCATGGTTTCTGTAGTTTTTACTTTCATTTGGGTACTTGAAGTTCCCCCATTAAATTGTAGTAGTTTTAAATGACATTGCATATATGTACTTAGGATTTCTATTATGTTGCAGTTTGAGTTGGAGTTGGTTGGTGTCTGTCTTATCTCTCTCTTTCGCAAGTCTTCTCTTAGATGGTAATGCCTCCCATCTGTGTGACTACTATAACCTCAGTGCTAGTCACCAACTTAGGGCCTACTGAAGGTGGGACTCGAGGGTCATTATCTCCCTTCCCACATCATTGTCCTATAAGGGGTACACTTTTTGGGGAGGTGGTCATGACAACTATCAATGATCCTGTAGTATATATTTTAACCATAGAAATTTGAAAAGAGAGTTTGTAGTTTTAAGGATGAATCTTCATGTTCATCCATTAATTCCCATTTTAATACTATTAATTGGAACATCCATATTCTGTATTATTTTTTTATTATTTTTAAAATTTATAGAATTGACGACAAGGTATTTTTCATCATGTATTTCAAATAATTCCATGATGATGAAATGTGATGAAACTCTTCTGGGGAAGACATCATTATGTTTTAGTTATAATGTCACCATATTATCTCATTCTATGTAGAATTTATTTAAGAAGAGTTATTTATTGATGAAGTTTTCAAAAAATGAGGTAATTATTCTTGTTCCTATGACCATTTTGATGAATTTGATAAAGTGTGTGAACTATCCTGTATTTCATTTGAGATGATCTAATAATGATTTAAAATGTGTGGATATTAAAATGAATACATAAATAACCTTGGTTATATATTTATTATATTATACACAAGTACAATCATGTAAAATTATATGATATTAACTAAAATATATTTTTCAAGTATCATGTAATATCATTAATTTATTTTTGTGACAATAATTAAAGAGGTTTTTTAGAAATTATATTAGATAAGAAGAACCCAATTACCATATCATTTGATTATCATTATGAGGGAGTATCAAATATCCATACATGTTCAATATTTTCCAACATGATATATGTGAATGGATAGAGACAAAAAATACAAAGGGTGTGATTTTTGAACCTATGTGTTTATTTTTTCAACACAAATTTTCAATGTCTGTAAATATGTTTGTTTGGGGAGTTCAGATGAACTTTAGATAAATGGGAAATTTTTATTTATAATGTGGTGATGTCAATTGAGTTATTTTGGATTCATATGATTGAATTGGATGTCACAATAGTAATTTTTATCTTTTAGTGGATTTTTTTTCATGATATATCATTCATTTTACTACAATTGTAATATTTTTTTGGTAATCATTATTCTCTAAGATACATATTAATAATGGAAGATTGTTTTCATAAAATTTTGGAGGATTAAAGAAGTCCCTTATATTTGAATATCATTATTCAAGATGAATTGAGAAAAAGATGATCCTGAGATTTTTGGGATGAAAATAAAATATTGGTTAGATATTTTTCTATACATATGAGATTTTAAAATAACCATTACATAAAAAAATGTTTCAACCATTATAAGTAGTCCATGTCTTATAATGTCTGCAGGAATTTCATGACCCAAAGGTTAACCACACCTAAGGTAGCATCCCAAACATTCCAATGAGTGGAAAAAAAGGAAAATTTTTTATTGGGTGTGGGTGTGTGAGCTTATAAGTCATGTATATAACATTATCATATGGGTAAATGGGTTAATATGATGCCTCTTGGGCCATAGGCCCATGGTGTGTGCATGTGAATCCTAGTGTAGATCCATCACTGACTTATTGGTGTAGTGGTGGGAGTTGAGTAAAAAATTGTATGAAATAATACTGTGAAATATGATGTGGAATGATTCTATGTTAGTACTGTGCACCCGTACAATAAAAATATGAAAATATCAATAACCATATGATCTGGTCACCCATTTCAGTTTGAGCTAAATGATATAGGGAAGAGTTCAATATTAAAAAAATGTTCCTGCACCCTTTACAAATGAACACCTGTCAGATGATATTTTTCTGACCAAGAAACTGTAAATGACCTCGACCACCAAGCAAGATCATCCAACTCTCCTAGAGATAAAAATGTTTAAAATAATGATTTATATGAAATAATATTTTTTTGAATGATCTACATTGATGAATAAATCATTGATTATCATTAATTGAAAAAATATTATTAATTTAAGGATTCTTCTTTGTGGTGATTCATGAAAAAATTATTTTTCATAGACATATGGATGAATTATCGTATCAAAATATAGTTAAATTGTAGTTATGTAGTTGAAAACTATATAGATGAATGCTATTTTGAATAGAGTCATTCCTAGTCCTATATTGATGGTCTTATTCAATCATCCATACATTACACAATGATTACCCTATGTGGATGAACCATTTGGTTTTCAGTGATTCCATGTGTATGTTTTATACACAGAAAAGAATATATTGTGATGGAAAAGAAATTTATTGATGAATAAATTTGTTTTTTGTAAAATAATTCACTATAAATGAACTTTTTTTGAACTTATTTCCATAATGGTCAATATTATCATGCACCAAACTTCCCAAATAACCAATGTGTTTATTGCCTATTTAATTGCAGGTTTCTTCATGAAAAATAATTCTGATGTGTCAGTGTTGTAGTACACTAGAGATAATTTTCTGGGAAATTATATTTTCAATCACATGTTGAGGTCAAGATCATGATGTAACTAAATACATTTCCATTATTATGTGATATTATATGCGAGGGAAAAAACAGTTCATGAAATAGTATATTTTTTGGAAAACAATTCTCTAAATGATACATATGGTATCATAATATAATTTAATTCACATAATGATAAGAAGGAATATCATATTACTAACATTTATATGAAAATTCTATAGGAAGAATCTTGAGGAGGAACCAGATCAGTTTTGTTCTTTAGAAATTGCTAATATTATATTTTATTTATTATGAGGGATCAAAATAAATATCTCCATCATTTGTTTCAGAACCGATAAATATTCAGAAGTGTTCATTCATTAGATGTTGTGTATTATTGGTTAATTTAAATTATGAAAATATTGATCGTGGGACTCTATAACGCATAGTTTTACTCCAATCAAGTGAAGAAATGACTATTGTAACTATTGTTTATTATAGTGGAGAATATGTGATCGGGGAGTCTAAAAAAGTAAATCTTGGAGTAGGCTCACTATAGTTTAGTCCTTATAAAAATAATGTCTTCATGTGGTATTTAGTAGTACTACATTCTAGAGATTCTTAGTCATTAGAATAGTGGCTCAGGTCTTAATAGGTTAATGTAGTTTTATTGAAAAACAAATAAATCATTTAAAAATCAGTTATAAAATCAACCTCCATGTCTATGTGGTGAAACTGCACATTGGAACTTCATATTCTAATCTTGAAAAAATATTGATATAAAAAATTAATTTACATGATTTTAAAGGCATGCACCCTTTTATGATTATGTTTTTAACTTGTTTTTTGGGATATAAAAACCATCCTTCCCAAAGTATGACAATAACATAATGTCAAAAAAAAAATGAAATGCGTTGTTTGGAATATAATGAAATTTATAAATGTGAAATTTCATTACATATTTCAATTATTATAAGTGTTAAAATTGTTTAAATAAAATCATATTAATTAGGTTTTTGTGATTGATCTTATGTTGGGGGATTTTATTAATCCCTTCAGCATATTAGGATATGAGAGACATAACATGTCATGAAATGTTAAATTCAAATATATTTAAAAACCAATTAGGAGAGTCGATGCCACTAAAATAGAAAATTATCAATTTTAGAGGATGGGTTCTATTAATTTTTAGGATTATATAATATCTATAATGGTTTATATAAGATATTTTTTAGTTTGAGATATGTTATCTGAAGCACTTGGATGTAATTTTATGAAACTATAGAAAATAGAATATGTTATTTTTAATCCCTTAAAATTATTGTATGAGTCTACTATAGGAAAATAATTTATTTTATAAATCATAGAAAACAAAGTTGTTGAATAATATGGATTATTTAAAAATCATGTCTTGATTGTGGTAAATGTATTATATTAAATTGGGTCCACCAATATTAGTGTTATTTTTTGAGACAATCTTAGTAAAAGTCATAGTATATCCTAATGAGTTGAATGGAATGAAACTGATGATGAAATATAACCTTTTCATTTTTATATCATTTATAGAAGCATATTTAATATAAATGGTTATTTGCGAATCATTGAAATTATTAAAATTGTCAATCCTTTTAATATAAAAAACATGTCTGAGTTATAAAAGATAATAATGGGTGGATGAATTGAATCATATAAAGCATGATGAATTAAATTTTTGAATCCTTTGGATTGATAAATTGTTTAATTTTTATGATTTTTTTATAAAATTATATATGACCTTGAGAATTTTATCCTCGGATATTAAAATAATTCTATGTAATATAGGTTAGTAAGAACCACTAGATAAAAATAATTTTTTTAGAACATCTTTTTTCAATTGAAAAACAAAAAAAGGATTATATTTTCCCTCAATTAATAAATTTAGTTTTAAATATGTGTTTAATTTGTTTTCACAAGAATTTTTTTTAAATACATTGTTATGTGAAGTAATGTAAATGGTTTTCAAACATCTGAAACATTATTAAATCAATGTGATTTATGGAGAATATTTTTATCAACATTCTTTTAAAAATAACTAGTCTTAATATGAAATGTTTTCATTCATGTCTAACAGGTAATAAATCCTTAAAAATGTATAAATATTATTTGGACATCACAATGAGTTCAATTTATTGAATTATTGTAAATATAATAACTTAGTTAAAAAAATTTATATAATCAAAATAATCTATTTTTGGATGACATGTTGAGAATCAATTGTTTTTAATGTTATTAATTTTTATATTCTTAAATTATAAATGATAATAATTAAATTATTAATTATTAACTTTATTTTATTCCAAAGTAATTTTTTCAAAGTAAAATAGATAATAATTTTCTATAAAACATGAATTTAATGACTTCCAGTTGAAATCAATGTGATGCAATTGTTTCTTAAGGGTTACCCTTCTATTTTCATAATTTGATGTCATTATTTTACTTTTATGTATTTTTTGCTATGTTGTGGGTATATATTTATCATAAATAACATTTGAGAGTTACATTACATAGATATATTCATTATCATTGTTTTGTTATTCGAAGAAGAGAGTGATATTTAAGTCGTATATGAGGGGGTGGTTGAATTATCTCCTTTTATTTCTCACTCCATATAATGTTTGTTTTAATTCAAGAGGAAGATAATTTTTTAATAAGTATCCAATTTAGTGGATTTGTGTAATATCCCATGATTTTATGAAAAAAACTATGTTTGATAGTGTATATAACATGCATCATCAAGCCAAAATGAACCATAAAATAGTATTATTTAAATATGAAAAATATAACCATGTAGTTATATTATTAGGTATGAATTGGGTAATCTGTATTATAATATATATATAAATTTACCAACAAATATAAATTTAATTATTAATTACTTATAAAAAATCACTTTACTTTTGTTAAATCCATTTTATTCATAAAAAAAAGTTCAAATAAAAAATTATTACAATTTGTGATGATATTAAGAGTAATAATGTAACTAAATATTATAAATTATATATGATATATATTATAAATTTTATTCAATCAATATATAATTTTTTAAAATATTTTCCTTTTATTGACATATTGAAATTTCTGTTAATAGAGAAAATACCAATTTTTATAAGAAAAAGAGTTGTCATTTTCTTAAAATGCATCATTATGCATTAAATTTTATCTCAATGTAACAATTGTATTATTTTATAATATATAATATAATAAACAAAATTTTAATCATTATATAACAAATTATAGTTAAAGTACATCATGGTCTTAACACACCATTTTCATAAAACATTTTTTTCATTGCATCTGACCAATTTATATTTGTTGTAATTTTTTCCTCATTGAAATTTTATCATGATAATATTATTCCATATTTGGAATTTTGGGGATAGTATTGGGTAAATATGCGCATTTTTTGGTCATTTTCAGTTCCAACTTTTGTAATTTTTATTACCATGGTAAATGGTAATCTGGTATGTAAGGTTACAAACTCAATTATATAGACAGAATTATTCCCCAAAAACACTTAAAAAATTATTTTATGGGTATATAAAACCCAAATAATCCAAAATTTGATTATATGGCATTTTCAATTTTCCATGATTTTGACCCTTTATATTATTTTATATAATGATAAATATAAAATATCATTCCATTATTTTTATTGAATTTTTCATTTTTTCATTTGGATAAGAAGACAATATATTGGGTTACAAATATTAATTAGAAATATAAAATAATTTTTAATGTTGATAATTTATTTTTAATTGTTAGTGAATAAAACATTTCTGTTAAGAATTACGAAAAAATGACCCAACCATTGTTCAAGCAGTAAACAAATCAATAGAATGATTATGAAAGCTATAAAAATTATATTATTTGTCTAGTTTTTTTGTGTTACCAAATTATTTCAACTAAACATGAAAAATTATAGTTTTTTAGATACATTTTATTATAATTAAATTTTTTCATATCATTTTAAAAGTAAAATTACTTGAATTTTAAGAAAAATATCATTAATTTTATTTTATTTTAAATATTTTTTATTAAATGATTTATTATGACTAAAAATACTATCATCAAATATAATGGAAAAGGGTTTTGATATAAAATACGTTATATTTATGAATCAAACTCATTCTAAAAAAACTATACTAACTCATAGTGATAAAAACATTATTTCATGGTAATATTAAACAATTATTATTGTTGTGTAAAAACAAAATGATATTGGCACATATTTAATCTAAAAATGGTCAAATTCTATTATTATAGAATATTTACAATCATAAAAATCTTATAATTGTATTTTATAAATTTAAATCCATTTTAACAGAAAATTTATGTAATATTAATTTTTTATTTTATGAAATTACTAGACAACCCTCCCCTATTTTTATAAAGGAGAACATATTCTTCCCATTTATTCACACGTTAAAAAAATTTCGTTTATCCAATACTAATATAAAACCTTCATTTCACCCCATTTTATATCATATAGGGCTTCCATAGGGAATAATACCACACTTAGAGGTTTTGTTTTCTAAAAAAATGAAGTTGTCTAAAGGGGAGTTGTTGTTATTAACCAAGAATTTTCGTTTTCTATCTTCATCCAACTACAAAAAAATAATATTCAACCATTTTGATGTAAAAAAACCAATATCTTAAAAATAATTTTTTTTTCTAATAACACAACCAGTATCCTTATCATCTTCCATTAAACGGTAAACAAAACCATAATTCTTGTGTACGACCGACTATAGACTCATGATCCAATGGAATTAATTTTACAGTACGATTTATTAAAAATGGTTATAAATATGGATAATATATATATATATATAAATATTTGTGTGTGTGTGTGTGAGATATTATTGGAAAAGTAGTCTTTCTGAAAATAGAATTTATTATTTACTTTATTAAAATTCTATTCACTAAATAATAATAACATAATTTGGGAATACTGGTGGACTACCACCTCCATGAAGTGATGTAATTAATATTTTATTACCAGATAAGATGGATGATAAATATAAATATATTTCAAGAAATAATATCATATTAATGAAGTGATTTTCACCCCGTAATGATAATGCAATACGCACATTAATTCCATAATGATATTTTAAAAATTGAAACATTACACATAAATACTTATGGACCACAATCTCAATCATTGTAGCATAATTTATCTTACATAACCATATATCATGATTCTTTCTAATTTGAAATTATTTTATGAAAATTAAAATTATGTAAATTTTATTATTCTAGAGATAATGGAACAAAGAACCATTTTGTATGGTTAACATACTGACACTACTTTAAAATCATGCACCAAACATCCTCAAAACACATTAGGTGGAAATAATTGAAAAAGTATTTAAATTTAGAACAGAACTAAACTAAATTAATTATTTAATGAAATGAGATTAATCTAGTTAATGTTTCATGACAAAAATATTAATGGAAATATGTTTGTTACATTGTATAACCATAAATTATTAAAAGAAGATAATTGGGATTGATAACATGTGTGAAATGAAACAATAATCTTGGATATGAATATAGAACCCCATTAATTTATGATATATTTATTTTTAATCAATTTTTTTCTAATTTATATCTTAGAGATCCCATATCCCAAACTCCAAATAGATTGTAACAGAATATATTGTTCTAACATGAATATTTCTTTTTTATGTATATTTCAAATTAAAATCTGAAAATTTGAGGGTTTTAAAATTAATAAAATAAATTCTACTAATATATATAGAAAATATATAATGTAAATATCATTCTAATGTGAAAGAAATTGTTTTTAAAAAAATTTTATTTTTTAATGAAAATAGATGTATTCATTTTTTCATTTATTTTAAATTTAATTTTTATAAATTTTATTAAATTTATTTTAAAAAATGAATTAAATATTTGAAATAATCTTGTAAAATTTATTTTAGAGTTCAATTTTGAGAAGGTTTTCAAAAATATGATATTTTAGGTGAATAGTAAAACATACTATTTTTTATTAAGAAAGGTAATTTATTTTAAATAATTTTGAAACAACTATTTATTTTAAGATAGTATTATAATAAAAATTTCTCTAGTAAAATATCTATAAATCTAACATAGTCTCTTGAAATCAATCTCATATTTAATTTTTATATATAATTATTATAAATATTATAATATTTTAATTTCGAAATTAATCATTCTCATTGTATCAGTATGTATAGTTATAAATATTTATTATCCACAAATATGAGAATAATTTTAAAAAATTGTTTTCATAATTGGAATTAGAATATTTTTTATTGAATTAAATGGTCAAATAAATTTTTTACCCAAATTACTAGTAAAATAATACAAAATATTTACCATTATTAATTAAAAGATGGGTTTAATGTGGGTTAATGTAAAAACATGAGGGTTAAAATTTTCCAAAACCTATCCAACAATCACTAGATGGTATGTTTTTATCTTATATATATATATTATATGTTCCAGAATGGTCTATTTTTATCCTTGTGTCATGTAAAACACACAAAACACCTTTTTCTTTTCAGAAATCAGAAGTGTAAAACTCACATCACATATAAAATACCACCATTGTACTCCAAATTACACAATTAAAAATAAATTTTGAGAGGAAAATACCAAATTATATCCCTTACTTACTACCGTACTTACATTGGCTTTTGGTGAAAACTAAAAGAAGTTCCCCAAAGAATAGGCAACATTCTTAAATGATGTTTTTCTTATTCAGCAACCATAAAACCGTCTTTTTCCATTATAATAGAATAAAATAATTATATTTTATATAATTATATGTTATTATGATAAAGTAATGTCATGTATCTATCTACCTTACCATATAATGGGAAACAACTATCTGTCATTTGTATGATGGACTATCACAACACAAAATGATGTAATTTGTTTCCCACCATAATCTTTCAAGGATTGATACATTATTTTATTTAACAAAATTATATAATATTTCTGATAATATTATAATTAGATAATAATAGTATTAAATATACCTTATTAATTTTATTTTTTAAATGTTATTGATTCTCTTCTGTACAGTAGACTACCACCTTTCAATGCGACATCATTCGTTTTTCAATTACTCATTACATGGAATGTATTAAAGAAATATTTAATGAATATATATGATATATATGTCATTATATTTATTATTTATGATAACTTTTAATCATATTTCATATCTATTCACTTTTTAATGGAATGTTATTGTCTCTCTTGTGTATGTATGGCCTACCGTCTCGAAGATGCAATGTTATTCCATTTTAATGAATATACATAATGAATGAATTTACTAATATATACAATGAGTAAATATTATATTTATAACACTAATATCATTAATTATATGTTGTATATATTACCAATATATAGTAATCATAACATTCATGAAGTAACTTGAAAGGGAAATTAAAGAAATTAATAAATTAAGAAAAGAAAGTATTGAAATATTATTAAAAAAAGGTTGGTAAAATATTATAAACGGATCCTTTATGATATTATAAATATGAATATTTTTCTTGTAACGCCTTGACCCCAGTTACCCAGAGTCAGATCATTATTTTAATACATTGGCATGATTACAAGGAATCAAGTCCCGAAGGACCAATCGGTTTAGCAGTCTTGGAAAATAGATTACATACATAAATGTTACATTACACTTTATAACATATAAAACAACATAAATAATCCTTTATGAATGCCCTTATTCCCTTGTCTTAACCCTATATATCAATCACAATACACTTCTTGGAATCCTGGGAAAAATAAAACATAGAAAGCAGTGAGCTCAAATGCTCAGTAAGGGTAAGCAATACAAAAAAAACTTTATAAATAAGTATAATCATTTAAGGAAATGTAAAAAACTAAAACAAAATCCTTTTTAACATAAACATCATCCTAATATCTCAAATAAACATAAAAATAATTCCATTTACTTACTCACATGGATACCCTACTAGTCGAATAATCACATGCAATACCAATAGCCACTTTCATAATGATGGAATGCATAATGCAAGACTATCATTACCACATAGTCAAGGATTTGTGCCAAGACTGCAAATAATATTTTGTCAAGTCCTTGTGCCAAGACACTAGTTTGTCTCATGAAACCTACCGATGAATTGAGTAGCTATAACGGGCTCCACCTGTCACTTATTAAGTCCAATGCATTCCTCATATGAAAAGGTTTAAACATAACACAAACATTCATATTAGAACTAGCATACGATATGTAAATACATTCTCCATAAACCATGAATTGTATAAAAATAACACATCCACAGTCAAACATATCACAAAACCTTCAATACAATGTGGAAGTTTTGTATCATAATAAATCAACTTCAAATAAGCTTAAAATCCATCAAAGGATTTTCCTATTGATGAAATCAAAACTATTTGAGAGAAATATATCCTTTTTTTGAAATCATTTAAATGTCACATAATTATAAAATAAAACATTTACTTTGAAATTATTCTTATAATATTGTAATGGAAACTTAGACGATTTTATAATGGAAGAAAATAGCTACACAAGCAGTATAAGTTAAAATGGACATTCTTACCTTAATTCTGTGAAAAAGGTTAAAAAGGACCTTGTATGGAAAACAATGAAAATATTCCATTATAAAAAGTAAAAAAGGGTATAAATGACTTTAACCCATATTCTATAAAATAATAACAATGATTTTAAATATATTTTTACGAAACATGGATGTGGATGATAAAGATGTCCTAGTAGATAATTATGTATAAACAACCTCAGATAATGAAGAGATTGTGAAATAAACCCTTAACTTGTAATTTTCCTTGGTGGAGGGTAGGTTAACATTCCTTATAATAGTGAAATAATTGTTATTAAATTATACAAGAATCATATACATTAATATGATATCATATATGATCTTTTAAAATAGGTTTGTTAATAATATCTTAGTATTGTCATCACTTCGAGTTTTAACTTACTCGTTTTCTTTTATATGTTTTGTTTCATAAGTTTTATTTGTTATGGATAAGTTGTATCTTATTAATATAAATAATTATATCAAGTCCTTAATTTTTTTAATCATCAAATGATAATTATACTTGCATGGATATGATGGGGAATGAATCTCATCACGTTCATGGAGACGGTAGTCCGTACGTATGCACGAGTGACAATATCATTTTTTTAATATTAGAATAATATATAATTGGAAGTTATATCATATATAAAGAATAAAGATTTTGTTATATTTATTATTTACATCAATTACACATCATTATCATACCCATCCAAATAATAATGTTTTGAATAACAATTACACCACGACGTGGAGACGGTAAGTAGTACATACGCACGTATGGTGACATGTCATTAAAAGGGTGGATATAATACTGAATATATTTGTACCATATTTATAATAACATCTCATTATATAGAAGATAATGGTGTTATTATTTTATAATGGAAATAAAAAGAAATATGAAGTTGAAAAAGAAAGGAACTTGAAAGAGGGTGGTGAAAACATTACCTCTTCTTCGGGTTCTTCCTTTTGATTTGATCAAAAGGGCTCCATAGGTTGGAATTATGACCAAATAAAGGCCACTATTATGAATTTAGGATAGTTTGAAGTATATATGGGTAGGTTTTGGCAGAGAAAAACGGCTTTGGAGGTGTGAATTTGAGAGAAGGGGAAGTGCCCTTTTATAAGAGGGGTGAGGGGCACCTTTGGAAAAACTTAAAGCATTATTTTATAATAAATTAATATTCTGTTTATAATGGCTCAAAAGTGAATTATTTAGAGGCTAGGGTGGGTATGGGTCGAAATAATCTCACCCAATAGGTTTTAGAGAAGTTTAGGTTACAATTTTAACCTTATCATTTAGATTTAACTCTAAGTTAAATAATTTAACTTTTTTCGTGTCTTCTTGTATTTTTACACTATATGGTTAATAAACATAATATATACTGCCAATCGAACCCCAATTGGTTACTTAATGTCATATATATTATTATATAAGTCTTTTTTCTGAACCTTATATTTTTAGGACCATTATATCAATTAATAATATAATATTTGTTTTAAACACTATTTTATGTCAATTTTGACACTATTCAGTATTTGTTTTTTTGATAAAATAATAACAACATGATTACTTCAAAAAAAATATATTGAGTCAATACTAACATTTCATATTCACCTATAAATTTCATGGATGGCATAAAAACTTTGAAATTGAATTTATTTTAATATTTATAATAGCATTTATTTGATTTTTTCATTAATAAGGTAATTACTACATCATCATTGTGTCAATAATAAATTTAATTATTTAATCTCTAAAAATTATAAAAATAATACCATTATTTAGTAAATTTATTTATATTTCTAATTTATATTTATAGTCTAATTTATCTTTTGCATAACCATGTATTAAAAATGTTTTACTTATTAAACTTTGATTTTAACTCTTTTAACTCTTCTTTAAATAAAATAACAATAAATGTCTTAATCTAATCCAAGTAGACCTAAAGAGTCATATTTTATTCCTAAGGTTTATCTTGGTTGAATTACACTTTTAAAATAGTATTATGACATGTGTTAGTGTAATATAATATCATTTTACCCTTAATTACCCTATTTACTTTTAACCTTTGTAAATAAAAGTAAAAAGTTACTATTCACCAAAAATTATTTTTATCTTATTGAACCACATTTTACTCCTTGATATTAACTATGCCTCTCAGATTTTCTAAATTAAACTCACCGAACTAGTAAAATTATGTTTTAGGTAAATTTGCAAATGTTCCTAGGAGGTGGGTAAAAGACGGTAAAAAGTTTGATAACTTTTTTATATATCTAATATTATTATAAAATGACTCTAATGAATTACATTGAACTTATATAGGTATTATGTATAAATTTTGTAATAATATAAATTTAAATAAAATAAAAAAAATTATTGAAATAAAAATTCAGTTTTAAACAATAACTTAGTGTTTTTTCAATATTCATCAAAAATTGAATGTTTTCAGAAAAATACCAAAAATTCATCCTAAGATAATTTTGATATTATGAATTCAATAATGAAGTATATTTTACCAAATTCAAAACATTAAAGTTAAATTTATTAATTTAAAATTAATTCTCATTGTCAAAACCAAAAGGCGTATTTTTATTAAATAATAACTAGCAAAAGATTGACACTAGTTTATGTCTAATTTCAAAGTGAAATTACTTACAATAACCAGAATTGGATTACATGGTTAAAATATAATCTATTTTTACTTCTAAACCATTGAATTGTATAATTTTACACTATAAATTATTTTGATTAAAAATGTTCTTTTTCAGTTAAAATATAGTATTTTTCACCATTCACCCAAATATGAATGTTATCAGAATAACACCAAAAATTTATTGAAACTAAATTATTATGTCTCGATTATAAAGAAGAATTTTATTTTTCCAAATTAAATATATAAAAGTTTCAAATATTGGATTTAAAAAGGGTTCACCAATAAAAGGTGGTAAAAGTGCATTTTTTGAAAAGTAAATATTTTATCTGGAAAAATAAATTAGTTATTAAATTATGTATAAGAAACTCATAATATGGATTGTAAAATTATAAGAACTGTATATAGTTCAAAATTCAGTTAATATTATTCATAACCGCTTTTGAATGGATTTTTTGGTAAGTCGTGTTGCGATTAAACTCGGTGTTGCATGTAGTGAAAGTTATTGAATTACTTTGAAAAAATAATGTACTATGAAATATTGGGTTGTTACATTCTTCCCTCATTCAATAAATTGTGTCCTCAAAGTTTGAAATTGTTCTTATAAAATAAATGGTTGAAAATAGAAAATTTCGTTTGAGGAAAACATACATCAGAAATTGGGTTAATAAAATTTATTATTAATAATAGGAAAAGGGAAAAGAAAAAGTCACCACCTAATTATGATCTCGATTAGGATAACATTGTATTGAGTAAATAAGGGTTTCCTTATGACATTTCCATTCCTTATTGTTTTGAAAATCACAAACACCTTATCCTTAAGAAAATCTATTTTTACCCTATATTTTTCTTTTATAAGGTAAATTTCTTTACCCAAAGAAATCTACACTTACCTAGAATTGATTGTTCATATCAATATTTTTCTTATGTATAAAAATCAGATTCATATCTAAAACCTCGGAATCGTATAATACATAGATATGAATCATTCTATTTTAGGATCTGAATTCCTATTATGAACTTTTATTAAGTTCTACTCTGAATTCCCTGTTACGAACTTTTATGAAGTTCAAATTGGAATTCTGATTACAAACTTATATAAAGTTCTAACTACAAATTATGATGATGAATTCTGATTACAAATTATCATTACGAATTTTGATGATGAATTCTAATTACAAATTCTCATTATGAATTTTGATGATGAATTCAGATTAAAAATTCTCATTATGAATTCTAATGATGAATTCTGATTATGAATTCTCATTACGAATTCTATTGATGAATTTCGATTATGAATTCTCATTACAAATTCTGAAGATGAATTCTGATTACCAATTCTCATTACGAATTATGATGATGAATTCTTATTATGAATTCTCATTACAAATTCTGATGATGAATTCTGATTAAGAATTCTCATTACGAATATTGATGATGAATTCTGATTACGAATTCTCATTACGAATTCTGATTACGAATTATGGATATGAACTTGTATGACGTTCAAATCCGAATTCTTATGATAAGTAGAATATGAATGTCCTTTTATTATAGACTCATAATTTATATTTAGTTAGTCTCTGAACTTTTATTTTCTTATATTTTGAATATTTGAGTTAGGTTATGTAACCATATTTCTGCCTACACTTTCTCTTTTATAAAACTATGGTGTACCTTCAGTTATCAACTAACCGTTGTTTGAGTGACATGTGTACAAGTCCCTCTAAAATTCTAGGAAAATATAACCGTTGGAGGAGGGAGCTGACCGTTGGAGCTGTGCCTATAAATATAAGCTCATTTGAACACTTGACAACATCTTTGACAACCGTGCTCACATGATGTTGAAGTGATTTCTAGAGAGGGGCTCTTATAAACTCTCAAGATTCGTGCAGAATGTTTGAACGACTTGTTCAAACTTTTCTTAGTGCAAACTTTCTTCGTGCAACTATGATTGTTGCTATGTACAATAGAGGGCTTCTGGCGATAGGAAGATAGAGGTGTTGACTACCTGATATTTGAGGTCCTGCGGGCATAACAAGACAGACTCTGATCTTTGTATCGAGGGCTTACCCTGGTGTGGGTAAGACATACTTTCTTGAAATTATAAATCAAGGGACCTCTTATCCAGGGTTGTTGGATACCCTTCTCTTTGGGTTAAAAGAGTTATTATTTGTTACTTGTAGTGTTACTACTTTGTTTTTTGCCGTGCATTTTGTATTGTAAAGGAAAGTATAACATTCTTATACTTCTTAATATTTATACTCTGATTTAGTTAGATTCTATACGCTTTAAGGTCGAATACTATTTGTTGTAAAATTTTGTTAAGTTTCATTTCTGGAATCACTTTTCTGGAATCAATGAAGTTTTTATAACATAGAGGTGTTGTGAATTTTGGTTATGAAAAATTTCCATATGGATTTTTAAAGTGTAAATTCACCCCCTCTTGTTTTTGAGCATCTCATACTTATATATTCGATCCTACATTTTGTATTATAGATTATATCGTACTCACATACCATGTCACACATTGGTGGAAATTAGAAACCCATAATTAGAGGAAAAGTGTAAATATTTATAGGGAGTGATTGAGGTCATCAACCACAAACAATTGTAGAATTGTGGGCCTCAAAGCCACCAATCAATGATGATTTAAAATACCATCAGTTCAACAAAATGTAAGGTATTAGGATAACAAATTTTTGGTTTTGAGATCCCTTCCCTAAAGTTTAATAATTATTTATCCATAAAATAAGAGGAATATATATATATATATATATGTATATATATACTTGAAAAGTAGAGTTTCATCCTTCAAATAGTTTCTACCAAACAATCTTCTTTCAGTCTAAAAGATAATAGAACTTAAAAATATATTCTATTTATCCTATTTGTTTAAGGTTCCAAAAAAAATGAATTTATAATTAATCTATGAGACCCTTAAAAAACTACATTATTCAATCTAGGACATCACATGGGCCAGTGATAGGTGATACACCCTTGTCTCCCTTCAGTTATGGGTTCAAGTCTCCTGACCTTGTTGGACATGACGAGTTGCCGCCCGACCTCTTGGTTGTCCTTTTTATGGAAATCCAAAAATAACCTTAACAATAGTATCCAATTTCAAATTTAATCCATTCTAGCCTTTAGAATTATCCAAAATACTTATATCCAAACTCTTAGTCCAAAATTTATAAGGAAGTTAAACATAATTAGGATCTTTTGTTCCAAGTAATAACTTGTGAATGCTTTCATCATGTATTCTTTTACAACACCGCAAAATCCTAAATTACCCAAATCAACCATCTTTAATTCCAAAATCACTAACTCATTATCGAGACCATATTAAGGATTACCTTTCCTTCAACAATGTATTTTCCAAAAAGAGTAGCTTACTATTAATTCACTTTTCATAGAACCATATAATCTCAAATTATCAGTAAAATAGTACTACAGTATAATCCTTATTTATCTCCATAATTCATGTAACCAATATACTGTTGATACAACACTCAAACTAAATAATTCTATAATAACAACACATGAACACTAGTCAGTCCTCTTCATCTGAGGTAGAATCATAACTTGATTATTATCCAATAACATCATTTACGGTATACTCTTATGTATGGGACATTGATCCGCATAGTGTCTCAATGCCTTCTAGATGAAGCATTTTACATTTGAAAACTATTTCTTACCCATGTAATCACATACATGGTGTCCTTTTTCTACACACTTATAAAAAACTCCCATTCCATTCAAGCATTTACCATGGTGACTCATTCCACATTTATCACATATTGGAACATCCTTCTTTCCCTTATTCACTTTATCCATCCTTCTTTCTACCATCCTTTTCTTCTATGGCTTCCCTTCAAAGCCATAGGATTCAAGGAATTATTTACTTATATTATTAACGCAAGATACTATTTATTCATATGTTGAGAATACATGGGAGAATATTTCCCTTATAAATGTTAGCTTAATACCGTGAAAGATATGATCTTTCTTACTCTTTAGATCATATGTATTGCTGGAGTTCTCATTCCTTCTACTAGGCACCATTTCTAAACAATGACATACAATAGGTCAATTTATGAATCACAATTCATAATTCCAAACATGTAAAATAACAAACATAAATTGAAAAGTTAATGGATATAATACATAAAAATATATTCTTTGAGGAGATATATACTTGTAAATCCTTTTTAATGATTTGTAAAGAAAATGAGAATTATCCAAAGCATATCCCCCAGAAGTGTCGTAACCAAGAGTGTAACAAGGGCCGTTGTCATGCACTAGTTCCTGTTCGAGTCTAGCTCAAAGCGGTGTTTTTGAGTTTTACCCATAGGTACATTTGTGCCAGGGCCACCTCCACCTGCTAGTATCTAGAAAGGTATGTATTTGTTTGGAAAACTCATAAATTTTCTACATTTACAAAATTCTAGGAAGTTATTCTATAATAATCCTTAAAGTCTATCTTAGTGTAATGTGCTCTAATCAGAGTTTATCTAATTCTAGTTTCCAAGGTTATTGCTGAACTTCCCCTCGTACAAACTGTAACTCCCCAACCCCAATTACCCAGAGTTGGTACATTATTTTAATACATAGGCATGATTACAAGGAATCAAGTCCCGAAGGACCGATCAAATTAGTAGTCTTGGAAAATAGATTACATACATGAATGTTATATTACAATTTATAACATACAAAACAAAAAAATAATCCTTTATGATTTCCATTATTCACTTAGCTTAACCCTGCATATCAATAACAATACAATTCTTGGAATCCTAGGAAAAATAAAACATAGAAAGGGGTGAGCTCAAATGCTCAGTAAGGGTAAGCAATACAATGAAAACTTTTCTAAATAAGAATAAACATTTAAGGAAATGAATAAAATTAAAACAAAAGCCTTTTAAACATAAACCTCATCATAATATGGCAAATATAAATCAAAATAATTCCATTTAATTTCTCACATGGATAGTCTACTAGTCTAATAATCACATGCAATATCAATAGCCACTTTCATAATAATGGAATGCATAATGCCAGACTATCATAACCACATAGTCAAGGCCTTGTTCCAAGACTACAAATAAGATTTTTTCAAGGCCTTGTGCCAAGACACTAGTTTGTCTCATGAGACCTACCGATGCATTGAGGAGCTACATCGGGCTCCACCCGTCACTTATTAAGTCCAATACAATCCTTAAACGAATAGGTTTAAACATAACATAAACCTTCGTATTAAAACTGGAATATGAAATGTCAATAAATTCTCCATAAACCATGAATGGTATAAAAATAACACATCCACAGTCAAACATATCACAAAACCTTCAATACAATTTGGAATTTTTTTATCATATTAAATCAACATCAAATAAGCTTAAAATTCATCAACGGATGTTGACATTGATTAAATCAAAACTATTTAAGATTAATATCTTTTTTTAAAATCATTTAAAAGTCACATAATTATAAAATAAAACATTTACTTTGAAAATATTCTTATAAGATTTTAAGAGAAACTTAGACAATTTTATAATGGTGGAAAATAGCTGCACACGCCATATAAGTTAAAAAGGACATTCTTACCTTAATTCTGTCGAAAAGGTTAAAAAGGAAATTGTTTGGAAAATGACGGAATGATTACATTATAAAAACTCAAACAAGGGTTTAAATTTATTTAACCTATATTTTATAAAATAGTAATAATGATTTTAAATACATTTTTACAAAGCATGGATGTGGATGATAAAGAGGTCCTGGTAGATAATTACGTATAAACAACCTCGGATAATGAAGAGATTGTTAAATAAATCCTTACCTTGTAATTTTCCTTGGTCGAGGGTAGGTTATCCTCCTATATAATGGTGAAATAATTGTTATTAAATTATACATGAATCATATACATTAATATTATATCATACATGACCTTTTAACATTGCTTTGTTAATAATATCTTAGTATTATCGTCACTTCGGGTGTTAACTTACTCATTTTATTTTATATGTTTTGTAAAATATGTCATGTTTTTATGGATAGGTTTTATATTATTCATACACATAATGATATTCATTCCTTAAACATTATTTTTAGTCCTAAAATGAGAATTATACTTGCATGGATACGATGGGGAATGAATCTCATCGCGTTCGTGGAGACGGTAGTCCGTACGTACGCACGAGCGACACTATCATTCTTTTGATATTAAAATAATATATAATTGTTTGTTATATCTTATATACAGAATCATTATCATTTTATATTTATTATTTACATCAATTGAACATCATTATCATACCCATCCAAATAATAATGTTTTGAATAACAATTACACCATGACGTGGAGATGGTAAGCCATACGTATGCACGTATGGTGACATGTAATTCAAAGGATGGATAGAATAATGAATATGGTTGAACCATATTTATAATAAAATAACATTATATATAAGATACTGGATTATTTATTTTAGAATGGAAATAACAATGAAATAAGAAGTTGAAGAAGAAAGGAACTTGAAAGAGGGTATTGAAAACATTACCTCTTCTTCGGGTTCTTCCTTTTGATTTGATCAAAAGGGCTTCTTAGGATGGATTTATGACCAAAGGAAGGCATCTATGATGAAGTTAGGATAGTTTTTATGATATATGGTTTGGGTTTGGCCGAGCCAAATGGCTTTGGAGGTGTGAATTTGAGATAAGGGGAAGTTCCCTTTTATAAGAGGGATGAGGGGTACCTTTGAAAAAACATAAAATATTATTTTATAATAAATTTATATTCGGTTTAAAATGGCTCCAAAGTGACTTATTTACAGTCTATGGTGGGGATGGGTCGAAATACTTTAAAAAATAGGTATTTTACAAGTTTAGGTTATAATTTTAACCTTATCATTTATATTTAACTCTAAGTTAAATAATTTAACTTTTACCGTGTCTTCTTGTATTCCTACACTATATGGTTAACAAACATACTATATTCTTCCAATAAAACCCCAATTGGTTCCTTAATGTCATATATATTATTATATGAGTATTTTGGCTGAACCTTATATTTTTAGGACCATTATATTATTTAATAATGTAATAATTGTTCTAAAAACTATTTTATGCCAATTTTGACACTATTTGGTATTTGTTTTTTGATAAACTAATAACAGCATGATTACTTCAAAAAAATACATTGAATCGATCCTAACATGACATTTCCACCTATAAAATTCGTGGATGTCATAAAAACTTTAAAATTGAGTTTATTTTAATATTCATAATAACATTTATTTGATTCTTTCTCTAATAAGGTAATTACTGCATCATCATTGTGTCATTAATAAATTTAATTATTTAATATTTAAAAATTATAAATAAAATAAAATTATGTAGGTAATTGTTTTATATTTCTAATGAATATTTACAGTTGAATTTATCTTATGTATAACCCTATATTAAAAATGGTTATGTTATTAACCTTTGATTTTAACTCTTTTAACTCTTACTTAAATAAAATAATAATAAATGTCCTATATAATCCAAGTGGAACTAAAGTGTCATATTTTATTACTAAGGTTTTTTTTGGTCGAATTACACTTATCCAATAGAATTATGACATGTTTTAGGGTAATAATAATATCATTTGTACCCTTAATTTTTGTATTTATGTTTAATTGTGGTAAATAAAAGTAAAAAGTTACTATTCACCAAAAATTATTTTTATCTTATTGAACAACATTTTATTCTTTGATATTATCCGTGTCTATCGTATTTTTGAAATTAAACTCATAGAAGCAGTAAAATTAAGTTTTATGTAAATTTTCAAATGCTCTTAGGAGGTGGGTAAAAGACGGTAAAAAGTTCGATAAATTTTTTTATATATCTTATCTTATTAAAAAATTACTCCAATGAATTACATTTAACATATATAGGTATTATGTATATATTTTGACCTAAAATAAATTTAACTAAAATAAATAATTATTTACAAAAATTTGGTTTTAAACAATAACTCAGTGTTTTTTCACTATTCATCAAAATTTGAACGTTTTCAGAAAAATACCAAAAATTCACCCTAAGATAATTTTTATATTCCGAATTCAATAATGAATTCTATTTTACAAAATTCAAAAAATAGAATTTTAATTTAATAATTTAAAATTAATACTCATTGTCAAAACCAAAAGGCATATTTTTAAGAAATAATAACTATCAATAGACTGACACTTGTTTTTGTCAAATTTCAAAGTGAAATTACTTAAAATAACTAGAATTAGATTAAATGGTAAAAATATAATATTTTTGTACTTACAAACCATTAAATTGTATAATTTAACACTATAAATTATTTTTATTAAAAGATGTTTTTTTCAGTTAAAATACAGTATTTTTCACAATTCACCCAAATATGAAAGTTATCAGAATAACGCCAAAAATTTATTGAAACTAAATTCTTATGTCATGATTCTAAAGAATATGTTTATATTTTCAAATTGAACATACAAAGGTTTTAAATATTTTATTTAAACAGTGTTCACCATTAAAAGGCAGTAAAAGTGCAATTTTTGAAAAATACTTCTTTTATCTGAAAAAATGAATTAGTTCTTACATTATGTCTAAGAAAATCATAATATGGAAACTAAAATTATAATTATTGTTTATAGTTCAAAATTAAGTTTATATTATTCATAACCACTTTTGAACAACTAGTTTGGTTAATCATTGTGCGTTTGAACTTGGTGTTGCGTGTAGTGCAAGTTGTTGAATTACTTTGAAGAAATATCATACTACGAAATCTTGGGGTGTTACATTTCTAGTATAGATTAATTAAATTATTAAATACTAAATATATGATATTGAAAAAGTTCCTACCAAAATGAATCATGATATTAAGGAATTCATATCAAGTTCACTTAATTGTTGAGTTTTGTAGTTCTATGAATTTTATTTAATTTATATAGTGTAATACAGTCCCTTTTAGATACAATATCATGAATCATTAAAAATTAATTTTATTTTATTTACTAAATATAAATATTCCTCCATATTTATTTTAATTGAATATTACCATGTGGTAAATAATTTAATAATATAATTTATTTTCAGTAGGTTATATTACGTTTTCATTGTCTTTGATTTTGTACAGTTATGTCTGTAATTTGTTTTAATTATATAATTTTTTATTTACAATAATTTTTTATCATTTTTATTTGATACACTTAATCTATTCATTGATTAATTTTCACTTAAACATTCAAATCTTTGCGAGGGTTTATTTCATAAACTTAATTTAATTGGAATTGTTTTTGCTCGAATATTTCTCTAAAATAATTATTCAATTTTTGGATAATAAACCTCATTATATTTCTTTTTTATTTGGATTCTCATGAATTTTTTCATTTCACAATACCATTATCCACCCATTGGTAAATAAAATTAATTAGAAAAATGTGTTAAATAACATCGGACTATATAACTATATTCTAAGGAAAATATTTTTTTTCTAATAAATCCATGTTTTTAGAAAATGTTAAAAAAAGATATTCTAACATTGATAAAATTATTTTTTAAATAAAATTTTAACATTTTTTTATCTTTTTATGATTATTTAAATGTAATATTCTAGTAATTTTTGAAAAGTTCATTCTTTAATTGTACAAAAATATTAATGTGATTATTTGTTTTAATATATAAAACATTTTCATAATTCCCTTATTTGAAGACAAATCAATTTTTTAAAGGCTAATTCATTTTTTCCAAATGATATTTTATATTAAAAATATATTCATTTTTTTATTTTTTAGTCTTAGAATGGAATTATAAAAATGGAATATATATTTTCATATAGATTTTTTCAATGATATTTTTATGATATTTACACTAATCAATAACAAATTTTATTTATTTTACATATCCTCCGTTGGGGATATGTTTGATTAATAAAATGATATTATTCCACTGGATGGATTACGATTATTTTGAAAATGGATATTATTTACACTCACTCCCATGATTCATTTTGGAAGTCATTAACATCCCTTGAAATATTCACTATATTATGATTATTAGACATTAAATATCCATAAAAAATCCGTATTATTTATCATATATATAATTATTTAGGAAAATGTATCTCATTTATATATACATTTTTCACTATGAATGTTATTTGAATGACTAGGGGTATATTCATAACATGTTTTTTTATTCAAAATGGATATAATTTGGTATATAATATTATTCAGAAAATAAATCATTCATTCAATATACGTGCAATGATTTTTAAAAAAAATTGGTTGGGGAATTGTTATTGATTTAATATGAATGCATCAATAATCTAATGTGTTGAATCAGTTAAATATCTTTAGTAAAATGTTTTTATAGCCTATACTGACCAATCAGTTTTAAACAATATTGTTAAAGGTATTGTCAGTAGAGGTATCATGATCCCTCAGATCATGTGATCTAATTATTATTAATTTCCATCATTGGGAATTCATTTGTTATTATTAATGATATTGTTGGAATGGTAAAAAATCTAGATTAATTTCATTCTCATTATTAACTAAATAAAATTTCATTTATTTACCTAACAATATTTATTATGCCATATCCTATTACAATAGTCATTGTATTGATCAAATGGATTTTTTACTATTATTTAATTTTCCACAATCATTATACTAGAAAAATTATTTAAATGGAATTTTTGTTTTGTTATTCACCATAACATATTGATAATTTCTGTAAAATTTTTTAAATTGAATATATATTCAGTTGTTTTATATTCATTTATTTATTATTATTGAATCATGATAGGTTCCTCTATAATTAACCATTTTAAACATTTCATCTCACCAATATTTTTTCCATTCCTAGGAATCCATGATGTGTATTATGATGTAAATGCAATGATATATAAGAAGAAATCACTTTATAAAACATATTATGTTTTAAATTCTGTTTTCAAATATAATAATTGAATCATGCATTGTAACGAACTAAAATTTCATCAGTACAATTCCCTCTGTTATTGAATTAAATTGCATATTTTTATTATGGTTGGAGAAAACATATGTAATTATTTGGTTTAATTATATTATATATAATTAAAAATAACATTAAGAATCATAACCATGGAATATGTATCCCTTAAAAATTGATAGTATTATTATTATATATATAGGGTATTGTTTAATCTAATTGACATCGAAAAAGGATGCGAGGGATTCAAGCAGAAGGATCATACCCTATGAATCCCATATACCAGAGATTATGATGTATATAGATTCATTGGGAATTTCCCTTGACCAATCTAAATATGATATCAAATAATTAAAGCATCATCAAAACCAATTACATGATTAGTTCAATATCATTGAGATAATGACTAGAACCATGTATATTGAAGCACCCCATAAAAATATCACCATCACACAAAATATTCATTGGGATTATTTAAGAGTAATAGAGGGATATGTATCAATAAAAACCTAATAAGAATATGTATAATGTATTTTCAATATAATAGTGGTTATAGTTACTATTATGGTTTTTTCATTATAATGTATTTTTATTTTGATATGGTAAAAAATTTGTAATTTTTTTTGGAAATATAATATATTAATTAAGAAAAAACATTTGATGAATAAATGAATTTTTTTTTCAGGTAAATGATATTATAATAAAATATTTTAATCAAATAATTTTTTTAAAATAAAATTGAATATATAATTTTTATAAACTCAAATGTAATTTTTTATAAGGGTTTGATAACTTTTATTATAAAAAAAACAAAACTTCTCAAAACATATCAATTTATATTTTAAAATAAAAAATTATCCTAATTAAAAAATTATTTTGATAAAATAAATATTATTTTTTCCATATAATTTAGAAATTATCCAATATTTATGTATTCTTTTTTTTCTAATATAGTTGATTTTTTTGGTTAAAATTAAATACCATATAAATATAACTATGTATTATGTCATCATAACAACTCAAATGTAATCAAATATAGTATATAAAGTCTATAACATACAAAATACATGTTCTACATTTTATATAATGTGAATTTTTGAACATTTTGATTAATTTTATAAATCCATTATGAATTCCCCAAATCCTATATTATATTTCAATAATCTAAAATAATTTCATTAAGAACATGACTCACTTTTATATTAGCATGGGTAAAATTTTATCAATTTCATACCTTGTATATAAAAAAATCCATTTGGAATAAAAAATATAAAAATACCCATGGCATGTGTTGTGGTTTTTATTAATTTAATATATAGAGTTGAAAATAATGGATTCGGAAATAATAATGTACTCCCCTCATTTTTCTAATATAAATCATCTGATTCTCCCATTCTTATTCACTCACATAAATTCAATCACAAATTTATTATTCTATCCCCTCTCTAGATTCCTCCCAAGGTTCAGAGAGGAATTCAAGAATCTACTCCCCAACATTTGGAATTTCCCTATCAATGTAAGTGATCTTTTCTTTATCCACTTTAGTCAAGCATCTTCATCATTTTTTTTATTTTATTTCTAGTTACTAATAATGGTATATTTGTTTCATGTACCTATTGCTGTAAGTTTTATTTACAAATTATTATAGGCCCCTTTATCTCTAATAAAACCATATTATTAATATTTACAGACCACTATTATGCTATTGAAATTTCAATATTATTTTTCTAGACCAAATATTTTAAATCTGAATACCTTAACTACGTCAACTGAAGAGGATTCACCTAAAAATAACTATAATCCTTTTATTGGGGACATGAACATATTTTTTCCCCAGAAAATGATAAAGAAATTAAATATTATGAAATATAATCCTATTATTATTGTTATATGTGGCACATATACACATGTACATGATATTAAAGTGAGGGGTACACCTGAAATTATAGAGGGACCTAATGCATTGGGTAATGTTTTAGTCACCAAAAAAGTCATGAAATGTAATATATATTAAACCTATTTCACAATGATACATTTTCCATGTTGTTATGATGTTTTTATGGTTATCATTTTCCAGTATTTATGATGTCATTTTGAAATTCATCTCTTATTTCCCTTATTTTTCATGTTATCATGTTATCATGTATCATGGTCAATATTTATGTTTATACTCATTATTATGAATCAATTATTTTATTATTTTCTATCATTAAATAAATTTTTCTAGTTATTATACGTTTTCATTTACTAGGATTTATAGTTTACCCATTTTTTATTTATGTCCACAGGTGATCAGATGCATTTTTAACTATGAAGGGATACTATGAGAATGTAAGTGATGTTTTAAATAATTAAGATATACCTCTATTTAATAATGTTATATAATACTCCTAATTACACAATGAACTAGACTTATAAATCATTTGAATATTATTATGTGTATTCCGAAATAAATAATGTTTAATTTATGTGTACTGAAGATAGGGGTTGTTATAGTTTATAACAATGGTACATTTAGTAATTTCCCATATTTTAAGTATAAAAATAGAGAAAGATTTAGGTAAAATACCAAACCTATTAATTCATCCCTAATTATTTTAACTATAAATTCAGTAGTTTAAAATATAATACAACCGTGTTTGGACACCACAATTAAATGTATTTCAGGCATAGATGCACATAGGGATGAAACCCGAAAACAAAAAATTGAGCTATAATTGATTAGGAATTTGTGCATGAAGATCAGAATTTATTCACACATGGTTTCACACATTTGGGGAAAATAAATTGGTAAATTAAAAATCTCATTATGAACTATAATTAAGGGGAAAAATATTCCCAAAAGATACTATGTTAGAAAACGAAGAAGGATAAACATGAATGAAGATAAATTTTTTTAAATTTATGAAAATAAAAGTCATACATAAGTTAACCATTTTATATTATTGGATTTTAGTATATGTGTTTAATTTATTAAAATTACTCATCCCTAAATTATCTATTATTTTAGCCAATTATTGAAAATAATAAGAACCGAGTAAACAAACAATGTAAAGGGAAATGTGATGACTACACAAATGAGATTCCAAACCAGATGAGAGAAAGAACAATGAAATTTGTGATGATATGATCTTAGTTGAAAATTTTTATGAATAAAAACATAGATCACAAGGAATTCAAATTTCTAGCTAATAATGAACAATCAACTATTATGACCTTTATGCGGAAAAGGCCTCCAACATTCATTGGATTATCATATCCCCTTATAATGAATCAATGAATAAACTAAATCCAGAAGATATTATATATTCATAAATGAAATGAGAAAGTGAATGTTAAAATATCTATTGATTTTTTAGAGGGATAAGGTGACTAGTTGTGGAAATTGATAAAGAAAACTATTCTCGAAAAAGATATCGAAGTCATGGTGAGAAAGAATCTCTGAGAAATCTTTTCAGATAAATATCTTCCTTACACATTATGACATAAATAAAAATGGATTTATATTCCCTCAAGAAATATAGTGATGAATTTATCAGGGTTTATGAGGAAAATATCACAAGTCATGCGTGATATGCCACTGATATTATCATTACCCCTGAATAGAAATCAAACCACTTTTTTCGTGGGATAAAAATGATCCTAAAAAAATATGTAGTGAAGAGTTTGATAGCTATGATGAAATTTCATGATGTACCATCCTGTTGAAAGGAATATCAACGAATCACAAGGACCAAATTTAGATAATAAGTATATGAAAATTAAATTTCAATAATGGAGGTACAATGATGATATATAATGGTGGAAATAAATTATAACATTTAATTAATAAAAATAATAGTAAGAAGATCAATGAATATTCCTTGATTGTGAAGAGGTAAATATTTATGTTTTAGAAGGAAGAGAACCTAGCTAGTGATAATAAGTAGGATAAAACCATTAATTTAGTGGAAGATAATAATGTACCATTCAACTATCAAAATTTTGTACAATTTTACAACTATAATGAAAAAATGGTCTCTTTATACCAATGCACTATGCCAAGGATGGTCATAGACAATCTTCTTTAAAATCGCCCAACCAATGAGGTTGATCTTATTTCATAAAAATAACTATAGTTAAACATAAATAAAGTAGTTTTCTAAATTGTAGTTATTCATTTATGAATAGTGAACTTAGTTTTTAATTCTGGTTTTACTCATTCCTTTATATTAATATTGTTTTGTAATAAAATTAAAACAATATTGAGAATCATGGAAGAAGACATGTCTATTAAAATTGAATATCGATAAATTACAGAATTCAATGTATATAACTCTTCCCCCATCAATTTTTTGGATTAAATTTCAATATAACCTTATGATACCCTTCTAAGTTTTCATTTTATTAAATTTTATTTATGGATTGGATTTCCATTAAAAGAATCATCATTAATAGTTGTGATAAGAAAATATGTCTTGGTATAATCAAATGTCCTTTTATTCTATATAAATTAAAGAAAATGAATGAATATTATTTAGAAAAAACCACATCCATGTATATTTTTTCTATAAGATAAATCATATTTAGCTCTAATTTTTTATTTTAAGGAAAATATCAGGCTTGATGACATGCCCATTGTAAGGGAATATGTTGATGTGTTTCCTGAATAATTTAATGGTCTTATTCTTAAATGATATGTTGAATTAATTTTCTAGTTTATACCTTGGGGGGTTCCATTATCCAAGACTCTTTATTGAATTGATGTATTGGAATATGAGGAGATGAAGAAAAAACTATAGGTGAGTTTGGATAATTTATTTTTACACTGTTTTTCTTCCCTGTGGGGTATACCCATCCTTATCTTCCAGAATATTGATGTTTTAATTCACCTTTAGATTGATTTTCATGAAATCAACAATATTATAATAAATAAGGAGTATAATATTACCTAGATTAAAAACATTTAATATTAGGATTGTGGAGTCCAATATTTCTCAAGTGTGGATATTCAGTTAGGGTATTACCATGTAAGGTTTGAGAAGGATGATATCCTCTAGAATAAATTATGTCAAAGGTTTAACAAAATTGATTTCATAACAATTATATTAGATCTAATTAATTCTATACAAATCTTCAATGATTTGATTAATAGTGTCTTAAAATATTTCCTCTAAAAAATTTATGTTTTTTCATTATAGAACTGAGAAGGATAAAATTTTCATAGTCATTAAAATATTTTACATTATAATAATAATTGAAGGAACATAACTAATCATTTCCCAAATTATTTCTCAAAAATACCTTATAGAGAATACAATAAGTTATAATAGATAATATGGTGAAATTTTGTAGAAGGTGGAATCTATATGAATAAAGAAATCTTTAGAGTTAAAAATTTATGAAGAAGGATTTTTATAATTTCAGTCACGTGTGTACAATAAAATATTGAGTTAAAGAATGAGATATTGGACGATGCACATAATATGGAATTCTCCATCCATTTAGGGAGTACAAATATGTTCCACAAACTATGAGATAAATATTTATTGGATTATGTTAATAGGGATATAAGTGAATATACATCAAGGTGACTATTATGTCAACAACAAAAGAATGAAATGAAAATTCCAAGGTGATTATGAAACCAGTAACAATACCTACATGGAAATGGGAAAACCTATCAATGGACCTTATTAATTATCATATGAAGACAACAAGAGAAAATAATGGAATATGGGTTGTGGTGGATCATCTAATAATTTCTTCTCAATCCATTATAGTCTATGAGGACTTATCACTTGATCAACTTGAATGAATATGCATTATAGAAGTGGTGATGCTATATGGATGATGACTATGGAATGTAAATGATCAATATCCAATATATACAACCAAATTCTGGAAGAGTCTCCAGAATTAACACATCTTTTAGTTGAACTAAATCATGAAGGTTTTCCCTTAATATAATAACCAATCTGACAAGACAGTCCAGAAAGTTGGGGACATGTTGAGAGTATGATCAATTGACATTAATAGAGGATGATACCAATATCAATCTATATCCATGTTATCCTTAAATAATAATTACCACTAAAGAAAAAAATGTATCTGTATGAATTCATCTATAAAATGAGGTCCATGACTACTACATACCACGATAAAGCTGGGGAAAAATATTATGTTCTGAAATAATTGTTGAAAATTATAGAAAAGGTAAAAACCATTTAGTAGAATATTAGAAAATCATATAGTCAATAAAATATCAATGTTGAAAATCATTGATGAGATCTAGAGTTTGATGTTGGGGATAAAGTATTCCTCTATAATTCTCCAAGAAAAAGATTCCATGAGATATAGAAAAAACGAAATCATAGTTCAAGATACATTATTCCATTTGAGATCCTTGATCACATCAAAGTTGTTCCCTATCATCTAGAACTACCACATAAATTATATCATGTTCATGATGCGTTCCATGTATCCCTCTTGAAAAATTAAATTTCATAATCATAACATGTAATGAGTATTGATATTATACTATGGTAGAATAATCTATTATATGAAGAGTATTTAGTGAAGATCCAAGATTGTAGAGAATTATGTTTCTGAAATAAGGCAATAGACCTGATCAATGTGCTAAATATAAACAAAATATGTTATGTAGTGATGAGAGAATAAAAGGATGTGATAAAACATAATGACCATTTACTACTTTATATGGTGAAATGAAAATTTATTGAGTTTCATTTTTGAATGGGAAATATTGTAATGACTGATACTATTATAAATAAATTACACATTATGGTTGTATTAAATTAACAATTATGAATTTTTTTTATATACAATTTCTACACTTATTTGATTTATTGGATAGAGAATACTTTTAATCATCATTGTAGTTTATAATATAGATATTTAATTGTGATCATATTATTAGTAAAAATATATGGTTTTGATAAATCAAATTTATAAAAAAATTTATTTTATGGCCTCAACCAGTAGGATCATACCCAATGAATCCCATTTAATGAAGAATCCAATGGACATATAATCATAAGGTGATTTCCATTAACATTCCCAATATGAGACACAACCAAAAAAATCATGAGAGAAATTGAATATAGGAGAAGATCATGCTCATTGAGATTATAAACCTAACCATAAACATTCAAAAACCACATGAAAATGTCACCGTCATAGATGTTGTACAGAGGGATTATTCTAGTGTAATAAAGGAATATGTACAATTTCCCTAATAATATGAATATTTATAATCTATTTTCAATATAATAATGGTTTTTAGTTGTTACCATTATTACTTTATAAATTATTTTTTACTTTGGTGCAATAAAAAAATTATTTTTGGGTAGTATGAAATCTCAATCAAAACATTCATATCGATTAATTAATATATTTTTGAAATAAATATTATCTTAATAAAATATTTTAATAAAATATTTTTTATTAATTATTAATTATATTTTAATTTTTTTGAAGTCAAATGTAATTTTTATTTGGATTCGAAAAATATTATTATGAAAAACCAAACATTTCTCAATAAATTCCTATTCATATTTAAATAAAAAAATAAAAAAAATAATTTTGATTAAATACATATTATTTTTAGAACAATAACATTGAAATTATCAAATGGTGATTTTATAATAATTTTCCGAGATAATCGATTTTTTCAAGTAAAATTTAAATATGATATGGATGTACCATATATAGTATGACATCCAAATTACAGAAAATAGTTGTAATAATTACTATGAATTATATTAATGATAAATTATATTATTTTATTTTTAGAGAATTTTATTTATAGAATATTTACCGAATTTATAAAAACATTATTAATACTCCAAAATATATATTATATTTTAAGGGTTTAAAATCATTTATTTTATAATAAGACTCCCTTCAACATCCTAAAGTTTAATATTTTAATACTTTTGGCCCCACTCATTATTATATAAGTTAAACCACTCAATATTGGGTATAAACCATGAGGAAAATCCATTCTAAGACGTCTGGTTTTGAATAAATCTATATATAGAGTTCAAAACCAATATTTGGGAAATAATAATAAACTCCCCTCCTGTTTCATATATGAATCCACCCAATATAAAAATATTATTAATAAAAACCCTGAAGACAATACCTACCATTACCTACCCACTATAGATTCCTCAAATGTTTCCCCCCAAGCACTTATAAAGCTCATACCTTTTATGTAGAATCACCATCTGCAGAGAATTTATCTTTTCCTTATACCATTTATTCTATAATATTCTTAATTTTAGGTCAATTTTTAATTTACTAAATCTTGAATATGTTCTACATATTCCCATTACTATCATTTGATGTAATAATTGTGATAGAATCCATTTTATCTCATTAAACCATTTTACAAATCGTTATGTAGCACCATTCTACTATTGAAATTTCACTCTGAATTTTTAATGACAAAAAATAATATTGTGAACACCATATTTATTTATACTCAGTGTTATTCACCTATATATACCTATACTACTATGTTTTTGTACTAAAATTTATGTATTCTACTTCCCTTGATCATTGAATTCAGTACGATTAAATATAATACTATGTAGAATTATTTATACTTCACACTTATTAATGTATAAGATATGAAAAGGACATGAGTGCATTGAATTATATAGTGCTGTATTGAAGAAATGAATAAGGTTACTATTAACAGTTACTTTCTTTAATGTGTTTTTTTTTCATTTTATCTCCCATAAATTATTCACATTTATTTATAATTGGACATTACAATTCCCTTGAATACCCATATTATTTATGATGGTAATTTTTATTTTTTATAGTATATTATAATTTTACATATCCTATTTTACATTGATGTTTATATGATTGAATATGAAAATATTGAATAGCAATAATTTTTATTCAGTACAGATATTTAGTGGTATCACATTTTGATTAGAGAAATGAATTTATTATTCTAATGATGATGAATGATTTGGAAATTATTATGTTGGTTGAAACTATTTATATATAACCACATATGGAATCCTTAGTTTCATTTGACTTATCAGCTGTCCATCACTAGTTAAATGGGTTTAGGGTGTATACATAGACATCAGTTTTAAACTATCTTCTATAAGGCCATGATAGTATAATTATCCTGATGTCTGTGATTATGCTTTAAAATATATTTTAATTTCAATACTTAATAATATTGTTATTATTATACATGAAATTTTTGAAATGATATTATATTAGGATTCATCTCATTTATTTTTTTTGATTAAATGGAATGTGTTTTCAAATATTTACCAATCCATATTAATTACCTCTTACCATATTGTGATATTCTTTTTAATTATTATATAGAATGAGTTTTATGTTATTTACTTTTACATATTTGTTATGAAATAAAAATTATTTAAATAGAATGTGTTTTCTATTATTTATCTTTCTATATTGAATATGATAGTAAAATTATATAAATGAAATATGTGTTCAGTTATTTATCATTTCATAATGAATGATCTTATTGAATGATGATATATTACAAAATACCTAACCTTTAATGAGAATTTGAGCTCACACGTATTTTAATTCCTTTTCCAGGAATCATTAATGTGTAATATGATTGATATGAAATGATTTATTTGAGAGAATAATGTTATTATCATAAAAAAATTATGTTTTAAAGTGTGTTTTAAAATGTAATATAAATATCATGAATGTATACTGTTCACTAAAATACTAATATATTAGGTCCATTATAATGAAATATATTAAATATCATTCCATTAAAATAAAAAATCACTAGCTTGGGGTTATTTGTTTCTGGGTGATAAAATATATAGGCGTTAATATATGTATATAGAATGTCTATAGTAGGGGTATCTGATTTCTTCTTAATTTTAATTTTTGAGGAATATTTAATTTTTATACACAACATTTCATTTATATGAGGTATAAACTACCCTATTACATATTATATAAATAATCAATCAAAAATCATGATATTTTAATTTAAAACATTAATTATTTCATCCAGTGGTATTTCACATGAAATTTACCTTGTTGTAAAATGTTTCGTTAGTTAATTTCCTTTGTTGGGTTATAACTCTTCTTCAACAATTTTTAATGCCATAATTATATGTTAATCTATGAATCATTTATTTTATTGTACACGTAAATTTTTTTTTCTAGATTTATTTTTTTTAAATGTAATATCTTTATTGATAAATTCTTAATTCAATGATGTGATCATTGTTAGGGTTATTTTCTTCTAATTATATTTCATTGGAATGTATATTTGTAATAAGATCTTATAATATTTTAAAAGGTGTATATACCTCTAACATTAAATTATATTTCATGAATAACTTTATTTTTATGATATTTAACTATTCATTTTATGTTCTTATTTCACAGGACTTTTGATGGAAAAGTTCCCAATGAGGAAAAGGTTTATGCTTCAATATCTTTTCCGTCCCTTATTTTTTATGTTCAATGTTACTAGAGGGGATGTTTTATGGTAATATTATATTCATGAACTTAAATTTTATTATCATATGGTTATTAATATTTATTATAATTTTCATTTTTATTTCCTACTTTATTTATTAATGAAACATCATTAAAGTCATCTGTATGTGATATCGATATTTTATCTTTTATTAGATGATGAATATTTCTATTTCAAAAACATGTTTATGGATATTATTTTCAGAAAATAAAGTATTTAATAAATCTTTTTGATTTATACTTTTATAATATTTTAATAGGATTAAAATATACATTTATTAATATTTTTAAAATAATAATCTTTAGTATCCCTTTATAAAAATATTGAAAATAATTTTTTTATCATTTTAAACATGGAAGGATTTTTTACACTATCACGCCCATTATTTTCTTTTACATTTACATTATTGGTATTTAATGTTATTTAAAAAACTATTTTTCCAAATATTTTGTGGATTTTTTGATTTCATATGGGGTCTACGAATTAAAAAGTGTATTTTTATAAGTCATGATTTCAATAATCTGTTTATAATACTTCCATTCATCAACACCAACAATCCTTGAAATTAATTATGCTCCACTTGTTTTAATTTATAATAATATCATCCCAATGATTTTATGGTGTTATTTTTATGGATTCAAATATATATTCATTGAACCCATTTTTTATTATGATAATTATTTTATTAAAAGAATAATGATTGGTCATATGTGTTTTATGATTAAATAAATGCTATGTAATTTATTCCTGATACCATTATAACCATTTTGTATGATTACATCTGATCAAAAATCATAATATAGGATTGAAGAGACCTTGTATTCCTCTACAATTATTTGTGTAATATTCATTTTTTTAAGTTGATTATGAGGGTTATTCTAAGTATTACCTTGGTATATATAATAGTGATATAAAAAACATCCTCAATACCCACACATTCTATTTAATCTTTTTATGAGTTAAAATTGATTCATTTGATTATGATTGACATAACATGGATCATGATTTTTGATTCCTATGATTATTTTCTTTGATAAGTCATCAATATATGTTTCATTATTTATGATATTGGTATTTATGGGCTTGAATTATCATATACTTATGCAAATTTATTTTGTAATGATTCCTTAAATATTTTGTAATTATCACTAATGACATTTGATTAATAATTTTCATGTATACCCTTATAGACCATATAATCTCAGACTTTATTCCATTTCCTTTTCAATAGTATTTGAATAACCGTTTTGATAATGTAATTCCTAACAAAGATACTAGATGAGAAGAATTTAGTGGGGGATATTGTAACATTTTATGAACCCTTTTTTATATAACCATTTTGTTATATAATATTGTATCCTTATTCTTTAAAACTATAATCAAATTTTTTTGTTTGTATATAAGTGATATAATATTTACTTTCGATGGTGAATGGTTTTAATTAAAAAATTGTTCCATATATACTAAAATTAAATATTAAAAATTAAATTTTAGGTTATTAGAACTAGAGAAATTGGTGTGGGTTTAAGAAATTTGTATTCGGTATCTAAATTGAGTAAATATAATTTTAGATATTAGTATTTTATCACATAATGTTATCTTTTGATTTATAGATAAACTTTATTTTTTTTATGTTTAAGGGTGAATATAATTTTAAATAATTATAAATCCCCTTCAAGGGTTTTAATGATAGAATTTTATGGTGAGTATATATATATTTGGATATTGTTTATTAGGTTGAGGTATATATAACACTTATTACTAACATGACGTTTAGTTTTAGGATATAATGAGGAATTATATTTTTAGTAGAATATAGGAACATAAAGTGTCGTTATAGTGATTGAGATCATTTAATGACATTATTTGAATATTTTTAGTGATTGTATTATTAAGGAATATTTATTTTTGGGAATATGCATTTATGGGTGGGTAATGTTTTTTGAGATAAATATTAAATTTATCTTGGATGATTATGTGATAAAATATTTCCGATTCATGGTTTTAAAAAAAATCATTTTTATATTGAATAATTTTATGGATATATATTTGTAGAGTAATTTATTTTAGACATTGGGTATTAGAGTTTAATTTTATAAATTAATATTTTGTATTATCATAAGATTCTAGGAATCAACTAAAATTTTGATAAATATTTTGTTTTTGGATAATGTATAAATAAAATGATAATATATTCTAATTATTATTTGATAACATGTGATTCTTTATATGTTAATTATTTTGCAATTTTAATGAAACAATATACATTAATACTCATCATTTGGATAAAAAGATGAAATTGGGATATAAATTGATTAATATACTAATTATACATAGAATGTAACTATCATACATTGTGATTTTAGTATATAACTCAAATGAATTCAAGAAAAGTATTTAAATATATCTTGAAGAAATAGGGTTATCTTAATTTTTTTAATTATATTGAATTATTAGTCTTATTAAAACCTCTTTATTTTATAGTTTTGTGGTCATTGACTTTCTCATGATTATTCACATTGTTATGATCAACAATCTGTATCACTCTCTATCAATATGTGTAAATAAAACATTATTCCATTGCCATATCCTCACATTCAATTAATTTTCTCTTATTTTGAAATATCACGTGTATCATTTCTGAATGACCATAATACTTCCCTTTCTATCTTTTAATGTGGATATTTTATTAATCCTTTTTAAAATTTGGGATTTAAAAAAAGAAAATTTCAAATGATAAAAAATAAATTTAAAATTTATGTACAAATTATGAAGAAAAAATTTAATAAATATCTTATAATTTATTAACCATTACTTTAAATAAAAACTATGTTCGATTGTGTATTCGAAATAAAACATCGATCCTAGAGAAACCATAAAATATTATTAATTAAATATAAATATTATAACATAGTTGTTATGTTTGAATGTTTGAATAAATTCATATATAAAATAAAATATGTATAGTGTTCTTAATAAATAAAACGTATTATTTAATGATTTATATATAAGACCTTTATTTTTATTAAATCCATTTTATTCTTCAAAAAAAGTTTTCATCAAAAATGGTTTTTATTTCATTTTATATGAAAAATATTATAATTAAATTCATGATAATTGTGATCATTTAATTTCATAAAATTATATATATTATGATATAATTATATCAAAATTATCATTATGAGAAATTATTGTATTTTTTATGAAGGATTGATTTTTCAATAAATATATAAAAATACCATTTTCTGTAAAGAAAATTTTAATTCATTGAAAAATATAATTATTGTTATAATACTATATAAATTTATCATAGGTATTTTAAAATTATATATAATTTAATTATCTTCATTTTAGTAATCATTATACATAATTTTGGTATATGTATACTTTTTTCTTAAAAATTCATTTTTTCTAAAAACTATTTTCCATTGTGTTTTATGAATTTATATTAAATTTAATTTATGAAATATATAAAATTTTAATATATAAAAATGGATTATATAATTTTAATTTGGGAGTCTAACATTTTGAAATAGTTCACTAATATATATGGAAACTTGAAATAGTAACAATAATAATTATGTTACCATGGTAAATGGAATACCCTGAAATTAAGGTTGTTAATAAATTGACATTTACTATATAAGAATCTGGACAGTTGATTTAAATTATTGGATGATTATATATCATTTATAATATTATTAACGTCTAATATATTTCTTTTTATTTCACAAGGACATGAATTTGATCCACTATATTAATTTATATAATGAAAAGTAAACAAAATTAATGTATTTTTATTTAATAAATTGTTTATAAGGGAATAAATAGATTATTATATTTGTAGAAAATATTACTAAAAAACAAGAGGATTAATTTCATCATGGTATGTTTTTTAACATTCAGTGATGAAATGGATGGATTAAATTCGTGTGCAATACTAACATAGAGCTCATTAATGTAGTAAAAAAATCAACAAAATAAATTTAAGAATACCAAAAACATTATATTTTGAGTGATATTTTTAGTTCCAATATTATTTTTAAACTAATTAATTTTTATAGAGGTTTTTATAAATAATATTTTAAAATATATATTTTTATTGTATGTTTTAAATCCAAATTAAATGAATAGTCCCAAATTTTTCATTAATGATTTCTATGTAATATAATCTTTTATGAATCGATTAAATATTCATCAAAATAATATCATAAGAAAATTTAATATGATATGGTTTATGAAATTATCAACGATCTATTTTTTCCTTATTTTCAGTTAAGGAAATATTATAAAAATAAAAATAATGAAAAACATTGTTCCATGGTAATAATTAGAAAGGGTTAATAAAGGGTTAAAACAATATGTTAATTGTAAAAATGTGATCCAAAATTATCTAAATTTAGTTAAATTATAGTATTTAGACCCATAATCATATTATAAATTATTAATATAAATTTTATCCATTTTAAAATGAAAATTAAATAGTATAAATTTAATATTTGAACCAATTCTAAAGGTCACTATCCTCTATCTCATAATAGAGAACATCTACTTATCTTTTATTCATCATTATAAAAATATTATTGTAGAAAATAAATACCCAAATAAAATTTTTATAACCCTATAAACATATTATAGGAATTATGTTTGGAATAACACAAAACATATATGTCTTAACGTGTAAATCCAAGGATAATGTCCAAAGATGAGGTATAGTTCTTAATCGAGGTTTTTTTAATATTTATTATTCCACTAACTTAAAATATTATTAACTAATGATAATATATTAACATAATTATATAACATATAATGATATATTTCTTCATTATCAAAATATACAAACATCTCATATTCCATAAAATGGAAAACAAATCCATCTTTTGTGTGTTTGTTGAACTACGACCGCATGAACTAGTGTAATTCATTATCTTTCACCATATCTCATGGGTAGTTATTATGATGGGTTTAATTTATATATATGATATTAATGAAATATTTATCTTTAAAAATAGATGATATATAATATTAGTACAATTATAGTCACTAAAAAATGGTAATGTTATTCCAACATAGGTGTGGACAACTACCTCCATGATGTGATGTGATTAATTTGTCATCATCACCTCACATGGATGAAATATATTTATATATTTAATGAAATATTATTTTATTTTCAATATAATTATTAATATAATAAGATAAATTAACAGTTATCTTCTATCCATAATGATCATTGAAAAATGGAAACGTTAAATATATGAATGTGCAACCTACCATCTCCGTGATTTATACATATATAATTTTTAAGAAAATTATTCATGATTGTTTTTATAATTATAACTGATTTTTAAAATTTTAATTATTAAATAATTATAATTTCTGATATCTTGGAATAATTAACCCTTATTCCATATCAACATACCAATCCATTTTGGAATTAATGATTGAATTTCCTCATGTCAACCGATGTGGACTTAACACAAAATGATTACAAAAAAAACATTAAAATTAATTAAATTAATTATTTTTATATAATAAAATAATATTTAATTTTTTTAATAGGAAATATATTAATAAAATATTTTTTATTATATTGGTTTCATAGGAATTCATAACAAATTTGGATTCGAGGTAAGAGATTTTGTCGCAATTTTTTTATTGTGGCATATTTTGTAATTATCAAAACTGGAATATATTATTTTTCATATAAAACTCTTAGTTTTATAATATAATGAAAACTTAATACTTCATATTTTCATATATTTAAACAGGAATTATATCATATAAGTGATTTGATTTTAATGATAACAAGTTTTAAAAGGATTATTCAATCAATTTTATTTTATTAGGTTTTAAATCTAATTCGTTAAGTATGTTGACAAGATTATGTTAGAATAAATATCCAAAATGACTAATTTTTTATTTCAACATATTTTTTGTGGATTTATAGTTTCTAAAAAGAATCTCCCCATTCATTATTTATCAATTCAAATATATTTTATTTATGAGGGTTATTCATCTAAAATTCCCTTTCGCTTGAAAAAAGGTTTATGAATTTATATGATAATCTTTAATATAGTTTATATACTACCCCATTGACATGATATATCATAAATATACTCCTATTAATGATAATAATTTTTTGTGATTTTATTATTTCATGGGTATTATGACTCCAAAAGATATTAAATTCTAATATCCTTTATGTTACAATTTCATTTTCTTTCTAGACTATTTATAATCAAGATTTCATAGGTAGAAATTCTATTCTAATATTTTGATGAACCATAGATATATTACTCTATATTTCTGATGAATGTGTTTTACTTGTATTATTTCTATTTCCTCCTTCACAAATTCATAAAACATCTTGTAAGACAATTATAATTTAGAATGATATTCTATCTTCTTTTAGATATAAAATCATATTCTCTCATATCAATGTTTTCTAAATTGTATTGACGAATTTTATTTTCTAAATATTAAGGATTTTGTAAATATACTTAATAAATCCTTTAATAATGTTTTTAAATTACATAAATTGTAAACATCATAACCTTTTAAAAATGTTTCACTTCACCCTAACTATGAGTTTTTTGGAAATAATGTTTATTTTAAATGTTTACAACATGAATGGATTTCCCCACTATAATGAAACATTTTTTATTTTCAGTTAACATTATAATTTTACATATTTATATTAAATGAAAATTATTTTGATATTATTTTTGGATTTTTGGTTTTTCTAATTTGAATTTCCATGTGAAATGTTTCCTTTCATCCTAAATGATTTCAATGATATTTTAATGGAATTTTCATTCATCAGGGTCAACATCCCTAGATGTCACAAATGACCCACTAGTGTATTTTTTAATGATACTATAAAAATTCAGTATATGGATGGATTTTGTGTTTTTAAAAATCATTTTCATGGAACTAATTTTTCATTATATTAAATATTATTTGAAAGTAATAATAGTTCTTTTGATGAGTTTTCTAGTGAAATAACTGATATATATACTTTATTAATATTATTATACATGGAATTTATTTATTATAATGGGTGATACTGTTACAAATTATACTATAGTTGATCCCTAATATTTCATTACAATTCATTAGTTAATATTTAGGTTTTGAAGTTGATTGCAATGGTTTTTAAAAGTACAACTATAATGATTTTTTCAAGTCTATTTCTGATAGTCAATAAATATTTTACAATAATAGTTACTCTATATATATACATGAGCGATATTTAGCATGTATGAGTGATATGAAAATTTTATAATCGAAAAATATGTGTTCATTATGCAATCTATGGGTAATAAATGATTCACTTGATGAATATAGTTAACAGATGGATTATGAATATTTATTCATAATAATTTTCACTTTGATATAACAGAATAACTTTTTTTTATGATTTATGATCAAGGTATTGATGGGTATAAATTATATAATATAAATTCTCATTGTTTATATTATTATAAACATATCCCATATTATCTTCACTGATTAATTTTTTTAATAACTATTATTTTTACCCTTATTGACCATTAAATATCACCCTATCGAATATTTACATTTCAAAATGTTGTGACTAAAAGTTGTAAGAATGTTATTACTAAGAAGGTTTATAGATGTGAATATAATTTCTACAGAAATTGTAGATCATTATGAAGTAGTTTTTTCTATATTCAAGTTGTTATATAATAGTTCATCATAATTCACAAAAACTATAATCCTATATGTTCCATGGGTATGTTAGTGATCATTTATTTCCTTTAATTTTTAATTTTTTTATCTATAAAGTGGGTTTAAATTTAACAATATCAATTACAGAGAAGTAATTTTTCTGTTTTTATCATGTGTTCTAGGGGTTTGTGGACATCAAAAATATAATATTACCAATCCATCTGTTCCCATTATGGGTAGGATCGTGGTTTGGAAGTTTATTAATATATTATAGATACTATTTTAAAATAATTTGGTAATTTATAAATCATATTTTTAAAAAATGTTATTTAATTAATAATAGTATACAATAGAAATTAGTTTAATATTTAAAAATTTATTTAATGTTTATATAAGATGTTTTATTGTTTTTATAATGATTTATCTTTTTTTTGAAGTGTATTGGATATTTTTTGAAATAATGATAATCCGATTTTATATTTATTTATTAATTGTTTTATTTGAAAAGATAATATTTCCAATGAAATATTTACCCTTACGCATGAAATTGGAGTTTTATAAGGGTAATAGTTATTTTAGAAAAATTTTATATGGTTAAAGGGGTGTTTTTAATTCCTTCTTAATGGAAATACATGGATTTTAATCCATGCATAAGTAAATGATATTATTTCCTTATATTTCATATGGAAAAGGGTTAATTTATAATTTATGTATGAGGTTAACTGTATATTTATAAGGGTTATCTATTGGTATTTCACTGTAATATAAGGGCATAATAGTGTGTTTATGGCTTTGATAATGGTAGTCAGTTCCCTAAATAAGGGTAAAAACATCAGTATGCAATGGTAAATTTCATGTTCCTATTATTAATATAAGGTTATTCTAGGATTTAAAATGGGTGTGTAATGGATTCTTCCCACCCATTAGATGGTTTCTCATATTTTCATATACCCATGTATAGTTTAGAGAAAATTCATTTTATGGTAACAATAAAATTAAAAATATCAAATAAGTGTTACCATAATTACCATAATCATATGTCACTGTCCTAAAGAGTTTCTTCTTCTCACATAAGGGTAACTAAATACATAACGATAAAACCACACTACCCTTATAAAATAAAGGCGTCTTGCATATAGGTATTGACATTTATTAAAAATTATACTATTAAATTATAAAATATCCAATAATATTTATTAATCATAACTACGGGGATTTAATATGGAAATTAGTAGTTTTTTTTGGTTATGTTATTTAATGTAATCAATGGAAGTCCATAAATGTTTAAGAATTAAACGTTTTTTTGGAATTATTTGTAAAATGAATTTTTAAAGAATTATAGTGAAATATTAAATTTAATGATTGATTTAGTTTTTTATGCATCCATGATGAGATATATGTAAATAATCAAAATTAATTTTTATTCTTAAATGATTCTCTCTATTTCCCTAAAGATCGTTTGTTCAAAACCTCATTTTATGATTCCTAAATATCTTTAAAATGTTCATCCATAGTTTCTCATTTACATTCTATGAAGATATATTCTTCCCCTCTCATTTATCCATTTGGGACCAATGATTTTAATGAGAAAATCTCCAGGTTGGAGATATAATTTTTTTATATTAATGTGAGAAATTATCTTTGATTCTACTCCATTTGGTTGGATGGAAAGATTTGGATTTTGGAATATAATTAATTTTAAATAATGAATTTTATGGATGAGGGGATATATCACATGTTCATTTTGAATTTATTTTTTTATTTTTATATATTATGTTTCAGAGGGTTTTTAAGATGAAACATTTTTAATATTATGAATTTTTTCTAGTTCGGTGATATATATATGGTAATGTTAAATCATATGAAAATATTTAAAATCCTTATGAAATCTAATTTAACAAATCATGTGAAAATAGAAAAAACTTTTGTGCTATTTTCTATTATCATTGTTTGATGTAATAATATTTGAATATAAGAAATTAATATTGATATACATGTAATGTTATTTGTGGTATTTTTGGTAATGTGTGTTTTGGGATCAGGAAATTGATATCAAAATTGTTGATTAATGAAATAATGAGCCGTTACTTGGATAATGATGTATACATTTTATATGGATGGATTACAATAGATGTGAATGTGGTTGGTAATTGAAATAGATAAATGAGAACTATAAATTAAAACATGTTAGTCCAAATGATATGAGTGATAACATAATGATTTTTTTGAAAAGGAATGGTAGGGTAGATTTGATTTTGTGAAAAATAAATAATTTTTGAAATTGATGAAATTTTATAGATTTTGTTTTATGTGAATTATATGTTATGGTTCTTTTGATATATTTATTTTTTTAATATGATGGGATTGTAGTGGGGAAGTGTGTTCTATATGAAATGATGGTAATATAAGGCAAGATGGAATGAAGATATTCTTCTTTTTTCATTGTGATTTTGTAATACTAGTTCACATTAGTGATGTAATGACATGTTAAATATGACCAATAAATTTATTTCCTTTGAAAGGGTTAAATAAATATTCAGTTAAAATTGGATGTGTGGTAAAAGAGGTTATTCTTAAATATTAAAAGAATGGGATGGATAAATTTAATTGGATATTAATGTGAAATTATGGAAATTAGATAAATATTAAAATAAAGGTAGTATGTATATTACATTAGTGGTTTTATTTTGTGATGTTAAACATATATAAGTGGAAGTATATGTTTTGGGGGTCATGATGCCATTTTTGAAACACCCTATTATTTTTTGGTAAAATATTCCCCTATATACTCTTATATTTATTCAATATCTTCTTTTTAATGCAACAACAATATTATATGATCCATGTAAGAAAATTTAAATATTATGTGTCTATTTTTTCCAATTCACTTGATTGGAAGGTATCCATACTTAAAAATAAATGGTTGAATAATTTATGAAATTAAATAATTACTTTCAAATTTATTAGAATTAAAAACAAAATTAATTTGGAATTAAAAGGCGGTTTTTTTTCTAATTTTTTATCCATGAAATGTAGTTTTTGTTAATAAATAAAATTAATCACTATTAGTGAATTAATTTACTAAAATGGTTAAAATATTTACTTGATTATATTTTCTAATCAATGATTTTGTTTTCAAATAATAGGAAAATAATAAATCTGGGTTTTGTCTAAAAATATATACTTTTCGCAATAGTTTTTTTCATATTTGTTTCACACTTGAGTAACAATTTTTTTGTGAAATTTATTGGTACTGAATTATATTATATTATATCAATTTCTATAATCAAAATGTAATTATTTGATAAATGTAACTCTTTTTTGTTAATATTTATAGTAATTGTTATAATATTTATCACATCATTAATGAGTATATTCGTTGAATCTAAATGAAAAATAATAGAAAAGTCCATATTTTTTCAATAATTATTATTGAATCAATAAAATTTTAACCTTATCATTTTAGGAATAAAATTTATTTTTTTAATAGATACATGTCCAGGAAAATTACATATATATAATCGAAATTAAATGAATGTTTAAAAATTTCAATCTCTTTAGTTTAGATATCTTTTTTTTTGTTCAAATGGAAAAATAATAATATTTTAATAATAGTATTCATTATTTTCATAAAGAAATTATATACATTAAGATAATTTATTTTTAATTACAAGATATTATATAATTACCATAAATGCTTATAGGGATCCAAGATAGAATTTATACAATTAATGGAAATATATAACTCATTTTAAATATATTCAATGCTATATAGTTTGTGATATTTACAGTGTTCGTTGTGTTATATCGTTTTATATTACATATTAGTTTCTCTTTACAATCTAATATTAAAATTCAGAATTTTTCTTTATATAATTTGGAAAAATTAAATTGATATTTTAGTAGTTAAGAATAATTATATTTTATCAAAAAATATATTAATAAATTATTTAAAATTTTTAGAAATCTTCAAATAAGTTATGCTGTATATTATGTTGTCTAAAATTCCCAAAACAATCTATTTATGAGATAATTTTCACCTTATATGTAAAACATACAACCCATTAATTTTGAAAATTTGTTTCCATTATTAAAATTAAACATGGTTATCAAAGGTTATTAAAATGATACGATTTAAAATGAAATCAATAAATATCAAAAAAATATTTTTTAATGTAATTAATACCATATAATAATTTATCCTCGACCCTTATACAATGTAGAGGCATTTTTCATGATAATGAGTATATATAAATTAATCTTATGGGAAATTTAAAAAGTTTCCCTCACCTATATTATAAAAGAGAACCACCTCAATCACTTTTATACACCACATTTAAAATTATAGATCTACTAATCTCTAAAAATTTCACATTTAATCATCCATAGACACATTTTAGAGGTTATGAACTTCTCAAAAGACCTACCATATATCCCTTTAGAGGTGATCTTGTTGAGGCATTTTAGAGAAGAGGTAATAACCTTATCAGATCACATTATCTTCTAATATTTTTTACATACTATAAACCAATGTTATTCATAATAAAATATTAAATCAATAGTAATTTATATTCTAATTTTTTTTTGTGATTTTAAAAACACAATTATAAATCCATTATCCCATCAAACAAGAAGTGAAATTATTTATCAAGCCTACATATGGCCTACAGTATCCACATAGTAATACAAATAATCTTTAATCACCATATTTTGAGGATTGGTATTATGATGATTAAAATATTTATATCATATATCTATGATCAATTTTTATTCTAAAATGTTAGTTTAATATCTAACGTTTTACCATCTAATAATTTGTGAAATGTAAACATCCGTCATTAAAATATGTGGACTACCACCTTTACGATGAAAGATGATATGTTTTTAATTTATAATTTTATTGGATGATAATGATGATTAATTAAATGAATATATATGATGTATATGTTTTCATAATTAATCTATAATGTTGATTTGATATTTAACATTCTTTAATTCCACTGATCAATAATGGAAAATAGTGTTCATCTATAAGTACGACCTACAATCTATAGGAATAGTGAAATTCATTTTTATATCTGTAAAATTTATAGATAAAAATGAAAGTGAATATAATGAATATAAATTATATTTATATCATTATTAATATTATATATAATTGTGATCACAGATATATATTCATGTAACATAACTTCTTAACTATAATACTCATGATAAAAAAGGGTTAAACATATAGAAATATTTATTTTAATATGGAACTATTGATATAATGGGGTATTCAATTATTATAAATGGATAATATAAGATATTATAATAATTATAAAAATCTATTATATAATTACAAAAAAATTAATATATTATCTAGGTGGATAATATTCATAAAAAACAAGGTGAACTTGGTATAAGTGATTCTTATGTCACTTTTATTTCTTTGGGTGTGAATGCATTATACACCACATGATATTCTGGTGTAGATTATATAATAAAATTTTCAAAATTTATGTAATTAATATAATTATATATAATTATATATAATTTTTAAATTGATGTTAATCTATCATGGGGATTGGTATTCAATGGTTTCCAAATTGGTAAAGAGTTTTATGTTAAAAATATCGATGTTTATCAAATTTTTTATGATTATATTTTAGATGATGAAATACTTTTATGGACCTCTCATGAAAATCATGAATTCTATTATGTGATGATCATTACTTAAAAATAAAATTTGTATATTAATTATCCCCAATTTATGTACTAAATAGACTATAAATTAGTTTTTAAAAAAATTACATTTTTTTATCTTCAATCAAAAACTATTTTATTCAATACATATGATTCCTAAAAATTATTTAACTAACGTTTTTAATATTTTTTTATTATTTTTATATCATTTTTACCATGTTTTTACTTATTAAAAAAATGTTTTGAAATGAATCTTCTTGTTATTTCAATATTTTGGTACTTTATGATTTTTCTGATAAAAATATAGAAAGGGTGATTTTTAACTTTTAAAACAAGAATTAAATTTTTTATTTTGAAGAATGCAATTTGAATTTAAGATGAATTTAAGGTTTTCGCTGGTATTTTTTTAATTATATATATTAAATACTATTTTTAAAATATTTAGATTTTGAATAAGTGATTTCAGAATAGAAATTATTGTTTTTTCAAGAGTGTTTTAGGAGTCTATTGTTATATTAATGAATGAAAACATAAATATTTAATTTTATTTAATGGGAATATAATCCATGTATACAATTCATATTATTTATCTAGATGGATTATATTTAGTGTGCATTTAAGTGTACAAATCTCATTCTATTTCAATGGGTAATGTTATGCTATTTGTTTTATAAAAACCATTTCTTTTAATTTTTTCTAATATAATAAATTGGTTAAGATCTTGTGGAACAAATATGATTGATTTTTATTATGTGAATGGTGGGACCTATACCTCCAAAAAATTAGTTTATTGAAGATTGATATATAATAGGATAAAAATTATTAGCACGGTGAGTGATCAAATATCAATATGAGGATTTTTTCCACTGTGATAGTGTTGGTAGAGATCGAGGAATAAAACAATTGTTTAAGGAGTGAACCCATTCCATAGTGATTTTATTGGAAATGATCATTGACTACTAAGGATATGATTTTCTATTATTATTTTTATTTTATAATTCCATGTCTTCTTCCAATATTTTGATCCAATGGTAAATGTTCTTTTATTCCATTATTATTCTAGTCATTTTAACTACAACGATTTATACCAAGAATAAAGATTATGATATTGGATATTTAGGGTATGTGTTTCAATTAAAAAACACATTTTATCATACATTTTCTCATGTTAAACACATATTATCATTCATATCTTAATTTTTAACACATAATGAGAATTTAATAACACAAATTCATTTGATTCCATTCATAGTTAATGATGTTTGGATTTATGTATTATATATATAAAAAGGGCCATAGTTGTGAATAAATAAGTCAAATATGATGTTTTTATTTTATAATGATGTTGTTTTTGTTTCCATTTTTCTAAAAATATTATACTATAAATATTCTTCTATGAATCTGAATATTATGAATATAATATTTATTTATTAAGATATAAAATTTATTTATAAAAATAACTGGTCCTTGTATATTTTATTAGTGAATTGTTTTGTTATTAATTTTAATATAATATGACAAAACATTTTTTAGTACCCTATGGATAAGTCAATATGTTATAAAATTATACTATTTTTGTAATGATCATTTATGTCCATGTTTATGAACAATGATTCATAGAAGAAAATATAATTATTTGGACATGGTATAGATTATTTTTTTTATTGTTATATGGTATTCCACTATCATTATGATTTAATACATTATGATTTTTGAATATTTTTAATTTTTAGGAAAATGAATCAATTTTTTTCTTGATACACATAGAAGTATGAGATATTTAATTTAAAATATTTTTTATTCTATCACAAGGCCATTTCATGATATTATTTAAGATGTGCATTCAAATTAGCATTGGAGGGAACAACATTCAGTTTTGTTTTTATGGACATAATGATAACCTTTTTAGATGTTCAATAATTCAACTAGTCGCTAAGAAATGTATCATAACCATTAGAATGATATTTTATAGTCTCCCATGTTAGGAAATTGAGAAATTTATTCTGGAAGTTTATTATTATGAAGGAAAATAAGATCAATGGTGGAAACATATCCAGAACACAATAAAATAAAATAAAATTGAATCTATTGAGTGGAAAATATTAATAGCTTATTTTTCAATAACTAATTTCCTCATATTATTCACATAAAAATGGGTAAATAATTCCATGAGTAAATTTATGTTGTTAATTTTGATAAAAATTCCACAATACATAAAATCTATTCATCTTTTACTATTATTGAAAAAGAATATAATGATGAATGATTCATCAATAAGTTAAAATTAAGTCACTAATTTGAGTCATCCTTAAAGGGAATTAATAACTATGAATATATTTATTGTTGTAATATCAAGGTGGAGATGAAGATTGTAGTTACAAATTAATCTCATGTTTTTGATATGAAATGGAAAATGGATTTCATAAGAAATTACAGGGACCAAATATAATAGAATATTAGTTTATCATTTTTTTTGATGTATGGAAGGAAACATTTTGGAAAATTTTCTTATGGGAACTGGTTAAGGATTCATGTGGAGAAAGAAATTTTATCGATCAATAAAAGGACAACAATATTTGATGATGTTATCAAATGATAGTAAAGGAGAAAAATATCCAATGACTGCACCACCATAACTCCATTTTTTAATATTATTGCTATATGTAAATTTATTAAACAATTGCACAAATCGAGAGGTTAATGATGATGATTGATTTCAACAATATAACACCATGGGATTTTGTGGAACATTATTTTTAAATTAAATTTAATATTTTTTATATTTTATATTAAACAAAAAACTAAATATATATTTTATTGAACACATTACTAAGTATATCATGTTTAGAGGAAATTGTTAGTTAAGCAAGTATTACAGAAAACAATGATAGTGTGCATGACACATGACACCTTGATTTAGTGAACCACAAAAAAATTATTTTAAATATTACCATTATAACAAACCTATTAAAACAATATATATATATATATATAATAAAAAATATCAATATATATATATATATATATATATATATATTTCATACATCATATAAATTTATTTAGGTAATATATAGTAAATAAGAAATCAATAGGTAGTATTGTAATTATATCCCTCAATTACATAGTTTCTAAAAAAAATTATTTCAATTTCCTTTTATAAGAAAATAATATAATTAATATATTCATATATTTTAATTTTTTTAATTAATGTAATTTAAATTTCAATATAAATATATTGAAGATAACTTTGGGTAGAATTTTTTGTTTTTTTGCGAAAATACTCATCTTTCAATGGATATTGAAAATTAATGATTTTATTAAAACTATCACTTCACTAAAATATATTCAGAAATATAAATTTCCTATAATGTTTTAATGTAAAATAATTATTCATTGGTTTTATTAAATTCACACAGTTATTTTTTAAATTACCTTTATATTATAATTTTGTGTATGTTTATTTATGGGTTAAAAAAGGGTTTCTCTAATAATATTTTTAAAGTGCATAATGTTTCCCCACATTATGTAAAATAATAATAATAATTATTAATTATAAATTTTAAAATTTTTATATAAATTATATATATGAAAAATTAAATTTATTGTCATAAATTTATTATTATTACACATAGATTCAATAGGAAACCATCTTTTAGATGAAAAATCCACCTCATGAATACCCACATGTTCATCATGTCTGAAGGATTTGTATTAAATATAATTTCAATGAATTTTTGATAATTTACATTAAAATTTAAATATAATTTTTTAAATGATCATGTAATAATTATTGTTGGACATGCTTTTATAATTTTCTAGAATTAATATTTTTTGATGAATTGTTAAAATACTGAATTATAAATTAAATATGTCATTTTTTTAATTTATTGATAAATATAAGCTATATTTTAATGTGGTTTTAAATTAAATTGTGATTAATTATACACCACTTAATCAATTAAATGTTATTTTAATTAATTACTTATTGAACATGGATATAATTTTTTTTTCTTTTGAACATTTTCCAATTAAACCCCTAATTTCTATATTTTTTAACTTTTTATTATTGGAATTTTGAATAAAGGATTTTATATTTCATTAAAATAAATATATTATCTAATTATTTGAAAATTATTTATTTTAAATAATTAATTGTAAAAATTGATTGAAATATTTACCACCCTAATGTAAAAATGGTCTTTTTATGGGTGCAACAAAAAAGAAGTTGAAAAATGACCCAAGATGAGTCCAAAGCCTATTTTGTGTACATATTTAGAAATTATCACATATATTCCCATGAAAATTAAATTTTAATCACTACTGCATGAAAAAATAATTGGTGGAATTCATTTTTTTCAATAATAACAAGTGTTCCAGTCACCTCGATAATAAAAAGCCACTGCTTCTCTACACTTCCTCAAACCATAAATCAATTTTTATTCATAAAATAACTACCAAAATCACATAACAACATCCCTAATACCATCCTACAATTTATTAGGGTCATAAAGAACACATATTATAGATTTTTGGTAACACCTAAGGAGGATACCCGTAGAAGAGGTAATATGCATCAACAATGTGGTTTTGTTTTATTTGGTTCTCCAACCATATAAGATCCTATTATATCATGATGATACAATATCACTGATATTTATAATATAATAATTTTTGTTATGTTATTCTAATTTCATAGTACCATTTCAAATTCCTTGAATGATGTTATACGATCAGTTCATATGTGTACGACAGATTGTGGCCTCACAAACCAATGCCATTATTTTTTTCACAACCAACAATAATGGTTAGAAAGAATTATTTATTAATTATTAATATATGATATATATGACATTATAATTCTTCATTAATTATTATATCACAAACACCTAAATTTTTTTATTTGTTTGGGAAAATATTACTAGATCACATATGTGTACTACACAATACTGCTTCATTAAGTGATGTGATTCATTAATACCTTATATTGAAGGCCATATGGATGGAATTAATGAATATTTTTGACATATATTTCCTCATTTTTATTAATTATTATATATAAAAATTCTTTTTAATTCTTAAAATTGAATATCAAAATGGAAAAATGTTTGTGGGTACGTACGTCCTACCATATCCATGAATGAAGAATTTTATTTTTATCACTAAATTATATAGATTTATTTAAATACATATATAATTTATATTAATGATATTTATTTATTGGTTAAAATTATATATATTATTAAATAATTATTTTTGTAATTGGACAAAAAATTTCAATACATACAGAAAAAAAACAATGTACTTGTTGCCTGAAACAAGACGTTAACATGGAATTATTAAATAATGGGTAATTACTGGTACTAAAAAACAAATATATTATGATATATATGAATATGTTTATATAATATATTTATAAAAAAATATATTAATTATTAATGATTTTTTATTTTTTATAATGACTGAAAGGCTTCAGGTAATGGATTTCTAGACAATCTATTATTTCTCAGAGAATTATAAAAATTCCCCACTTAGTTATTTTTTATAGTGTATATACTAACCTTTTACATATTATATCATGAATAAAATTATTTTAATGATATATAATGTTTCATATTGTTTAATACATTACTTGGCGTTTTGATTAAAATGATTACTATGGTAGTATGGGATTTTCATCTCAATTATTACCTCTATGAGACAGGTACAATATTCACAACATATTTCATATATAAGGTGTATATAATACACATAAATGTATATTATTATTGTTATATTGATAATATTATTGATTAAATATCCATTTTTTGATCTCTATTTCATTGGATTTATAGTTAAACCTTTAACAATGTGTTACCATATATTTATCTATATTTTTATTCTTTGACATGTTTGTTACGTTTTGAACCTATATTCATACACAAATCATATATACAACCACTTTTACATTTATATCTTCATTTTAAATAACATATTTGTAATATTTTATTAAATTAATTATATTCCATCATGATTATTTCATTTCAGGGTTACTAATGAGGTAAATGTTTTATGCCATTATCTCAATAATGGTTTGGATTGTTTATGAATATTATTCCAATGACATAATATTATGATCTATATCTCTATAATCTCATGTAATTTATTTACCAATAGTTTTTTTCATGTGAATCCATATTATAACATTGTTTTCCTCTATTTATGTAATCAATAATTATAAAATAAAATTTTTATGAAAAAAATAATTTTTCGGTCTAAAAATCATTTTCATCCAAAACCATGATTTCTTTTGAAATTTCAAAAGGGTTTATGCTTAAAAAACTGTTTTCTATATGGAAAATATATTTTCCTCATGCAATTTTTACATTATTTATTAATTCATTCCTTATATGTTTTTTATTTATTAAAACATTTACAAAATATTTTATTTCATAAAATATAGTTTCAATTAAAAGTTCATTTTCTCGATGAAATGTTCCAAGTGATCTTCCAAAATATTTTTTCACCTATGATGAAAACCTTAAATTTTAATTATGTTTTTGGGGGTTATTTTCCAAAGATAAAATTCTTATTTTTTCTACAAATGGTTTAATATAATAATGAAATGATGTTTATGAAACCTATTTCCTTTTCCATGGGATATTCCATGATAAAATTTTTATAAACATAACATTGATTTACTCAGATTATTCTTTGACAAAATGAAGAAATTATTTTGATACCATTACCTTTTATATAAGTTATGATAATATGAAAAGTTTATAAAATCCATTTGATTTCATGGGTTTTGAAATGTTTAATGTTTTATGACTGTATATAACAAATTGGTATATTGTTTTTTATGAGTGGGACATATATATATCATAAAATCACTAGGAGAAATATATATAACTCACTAGTAAATATTTTATGCATGAACATTATTACAAATTTAAAATAGTAAGAATTTACCTAATGAAATTTTAACAATGTTTTGTGTGATAATGATTACATGTTCAAAATGTTATGCGTAACCATAATTTCATGTTCACAATATTTTGCACTAGCCAGATTACATGTTCAAAATGTAATGAATGGAAATATATTTATAGACCACGATGACATTTGTGGACATATATTTCTTGTCCATATGTTTACAATATCCTTGGATTTTAAGTCCATATCAAAATCATTTATTAAGTATCTATTTAAACAGCTTCATAATTTCATATAATTGTTTGAATACAAAAAGAAGAAGTTATATGCCCATGTTATGGAAATATATATCATGTTTATTTGATAACTGTGATTCATGAATTATGAAATACAGATATTTATTCCATAAATCAATATTATGGTATTTGATTTGAATGATATGGATTTCAACTATTATGATCATGTTTTCCAACCCATATGTCCATGTTATAATTAGATATCCCATTATTATATCCTTACTCTGCATCTGACCTCACCCTTTATTAATTTTTATTTCCCCATGTTGTAATGAAAGGTATTATGTATTGTATGTAAATGGGGAGTACTATATGGTAATATCACTGTGTGAATCATTTATGATCATTATCCAAATTAGAATATTAGGTATGTATTCTCCATATACACTTTACTATCATTATACCTTGACATGTGTTTGTGTAATGTATAAAATATTCATGAAATGGTGTAGTATATATTTTTGAAATGAATGGGTATCTATAGTTTGTATGAAATAAAAGGATTAGATATACATCTGAATAAATGGGAGAAAACATTTGTGATATATCTAGATATATTTCTACGAATATGTCTTAGGATTTATCCAAGGATAAGTCCAAGGATGGGTCAAAGTATCAATAAATGACCTAGTGTTTTATAAAAGGATAAAATTAAGGGTTTCCATGAAATTATATCCATTTCTAGATAAGATAAGTGTTTTTGTATCCAGAGAAGTGTTACCTGGGGTAATAACTTTTAAATGACTACATTGAGTTATACATGATCATCACATGGTGCACGATAATGGGTATTACTGGACAAATTGTTTAACACTCATATAGAATATTCATTGGAAATTCAAAAACTCTATAAATAATATCCTGATTTATTTAAATTTATTATGAATATGATTATTATGTTATAATAACATTGTGTTATATATTAAATTTTTTTGTCAGAATTTAAATATTATATAAGATTTTTTTCATGAATATTTAGTTTCCCACTATAAGTATTCTAACAAACAATATTTTTATTATTTTTTTAAATGGTGGGAAAAAGAAGAATCGCTATTAACATTAAATGTGATAGACGATTTTTGACTTAATAGTGAAAGGGGACGATTAATTGAGTAATGGATGTTATTAATATTCTTAACTATTTATCACAAACATGATTATCAATGTTTACTAAAACAAATTATAAAACTCTCTAAATAAGATAAAGATAATTTTCATTGTGATTTTAGGTAGTGGATACTGTAGAGTAAAGAATATATGTTTTATTATATGTTGAAAATGATGGAATAGTCACTCAAGTTAATGTCTAAGATAGATTATAATATATTTTCAGTTTTCAAAAGGACACAATGAATTTAACTAGAAAGAGAAAATTGAAATGTTATAGTTTATGTAATGGATGAGAATAGTGGAATTCATAAGGAATAATTTATGTTTGAATGTTTAAAATAAGACAATTTTGGGAATTATTCAAATAAATATCTTTAAGGGTGTGGTAATGAATAAAATCCCCATTTTTTTAAATTTAATGGTTATATTATAGATAATGAAGAAGATACAAATGAAATATGAAAAGAATAAGTGTTAAGGAATAATAAAATAATAATTAGTTAAGTGTTTATGAATACTTTTGATCCATTAATGTATTTATATATTGGGATTAAATGAATTATATTTTATGGGATATTTTGGTTGTTATAATCACAAAACATCAATGGTTTATTCCACAATAGTTTTTCAATACCACGTTTCAAGAATATGGAAAATGGTAATAATGGAATAGAAAAGTGATTAAATGGAAACATAATATTTTAATTAATGAAAGAAAAATTATATTATGATCACGAGGTTAGAAAATAGTTTTTAGAATAGATAAATTTATTATTCAAATGGATAAGTTAAATTGGATAGTATTGATGTCCTTAGAAATGATAATGCATTTTTTGAACAAATGTTTATGTCATCATTAAGATATTTTTCAACCATATTTGATTTATTTAATATTTTCATCAATATATATGGTTTTATTCATGGAATTAGATAGATTTCATGTTTTCATTGTTGTTCTCTAAATGTTCAAGTTATTACCATGATTCAAGAGAATATATTCCATTGATATTTACATATTATTTTTTTTGACAAATAAAAGAATATAAATTATATTTTTATTATTAATTCTATTTTAATTTACATAAAGTTTGTGTCCGAATTTATAAATTTTGAATTTTTGAATGAGTCAGAATTTTTTTTTCATTTTAGGAGTTGTTGATGTTGAAAATTTGATGATTCTTTAGAGAGTAACATATTACTTCACCTTATGAATATTTATCAATTTTGGATAAATAGTGTTATAATTTTTATTGAATATATGCAAAATGATTTATCTATATTTTTATGGATCATTTGATCTATTAGTTGTCAAAGAACAAAATATTCATTATTATTTATTTGAGTAATATTTGAAGTATAAATTGATTAAGGAACAACCAATTGATTAGATTGCTCTTAAAAAATAGATTGGATTCATGTCTATCAATCTTATATTAAAATTATTTAACCTTAGGGAAAACATTATCAAATAAAATATTATAATTTTATCATCATTATTAATGAAATTAATGAAATTTTCCATATATATTTAGTTCATGGGATTATGGTAACTATACATATTTCTATCACCCTCATTATTGTGATTATTGTTCACTATAACTCTGTATCATTATTTCATATTTATTTTTATATTATATGTCCATGTTGTCGTTTACCACAAATATCCTACTATTTGAATAAATACAATGTTCCATTCTATATGAATTTAAATAATCAAAATATATTTTCCAAGAGGTTGTTTTAACCACTATTTTTATGTTGTGGATTTTTAAAAATTAATTTAAAAATTATTAAACCAATATTACGTGGAGAAATATTTAGGGATGAATTCACTTGGGGGGGCAGAATGTAACACCATGAGATTTTGTGAACTATTTTTTCAAGTATATTTATTATTATTTATGTTATTCATTATAAAAGACACTGAATTTTTATTCAACTATATTAAATACTGAGTATACCTTCTGTTATAATCAACACTGTGTTTACCTTGTGTTACACACAATAATGACAACATTCATTACATGTGACACTGAGCATTAGAAAACAATGAAATAATATTATTATAAATATTACCATTATAAAATATATAATAAAAAGCATGGTATTAATAGTATAAAATAAATAATAAAGTATAAAAATAAATTTCCTACTATATATATATATATATTTTAATACTTATTAAATAATCAATTAATTATTATTAAAGTAATTATATTTTTCATAATACATATTATCCCAAAATGATATATATTGTTTTTTATGAAATTTTTTAAGTAATATTTAGGGATTATTGAAAATTTATTTGATAAAAGATAATTCATTTCTATAATTATCATATTGAAATTATCATATTGGGGAATTTAATGATTTTTCAGAAAGTGATGTTTTTTTAGTGAATATTAAAAATTGCCGATTTTGGTTAAACTATCACTTTTTTTCAAAATTTAATTATTTTAAATTCCCCATTATAATTAAATGTGAAGTAAATAATCAGAATTAATCTTTATTAAAATAAATTAATTTCTAATTAAATTTAGAATTAATTTTTCTGTAAGTTTATATTTGGGTAAAAATGGTTTTTTCTGAAAATTATTTTAAATTTCATAATGTTATCCCATTTTTATTAATAAAAATAATACTTAAAGGGGAATGTTTTAAATTTAATAAATTTATTTTATACATATAAATATTAATAAGAATTCATAAAATCATTATTATTAAAAAAAATATTAATATAAAGTCATATTTTCATGGAAAATACAATTATCAAAAACCCATATTCCTTACATATTTAGGTTTTGTTTTAAATTTATAATATTTAAATTTTAGAATTTTTTTGAAAAAAATTCTAAATTATATAAATTATATTGTCAAATTTATTTTAGGGTTAGGTTTTTATATTTTTTGGGATATATTAACATTTAGATGAACATTGAAAAATAATATTGTAATTGAAACCATCATTTTTGAATATTTATTTTAAAATTTAAAAAATATATAATAAATCAGATTAAAAGATAAATTAGTTAAATTATTCCTCAATAAATACAACATATGATTATTTAATATATTTAATATTGATTAGGGATATAATAATCTTATAAACATTAGAATGTTTTCCCTCTAGAAACCCAAATTCTCATCACGACTATAAGATTTATTTTAAATTAAATTTACGACCTTTGTTTCTATATTTTATGAAATAATGAATCAAAATTTTGATTTAGAATAACTTATATTATCAAATAAAAAAAATTCAAAATAAATATTTAAAGTGGTAAAAAATATTTTAACCGGTTAAGTTATATATCATTTTATTAAGGAGTTAAACTAAAAAGATAAGAAACAAATGACACAAAACATGTAAATAACATTGGATGTTCGTATTTAATACTTCCCAATTATATTATAGATAATAATAATTTCTTGAAACATGTGAAATCGAAAAAAATAATCATTTAAATTATTCTTTTCATGAAATTTCATGTGTTCCACTCACCTCACTTATAAAATGAAACAACTTTTCCTCTTTTCCAGACACCTTCAATAACTTTTTGTTCATCCGATACCATCCTAAATAAGCTATAAAATTACATAATATTATACTTAAATAATTTTCTGTACATAAATGGAACAAAGGATGGATTATGGGTAAATACTAAGAACCATACCCGAAAAAGTGTTAACTTTTATCAATAAGTAGTTCTATTGTATTTATTCACCCACCTCCTTAAATTATTATTATATCCCGATGATATAATATCAACAACAACTCCCATATACTCATGTATTTCCATGTTAGGATAAAGACCTGTAACCTTATTTTCATCCATCAATGGTATTATGAAATCATCATTCATGGGTATAAAAAACAACCAAAATGTGAATCGATGTCATTAATTATTCAATTATTTAATATCATGTTTGGGAAAATTGATGGATTCATTTTATACAATAGACTACCACCTCGTGTAGTGACGCAATTCAATCACTCATTACATAGATGGTTTTAAGGATGGTTTTAATGAATATATGTTATATATATGATGTAAAAATTATTATTTAATGAATATATATATATATATAATTTAGTTTTAATTAATTAAAAACAACAAGAAAATGGAAACAACATTCATGTGTACATTAGGCCTATGGTCTCCATAAATTATGTATCTTCTTTTTAAGATTAAATTTTAAGGATTATTATAAATAAATATATAATGAATATATATATATATATATCAGGGTTTAAATTATTGATACTCTAAAACCTTGTCTGAAGTAAGAGGATCAAATAAATAATATTTTGAAATATATATGAATTACAAAGTTGGTATTGCTCGAAACATGACTTTAACATAGAATTGCTTATAATGGGTAAAATATGATATAACTAAAACATATATGATTATATATATATTTTAATATTATTATTTGATATATTAATACTAAAATTATATTTACTATATAGTATATTTGAATGTTTATGATAGATGTTAAGACATAATATATGGTATTTCTAGTCACTCTTTTATTTGTTGGTAACATTTCAAAATTCCACACATATATCTTTTATAGGTTGTATATAATGACCCATTGACATGTTATATAATTAATCCCATTATATTATTAAATTCTAATGTTTTATTTGATTTTATTCTTTACTTGGAATTATTATTTAAAAGAGTACTTATAATGTAATGGGTTTCTGTTTCACTTTTTACTTTTCCAATATGCCTTCCATATTTAACACCAATTTATTTCATGTATTTTATAGAATTAATATTAATTTATTTTATAATGAATATAGGTATTATTTTTTTATATTACATATACATTTTAGGAACTCTGTTTAATTTGTATTATGCTTCAAATGTCTCCATAGTGGTAATATAATTTTGTATCTATTTTTTTAGAGGTATGTTTTATTATGAACATATATTCTACAATGTGGTGTATATTAAAACTCATTGAAAATTATTATCTTAATTTATTTATCTACATGATATTTAAGTTTTCATTTAACTTTATTATTTATGGGTATTACATTTCAATGTTACTAATGGTTAATTATGTTTATTTAACAATATAATTATTTTTTAGGATTACTTATGATTATGATTCTAATAATGAAATATTATTATCTATTTCCCCTGAAAATAATGAAATTTATTCTATTCTATTTATAACATGATGAAACAAGTTTTCCCTTTACATTAAACTCATCAGGTTCTTAATAATTCTAAATGAACGTGTTAACAAAAAAATGATTTTTTGAATGAAATCCCATTTTATTCATGAAATTTTTTTCATAATTATTTTTTCAAAAGGTTTTATTTTTTATGATATTTTCTTTTAAAATTGGAAAGGATATATTCCAAATGAATGGTTGGAAATTGTTTTCAAGATTCTTGTATAAGTTTTCTGGTTTATTTTAAAATAATATGATTTCAAAAATGTTTTACATTTTAAAAAGTGTTTTCAATAAAAATTTATTTTTCTAAATGAAATGTTCTATGTGATATTTATAAAAATAATCCTTATAATATGAAATAAATTCACGTTACTTATTCTTTCCTAGGGTTATGATCCATGAAAAAATTATTGTTCTTTCTTGATATGGGAAATCTTATTAAAATAGATGATTATGAAAAACTTTTATTTTTCCACATGTTATTCCCCATTAAAGTTCTTATGAATCCCACTTATAAACACATAGGATATGATATGATGGAATACATAAATTATTATGAAACATATCACATTTAAAGATGTTTTTATAATAAAAAATGTTTATGAAACCCATTAAATTTCAAGGGTTATTATATGATTAAAATGTTATGATCTTGTGGCACACATATATATAATTTTCATATGTGACATGTGGGACCTATATATTTATCCAATGAATATTAAATATTTGGATAACTCACGATTAAATATGTTATTTTAAATCATTAATACATTTTCACAATGTTATGTAGTAAGCTTATTATACATTTACCATGGTAGGCAAAAACATAACTACATGTTCATGATTTTTCACTTTTACATTTTTATATGTTCATAATGTTATGAGTGAACCAAATTACATGTTAAAATGGTATTAATTGAAATATTATTCATTCCATGATGTTATTCATTATCCTTGTAACATTCCCATAAGAATATTATTGGGCATAAATTCATTTCCTTAACTTATTGAGTGAACAAGTTTATATTTACACATGTTCATAATGTTATATGATGATGCTTATTCGAAAAATATATTTTCCAATGTTTTATATCACTGGTCATGTAATTTTATTATATTATGATTGATTTAATATTAAAGACCTATATATAATCTATTACTAATGATTATGAACTTTCATAAGCATAATATAAATTCAAACTACTGTGCTCACATTCTAATACACTAATGTCATTTTTAGAAATATTTATCTCCATTGTATATCCTTAATGATAATTTAAGATCACCATTTAATATTTATCCTTTATACATGTTATAATGAATGGTTTTTTGTTTGAAATTTATATGACGATTTCTAAATGGTAATATCTTTATGGGAAAGAATTACAATATTTCACCAAATTAGATGATTTTGTACGTAGTATCCACATAGACTAAACTATTACTATCTATAGAAATGTGTTCGATTAATGTATTGAATACTCATCTAAAATACAATAATATATATGTATTGAAATAAAGGTTCTCTATTGATAGTTTCTTAATAAAAGAGAAAAGGATAAATATCAAGAAATCGTAATTTTTATGAGGGGAATTCCGGTGATGTTATGAAAGGAACAAATTAAATAAACTCAATAACATATAATATCATATTTCATTATTTATATTCCAACACTTTTATATATTAATAATTTTATTAGGGTAACATATTATGAACCGAAATTAAAAGATACTGATTTACATGTCAAAACCATAATTGAATGATGGTCATGTCCCAAGTCTATTAATCTTCTCCAGTTGATGTTTATATGAGTGTGTTTCATGTAAAAATTTTCAATATTTCTCTAGTTGAATTGGATAATATTTATATCATATATTTGATTTATCTATATAAATCCATTTTAAATTTTTGAGGAATGGATGTTATGATTGATATTATGAAGTAACATATTATTACCTACCAGTGTGATGAGAAAAATGTACTTATAATAGAAATCACATCAATCTTATGAGCCATTATTCAAATTCAAAAGGGGAATGTATCACATATGGTTGGGTTGAAACTCAACATGGAATATATAATTTTTTTTGAGTTTATTTATATATTTCTATTATATTTTCCTAGTAATTAACCAAATATTAATTTTTAGTCTTAAATCATACTCATACAAGGTGTTATACCAATTTCCAATACTCCATACATAATTACCCTTGTTGAGTTTCTAGAAATATTGAAGAAAATCTAGTTGAATCTTGAAAAGTGATTAACTATTCAAATTGTGTCACCATAGGGTGATCCAATTTTATATCATAAGAATAAATATGGATCATTTCAACTCATTATTGCTTGTTGAGAAATAAACAAGATCACAATCCAAAAAAAGTTTCATCATCCTTTTTTGAGGATTTTTTGATTAGTTACACACATCTCAATTCATTTCCAAGAATGATATATATTTTTAATATTATAAATTGATGGCCAAGAGGTATTAAATATCTATGTAATCATTTCAATCATGGTATGAACACTATGAATTTGTCATGATTAATTTTTTTTTCTAATTCCTACATTATGTGGATAGAATTATGGAATAGTGTATTTAAATATTACCACGATCAGTTTATGATATTAAAAAAAACAATATTATAATTTATTCAATGTGTTTTAGAGATCATAAATATAATTTTATAATCTTATTACACACCCTATGGTATTAGAATTTATATGAAGAAAATTTCACGTGTGAACTTTGGATATAGGAAGTTAAATTTTACTATTATATAATCTTATGTGGTGGTATATCTATTGACCATTCAAATAAAATATTTATTAAAAATTATCCCAGACCAACCTATATAAAATCCACACACAAATTTAAATCATAAGGGAGAAAATATCCTTTGGATTGATGAATGCGAGGAACGTTTTTTGTAACTAATGAGAATCCTAGTTATAACACACATTCTTTTACAACACCCTATAATGGATTAGGGTTTTCAATATAAAATAATTCTTTCATAGGTTCTATGATATATAATAATTTAGACCGATGTTGTTATATCTTATTAATCATTGAAATTTGTAGCCTTCATAAAAACTACCCAATTCATGATTTAGAGTTAAATATAATAATTTTTGAAATAAATATACATAGGAATTATCTCTATTGAGAAAGGTGAGACATATATACTTCTCACAAATGTATAAATTATATTTTCAATAAAAAAGATCCAAACATATGCGAAATAAAAAGGTTAGATCTAATTAATTATTTTGACTGCTCAACACATTTATACTGAAACAATGGAAAATATTTTGAAAATGATCTAAGTTCAAGAGATCATTATATCCTATATATGATAGGGATCATAAATGATACAATATTTCCACTACTAAAATGTATGTTTATTGAAATGTTTATGGACGAGGAGAAATTTATCCTTACTATATGAGTGTCCATTAATCTTTCTTGGTCAATATTATGAATAAGTAAAAGAATATATGTTTATTAACAAACAAGATAAAATATCCTACGTTAAACCTTGATTTATATTTAATGAAAAAGTTTTAGAACCATTTATTTATCAAATTAAAAACATAATTTTTTAATGCTTATTAGTTGAATCATATATTTACTCTTTATTTTTTTTTCTATAAGTAAGAGGATACATACATATACATATATATATATTAAAGTGTATTTCTTGTTGGATGGAATGTGGAGATTTTTGTAATAGTATGTTTTTTAGGTCATGGTATGAATGAAATTTTAGGCTTATAAAAAGAAGTCATTGTGGATGTCACATTAGATACCCATACAAAAATTGGAATTTGAAAACATAACGATGTATTTTTTCTTTGGACTCTAAAAAATAACTAATTGGAATAATGAAATTTGGGTTATATTTGAACACCTTATGATGTAAATACACAAAATTTACATTATATAGGTTTTCCCTATTGATCTACTTACTCAGTTATACATTAAAAATGTTTTATGATTTAATGGTTTACAACTAAAAATTTTATATGAATGGGAATTGATTTTTAATTTAGATTCTTTAAGGTGTATTTATTAGGCCCCATATACTATGTTATTTTTTATCACTGTGCATCATCCTCATAAAGATGGTAATGTTTTGTGGACCATTCTAACTATAAAACTAATTTTTGAGAACTTGATCTATGGATTTAAAAAGTGGTTGGGATTAACACCTTCCTTGGGGGAAATTCTCATATAGTAATAACATTAATCTATAATTTAGATGTATCATTATGAATACCTCTATATTAGGAAGTAAATAGATCCAATATTTTACATTTATGGTGGAGAAAAAAATATGTATACATGATCTAGATGGTGACGTGGTATAGAAGTTTAGATCCATTCGGAAGTAAAAAAGAGAGATTCTCATAATTGATAAAAGGTAATATTTAAAAATCACAAGAAAATAAAAAGATTTTTAGGTTTATTATAATAAAATAATATGAATATATACATGGAAAAGGATCATTAATTTTAATATATTTCCATGCTATCCCATAGTTATATCAATTGTTTTCTAATTCAATATAATATCGGGATGTAGATTCTTGATTGGAACTTTCAATGAATATATCTCAAGTTCATGATGAGTTCTATGAAGCTCTCTGGATGATGTGTATACATGATCCACCAAATTTACTCAACAAACAGGTCATACCATTAGAGAATGATATTTCTTTTAGAGTAAAAAATTTAGAGATTATAGATCTTAAAGAGAATGATATATTAAACAAAAAATCTAACCTAGATAATGTTTTTTTAAAATACCTAGTTTGAGGAAGCTATGTGAGACCAAATTATGTGATTATGTATCAATATAATTTTCTATTAGTATAACAATGATTTATTTTAGGGAAAAAATTTATTTTAATGAGAGTAAAATATATCCCCCAATGATTTTGATGAAATATTTCTCTTAAAATAATTTTATTTATTTAATAGCTTATGTTAAACAAGACACACAATATAAAAACCAAAAAAAATTATTAATTTTCTTTCTATTATCTCATATGTATTGAATTAGTATGTACGAATAGTAATAGCCAAATTATTAAATTAAATTGGTCGTTTGTTTAAATTTTTTTTATGTGCTTAATGTATTTTTATATTACCAGAATAAGTTAATATCTATCATTGATTTATTTTAATATATATATATATATATATATATTATATACTAGATAATATGATTGAAAATTTCAAGATATATTTTTCTAATCATAGGATATCAATAACTCCATGTTTTTGTTAAAAAATGTATTATTTTAAAAAACAATATTTTTTCACATAATCTACCCTTCATTTAAAATTAATTTCATTAATTTATAGATATTTAATTATGCTAAAGTAATTATATATTAAAATTATGAGTTTCAAATTTCAAAAAACATCTTTAACTTTTTTTCAACATGAATACTAACCATGGTAAAATATACCTGCTCAATAATGGGTATATCACGTAAATTTATGAATAAAAATAAATTATGACACAATAATTATTTTATCCTAATTAGTATTGTATTAATGTAATTATGCACATATAAAATTTTCCTCTATATTGAAAAATGTAAAGGACAAATTTCAATAAGAATTAGACAAATATAATTGTAATGAAAAAATTCATGTGGTCACTATTTTTATTATATATACACTTTATGTTTTCATATATGAGAAAAAAGTTATGAATTAATAATTATAATCATATATTGAATAGTTAAATTAAATCCATGATTGTAATATTTTTTTATTAAAATACTATATTTTAATTATAACATTCTAATTATTTATATTTATTCAAATTAAATTAATTGTTTTCAAATTGACACAAATGATATTTTTTATTAAAAATATCATATAAAATAATTTAAAAATAAAATAACTATAAAATAAGAAAATTATTTTATGGTATGGTAAAAATTGTAATAAATTTTACATTTATGCGTCAATTTTTACCTTATAATAATAACTACAACCCTAAATATTGAAATGTATTTATCATAGTAAATATTAAAATTATTGAATTAATAGTTTATCAAATTGAAAACATTTAAAATGAAAGAAAATAATTTATAAATTATATTTGTTTATGGGATTAAAACCATATACATCCTTATCATAGAATGCATGTCAATTTGGAATAATTTATTATTGAGAATGTATTTATTAAAGTTTTTGCTTTTGTGAAATTTCAAAAGTTCCCCTCTCCTAAATTACAGAATATATCCTTTTGTATCACTTATTTACACAACATTAAGCCTAATAGGATGAAAAATGTATCAATTTCTATTATAAATATCCCTTTAGAAATTTTATGTTTGTGATATTTCGAAAAGACCAACCCTGGATCTGTTTATAGGATATCTAAATGATTGGATTCCAAAAAGAGGTAATCACCTTAATAAATTAAATTATTTTATACATTATTTTCTAGATATAAATAAAAGTTATTTACTATAAATAATATATTCAGTATCCTAAATACTATAAAAAGTTATTATAATTATAAAAACAATATTATACACCCTCTTTCACATGAAAAGAGAAATGAAAGTATCACCCATGTGTACAAACATCATATATTGTCCACATTGTGATAGAAGTAATTTTTATCCCAATATTTTAGGGACATATATTATTAAATGTTGAATAATTATATATTATTTATGACACAAAATCATAATTATGGAATGGTAATATCATTTTAACCTTCTTAACATCAATCCGATGGAGAAATTATTACATTGCTCATGCATACATGTGGACTACCACCTCCACAATGTGATGTCATTTTTTCAATTATATTATACATGGTTGGTAATTAAGATGAATTTTTCCATGAACACCACCCCACATAGTGTACACATCATTCTCTATAATTGTGAGATGGGAGACTGTGACCATCAAGTCCTACCACTAATTAGAAACGGGTTGGCGACTAGCACCAAGGGTATAGTAAACACAACAAATGGGAGGCATTACCCTCTAAGAGAGAACATGAAGAAGAAAGTGATAAGATATAAAATAACCAACTATAAAATATTCTAAAATATAAAATAAATTTCAAGTAAACATCTATAATGTCATGGATAATCTACTAAAACTAAAAGAGATTAATTCAAATACCAAAAGAAAGTAAAAACGGTAGTGACCACGAAGCCAGAACAACTCTTGCAACCCCAAGATTATAGTTACCCTCCTGATCTCCAAATAGATCCAAGGGTCCTGAAAAATATATTATATATTCCTGGGTTGAGTATAACAGTATTCTCAGTAGGATCATCCTAAGGGCCTCTATTGATAAAGTAATGAAAGCATGCTAAAGATAAGTGAACAATATGTGTAACTAACTCATCACCAAAATAGGTATACTATGTTCCCAGCATCAACATGGATAATATCACCATGTATAATATACAAGAGTATATAATATAATTTATAATATTAGAGTGACCTTGATACCAATTTCCCAATGATTTTATGATTTTCACAAACGTCGCACATCATAATTATCTCCCTCCAAAATTTTTTCCCGCAGACACTTGGGCGAAGCACCACAACAAGTATCTCATGCAACACCACTACAACGTCCATATAACCAATGTAAATAGGCGGTTTTGGGATCTAAAAAGATAAGTTAACATATATTATATGTCTAGGTTTATACCTCATGCCATTACAACCCACACACGGAGTATGGATCCTCAAGACATCACAACCTATACATGTTACACCTATTGTAGTCCATAGGAAACTATATCCATATTTTTTTTTGAAAATTACCAAAACCATTTATAGCCTTCAAAACACATATATGAGGAACCGGATAATTATTCCTACTAGAAAAAGTAACTACCAAGAGAAGAGTTTTGGGCCAAATAGGGTAGTCATCTGTCCATCATCCTATCAGGATTTGAGGAAAACACCCCTTGGGATCACAATCATCAGGGTGTTAGTTTCCCAAACCGACAGGGTGGAGTAGTGTATAGAAACCAAAAATTTAAAAAATATACTATATTATACAACCAAAAATATGGGAATAACATTTTCATACACTCAAATGCAATTAAAATCTCTCGTACTCCCGACTTCCACTGCTAAAACCAGGTATCCTATAAGCACGCATCCATTTAAAGAGCTTTATAATAATTCATAATTCCCTTTTTATCAGTTTAACTTTATGTTAAATAATTATTTAAACATTAATAAAACCATATAAATTCCAAATTATATTTAATTATCATCACACCTAATGTACACTATTCTATTAAATTGCATGCCCAACATTGCGTCCCAACAAGCTCCAACCCCATGGGTTATCATCATTTATTCAATCAATTATTAACAGAATTATCAATTTCTTATATTATTATGAATTATAGAAACAATTATATTATACAAACTATAAGGTGCTCAACATAGTGAGTAGGTAAACTACCCATTGAGTCTTTGGCACCTATAGTAATGGTGAAGACCTATCCATCCCCGAGAAGCTAAAAATGAAAATTATGTGGTATAAACCATGAAATTTCACCTCTTTTTGGAAGGAGGGTAGCAATAACAGTTGCCTTGAGAAGTGGGGAATGTAATGAAAGATAAATAAAGAATACAATCATTCATATCTAACCTGTTTCATCATCTCTAGATTCCTCCCCAACTCCCACATGCATAAACTAATGCATCTCGCCCCTCTAGGTATAAAATGTGCCACAAACACTATGCCTCCCTACCACTATTTCTCATAAAATCTATCTAGGCTCATAACAAATCACATGAAACATAAAAAACAATGAAACTACACTCTTTTACCTAAATAAGGAATTCTACCTTTACATGCAACAAGCTCTCACAGCTCAAAAGAAGAAGACACTCAACCTTACCAGAAAGAGGGTAACTCAAAACCCTACAATGCATTGAAATTTATTTAGAAAATTTGTTTTTAATACATATTGAATTATCAAATTCATTTTTAGTAGGTTGGATATATGAGAAAACCTAAATATAAATCTATCATATCTATCACATATTACATAAACATGCTTACCGCGTCAATTTGATTATCATCAATTTTCAAAAGAAATAACCAGATTCAATTAAATTCATCTTTATGAATAAAAAATAATTAAAATTAATATTATTTTATATTATTTTCTAATTTAAATCCATAAGGACATGATAAACAAGGTAATCATTGATAACACTCTATTTTTAAAAACAAGTGAAAATATCATACGGTCGATACAAATTTAATTATATGGTTCAAATATTTATTATGTAATTTAAATTATAATAAAGTGGGATAAAACATGATAAATATATGTTTTCACATAAAATAATATAGAATCGATGAATCCCTTAACTCAAAAGGTTCTTGATTTTTTTTTGACAAGAATGTTCCACGCAGGGGGTCACGATCACCTCCCAGAGCGACAACTGCATGAACCCGGGGATTCCATGACAGGACCACACCCTCCGGCACCGAATAAAACACCATTTGAAACATATATATCACATTACATATCATGAAAAGGAGATAAAAGAGAATAAGTAGTGAATAAAACACAAGAACATAGGTAGATCACAAATTTATCAATGATGGACCAACATTTGTTTCTTGCACCAAAACATTGGGTGCACATGCTGTAAGAAGAAACTTCAAGGGGAAATGATACAATGATTAATGTTAACTCACACGACTCCTATAGGATGAATATCTTATGGCACCACACACCAAGAGAATGGAGAAGGAATGAAAGAAGGGAGGGTTCCTAAAATTGAAGTATTAGATTCGAGACTAACGAGATTTGAAACAGTTTAGAATTTCCCTTAATGCAGATCAAATTAATCTACACAATCTGTGAAATATAATGGCATTCCGAACCTTAGGAAAAGTAATACACCTACCATAATTTGGATTCACTATTCACCTTCTGTCTTCTGGAAACACTCTAAATTTACAAAAATCTAGAAACACTATACCCTTACCGATGTTTTGAAATATTGTACACCTATCAATATCTGGAAATAATGTGCACCTACTGATGGTTGGAAACAATATACCCCTACCGAAAGCTAGAAACATTGTACACCTACTGAATGGTAGAAACACTATACACAAAACTAGAAATAATATTCACAGAACTATAAATTTTGTAAATTATTCGGGATAAGTCTCCTTGACCTCTTGAAACACCTCAATCATGTAATTTCATCAGAGGAACAAAACATAGGGCTCTGGGCCATTAAATTAAATATCTCTCAAGCATTTTTGTTTTCATGAATTCAAAACCAACCTGAAACGAAATATAAATGGGGTCCAAAAAAACACCAATCATGATACCTCTCAAAAGAGAGAATTCCAAAGAAGAAAAAAAATCATCTCATAAAAATGAAATGTCTCCTATCACAAATGAAAATCATTACATGAAAAGAAATAATCATTAAAGAACATGGGGAACTAATCATGTATTTGTGACCCACGTTTCTAGATACTCCACTTTGTGCCACAATGTTTCCATAAGATACAGACCAAGAGGATTACATACCCACATAATACCTTATCACTTCAGTCCAATATCTCTATAGGATACTCCTCAAAGTTAACATCTTCATCAACATCAATATCTCACCAGTTGATGATGCATGAGTCATCATGATGTTAACGATAATGTTATGACACCAGAAAAATATCATGTATATGACTCATCTTCAGGTTACATGCTACCCGATACTTCTCGACACCAACACAAGACAACAAATCGAGAGGCCAACAAAATTAAGAGAATGATTACTCCCATTTAAAAACCTTTTCTTTCCATGATGGAGATTAACCTTTATAAACATGTGATCTCCAAAATCAAACACCAACAGTCTCCTACTATGATCAACATATAATTTTTGATGATCCTTCATAGCCTTCATCATATTTTGAATCACCTAAACCATATATATAGTATTATTTACTAGTTTTGGTCTGAGAATTTTTGAGTCTCCAACCCTAGTCTAGAAAAATAGAGAATGAAAATGAGGGAAATACATAGTTTCAAATGGCTCCATACTAATGGTCCAGTGAAAACTATTTTTATAAGTGAACTCCACCAAGGTTATGTGCCTCATCCACAAACCTCCAAAATCAAGGACACAAGAGAGAAAATTTTCTTCAAGTGTATAGATGGTCTACTCTGTATGAATATCTAACTGCAGATGAAAATAAGTGCTAAGGAATAACTTAGAACCGAAAGAATGTTGGAGACCTCTAGACTCTCTGGAGGTAAAATTAGGATCTTGATCGGAAATGATTGTCATTGGGACACCATGAATACTCAAAAACTCCTTCAGTTACTGCCTCAACAAAAAATCCACCAATCTTGACTACTTGATTACTATTAAGTGTTTTTATTTCATTAAAGGATCCATTACCACTTATATAACATCATTTTCTCCCTGAAGTCATGGTAAAATAGTAACAAATCCTATTATGATGTACTCCCACATCCAATGAGGAACATATAATGGATATATAAAACCACCAGGAACACAGTTCTCAACCTTCAACTTTTGGCACACCAAACATCAAGACACAAAATCAGAAAATTGCATGCTTCAGCCCAGTCCAACAAAAATAACTCCACAAGGCTCAATACATTATTTTCCTCCCAGGGTGTACTGCTATTGATGAACTATGAAACTCTCTAAAAACCATCTCCCACATTCCAAATGGAATTAAAATACTTCCCTAATACAACACTTGGTGTTGATGATTCTCAGACAAACTATTAGGGCCCTAGACACAAACAACATAGTCTCTCCAGACATCCACCTCTAGATCCCCCAACATGGACTCTTCCAACCATTGCACCAAAGATGATTGGAAATTCATTTGAAAAATAAATTTTTTCCACTTACACCCCCCATATCTAGTTGAAATGTTTAATGTTCTTCCATTACTCTCAAGGAAGCACCAGATTCACACATTACATCACTATAAGGCATCCCGCTCAGCACATCATGTACAACATTCTCATTTCCAAATGTATATGATATTTTAATGATTTATTTTTATATGAAGACCATCCACCTATATTGCTTCAAGTTAAAGGCACAATGGGATAAAACATTCCTAAGGCTCTTATGATTCATGAGAATAACAAAGCACTCACTAATGTGGTGAGGACTGACCAACTTCAGAGAAGGGAACATTTCTGGTAACTCAATATCATGGGTGACAGAGTTCTGTTCGTGGGTATGCAACTGCTGAGACGCATAATAAACAAATGATCTATTCTGCATTATAACACATCCTAACCTTGATGTGAATCATCACAGAAAATAGCAAATTGAACTCCCTCTATAGGAAGACAATGAACCAGATCACTATCCATCTTCTCATTCAATTACTTAAATGCTTTCTAACACTGATCAATCCACATAAACATATAATCCTTCTTATTCAATGATATAAGAGGTGTCACCACATAATAGAAATATGTTTCAAACCACCGGTAATAGCATGTGATACCATGGAAACATTGCACCTCTACCACTATCTTTTGGGATTCCAAAAATACAAATTATTATATCTTCAATGGATCCACAACTACCTCCTATTGGGATAAAACATGTACTATGAAATAGATATCTTGAGGTTAAAACTCACCCTTCGACAACATCCAAAATATTTATTGTTGATGAGGAACTCCCAAAAAGGAATGCAGATGATCTGTATGATCCTCCTCAAACACAGTGTACACAAGGATGTTATCAATGAAAACCACCATGAACTTATCTAGGAACTCCTGGAACATAGTGTTTATCATTACCATGAACATAGATGACGAATTAATTGTAGAATACAACATTAACATAAACTTTTAATACCCATGATGATAATGGAAAGTAGTATTTGGGATATCCACATTCTTTACATGCATCTGATGACTTCCTTACCACAATTCAATCTTTGAGAATGATCTTTCACCCTTTAGTTGATTAAATGAATCATTATTATGTGTAAGACAATAGAGATTCATTTATATTAAATTTTTCTAGAGAAGATAACAAATACATAACCACAAAATATCACCACCCTTCATCACAATTTTTTTTTATCCCATAGTGACACACTTGGTCGAAAATAAAAATCACACTTTAACAGATCATCAAGCTATATACGCAACTCCTATAACACAAAAGGGTATATCCAATATAGAGAAATAATTATAAGAGACAATTTTAGTTGTAACTTGATCCAAAACTCAATCTCTCCTCGAGGGGGTAATGCTACAACAACTTTTGAAAATACATTCGGTCACTCTTATATGAACCTGAAAAATTACATCTGTTGAACCTCTAATTAACATATAATTAGATCAACCATAATGGATGATAAAGAATGAACATACCTTTGACCCATCCGAGGGTCTCGCTCACCAACAAACACCAATGGATCTCCATTATAATTGAAGAACACCATCATCCTCCTGATGCAATCCTCAATAGCTTTCACAAAATTCAACCAATCTATGCTGAGGATGATTTCATGTGGCTATTTTCATAATAATATGAAATTTATCCAATAGTGTTGCTTCCCCAGCACTACCTCTGAATCTCTACACACATTAAACAAGTAAACTCGACCTCCAACTATTGTAGTCATCCCAAAGGGAAATGGAAGACTCTCTACCTCAGGTCCTATGGAATGGACAAGGGAAGGTGATATGAAGATTTGTATCACTCATGAATCATAAAAGGAATACACCAAATTAAAAAAAGTAAATGGTAACTTGAATGATATTTCGCTCTCCTGGAGCTGAAAAAACTATAGCATGACGCTGACCATAACCTTTTCAATGGCCTCTCTGACCCTGGAGATGACAACCAAAACAGCAGCACTCTACTCTCTAAGGATGGGAAGCATACTGGGGATTTCCTATTCCTTCTCCATATACTCATTACTGATCCAAATTTGGTTCATACTATATTTTTTCCTCAACTGAAATTGTCTAAATGGAAGAACCTGAAGAGAAACACCTGACACATGATGATTGCTCTGAAATTTCAGGCACTATCATTAGTGATGACCTCAAACTCTATAAGAAAAACAAGAATCTGATCCCATTGAATAGGCCAGAAATATCCTGGCCCCAGTGAAACAAGATGATAAGGGCAGGTACATACACTCGGCCAAAGAATACTCTTCTTCCATGAAAACCAAAAACCCCAGACCATAGATTCTCTTCATGAGGAATCCGGAAGAGTCCCCTATAATTACAATAAAATTATAGATAATGTCTTATCAATGAAAAATTCCCTCACCAACACCGTAAAATATGTCATCAGCAAAACTAGGGGACTTGATGCTGGATATCTGGACACAAATCCTCTTATAAATGCCTCACCCTGGATGCCACATCTGGTAACATGTTTAAAGAATTTAGTAAAAGGTTCTTGAAACAGATTCCAAACTATCGCCAACTAGATCTCCCCTACCGAATGGTAATAAGATCTTGGTCCCTGGATACCTTCATGTTCGATGAATGGAACTCCATTATGAACTTGTCTGGGAACTCCTCTAATGAGATCACTGACTCATCGCAATCCCTGTGGAACAATAACCACCACTGACTCACTACCCCATGCATCATTGTAAAAACCAAAGACACCCAATATTCCCTCCAAGCATGGATCAAACATAAGGCTATCTCAAAAACATCAAACCAAAATTCCTTGAAAATATCTGAAATATATCCCTCGTACTTATGCAGACTATGGAGTTGAAACTCTCAGAGTGTCATCTTCTATATGTCATTAGCACCAACCTCAACCCTATGGTGATCTACAGGTGTTTCCATCTAGACATCTTCTACACGATCTTAATAACTACGTCGACCTTGATCCATACCTTCAAAATAAAATTTTTTGATCTCCTTAACCTGGATTTTGAAGACACAACATTAATTATTTAATTTTTTTCTTTTATTCGTATTAGTTTAACCTATCCCATGGTATACCCATTAAAACATTAGAACCTGGAAGAATGATGTGTGATCATTTCGTAATTCTTTACCCTGTAACAAGTATCAACTTTTTTAATAGTCACTGTAAAAAAGGTTCTTGCATCAGATCACATAGGGCCCTAAATTCATATGTAATAGGTGGACTCTAGTGTTTACATCACATTATAAACATGTCTGACAGTGGTTCCCTACCAACCCATGCATCCTAACATGTTCTTAATATCCAAATACATCCTACACCTCAACTAGACCTATGATAACACTTTTCATGACCCCCTCCCAACAAGGTGTACCCCTAGAGGGCCAGCAATGTGAGAAGGAATATAGTGGCCCTGACTCCATCCTCCAGTAGCCTCCAGGTCGGCAACTAGAAATAACAGTATAGTAAACACAAAAAATGAGAGGCATTACCCTCAAAGATAAAATTTTTTCAAGAGTGATATAAGACACAAACCAACTAAATCCTACTCAAAATGAAATATAATTGAAATACCATGTACTCCTATGTAATTTCATGTAACAACCACTACAACTGATAGGTAAAATTCAAAGTACAAAAATATTGTAAAAACAATACTGGCTCGAATTTCAAACAACTCTTGAAACCCCAAGATAATATTGACTAGAATAATCTCTAACATGATCTTAATGACTTGAATAATAGTTTATATATGTGTATGGTGTGTATAATAGTATACTCAATTGGATCCACCTTGGAGCCTCTCGTGAAAAAAATCATGCTAAAGAACAATGAACAACAAGTGAATCAAACTCGTCACGTAAACATCTTTACAATGTTACCAACCTCACCATGAATACTATGACAATTTATTTCATACACGAGTATATAATATTATGATTAATGTCATGGGTACACCAATACCACTTTCCCAATTGTTTTCCACTTTTACACAAAATCGCAAATCCAAAGCATCTCACTCCAAAAATGATTTCTTAGAGACACCTAGGTGAAGCACCATAACATGAATCTCATGAAACCTAACCACTATGTACATAAAAACAATATAAACAGGTATTTTCTAGGACAACCCATATCTTTCATAACATGTAACATACATCGAGCATTATCACCCAATCCACTACAACAAATACACCGAGTAGGGATTCGCATGACATCACAACCTATACATGTTAAACCTATAGTAGTCCATATGAAACTATATCTAGATTAAATAGTTGTGAATAACTAAAATATATTACATCCCACTACACACACATATGGGGAAACTAACTATTGTTTCTATGATAAAAACATACTACCAAGAGAAGAGAAAATGCCCAAAGGGGTAGTATGCCATCCATCATCCCATTTGGATGTTGAGGAATACAAAACCCTGGGCTTAGAATCCACGGGGGGTCAGTTTCCCTATCTGATGGGGTGGAGTATCATATTCAAATAAACAATGTTCTGAATATACTATATCTCACAATCACACAATGAAAATATCACATTCTTAGACTCAATTGTAGCTAACATCTCTCAGACTCCTAACTACCATTTCTAAGACAAGGTATCCTATAAGCACACAACCAATTAATGAGATTTAAATTTTACTTCATCCCCTTTTTATCAGTTTCACATTAAATTAATCTACACATTAAAATTTAATTATACATTATAAATTCCACATTATATTTCTTTACCGTCACACCCAAAGTCCCCTATTAATTTAAATTAAAACCCCAAAATTGTGTACTAGCAAGCTCCAACCCCTGGGTTAACCTTATTTATTCAGTAATTTTTAATCAAAATTATGACTTCCTCATATTCCTAGGCATTATGGAAAACATCATAAGCTTCCATGCCCAAGGGGCCCAACATGGTGAGTTGGTGAAGTACATGTCGAGTCTTCATAATCTATATCAAGATCAATGGCCCATCCATACATGAGAATATAAATAAAGAAAGAATGAGGCATACCAAACATGTCTTATCCTCTTTTTGGTAGGAGGGTAGAAAGAAAACAACCATTTATTAGTGGAAAATGAAATGAATATGAAAAACCAACATGATTCAGCAAGCATAAAATCATTCACATCTAACATGTTCCATCATCTCTAGTGTTCTCCCCAACACCCACATGCATAAACCGATGCATATCACCACTCTAAGAGTCGACGAATACCACAACCACTGGGCCTACCTTTCCCCATATCTCATAACAAATATATATGATGATAACAGAAAAAAAGTAGTAGGAAAAAATAAACGAGGTAATTTTCCCTATACATGGAATTCTTCCTTCAAACATCACATGATCTTGTAGATCCAATGTAGAAGGCACTCAACCATACAAGAAAAAGATTAACTTTTAACCCTATAAGGCATTACATTTAATTGATCAACTAAAACATTAATCCATCTTGAAATAAATGATTTATTATTATTCCTCTCAAACTATGGGCATCCTAAATTAAAAAATATCATCTCTCTCACAAAATATATAAACATGCATACTGCATCAATATGAATATCATAAATTTACAACAACATCAAACATATTCATTCACAATCCTCATTATATTGGAAAAATTAATTACAATAAATCCATGATTACTTTTTTACCAATTTCAATCTAGAACAACATTATAAATAAAGAAATAAAATATATTACATTATCTAAAAAAACAATGGGCAACAACATATGATCGAAAACAATTTATTTATCAAATAAAATTATTTATTATTTCAATTATATTATAATCAGGTCATATAAAACATGCTAAATATATATTTTCAAGTAATAGAATACTGAATCTATGAATCCTCTACCACGAAAGTTTCTTAATGGTCTTTACATGAGAACTATCCACACAACGGATCACAAAGGCCTCCCCCTACAACAACTGCATCCACTCAAGGACATCCCAACATGACAATAATGACCAAAACCCTTGAAAACACTATTATAATAATAGAGATCACATTCCCTAACATGGAAATGAGAAAAAAAGAAGAAGGATCAATGAAAACTCAATAACATAGGTAGATCATACCTTCTAAAGATGATAGATCGACACTTGCTTTTGGCACCAAAAAAGGGGGTTCACAAGCAACAGGTAGAACCATAAAGGGGAAACAATGGAAGGATAATGGCTTGATCACACAACTATTATGAGAATAATGTCTTACGAAACCTCATGCTGAGAGAAAGGAGAAGTAATGAAAGAAGGGAAAGTTTGTGACATTGAAGGATTGGATCCAATACTAATGTAATTTGAAATGATTTAGAATTTTTGGTAATCAAAGATCACATTAATCCACACAATATTACCATGGAAAGGCACCTCATGCTTTAGAAAAATTAATTTAGGAGTTATAGGGTTTTAATCATCCTTAAATTTCATCAAACAAGGATTTGAATGTGTTTTTTTAAAAGATAAATGGGAGAACTGTAGGATGTTGGAAACATTATACAACGAACAATGTAAACCTACTGACGTTTGGAAACACTGTACACCTAATAAGGTGTGGAAAAATTGTACACCTACAGATGTATGGAATCCCTATACACGTACCAACATCTAGAAACACTACAAACCTACTGAAGTCTAGTAACTGTATACACGTAGCGAAATATGGAAACACCATACACATACCAATGTTTGGGAACAATGTAAACCTTCAAACATCTAGAAATACTATACACCTACCAATTTCTGGAAACAATATACACCTATAGACATCAAGAAACACTGTACAACTATTGATGTATTGAAACAATGTACAACTACTAATGTCTGGAAACACTTTAAACCTACCGAATTCTGGAAACACTGTACACATACTGACGGCTGGAAACTATGTAAACCGACCAAAAGTTGGAAACACTGTACACATGACTATAAACACTATTCAGTAAACCAGTAATTTGTCAAAGTGTTGGGGATAAGTCACATTGACCTTCCCGAACAACTCAAACGATAGATTTCAGCAACAGAATAGACCAGAGAGGTCCAATAAATTACAATTTTGATGAATATATATGATATATATAATATATTATGGATCCAAGGAAGATGAATTTAAATTTATTTTATTTTATAAGTCAAAAAATTTAACATGGATTCATATGTACATACAACCATCACTTTCAATGAATGGTGTAATTCATTTGTATATCACTAACTATTAGGATGAATATAAATATGTATATAATGTATATATATGATATTTATATAATAATAAATATTATGAAGATGATGTAACCAAGATAAATGTACGTATAATGAAACTAATGAACTGAGAATCTAATTAGGAACAAAATAGTACACACTAAGCAATAACAATTTTTATAAGTTATTATTGATAAAAGGTGTATTGAAATTTATAAATAGATAATATATGATATTAAAATTTTAAAAAGACCCAGTTATAGAATTTTAATAAATTTAAAATCATTATATAGGTTATTAAAGTGAATTCAATGCAATTTAAGCTCATGGTAATGGATTTTTATCCAACATTTATTTCAATGGGATAAATTCTTTATACCCCACATAATTGTCATATGTAGTGAATATAATACACATTAATCATGTTATATAAATATAATAACTATTTTAATGATATATATCATTTTATATGATTTTATTCACTATCTTTATGGTTTATTTTTATGATGGAATGACGTTTATGTAATATATTTATTTTCCATTGGTAATTTTATGGTTAAATGTTTATTAAAATAATTTATTTTAAACTTTTTATAGGATGAATGGTTTATGATCCTATTTAAAACACATATATATGGATTAAATTATGTTTTGGGTGGTACCATTATCACTCTCTAGTGAACATAGTATACATTGATATCTGATGAGTTAATTGGATTGGAATGGAGAGTGAACCCAGTTCATTAAGGGAATTTATCCACTATGATAATATTGGGAGTGAACCATGAATACTATACTTTTTTTGGGAGTGAATCCATTTTATTATTACAATAATTTAAATTATACATGACTAATAAGGAATTTATTTCATATAATTTTATGTATTACATAATTCAATGTATTTTTCCGACATTATGATCTCACAACTCTTGTTGTCTGATTCCATTTTAATCCATATCTTGTGAAATGACAACATATATGTCATGAATCAGGATTGTGATCTACAATATAAAGGTTACAATTTTACAAACAAAATTTCACATCATCATTTATTTTTTATCATTTCATTCATATATGATCATTGATATATCCCTTGTTTTCATTAATTAGACATCTTAGATCACCATTTATTATATTTGATTTCCTATGTTATGATGAATTTATATATATAATGTAATCAAAATATGAGATATATGTATGTAAATAATTGGCATGTGATGAAGATATTTTATGAAATAATTGTTAATGTTTCAATGTTTTAAAACATACCTGAACTATATTAATCTTTCATGGATGTAAATGTTATTTAATGAATATTTCTATTTTAAGATGAAATATCTATGTATGAACAATATGAATAGACATTTTTGAGGGAAAATTGTGAATGTGATTATGTTATTATTTAAAACACATTAGAATGGATGATATGTGTGACTATTATATATAAATATTAAAATATAAATTTCTATACACACTCACTCATGTTATGAATAATGTGCTCAGACCCAATCATTTTGGGGTGTGTTTAACAACATATAGATAGTGGGGATTCATGGACTGTACCTTAATATTCCAAATCTATATTCTAAAAAGTTTTTCCCCAACAAATATAATATTTCCTGATGATTGATTATAGGGGAATTGAGTTTGTTACAATCATTCATCTCAGACTCAATATTTTTGAATGCATTCCTACTAGATTGTTTTTTGTAGATCTAGAAAAACCCCATGATTATATATTAATGATCACTCATGGAACATATATCTAGAGGATGGATTTCATTGGGATATATAATAAACAGTACTTAAGAACATACATTGGTTGAGAGAATGTATGGTCGGTCTCATCACACACTTTTGGGTGGAAATGTTTCATATTATAGTGCTCTATTATAGATTTAATTATGTTCAACAATCCGTTTTTAATCTACATGTATAAAATGTGTCTCCCATGGATTAACAATCAATTATTATCATGTATGGAATTTATAATCTTCTCTAAGAATCTGATGTTCTTCTTCAATGTGGATATCTGTATGTATATAATGCTATCCATCATTTGTACCCTATAATTTACCATTTAGAGATTCATATTTCATTAATATTATGATTTATTTTTTTATCCAAATAGTAGGGAAATTTACAGTTTATCATTATATAGGGAGATAAGAGTTGAATGGATTTCATTATCAGACCCATTTGATGGAATTCGAACATATCCTTATGAAATGAAAAAGAACCCATGTTTCTGGTTCAACTTAATAGGGCCCATAAGACCTTTAAATATCATGTGATTGGGACTAAACCACATTGTTTAATGTCATACATGATGGGAATCTAAGAAAATGGTGTTAGTCAATGCTTGTTGTAAGAATTATGTCGATGTATCCAAGGGAACCTAGAAGGGATATGAATTCCCATGTTGAATATGAATCTATAGGAAATGTTGCCCCATGGGAGTTAGGGTTGATTTGGTGTGTTGAAAATAAATTTTAGGGGGATACCAATGTATCCAATTTTTATTGAATCTATACCAATGTAGTTTGGTTGTGAGGACTCATCCGATGGAGGTTGTCTGAAGGTTTTTTTACAAGGGAGTGCGTCCCATTGAGTGGAATAATTTGGGGCTTATTTCTAATGAGGATTAAATTTTAAATATATATTGACGTTTACACCATAAAGGTGGATTCCATGGTGAGTTTTTATTTTTGGATCAAAATTATTCATAAGAAGGATTCCTAGGACTAGTTTGGTATTACACTTGGAATCATGCCCAAGGTTGGATTTCTTGGATTTTTGATTGGGAGGATGACCTTCTGTTGTGGGGTTTCACATTAGAAATGATTAAAAAAGGTTGGATTTTTATTATTATTCATGAGTAGTATTCCATTTTTTAGTTGGGTATTATACATTTAATGATTCACATATTATGGATTTTATGTTGTATTCCAATGGATGATGTGTTTTTTAGTTGGTTCTTGCACATTGTATCATTCAACAAGGATGAATTTTGGGGATTATGTATAAGGACGATTCCCTAGTTTTGTTGTAGATTACACATGGAATAATTCCAAATGGTTTAGTTTTAGGGATTTTTTCAAATTAGGAATACCTAGTGAAGATGGGTCCTAACATGTAATGATACCCAATATTCAGGTTTTGGGGTATATTCCCAAGGGCGATGTGATTATTTAGTTTGTTCTTACACTTTGATGGATTCTTAAAGGTTAGATTTTGAGACTTATTCATTTTGGTGGTTACCTAGTTTAGTTAGGGATTATAATTTGTATGATTCCCAATGTTTGGATTTCAGGACTTTTTATTGAATACGGTTCCCATATTTAGTTGGGTCTGAAACATGGAATGATACCGAGAGGATTGATTTTAATGATTATTCATAATGAAGATTCCTTGGTGTAGGGATAATGAAGATACCATCATCAACACCAACCTATATGCCCATGTGTTTCATTATAGGTGTGATATACAATAAGAAACATATTATCTAGAAAACCCCAACATACTTCTCCCACTAGTGGATTGGGGTGGGGTGATGGGAGGAGAATAAGAAGTTGTGATATAATAGTTATCTTCCATCATTATAATCGACATTGATAAGTAGGAAGTAGTAAATATTAGGAGTCCTTGACTGATTTTAAAGGGCATTAAAATAAAGGTAATTATATATAATTGGTTCTTGAGGGGAGAGAGTTAGATCTCATTATATGTGTCACCATCCAGAACAAGAGGAACCTAATCATATAGATGGAACTTTATTGACATGGAATTAACCATGATACTCAAAAACATGAGGTGCCTTGAACTTCCCTAAAGATTGGGGTCCTCATGACCCTATAAACCCATATCCACATTCACCCTTACGACCCAACATGTCATAATAGATTGGCGTAGGACTCGTATTCTCAAAGGAATGGATATCAAAATTGGAGATAGGATCTTCTGCCTTTTCTCCACTAGTTTTCAATTCTATAGAAATTGGTGGAGGTTTAAAGTCATCCCTCTCATATGAAGGAGAAAATTTAGAGAGGCCCTGCCCTTGGTGACACAGATGGGGGCCTAAGATGTGGCTCACATAGTTTAGAGACTCTAAGAGCCAATGTGGTATCTCACAAGTTAGGCATGTGCGTACTAATATAGATTTAAAAGGGTAAGAATGGAAAAATTATGACTATTTTAGGGGATTTACCCCTGGGAAGTAAATAATGTCTATTATTTTCTCAAGGATTCAAGTGTTTCCTCAAGTATTTCTAGAAGTATAGTATAAATGAATTTTTTTTAGAGAAAGGGACCGCATGAGAGTTTTCAAAAACCACGGGGTAGGATTACTCACATAGTTGTAATGTTTTTTAGACCCTATGGTACATGTTTCCATGAAACAACTCATTTACCTCCTTTATCATGTGTTTATGAGATTAATGGAATGTTTCTAAGGGACTAGGTTATGGACAAGGGCATGTAGAACATCAAGTGTTATTAGTTATTTTTCTTTACTCAAATGAGGAGCCTTAGGGATTATTTTTTTTTATAAAATATGGAATCCATGTTGATGTAGATTTTACTCCCACATCCAATGTAAAATGACCTAGCATAAGTGTCACAAATTGGGGTGGATGATTTTTCATTGTCATGCCGGTTTAGTGTAAGTAGGTTTCTTTATACAAAGGTATAAGTTCCATCAAGGATGCATGAGTTTGGAATGTTCTATCCTCCTAGAGTTCATGTTTGGTGCACACATGACCACCTTGGAAAATTATTTTGTTGAAACCAATAATCAATACTATAGGTGTTGTTCCCCCACACAATTTCTTTGCATCTATGTCGAGATGCGGTCCCAGCCCTTTGGTACCATCCCTTTTCTACCATCTCTATCACACATGAATAATGGAGAGTCTCACACAGAACTTTTTAGGCTTGGTTGAGTACCTTTTGGGTCATGACACATGATATAAAATCTTCTCCTTCATACATCATAGAGACCAATTTCAAGTGAAAATATACATATGAATTAAAAGTGAGGTTCATATCATTAATTATAATTAAAACATCATGGAATAAATTTCACAACGTCAAAATATTTTTTTAAACATTCTCTATTATGGATTATATATTTTAGGGAACATATGGTTATGTTTAATGAGATGATGGGATTATTCATTGAAAATTTCATGCAAGGATTAATATGGTAATCAGGTTTATTTAATTACTTTTCACAACACTGACCAACTATATATGTGGGTATGGTTGATTGGTGATGTGATGGACCATGTGTGATTCAATGAGATTTCATGATTTGGAGAGTGTTTCTTTTGGTAGGGTGTGATTTGTTTTCATATGGATGGTACCTATAATGATTTGGTTTCCTTGGTGTTATAAACAATGATTATATGAAATAGATACTTGTTCTATGATATATGATTTCAGTGTGTGAGAGTGGAAAATCAATGGGAAAGTGGTACAAATTACCCATTTAAAGATATTATTCTTATTATAACACAAAACATTGATGATTTATTTGGGGAGAGATCCTTAGTTTTGATAGAGACTATTAGAAAAGATATACGCTTATTGACTCAAGTATTTATTGACTATGGAATTAGTATTGTAGTCTGAAATTTTCATGAGTGTCCTCAGGTATCTTCCATCTGAGTATAATTGCATGCTCTGCCAATGTGTATAAACTATTTTCTGGTTTCGAAGAGGAATTTTGGGATTGAGGATGAAATTATTATATTTTTTATTGTATGTTTTATTGAGTTTCTACCTTGGTATTATGATTGACCTTTTACATGATGAAATTAATTGTATTGTTATGACCTTAAATTTTAGGTTTATATTTTGGGATATTACAATTTCTTTTGATAATCAATTTTTTTGGTTGAAATATAATCCCATTATCTTAATTTTTTTTATGTAGAGAAATTCAAGACATATGTGTGACCTTATTTACACCATCAGTTCTTATCACCATCTTGGGGCCTACTAGATTGTTGAATTATTGTAATTATCTCCCTTTTACCCTTTCTATATTAAGATGGGTACAATTTTATAGAGGGGTTGTGACAATATTAATTTGAATTGATGATTGATATTTTTTTTGAAATTAATGGATACAAACTGATAGGGATTCTCATGAATGTGATGTTGTTTGATGGGAGGATATAAAGACCTATTCATTCAAATGAAATAATTTCTTGAGGAAATTTTAATTTTATAGTTGGTGATGGTTTTTTGTGAACATGATTTGAGATGATAATTTACATGTTTATAATATTTCATATATATGATTTTCAATATATATGGTAGTTATATAGTTTTTCAAGAGCTCAAATGGATGTTTGAGAACGTTCTGGTGATCATGTAGTTTTTAGGGGTTGTCTCTATTTGAAATAGGTATTAAAATATACCCAGTGATGGTAGATTTGGATCATATATAGTATGGTTGAAAACAATTCAATTTATAATTGGTTGGGTGAACACCTATTTATAGGGATGAGGTGTGTAAAAATGTTTAGGAGGGAGGCTCTATTCCATGGTGGATGGGTCTATTTGTCCATGCAGTTTGTATGTGTTTTCATAGGAGAAAATTAATGATATGAGTTTTTGAAGATCTAAAAAAACTATGGTGAGAAACCTATGATAAAGAACAATGGAGTCTATTCCATGTTTGAGGTTTTGGTGCCTATGACGAGCCCATGTGAAGATGGTATTTGATTATCATTCATTAGAATATAATAATTTTGAGGGAAAAACACTTTGTGAGACTCTTGTAGTCGTGGATATTATCATTGGGTTTTAGGGAGGAAACAAATTCAGATCAATTCCATAGATGGATCATGGTTGTGTTTTGAGAGTGTTAGATGGAGAATTACTTCAGGGTTCAGGTCATGGTATATGGCATGGGACACATATTAGAAAAAGTGAGCAACAAGGTTCCTACATCATGAGACTAGGAATATTTGGAATCTATAGGTTAATCATTAAGAAGAACTATATAATAGTATAGGACATGGTGATATTTTATTTCCTCCCAATTCAATTTTAAATTTTTTTCGAAAAATAATATTACCCAATATATTTTAAAAACTCTATGAATGCACTATTTATCACATACACATGACATATTGGATGGATCTATCATTCATATTAATATCATTACCCTATTGAATTGGGGTTTTTTTGATTATTACCCTATTATTTGAGGTAGATTTTCTTTCTCCTTCCATCTATCTTCATTTTCATTTTTTACAAATTGTTTCTTTTGATAACCTAGTGTTTCAATGAATATTCCACAAAATCATTGAGAAATCATACATATATTCTACTAATTTTATGCGGTATTACTATATGATGTCATAGGATGATGATTCTAGTCCATTTAATGTCGTTTCATGGAAGTTAAATCCCCATGTAGTATGAATCATGTTTTTTATAAAATTAAATTAAATCAAATATTGACATGATGACATCTATTATAGGTTTTTTTGGGATGATTGAGGGAGTAATAAATTGACCTTCCATGACTGGTTTCTCATCGTTCAATGCGATGTAGTTTACTAGTTAGTATTTAAGAAAATATGGCTAATTGATAATTTTTTTAATTAATTTTAAATTAAAATGATGGATTTAAATAAATACTTATAAATTTTAAAAATTAGATATTTTTTAGTTTGGGATTGCAACTCAGGTAGTTGGATCATGGTAATTGTATTTGGAATACCTAGGTTGATAATTTGTAAGTTGTGATAAAAGGGAATAACTCTATGTAAGATATAGGTGGTCCTCAAAAAATTCCCATTAGAATTATGTGTGTTAATTTTTCAGGTGATATGGTGTATCCTTTGTATCACTCTATGGTTATAAATTAAATCTATGTTTGGTATCATTTACAACACAAAATACCGAGCATAAACAAACCAAATAATATTATTATGACCATTATAACATAGTTATTGAATTGGAGGGTAAAAATATAGGTAACATAATTTTGGAAAAAATATAATTTTTATAAGTAGTAAAATAGTTTTGTTAAATTATACATAAATAAGGATTTAATATTTATTAAGTTCATAATAATCTTAAAAATATTTTTGATTAAATTTTCTAATTTAATATTATATAAAATTTTAGGGACTTTTAAAAAATATATGGGATACTATTTATATCATTTTGGAAATCATTATATCAATATTTAGTTATGTTGACTTAATTGTATTTTTATTAAAGGATTGATTTTCTAGTGAATAGTGAGAAATAAATTTTTTTTAAAAATGTCATTCATTTTCAAAATTTTACATAGAATTTTTTTGAAAATATTTTCAAATAAAAATTAGATCTCTTTTATTTTTGTGATTCAAATAATATCATTGGAATCAATTTTATGGTTTATGTTAGTACTATTACATTTTCAAAGATATAATGTAATTAATCATAAAGAACACTTTTTAATTTTTTTAATTATTATCATAAATTAATTTTGACAACTTGTAGAAATTGAATATTGAGAAATTTATTTCATATTTTGGAATTATGAGTTCAAAAATTTTAATAATTTTTTTTGTTTATTTGGAATAGTAGCCATGAAATATTTATACTAATAAAATAAGGGTAAAATTGATTAATTAATGTAAAATATAATTTTAAATGGCATAAAATTTATTGTATCAACATACCTTCTTTTATAGGACTATTATAATTTTTCCATTATAATACACATTTGGAAACATAAATCCTTTTGTTTATATATTACATTGTTTTAGACATTAATAATACTTATGTAAAAGATAAGGTAAATAATGTCACTTTAACTGGTTTAATATTTACATTATTTTATGACATGTATAAAAATAATATTAATTTATATATTTATAACTAAAATATTAAGTTTTTTTCATGGTAATTTACTTTTAATTTTATATGATGAATTAATTACCTTATATGCCTATTCAACCACAACAAGACACCAATGAAAGTTATAAAAAAATTCAAGTAAATGGTTTTGATGACTAATTAATTATTGGGTTTGATGGGGTTTTATAATAAATATATAAGTTAAAAATAGCATATTATATTTTGTATAAAGATTTTTATTCAATATTCATTTTATTCATGTCAAGTTTAATATCAAAGTTTTTAATAAGTACTTAAAAATATATTTATAATATTTTCTGCTAAATATATTTTATTAAAATATGTATATAAAATGAATATAATTTAGGATGATATGATGGATGCTAAATAGTCAAACATTTACTTTCTTTTCAACTTATGGATGAATTTATCCAATATAAGAAAAATTATAAGTAGTTAATATTGATAAAACATTCTCATAAACAAGATTAAAATTGGTTAACAAAGTTATTAAACCACAAGATATAGTTTAGTGTAAAAAAATACATATATACATTTCATTGTATTATGGTATTTATGGAATATCTTATTTTTATTTTAATTCATGAGTATTTTTAATTTCTATACCATGTGGAATCAATAATTATATATAAACCATTTATGAAATTCCAGTAGTGTTATTTCCCCACATTATAAAAGGACACACATTTTATCCATTCATTACTCTTCTAAGAGACATATAAAAAAAAATAATGAAGTCAATTTTCAAATTACATTTCGTTAAATTGATGGTATTTCAATTATTAAAATAATTTTCCATGGGATATTTAAATGGGATATAAGGGAATTCATCTTTAGAAGAGATAATGTAATTTACAGACAATTTAAAAGTTAATTCTTATTATACATCCTATAAATTAATTTTACACATCCTAAATTAATAAATAACGTATTATAAATATATTTATATTTTATCAAGAATTTGGGAATTAAATTTCTATCGATTTGTATACTAAAATTTGTTAGACCATCTATTGTGAATACCTACAAATTACTATATCTACATGGGAGTAATATTCAGTCTTCATCACCATTTTATTTTGAAGGAAAAATATTTTAAAAACATGAAAAATTAATTTACTTGTGATATAAATGTTACAATTATATTATAACAACATATCTATAATCATTCCATCCTGTCCATTGGAAAACAATATTGTCGCCCTGGCATACATATTGACAACCACCTCCACGAAAGGAAGTGATTCATATTTTATTTCTCTTATACATAGATATTAACAAATATATATTTAATTAATATATAAGAATTTTTATTAAATTATTGATATTGAAATAGTTAATTATTATTAATCATTTTTTCATTCCATTCTCTAAAATGCGATAAAAATATTCATCCGTACGTACGACATATGGTCTCCATGAATTTTGTAATTTATTTATCATCCTATAAATGAGGGATGAATGCAATTTAATATTAAATTAACATATTTTGTAATTATTTCAAAAATAAAACGATTATATGATGGATCTAGGATAAATAAACAAGGATGGGAATCACATTGCCAAAATTTTCATAAAAAACTCATTTAACCGATTGAAATAACAATTTTAACAAAGTGTGATTAACAAATGTTCCATAAAATGTTATAATTTTAAAATATATGATATTATATGAATTTATATGACTCAATAATATTAAATAAATATCATATATATTTATAATATATGCTTTTAGAGGAAAAACACAAAATAATGATATTGTGTGTAGGGATTGTGGTTTCAAATTTATATATGTGATACAAATTTTATATACACCACGTGTTCCCATTTTCTGGTGTATATAATTATCATGAATTTATTTTATGATGAACTAAGTGAAAACAAAGGGAATTTAGAAATAAATATAACGTACACTCTTTCAGGGGGTTTTAATTTTGAGATGACTAAATCAAAAAGGGTTACACATCTCATTATTGTTTCACAGAGACATGTTTTATTTTCAACAATAATTTATGTATATTAGGTTATATAGATACCCTATATCATTTTATATAATTAATGACATTATGATAATGATATTTAATGATTAATTTTGTGTTATTTTGTGTGGGTATGATGACTCAAAATACACCAATGTTCCCTTTTGTTTTTGTTAAGGTCTCATTATTTAGGAATATGTATCTGATGATTAATTTCGTTTATCTTACTCCCATGAAATTCATGAATTATATTATCTTATAGATATTTATAATGTTTCATTTTAATTTTACTCCATTTATGTACTGTATAAATATATTTAGTTTTTTAGAAAACCATTCTTTATTTCTCACTCTAGCCATAATTCCTTTTTTTTTTTCAACATATAGGATTTTAAAAAAATATTTCAAAGTTTTTTTGAATATACTCTTATAACTATTTAAATTAATTGTTTCATGAATTTTAACAAAATTTACTAGAATTTATCTTATTTTTTTTAATTATGTAATTGAAAAAATTAACAAAACATATGAGAGGAAATATTATTTTAATTTAATATAAATGAAATGGATTTCATATTGTATGAGTGCTCAATGATTTGATGAATCCTTTATATGATTCAAGGATTCTTTTAAAATGAAATGTTTAACATAATATTTTTGATTTTTTATATTTTAAATTAGTGATTTTAATGTGGATATTTATTTTTTATATTTTAATGATTAAGTGACATTTTAATGGAATTTTATATCTATGATAAAATCCTTGGTTCTTAATTATTCATTATTGGGGATATGGTCTAATGATACCATCTAAATTCATTCTTCTATTGATTGTAATTATAATTATTTGATGATGATGATATTTAAATTATTTATTTTAAATTGTTTATTATATGAAAAAATGATAAAATTCTAATAAACCATATTACCTTCCCATGGGTTATAATATGTTGAATGTTTTATATTCCTCTTGAAAACAAATTTGTGATTTTTATTGTGTTAATGGCTAGACCAGAATTATATATCATTCACCCATGTTGGATTAATATGTATATATATTGAGATAAGAAGGATTATAATGGGGAGTGAACCACATTCAGTAATGGACTCATTCCACAATAATAGTCTTGGGAGTGATCCTTCACTAAGTATATTATGGAATGGGAAGTCTAAAAAATCAATAATGGTGGACTAGGTAATGATCCATTACTAATGAAATATTTGTTTATGATTATGTGTATTTCATAAACTAAGGTCTTATACTGATGTTGTTATCCCATAACTAATATTCCCTAATTTCATTTTGATTATTGTTTTATGAAAATCAATTCATTCTTCACTGATTCATGATAATGATTTATCAGATTCATGGAATTGATTTTCAAATGATATTGTCATGTTCTAAAATTTTTTTCTCATGTTTTTTAAATAGATTTGCTGTATTTTACTTATTTAAACATACTCAAAATTTAATCACATGGTTTCTAATGTTTATGTTACACAAGTTTCTAATTTTTTAATTTTTTTGTATTTATAGTGAGTAATATGGAAGAAGATAATCATGGTATAAATTGAATATCATTCGTGAAATAATAATTTTTGTATCTCTTCTATAAATATTAAAAAAAACACAATTTTGGTAGTATATCACAATGTCATGAAATTAATATTTATATGGTAATATTTAATTTATATTTATGAAATATATGGTTCCATATAGTTTGTATCACTGATGGTTTTAGGTAATATGTGATGATTATGATTTTTGATATTTGATAAAAACCATATTGATAAGTTTAGGTATAGAATATGTTCATAAATCTATATTAATGTAAGAATAATATGGTTTTATTTGTAATAAATATAGCTATATACAATAATATTATATGTGGTTTAGGAATAGATTCATTTATGGGTAATAAACCATAAAAGAGTTAGTCAATAATATCTAGACTTCTGTTCTTATGCATAGTTAGTGTGCACTCACTGCCCCAACTAGATTTACTACCATAGGGAATCTGATTGGGTAAAATCACATTTTACCTATGAAACATAATTACTTTTTTGAAAATATGTTATTAAAGGAAGGTCTAGTTTAATACTAAGGTGTTATAGAAATAAAATAAAGAGTAATTATATAAATGGATTTCTTGGATTATATTATTTCTCAAGTTGGTACCACAAAATACATTTTGGTTTTATTCAACAAATTGAGTCAAGGCAAATCATTTTAACATTGAATGCGAAGAATAATGGATTATTTTCACTCCCGATAAGCCAAATGAAATGTAATCCTGAATATAAAATTTTTGATTACGCCTAATAAACCACCTCTTATATGAATAATAATATCGACATGAATGTGATTTTTAACACACAAAATAAAATCAAAATTAGGGTTCTATAATGTATTGAATGTGATAAGATTCCACATTCTTAAAGTAAATTATGGAGGCAAACACTAGGGTAATTTTGAAAAAATGATAAAATGTATTATTTTTATAATATAAGATAATAGATCTAGTAATTTATAAGAAAATATGAAGAGTTCATTTGATGAATATGGTATATATCATAAGGTACCATTTATAGTTAAATTTATAATATGTGTATAATATAATAATTATTTAAGCTTCTGAACAATTACAAGGGTTAAAAAATAGTCCATGTAAGTGTATATGCTATTCTAATTGGTAAAATAAATGCATTGAATTGTTTATATAAAGGGATTCAAGAATTATATTTCACAAGTGTTATATCAATGATATTTTATTTATAATAATAATGAATGATAATTTTTTTTCCAAAATGGTTTCCATATATGGATTTGGAAACTAATTTATCCATATAGAATATTTTTTGGAGACTTCTAATCAATGGAATAACATCCCTTAGTAGGATTATTATTTTGGGATAATAATTTTAGTTTAGTTAAAAATATGATGATGTAAATTGGATAGTATTGATGAACAAGAAAATTAATGTTCAATTTAATAAAGAATGATTTATGGGATCATTATCAAATTTTACTAATTTTATTATATATGTAGTATACTAAAATGTTTTATATAAATTTTGTTATAAGTGTGGTTCAATTTGTTGAGATTTTGAGGTAACTTGAAAATTTTACTAGGTATTTGGAAGTACACTCTGTTAAGATTCAAATAAAAAAGTGGTTTAATCGATGATTTAATTTTATATTAATTATGGTCTATTATATAGTGGTATTATATAATATTGACGATTGAAAATTTATTCATTAATAGGTGATATTTTCTAATTTTTTTTGGTTGGAAGAAAAATTGTCATTTAATGGTAGCATGTAAATATAATTCATGATATTATGGAGAATTTCACCACATTATAAAAATATTATGTTATTTTTAATAGTGATAAATGACATATTGAGATATTTTTCATTGTGTTGAGGTATTTATAACCCTAATGATTAAGAGATGATTTAACATGAAATTTTATTATGTAAGAATAAAAATAAAATTTTGGGATGTAAAATGATTGGATTGAGATCATCATTGAGATTAAAAAAGTATTTTATGTAGTGGTTATTCAATACATTTTTTTGTAGAGTTATTTATATTAGGAATGATATATGGTGAACCGTTGGTGTTTAATAAGAAATTTTGTGATTTAAATGATTTTATAATCACATAATGTTTTATACATGTTTTATATTATCTTATATTATTTTTAAAGATATAGTTTTATTTATTGTTAAAAAATTGGAGGAATGTGTTGGTATATTTTTTTTATTGTTTTAATCATTATAAGTCAATTTTTGTGATATAGCTACAAAAACAATTTTTATTGGATAATCATTGTTTAGAGAAAAAAATTCTATGGTTGAAATAGATTAAATAATTAAACTATACTTGTAATCTATGTATAATTTTATATTATATTAGTCTACATGTTTATGAAATTACTAAAATAATGATAAATATCTTGAAAAAATGTTATCCTATTACATTCATATCTAATACATAAATTCTTCTTTTACTGCAAAATTATTTATGGGTTTTTGTCATTAACAATCTCATAAACATTTAAATTATTGTGAAAAATGTTCTTTATGACTCCATATCATTTTTTAACATTACAATTTTTTTCTATATACATACTTTGACACATCACTAGGTTTCTCATACTTCAAAACCATGTTATGTGTTATTCTTGATGACATAACATTTTAATCTTCTCTATATTCAAGAGGATGTATTATTAACCATATAAACTAATATTGTTTTAAACAATTGAATATTTAAATATCAAAGCCTTGATTACTTATATCAATAAATTATTGAGTGGATTAGATTTTTTAAATTTTGGGTGAGGTGAAGAGAATATACCAACCTAATATTTTAAATGATAACTATCTTCGATAACATAAACATAACATAAAACTGAGTTTAAATTAACCATATAATTTTATTATTACTAGTATAATCTATCCATTTAATTACTGGCTATTTATATAAGTATTGTTTTATGAAATATATATATAAAAATAATAAATAAAAATGTATTGTAAAAATCATTGAATATAATTACTTATTGATTACTAATAGCATTTTATTCTTCAAAATATGTTTTTATTGAATATTATAATTAATTTATGTATTTAATTAGTATTTCTATAAAAAAAAGAAAATTTTCTAAATTTTCATATTAAAAATATTATGTTGTGTATACTTTAGTAATTTTTTTAGGAGAATAATTTTCGAGTGAACAGATAAAAATAATATCTTTTATTAAAAATGATATTTTTTATTGAATCATTTTTAATGTAGTTTTCTGTTTTAAAATTTAATGAAGTTGAAATTAGTTATATTACATTATTAATAATCTAATTATGTTAATTGGAAAAAATAATATTATTGAAAAATGATTAAAGATTTATTTTTATTTTTTGAGGAGGTGTTTTAAAAAAAAATTGTTTTCCATTTTGTTTGGGGGTTTTACCTTAAAATAATTTCCTTCAATTATATATATTTAATCATAAAAAATAGACATGTTATTTATATTATGTAGTTCTATATATAATAAATAGTTCCCTTTTGGGTCACTATGAATTGTATTCAGAATTTTTTTATTACTTTAGTAAAGGTAAAATGGTTTTTATAAGGTTGAAGATAATCTGACAAGAATTAAAATTCATCAAAATATAGGAATTTATTTCATCTGGTCAATCTATTTCACCAATAATCATTAAAATATTAGAAAATATTATGTATTTATCAAATTAATTATATATTTTTATCTTATATTATTCAATTAAATTATAATGTAAAAAATATAACTTTTATGATTTGAATATTAATAATATTTGATTGAGTGATGCAAAAAATGGATGTTGAATTATAATTTTTTTATAAATATTAATGATTATTTTTTTATAGAAAGAAATGTTTGATTATTAGTTATAATATATCATCTTAAATGGTTTCCCAATACTAACACAATTATTATGATATTAGTAAACAGATCATGTAAATGATTTTAAATACTATAAAATTAATATTGTTTGTTTGAGATAATGTTAACAATAAATTATAAAGACAAATACCATGCATTATTTACTTTTTAATGTTTCAAATTAAAATTAAAATTTTTTTAGGTTAAATTAAATTTCAAATAATTTGAAATGTTTTCAAAATTAAATAAATAGTATTTTATAAGAAATATCTATTAGTGAATTATTTAAAAATTATAATATACTAAAAATAATAATTTTATAATGAAAAATGATCTAAAATTCAACACATTTCATTTTATGATGCAATTTTTACCATATAAGTAAAATTCTAACCCTTTCATGTTGAAAAGATAACAATCACAATTATTGAAAAAAATAAGATAACCAATGGGTTAATCCAAAAATAATATTCATGCGTCACCAGAAAAAATATAAATTTCTTTTTATGATGTTATATTTATTATATCAAATTCTTAATTTATTTCTATTTGGGTTCATTATACAAGATAACAACATTTATTATAGTGAAATATTTTATGAAATCTCAAATTTATCTCTTCCATTATTAATAAAAGGAAGCCCCATATTAATTTTTTTACCTAACAATAACCACATATTTTGAAAACAAATCATCTATCTTCTAAACAAGTATATATATCAATATAGTTGTTGTTCTTCTGAAAATATTATTCCATGGGACCTTTAGAAGCGGTCAAAAGGATGCCTACCAAAGATGAGGTGATCATATTAATGAAATATATACAATTTCATTCTTCTTTTGTGTCATATAAATATATAATAATAATAATAAAATAAAAACTACTATATAAATAATAAATTGAGATGTTGAATGATTATGTTACAACCATTTTACCTATTTTTTCATCATATTAAAATTAAAATCATCAAGAATCCATTCATATGGCTTATCATCTCAACGTATTGGTGAAATTTATTTCTCATCAGCATTTTACCTAAATTGTTTTAATCATATAAATAATTAATATATATTATTTTTATTATATAAATAGAATAGTTTAATTATTATTTCATCTCTAACTATTTACCTTCCTATGACTCGGAAAATGATAGCATCACTCAATCATTTTAATAAGACCCCTCTCTAAGAACCTATGTGATTAGTTATTCCAATTTTCTATTCTAGGATGGTAATAGAGATCTATTAAAGGATTATATATGATTGATATGTTATATTTTTGAACTTCACAATTATATTGTTTTTACATTTCATCTGTTTGTTCTATTGAAATGTGAAAACATCATCCATGCATACATAAATCATAACGTCTTCATGAATGGTGTAATTATTTTTTCTATCAGTTATAAATTTTTATGTGTCAATATTTTAATATTTAATAAATATATTTATGTAATAATTAATATTACAGATATGGTGAAACCATAATATAATTACAGGGCCCAAAACTACTAAAACAAATTCTCATTATGATATGAAAAATTTTAAACCACAAAACAATGATTTTAATATATAGTTATTAACAAATAGATGATAAAATGTAAGATTTGGATCATATATTAAATTATAAGTATGTAAATGTTTATAGTACTAAATTATAATAAATTTTAATTTATTATAAAAGTGGTTATCACATCGTTAATGCATGTTGAACAAGAGGATATGGACTATCATCAAATTTTATTCCAACGAGACAAATTCCATATTAACCACTTGATTCTCTGGTGTGGTGTATATAAAGAAACAAAATTTATGTTATTATTTTTTCATGAATTATATATGTATTTAAAAATAAAAATAATTTTATCCCATTATATATTTTTTATTATTGATAATACTAAAGAAGAAAGGGGTCTTAAACTCAATATTCTTTCAGTGAGAAATTAGCTTTTTTATGTGGATACTTATGTTCATGAAGAGTATAAACATCCATTGTGACATGAAATATTATAAATATAATTATATTTAGGATACATACTTTTTATTTTACTGTTATTATTTCACAAGGTTTATGATTAAAAATATAAAAAATATCAAGGTGATTTGGGATGAAATATTAATATGTATTTGGATTAATTCCAATTGTGTTTATGATGATTAAATTTAATGATCTACCACTAATGGAGATCATAAATCTTTCTATCCTCTATTTATTTCCATATATTAATTTCTTTTTTTGTTTTACCATCTTTACATAATAATTAAATTGAATGAATATTCTTTTATTGAAAACGAATTTTCTTTCTCTCTTTTGTAGAAAATATATTTTATCCACATCTATGATTTCTAGAATTTTTTTTATAATTATTTTAATATTACTTTTTGATTTTTAAATTCATTCTTACCAAAAATTTTCTTATTACCAAATGGTTTAAAGTTATTTTCCTTATCTAATTCTATATGGGGTACATTTGAATTTTTTTGGAATATTTGAAATAAAACCTTGTTTTAATATACAAGAAATTAATTATGTTTCCCTTAGACATTAATTCTCAACCCTTTAATGAATAATTAATATGTTTCAATGATTTTTCCTAATTAAAAGTTTTCCATTGTATTTTTATAAAAGAAATTAGATATTAAACATGATTTTTCAAAGTGAAAATTATTTTTTCCTTATGAAATTGTCCCACGATATGTGAAATGAATATTTATATATATTAGAATCATTCAATGTTAATAAATATTTAAAATGAATACAATTAAATGATACCAATATAAATTATTCATAGGATGTATTTTGATTAATATTATTTATGAATAAATCATTTTTTCCATGGGTTATAATATAAAAAAATAATGGAATATTTATGAAATTCATTTATTTTTCAAGGATTGTGATATGATGATTGTTTTATGATATTTGTGGAATATATATTTCATATTTTTAATATTTTATGAGTTGGTCCAGATTTATGAATCCCTTTAATGAATTTGATAAATATGGATATCTATTTATTTAATTTGGTATGGAATTGTGTGTTAATGTATTTCAATAAGGGATATTTTTTACTATGATAGACCTATGAGTGAACCTTGAATAAGTATATGATGAATGGAATGTGTACCAAATCAAATGTGATATTCAAAGAAATGTGAGTTCATTAAAAATTAATTTTATGTATTTATGTGTATTCTACAAACTCATGTCTCATGGAAAGTTTATTATATCACCTATCATTTTTTTTATTTTCATTATTATTCATATATTAAGATTTTTTTGGATTTATTCCATGATTCTTAACTATGATATATGATATATCAGGATTGTAAAATATTAATCCCATGTTCTCATAACCTTAATCTCATGTAATGTCTATTCATTCATTGATATCTCCCTTATTTACCCTAAATGTTAAATTGATCTCAAAATTTCATCTATTTCCATTCCCTAGGTTATTAGAAATGGATTTAGTTTGAGTTGTATAAGAACACTATGATGTTAGAAGATAATATTGGGGGATATTGAACATTATAGTGATTTTAGGTCTTTAAATGTTATTAAATGAATATTCATCTATAAAATTGTAATATTAATTAATGATGTGATTGTATTATTAAATCACCACTATGGGTGATCAATATTTTTATTAAACTAATTAATCTATTTAAATGAAATTCGTGGACTAACCAATATTCTTATTCAATAATGGACCCTTTTTCTTTGCTTGATACATTGTTAGTTTATTTGTCAGGGACAAGATTATAAATTCATGAAATGCGACAGTTATTCCATGACGTTTTAAAATCAAATTCAGAGAACATATCATAGTGTCGTTAATTTAAGAGCCTCAAAAAATCTCTTAATAGAGGTGTTTGTTTGAGAGAACGTTTAAAAACAAATTATTTTAAAAGAAATATTTTTTCTATGTCATATTAGACATGAACCACTGTGCATAAACAAACAAACAAATAATATTATATTAATATGAAAATTATATACATTTTGGTGAATTTGAAAATATAAATTAGATTGAATGAATAATGAAAAATATTTTAAGAAAATCCTACCCAGTATATTTTTAATGATTAATGGTTAAATAGTAATAACTCAAATTTTATTAAAGTGATTTCATTCCTCAAAAATAATTTTTCTTAATATAATTATTTTTAAATTTAAATTGTATTAAAAAATTAAAAACCTTTTATAAATTGATATTTTTAGAAAATATAACATATCAATAATATTCACGTTAAAAATAAATTATAATGGATTTTAGATAATTATTTTAAATGTTTTATTTTTAAATGGATAGTGAAAATATTATTTATTAAAATATATATTTTCATTTAAACCATTCAAAAAAATATATAATATAATAAAATGTTTTAAATGTTAAAATATTAAATTTATATTATAAATTATCAAATTAATATCAATGAAATAAAATAAAATTATTTTTTTTTATAAAATCTATTTGTACTTATGTGGAATTTTTTTGGCACAATAGATTTCATCGCATTTTTCATGACTATTTTTAAATTAAATATATACACATTAATTGATTTAATTTGATAAATTTGTTTAATATTTCTAATCTCTATAGTTTTTATTTGTTAAAAAATTACAAACAAATTTTGGTAATAATGAATATAAAAATCACTATAAATCTATTATTATAGTTAACAATAAAACATTTTTATCAGGGTTTAACCTAAATTGAAAACATTTCAAATGACTAATAAAAATCTCATAAATAATATTCTATAGAAATATATCATCATTATATAATCTTATCATATAAAATTGACCATTTTGGAGATATATGCTTTCATTAATGCATAAATATGTTTTAAGGCTTATGAAAATATTAATTATGTCCCCTCCTCCACTTATAAAAAGACACACACATCATATAGTCTCTACACATATAGAAAATTTTATTTCTTAAAATTCATTCAATCCTTATTAGTATTTTATTGGACATATTTTTTGATAAAAAAAATTTATATCAATTGAGTAGTAATTAAAAGGAAATTATTTGATGAAGTGGTAATGTTATTAACTGATCATTTTCATATTATTTCTTATATTAACTCAATAAAATATTCTTAATTCACACTGAAATAATAATATATTTATATCTCAATATAAAAAATTCAATTATTATTATTGTATTAACCTTTTCATCTACAAAACCAACTAATGAAAAATAAAAATATCACACATGTGTGTGTGTGGTCTACCATCACATGAGATAATGTATTTAATTATTCATCACTGAATTATCTGTTTGCACATAAATATGGGTAAAAATGAAATAATATGAAATTTTTTATATTAATGAAATAATTATAATTATTTAAATTTAATAAATATTTTATTTTAATTACTCCTCATACATTAAAAATGATAACATTGTTTTTCTTTTACATGTGTATTAATAACTACACAAAGCGATGTGACTTATTTTTCATCATAACCTAACATTCATTGTATATATATATATATCCAATATTATATTTATGATATAATATTAATTATTAAATATTGAATTCTAATTAATATATTCCATTTATTTTTATTTTAAAAAACTGTTAGTCATGCATACGTATAACCTTCCATCTCCTTGATTGTATCATAATTTATTTTTCATAACCATTTTATATATTTAGATGTAAATGTTATATTATAGTATGAAAATTATAATTATAAAATTATAAATATTATATAAATGATATAATTATGATTCTTTGATGAAATTCATCCTGCAAAAGTCATTTTGGACACATAAACCAATCATCCTCAAAATGTTTGAGACAAATCTAATCAATTAAAAAATTATGAATAACATGGATATTAGTGAAATAAATGGAATAATAAAAATGTAAAAGGTTACTAATCTATTATATAATATAAATATTTTAATTATTTATGAGGATATAGAATGTTCATGACTATTCAAAATCGATTTAAATGATACATTACATTAAAAACCTCATTCTGAATATTTCGAATATTTATTTACCAATTCATTATCATGAATTTAAATATTAAAAAAATTATTTCAAGGATTTAATTATATGTAGATAATGAAATTATAATGTATATTTTATGTATACATTTTTTACTTTCATTCAGATGTCTTTAAAATAAATATTTTTTCATATTTTATATATAACATTTGGACATTCATTAAAAAAGGAAAAAAATAAAAATGTTCAATTACAAAATATATGAAATTAATGGAAATTAAAATTACTATAACTATTATTATTTTTATACAATTATAAGATTTTGGGGTTTTCAATGAAAACCCCATCATTCATTAGTTCTATGCCTCATGTTATTGAGATTTCAGTTTTAGTGGAAAAAGGAATTAAAAATATCTAATTTTATTCCTATGGGTTGAAAGGTGTACTATTATGAGTTACATAACAGAAATAACTGATTCTATTTGCTAAATACATGTTATGGAACTTATAAATATTTTATGATTCTGGTCCCTCATGATATAGCTCTTCTATACATTGTGTAATTTATATGTTAGAAGGAAAATTTTATTAGAAGTTATCCATGAATGTAATTACACTATTAAGGGTTCTTGTAAGAAGTATATAAATAAGTTATCCCATGAAACATACAAGAAATTTTTATTATCAATAATGTGCTTTAATTTTAATATTTTGATCTCACAATGTATGATAATGATCTTGTGTTTTGAATGAATGGAAATTTGAATTTTTTGGTAATAATCTATCATTTTATGAAAATTATTCTGTGGGTCCCCATATATTATATGATACCCATATGTTTTTTATTTTTCCATAATTTTCAATTCAAAATATTTTTATGACAATTTATCTCTAGTAAAGATGATTTAATTTATATATAAATGATTATTTGATCATAATGATTATTTTTTAATGGAAAACCATATTTTAGGATCGAGTAGTTTTGAAATAGAATAACATGTTTCTTTATTTAATTTTATATGAATCCTATTATAGTGGACTAGGATTATTATAAATAGAAATTAAATCTTTTAATGTGAATATAAAATATGTTTCGAAAACACATGCTTGAGGAATGTAATTGTTTAGTTCATTTGGAAACATGGAACACAATCATTAAATTTGATAAATGATCATCGATATTCCCAATAACTATCATTTCATTTAATACTCTCCACAAACATAAGAAAAACAAAATCTTACATTTTAAGAATGGATGTTGAAATATAAGAAAGTATGAGCTATTATTCAATATAAGTGTAAAAAGGTAAAAAACAGAAACATAACTTGTGGATAAGGGTATAATAAGGTGAGAAAAACCTATAAATATAGTTCCATGAATATTAGAGCATGTTATGACCACCCATGTATTTTTTTTCTCTTTATATAGCCTATAATGTACCCTTATAACTTATATAACATTAATCATTACCTATTTCATTGGATGGACATATTGGTCCCACCCATAATATAATTAAAATAATACAGATTTGTTACATAGGATCATAAAAAATTCATCATATAATAACTTGTGAAATGAAATGAGTTTAATAAATACCATATCATAACTTTTGTAAAGAGAGATGATTCTTAATCATCTCTTCATTTAATCATTAAATTACCCATATACAAAAGTAGACTTGATAACTATTTCATCATGGAATAATTATTGTTAGGGGAACATGTTTCATAAACATATATTCATAATAAATATAAACATTCAATGAAATAATAAGAATGGTATCCCTAGATCATAACCCTAGCAGTCAATAAGAAACATCAAATTATGTTTTCTTATATTAAAAATTATATTGAAATGTCACTTGAAATATTTTACTGCGTAAAAAAAATTCACACTAAAATATAATATTTAAACCATAAAATATTTGTATAATACTTTTCATATGAAATATCCTTGAAAACCTAAAAATAGATGATTTAAAAATTATAATTTATTTACAAAAATATCTTTTATAGTTGAAAAACATTTTTAAGAACATAAAAGCATTTTAAAATCCTTTTATTTGAAAGAAATGTTTATTCCATATAATATAATCATCATTAAAAATAATTTTTTTTGATTAAGGAATGTTTTTTTATTCTGTACATGTTAAAATAATGATTCTATTCCCATTTTAGGTAAAATAATAAAATGCATTGTTTAGAAAAATAAATGAATATTATATTCCTATTTTTTTTAAAAATTTACTCATTTTTAAAAATAATAAAAAAGAAAGAAAAAAAATTAAACATGTTTTTGAAAAAAATATTTTTGGATGAAAACATATTTCCAACAGAAGAGAGAAACAAAGACATATTTTCAAAAATAGTCTATAAATTATATTAAGTAAAAAAAATTAAAAATCACACTATTAGATGAAAATACCATGAATAAAATAATGATAAAAAAATTAATGTGTATCATGAGAGATAGAACATGAATTCTATTATTGGAAACATAATCATAAAATCCTAATAAATGATGACATTGTAACTTAAGATACCGACCTCATTTTTAAACATAAATCATAAACACCATGAATGAACTACACAATATGTAAAATAATGTATCATGTGTATAGATAAATTAATGATATTATATTACAATGGTCTTGTATATACACTTCAATAAATTATATAGGTGCTAAAATAACATAACTATGAATGGTGGAAAATTGGGACAAAAAATCTAACCACTTTAATAATATTATGAATCATAAAGCTAAATAATATAAAAATATATAACAAAAAATAAAATACAATGAATAATAATAAATTAATGGTATAAAATGACAATGGGGAAGTTTATAAAACATAAAAAAATAGATGAGTAGTGATTTTTAATATATCTCCCAAAAATAAAATAGAAAGTAAAAATCCCTTACTAATGTGTTAAATTTTAATCTATAAAAATATTGAATCAGAGGTCAAAATTTTGACATTTAAATAACTATAATTTTCATTATAATAATTAAAAATTAAATTCATGAGTTATATTTTCACCATATATATGAAATTGGAGTGAATATGGTATGTGTCACACTGATGTAAAAAGGTGAGACATAAATCCCATACCAGGTTAGTAATACATTAAATTTTAATACATAATAAATCACAACATAAAATGAAATATTAAAAATTATCAAATAAAAGACAATTATGATATAATATTTCAATGGGTATTATATACAACAAAATAAAAAAACAAGCTGTGATTTAACATATGTATCCTAGAAATAAAAGAGAGATTAGAAATCCCTTAAGTTAATCTTTTACATCATTAATACACATTAAATCCTTAAAAATAATTTATATTAGGCTATTAAAAATAATTTATAGAAATATTAAACATTATATCATTACATATATGATTAACTTATTAATTTTTCTTACACATTTATTAACTATCAGTTTTTAATGTCAGGTTTTGGACAATAACATTTTTGTATATCATATAAATTTTGATTTTTTTCATCTTATTCTGATTATTGTTAATTCATATATATAATTTTTATTATGATATAAATATAATATATTTTTGTACATATTTATTTATAATCATCTTTAAATTATATAGATAGAAAATGAAATACATAGTTCATTTAGATGGTAAGTCATAAGAACGCTTGAATATTGGTTCCATTATCTTAAATGAATTAATGAAAGGAAAATAAATGATATATTATGAACAGAATAATTTTTATGTCATATATGTCACATATGTTCATTAAATATTTATTGGTAATTTTCAATGTAATTTATAAATAAATAACATCACATCATAGGGAGGTAGTCCACTGTAGAAAAGGGAGATGCAATCATATTCCGAAAAAAAGAAGATTATAAAGGAATGAATTATATTATACACCAATAATTATAATAATATCATAAATAACATATGTAAATAACAAATTCATTATTATTCCCATCTTTGATAAGCATTAGTTGAAACATGGATAACATCAGTTCATGAGGCTGTAGTATCCTGTATACATGGAATAAGATTTAGTAACATGTTAATGAGTGTAGAGATGAATTTACATAATTCCCATATCATTAAAACATATAATTACGTTTAATTAAATAATTTTATTATATAATCATGGAATAATAAAATGTTAATGGAGTTGATGAAAAAAGACAACAAAAATGGTTATTGATAAATATTACATATTCTTTAGGTATCCTCTTGAGGATTGAACCACAAGCAATTATATGATGTATTTTTCACCAAATAAAGCTTCTAGGACTAGAGAGGGATTTTTGGATGTTATTTTTGAATTAATTGTAGGAAAATATTGATTTTATGATTTTAATATGATAGAATAGGTAGAAATGTATATATGATATGATTTACACACTTGTAAATTTTCAAAATAAATAATTACTCTCAATATTTTTTGAAGTAAAAAAGGATAAAATGATAACCCATTATTTGTAAAAGAATATATAAGGTCTAAAAATTACTATAAAATGAATTATTTATATTTTGTGTGCTATTTGATACACAAATCTGTTTAGTTTATGACCCTCATAATACCAGTTTTCCCATAACAGTAATAAATAATACTTAATTATTATAATATTCATTTTTAAAAAAAATTAAGTTGAAAATATTATACAATTTAATATATTATTATTCATAATATTTAAACATTTTTTTTCTATTTCCATTCTCATATGTGTTTATATTTATTTTAGAATTGACTCCAAATATGCGAGGAGAATTATTGTCCTCATAGTGAAGCATTTCAAAAGATTACTATGTTTTTATATAAAATTTCATTATAAAATTGATTAAAATGAACTAAATTGGGAATATATATATATATATATATATTTGTTTAACATTACAGGAAATGAAAAAAATAACATTATTAATAATTTCTATGAAATTGTAATTTTTATTTAAAATTCATTAAATGTTTCACTATACATTAAAATATGCATATTGTCATTAATATATCAAAAATTAACGCTAATATATATTTGAAATAATGATTTAAAAAAATCAGTTTTAATATTTGAAATAATTTTTCTAAAAGTGGGAAAAAATAAATTTAATTCAAGACCCATAGACCCGATGAAAAACCATGCTTTCAAGAATTATATTTCTATATATGATAATGACTTTATATAAATTATATATATCAACATAATCCTTGTGTATAACTAAATTAATATCCATTTAAAAATATTATATTCAAATCTTTTATAAAGGTTCCCATTTGAGATACTTTTTATTATTTAAACTAGACAAACACTTATCATGTTAAAACAATTTTCAAAAAAAAAAACACTTTTTTGGAACCCAAAAAGTAATATCAAATAAATTACAAAATAATGGTTATCCAAAGGTAATTATGTAGAATAAATATAACTAAATAATACTTTTTATTATTTAAAAAATAATTATTATTTTAAAGTTTTAAATTTATTGAAAATAAATAATAGTTTCCCAAAGAAATCAATATTCAATAAAAATAAAAATATTCTAGAAACATCACACGACATCCATATTATTAAATTTTTACATTATTGTTACAAAAATTAAGATAATTTTATTATCTGATTGTTTTTATATTTCTAAAAATTAATTTCTATATGTTTTCATAAATATGAAAATAATCATTTTCAATGAATGTATATTTGTGATGAATATAAATAATTCACAATAAAATTTATTTATTTTTGTAAGTATATATAAATTCATTTTATATAGAATATAAAATTAATATTTATATTTATTAATGTATTCAATAATATTAATACCCTCCTAATTGATGGTTATATTATCATATATATATTTCAATAATATTATTTCATGGTTCTTTGAACACCTATGATGCATGTCGAGCATGCTATCTAAGAAAAATATTGTTGTGTGTCACACAAGAAACTCATGGTGTTGAATATAATTTGAGAAATCCTAATTTGGTACAATTTAATGTCTTACTTCATAAAAGTTTGACATTTTATTTTTCAGTATTTTGGTCAGATGATCTACAGTGAAATATTCCCTAATTATAATGAAGTCTGTAGACATTATAAGGTGATGAAAACACAAAATGAACTCACAATAAATGATAAGATAAAAATTTAATGTTTCAAATACCTTTAATCAATTTACCTAAAATTAATTCCACCTCAAACAAAAATGGTTTTATTTCTATATATTTCTTTTAGAATATCCCTAATCGTGATAAAATCCCATCACATAAAACCATAGTAATGGTTTATAATACTTTAAACATATATGTAATCATTAACTTATAAAAACAAGATGTATTACATTACTCTTATGCTTTTCTTACAAGGTGAAATATATGCTACAAAAAATAACATAATACTTATATGTTTCATGATTCTTACAACCCAAATACCATTAGGAAAATACTTCAACAACATAATCATTAATTCCAAATTCATAAATAAATAAATAATTATACAATAGTGAATTAAAATATTTGGGTCATCCCCTTTTACAAAAGTTAATTCACGAGTCATGTCATTTAGTTGGACAATGCCCATGTTCCCCAAACATAATACATTAAACTCCTAGAAAATTTTTCAATATATTAAATCCTTTTTTGGAGTGGTAAAATCATAACCTCCACTATAGATACTATTCTAGGTTATTATTCCAACATTATTAGAATTTAGGAAGATGAATCGACTTTCCTCTTTGTCCATTATCATATAAACATTGATAAAATACCATCTTCCACTTATTTAATGCATTCAAAATCTCACTAATGTACATGTTTTTAATCATATATCATGATTTATGATTAGGAATAGACATAATATATATCACTAATTTCATCATCCATTTTAAATTTTCATACTCACTATATTATGCGTCAAATTATTACGACCAGTCCTTGGGGCCCATGCCGGGACTACCCCAACCCCGCTGTCCATAGGCTAGGGGTTGGCGACTAGCATCAAAGGAGAATCCCTGATCAAAAGGGAAAGCATTTCCTTTATACCTCTAACCCAAACAATCTAAACACAAGTAGTAGAGCCAAAAAGTACTAAAATAGAAAAGTAAGTTGTGTTGAAAGTAAGTGGGCCAGTATACAATCCCAACTGAACAACAAGTACAAGTAAATTGGGAAAAAAACTCCTAGATTGTCCAACGGGGAATACTACCTGAAGGGTAGGTACAAAACTAAAACAACTCATCCTTTCGGTACGTCTTGTCTTGTCCAGCTCTCATCAGCCTCCCGTCTGTCACCCTCAGCCTCGATCACTACTTTCCATCGTCTGCACAGAACACAACAAGGTGCGGTCGAATCCCGTGCAGGGGTGAGTATTACAATACTAAGTAGGGGACCCCGAGGCCCCATAAGGTCTCACAAAATCCACAAATGATAAACCAAATATGAAATATACAATCACGAATTATCAACCAAACCTACTGAGGTATATGCCCATACATATACCAAAGTTACCAATCACAGTCCGGCTCAAACTCTTGAGCCCAAACACAACCCAGTCCACAAAAGAAGTAATTTCAATCACATCAATGATAATGATTGAAAGACATGACTCAGATCACACAGGTATACATCTTTCTTAGACTGATAGATATGATTAAATATAGTCACCGATTCATCTAAATTGTCGGAGCCACACAGGATACATGAACAGTTAAGCTATCAGACCCACACATAATAGAAGACCAGCTATTCTGTCGGACCCACACAAGATACAGGAATAGAATTCAGAACTCTTAGACCTAAAGAGGATCCTGGTATAGTAGTGATCAATGTCTAACCCACGGAGGATTTCAGTACAGTAGTCATCACTGTCGAACCCATAGAGGATTTCGGTATAGTAGCATCGCAGCCAGCCCTAGGGTTCCCGCACACAGCACACTCGATTCTGGGAGGGTCCGCTCCTCAAACCAAGTGTCGATACATCAACTATCACTAAGTACCGAGTTGATGTTTCCCGTAGTTCTGCCTCATCATAAGGAACTCAATGCGACAGACGACGCGTCAATCAGATGCCTGGTCAGAGAGTTATTGGCATTTTTGTTCCAGGGGCCCGGTTGGATTTACGCTCAATACAAACCCGAACATTTTTCAATTTTTTCCAAAACTCACTTAGAATATCCCAAAAGGACTACCTCATCATGAGGTTCCCAGTTCTGTAGATGGAACATCAATTGAATGCACGATCTAGGAGTTATTCGCATTTAAGTAAAGACGGGCCCGACCCGTCAAGCCTAGTGGGATGGCAGGTCGACTCGACCTGGATCTGCGGGACCGACCTGGTTAGGGGTTTTCCCGGCCCGGTAGGCTATGGAAAACCCTCAGACCCGGCCCGCGCTACGGGCAGGTCCAGTTCGCCCGGCGGCGCCACCCAGTGCCGCCTCCTCCTCTGCCCGGCCAGCTGGTTCGTCCAGTCGAGCGGCCCATGGACGCAGGCTGTATCCTCCTCCACATGGCGAATGCGGGCACGGTGGTCCTCCAGTGGGCCAAAGGGGCAGCTGGACAGTCGTCCCGCAGTCTGGCTCCATGGCGGCCAACTTAGCCTGTCACCTCCACACCTCCACCACGGCGCGATGACACTGCGGTCCTGCTTCCCTCCGCACTTCTTCATCATCCACAGTTCTTCTCTGTCATGGTGCGACGACAACATACCCTTTAAGATCTGCCTCCGATGTCATCTAGAGAAGATTCAATGGGGGGACGTTAGTCCGTGTTTGTTTGGGTTCACCCTCCATATTAGGTGATAACAATTTGGCCACCATTAATCAAAAAAATAAACCTCGAAGTACATGGGTATAATTCATACGTAAAAAATAATCCAATTTCCCCCTACCTCAATTTTTGTGATCAAATAAGGATTCACAGAAGTTGAATGTCGTGGAAGACGGACTTCGTTCCATCAATATCGGAGGAGGAATGCTCAGTGAAGATGAGTCAAGTCAACAATGTCGGTGTACTTCAAAGATGGTGATGCTTCCCTATCTTACCCGGGTTGAAGAAGGAGGAAGAGAGATCTGTCGTTTTTTTTGGAGAGAAAGGGAGTTCTTCATGTTCTTCACGTTCCTTGTTGGATGAATGATTCTCCATAGAGAGCTTCTTCCAAGGGATCTCCAAGCTCTACCAGGATCTCATTCTCTCCTTATTTATCCCAACAAATCTTATGCCAAACAAAATAAAATAAGCTTATCCCTTATTTTAATGTTTGGCATGAGTTCAAAATAATTCAAATTAATTAAGTTGGATCACTTAATTAAATTCCTGGAGTTGGAAAGAATTTCAAGGGACTCAATTAATTCATTACAAGAGAGTGTTGGCACATTAATGGGAAGGTGGAATGGCTCCACCATAAATTGGAATCTCAAGAGTTAAAGAAGGGTTCAAGGGGAGTTGAGGTGTTTGAAGTTCATGTGGGCCTCACCTTATTACATCCCCCAAAGGAAGGTTATGTGCAGGTAGACCCACCACAAAACTTCCTATGGAGGTTTTAACTTGCATTCAAATAAAAATGTGTTACACCCATTTTTATTTAATTTAAATTAGAAACCCCAAGAAATTAACTCCCAATCAAGATAAAACGAAACTGCGGTAACATTCTCCTCAATCGAATACTGGTGTTGTGAGTTCAACGGTGTTCTCAGATTTCAATTCCATGCACCGGTTCAAAATATATAAAATTCCACTCGTACGTTTAATGAACGTACCCGAACAATACTCCAGAAATTGATTCCAAGCACACCGGCCTCAGAATCAAGTGCCATCAGAAACTGCAGACTCGTAAAATTCCTATGTATTTTAAAAGAAATCCACAGAATTTCTGGGTCTTTACATTCTCCCAACCTCTGGGCTTTACATCCCCATAACCTACAACACACTCTAAGGGAACAAATGGGGGTACTGAGAATGCAACTGAGCCTCCCGCTCCCATGTGCTCTCCTGGAGGATCTCATGATGCTAGCGAATGCGCCCCAGAGGAATCGACAATCCATGTAGAACCTGCTCTTATTGATGCCAATATCCACTGGAATGGTCCAATGAATCACATAGACAACTTTCCGCCTTAGATAAATCATCGTAGACCTCGTCGAGGATAGACCCATAGGAAGAAGTGGTCTCCATCCTCGAACTCTAGTGGTCTCCATCACAAATCATCATTGGACTTCGGTATCCTCTGTTTAGTCTTCATCCACTCCTGGATGATCTGCACCTTTTCCGTCGTAGCCTGCACCATCTCTGGTCCTACAAAAGATGACTCCCCTAGGATAGTCCATCATAGAGGTGATCTACATGGTTGGTTGTACAATGCCTCGTAAGGTGTCATCCTGATGGTAGAGTGGTAGCTGTTGTAATACAAAAACTCTAACAAGGGAAAGTGATCCTACCAGCTATGATCAAAGTCGAGGACACATGTACGGAGCATGTCCTCGAGAGTCTGAATGGTCCTCTCAGTCTGGCCATCCGTCTGAGGATGGAAGGTAGTGCTCAAGCGAAGTTTCATCCCAAAAGCCTCCTGCAACCCCTTCAATATCCAGGAAGTGGAACGAGTATCTCGATCAGAGACGATCGTCGATAGAATACCATGAAGCCATATGATCCCCTGTAAGTAGAGGCATCCCAATCTCTCTATAGAGACCTACTCTCTGATCGGTAAGAAGTGGGCCGAATTGGTGAGTCGGTTAGCAATCACCCAGATAAAGTAGTTTCCTCTAATTGTATGTGGAGGTACCATCATAAAATACTCAGATATCCCGTCCCTCTTCCACTCTGGGACCTCTATAGGATGAACCAAGAAAGCTGGAACCTGGTTCTCTGCCTTCATTTACTGACAAGTGAGGCATCGCGAGACAAACTCTTCTACCACCTTCTACATACCCACCCACCAGTGCTGTTGTATGAGGTACTGATACAACTTCTCCACTCCTAGATGTATCGCTAGAGGGGATGTGTGGAACTCCCTTAACATCTCCTCATATAGTGAAACTGGTACCATCATATGTCCTTTGAAGAGGATGACGTGCTCCCCACCTTCAGAAAACCAATCAGGTGCCTGACCTGAGCATATCCAATCACGTCGCGCCTCATAGTCAATGTCCCCACACTGTGCCTCTCTGACTCACTGAAGATGTAGAGAAGTGACTGTGAGAGACTGCTGAAAGGCTGCTCCATCTCTATCCCCAAACGATATATGCAATGCAGACAACTAATCTATATCCTCTCCTTGCATCAGAATGCCTGATCTTTTGTTGAGAGCATCTGCAACAACGTTCCCCTTCCCAAGAGTATAGAATATCACAAAATCATAGTCCTGGAATATCTCAATCCATCATCATTGTCTCAGTTTTGGGTCCTTCTGCGAGAAGATGTACCTGAGACTCTGGTGGTTAGAGTAGACTGTAAAACGCTCGCCCATCAGATAGTACCACAACATATTCAAGGCAAAGACCACTACTGCTAACTCCAGGTCATATGTAGCATAGTTCTGATCATGCTATCTCAACTGTCGTGAACCATACGTGATCATTCCTCACTCTTGCATCATAAAACACCTGAGTCTGGTCCCTGACATGTCACAGTAAACTACGTACCCTACACCCTCCTCTGGTTTCCATAAGATGGGCGCACAGATCAACCTCTGCCTCATCTCTTGAAATCTCTACTATCATCTATCTTACCACACGAAGGGTTTCCCATTCTTCGTCAATGCTAAATGTGGTGTTGCAACTCTAGAGAAGTCTGTAAAAAATATCATATAGTACCCAGCCAGTCCCAAGAAACTCCGCACCTTTGTCACACTCCTAGGTGGCTCCCAAGCAATTATTCCCTCGATCTTCGCTAGATCCACTACAACTTCAGCCTCGGAGATGACATTTACTATGAAATGAACCACTAGAATCCAGAACTGGCACTTAGAGAGCTTACCATAAAGCTGGTGCTCTCAGAGTGTGTCTAGTATTACCTACAAATGGTATGCCTGCTCCTCCTCAGTAGTCTAGTAAATCATTATGTCGTCGATGAAGACTACGACAATGTGATCGAGGTATTGATGGAAGATCCTGTTCATGAGACTCATGAACTCTGCTAGAGCGTTGGTTACTCCAAAGGGCCTAACCAAGAACTCGTAGTGGCCATACCGACACCTGAAGCCCATCTTCTGCAATCCTCGTCTCGAACATTGAGCTGTTGATAACATGACCTGAGGTCTATCATTGAGAACCATCTCGCTCCCTTAAGCTGATAAAAGTGGTCGTCTATCATTGGATGTGGGTAATTGTTCTTCACGATCACCTAATTCAGGCAACGGTAGTTGACACACAGTATCTTGTTCCCATCTGCCTTCTTGGCGAACAA